>JAQPPZ010016892.1:3102500-4352500 GCA_028583015.1 Wollemia nobilis | reverse complement strand
ATGTTGATCTTTTGATTCCAATTTCTTGTTATCCTTCCATAGATTTTCTTCTTCAAAATCTTCATGCTCTTCAAGATATTCTGAATAGGCATTTACTTCAATGTAAGTCACATCAAAATATCTTCTATCACTTGAAGGAGCATAAAATGAAACATCATTAAGATTAGCATTATGAATTTTCTTCCTAGGATGATTTGGATGCATACATTGATGTGCTCATTTTTGTGATGGAACCACATCTCTACCTAACTTCTTAACCACCTTATTTTTCTCTTTTACTTCCGATACAAGTTTTTTGGGTTGAGTGGTAGAAGTAGTAGGATCAGTTGGATTGATATCAACAGACAAAGCCTGAACACTTGTTGTAATGGCTCCATGAGTGACCCCATGATTCTCTAACCGTGATGGAGTATTTGGATGGATAGAAGTACTCATATAAGCACATGTGGGAGCATATGTAGGTATGGTAGGATAAAATTGATTTTGGGGCAAAATGTTTGATATCAAATTTTGTTGTGTCCATGCTTGATTTACCATCGAGGTTTGATTGCAAGCCCCTAGTTGTCCTACCATAGGCAATTGCTCCATCCCATAACCTTGTGGCCTTAATTGTTGATCTACAATCATAGCTTCCATGTAAGCCAAGGAAATATTAGTAACCAAAGGATTTGTCCTAGTGAACATGGAAAGCAAGGGATCCAATGCCCCAAAGTATATTTTAAGAGCACCACTCTCCTCCATGGTATGGGGAGAAATCAACCTTGCATAGAGCTTTTGAAATCTCATGTTGAATGTTCTCACTAGCTCATTAGGTTCCCTCTTGCAAGAAGCAAATTGTTGATACATCGTGAGACGATCAATGGGTAACCTAAATTGATTGATAAATGCATTTTCCAATTGGGCCCAGGATGTAATAGAACCTATGGGTAAATTTATGTACCAATCATATACCACTTCATCTAGGCTCCCAAGAAACAATCTACATGCCACATCCTCATGTTCAACATTCCATATAACTAGGATATCCACATAAGACTAAATGTGCTCCTCGGCTAATGTTGTGCCATTGTGCTTAAAATTGGGTAAAAGTTTCTCTATGTTCTTGGGCAAGTCATGAGCATCTTCACTAATGTTCAAAGGATTACGATGCACCCCATACCATTTTCCAGTATTTTTAGCCATTAGTGAAACTCAAAGAATAACTTCAAAACCAATTTGTTAGTCAAACAAAGATTTCTTACAAATAAGCATAAAATGACTAACAATATCAAATGTACAACATATGAATAATCATGTTAGCATCAACCAAGAGATATGTATCCATTAAACCATGAAATTGATGAACATTCTCAAATTTGTAACATGTTAGCATTAATGCATCATCAAAAATAGAGAATGTTAGAATCAATAAAAGTAATCATATGGATCCAAAACCTCGTTAGTCAAGACCAATATTTTTAAATAAATATTTCAAGTAACATGAACAATTTAGCATCTAAATAGCTATAACATAAATTAATTCAAATCCTCCTAGCTCCCCAAAGTGTTAGTGCTAAAGGATTCCAAATATGATAATCAAATGAACTTGAAATATTTAGCAATTAAAACTCTTGAGTAACCATGAACAATCCAAAAGCGTCAGATCAATGAAAACCAATTCATGAATTGCTTAGCATAAATAAAACAAAGTAAACCAATTCAGGCCCTCCTTCTAGTTCCAAAATGTTGAGTGTTAATTTCACCCAATTGTGAAATTGCACTCTCCCTTAGGATTTATTTCCAAAATCCCCTCTTGCAAAGAAGTTAATCAAACAACTTCTCCAAGGTCTCTGTTATCTTTGCATTTGTATTATGTGTATTATTAATCTCAAATACAATATATCAATTTAATGCTTGGAACACCTTAGTGATTGCAAGTAACTATAAACAAGGGGCATGTGTTGGTTTATTTTACCATGCTACTTTAATGAATGTTCATGAAACCACACAAAAAGTAAATGTGAATTTGCCCTCATATGACCATGATGTAGTGCCTTAATTCATTTTATCTTGAGGGTTTTAAGATAGATTTTATCTTTTCTTATTAAGTGGATTTTAATCAAGTTTTACCTTGCATTAAATCTTACTTTAAAGCTTGAAAGTAAAGATAAAATCTATTTATGAATATAAATTTGAAATGATGAATAGGCTCCTTAAATGTGGCTTCTTATCATGAAGATAAATATAGCCTTTGATATGAATAAGAAATTATTCCTCTTTGGTGAAATCAATTTTCACAAAGAGATAATTATTTATAGCCTTGAAATATAGGCTTTAAAATATCATTTAATTATCTTTCTTTAATGAAATAATTTTCATAAAGAATAATAATTTAATGTGTTAAAACAATAGCCTTTTAATGTAACATATAAAATCACCTCTCTTTAATGAAATTGAAATTTTCATAAAAAGATAGCTTATGAAATGTCATAAAATTAACCCCCTTCGACGAAATTGAAATTTTCATGAAGGAAAATTTATTTTATGATTGCACGTAAAAAAAAATGAAGCTGAAAAATCAGATTTGACTCCAAAATGTGAAAAAATGAAATTCCGAAATTGTAAAATCTGCATCAAACAACCATTTTCAAAAAATTGTATAAAATTGAAATTACCTCGGAATGAATCCGAATTTGTTGCGTATGATATATTTTACATCATTCTTCATGGATATGTAATTATTTTTATCATTTTACGTTTTTCAATTTTTATTTTAATCTCTAAAAATTAAAACTAATTGGCAAAAAGAAAGAAAAAAAAAATTAATTAAAAAAATAAAAAAGGTTGCAACCTCGAATTTCTCTGCAAAGCATTATTATTTTGCATAAAACAAGTATTAGAGTGACCCGACTTCGTGCAATCAATATCTAATAAGATACGAGCTTCAAAGGAAAAGGGTGCAATAAACTGAAAACGAAATCAAGTTAACCATAAAAAAATGCATAAAACTTGAGACATTTCTAATTAATTGCTGCAAAAAGATATTCAATATTCCATTACAATGCAAAAAAAAAAATATGCCCAAAGTTGGCCTCCAAATGGTGAAAATCAACCCAGCGATATGCCTTCTTCCTCTGGAAAAATCCCAAAAGATCCAGCCCTTCTTCCTGCATTTTCTGAGGTATTTAAATTTTTATTTTTTTGTTTCCTTTCACTTCATTTCTAGAAACTCTTCGTTTTCCCTTGAGGCTCTTTGTTTTTTTATTATTTTGAAACGCTTCCTTTTATTTTATTATCCTTCATTTCCTTTTGTTTCTATTTTTTTTCTCTTGTTTCATTTTCCAAAGTTTTCCCTCTTCTTTGGCTACTTAATAGCCAAAAGCATGATGGCACTGCTTTATTTTGTGCATGTAATAGGTTGTTGCCATTTGGCACCTTCTTGTCATGGAATCTCTCCTATTATAGAAATTGTTTCACATTCCTTTTCAACACTTTGCACCAAAAGCATGATGGCACTGCTTTATTTTGTGCATGTAATAGGTTGTTGTCATTTGGCACCTTCTTGTCATGGAATCTCTCCTATTATAGAAACTGTTTCACATTCCTTTTCAACACTTTTGCAATCACGTGGACTACCTGCACCAAAAGACAAACTTAATTAGTTTTTAAACTTAATAAAACTAAAAGCTAAAGAAAGAAAAAAATTAAAATAAAATTTTAAACTAACTACTTTTAAAGCCAAAAACCATGACAAGCATTCAAATATTAGATTCCATTATATAATATAATATAATATAGTATAGTATTTTCTTTCTTTGTTTATTATATATATATATATTTTATTTTTTCTTTTATTTGGATTTATTAGATTATAATATATCTATATATATAATATTTTCTTCTTTTTATTTTTTATTTTTATTTATTTATTAATATATATATATATATATATATATATATATATATATATATATATATTATTTTGAATGATTCATTTTCATAATTATAATAAACATATATATACATATATATTTATTAGAATTATATATATATATTTAATAAAGCAATCAAATAACTAATTTAAAAAAAATTACTCATTGAAAATCACAATAAAGGAAAACTTCAAAACTAATCAAAATAAACAAAACCTATCAACCTAAAACACTAGCAAACTAGCAAAACAAGAAAACATTAGCCAGTGTTAAACCGTGAAATCTACCAAAAATAACATTTAAAACTCCTCAAAAAACCAAAATTTTAAGGTGGGTCCCCAAATTTGGGGCTAGTTGTGGAATGGCCACAACACCCACCAATTTGTGGAGTATTTTTAGAGGTTTAATTGTAGATGTCCATGATGAATATCAACAGTCTAGATTTTGCTAACATTGTTGAACTATTTAAAAACAATTCTTGTCGGATCAGAGAGCAATAAGTTGGAGGGTAGGAAGATGAAGCGTTAGAGGGTTTCCAAGATCAAGAACTAGAGTAGTTACAGATCTATGGTGGAATAGAGCTTCCAAGAATGATCAATGGATCAGATGTAGTTTTCAAATACCTAAACTCCAACTACCACAACAAGTTGTAGAGCTAGGCAGCCATGGCAGATTACTCACAATGGATTTCATGGATTTCTCCAACCAAAAAGATAATGCCAAAAAAAATCTCTACTGAGATGTAAATTTGTAATATTTATAATGTTTCCTCAATATTTTTTTTTTACAAACTATAAATAGAGGCCGAACCCTTATTTTTAAGGGTTGGCTCTAGTACATTTGCTTGCCCTATTATAAATATTCCTATGAGCTAATGGAAGGAGCATTAATCCATTTTTTGACTCAAAATTTGTTATCTTCACTATCTTTGTGCAAGAGGTTTGAAGCTTTGAGATGCATTTTTATCAATACTTTAGCGGTTAGTTCATTCCAACTTATTGGATTACTAGTTGTGAGAGTAATTGAAATTTATTCATAGTTAGATATGTGTTGTTAGGAAGTTTATTTTTGTTAAATCTAACTATTGGTCTATTATGCTAATTTAGATTATCAATATTAGATGTTGGATTTGATTTCTACAACATATCTTTGTTTTTGCTTTAATGTATGAATATTTCATGGGTTTGGGTGTTGTTAATCTTGAGTGATGATACACTAGAATATTTCATGGGTTTGGGTGTTGTTAATCTTGAGTGTTGTAGGATATTTTTACTGTAGTTGCCTATGTTGTTAGCCTATCCGGCCACTATTTTGCATAATATATCTAACCCTAAACCTTTTCTAACCCTTTTCTCAAAACCCTAATTGAGCTTTAATTGTATCGACATCATTCTAAGTTGACAAGGAACCATCCTACTCTAGAGGTTGGATTGAAGTTGCCTTTGGTCCATCCAATTCTTGAGTGACGAGCTATGACTATCGGGTGCATGCTTGGATAGAAAATTGGAAGATAGACAGTCGTAGTGTCGAGTAAAACTTGATGTCAATTCGGTGCCCAAAAATACCTCCTTTGATTTTTGCAAAGGTTATAAATTAATTTAAATATTCCATACCTTCTTTAAAATAGAGCTTCAATATTTGACTTGCTTCTTGTAACTTTGCAATATGTGCTTTATCTATGTTATTCTTTGACTACAATGCATTCAATGCTCCTTGATGCTCACTAAATTTAGTCTTATGAGGTTTGACTATCCTTTTTCATTCTTTCAAGCTTCTCCAAGATGCTCAAATATTATTCCAATGTGCTTTTCCCTGATGTGCTTTGGTTATTTTTGGTCCATGCATTAATAGGTACCCTTTAGAAATTGTACCTTCCTCCAATCATGACTGGCATACTAAGTTTCAAGTTCCAAGTGGCACCAAAAGTCTTTGCACTTCTTTGAACATTTCTTGTGGTGCTCTACCCAACTATATCTTGCTTAACACTTGGAAAGAGCATTATATTTTATGGGATTGAATGTATTATTGCTTCCTAGGTATTATAAGTAGAACATTCCTCTCCTCCAATAAAAAATGTAACATTCTCCACATGACATATGGCTTATTTAATGCTTGACTTTGCTTATCATGCACCTCATTTGCCCTAATTTTGGTTCTCTTGTTGCTTGACCTTCAAGCATTCGAAACTCCTTTGTGTTGTTCAGTTTTCCAACATTCATCCAAGTTTTTCTTCTTATAAAATGCTCTCCTTTAGTGGTGGTTAGATATTGGTGATTCTTTTCATCTTTTTGGCTACTATTTCAATGTCCTTTGTAATGGTGCGTTCTCTCAGATTTGGTACTCAAGCTTTTCAACGTCTCATCATCCCTAAGTAACACAACCTCCTATAATGCTTTTCTTCCTCTTCTTTTACATTACTTTCTTTGTCTAATGTTGTGGCTTTTCTTGCTATGATAGCTCTTTCTTTCCACAGTGGATTAACTTAACTATGGTGGCTCATCCTTTAGTATGGTGGCACTTCTTCACTATGGTGGTTCTCTACACCTTTGAAGACTTATCTTCAAAAAACGTTCTACACTTCTTAGTCCACATTTTTTGTGTCTTCAGACACCTCAATTTGTTCTCTATTGAGTCTCTTCCTTTTTACTCAATAGGACTTAGAAAAAATCTGCATTCCAATTAGAAAAACAACATATACTATTTCTACTTATCACTCCCTTTCAAGTAAGTTTCTAACTTCTATATTTGCTATTGTGTTTTTGCAGATTTCAAGATAATAATAATGTATCCTTTCTTGGCTTGGATATACTGAACTTAAAATAGATTTTTCTCCTTAAATAACTCTTAATACGGTACTTTCACAAACCTTATAACTAGTTTTAATACTTAAAAATAAACTTTCATAGAACCACTTTTACACACCTTTTGGCATCCTTTTGTAGCTAGTATTTTTGGTGATTTGGTTCACCTATTTGCTACCCCAATTTTGTGAAATTTGCAGCTCCAATTTATTTTGCTTTGCTGCCCTAAACTTGCCACTTGCAACTCTCCTTTCTAATCAAATTCTGCCTTAAATTTCTCAATTTTGCAGCTCTAATTGCTGCCCAAATTTTCTGCCTTTTTAATTTTAATTTGCTTCTTGAAAAATATGATTATTGTGGCTCCAATTCTCCTCCAAATTCATTCTCTTAGACTCTGAAATTTTCAGATATTAATGCTGCCCAAAATTCTGCCCTCTTGCTGTCCTAAACTCTATACTTTTTCAGCTTCTAACGCAGCCAATTCCTCCTTTGATTTTCTGTCCTAAACTCTCTCAAATATGCTAGGAAACTCCTCTAATTTGCAGCTCTAAAAATCCTCCAATTTTCTGCTCAATATTGATTTCCAAAAACCTTTAGGTTGCTGTCCAAAATCCCTTTAATTTTCAGCTTTCAATGCTGCCTGAAAGTAAGCTTCTATGCTGTCCAATAATATCTTTTAACTTCTGAAAAATGCTGCCTTATTTTTCTATCAAGCCTTCCTTAAATTGGATTTTCAATGGATCTTCAAAATCTGCCAAAATCTTCTCTAAATTGCAGCTCTATGTCGCCTTTAATTCGCTGTCCTGTGACTCTTCAACTTATGCTGCAAACCAGTAATCTTCTACTTTGTAAATCAGCCTTCAAATTCTTTGTGGCTGCCCTCAAAAATATCAAATATGGTGGCCTCTTTTATCTTATTTATCCTTCAATATTACTTGTAGAATTCTAACTTAAAATTGGGCCTATTTTCTGGCCTTTTCCTAAAGAATCCAAATGTCTCAAGGCCTTCAAAAATCTCTTCCAAAATTTGGCAAACTTCTTTCCAAATCCTTCTTCCTTTTGGGCTTGTTGTCGGATGGTGATAATTATCCCAAATTCTTCTTTTCTAGGAGCTACTCCTTCTTGTAGTATTCTATCTTGAGATTTATTCAAATCTCCTACAATGGCCACTACTTCAAATTTTTCAATAGGGCTTCTTCTAGCCTTCTTATTTCTTCTTCCATGTTTACTTGAGATCTCTTTTCTTGGGTCTTCAAATTTTTCTGCTTCAAATCTTCAATAGGACTTTTCCTAGTCCTTATCTATATTCAATATTCAATATTATCTCTTCCAAATATGGAAGTTCTTCAATGGAACCTCTTTCTTGAGTCTCCTCCTTCTAGAACTGCTTTCTTCTTTCTTCAATTTGCAATCTGTAGTCTTCAATCTTCTATGGGGATATCCTTCTTGGTACTCCTTGATCTCTAATATTCAATAGGTATCCTTTGGCCTCTTCATATCTTCTCAATATTCAATATTCAATTCTACAAATTCTACAATGGGATATTTTTCCTTAGGCCTCCAAATTCTTCAATCTTTGACTTGTTTCTACAAATATTGGATTAATTCCAAAGAAGATATTCTTCCTATCTCTTGTAGGAAACTTACCAATTTTATTTGAATAAACTCTTTTCTACAATAAAATATTAGAAGATAATAATTCAAATTATTCAAATCTAAACATAATGAACTTCATTAGTTGATTTTTCAAACTAGTGGAATCAATACTGAGTCCTAGTCCTCACAAGTTTTTCTGCAACTTTGTGGAAATATTCTAACCAAAAAGTAATTTTATAAATTCTAAAAATGAGATCTCCCTATCTCCTCTCACTATATCTTGTGGTTCTCCCTATATCCTATCAATATACCTTGTGCTTTGATACCATTGTTATATTTTGATGCTATATATTTAAGGAAATGCAACCACAAGGTATAAAATGAGCATGCAATATTAAATATATGAAAAAGCAAATATACTAAACATGTAAATATCATGAGAAAATTTTGCAACTAATCATAAAATACCATTATTGAAAGCTCATGAAAATAGTATATTGCTATGAAATGGAGATCTCAAAATCTCCATATTTAATACATGCTCTACATTGTATCTATCATATCAACTACTACTACTCTACCTTGTGCACACCAAAACTGTCTTTCTCTTACACCCTCATATGTCCATAAAAAAGCATATATAATGAGAGGTGAATCTTGAACTTCCTTCTTCCTATGAATCTTCACATTCCTATTCTATGGACTCATGTGCGTATGGAAAACATGCACATTTACATCATTAAGTACTTTGCACATTCTAACACTTGTGCATTTATTACATTATGTTAAGTAAATACTCAAACTCTAATATAATGCACACTCCTAATCTAAACATGTAACCATTGTGGTACATTAGCATGTACCAAATAATATAATATATTTCAACACAATAAATATTGGATATTATCCATATATCGCTTGGCAAGATTTGAACCTTGGTCTCCTCCTTAAATGTTGAGGAATCTAACCAATTGAGCTAATGCCACTTTATTTGCATGAATATTATGTTGGATAAAAACTATTTTTAGTTTTTATATCTATTAGAAAATGAAATATGTTTATTCATCTCACTAATATACAAAAGTATATATTGATCTTGGAACATTTCCTCCATTAGTATAGGATTTTATTTTTTATTATCTCTTATTCCTTTTCCTTTGGTTGATGAATATAGTTTAATTAGATAAGAAATGAAGATCACATCTTATAAGAAGTTTACTTTATAAAAAATCTTAAGGTTATCCTATGCCCATGCTCTCAAGACTTCTAATTTTATTTCACTATGCAAGGCACAAGTGCCTGATGTATTTGACTACTACAACATATGGTCACAAAATTATGAGTCAACATCACTTCATTAAGAAATTGAAAAGGGTATTTCTCAAAACTTAAGGACTACATAAATCTTATTCTCAAAGAAGCTAATGAATGCTCTAAAATGTTTTTTACATTACTTGCTAAATTAGGGAAAATAATATACATAACATTTCTCACTATTAATGTCCTTACGGAGAAGTGCAAAAAAAAGAGAAAATAATTGAAAACTTAATGGGTAAGCTCTTGATGATAAATGTTCATTGTAAGAAGGTCTTTGTAGGGGACTTCCTTGGGAAGTCCTTCTCCACTTCCCTGTAGCCCTTCCCTGGTCCTATCCCAGGTCCCTAGTTCTATCCTAGTTTCCTTGGCATGTCCTTAACCCTTCCTCCTTTGTTGGATGGCATTGTAGATGACCTCCTTGGGACAAGAGGTCACTTATCCATTTTTCTTCCCCTTCCTTTGCCTTTTGGTGGGTTTCCTTCTGGTGCTTAGTTTCGGGATGTCCTTGGGTTCTTCCCTGGGACTTGGGATGTCCCTAGGTTTTTCCCTAGGACCCTCCCTAGGATTTTTGGGTTGCTTCAGGGGTTTTCCTTGGAGTTCTCTATTTTTTCTAGGTTTTTTGTAGGTTTCTGCTTGGTGGTGGCCTTCAATGGTTCTTCAAATGTGGTTTATTGTGGCTATGGGAAAGTGGATTCATGAGAAATTTTACACATCTTTTTAGTTTGGTGAGACCATGTGCTTTCTCCTATGACTATGCTCTTTGGTATTGTTGGTGTTGGTTTGGTGGGCTCTCTATTTTTTTGTGTCTCTGGGTAGGGCATATATATTTCTTGATGTTGGGTTCCTATTGGACTTCCTCAAATGTTTCCCTTAAGTTGTTTGTTGGTGGTGCTGAAGGTTGCTTGGGGTTTCTTGTTGTACCCTTTTGGTGGGATAACCGATGCTTATTGCATGAAATGATTTATCCTTGTGGCTCCTTCCTTCTGTGTTCGTTGGAAACTTTTCCATATCTTTCCCATGGTGTATTTTTCTACATCTACTACTTCCTCTATTTTTGTTGGTGTCATTTCATTTTTATTGCATCATTTCTTGAGGATTTCATGGCCTATGGAAATCCTTTGTTTTCTAATCCTCTTTCCAGGACTATACAGGATATGGTTTATTGCTATTTTTTTTTTGGCATCCCTGCTTGTGTCTCATCCTTTATTGGATGGGTCTTCACTTTTTGTTGTTTCCTTGTTCCACCTTGTGGTGGAGCATGGTTTTCTTGCCCAGTTTCTTTTTTTCCCTATGTGGGATGATGTTTTTTCTCAAGTTTTGGCTTTCCCCTGCATGGGTTGTTGCAGTTTACATGTTTTTGGTTTTCCCCTTTGTGGGTTGAGGCTCTTTCCTGGTTTTTGGTTATCCCTATATGGGTTGTTCCTTTTTCCTACCTATTGGGTGTTTCAATTTTATTTTTAGGTGGAAGTGCTTGTTCAATTTTTTTGCATTTCCTTTTTCCGCTAGGTGGGCTTTTCAAATTTTTGCTTCCCACACATTTTTCTATTTTCCTTCCTGAAGGCTTTCCTCTACCTTTCCTAAAGGTTTTCCTGAAGGCTTTCCTCAAGCCTTTCATTAAGTCCATACTTGGACTTTGCTGCAACCTTTCGTATGGATTTTTAATGTCTGGTTTATCGAGCAAATTGTTGTAATCAGGTTTTGGGTCCCTTGATAAAAACCCACTTTAGTATGAAATTTAACTTACCAAAAAAAAGATAAATGTTAATTGTAATATAAGTGACCTCCTTTATAAGAAATATATCAATTGTGACACAAGGGATCTTATATAAGGAAAAAAAGAATACATGTATTTTGAAACCCATGATGGTAGATAGTTGTTGTAATAAAACTTGGATCCCATGAAGGCTCATGTGAGTTGTGTTACTTATGATTTGAGACCCATGAAAATCAATGTATGTTGTGATACAAAGGACCTTATTTAGGAAATATACATAACATATGATACAAGGTATTTTAACATTGTTCATGGGGGAAAAGAGTGTGCAATAAGTGTATGTGGTTCATGAAATATTTATGTTGGTTTAAATTGTGATAATGAATCTTATGATGGTGACAAGGATAGTGATCCTCTAAATTATATTGATATTGATAGGAATTAGAGTGATAATATAAAATTTGGTTATTTTAAAAGACATACGAAAGGGATAGGTTCAAAATTATTGAATAAAATAGAGTATAAAGGTACAATTTGGGGAAAATGTAGATCTAGGATGTGGGATTTGGAAGGCTTCAATGGTGGTGGTTATCAACTTTGATAGCAATGAATCTAGGCTTTGATAATAGTGGATATGGGCTATAGAGGTAGTGGATCTAAGATTTAACAATGGTAGATCCAGGGTGAGAGGGATTTGGCAATGGTGGATCTAGGCTTTAACAGTGGTGGGATTTAGCTTCAATATATTTGAGGTGTGTGGGCTTCAACGGTGGAAAATCTAGGCCTTAGTGGTGGTATTGGTGATGGATTTGCTAAGGGAGACAAGAATGTCAATATAGTGAAGGACATTAAGAATCCTTAGAAGAGATGTCTTGGAGAGACAAACTCTTGGGTGATGATTTTTACATAAGGAAAAAATTGATATTGCTCTAAAGGATATAGATGAGAAACTTAGCTTAAATATCCCAAATAATATAGCAGATAGACTAGTGAATCAAAAATAGAATAGCCTTGTTGGGAAATGTATTGGGGCACAATCATATTTAGATATAGTAAGAAAATGGGCTACTAATAAATGCAAACCAAGGCGGTATATCAATATTGCAACTCTCCCAAAGGGTTTTATGTTTTTTTTTATGAGTTGTGAAGACTTAAGCGATGCCCAAACAAAAGGGCCTTGGTTTTTGAAAATGTTGAAAAATATCATACATCCTTAAAATCAAAGACAAGATTAAAATGTAGAAAATCTAAATGTAACCATACAAATAAAGAACAAAACAAATAAATGATTGGATGGTTTCATTTTATTAACAATGCTATGTTCTTTCTAAAAGTATTACAAGAAGATCCCTCTTAGAGATCGCTACCAATCTTGATACAATAAAATACATTTGAAACCAATTTGGATGTACTATGTGGGATCTTTTAGCATCCACAAACTGATTAGGGACATGTTTTTAGGACTATTGCAATCTATGGTGATTATGGATGAATATTTATGCCATTGATTCCTCGTATAGACCTATAATCTACACACAAAAATAGTTAAAGAGCGTCAAAAGCATATGAAGAGCCTTTCAAGATAAGGTTCATAGTAATGACAAAATAAAGTGATAGAGAAAATGAAATGCGACAAACACATGCATGCAAATGAAATATAGATATTCTAAATAGTAATTAAAATGCTTCTAAAACCTAATAAAAGAAAGAAAAAAATAAACAAATCTCTACCCAAGAGGCTATATCTATGCAAAATCGTTGTACCTACAAGATGTCTCTTAGAGAAGGTCATACCTATGGGTCATATTTAAAAGAGATGGTTTCAAAGCTATAGATGATTTTATTGTGGCTGATGTGAGGTGATGTTGGGTTTGATCTATGGATTGGTTTATGAATTGATGCATTCATGGAGAACAAATTAGGGGTGGAATCTAACACCGAATCAAGGATTCTTGATTGTACGAGGAGCACGAGTGTGATATTCAACCTTTGAAGTAATCCATTGGCATGCTTAAAAGCTTCATGGTTGAAATTTTGCAGTACTTCATTGCTTTGAGAATGAGAACTCTTTGAATCTATAGTTTGGAAACACTTTATTGCATGAAAACTCCCTTGATATATGTATGAATGTTGGTTTCCATTATATAGACTTACAAATGGGAGTCCAAGATTGCAAGGGAATCCAAGAAATAATTGGATTCAAGAAAGATAATTGCCCATTCTTGAATCTTTCCCAAACCTAACTATCTATACCATTATTCAAAAATGGCACATGTAACCACTTTAACCATGGTGTGGGGTTTAAAATTATTTTAGGTGCAACTATCTTAGGGTGAGACAGTTGTGACTGCTGACCTTCTCGGGGTAAGATGATCTCTAGATGTTATCTCTTACTAGGGCAGTCCTGGCTACAAAGATAAATTCCTCCCTTTTTGAGTGGTGAAAACCACTATTGAGCCCTAGGGCTACCCAAGGTGGGTCATATGGCTTTAAAGGAGTCCATATAGGTAGTCTCCTCAACATGACATGTTTTAGGTGTCTATAGATGCCCCTTTTTGGGATGCATTATGTGAAATCACAATGTAGAGCCAAAATAGGTGACCTGTTAGTCAAAATTGAGGGTTGATGGTGTTCATTGATCCGATCAATGTTAGATACCCCAATCATGGGAATAACATGTATTTTTTAATTATTGCTTCCAACATATTGATGGATTTGTTTTTTAGGTAAAATTTCCAGTCGAGAGTAGATTTTCTATGTCAAATGATTTTAGGCATACCTAATCTTGGCACTCTGAAAACATTCTGGGTAGGTGATTCTACAAGATGGATTTTCGACATACCAAGTGTTTATTGAAATTGTTGCTTTTGCCCTAGTAAATAGGGAGGCGTGTGATAGTTGTTGGTAATGCTTCTTGAATGAATAAAATTTGC
Source organism: Wollemia nobilis (assembly GCA_028583015.1). Taxonomy (NCBI): domain Eukaryota; kingdom Viridiplantae; phylum Streptophyta; class Pinopsida; order Araucariales; family Araucariaceae; genus Wollemia; species Wollemia nobilis. The sequence goes on along the minus strand of JAQPPZ010016892.1, from coordinate 4,338,228 downwards.
ATTGATTGAGTGTTTGATTATTGAATTTGATTATAAACTTTGTAATTATATGACTACCCCATCTAGTGATGAGTCGATAGAGGAGATGGAAAGTTATGAAAGTGACAAGTTGCTTGACCAAGATGACTTGTTTTAGGTTTTGTAGGACTTTTGAAAAAGTATAAGAGGATAAGATCCCATTATAACTTTGATTTTGACCATTATATTACTATTTTTGGTGAGTGACCTTATGGTAATTTACTCATCCTATCAAATTGCATGGACAACCAATCACTACAATCACCAGGTTGATAGAGAAAATCACTAGATACAAGATTCACTCGAGTTTGTTTTTGCAAATTTTGGGACCGTCCTTGGGTAGGATGATCAAATTAAATGTGACCGTCTGACCCCAAGATGGTCACATAGTTTTGAAAAATATAAAAGGGATTTTTTAAATTTTTGATGTCATTTTCACTATTGCAATTGGAGGAAAAGGGGAGGTGAGGAAGAGGAAGATAAATTATGAAGCAAAGCACTATAGAATTACCAATAAATATCTAGCATGGACCAACCTGGGACCTTGAAAAGTGGAGGAGGTGGAGCGAGAAAGGTAGACATTTTATTCTCTCCTTTATAATTTAATAGTTAAAAATGAACCTTAAAAATTAATATTGAAAATGAACCTCACTAAAAATTAAGGCAATGAACCTCATTTTAGATTAGAATGTAGTGTAGGTTGTTTATTTTAAGTTTTTGTTTGTTTGTTTTTTATGGTACGTAATTTTAGATTATGCATGCCCTAATTGCGGGGTGATCTCAGGGTGAGACGACCCTATTTATGAGTTTGGAGGCCATATCAGGGTGGGATGATCGAGTTTGAATTGTAACGATAAATTTTTTTACCATTATGAAGGCCATATCAACCCAAGATGACCTCACCTAGGGATTGAATCAGCCTAGGATGGCCTCGTCTATGCTATGTTTTTTTTGGTACTTGATTGCCAATTTGATGGCTTGTTTATTCAGCTTGTGAGAGCCCACCATAGAGTTCCCATGATTTTTGAGAGGGCACAAGGATGTCTACCAAATTATCCATGTTTTTATTGAGGAGCACCCTATCACCTCCACTCCCATTGGCCGGTAGAGAAAAGTGCTTCAAAGGATATTTAGTTAATATTGGGAGGTTGTGAGGCAGTGCATGGATAGCAATGGAGTTCATGTTGAGGCGTGGTATGATGTCGAGGATTTTAATAGGAGACATTTAGTGGTGATGCTACTCATTTCTAACATCCTACTACCTGACTCTTTAGGAGCAAGGTTCCCATAAAACCTCCTTCAGATAGCACATGAGTTGGTGGATTGCAATACTAAGGACCCACTGATCATGGCATGGGGGAGTACCTTACTTGTGCACCTATATGATGAGTTGTATGAGATACATCAGTGAGATAGGTTTGGATTGGATTAAAAATTACTTATTTAGGTCTCAGGTGGGAGCACATCTAGGTAGATAGACCAAAGGTACTTCCATGGGCATTATGGGTACATATAGAAGACCATGAGATTTGCTATCAAGAGTATGAGCGAGGTTGAAGTCATCCCCATTCAGGATGAATTTATCATTATATAGTCCTTTGAGGTATTGAGGCTAGTATTGGTTATATATTAGTCTTACAAGGATTGTCCTCCTTTGACAGAGGTAGTAGCTCAACAGGGATAAGTGAGATGCGGGTGATGGTTGATTGGATGACATGGTATAGAGCAGGAATACTTCAAGTATTCTCATGTTACTTGATAGTTTGCAATTTTCCAGAGTGTTCCTGAGGAGCTCGTCATCTACCATCATCAAGGATATGAGGCTTATATGGAGTGGCCACATGTTGGGGCAGTGGGGGATGATCCATATGTACCAGTAGCAAATATAGGTGTGGAGGACCCATGTACCACTATAGAATACAAAACATGATGGGTCACTCAATTATGGTAGGAAGGTGGACCTATAGGTAAACCGAATAGGGCTATGACAAAGGAGAATGCAATAGATGAGGTTGTGGCAAGGGAGATATTGAGATATGAGGCAAGTGAGGGAGAGCGATGAGTGCATCATCATATGGAGGGAGAGTGGGGCCAGTCCTCAGAAGGAGTTGAGGAGCCACAAGAAGAGGGTGGGGAAGGTTAGCTTAGGATATGGGTGTAGAATCTACATGCATAGTTGGTAAAGCAGGATACTACCATTCTAGTATTATAGATCCAATTGGCTAGAGAGAGGTAAAGAGGGAGGGGATTATCTGAAGAGAAGGTTGTTTTGACTACACAATTATAGAGTTCTTAGGAGGAGGTGGGTAGGGTGACATTAATGTGAGATACTCTATGAATGTAGTTGATAAATTTAACCATACTTCAAGGGTAGGTAGGTGCAGGTGGACAAGCTACAGGAAATGTAGCAAGAATACCAACTGATGTGAGTAGTCTAGAGACACTGTTGGGTGACTATCAGGCTCATCGTAGATATGATTGGATCTACATCCAAGATTCAAAGGATCAGGTAGGGATACTTGGTAGTCATCTACCTAAGTGCTCTTCAATAGGAGGATCTAAGCAGAGTCAATGTAGTGAGTCAGGGTAGCCATTTGTGAGGCTACAAAATCCTAGATCTACATCTAGGTCTGAGAGATTAGTAGCTAGTGGATCAGGAGGGGCATGCAGAGATGCAACCAAGGGTGGTGGTGATTCTAGGGGTATAGGCCCCACTTGACTCATATTTATGTATTGGTCTCTTTTTGGGTGTGAGGTCCGAGGACCCACACTATTGTAGCCTATGGGTATTTTTGTATCATGATGTACTAGAATCTTTTATCATATATATGATATGATTTTTATTATGGCCTATCATGTGTTTATGTTATGTTTTATTTTATTTGATGTATGGATGCACTTTATGGATGCAATTGTGGATGATGGATGTATACCTAGACATTGTAGTATAGATGCATAGATGTATGCCTAGATGTATGCATGTAGATGATGTACTAATGATATGATGATGCAAATTTTTATTTTTATGTTTATATGTTAAAACATAATGAATGAATCTAAGATGCAAAATAACCTATATGTAAGCACCACAAAATGTATAAAAGTCATTAATCAAAATGTTTTAACCTTTTCTCAAAAGTCATACATTTTTTAGATGAATTGATGGATGTGAAACCATTAGGTGCTATGAGGAATGATAAGGTTTTTCATGAGACTCAAACACCCTAGTTGACCAATCAAAAATTATTTATTGACTATACCTGACTCTATAAGATAAATATCTGCTAGGAAGACCCAGATATTCAATATCCCTGTGTGTGCATGTGATGTTTATTAATGATGCATAAGACTACCCCATTGCCAGGTGGGTTTCATTCAACCCATTGTTGTAATGAGGATCACCTCATGGTCATCCTTATCCTAATTTTGGATGTAGTTGGACTTGACTACTAAGCAATACAAGCCACCAAAAGCTAGCTCATCCACAAGCTGACATTGGTCTGTACAAAAGAAGGTCGCTAATGTGATAAACATATCACCATGCGTAAGACTACTCCATTGCCAGGTGGGTTTCATTCAACCCATTGTTGTAATGGAGATCATCCCATGGCTTTTGAATAACTAAGGATTCTAGGGATTCAAGCTCATTACCCCCTTATTTTATTTTAATTTCTTTGGGATACTTGCTCATTCTTAGTGGTGAAAACCACTTTTTTTTAAGGGATACTTGCTCATTTTTGTGGAGCAAGGGATTGCTTGGGTAGGGGGGAGCTTGTCCTTTTTTCAATTCTCAACATTCTAGACCATGCACATAATAGGATGAGCAAGGAAAACCTTTCACTCAAGGTGGCAAGGACTACGTTGTAGTTTCATCCTTCCTTGTTCAAACTTGGATTTTAATATGTGAGTTTGTGTTTGGGATTTTGAGATATGCAAGGTACTATCAAAGCAAGACCCTACCTTCTAAAATCCAAGATAGCTTTTTACAAAATCTGAAAGGAAAACTAGGAATGGTTGAATGATCAAAAACCCTAGTGAACACCCTATAGCAACTTATTGGTAGTGTTGAAAAACATAGTTACTCACAAAGGGGAATGTGGATGGTAGTGGTATGTGAAATATGGGGGTTTTTCCTATGATATTTTGCAAACTAAAAGGTGTGCGTAAAATATTTAGTGGCCATCTAAACATCATTGTTGATATTCATCCAGTATCTACCCTATTTTACGAGGACCCCTTAATAAGCAAAATCTCATAAGAAAAACCACAAATGATGATGATGAGAAAGGTTGATTAAGAAAGATGGCAATTATACAAGTGTGGTGCTAGATCCTAGCATGTAAGAACCAAACTAGTCCTAATGCTAATGCAAATGAAAGGATATGCCTAATGCAAGTTAACAAATGCAGCTACATGAGATGCATGATGTTTTGAAATGCAAGTGAAAATGCAATGTTTTTGTGTTTTTGCGATTTTCTATTTTTTGTTTTTGTAAATATTTTTTTGGTTTTTGTGATTTTGATTTTTTTTGTGGTTTTGTGATTTTGATTTTTTTTTGTGCATTATCCCTTATGCATGAAATACCCATATATGGAGAATGTTAAGAGGTTCAGGTTCCTCAACACCCTCGAGAGATGCTAGATGATAAGTTCTTGGCCCTATCTTCTATGTGATGATGAAAGGGCCTAACCAGTTGGTCATAAATTTATCCCATAAGTGGGGTGATAGGTTTGAATTTTGTTGGTTCTCTTTAAGCACAAGATCCCCAACTTTAAAGTCTCTGAGATGGAATTTTGTATCATAAGCTCATTTAAGGTGATCTTGATAAATGCGAAGGTGCTCAAGAGCATTAACTCATCATTCATCAAGAAGGGTCAATTGGTCAAGGTGAGCTTGTCGTGCAGTATCATCATCGATGAACTCTTGCAATGTTATGCATAATGAAGGGATTTCCAATTCTAAAGGTATAATGGCCTCAGTGCCATAGACTAGCGAAAATGGGGTTGCCCTAGTGGGTGTCCAAATGCTAGTTTGATAAGCCCATAATGCTAGAGGTAGTTGAAGATGCCAATATTTGTGATTTTCCTTGATAGTTTTCTTGAGAATGGCAACTATAGTCTTGTTGGATGCCTCTACTTGTCCATTAGCTTATGGATAATAGGGCATGGAAAATTTATGTTGGATGTTATACTTGGAAGTTAAAGCATGCACATATTTATTTTTAAATGGGGTCCCATTATCGGAGATAATCTTGGATGGAATACCAAAATGACATATGATATTGTGAAGTATGAACTCTATAATGCGAGATCCAGTTGTAGTGGTAAGAGGGATGGCTTCCACCCACTTGGTGAAGTATTCTATGGTCATTAAGATAAACATGTGATGGCCCAAATATGGGGGTGATATTTTCCCAATTAAATCAAAACCCCACTATGAAAAATGCCATACCGAATGGATCGGTTGTAAGGCTTGAGAAGGTACATGTAAAATATTAGCATGATGCTAACATTTCACGCACTTCTTGACATAAGCACAATAGTATTTCTCCATGGTGGGCCAATAATAGCCCATTCAAAGGATGCACTTGGTGATAGCCATGCCACTAAAATGGCCACCATAAGTACCATCATGAGCTTGCAAAATTACCCAAGCAAACTCTTGGGGTTCTAAACAATGAAGGAGAAGACCATCGTAGCTTCGATGATATAGTATATCTCTGAGTAAGACATATTTTATCACTTTTTTTTTGAATGTTCATTTTGTGACATGCGATAATCCCAAAGGGATATTACCAAGTTTTAGGAAATATTTTAATTGAATGAACCAATCTTGATATGCTTGGGTCTCGACTGAATGAACTGCTTGTTCCCATTGTGACTCATCACACATGAATGTGGATTGGGAGATAACCTTAAGATGAATGGTCATGCCATTATCATAAGGACCCTATGGGACCAAGGACCCCCAGGATGCATGTTTCAAAAAGTTATGTACCTAAGAGAATCGATCTTGGTTTGGTTCAATTTGAATCATGTGGATAACTTCTTCATTGTTCGAAGCCTCACTTATCATTGATTGCAAAAGTGTTTTGACATGAATGGTTGTGATATCATCTAAAGGGTTTTGCAGAATTAAGGACCCCAAAGAAGCCATTGTATCCACAAAATGATTAGATGAACGAGGGACTGCCTCGATGTTGTACCATTCTAATTTAGCTAGTAGCTTGTCCACAAGGGTTTTGTATGATTTCAAGATCGGACATTAACATTGATAGATTTCCTTGACTTGGTTAACTATGAGCAAGGAGTCACCAAAGATGTTGAGCTTTTTGATTTTCATGGTGATAGTTGTTTGAAGACCCAAAAGGAGAGCCTCATATTCAATATTATTGTTGGTGCATGGGAAGTCAAGTTTAAATGAAAGGGGTATAGGAGCTCCTTGTGGTGTGAAAAATATGATTCTTATGCCACCCCCTTGCTCACACTTAGAACCATCAAAGAACAAAGTCATGTCAACTTTATTTTCAGGTTCTTTGGGTTCTAGCAAGTCTAATAATGCAAAGACTACATCATCAGGCAACTTGATAGTAAGAGGCTTATCATCCTAGAGAGGAGCCTCTACTAGTTGATCAATAATGACTTGACCTTTAATGGATTTTTGACTTATGAATTCAAGGTCAAATTCTATCAACAACATAATCCACTTTGTGGTATGACTATTATGGTACGTGTGACTCATCATGTACTACAAAGGATTCTCTTTGGAAATGACATACATCGTATGATTCAACATGTAATGTCAAAGCTTCTTGGTGGTAAATACCACTGCTAAGAAAAGCTTCTCAATGTATGCGTACTTGAGCTCATAGCTCACTAGGGTGTGACTGATGTAATAGATAGCTTGTTCCTTATTTACCTCATTCTTTTGGGCCAACATGGTCCCTAAGGCAAAATTGGTAGCTGAAATGTATAATAAAAATGGCACACCTGGTTAAGGTGGAGCTAAAACTAGTGGTGATGCCAGGTATTGTTTGATCTCATCAAAGACCTTTTGGCACTCATCATCCCAATGGAATGGGACCCCCTTTTGTAATAGTCAATTCATTGGTCGACATTTATCTAAAAGTTGTGCTATGAAGCATCGGATAGATGCTACCTTCCCTTGTAAGTTATGAAGCTGCTTAAGGTTGGTAGGGGGAGCATTTCAAGTATTGCTTTGACCTTGGTGGGATCAACTTTGATCCCTCACTTTGAGACTATAAAACCCAAAATTTTTCTAGATGTGACTCCAAAGACACACTTTTTGGGATTAAGTCTAACGTTATGCTCGATTAGGCGATCAAAGACCTTTCGTAGAACATCAACATGCTCTTGATGCAATAGAGATTTGGCTAGAAAATCATCCATGTAATCCTCTAAGATTTTGTGCATGTAGTCATGAAATATATATGTCATGGCCTATTGATATGTTGCACCAGCATTTTTAAGGCCAAATGGCATGACTTTGTAGCAGAAAGTCCCCCAAGGTGTGGTAAAGGCTATCTTTGGTTGATCTTCAAGATTGACCTAGATTTGATTGTAGCCTAAAAAACCATCCATGAGGGATAACATCTCATGACCTGTAGTCGCGTCGACTAAAGCATCAATGTTTGAAAGGGGAATTCATCCTTAGGAGTCATTTTTGTAATATCTTGAAAGTTTTGCATATGTGAATCCTCCCATCAGGTTTCCCTATGGGTACCATGTTGGAAACCCATTCAGGATAGTCGATAGGTTGGATGAATCCTACATCCAACAATTTTTGTAATTCATATTTAACCATTAAGGCTATTGTTGGATGCATTTTATGAAGCTTCTGCTTGACCGATTTGATTTTTGGATCAAGCGTGAGGTTGTGCATGACCAATTTTGGGTCAAGACCCGACATGTCTTTGTATGACCAAGAAAAAGCTTCTATATTCTCTATCAAGAGAGTTGTGTAGATGGCTTGCTCTTCAAGGGATAAAATTTATCCCAATTTTATATTTTTAGGAGCCTCAGGATCATTGCCAATGTCTACATCAATTGTTTCCTCTATTGACATGTGGGATCCCTCCTCAAGTTGATGAGGTGTAGGGATCAAGTGGATGTCATCAGCTGGATTCAAAGAATCGATCATGTTTGGTTTGATCTCAGCTTGACAAACATCTTTAGATGGCCCTTGGGAGAAATGAAATGGTTGTAACATTTCTTCACAAGGGAAGAACTCTTTGGGTGATGGTGGTGATATAATGTAATCAAAATCGATGGCCTCTTGGTTGAGGTGCAAAGGTTTTGAGGGGTCATTGGGATTATGGAGTGGTGCAGTCAAATCAATGGAAACCATATTTATGGATGGTAGATAGTTTCCATTCATAAGTGGAGAAATCTTATCAAATATTGGTGGCCTCGAGTATATTAGAGGTGGCTGAGGTGGTAGTGGAATGAATGGATGAGGCCTAGGAGGAGCTAGGATGATCAGATCTTCTAGGGGTAGAAGCTACCTCCAGATGGGCTGGTGCATAGGAAAAACCCTAATATAGAGCTCATCTAGGTCTATGAGAGGCTCAATGGGGGTGAAGTCTTCTCCTTCATTGTTAATCCATCGATTGTGGTGAGGACCTAGATACGCCAATTCTATCTCATCCTCATATTCTTCTGATGTCTCATTGAAGGAGTCAGAAGGCTCAACAGAAACCATCGTAATGGGAAGATGATCTCCTAGTAGATGGAAATAGCTTGGGTCAGCGTAATCATTCTCATCAACCTCATCCTCAAAGCCTATGGTTAGGTGTTGGAGGGAGTCTATGAGGAGTTCATCTAGCATACACATGGAATACCCTAAGCTAGATTTATCTATAGGAAGTTGGTATTATGGTTGGTAAGGTGTTTGAAGACCCTACTCATATCGACCAAGACCATACTCGTGCCAATGGTAGTGGTAAAAGTATTGCAGGGTGAAATTTGGGTTTGATAGATAATTGACATTCCTTGAAAATGGCTCTTCATCGTCCACCACCATAGGCGATGAACTTGTAGAATCATCAAAACCCCCATATATAAAGTTTATCTAGTTTAGGGGCACCCCCAAGGGCACAATGGTACCAATGGGTAGTGAAGGCACATGAGGTCTACCCATATCCTGGATGGACTCGATGAGTGGTGTGAATATGACATTCTGCACCAGGTACTCAATGAGACTAGGGTTGGCCAAGTGAACCGTGACCTGTAATGGGGTGGATGATGAAGGTATGGCTTGATATGACTCATCCATAGTAATAAATGATTCTCCCTCATCCATAGGAGTGGGAATATCCCCTACTAAAATGGTGGATATGGATGGGGGAATCTCCTCGATTGGCTCCTTCAAATTTTTCTCGCTCGGAGGATCCAAGGATGAAGAAGGGATATCGAGAGAAATCGATGGCAATGGTGGGATGGAGATGGTTCCATGACTGATTGTGGTGTTGGATCTAGACTCTGAATGGGATCATTGGGTCTGATGTCTAGATGTGTGGATGGTAGGGTAGACTCCTATGGGTGGTGCACCACATTGCAATACTTGAAGGGCTCTAGATCGACGTGAACCACATGAACTTGCCCTTCATGTATATATTTAAGACACTGATGTAAAATGGATGGGACACACTTCATGTCCCTCATCCAAGGTCTTCCAAGCAATATATTGTACTACATTGCACCCTCCAAGACATGGCACAATGTAGGAATAGTCTTTAGCCCAACTTGAATAGGAAGGACTATTGTGCCGATGATGGAGCATAAAGCATCATTAAATGCTCGAAGAGTGAATGTGGATGCCACAATGTGTGAGGTTGGGAGACTAAGATGGTGTAGTGCATCAGTTGTGATAATATTTATGGAGGAGCCTATGTTGATCAAAACTCACTTGTAGGGAATCTAATTTACACTAGCAATGATGTGTAGTGGAGGATCGGGCCTAGTAGTGGGAGTTGCTTTGATCTCGTGATCATGAAATGTAATTACAAGGCTCTTTACACTATTGAATGTGCCCCACAAAATTGACAAATGAGTTGGGATCCTAGGGTCACAATTCAACTGATTTTAGAATCTCCATCAGAGCTTCTCTGTGTCATGGTGATTGTTGTATTAGCTCATAGATGGAGAGTTTGGCTGATGCCATTTGTAGACTTTGGGTAAGCCTACTTCTGATTATCACCACCGATTGGGGTGGTGGACCTTGGATAGGATTTGATTATGGCAAGGGTTGTGACATAGAAGGAACATTGGTTGGAGCTATAGGTGGTGCAGTTTGGTTAGGATATCTCCTATTCCTTGTCACAATATTGATCATCCCAACAAACCCCTGATTGGGTGGGGCCATGTGGACTTCATTGACCTATCTTATTTGATCTTCCTTAACCTCATGCATAGGTAAGGGATCCTTGAATATGCCCATCTGTTGGTTATTGGTAGCAAGAGGATTATCAATTTGTAGTTGATTTTTATCGAGCATATCCTATACTATGTCCTTAAATGTATAGCATGCCTGGATATCATGACCATTTTATCGATGATAGAGATAATACAGGTCCTCTCTATACCTCTTGGGTTTTGGGTGATTTGGATCCAAGGGGTAAATTTTAGGTAAGGTGATAGCCTTCACCTCACACAATCGATTAAAAAGTGATGCCAAAGATTTAGGCAATGGCGTATAGTTGCAATATTGATAGTTTTGTGCCTGATTCTATTGAGGTTGGTCATGGTTTTGCGTAGGAGGGGGTTGATCCTGATAGTTGGGTTGTTGGGGCATTGTTTGTTTCTCAGGATTTGGAACACTTAGGACAACTTGATTGATCAAAGGTGGTTTTTGTTATGTATAATTACCTCTAGGGTTCTTGTTCCATTCCTTCTTACGAAGTTTAATGTCCCCCTCCTAGAACTTGATGTCCTCGATGACCTTGGCTTGTGCCAAAGCCTCCTCGAATGTTTGGTACTATTGTAGTTGTAAGAAAAGTGAGATTTGCTTCGAACAACTCCTAGTGAACATTCAAGTAAGGTGAAAGGTAATTTTGACATAACATTTCTCCATCTGTTGCCATATTCTGTGACTAGCTCATCATCAAATTATCAAAGTTTAGATAAGTCAGTCAGGTTTTCCTTCTTCTTTACACTAAATGAGAAGCATTCTAGGAAGGCATTTGCAAGCTGCTCAAAGCTATGGATGTTGTGCCTTGGTAGATGGTTATACCACTCTAAGGCTAGGCCAGAGAGTGTTATCAAGAAGGTCCTAAGTAACAAGGCATCATCATCCTAGAGTTGGAAATAGAGGTTCATGAAACTGGTTACGTGTTCCTGTGCATCATCATCTCCTTTAAATTTATCCAATTTTGGCATTTCAAAATGCTCAGGATATGGAGGACATGGGACCGAAGGATGGAGTGGTTGATTACATAGTTGACACAATGTGGGCTTTTGATAACCCATTCCTTGCTTCTCCAATGATTTGATGCACTCTATGAGCACCTTGTAAGCTTGAGATGATATTATCTCATCTTCCTACATTGGTCTTCGAGGAAGGGGAGGTAAAATATTTCTATTGGGGTGATGTGGTTGAATATAATCATCAACCATATCCTCATAGATTGATTCAGGATACTATTGGAAATTTTGAGTATATTGTGTTGTCATTGATGTTAAAGGATTGATGTCATAGGTTGATGTCAAAATAAAAGATGTCATTGGTTATCATTGATGTTAAAGATAGCTTGGTATGGAAAAAATAATATATTCCATGGATAACAAAGCAAGATATGATGGAAATAATATTTAAATGTGAAATTTAAATATTATAAGGGAAAAGGATTAAAATTTTGTGGAAAAATATTTATAACACCACCATGGGCATAGAAGTCTAAGGTTATAATATTTAAATCTTCTTTTTTTTTTTTTTTTGAAAAAAATGAAAAACTTGTATTAATACAAAAGGCAATTACAAAAGGGAGAAAACTCATCCCAACCAATAGTAGAGAACTAGAAAACAAGCGGAGAGCACAAAGACAACGCTAACCACCATAGAGCACATAAGACAACAAGGCGCAAAAACGCAACATGTCGCGAAATCGCGACATGTCACGAAATCGCGAAAAATATTTAAATCTTCATAAGATTTAAATATTATATAAATAAAAATTTTGGGCACCAAAATTCAAAGGAAGGCATTTGAAAATATTAAAAAATTATTTCAATGGGAGGCATTGATGTCATGACAAAGGGAGGACATGATTTGCATATAAATCAAGGTTCAAAACCTTGGCAAAGATGTGAGGAGTGAAAAATCGAATATCTGCTCGTGCATTTTATTAGAAGAATAGAAGAAGACATGCATATTTTTAGGTGAAAAAGATAGAAAGGTAAAATATGAGGTGCTGGTCAAGAACACACAACTCGTAGGCTAGCGTAGCTAGTCGTAGGGGCAGCGCTAAGGTACTGGTGTAGAATAGGTCACTAGTTCGATTCCCTTGGAGGGAGGTTTTTGCAAGGTAGTAAAAGGAGCACATTTTGCACATCGATTGGAAAGGAGACAAAGGGGTTTCATCACATATTCTAGATACAGTTGGAAGGCTAGCACAAATGGTTGTAGGGGCAGTGTTAAGGCACTGTGCCAGAAGTAGTTTTTGGTTCGATTTCCATGGAGGGAACTCTTACAAGGCAGAACAAAGGAGGCTTTTGTGTGCTCAAAAGTAAGGTACATTTTTTTTTAAAGTGTATGTCTAAGGTTGTTGTGCATGTGACGTAAAAGGGAGGTAGAATATTTAATTTTTGAAATTCTAAATTAGTAGGAGAAATAAGGTGTGACAAAGGATATATGGTTGTGTAATTTGTGCCTTATTGTGCTGGATATTATTTTGTAAGAGTAGGAGTAATAAGGTGTGACAAAGGATATATGTTTGTGTAATTTGTGCCTTGTTGTGTTGAATATTATTTTACAAGAATAGGAGTAATAAGGTGTTATAGTGGCTTGATATTTTATTGTAATTCTTACATGGTAAAAGGAAAATATGAGGGGTTTTTATTGAATGTTAATGCTTCATCTTTGAGAACAAAAGAAGGGTCATAGAACATAATTTTCAGATTTCATTATGCACATTTTTTTGAGAATAAATTTCATGTGGATGTTTTGAGAAAATATTTTTCTATCTAACCCTTGGAGTGGCACAAGAAAGATAAGTTGTTTCTGAGACATGTCTTTGAGGATATTTATTCATTAAAGCAAACTAAGAGGTATGGTGACATCATTATTTCTATAGGTGGTTGTGTTTTGAGGAGGTAATTTTAATGTGGAGTTAAAAGTGTTGATTGGTGTGCATTGATGGAAATATTTGAGCTAGGATTTGTGAAAAAAATTGTGCATTATTAATTGAAAGAAAGTGGAAACAATTGTATTAAATTTTGAGACTTGCATGTACTTCATTTTTTAAAGAAATCTGAAATACTTGTGCTAGGGTTGAGACCAAGTTTGTACATCATTGTGAAATATTTTGAGCATTGGTTTGAGAGACATTGAAAGTAATTGTGAAATATTTGAGATCAATATTGTGAAGGAAATTTGTGCATTATTGTGTTTGATCCTTGAGAGTAAATTTGCAAGAAATATAGACCAATTTTATGAAATAAATTTATGCACTAGCCTTGATTGATATTGAGATAAATTTACAAATTATAAAGGATGTATTTTGTAAAGTAATTTGTGTATTGGCTTGAAGAGAACATATTGGGCATTGGTATTGCATGCTATTATTTATATGTTCTAAAATGAATTTTGGGTAGAATATGTCTGAATCGTCTAGTAGAAGAAATCAATTCTAAAAGAGATACAAGTATTATTTTGAGCATTATTTGTGTGCAATATTTGAATTGGTTGAGCATTTTATATGAGGTGTTTTGAGCATGTGTTTGAGTAGAGCAGAGAGCAGGTTTGGTTACTGACTTGAGCAAGCCTTGTGAGAAGGATTGAGGTAGAGATAGTGAGAATGTTTGAGGTAGATTTATGCTAACCTTGTAACGAGGTTTGGTGCAAATTTGGGAAGAGAGAGTGAGAAGGTTTGAGGCAGATTTGTGCTAACCTTGTAATGAGGTTTGGTGCAGATTTGGGTAGAGATAGAGAGTAGGTTTGAGACAGTTTTGTGCTGACCTTGCAATGAGGTTTGGTGTAGATTTTAATAGAGACAAAGAACAGGTTTGAGGTAAATTTGTGCTAACCTTACAACGAGGTTTGGTACAAATTTAGATAAATTATGTGAGCATGTTTGAGATAGATCTATACATGTAATGTGTGCAAATTTAAGGAGTATTAAGTAAGTGATTTGAGTAGATCTTGGTAAATATTTGAGCAAGCCTTGTGTGAAGGCTTGAAGTAGTTTTTTGAGTAGAGTATTGAGCTAGCCTTAGAGCAGAGTAGAGGGGATAGAGTTATCCTGTGGAGAGAGATCCATAAACAAAAGAAAAGGAGATAAAATTATCCTATGGAGAGAGATCTAAAAAATAGAGTAGAGGGGATAGAGTTCTCCTATAGAGCGAGATCCACAAACTAGAGTAGAGGGGATAGAGTTCTCCTATGGAGAGATATCCACAAAATAGAGCAGAGGGGATATAAATATTCTATGGGGAGAGATCCACAAACCAGAGTAGAGGGGATAGAGTTATCCTATGGAAAGATATCCACAAAATAGAGCAGAGGGGATATAGTTATATTATGGAGAGAGATCCACAAACCAGAGAAAAAGGGATAGATTTCTCTTGTAGAGAGAGATCCAAAAACAAGACCAAAGGGGATAGAGTTATCTTATGGAGAGAGATCCACAAACCAGAGAGGGGATAGATTTTTCCAGTGGATATAGATCCATGAACTTGAGCATAGGGGATTGAGATCTCCTTTGGACAGAGGTTCATAAACATTGTGATAGGGATTTTGTTCCCAAGATATTTGTTGATAAAATTTAGAAGAAATATTTTCTCCATGGACGTAGCCCACATTAGGTGAACCACATTAAATTTGTGTCTCTCATGTGTGTGATGATTTGTGAATTATTTATTTTATTGCATTTATATTATTGCTATTATAATTTGGAAAGAAAATTAGAATTTGATCTTATACTATTCACCCCTATTAGTATATGCTTATGTTCTTCAATTGGTATCAGAGTGGGTTTCTTTAGAAAGTCTAACAACTTGAAGGAATATAGTACAAGAACACAGATGGTATCTTAGAATGGATCTTCAACAAATAAGACTCCACTATTTTATAGGAATAATTATGCTTTCTAGAGTATGAGTATGAAGACTTACTTGATGGCATAAGGATATGAAACATGGTAATCTATTGAGGATGGTTTCACACCTATAACTACTCCTCCCATATATAAGGATGGTAAGAAATTACATGTGAATAATGACAAGGCTATTAATGGAATCTTAAGTGGATTACGTGAATCAAAATTTGTGAAAGTTATGCAATGCAAAATAGTAAAATAGATGTTGGACAAATTTAAGTAAACATATAAAGGAGATATCAAGGTCAAATTGGCAAAACTACAAACTCAAATAAGAAGGTTTGAAGAGTTGAAGATGGAATATGAGGAAGATATTAATAAATACTTACTTCCTATTGATGAAGTTGTTAATACCATGTGTGGAATTGGATTTAAAATTGAGGACTCCACTGTTGCTCAAAAGGTATTAAGATCACTTCCTATAAGGTATGATGCAAATATTTCAGCTATAGAAGAGATGAAGGATATTGATAAATTGACTATGGATGAATTACATGGAATTCTCACAACTTATGATATGATAATAGAAAAATACCATAATTCCAATAAAGAGGCAGCTTTCAAAGCTTCAAAGATGACAAAATATAAGAAACTAGAATCAAGTGATGATTCAAGCAGTAATAAAAATGCTAACTATGTGAGAAGAAATAAGGACTCAAGAAAACACAAAGATATAAATACTATAAATACTTTAATTGTGGTGAGTTTGGTCATTATGCATCTAATTTTCCACAAGATGGAAGTAGTAGTAGTGAAGAGAAATAGTATTATAAGAAAAAGGAAGGAAGAAAATTTAGGCATGAAAAGAAAAATAGGTATGGTCAAGGCACACATGAAAATAAATTATTTCAAAGGCACAAGAAGAGTTTCAATGTTAAAAAGGAAAGTAGTGCTTCAAGTGATAGTGGTGAAAGACTCTCAGATAGTGAAGAAGAAGAGATTCTATTTTTTGCAATAGAAGAGGAATAAAACACTCCTATTAAATACCAAGTAGAAGATGCTCCTATAATTGAAGACCTAGAGAAAGGTTCAAAAAAGGAAGAAGACACAATTGATCTAGAAGAAGAACTTATTGTTGCTCTCTGAGAGTTGAAAATATTTAGAAATTAGAATTCAATACTGAAGGCTCAAGTTAAAAAACATGAGGAAGTAAAAGAAAAGCTTCTACAAGATCTCACAAACTCAAAAGCTAAGGCAAGGAGATTTAAAGAGGTCATAATTGAAAAGTTAAAGGTAAAAGATTTA
Source organism: Wollemia nobilis (assembly GCA_028583015.1). Lineage (NCBI taxonomy): Eukaryota > Viridiplantae > Streptophyta > Pinopsida > Araucariales > Araucariaceae > Wollemia > Wollemia nobilis. Next base: position 4,321,634 of record JAQPPZ010016892.1, on the reverse strand, counting down.
GAATGCAAAATATTAGAACATTAAGTGGTTTATCTAAGGATGAAAGTGAAATATTCTAAGGATAAGCTACACTTGTTTTGGAAAAGTTTAAAATCTTTGGATAAAATTATCAATATACTATTGAAAATTTTGAAGGAAAAGTGCCGCGATATCGCTACATGTCGCATTCTCGTGACCAAAAGAGAAGAGAAAGAGGAGGAAAGAAAAAGTGTCATGATTTTGTGACATGTTTAGAATGAAAGAAAGGGTGTAGCGATATCGCGACATGTCACTTTTTCGCAACCAAAAGTGAAGAGAATAAGCAAGAGGGAAAAGTGTCGCGATATCGTGACATGTCAAATTTTCACGACCAAAAGAGAAGAGAAAGAGCGGGAAGGAAAAGTGTCATGATTTTGCGACATGTCACTTTTTTGTGAACAAAAGAGAAAAGAAATAAGAGGAAGGAAAAGTGTCACGATTTTGTGACATGTTCAGAATGAAAGAAAGGGTGTAGCGATATCGTGACATATCGCTTTTCGTGACCAAAAGTGAAGAGATTAAGCAAGAGGGAAAAAGTGTCGCCATTTCGTGACATGTCATATTTTCATGACCAAAAGAGAAGAGAAATAGCGAGAAGGAAAAGTGTCATGATCTCGCGACATGTCACTTTTTCATGACCAAAATAGAAAAGAAAGAGGAGGAAGGAAAAGTGTCGTGATATCGCGACATGTCGCAGTTTCGTGACCAAAAGAGAAGAGAAAGTGTTAGGAGGTGAAATTGTCGACTGCCTATGTTCTAAGGTGTGTGTAATCCTTTGTAAGTGTGTTTCTCTTTGTTGGCTGTGTGGCCCCAGTAGGGGGCTAAGGATAGACTATCCCTATTGAGGTCTTGTTTCGCTTAAGCTTTGTGCTGATTTTGTAATAGGTTTTGGGTCAACCTATAAAACCCGGTTGTAATGAATTTGTACCTTATTTACCAAAAAAAAAAATATTTTGAGTCCTTAAGTCAAAGTTGTCATTGATGTTTTCGGATGAAGTCATCATTAATGTCAAGAACTTAATCAAGAAAAAAAGTTGTCAAGGTTGTCAATTGATATCCAGTAAGAAGCTTCAAATAATACCAAATGTCAAGAGAATCAGTGCATAGCTTAAAGGCAAAAGGGCTCCATAATGTTTCAATATTATATGGAAGCATAAGTTAAAGGTTTTTTCATAAAAAACCAAGGAGGCTTATTGCAAAGTTAAAAGGAGGTCTAATATTTATAATTAAATTCAATGTGAATTTAAATTTTATAAATAATGTTATTTATACCAAGTTGTGCAATAAGAGAAGGTCTTAATAAAACCAAAGGGTTTTATTAAATTAATTTATAAAACCAAAAGGTTTTTATTAAATTAATTTATAACATTTAAATTCAAATGAATTTAAATCATTTACAAATCAATTAGAGCACCAACGTCTAATAAGGTTGGAGGAGCACCGATGTGTTTGAATAAAGGAAGGCACTATATATACCATGCCTTACAAGGCATTCAAATTATCCTTGCTTGAATTATTATTGCATGCAAATTGATTTAAGTGGAGCTCGTGAGGAAAGACAACAAAATTCATGTTTAATGTGACAACGATTGAGAAAAATTTGAAAGCACCAAAATTTTGAGAGCTAGCTAGGTAGCGTGGCCTAGTGGCAAGGAGCCATTGGTTAAAGCATTGAGTCATTGAGTGGCATACATTCAAAACATGACAACAGTGTTTGCGTTGGTGTTGGAGGCACTAAATGAATGACACAAGTTTTTATTGGAAGAGAAGGAAGGTTCTTAGAGCATGTGGTGCTCTCCACTCCACAAGCGAGCGCTTAGCTCACATGGCGGTTGGAGCTATGGCTAAGGCATTGGTTGAGGGTTGTTTTGGGAGTTCGAATCCCTTCCAAGGCAAGGTAATATTTTTGATAAATAATTTTTGGTATTGCCTAAGGTTTGGAGCTAAAAGGTTACTGAAAGGAATTGTTAATTGAAATTTATTTTCAATAAAGTTTGAAGTTAAAAGGTTGCTTAAGGGAAATGTTAGTTTGCAATTCATTTATTTTTAATAAAGTTGGGAGTTAAAAGGGTTGTTAGTTGGTAATAGTTGAAAGGGTTGCTAGTTGAAAATTGATGTTTGTTGGAAATTGTTTTTAATAAAATTTGGAGTTATAAGGAGTTTGATTTTATTTTTAAATAAAGTCTTAATTATTATATTTGCATATTGGAAGAGTAAGAGTGTTGATTTTATTTTGAAAGGGACTTTTTCCAAAGAGTTTAATATGAAGGTGTTGGATATTATTTTAAATTTGGAGTGATAAGGTGTATTTTTTTATATCATTTTGTATTGTGATTCATTGAGAAAATTATTATCTTCTAACCTTTCGTTGAGATTGGCATAGAAATTGTGGTTGTGGCAGATTTATGAGATCCCTTCATCATCAAGAAAAAGGTATGAGAACATTCTTCCATAATTGAGTTGATTGGTTGGTTTTCTAGAAAATAAGTTTGGAGTGAAAACTATTTGATTATGGTTTCCTTTTCGAGAGTGTTTGAGTCAATACTTCAAGGTTTTCTAGAATAAAGAGTTGTTAAAACATTGTTTTATAACCATTGTTGTTGAAGCCATTGGTTGTATGCAGAACTTGAGTTAGGGTTGTGCAAAATAACATGAGTATGATTGTTATGTGAAGATTGATTTATAAGAATTGTTGTTGAAGTGAGTTGTTGTGCAAATAACTTGAACTAGGGTTTGAAAAGAACATGAGTATCATTGTTATGTGAGATTTGTTGTTGAGCATTATTGGAAATATTTTTAAGTTTGTGGTTATATGCTTGGCTAGGGTTTGTGAGAAAGAGTTATCTCTTGAGTGATTGGTTGAGTAGAATTTTTGAGCCTAGTCAAGTGGGTGTGTGAAGTGATTGTTCAAGTTCCATAAAACACATTTTTCTATATTCTAATTTGAGTTGAGAAAGTGTTTGAGCATTGAGTTGATACATATTGGATCTCTAACAATTCTCTTTATGTTTCTATGATATTGGTTAAGTTATGTGTGAACTTATTAAGAATATTTGGATAATTTCTATGTGAATTTATTGAGTAGATTGAGCAAGTTCTAAGTGAGCTTGTTGAGCAGATTGAGCAATGAGTGAGCTTGTTGATAAGATTTGAGCAAGTTATGAGTGGACTTGTTGAGAAAAATTGAACAAGTTATGAGTGGACTTGTTGAGAATATTTGAGCAAGTTCTAAGTGGACTTGTTGAGCAGATTGAGCAAGTTCTGAGTGGACTTGTTGAGAATATTTTAGCAAGTTATGAGTGGACTTTTTGAGCATATTTGAGCAAATTATGAGTGGACTTATTGAGAAGAATTGAGCAAGTTCTGAGTGGACTTGTGGAGTAGAGTTTGGTGTAGATTTGAGGATAAGTTTGTGCCAGACCAGAGACAAATATTGAATAGATTTGTGCTAGACCGAAGGACTATGTTTAGTGTAAATTTAAGATAGATCTTTGGAGGTGATAGAACAAAGAGGACAGAGATATCCAATGGATAGAGATCTATAAGCCAGGGTAGTGAGGACAAGTCTTCTAAGTGGGGACAAGAGTCTTTAGTGGAGATATATCTACAAGCTAGTGCAGTGGAGGCAATAGTCTTCTAGAGGATCACCAACCAGAGTAGAGGAGAAGGAGTTCTCCTATGGATAGAGATCCACAAATTTTATTTAGGGGATCAACATCTCCTTTGGACAAAGGTCCATAAACATTGTTATTAGGAAGGATTCCCAAGAGATTGATTGCAAAAATTTTAGTGAAATATTTTCTCCGTGGAGTAGCCCACATTGGGTGAACCACGTAAATTATGGTGTATCTATTGTGTATGGTATTTTGTGCATTGCTTTGATTATTGTTGTTGATATTGCTATCTATATATTGCATAATATTGATTTGGAAAGAAAAGTAAAAAGTGGTCTTATACTGTTCACCCCCTCGTAGTATAAGCTTGTGTTATTCAATTGGTGTTAGAGCAGGTTCCTTCATAAGAGTTTAATAGCTTGAAGGAAAAACTATCAAGAACACAATGGATCCTAAGGAAGTTTCCTCAAATAATTCAACACCAGTATTTGATGGAAGTGACTATATGTATTGGAGTATGATGATGAAGATCTACCTAATGGCACTTGGAAATGAAATTTTGGAATCAGTGGAATTTAGATGCTATAATTCAAAAGCAATGAATGCACTTGTGAGAGGTTTGTGTAGAACATAATCTATGAAATTTATGCATTGTCAAACTGCAAAAGAGATGTGGGATAAATTATAAAATATATATGGAGATAAAAGTGTCAAGAAAGAAAATATGAAAAATCTCAAAGGACAACTTGAAGCATTAAGAATGAACGAAGAGGAAAATATTAGTGCTTATCTAATTTAAATTGATGAGGTTGTTAATGATATGCAAGGGCTTGGAATGAATATTGATGAATATGATATTTGTGATAAAGTATTAAGATCTCTTCCAAAAATATTTAGTGAACAAGTTTCTGCTATAGAAGTATCAATGGATGGTGATACTTTGAAAAAGAGATAAGTTGCTTGGTATGCTCATAGTATTTGAGATAAGAATAAAATATCCTATTCCCTAGAAGGAAGCAACATTCAAAGTAATCAATAATACAAAGGGTAAGAAGTCAGAATCAAGCAATGATTCATCCAGTGATGAAGAAGCTAACTATGGTAGAAGAGATAAGGACTATAGAAATCTAGAGATCTAAGATCCATTAAGTGTTTCAATTGTGGAAAGTATAGATATTTTGTAACAGATTGTCAAGAACCAAAGAACACAATGGTGAAGAAAAAAAGGATCAGAGGAACAGGGAATCAGAAAGTTATAGGCATCAGAAAAAAATAAAGGATACACAAAGCAGAAAAGGAAAGAAGTTCTTTCAAATACATAATAGGAGCTACTATGTGGATAATGCAAGTAAGTACTCAAATGATAGTGATGCTCGTTTTTCAGAAAATGATAGAGATAAAGTCCTATTTATGATTGAATAAAAAGAGCAAGTTAATAAAATGACTCCAATTATTCTCAAGTATTTTATATGTGGTAAATTTAGACATATTAAAGATGATTGTACAAGGGATGGTTATAGTTTCAATGATGATGAATATGAGAATGCACTTGAAGGACTAGATGAAAATATTCTAATGGCTTTGGAAGAAGAAGTGATACTATAGAAGACAAGCCAAAAGAGATGTGGACAAAGGTAAAAAAATAGAGGAATATTCAAAAAAGGATGGTTATGATCTAAAGGGAGAACTTATCTATGCCCTTGACACAGTAAATAAGGTAATAAAGCAACACTCTAAACTTGAAATTCAATTTCAAGAATATGATGAAGAGAGAAAATTGCTCATAGAGGATTTAGAAAAATAAAAGTCTAAGACAAAGAGGTTTAAAGACAAGTTAGAAGCAAATATCTTGGAATGTGAGAAGTTAGCATAATAAGTGGCACTACTAAAAGAATATTTAGAGGACTCCAAGATCAAGATGAAAGGGTTTAAAAATAGCTCAAAGAACTTGGATAAGTTCATAAAGACACAAAAGACTACATAAAGCAAGACAAGTCTTAGATTTGAATAGGTTCAAAAGAAATGGGGAGGAGAGTCAACTTCAAGTTTTGGAGGAGAAGAAACTTCAGATGAAAATACATCAGAAGAAGATAGTGTAAAATAAAGTTAGACATCAGAGGATGAGTTGGACAATAGAGAGTTCAACAAAGAAATAAACAATGCACAAAGAATATATATATGGAACAACAATAAAAATAGGAGACCAATGATGTCAAGAAAAGGAAAATTCAATGGAAGATGCTTTTCATATCACAAGTTTGGGAAAATGGCTTCATAGTGCAGAACAATGAAATACAGGAATATGGGGACATATAACTTTTCCATGGGTATTGCTACTCATCTAATTAGTTTGGTCACAAGGCAATGAATTGTAGGGTTCATGAAAAAAGAGGATATGGCTTCACTAGGAGAAATCCTAAGACATTTGCACCTGCAAGGAATAATAAAATTAAGTGTTATAAGTGCAATAATTATGGTCACAACAAAATGGTGTAGAGCAGACATTCTAGAAATATGTATGAACAAGAATAAGAACAAGAATAGGAACATGGATATGAATAGGAATAGGAACAGGAACATGAATGTAGAAATTGACAGGAACATGGACATGAATAGAAACAATCAAAGTAATAAGAAAATTTAGATAAGAAGAAAAGAGGATAAAGGTAAAGAATAGTGCTTTTTCGGAGTAGAAATACTCAAGGTTATGCATAGTGGTGAATATTCACCAATTGGGCGAATATTAGGATTTTCAAAATTAGAAATTGGCAAATATGAGGACCCTCGACGTTGGCCCATTCGCCTAAATTTTTTAGGATCAATGTTTTCTTAGGGTCAATTCACCACAATATATATCCAAACATAGGCATATTTGTACTCATTCGAAAGATCTTTTTAAGACTGATCTAATGGTGGTATTTTTATGAAGTTATAAGATGATTTAATAGGTCAAAAGTGGCCCCAAATATGAACTTAAATTTTAGGGCTTCAAATACCCCAAATTTTGGTGTGAAGATGCTCGATTTGATTTTCTTAGTATTCTCCATGATTCACCTTGATTTTGATTAGGATTCGCCATTTTTTTACAAGTACATTTTGAGTCCAACCCCTTATGCATAACCTGGAAATAATCTTACCTCAGAATTAACCACCTCAAAAGGAGGTGGGGGAGGGGCTAAGATAAGAGGCTCATTCTTAGCCCCGAGCCCCAAAGTTGACCCTTTGCCATTGATGTCAAAGGGAGAGAGATTTGAGTAAGGGGAGAGATTTGATATGTTTGAGTAAAGGGGAGAGATTTGGTATTTGAGAAAGCATTCATCCAGGGGGAGCAATGTCCTAGGGGGAGAAAAACAAAAGAAAATTCAAGTTTTTGGTAAAAAGAATTTGGGTTTCCATCAATGAAAAAGGAGGATTTTATTGGACATTTTGAGTCCTTAAGTCAAATTTATCATTTATGTCACCGGATGAAGTCATCATTAATGTCAAGGACTTCATCAAGAAACAAATTTTTCAATGTTGTCAATTAATATCCTGGAAGAAGCTTCAAATAATGCCAAAGGTCAAGAGAATCAGTGTATATTTTAAAGGAAAAAGGGCTCCATAATATTTCAATATTATATGGAAGCATAAGTTAAAAAGTTTTTCATAAAAATCCAAGGAGGCTTATTGCAAAGTTAAAAGGAGGTCTAATATTTATATTTAAATTAAATGCGAATTTAAATTTGATAAATAAATGTTATTTATACCAAGTTGTGCAATAAGAGAAGGTCTTAATAAAACCAAAGGGTTTTATTAAATTAATTTATAAAACCAAAAGGTTTTTATTAAATTAATTTATAAAATTTAAATTCAATTGAATTTAAATCGTTTACAAATCAATTCGAGTGTTGACATCTAATAAGGTTGGAGGAGCATCGACGTGTTTAAATAAATGAGGTAAGACACTATATATACCATGCCTTAGGATGCATTCAAATTATCCTTTATCAAACGATTATTGCATGCGAATTGATTTAAGTGGAGCTCATGAGAAAAGACAACAAAATTTGTGTTTAATGTGATAGCGATTGAGAACAATTTGAAAGCACAAAAGTTTTGGGAGCCAGCTGGGTAGTGTGGCCTAGTGGAAATGAGGCATTGGTTAAAGCATTGAGGCATCGAGTGGCTTGCATTTGAAATGTGGTAGTAGTGTTTGTGTTGGTGTTGGAAGCGCCAAGGGAACGACACACATTTTGCTTGGAAGAGAAGGGAGGTTCTTAGAGCACGTGGTGCTATCCACTCCACAAGCAAGTGCTTATCTCATGTAGCGGTTGGAGCCATGACTAAGGCATTGGTTCAGGGCTGCGTTGGGAGTTCGAATACCTTCCAAGGCAAGGTAATATTTTTGATAATTAATTTTTGGTATTGCCTAAGGTTTGGAGCTAAAAGGTTGTTGAAAGGAATTGTTAATTGAAATTTATTTTTCAATAAATTTTTGAGTTAAAAGGTTGCTTAAGGGGAATGTTAGTTTGAAATTTATTTATTTTTAATAAATCTAGGAGTTAAAAGGGTTGTTAGTTGAAAATAGTTGAAAGGGTTGCTAGTTGAAAATTGATGTTTGTTGGAAATTGTTTTTAATAAAATTTGGAGTTATAAGGAGTTTGATTTTATTTTTAAATAGTCTTAATTATTATATTTGCATATTGGAAGAGTAAGAGTGTTGATTTTATTTTTAAAGGGAATTTTTCCAAAGAGTTTATTATGAAGATGTTGGATATTATTTTAAATTTGGAGTGGTAGGTGTATTTTGTTTGATATCATTTTGTATTGTGATTCATTGAGAAAATTATTATCTTCTAACCTTTATTTGAGATTGGCATAGAAGTTGTTGTAGTTGTGGCAGATTTATGAGATCCATTTATAATCAAGAAAAATGTATGAGCACATTTTTCCATAATTGAGTTGATTGGTTGGTTTTCTAGAAAATAAGTTTGGAGTGAAAAGGATTTTATTAGGGTTTCCTTTTTGAGAGTGTTTGAGTTAATACTTCAAGGTTTTATGGAATAAACGGTTGTGAAAACCTTATTTTATAACTATTGTTGTTGAAGCCATTGGTTGTGTGAAGAACTTGAGTTAGGGTTACGAAAAATAACATGAGTATCATTGTTATGTGAAGATTGATTTATAAGCATTGTTTTTGAAGTGATTTGTTGTGCAAAGAACTTGAACTAGGGCTTTAAAAGAACATGAGTATCATTGTTATGTGAGATTTGTTGTTGAGCATCATTGGAAACATTTTGAGTTAGTGGTTAAATGCTTAGACTAGGGTTTGTGAGCAAGGGTTGTTTCTTGAGTGATTGGTTGAGTAGAGTTGGTTGAGCCTAGTCAAGTGGGTGTATGAAGTGATTGTTCAAGTTCCATAAAATAAATTATCCTATATTCTAATTTGAGTTGAGAAAGTGTTTGAGCATTGAGTTGAAACATATTGGGTATCTAATAATTCTCTTTATGTTTCTATGAGATTGGTTAAGTTATGTGTGAACTTATTGAGCAAATTTGGATAAGTTCTATGTGAACTTATTAAGAATATTGAGCAAGTTCTGAGTGAGCTTGTTGAGTAGATTTGAACAAGTTCTGAGTGGACTTATTGAGCAGAATTGAGCAAGTTTTAAGTGGACTTGTTGAGAAGATTTGATCAAGTTCTAAGTGGACTTGTTGAGCATATTGAGAAATTTATGTGTGGACTTGTTGAGTAGATTTGAGCAAGTTCTAAGTGGACTTGTTGAGCATGTTTTAGCAAGTTCTGAGTGGACTTGTTGAGAAGAATTGAGCAAATTTTGAGTTGACTTGAGGAGCAGAGTTTGGTGTAGATTTGAGGATAAGTTTATGCTAGACTAGAGACATAGATTGAGTAGATTTATGCTAGACTAAAGGACTTTGTTTAGTGCAGATTTGAGATAGAGCTTTGGAGGTGATATATCAAAGAGAATAGATGTCTCCAATGGATAGAGATCCATCATCCAGGGCAATGAGGATAGGTCTTCTGAGTGGGGACAAGAGTCTTCAGTGGAGAGAGATCCAAAAGCCAGTTTAGTGGAGGTAGTAGTATTCTAGAGGATCACCATCCAGAGAAGAGGAGAAGGAGTTCTCCTATGGATAGAGATCCATGAACTTGATTTAGGGGATCAACATATCCTTTGGAAAAATGTCCATAAATATTGTAATTGGGAAGGATTCCCAAGAGATTGAGAAAATTTTAGTGAAATATTTTCTCCATGGAGTAGTCCACATTGGGTGAACCATGTAAATTGTGGTGTCTCTATTGTGTATGGTGTTTTATGCATTAATTTTATTACTGCTATTGATATTTCTATCTATACATTGCATAATATTGATTGAGAAAGAAAAGTAAAAACCGGTCTTATACTATTCACCCCTCCTCTCAGTATAAGCTTGTGTTATTCATACACAAAGATCTTAATTTATAAAAATAGGACTTGATTTTGAAGAAGGACAAGGGAAATAATAAGAAGGGTCAAGCTCAAGTTCAAAATAAAAGGAAGTCTTAGAGGAAGAGATTGAAGAAGAAACTAAGACATTTGCGGATAAGTTGAAGAATGGAAGCTACACTAAGAAAGAAAACAATGCATAAACAAGAAATATGGATCATCATAGAGAAGGAAAATAAATAACTAAAAGACAAGATGTTTTAAGACAAGATGAATATTTCTTCAAAGGGTATTGTTTTTCATGTAATCATTTTGGTCACAAAGCTATGCATTGCATAGTTCATGGAAATAATTATTATGGCTTCACCAAGAGGAACTTCAAGTCATTTGCATCTTCCAAGAACTAAAACATCAGGTGTTACAATTGTAATAATATTGGGCATAAGACCAAGAGGTGTAGAACAAATTTTTTGGAACTTATAGAGTCATGCAAGAATAGGGACACTCAAAAGGATCAAAATGGCATGATTACAAAAGTGGTGAAAAAGAAGGTCGAAAAAGAAAAAGAGCATTGTATATTGGGAGTAGATTTAATTCCACGTAAAAATTAATCACCTCAAGGAGAGGAGGTGGGGAGGGGGTTGAGCTAAGAGTCTTATATTTAGCACCAAAGGAGTCCCTTTGCCATTGATTTCAAATGGGAGAAATTTGAGTAAGTGGGAGAGAATTCAGTTAGGGGGAGCAGATTTGGAATCTAGTGGTTGGAAAAGAAATTTTTAGAAAGGGTTACCATAAATGACAAAGAGGGAGATTGCTGGAAATTTTAACTATATTGTGTTTTCATTGATGTCAAAGGATTGATGTCAAAATAAAATATGTCATTGGTTGTTATTAATGTCAAATATAGCTTGGTATGGCGGAAATAATATATTCCATGGATAGCAAACAAAGATATGGTGGAAATAATATTTAAATGTGAAATTTAAATATTATAAGAGAAAAGGATTAAAATTTTATGGAAAATATTTATAACACCACCATGAGCATAGAATTCTAAGGTTAAAATATTTAAATATTCTTAAGATTTAAATATTACATAAAGAAAATTTTGGCCACCAAAATTCAAAGGAAGGTATTTGAAAATATTAAAAAATCATTTCAATGGGAGGCACCGATGTCATAACAAATGGAGGACATGATTTGCATATAAATCAAAGTTCAAAACCTTGAAAAAGGTGTGAGGAGTGAAAAATTGAATATCTACTCATGCATTTTGTTCGACAAATAGAAGAATATGAAGGGTGCAGTTTTAGGTGAAAAGGATATAAAGGTCAAAGGCAAGGTTTTGGTCAAGAAGACACAACTGGAAGGCTAGCATAGCTAGTCATAAGGGTAGTGCTAAGGTGCTGGTACATAATAGGTCACTGTTTTTATTCCCTTGGAGGGAGGTTTTTTCAAGGCAATAAAAGGAGTATGTTTTGCGAGTCGATTGGAAAGGATACAAAGGGGTTTTGTCACATATTATAGACATAGCTTCTAGGCCAGCATATCTAGTCACAAGGGCAATGCTAAGGTGTTGTGGTAGAAGTAGTTGTTGGTTTGATTCTCATGGATGGAACTTTTACAAGGCATAACAAAGGAGTTTTTCATGTGCTCAAAATTAAGGTACAATTTTTATTTAAAAAGTGTATATCCAAGGTTGCTATGCATGTGAAGTAAAAGGGAGGCAAAATATTTAATTTTTAAAATTCAAAATTAGTAGGAGTAATAAGGTGTGACAAAGGATATATGGTTGTGTAATTTGTGCCTTGTTGTGTTGGATATTATTTTGTAAGAGTAGGAGTAATAAGGTGTGACAAAGGATATATGTTTGTGTAATTTGTGCCTTGTTGTGTTGAATATTATTTTGCAATAATAGGAGTAATAAGGTGTTATAGTGGCTTGATATTTTATTTTAATTATTGCATCGTAAAAGGAAAATATGAGGGGTTTTTGTTGGGTGTTAATGCTTCAAATTTGAGAATAAAATAAGGGTCATAGAGCATCATTTTTATATTTTATTATGCACATATGTTTGAGAAGAAAATTAATGTGGATGTTTTTAGAATATATTTTGCTATCTAACCCTTGAAGTGGCACAAGAAAGATAATTTATTTTTGAGATAGGTCTTTGAGGACACTTCTTCATCAAAGTAAACTAAGAGGTATGGTGACATCATTCTTTCTCTAGGTGGTTGTGTTTTGAGGAGGTAATTTTAAGGTGGAGTTAAAATGGTTGATTGGTGTGCATTGTTGGAAATATTTGAGCTAGGATTTGTGAAACAAATTGTGCATTATTGATTAAAAGAAAGTGAAAACAATTGTATCAGAGTTTGAGATCTACATGTGCTTCATTATTGAAAGAAATCTAAAATACTTGTGCTAGGGTTGAGACCAAGTTTGTACATCATTGTGAAACATTTTGAGCATTGGTTTGATAGAGATTGAAAGTAATTATGAAGTATTTGAGATAAATATTGTGAAGAAAATTTGTGCATTATTGTGTTTGATCCTTGAGAGCAAATTTACAAAATCATGCACTAGCCTTGATTGATATTGAAATAAATTTTAAAAGGATAAAGGATAGTTTTTGTAAAGCAATTTGTATATTGGCTTGAAGAGAATATATTAGGCATTAGTATTGCATGTTATTATTTATAAGTTCTAAAAATAATTTTGGGTAGAATATGTCTAAATTGTCTAGTAGAAGAAAGCAATTCTGAAAGAGATACACATATTATTTTGAGCATTATTTGTGTGTAAGATTTGGATTGGTTGAGCATTTTCTATAAGCTATTTTGAGCATGTGTTTGAGTAGAGTAGAGAGTGGGTTTGTTTGCTTACTTGATTAAGCCTTGCAAGAAAGCTTGAGGTAAATATAGTGAGAAGGTTTGTGGTAAATTTGTGCTAACCTTGTAACGAGGTTTGGTGCAGATTTGGGCAGAGATAGAGAGCAGGTTTGAGGTAAATTTGTGCTAAAATTTTTGTGAGGTTTGGTGCAGATTTGGGTAGAGACAGAGAGCAGGTTTGAGGTATATTTTTTCTAACCTTGTAATAAGGTTTGGTGTGAGCAGGTTTGACACATATCTATGCATGTAATGTGTGCAGATTTGGGGAGTATTGAGCAAGTTATTTGAGCAGATATTAGTATAGATTTGAGAAAGCCTTGTATGAAGGCTTGAAGCATTTTTTTAGTAGAGTATTGAGATGGCCTTGGAGCAGATCAGAGGGGATATAGTTATCCTTGGAGAGATATCCATAAACTAGAGTAGAGGGGATAGAGTTCTCCTGTGAAGAGAGATCCACAAACAAGAATAGAGGGGATAAAGTTATCCTATGAAGAGAGATCCACAAACTAGAACAGAGGGGATAGAGTTATCCTATGGAGAGATATCCACAAATTATAATAGAGGGGATAGATTTCTCCCATGGATAGAGATCCACAAACCAAAGTAAATGGGATAGAGTTCTCCTGTGGAAAGAGATCCATAACTAGAGCAGAGGGGATAGAGTTCTCATGTGGAGAGAGATCCATAAACTATAGTAGATGGGATAGAGTTATACTATGGAGAGATATCCAAAAACCAGATCAAATGGGATAGAGTTCTCCTGTGGAGAGATATCCCAAGAGGGGATAGAGTTCTCTAGTGGATGGAGATCCATGAACCTGAGCATAGGGTATTGAGATCTCCTTTGGATAGAGGTCCATAAACATTGTAATAGGGATTTGGTTCCCAAGATATTTTTTGAGAAAATTTAGAAGAAATATTTTCTCCATGGATGTAGCTCACATTGGGTGAACCAAATTAAATTTATGTCTCTCATGTGCATTATTATTTGTGCATTGTTTATTTTACTACATTGATATTATTGTTGTTATCATTTGAAAATAAAAGTAAAAGTTGATCTTATAATGTTCACCCCCCTCTTAGTATAAGCTTGTGTTATTCAATTGGTATCAGAGTGGGTTCCTTCAAAAGTATAATAGATTGAAGGAATATTAGTACAGGAACACATATGGCATATTAAAATGGATTTTCAAAAAATAAGGCTCCATTGTTTGATGGGAATAATTATACTTTTTTGAGTATGAGGATGAAGACTTACTTTATGGCATAAGGATATGAAACATGACAATCTTTTGAGGATGGTTTCGCACCTACAACTACTCCTCCCATAGATAAGTATGGTAAGCAATTATATGTGAATAATGACAAGGCTATGAATGGAATCTTAAATGGATTACATGAATCATAATTTGTGAAAGTTATGCAATGCAAAACAACAAAAGATATGTGGGATAAATTGAAGCAAACATATGAAGGAGATAGCAAGGTCAAATTGGTAAAACTACAAACTCACAGAAGGAGGTTTGAAGGGTTGAAGATGGAATATGAGGAAGATATTGCTAAATAATTACTTCATGTTGATGAGGTTGTTAATACCATGCATGGACTTGGATTTGAAATTGAGGACTCCATTGTTGCTCAAAAGGTATTAAGATCACTTCCTATAAGGTATGATGCAAATGTTTCAGCTATATAAGAGATGAAGGTTATTGATAATTTTACTATGGATGAGTTACATGGAATTTGAAGAACACAAGCTTATACTGAGAGGGGGGGGGTAAACAGTATAAGACCACTTTTTACTTTTTTCTTTATACTTCAAAACACTAAAGCAATATACCCAAAGCAATATCAAAGCAATGCACAAAACCATCCACAAAGTGACACAACAATTTACGTCCACAAAAATTTTCTCTAAAAGTTATCTCAAAGTTCTTTGGGAAACCTTCCCAATTACAATGTTTATGAGCCTCGGCTCAAAGGAGAAACCTTCCCCCAATCTGAATTTATGAGCCTCTGCTCAAATGAGATACCTTCCCATACCTCTTCTCTGGATGGTGATCCTCTAGAAGACCTCTACCTCTGCTGCCCTTAGCAAATGGAACTCTATCCACAGAAGACACCTGTCTTCCCTACTCTGGCTGGAGACCTCTATCCTCAACTCTATCACTTCAAAGCTGGTCCTCAAATTTGCACTAAACACAGTCCTTCGGTCTAGCACAAATGTCCTTGTCATCTGTCTTTGATCAGCACCAAACATAGTCCTTCGATTTGGCACAAATCTGTCCTTAGGTTCTTCTCATAGAACCAATGCACCTCGGTCCTCAAGTTCTCTAATAGAACTATCAAACTCAGCTTCACAAGTCCTCTGCTAAGACCTATCCAAATCTGCTGATAAGTCCCCACAGGAACCTGTCCAAAACCGGCTCACAAGTTTATCAAGAACACTTGCTTGGCATGACCCCACAAAGAGAATGGTTAGAGACCCAATGTGATTCATCCATCTCATAGAAGCATAAAGAGAATTGTTAGAGACTCAATATGATTCATCAACCTCATAGAAGCATAAAGAGAATTTTTAGAGACTCAATATGTTCTATACTTAACTCCCAATCTCAATCTCAACTCAATCTCAAATCTCAAAAGAATAAGATAGATGTAGTATGCTTTTCTCAAGAACATGAAACACAACCCAACAATTGCCAACCATGCAATATCTCATATAACAATGATACTCGTGTTCTTTCCAAAACCAATATCTTTTCTCAACCAATTGGGCTTCAACAACAATGCTCATAGACAAGGTTTAACCAACATCATTCAACTCAACATTAACCTTGAAGCATTCAACCAATCATCACTAGAAAAGGAAACAAGTAGAAATCCTTTTCCCTCCAAAGATATTTGAACAAAACAGCCACCCACACAATATCACAAAATGCAAAGAATAACTTGTTCAAATCAACTCAATGGAGTAAGCCCAATATCATGTATCAAGTAAAGCATTAACTTGATCAACACAACCACTATGGAAGCAACTCAACAATCAACCTCAAAACACCCAACCAAAGGAAACCTTGTTGTATACCTTTTCACTCCAATATTATTTCAGGAAAACATACACCAATCATACTCATAAGAAGAATGTGCCCATACCTTATTGTAGTGAAGAAACCCCTTTGGAAATCTGCCACAATCACAAAGTTCTTTTTCCAATCTTCACAAAAGTTAGTAGATCACAAAATAATGAACATTACTCCACTTTTCAATCATCATCATCAAAGTCTTTAATTGCACAACTTCCTTATCTCTCCTAAAACCACTTGTACCATAAAATAAAATAAATCACAACATTGCATAACCTTATAACTCCCAAAACCACTTATACCATAAAATAAAATAAATCACAACATTGCATAACCTTATAAATCCCAAAACCACTTATACCATAAAATAAAATAAATCACAACATTGCATAACCTTATAACTCCTTTTATTTCTTAATAAAAACTACAATCTCCAAGTGCTCAACTTTTAATATCAATTATTAAATAACATACCTCTTATCTATCTTGTCCACCAAAAGTGAAACTCTAGAGATTCGATCATGGAACTTATGTTCATTTAATGTCTTACCTCCAAATCAAACCACCAAGTCAGCTGCACTCCCATGTGAATCTTATGCTCCCGTTGTTTGATTTAACCCCTTTTGCAATACTTCAAAAGGAAATACTAACCACTTTGTTGTCGTTGTGATTCGATCCAGCGATCTGTCGCAGCTTAGAAATGTTTCTCAACCGGATGTGACACCTCTGCCCAACAGGAGTTTTCGATTTTTGTTCATGGGATCTGCCTTCCGTGTGTGATGCATAGCTCTGCAGTAGCCCATCCGCTATGAAGGCTAGAATTTCTGCCTCCGTTAAGCGCTGCCACCGTTAAGCTCTGCAGTAGCTCGTCTAACTTCGTTACTCTCACGTCGTTAATTTGCATTACCAAAAACACACTCTGCTGCTCTTTAGTTTCTCATCGACTGGCATCACACTTCTCAAGGTCTGCTCGAACTTCATTCCTTTATCATTCGTCGTTCATTTTATCAAATGAAGGTCTACCCAAAATTTCCTCTTTTAGCTTTACATAGACTGACAAGCATTTTAACCAAATCACATTTCGAGGTTCGTGCACTATTTCGATAATCCATCAGTGAACTTGCGTTTTAATATTAATCAAGGATCATTTGAATCTCCACCGCAAGCCCTCCTCTTTTGTGCTGCTCCTAAGCATCATTTGTATCTTCACCACGAGCCCTCCTCTTTGACGCTGCTCTAGAGCATCTTTCTTTGTTAGCGCAGAAGCTCCGATTAAATCGAAATTGCATAAGGATTCATCTCAAAAACATTCATGCTAAAATGAATTCCATTGCCACCTTTTATATGTACTTCGATGCATTACCAAACACGTCAGCAAATACTTTAATTTAATTTTAAAATATTAATTTAAATTTTAAAAATAAAATTTAAACTAAATATTTAAAATTAAATATCTTCATCACCGGGCCACCTTTTTCAATGAAATGAAAAGCCAAATTGGGTTTTAATAAAAACCCATTTCAAATATGTTTTCCATGGTTTTAAATAAAACCTTTTATTTTGTCTACCTTGGTTTTCATAAAAACCCTTCCGCTTCTTGACATCAATGACAACATCAACACTGGAGCAAAATCAATGTACCCAAAATTGCCAACAAAATTATCATAGCTTGTGATATGAGAAAAGGAAAATACCATAATTACAAGAAAGATGCAACTTTCAAAGCTTGAAAGAAGACAAAATATAAGAAACCAGAATCAAGTGATGAGTCAAGCAATAATAAAGAAGCTAACTATGTGGGAAGAAATAAGGACTCAAGAAAACACAAAGATATAAAGACTATAAAATACTTTAATTGTTGTGACTTTGGTCATTATGCATCTAATTATGCACAAGCTGGAAGCAATAGCAGTGAAGAGAAACAAGATTATAAGAAAATGGAAGGAAGAAAAATCAGGCATGAAAAGAAAAATATGTATGGTCAAGGTAAGCATGAAAAGAATTCCTTTCAAAGGCACAAGAAGAGTTTCTATGTTAAAAAGGCAATAAATGCTTCAAGTAATAGTGATGAAAGACTCTCATATAGTTAAGAAGAAGAGATTTTATTTTTGGCAATAGAAGAGGAAGAAAACACTCCTATTAAAGGCCAAGTAGAATATGCTCCTATAATTAAAGACCTAGAGAAAGGTTCAAAAAAAGAAGAAGAAGGTGCAGTTGATATAGAAGAAGATTTGATTGTTGCTCTATGATATTTGAAAAGAGTTAAAAATTAGAATTCAAGACTGAAGGCTCAAGTTCAAGAACATGAGGAAGTAAAAAAAAAGCTTCTACAAGATATCACAAACTCAAAATCTAAGGAAAGGAGATTTAAAGAGGTCATGGTTGAAAATTTAGAGGCAAAAGATTTAGAATGTGAAATATTATAATATGAAGTGGTTTATCTAAGGATGGAAGTGAAATATTCTAAGGATAAGTTGCACAGGTCTGGGAAAATTTTAAAAGCTTTGGATAAAATTATTGTATCGCTCCAAAATTTTCACACCCTTACCTTCAGGCTATAGGATCCGTGCCCGGAAGGGGGATGTGAAAAGGATGTCGTGGTACCTCGGACTGAGAGGACTTTGCGAAGGTCCCGCATATCAAGGGAGGTGTATTATTGGTGATTTTTCGATGGATGGTGGGTTCACCAGGAAACATTTAATGGTAGTTTCCATGCCTAGGTTGGGAATGTGTTTTATGTGTTCGTTTTATCCTTAAGCATTCATATCCTAGGTTTGGCCAAAATGCATCTAAACTATTCTATATGAAAATGCAAATTAAATGAATACAGAAAAGCAAAATATGACAAAAAAATAGAGGAGTTGAGAAATATTAAAGGAAAATACCTAATCTGGATGTCTGCTGATGATTCTGATTCTTGAAGCAGTCAGGATTGCCTCTGATTTGACAGGATCGTCTAAGATTAGACAAGATCGTCTGAGATCTGACGAATTCATCAGAGACCTACAAACAGAGAAATAGGTGCAAAATACAGAAAATGCAACTATCCTAATAGAGGGAAACAATGTAAAATGATAGCAGCAATATCAAATTGAAACTTGAAAACAGAAATAGGAATGAATTATGCTAATTAGATGATAATTATGATTTAATTATGCACTTAATCTAGATGGGTGAACTCCAAAATGCAGAATAGTATAAAATACTGAATAAAATTGCTAATTACAACATAAAACAATAGAAAAAGGGAAGAAGAAATGCAAACTTCAGGCACTGATTGCCTCAATGTTGACTACAATCAAAATCATCTCACATTTGTATGAAATCGTCTCTGATTCGACAGGATCGCCTCCGATCTGAATAGGTTCGTCGATGATGATGTAAGCTTGCTTCGGCTAAAAAACAATATGGTACCTGCAACAAAATTGTATAGAACTAATGCAAAATAAAAACTTAGGATGTTTTAACATGTATGCAGTCGGGTTACAGGGAATTTCAGCCAGGGGGGTGCTAAGGGAAGGGCTTAGGATTAAATAGGCTTAGGAGGGAGGTTAGGAGGTTGGAGATCATCCCTATTTGGGAGATCTCCAATGGGGGAGGGTCTCTAACGGCGTAGACATGCTTTTGCCCGGATTAGAGGCCCGTTGGAACAGAAGCTAATTGTGCAAAATCAATTTTGCAACAAGATCGTCTAGATGTCCTAGCCCAGACAAAATCGTCAGATCTAGGGCGATATCGTCTGATCGACGACGATATCGTCAAATGGTCAAAACAACCTCTAAAAATGGTGTGGAAAAGGGGGAAATGGATTACCCAATAGTTAAAGGGCGGTTTGGGAGGTTAAAATTTGAATTTAAATTATTTACTAAAGTGAATGTAATTATTACAATTGTCATGTGCCAATTTTAGGGTGCTACATTTTGCCCCCTCTTTAGCGAATTTTTTGAAGAAAATGCGTTAAAGATGAGTTCTTCTTGATCTATGAGAAAGCAAAAATTATTCCCATTTTTAGGCGACGATTCTTGGTCGAATCGTATGATAGCTTACTATGGTGCCCCCTCCGTGTTTTTACCCAAATCGAACGTTTGAGGTAAAAACGCGGAAAAGCAAAATTTATATTTGAATTATTTTTGAATAAAATTAAGAAAAATAGGGTAAAACCCCAATTCATTTTTACTATTCACTTTTACTGGTTTTAGAGCTCTGGAAGCAAAAATGGTGGAGATGATGCACAGAGCAACAGAGGTCCGACGCGAGCTACGGGTAAGAGTCTAGACTTAGTTTAGAATGCTTTAATTTTATTTTACATGCTTTTTAGATGAATTTTGATTAAATTTTGAGCATTGCGGTCATTTTTGGGCCGTCGACGTCGTCGGGACTAAATCATCCCGATTTCGACGAAATTGTCTCGATTTCACCAATTTTGTCTAGAGGCGAAATCGGCGAAAGGGGGACGATTTCATCAAATTAGGGATGATTTCAGTTTGCAAAATCGGATACGAATCTGCTCAAATTAGGGACGATATCATCCAATAGTGGACGATATCATCAGTTGATGAAATTGAACTTATTTTAACTTGCATTTTTACTTGAATTGTTTATTAATGATTGTTTGTTGTTTTGTTGTTTATGTTGTAGAGAGGATTGCTAAAGAGCAGGGAATGGAAGTATGGAGGTTTGAGAGACAACTTGGTTGCTCTTACATAGGCAAAGTGGGATCAGTTGGCACAGGTCGGCTTACAACATGTGGCAGAGATGCCACAAGTGTCTACAAACATGGGGCTACTGATAGCCCTAGCAGAGAGATGGTATCCGGGTTCTTCCTATTTTTGGCTACCTATAGGGGAGATGACTCCCACTTTGGAGGATGTATGGAGGATTCTGAGAATCCCCATACAAGGACGGTTGATCACTCCTACGGCCAATTAGGGCCATGCTATGGGACGGTTGTGTGGCGACCCGATCTTCGCCCTAGAGAAGGGCGAAGTTAACATCAAGGCACTACGTCAGATGTCTGGGGCATCTAGACTCACACAGGTTCTAGCTGGAGTGGTAGGTGGAATTTTGCTTTTCCACTAGAGCGGGTGCAGGGTACCATGGGTGCTATCAGATGTGATCTATGATATGTGAGACCATGGCTACAGGTTCTCTTGGGGCAGATTTGTACTATGTTGATTGTATAGGATCCTGCATGGGGTCATGTACAAGGGCGGTTGATATCTAGTGATGACATCGCTCCTACAGGTTTGGTGCTGGGAGCACATTGCAGTGTAGAGGCCGATAGGGCTTCCTCTAATAGGGATTGATGAGGAGAGGCCCCGAGTCTTCTACTGGTGGCTTCGAAGAGGGTCACAGTGGCGGATTGACCTTTCGATGTCCTAAAGACTGCTAGATGACCTAGTCCCAGACCAGATCACCTGGAGGCCATGGCGAGAGCACCCAGTGTGGGCTGAGGATGGACAGGAGTTAGCTCATGTCAGGAAAGTTTGCTGGCTATGGATGGAGAGGGGAGAGGTGGAGCTCCATCGCTATGACCGATTTTTGTGACAGTTTGGTCTATAGTAAGGGATCCCATCTCTCAGGGATTATGACTTTTCTTGAACTATCCAAGATAACACCACAGTGAGCGGGGATCCAAACATGCAGCACTTTTGGAGTCAGGACTCAGATGATGCCCCTATTCATCTAGTGGATGGGGATGACGTAGGGGTAACCGATGGCTATGATGCCTAGTACACAGGCATCCACCCTCCTCGGATGACGAGGGCTCAGGGTCTGATACACATAGTTGTGCATCGAATAGGGAGGCGGTTCCAAGCAGCTATGGAGGTAGCCTAGGGTCACAACGGGAGAGAGCTAAGGAGGCCACAGGCACAGGAGAGGCTATGGCAGTAGGAGAGGAGGGAGGCAAGACCCCCTTCTCCATAGAGAGAGAGGCCACCATCACCCGATAAGGGCAAGGGTGTTGACACAGGAGAGAGTAGTGAGATGGCTACTCTTTGGGCAAAGAATATTTGTCTTCAGGCACAGGTGTAGACTCTACAGGATGATGCTACATGCCATCGAGCTGAGTCTACATAGCTCAGAGATGAGGTTGCACGCCTCAAAGCATGGGGCAGAGGGGCGAGCACTCAGGAGCTGATGCGGTCAATTGCTTAGAACACATTCTACCAAGGTATCTATTTCTAGATGGTGCCAGAGGGCCAGAGGGTATAGCTATCGACTGCCATTGCAGATTCGATCAGGACTGGGTCATCGAGGAGCTCATATCGATCGACGACTAGGACTCATAGTACTACACATACTGCGATGGGGCCACCTCATCCTCCATAGGGCGAGGGAGGAGATGAGGCTGAGAGCTCGAGGGGCTCTCGAGACACTACTCAGAGGACATTTGATTGAGGGGATTTGAGTATGCCAAGATATATATTGTGGCATACCAATCCAGGTTTTGATATGATGTACATATATTTGTGATATATATATGAGATGAGATATTTTTGATCATATGGCTTGTGGCTTGTATTTTTATGATTCTTTTATGTTTGTTTGATTGATTTGATGACTGGATTTAGGATTCATGAAATTATGTCATTTTGAAAATTTATAATTTTGATGACATGCTGTAATATTTTAAATGAAATAATCTGATGTAACAAATTGGTTGTTTGTGATGTAATGTGATAAAAAATAAAAAGAGACTTCTAACAATAGTTTCAAAGGACATTGTCGCTATTATAGACCATTTCATGGAGTCGTTGCTCACTCGGTCGTCAAGCTAATCCCAGTATAGAAATATTGTTAAAAGTAAAATAGTGCTTAAGAGACTGTCTTAAGACTTTGGTGCAATGGTGCAAATGATGATGATGATGGTTTGTTTTTCAGATTTCCATGAAAATAGTATGCATGAAATAATGTTAAAATGATTTTTTCTAGGCATAAATTCCTAAGTGTGATAAATTTTTTGAATAATTCCTTAGGAATTATACCATCATTGCAAAATTGAAGGTTTGACATAATGACATGAAATAATAAAAATGTGTTTGCTTATTAAAAGCATAATTTGTGTAACATAATGATTGAAGTCATATGGTTTTCATGATTTTTAAATAAATGGGGAATAAAAATTGTTACAATGGTTTGCGCTAGGCATAGAATATGTAAGTATAGACTTATACCATCATCACAAAAATCCAAAAAAGAAGATAGTTTTATTGCATGATTGATTTTTAATAAACAGAAAATATGAAGATGAGGACTTGCGCTAGGCATAAAATTCCACTTTTGGTTTTGGAACTATACCATCGTCGTGAAAGTTGACTAGATATATATGTTTTGATTGTATAGTTTTTGAAAGAAATTTTGATTTTTCTATTATATAGTTGTCTTTATGCTAAACAACTATACTTGAAAGAAGAAAATGAATTATTTCAAACAATTTGCAAAAAATATTTCAAAGTATTTTGAAGACAAAAGTTAGATTTATAAGGAATCCCATGTGCATATGTGAGTTCATTTCCAATCTTGATTTATCATAATGATACACAAAATCTCTCAAATACAAATGTGTGTGCAATTGCATTGTTCATTTACTAGTTTTGAGCAATATAATATGATACAAGTGATTTGAAGAAACTAAATAAGTGTTCATTAACCATGATGTAGATGCATATAACCATACTAGACTACTATGTAGGTCGGATTATCAAGAGCTAGCTAATCCATAAGCAGACATAGGTCTGTACAAAATAAGGTCGCTAATGTGACAGACATATCGCCACGCTAGGAGTTACCCAAGGCCAAGTAGGTTGGGCACAAACCACCTGTTATGGGGCTTACCTCATAGTTTTCGAATAATTGAGAATTCCAGGGATTCAAGCTCATCAACCCTTCTTTTCTTTTCAAAGGGTAGGGAAAGGGATTTTATTGCTTTCTTGCTTTTGATTTCTTTTTCTTTTTGCTTTCTTTTGCTTTTCTTTTTTTGTATTTTTGCTTGATTTTTGAGATAATGCTTGAAATATTGCTATAATGATATAAAATAACATTTTTTTGCTTTTTCTCTTTTTCTTGAACTTTGCTTTTTTTTTTTGTTCTATGCTAGGGATACTTGCTCGGATTAGCTATAGAGCAAGGGATTTTTATTCTAGGTAGGGGTGAGCTTGTCCTTTTGCCAATTCTCAAAGATTCTAGACCATGTGCATGATAGGATAGCAGGGGAAACTTTTCGCTCAAGAAACCACTTCTACTATGTAGCAAAGCATAGAAATTACAAATATAATCATTTTATTGTGAAAAGATGTGCTTGGTTTAAGTAAATAACAAGATCAATTCTCTGTGCTCAAACTTTATTTAATTGAAATTTGTGAACTTTGATATAAGAGAGATTAGTAATCATGCCAGATAAAATCAAGATATTTATTTTTGTGAGTGTGCAAGTGAGAGATTCCAAATAAATGCTAATTTATCAAAAATAATTTGAAACATATAACTGCAACATTTGTAAGAAAATATATATAAATACTTTTTTGAGAAATTTTGAGAATATTGACTCTCTCTTTCTTCTTTATATTGTTTTGGTTTCGAAAGAGTCAAGCATATTGTTGTTTTTATATTTATCATTTTTTTGTTTTTTTGTTTTTATTTTTGTTTTTGAACAAAAAATTTAACAAGTGCCATAAATAAATGCCACAAATAGTTTTGAAGATTTTAATGATTATGAATGTTTTTGGTGTTTTTGAATTTATAAATTTGAAAGAAATACAAGATAGTGATTTTGAACAAATATATACAAAAATGACCAAATTTATACATAGTAACGTTTAAGATGCAAAATATTCATGGGTTCTTTAAGTTCTTTACCATCTAAGGTAGATAATTTGTATGCTCTTGACTCGAATTTAGTAGTGATAATGTATGGTCCAAGCCAGTTGGGCTCAAATTTACCTTTAAGGTCCTTAGTTGCATTAGTATTTTTTTTATTTTCTTTTAAAACAAGGTCGCCGATCTCAAAGGATCGATGACGAACTTTCTTGGCATATGATCTTTTAAGCTTGTTTTGGTAGGCACAAAGATGCTCCAAAGCATTGATGCATTTTTCATCTAGGAGTTCTAGCTAACTGAGTCTGCCAGCATGATATTCATCTCCTACTTCGGTATCTTGAAGTAGCAGAGCCAAAGAAGGAACTTCTAATTCAAAGGGAAAAACTGCTTCAGCACCATAAACCAAAACAAATGGTGAAGTTCCCGTGGGGGTTCGAACACTAGTTCGATAGGCCCACAAGGCTGGATATAATTGAATGTGTAGTCACGGCCAGTTTTATTGACCAATATTTTGAGGATTTTGATTAAGGTTTTGTTAGATGCTTCTGCTTGGCCATTACCTTGAGGATAATAGGGAGTGGACCAGCGATGTTGAATCTTATATTTTTGGCATAATTTTTTAACATCTTTATTTTTGAAACAAGTTCCATTGTTAGAGATGAGATTTGCAGGAATTCCAAACCTACAAATGATTTGATTAAAAATAAATTTAGAGACTTGTGTGCCAATGTAGGAAGCTAAAGGCATAGCTTCGACCCACTTCGTGAAATACTTAGTGGTAGTTATGATGAATTTGTGTCCATTAGATGACACAGGATTAATTTTGCCAATAATATCTAAGCCCCATTTAGAAAAGGGCCAAGGAGATGAAATAGCCTGCAGCTCTTGTGCAGGTGCATGGACAAGGTCAGCATGTTTTTGACACTTGTCGCAATGGTGCACATAATCATGTGCATCCTTTTCCATGGTAGGCCAAAAGTATCCTATTCTAAGGAGCTTTTTAGCAATGACACTACCACTGAAGTGTCCAAGATCCATCGTGGGCTTCACTTAAAGCTGATTTAGATTCTTCTAAATTTAAACATCTTAATATGATACCTTCAAAAGATCTCCTATACAAGGTATTTCCAATTATTACAAATTGACTTGCTCGTCTACATAATAACCGACGTTGGTTTCTATTAGAATTGGCAGGGAAAGTCCCATTTTGGAGAAAATCAAATATGTTCGTATACCAAGGTTCAGGAGTAGTTTTGTTGATTAGAAACACATCCAAAGGCTCTAAGCATGATTTATTTGAAGCGGGTTCTTGGAGTCGATGAATAATGATAGTGGCATATTCGTCATCTAACTCCAAGGGTAGGAGAGATGCAGCTGTGGCCATAGCATCAGCTGCACGGTTGCAAGTTTGAGGAATAGCTTCCAAGGTAACTTGATCAAATAGGGAAATTAATTATAAAACATAGGCCTTATATGGGCATAGTTTATCATCTCTGGTCTGATAAACTTCATTAATTTGGTTTATAACCAGTTGAGAATCACCAAAAACTAACAGATGTTTAATTTTTAACGCCAAGGCAGCTCGTAATCCGAGGATTAGAGCTTCATACTCAACAGTATTGTTGGTGCAAGCAAATGTCAATTTGAAGGATAGAGGAATAAGATGTTTTTGTGGGGATATTAAAATAATACCCACACCAGCCCCACTCATGCATCGGGCTCCATCAAAGTATAAGGACCATTGTTCAATATGGTCTGCCTCTAATTGAAGGCATTCATCAGGAAAATCGATGCTAAGGGGATGGGTAGACTCTAAGGGTGCAGCAGCTAATTGATCTGCTATGATTTGAACCTTAACAGACTTCTATCCTATGAATGTGAGATCAAACTCACTTAGAGCAAGAACCCACTTGGCTGTGCGACCCGATAAATAAAGTCGACTCATGAGATACCTCAAGGGATCATATTTGGCAATGAAAAGTTTTCTGACTAAGCATATAGTGTCGTAATTTTTGCATAGCAAAAATGACTGCTAAACATAATTTTTCTAACGCTATGTAGCGGGTTTCATAACTGATGAAGGTTCGGCTAATATAATAATTAGCTTGTTCTCTCTTTTCATCATCAAGCTGAGCTAACATAGCTCCTAAGGCAGAATATGAAGCTGAAATGTATAGGAGGAATGGGTGATCAGGTTTAGGCGGTGAAAGCACAGGTGGATTAAGGAGGTATTGTTTGAGAAGTTCAAAAGCTTCTCTACATTTACCATCCCAATTAAAAGGGACATCCTTCTTAAGGAGTTTAAGAAAGGGACCAGTTTTGTCCGCCAGCTTATCGATGAAGCGACGGATGGCTTGAAGCTTACCTTGTAAACTTCGTAACTCAGATATATCAGTGATGGCCGCAATCTTAAGAGGGCCAATTTCGATACCACATAAAGAAACTAAAACCCCTAATAGTTTATCCGACTTAACTTCGAATATGCATTTTATTGGATTTAATCGAATAAGATATTCTTGTAATCGATTAAAAACTTTTCTCAAATCATCTAAATGATTATCCTCAATAATAGAGCGAGCTATGATATCATCTACATAATCATGTAGGATATCATGCATCATATCATGAAAAATATAGGTCATAGCTCGTTGATAGGTTGCACCTGCGTTCTTTAAGCCAAATGGCATCACTTTCCAACAAAAAGTACCCCAGGGGGTAATAAAGGCTATTTTAACCTGATCTTCAGGAGCTATCCTAATTTGATTATAACCAAAGAATCCATCCATTAAGGACATCATCCCACTCCCGGTAGTAAAGTCAATGATTTGATCCATGTTTGGAAGAGGAAAGTCATCTTTAGGGCATGCAACATTAATATCTCTAAAATCTGTGCAAACCCTAACTTTGGTAGCTTATTTCTTAGTGACTGGAACTACATTTGATATCCATTTAGCGTAATCAATAGCTTGTATAAAAATAACATTCAAGAGTTTTTCTAACTCCCATTTGACTAGCAGAGCCACTTTGGGATGCATTTTTCTAAGTTTTTGTTTAACAGGTTTAGCATCTGGATGGACCACTAGATGATGCATGACGACATAAGGGTCCAAACCTGGCATATCTTCATATGTCCAAGCGAAGACATATTCATACTCTTTAAGGAATGCAATTCATTGTTCTTGTTTTTCTTGACTTAATTTGGATCCAATATTGATTATGTGAGGATTATCCTCAGTTCCAATGTTAATTTTAATGACGTTTTCTACCTCCATGTGTAGATCTCTTTCAAAATTAGGTGGGGTGAGTGAAACGCCCAATTCTTGTAAGGTTAATCTGGATAATTCATCTTGAGGATTAGTGGTCTCAATTTTGGCTATAGTTGGTATAGAACCATAAAAATAAAATCCATTGTGTAACATCTCTTCAACAGAGACATCATGGAAGATATCTCCTTCCAACTCTTCATCGGGGTCAGCAATCATTTCAGGGTAAGCTATGGATAGCATGTTACATGTAAACGACTAATTTTTAAGAGGCAAATCATCACACCTATCCAAATAATATTGATAACATATGAGATGATCATCATCTTCAAAAGGAAAGGGTTGACCCTTACTAGGAAATAGGCCCACACCACAACGGGCAGGCCATGGTTCTACCTCGAAAGGTTCTTTCATGCCATTTTGGAAAGGTCCCAAGCCTTTCCCTTTATATCCCATTTTAATCATGATGGGTTTAGCTTTAATATATTCATTGGTAAAATAACACCGAGCATATCCCTCATGATGAGTTTTAATGTTTCGGGGGATTCTTCCCCAGTCATATCCTTTATAAATAAAGGAACAACTCCCGCCTTGGTAAGTGCTTCCCATAGGTTGTGGGAGGCTCAAAGTACGAGGAGATGGTGGCAAGTTATTTAAAAGAATTGAATCTCGTATGAAAGCATTTGTCTTTTCTGATATTAAGGTTGTGGATAAATCTGGTAAAAGTTCATCAGAAAGAGCATAAGATGTAGAAGGATTATTCCCTATATCTTTAGATTTGGAATGGATGATAGATGTGTCTATAGGTTTTGAATTTATAGGGATAGAACTTGAAGTATTAGTTGTAGATTGAAGATATTTTTGAGGTTCTAGATTGATTTGTTTAGAAGATTGTTGATCTATATATGAGGATGAAATTAATGAAGGGGAAATAGGTGAAGTTATGGGTGTGTGTTTCACAGTTTTAGATGAAAAATAAGAATTAGGATGTGTGGATGACAAAGCGGGGCAAAATTCCACTCCAACAGGTTCTGCCAAAGCACACATATCAAAGGGTCTAGGGTCACCATGGATAGTGACCAACTGATTTTTAAATTCAAATTTAACACATTGGTGTAAAGTTGATGGGACCGCTTGCATCGCATTGATCCAAGGGTGACCCAAAAGTATATTGTACAATGTTGGGAAATGTACAATAAACACGGTTGTTTCTAGGGTTCTAGGACCAACTTGCAATGGGATGGTAATAACTCCACACGTTTCTTGTGTTTCATCATTGAAAGCTTTTATGATCATATCAGTTTTCTTCATTTCATCACTTCTAAATCCAAACCATTGGTAGAAGTCAAAAGTGCAAATGTTTAGAGATGAGCCATTATCAATCAGAACTCGTTTGATAGCTACATCTCCAATTAGAGCAATAATGTATAAGGGATTGTCCTTATGTAAACTGTGTTGTGGGATATCTTTATCCCGAAAGTCAATACAATCAACCTCTCAAGTGATGATAGTATTGGCCATAGCTTTAGGTTGAATGTTTTGAGGTACCATCATTTGGCTTAATGTAAGCATCAACTCATCCCTATGGGTGGGAGAGGATCTTAACAAATCTAAAAGGGAAATTCTGGCTATAGTATTGGATAATTGCTCATTAATATTGTAAGGGGATTTTGGTTGAACATTAGGAGCATGATTCCCTTTATTGGGGGTTTTCAAAATGAATGGAGCCGATCCATCGTTCTGATTTGGTTCTTGTTGAGAATTTTGAGCCTGTTGTCGGGTAACGACTCCAATGGTACCTACAATGTTATATTGAGGATGCTAAACTGGTCTCGGTCTAGAATTTATGGCTTGTTCATTTGAGAGGAATTGATTAGAAGAGGGTCAAGTTGTAACTATTCTAGGAAATGGTTCTTATGGAACCATAGCATCTGTGACGGGTTGAATAGGATCTAATTCATTTTCAGAACTATTCAATTGGTTTGAAGTAATGTATAATTCACTTTCAGTATCTAATTCTATATCACTAGAATCAGAAGTTTGAAAATTATGTAAGGGCCTGGTCGTAACCAGGGATAAGGTTGTGTCAAATATTTGAGGATCCTAAATAGGTAATTGTCCGCTAATAGTTCCTACATATCGGGTAGGAGGGGGAACATTATGATGTTCGATTTGATTAGCTACCTCTTTACCATGTCTTGGTACAGGGTGTTGAAATATGTCTAATGTTTGATTAGCATTTTGATTTTGATTTTGGGGAATGGTATTTTGAGTATTATTAGGATTGTTTTGTTCAGGTTGGAAAGCTTGCACTTCCATTTCATTATTATCAATCAAATCTTGTATTTTATGTTTCAACCTTTTACAAGCATTGGTAGAGTGTCTAGGTCCTCTATGGAAATCACAATGTAAGTCAGCTCTGTATCCGGGTATAGTTGGATCAGGTTCCTGGATAGCTGGTAATTGGATCAAACCTCTTTCGAGTAATTGAGGTAAAATAGTTGATAAGGGTTGATTTAATCGAGTAAATTCTTGAGGAGGTTTATCAGGAGGTTTCAATATAAATTTTTCCATTGTCTTCGTTGCATTGATATTAGCAACATTTTTGCTATCAATGACTCTGTCACCAATAACTTGTTTGTTTTTATATTGATTTCTAGATGTTTGCTCATCATCCTTCTACCTAAGTTGGCCTCTCCTAATGAGGGCATATTCTACTCTTCGAGCTAAATCTATAGCTTGATCGAAGGTAGTTAAAGTAGCAGTTGATAGCTCATAAGATATTTGTTCTTGTAAATTATTGATAAAAATGTCCAACATTTTTCTATAAGGTAGCACAAAGTGTAGTTTTCCTGTCAACTGCCTCCATCTAGCTAAGAAATCGGCAAAAAATTCATCCTTGTCTTGTTTTAAGTTGTAAATCTTTAATGGTTACATGCCTCTCGATGTAGGCACTAAATTGATGTACAAATGATTCAGCTGTTTCTTCAAAGTTTCTCAAAGAATGAGTGGGAAATTGATAGTACCACTCTAATGCCATTCCACCTAAACTTTTCGGGAACATTTTTAGTAATAGCAAGTCATCATGTGATATATCATGACATGCTATCCTAAACATGCGAAGATGCTCTATGGGATCTTTGGTTCCTTTATATATAGGCAAGATGGGCATGGGAAAATGCTTAGGGTATGGTTGAGCTACAACCATGGGATCCAAATGTTGGCTACAGATCTCTCGATAATTGTACGAGGGACGGTAGGGATCTATCTGGTCCATACACGAAGCTAACTATTTCACCATGGCTTTCAGATTACTAGTTTGCCCACCATATTGGTTTGGTAGGGCATTAACATGGGTTTTGTGAGCATATGATGAAGAGAAATGAAGATTAGATGCCATGTTACTATTGTGTAAATTGTTGGTAGGAAAAGTTTTATGAAGGAATTTTGAAGTTGTATTATGTTGTATTCCAGATTGTTGAAAATTGGTGTTTGGCTTCGTTTTAGGTTTTTGTTTACTTGAAACATATTGCTCAATAGTTTTGCAGAATAAAGTAGTGAAGGAAGGTTTCTTTTGTGTGGGAATGATTTTAGGTTGAATAACAGGTTCCTTAGGAGGTTGGATAACTTGTTGTTTTGACATGTTTTGCATCATGGTGACCATGTCTGTATTGGATGGCCCAGCCTTATCACTTTCTTGATCAATGAAAGATAAGGGATTAGTGTGCACATCATACATATATTCCATGGCTGCTTGAGTGTTACTAATTTGCCCTTTATCAATACGAACTGCCACATTAAGGGCGTTGATGTTATCATTGAGAAATTTCTGGAAATGACCTACGTTGTCAAAAGCAATAGTTCCATCTAGAGCTACTCTAGGGGATGAGGGTCCATCCTCTTTAACACTTCCTTCTTGTTCATTATCTTCACCTAGGTCATGTTCTGGTTGATCTAGAGTTTTTCCTTTCGGAATTGGATCTTCAGGAAGGACATTTGGGTCTCTAGTTGTATCTTGTAACCAATATTCTTCTTCTCCTACAGTTTCTTTACCATTCCTAAGTTTAGGCATGGTGCTTTAATTTTAGATTTCAGCAAATATATATATATATATATATATATATATATATATATATATATATGCAACAAGTTTAAGAGGTATATATTAATTATATACCTACTACAATATCTAAAATGAAATGTTTAAGTTTTTGCTATGTTTTTTAGTTTTTTTTTTTGTTTTTTTTTTGAAATAATATTGTAAAGACAACAAATAACACAATAAATGCAAGAAATAATACTGAAAGTAATAATCTAGTTTTCTATAAACAACTTATAAATATCATTAATGGGCTCTAATTATTCAGGAGTCATGAAGTGTTCTTCTTCAAATTGAAAGTTTTATTTTAAAAACTTAATGAAAAGAGCTATAGAAATACCATGTATTTCAGATTCTGATTGATAATAATAATTTTCACGACAATATTCACGATACAACATAGCTCTAGGAATGTTGTTCCATCTTCTTCTAATCATAAGATCAGTTTCTAGGGACTCTATATGAACTAGAAATTGTCGTACCACAACTTTGTTCTTGAGGTATTCCTCGAAAGTTAAAATTTTTGAAGATACAAGAGCTTTCCTATAAGCTAACCATCTATGGCAGGCTCTCTGAAGTTCATGATAAAAGACTAGTTGATGAGGATCCAGGATTCTATCTAGGACAAGCCTCTTGATTTTTTAAATTTGTGTAGACCTAGATGAAATGATCCTAAGTCTTCTATCAAGTTCGTCCCACAAGAGTTGATTTCTATCTGTTTCAGGCACACTAAGTACAGAATTGATTTCTATGGCTGCCAATTGGTTTTCTACATTTATAGCAACTACTAATATTTTCTTAGGAGCTACCATCTAAACATGATATTAAATTTAAATGATCTAAAATGCATCTATGTTTTAGTTGTTTTATTTTATTTTTATTTTTTGTTTTCAAAAGGTTTACAATGCATTCACGTCGGGTTCACCAAAATGTATCACTCCAAATTTTTCACACCCTTACCTTCAGGCTATAGGATCCGTGCCTAGAAGGGGGATGTGAAAAGGATGTCGTGGTACCTCGGACTGAAAGGACTTTGTGAAGGTCCTGCCTCTCAATGGAGGTGTATTATTGGTGATTTTTTGATGGATGGTGGGTTCACCAAGAAACATTTAATGGCAGTTTCCACGCCTAGGTTGGGAATGTGTTTTATGTGTTCATTTTATCCTTAAGAATTCATATCCTAGGTTTGGCCAAAATGCGTCTAAACTATTCTATATGAAAATGCAAATTAAATGAATACAAAAAAGCAGAATATGACAGAAAAATAGAGGAGTTGAGAAATATTAAAGTAAAATACTTGATTCGGATGTCTGCTGATGATTATGATTCTTGAAGCAGTCAGGATCGCCTATGATTTGACAGGATCATCTGAGATCAGACAAGATCATTTGAGATCTGACGAATTCATCAGACGAATTCATCAGAGACCTGCAAATAGAGAAATGGGTGCAAAATACAAAAAATGCAACTATCCTAATAGAGGGAAACAATGTAAAATGACAGCAGCAATATCAAATTGAAACTTGAATATAGAAACAAGAATGAATTATGCTAATTAGATGATAATTATGATTTAATTATGCACTAAATCTATATGGGTGAACTCAAAAATGCAGAATAGTATAAAATACTGAACAAAATTGCTAATTACAACATAAAATAGTAGAAAAAATGAAGAAGAAATGTAAACTTTAGGCACTGATTGCCTCAATGTTGACTGTAGTCGAAATCGTCTCACATTTGTATGAAATCATCTCTGATTCGATAGGATCGCCTCCAATCTAAACAATTTCGTCGACGATGATGTAAGCTTGCTCCGACTGAAAAACAATATGGTACCTGCAACAAAATTGTATAGAACTAATGCAAAATAAAAACTTAGGATGTTTTAACATGTATGCAGTCGTGTTACAGGGAATATCAGCTAGGGGGGTGCTAAGGGAAGGGCTTAGGATTAAATAGGCTTAGGAGGGATGTTAGGAGGTTGGAGATCATCCCTATTTGGGAGATCTCCAACGGGGGAGGGTCTCTAATGGCACAGACACGCTTTTGCCCGGATTAGAGGCCCGTTGGAACAGAAGCCAATTGTGCAAAATTAGTTTTGCAACAAGATCATCTAGACGTCCTAGCCCAGAGAAATCGTCAGATCTGGGGCGATATCTTCTGATTGACGATGATATCGTCAAACGGTCAAAACAACCTCTAAAAATGGCATGAAAAGGGGGAAACGGATTACCCGACGGCTAACGGGTGGTTTGGGAGGTTAAAATTTGAATTTAAATTATTTACTAAAGTGAATGTAATTATTACAATTTCACTGCACCAATTTTAGGGTGCTACAATTATCAATACACAAAGATCTTCATTTATCAAAACAAAACTTGGTTTTGAAGAGGGACAAGGAAAACAAGAAGAAGGGTCAAGCTCAAGTTCAAAAGAAAAGGAAGTTTTAGAGGAGGATATTGAAAAAGAAACTAAGACCTATGTGGATAAGTTAAAGAATGGAAGCTTCAATAAGAAAGAAAACAACACACAAATAAGAAACATGGATCATCACAAAGAAGGAAAAGAAAGGACTAGGAGACCAAATGTTTCAATACAAGATGAATATTTCTTCAAAGGGCATTGTTTTTCATGTACTAATTTTGGTCACAAAAATATGCATTGTAGGGTTCATGGAAATAATTATTAT
Source organism: Wollemia nobilis (assembly GCA_028583015.1). Lineage (NCBI taxonomy): Eukaryota > Viridiplantae > Streptophyta > Pinopsida > Araucariales > Araucariaceae > Wollemia > Wollemia nobilis. The sequence continues at coordinate 4,286,726 of JAQPPZ010016892.1, read as the reverse complement.
GGCTTCACCAAGAGGAAATTCAAGTCATTTGCATCTTCCAAGAACTATAACGTCAGGTTTTGCAATTGCAATAATCTTGGACATAAGGCCAAGTGGTGTGGAGCAAAGTTTTTGGAACTTCTAGAGTCAATCAAGAATAGGGACACTCAAAAGGATCAAAAGGGCATGATTACGAAAGTGGTGAAAAAGAAGGTTAAAAAAGAAAAAGAGCATTGTATGTTGGGAGTAGATTTACTCCCACCCCAAATTAATCACGTCAAGGAGAGGAGGTAGGCATGGGGATGAGCTAAGAGTCTTATATTTAGCCCCAAAGGAGTACCTTTACCATTTATGTCAAAGGGGGAGAGGATTTAGTCATGGGGAGAATCTTCTCAGGGGGAGCAGATTTGGAATCCAGTGGTTGGAAAAGAAATTTTTAGAAAGGGTTGCCATCAATAAAAAAGGGGGATATTGTTGGAAATTTTAACTATATTGTGTTGTCATTGATGTAAAAGGATTGATGTCATAATTTTATGTCAAAATAAAATATGTAATTGGTTGTAATTGATGTATAAGGATAGATGCCAAAGATATCTTGGTATGGAAAAAATAATATATTCTATGGATAAGAAAGCAAGATATGATGGAAATAATATTTATATGTGAAATTTAAATATTATAAGGAAAAAGGATTAAAATTTTATGGAAAAATATTTATAACATCACCATGGGCATAGAATTCTAAGGTTATAATATTTAAATCTTTTTAAGATTTAAATATTACATAAAGAAAAAGTTTGGGCACCAAAATTCAAAGGAAGGCATTTGAAAATATTAAAAAATCATTTCAATGGGATGCACCAATGTCACAACAAATTGAGGACATGATTTACATATAAATCAAGGTTCAAAACCTTGGCAAAATTGTGAGGAGTGAAAAATTGAATATTTGCTCATGCATTTCGTTCGACGAATAGAAGAAGATGAAGGGTGCAGTTTTAGGTGAAAAGGACATAAAGGTCAAAGGTGAGGTGCTGGTCAAGAAGACATAGCTGGAAGACTATCACAAATGGTCGTAGGGGTAGTGCTAAGGCACTGGTGAAGAATAGGTCACTAATTCAATTCCCTTGGAGGGAGGTTTTTGCAAGGCAATAAAAGGAGCACGTTTTGCATGTCAATTGGTAAGGAGACAAAGGCATTTCATCGCATATTATAGACACAGTTGGAAAGCTAGCACAACTGGTCATAGGGGCAGTGCTAAGGTGCTATGGCAGAAGCAATTGCTATTTTTATTACCATGGAGGGAAATTTTACAAGGCAAAATAGAGTTTTTTGTGCACTCAAAATTAAGGTACACATTTTTGTTTAAAAGCGTATGCATAAGGTTGTTTTGCATGTGAAGTAAAAGGGAGGTAGAATATTTCATTTTTGAAATTTAAAATTAGTAGGAGTAATAAGGTGTGACAAAGGATATATGGTTGTGTAATTTGTGCCTTGTTGTGCTGGATATTATTTTGTAAGAGTAGGAGTAATAAGGTGTGACAAAGGATATATATTTGTGTAATTTGTGCCTTGTGTTGAATATTATTTTACAAGAATAGGAGTAAAAATGTGTTAAAGTGGCTTGATATTTTATTGTAATTCTTGCATAGTGAAAGGAAAATATGAGGGTTTTTTATTGAGTGTTAATGCTTCATCTTTGAGAACAAAAGAAGGGTCATGGAGCATCATTTTCATATTTCATTATGCACATCTATTTGAGAAGAAAGTTTATGTGGATGTTTTGAGAAAAATATTTTTCTATCTAACCCTTGAAGTGGCACAAGAAAGATAAGTTGTTTGTGAGACAGGTCTTTGAGGACACTTCTTCATAAAAGTAAACTAAGAGGTATGGTGACATCATTATTTCTCTAGGTGTTTGTGTTTTGAGGAGTTAATTTTAAGGTGGAGTTAAAAAGGTTGATTGATGTGCATTTTTAGAAATTTTTGAGTTAGGGTTTGTTAAACAAATTATACATTATTGATTGGAAGAAATTGGAAACGATTGTATTAGAGTTTGAGACCTACATGTGCTTCATTGTTGAAATAAATATGAAATACTTGTGCTAGGGTTGAGACCAAGTTTGTACATAATTGTGAAACATTTTGAGCATTGGTTTGAGAGACATTGAAAGTAATTGTGAAGTATTTGAGATTAATCTCATGAATGAAATTTGTGCATTATTGTGTTTGATCCTTGAGAGTAAATTTGCAAGAAAGATAGACCAGTTTTGTGAAATAAATTTATGCACTAGCCTTGATTGATATTGAGATAAATTTACAAAGGATAAAGGATAGTTTTTGCAAAGAAATTTGTGTATTGGCTTGAAGAGAACATATTGGGCATTGGAATTGCATGTTATTATTTACATGTTCTAAAAAGAATTCTGGGTAGAATATGTCTGAATTATCTAGTAGAGGAAAGCAATTCTGAAAGAGATACAAGTATTGTTTTGAGCATTATTTGTGTGCAAGATTTGTATTGGTTGAGCATTTTATATGAGTTGTTTTGAGCATGTTTTTGAGTAGAGTAGAGAGCAGGTTTGATTTTTGACTTGAGAAATCCTTGTGAGAAGGCTTGAGGTAGAGATAGTGAGAAATTTTGAGGTAAATTTGTGCTAAACTTGTAATGACGTTTGCTCTAAATTTGGGCAAAGACAGAGAGCAATTTTTAGGTAGATTTGTGCTAACCTTGTAACAAGGTTTGGTGCATATTTGGGCAGATACAGAGATTAGGTTTGAGGTAGATTTGTGCTAACCTTGTAATAAGGTTTGGTGTATATTTGGAAAAATTGTGTGAGCAGGTTTGAGATAGATCTATGCGTGTAATATGTGCAGATTTGGGGAATATTGAGAAAGTTAATTGAGTAGATATTGGTACATATTTGAGCAAGCCATGTGTGAAGGCTTGAAGTAGTTTTTTGAGTAGAGTATTGATCTATGTTTAGATCAGATCAAAGGGGATAGAGTTGTCATGTGGAGAGAGATCCACGACCTAGAGTAGAAGGGATAATGTTCTCCTATGGAGAGATATCCACAAACTAGAGCAAAAGGGGTAGAGTTATCCTATGGAGAGAGATCCACAAACTAGAGTAGAGGGGATAGAGTTCTTCTATGGAGATAGATCCACAAACTAGAGGAGATGGGATAGAATTATCCTATGGAGAGATATCCACAAACCAGAGTAGAGAGGATATAGTTATCTTGTGGAAAGAGATCCACAAACTAGAGTAGAGGGGATAGATTTCTTCTATGGAGAGAGATCCACAAACCAAAATAGAGGGGATAGAGTTCTCCTATGGAGAGAGATATACAAACCAAAGCAATGGGGATAGAGTTATCCTATGGAGAGAGATCCACAAACTAGAGCAAACGGGATAGAGTTATCCTATGGAAATAGATCCACAAACCAAAGAGGAGATAAAGTTCTCTAGTGGATAGAGATCCATGAACTTGAACATAGGGGATTGAGATCTTCTTTGGATATAGGTCCATAAACATTGTAATAAGGATTTGGTTACCAAGAGATTTGTTGAGAAAATTTAGAATAAATATTTTATCCATGGACGTAGCCCACATTGGGTGAACCATGTTAAATCTGTGTCTCTCATGTGTGTGATGATTTGTGCATTGTTTATTTTACTGCATTGATATTATTGTTGTTATCATTTGGAAGGAAAAGTAAAATTTGGTCTTATACTATTCACCTTCCCCTCTCCGTATAATCTTATGTTCTTCAAATACCCTTGGTCTTGATACTATGACTCTAGATCCTCATAGGCCTCATATATTCTGGTTGATGATTTTGCAATTGAAACTATTGATTCCTATGGTGATGGTTGTGTACACGAGGAGGGAAATTTTAATTTTTCCTAGGAGGTGCATCGTGGTGTTGTGCAATGCACCTTTGAGGTGTTTGTTACCTATAGGTACTAGGTGTGTTAACCTCCTAATGCATTAATCTTTGCAATTGTTCTTAGTGTAATTGTTGCTAATGCAACCTTTTTTGGTGCACCCTTTGTTGCTCTAATTGAATTTTTTCTAGGCATTATTTATCCTTTTTCAACCTATCCAAACATAGCTAGCATAGCTGATCTCATTCATTTATGTTCTACCTAGGTATTTGATTTACTTGATCAACCGTGTGAGGTCGATGAGCCCTTGTATTAATACGAGGGGTCTTGACTTGCTCTGTCAGCCCAACATGGTTGGCTACCTATTTCCCATGATCAAGGGAAGTTGTGTTGACTTGGTGCTTAGGCTCAAAGGTGGTTTCTACATACTTGAACGGTGCATAAGCACAATGTGCTTGCATGGAACACTCTTTATGATGAAAAAGATGAACTAGGTCTTCCTCTTCTTCATATTCAAGATAGATGTGATTAGATGAGGTTCCTCTATTAGGATGATGAGGACTATACCTATCTAATTAAGCAAATTTTTGGCTCATTTATGGATGATAAAGCAGAGTGGCTCACTCGTCTAGGCTAGACGATGACACATAATCTTGATCTTGCTCACAATGATGGATAGATAGAGTCAGGATTTGAATTTGTGACACTCCCCTACTAGGCCCCTCACTAGGTGAGTTATGTCTAATAATAGCATGAGATCATCTTCGACCAAGAAGCTCATATTATTGATCATATTAAGGACTCATAGGTGCATCCTATATAAGGACATCCTAAAGCTCAAATTACTTGGGGGTGATTTTAGCATTACAATGAGCACTAGGATGCCATGGTGGAATGACCATGTCCTTGAGACTGAATCAGATATGTTTTGTGCCTCCTAGTAAATTTTTAGCAGCATCAACTCATGAATCAGCTTGATTGTGTGTTGTTACCATGATGTTTGATTAAGAAAAATAGTAAAGAAACAAACAAGCAAATAATGTGATTATCTTGTTTAAGTTTTAACTGTGAGTTCCTTTACTGTTTTGTGCATTTTGATGTTGAAAACCTCTATTTCCTATAAGCTAAGGGTAAAAATAGAAAACTACTAAAAGGTAGTTCAAGCACACCCCCTATCGAAGGATGTGACTCAAATGACAAAAATTAGCTTCCTATTGGATATTAGCTCAATTTAACCTTATGGGAACAAATTACCCTTTAAAGGGGCTGCACTATCTAATGTCCTAGTACTGGTAAAGCCTCACTTTCCCTTAACCCTTGCATTGAAGGCATGGATGGTAATGACAACTACATCCACTGATTATTTTAAAGATCCCATGGTAAACGATATCTGCTAACCTTTCCACTATGGGTGCACCAAGAATAGGGGATATTTTAGTGATGAATTTCAAAAAGCCATTCACTTTTGGCCACTGAGTTTCTAGGGTGTAAGCCAATGGATGGAGATGAAGCCCACCATCACTAGTCTTGATCAATGGTTGGTGATGAAGTCCAAATCATTGATGCTTAAGTGAAACATGGTGTTTAGGATTTCTTTTATTTTTATGTAAAATAAAGTAAAATCATACAACATTCCATTATTTTTCATTAATGCATAAAAAAATAACATTTGATTTTCAAAAATCCTAAAAATAATTAGAATTTCTAATAATGGAAAACCCTACATTGAGACAAGCCTTTGAATAAGTAATAAGCAATCAAACCACAATAGTATTCAAATAGAGGTCATCTCTACAATGGATGGTTGTAGGTAGAAGTCGTTTGACATAGAGACAGTCATAAATAGGGGCTATCATGGATAGATATGGTCACAGACAAAGGCCATTTGACCTAGGTATGGTCACAGACAGAGTTTTAAAAATTCAAAATATTCTAAAATTTATTCACTTAAGCATGAAAAATCTACTTTTCTTTACTAAAAATAGAAAAGGAAAGACAAAATACCTCACTGTGATAGCATAAGTATGATTTAGATGCTATTTTATGGTACTTCTAATTTCTAATCTAAGCCCATATCTAACAAGGAATAGTTACACCTGTTGGCCATATCGTTAAGGGATGGTTGCACCTGCTGGCCATCTTGGTAAGAGACGATGGTACCTACAATTCATAAACACCAAGAATAAACAATAATTAGTGATGTGAATGCAAAATGTGGACTAAGTCCCACCATGATCACCACTAAAAATGCTAAAAAATATCATACATACCTAAAATGAAAGACAATATTGAAATGTAGAAAATCTAAATGTAACCACACAAATAAAGAAATGATTGGATGGTAACCTTTTATTAATAATACTTTGTTCTTTCCAAGAGGAATACAATAAGGTCCCTCTTAGGGATTGCTACCAATATTGATACAATAAAATACATTTGAAACCAATTTGGATATACTACGTAGGGTATTTTAGCATCTGCAAACTGATTAGGGATAGGGTTTTGGGACTGCTGCAATGTATGATGATAGTGGATGAATATTTAAGCTATTGCTGCCTTGTAAAGACCTATAATCTACACACAAGAAGATTTAATAAGCATTAAAATAATATGAAGAGCCTTTCAAGATAAGGTCCATAGTAATGACAAAATAAAACGATAAAGAAGTGCTATGTTCCTTGATATTTTTATTCAAATAGATGATGCGAAGAGATGACTAAATTATTAAATCAATTTTCCTTACCACTTGAGGAGGGCTAAGTCCTTTTCCATTTAAGGAGGGCTACATCCCTTGTAAATACATAAAATGATTAATTATTTATAGATGATACAAATGTAATTCAACCTAACATACATGAAAATGAAATCTAGCTATTCTAAACAGTAATTAAAATGCTACTAGAACCTAATAAAAGAAATAAAATAAGAAACAAATATCTGCCAAGGAGGTCATATCTATGTAGGATGGTTATACCTATGGGCCATCTCTGAGAGAGATTGTCATACCTATAGGCCATATTTGAGAGAGACACTATATGATGTGAAAGATTTTATCGTGGCTAATGTAAGGCGATGTCAGGTTTGATTTGTGGATTAGTCAATGGATTGATGTGTTCATGGGGAATGAATTAGAGGTGGAATATACACTGAAGCAAGGATGCTTGATTGTATGAGGAGAATGAGTGTGATATTCAACCTTTAGAGGGTTCCATTGGTATGCTTGAAATATTCATGGTTAAAATTTGGTAGCACTTCGTTGCTTTGAGAATGAGATCTGTTTGAATTTTTAGTTTGGTAGCACTTCATTGCATGAAAAATCCCTTGATATATGTATGAAGTTTGGGTGCCATTATATAGACTTCCAAATGGAAGTCCAAGATTGCAAGATATGAAGAACACAATCTTATATTGAGAGGGGGGTGAACAGTATAAGACCAATTTTTACTTTTCTTTCCCAATAAATATTATGCAATATATAGATAGCAATATCAACAACAATAATCAAAGTAATGCACAAATCACCACACACAATAGAGACACCAATTTAACATGGTTCACCCAATGTGGGCTACTCCACGAAAAAAATATTTCACTAAAATTTTCTCAATCAATCTCTTGGGAATCCTTTCCCTATTACAATGTTTATGGAACTCTATCCAAAGGAGACACCAATCCCCTAATAAAGTTCATGGAACTCTATTCATAAGAGAACTCTTTATCCTTAGCTATGACTAGTGATATTATAGAACTACTGCCCCCACTACTCTGTCTAATGTATCTCTATCCACTAAAGATACCTACCCTCACTACCCTAGCTAATGGATATCTATCCACTAGATATTATTATCCTCTATACTCTATCACCTTCAAATATCTATCTCAAATCTATATTAAACATAGTCCTTCATTCTAGCATAAATCTGCTCAATCTTTGTCTTTGGTATAGCATAAGCCTATCCTCAAATCTACACTAAACACAGTCCTTCAGTCTAGAAAAAATCTATCCTCAAGCCTTAACACAAAGCTTGATTTAATCTCAAATCAACTCTGTTAGATCTGCCCCAAATCTTAACCCAAGGTATCAAAAAGTTAATAAATCAATTCTACTCTCAAGTCTTCTCAAAGACTTATCTCAAATATGCCTTGTAAGCTTCCACAAAATATAATACCAATTTGTCTACATGTCCTCTCTAGAACTTGTCCAAATCTTCTCAACAAGTCCTCACTAGAACTTATCCAAATATGCTCAATAAGTCCTCACTATAACTTGTCCTAATCTACTCAATAAGTCCTCACTAAGACTTGTCCAAATCTCTTCAATAAGTCCTCACTAGAACTTATACAAATCTACTCTCAATATATTTTCTCAAACTATATTATAAGCTTCCACAAAAGCCCACACAAATATGTCCACAAGTCTTCTCTAAGACTTGCCTCCAATCTACTCAAGAAGTCCACACTAGAACTTGTATAATCTCATAAAAACATAAAGAGAATTGTTAGAGACTCTATGTTTCATATTCATCACAATGCTCAATCACTTTCAATCATTCTTTTTACCACAAAAATATATAGAGAATTGTTAGAGACTCAATATGCTTCACACTCACAAACTCTTAATCACTTTCAATCTCTATTTTATCACATAAAAATATAGAGAATTGTTAGAGACTCAATATGTTTCACATTCATCAACACTCAATCTCTTTCTCAACTCAATTTAGAATATAGAACAATTTGTTTCATAGAAATTGAACTATCACATCAACATATCCACTTGACTAGGCTCAACTAACTCTACTCAACCAATCACTCAATAAAATAATCCTTGCTTACAAACCCTAGTCCAAGCATAAGAACACTCACTCAAATGTTTCTAAAAATGCTTATCAATCAATCTCACATAACAATGATACTCATGATATTTGAAAACCCTAGTTCAAGTCCACTCAACTTACTTACTTCAACAAAAATGCTTATCAAACAAGGTTTTATCAACAACTCTTTATTCCAAAAAACCTTGAAGTATTAATTCAAAATACACTCAACAATGCTTACCAAACAATCCTTTTCACTCAAAATTTGCATTCACAACATTCAACAATCACTCACTAGGAATATTTGCCCATACCTTTTTGTTTGATGTAGAAGTGCCCTTGGAAAACCTGTCTCAATCACACTTTTATTATTTCCAATTTCAATGGTTAGATAAAAAAATATCACTCTAACTCTTTTCCCAAATATTCCTTAAGCATAAAAATAATCAAAGATCAAATACACCTTATTACTCCTTCTTGGAATTAACATCCATCAATCATACATAAAAATAATTATTTGGATACACCTTATAATATCCAATTTAAAATAATATCCAACACCACAAAACCTCAAACAATCTTCCTAAAACACCTTATTACCCTTTTCAAACACTAAAGAAAATAACACAAAAAATTTATTTTGCATCAACCTTATAACTTGCCTTAAAACCTTACAAGCCAAATAAAATATGCAAGAATTAATTTTTAATAGCTCAACAAATTCCTTTGTTTGACACTCAACTAATGCATACCTTTGTCTTCTCCCCAAAAGGGTTTTGGCATGATTCGAACCACCATCTCCCCAAGCACCAAGTGCCTTAGTGTTTTGGTGCCCACTGCATGGGCTATAGATGCCCATGTGAAGGAATGAAGGCTTCCTTCCTATTGGTGCATTCAATCGCCAACGATGCCTTTAAAAACAAAATGCCACACCCATGGATTCGAACCTCTACCTCACACTGCCACAGCATCTTGCCTTCGCCAAAGTTGCCAACTGTGCTACCAGTGCTTGGTGACCAAGGTGCCTTGAATGGTGGGTAATAAATCCTTACCCGCTTGGTCCTTTAAAAATAATTCAATCTTCCTCTTTCTCACCGAAAAATTTGCACATTTTGCAATAGCATGGAGATTAAAATTGAATGCATTAATATTTTTTGGTAAGGTAGAGGAGTCCCCTTTATATATACTTCGATTAATTTGCTCCCACGTCAATGCTTGAATTCAAATTTGAAATTCAAATTAATAACCCACCTTAAGGTTTTTTAAAATTAACATAAATTAATATATAATTAATATTAAAATTAATTTATAATTAATTTAAATAACATAAAGTTAAGTAATTTAATTAATAAATTAATTTAATAAAATTATATTAATTAATTTATAATTAATTTAATCTTCCTTGTATAATATTATGAAGCATTATTATAATATTATTCACTTGGGCTTTCTTCTTTGTACTTAGGACCACATCTGACTTCCTGGAACTGGGTCTTGATCAAATAAAATAGACTATCCTTTTGTACTTATTGTAGAACCTAAAACTGATGCTGCCCACTAAAACTAACATTGACTGGTGCTGAAATCTTTACATCAATGACCACTCACTCTTGACATCAATTACAACTCATCTACTCAAAATTTCCAACAATCTCCCTCTTCGTCATTGATGGTAACCCAAATTATTTTTACCAAAACTTGATCTTTTTCTTGTTTTGATCCCCTTAGGAAATTTCTCCCCTGAATCAATGTTGTCTCCTTAAATAAAATCCCCCCCCCTTACTCAAATATCTCCCCCTTTGACATCAATGGCAAAGGGTCACCTTTGGGGCTCGAGGTTAAGAATGATTCTCTTAGCTTAGCCCCTCCCCCAACTCCTATTGAGGTGGCTAATTCTGGGGTGGGAGTATTTCTACTCCCAGTAAGCACTGATATTTACCTTTGTCCTATTTCCTTCTCATATTATCCTTCTAATTTCTTTTATTTTTCTTGTTCATGTCCATGTTTTTGTTCTTTTCCATATTCTTGTTCCTGTTCATGTTCATATTCCTATTCCTATGCTTGTTCCTGTTCCTGTTCATGATTTATTTTGAAAAATCTGCTTTACACCACTTTGTTGTATGTCCATAATTATTGACTTATAACACTTAATATTATTATTCCTTGTAGGTGCAAATATCTTGGTATTTCTCCTGGTGAAGCCATATCTATTCCTATCATGAACCCTACAATTCATTGCATTGTGACCAAACTAATTATACGAGTAGCAATACCCATGGAAAAGTTGCTTGTTCCTAAAGTTCCCATACTCCTGTATTTCATGTGTCCTACATTGTGAAGCCATATGCCCAAATCTATGACATGATAAACATCATCCATTGAAATTTCTTTGCCTTGACCTCATTGGCCTCTTAGTTTCCTTTTCTTTATACTAGTTCATGTTTCATCTGTTTCTTCTTTATGCATTGTTCCTTTCCTTATTGAACTTTCTATTATCCAACTCTTCCTCAAAAGTTTCACTTTCTCTCAAAACATCTTCTTCTAAAGTTTCTTCTTCTTCAGAACTTGAGGTTGACTTCTCTTCTTGTTTCTTTTGAGCCTGTTAAAAATCAAAACATGTCTTGCTTGATGTTTGATTTTGTGCCTTGATGATATTAGCCAAATTATTTGAGCTTCTTCCAAACTTATGTAGTTTATCCTTAGACTTCTCTACTTCTTCCCTTAGTAGGGCTACTTCTTGTTCTAACTTTTCACATTCTAAGACCTTTGCTTCTAACTTATCCTTGAACTTATTTTTCTTAGCTATTGACTTGTTTAGATCCTCTATAAGCTTTCCTCTTTCTTCATCACATTATTGAAATTGAAACTCAAGTTGGGAGTTTTTCTTTCTTACCTTATTTAAAATTTTAAGAGCATAAATAAGCTCTCCCTCAAGATCAACTCCTCATTTTTCTGATTCTTCCTCTATTTGTTTGTCTTTGAGAACATCTTCATTCTTTTCTGACTTGTCTTCTTTAGGATCACCTCCTTCTTCTTCTAGTGCCATTATAATATTCTCTTCTAGTCATTCAAGTGTATATTCATATTCATCATCACTAAAACTAAAACCATTCCTTATACAACTATCTTTAAGATGTCCAAAATTACCACATCTAAAACACTTGAGAATTATTGGTGACCTTTTCTTAACTTCTTCTTTTTCTTCAATCAGAAATAGGACTTCATCTTTTTCATTTTCTAAGAAACTATTATCACTATCACTTGAGTACTTGCCTTGTCTGCATATTAGTTCCTCTTTTATCATTGAAATAACTTATTTCCTTGTTTTCCTTGTCCATCCTTACCTTTATTTTGGTACCTATTTATTTTTTATTCCTTTTTCTTGTGATCCTATTTTTCTTCATCATTGTCATTTTTAGATTCTTGACAATCAGTTGCATAGTGAACATACTTTCCACAATTGACACATCTAATAGATTTTTTGTATTTAAATCTTTTTGAATCCTTATTCCTTCTGCCATAATTAGCTTCTTCATCACTGGATGAATCATTGCTTGAATCTAACTTTTTACCCTTTGTCTTCTTAGTAGCTTTGAATATTGATTCCTTTTGGATATTAGGTTCCTCTTTTGTTCTTAACTCAAAAGTTGTAAGAATACCAAGTAACATATCTCTTGTCAAATAATCACCATATTTTAATTCTTCTATAGCAAAAATATTTTCACTAAATATTTTTGGAAGAGATATTAAGATCTTATCACAAATATCAGATTCTTCAATCTCAAGTCCAAGACCTTGCATGGTGTTAAAAAATTCATCTACTAAAAGTAGATAAGTACTAATGTTTTCCTCATCCTTCATTATTAATTCTTCAAGCTATCCTTTGAGATTTCATATTTTCCTTTTTGACACTTTTATCTCCTTCATATATGTTTTGCAAATTATCCCAAATTCCTTTTGCATATTTACAATGCATAAATTTTATGAATTCTGTTCTATTCAAAACTCTCAAAATTGCATTATTTTCTTTTGAATTGTAATGTTGTAGAAGCTTACCTTCCTTATTTGTAGGTGGATCAATTGGTGGTATGTATCCATTTTCAACTACTTCCCAAATTTCATTTCCAAGTGCCTTCAGGTGAATCTTCATTCTAATACTCCAAATTATATAATCGCTTCCATCAAATACTGGTGTTGAATTATCTGAGGATCCATTCTTAGAATCCATTGTGTTCTTGGAAGCTTTTACTTCAAGCTATTAAAATCTTTTGAAGGAACTCGCTCTGATGCCAATTGAAGAACACAAGATTATACTGAGAGGGGGGGGGAACAATATAAGACCACTTTTTACTTTTCTTTCCCAATCAATATTATGCAATGTATAGATATAAATATCAATAGTAGTTAAAGCAATACACAAATCACCACACACAATAGAGACACCAATTTAATGTGGTTCACCCAATATGGGCTACTCCACGAAGAAAATATTTCACTAAAATTTTCTCTATCAATCTCTTGGGAATCCTTTCCCTATTACAATATTTATGGACCTCTGTATAAAGGAGACACCAATCCCCTAATCAAGTTCATGGATCTCTATCCATAGGAGAACTATTTATCCTTACCTCTAACTAATGATCTTCTAGAAGAACTGCTACCCCCACTGCTTTGTCTAATGGATATCTATCCACTGAATACACCTATCCTCACTACCCTGGCTAATGGATCTCTATCCACTGGAAATTATCGTCCTCTATACTCTATCATATTCAAAGCCCTATCTCAAATATGTACTAAACATAGTCCTTCGATCTAGCACAAATCTATCCTCAAATTTGCACCAAACCTGTCCTAAAATCTACATTAAACATAGTTCTTCAGTCTAGCATAAATATATCCTCAATATTTGTCCTCAAGCCTTAACACAAAGCTTGAATTAATCTCAAATCAACTCTTCTAGATATTCCCCAAACATTAACCCAAGGTTTGAACAAATCAGTCAATCAACTCTGCTCTTAAGTCTTCTCAAAGACTTATCTCAAATCTGCCTTGTAATATTCCAAAAAATCTCATACTATTCTATCTACAAGTCCTCTCTAGAACTTATCCAAATCTGCTCAACAAGTCCTCACTAGAACTTGTCCAAATCTACTTAATAAGTCCTCACTAGAACTTGTCCAAATCTGTTCAATAAGTCCTCACTAGAACTTGTCCAAATATTCTCAATAAGTCCTCACTAGAACTTATACAAATATGCTCTCAATCTCTTTTCTCAAACTGTATTGTAAGCTTCCACAAAATCCCACACAAATCTGTCCAAAAGTCTTCTCTAATACTTACCTCAAATCTACTCAACAAGTCCACACTATAACTTGTCCAATATCATAGAAACATAAAGAGAATTGTTAGAGACTCAATATGCTTCATATTCATCACAATGCTCAATCACTTTTAATCACTCTTTTTACCACATAAACATATAGAGAATTGTTAGAGACTCAATATGCTTCACACTCACAAAATCTTAATAACTTTCAATATCTCTTTTATCACAGAAACATATAGAGAATTTTTAGAGACTCAATATGTTTCACATTCATCAACACTCAATCTCTTTCTCAACTCAATTCAAAATATAGAACAATTTTTTTCCTAGAACTTGAACTATCACATCAACACATCCATTTGACTAGACTCAACCAACTCTACTCAACCAATCACTCAATAAAATAATCCTTTCTTGCAAACCCTAGTACAAGCATAAGAACACTCACCCAAATGTTTCCAACAATGCTAATGATACTCATGATATTTGCAAACCCTAGTTCAAGTTTCTCACTCAACCAATTGCTTCAACAACAATTCTTATCAAAAAATGATACTCATGATCTTTGAAAACCCTAGTTCAAGTCCACTCAACTTGATTACTTAAACAAAAAATTTTATCAAACAAGGTTTTATCAACAACTCTTTATTCCAAAAAAACTTGAAGCATTAATTTAAAATACACTCAACAATACTTACCAAACAATCATTTTCACCTTAAATTTGCATTCACAACATTCAACAATCTCTCATTAGGAAGATGTGCCCATACATTTTTTTTTGATGTAGAAGTACCCTTGGAAGACCTATCTCAATCACACTTTTCTTATTTCTAATTTTAATGGTTACATGACAAAATATCACTCTAACCCTTTTCCAAAATATTCCTTAAACACAAAAATAATCAAATCTCAAATACACCTTATTGCTCCTTCTTGGAATTAACATCCATAAAATCATACATAAAAATAATTATTTGGATACACCTTATAATATCCAACTTAAAATAATATCCAACACCACAAAACCTCAAACAATCTTCCTAAAACACCTTATTACCCTTTTTAAACACTAAAGCAAATAACACCAAAAATTTATTTTGCATCAACCTTATAACTCCCCTTAAAACCTTACAAGCCAAATAAAATATGCAAAAAATAATTTTTAATAGCTCAACAAATTCCTCTAAAAAATTTGGCACTCAACTAATGCATACCTTTGTCTTCTCCCTAAATGGGTTTCGACATGATTCAAACCACCGTTTCCCCAAGTGGCAAGCGCCTTAGTGCTTTGGTTCCCACTGAATGGGCTATAGGTGCCCACATGAGGGAAGGAAGGCTTCCTTCCTCTTGGTGCCTTCAATCGCTATCAATGCCTTTAAAAACAAAAGGTCACACCTACAAAATTTGAATCTCCGCCTCACACTTCCACAACTTATTACCTTTACCGAAGTTGCCAACTATGTTACCAGTGCTTGGTGACCAAGGTGCTTTGAATGGTGGGTAATCAATCCTTGCCTGCTGCTTGGTCCTTTAAAAAACAATTCAACCTTTCTCTTTCTCACCAAACAATTCACACAATTCGCAATAGCATGGAGATTAAAATTGAATGCATTAATATTTTTTGGTAAGGTGGAGGAGTCCCATTTATATATACTTTGATTAATTTACTCCCACGTCGGAACTTGAATTTGAATTAATAACCCACCTTAAGTTTATTTAAAATTAACATAAATTAATATATAATTAATATTAAAATTAATTAATAATTAATTTAAATAAAATAAAGTTAAATAAATTATTTAATAAATTAATTTAATAAAATTATATTAATTAATTTATAATTAATTTAATCTTCCTTGTATAATAGTATAAAGAATTATTATAATATTATTCACTTGGGCTTTCTTCTTTGCACTTAGGACCACATCTGACTTCCTAGAACCAGGTTTTGATCAACTGAAAACAAACTATCCTTTTATACTTATTGGAGAACCTAAAATTGATGTTGCCCACTAAAACTACCACTGACTGGTGCTGAAAGCTTGACATCAATGACCACTTACTCTTGACATCAATGACAACTCATCTACTCAAAATGTCCAACAAGAGAAGCCAAGAAGTGGTTGGATTCAATAAAGGTAATTGCCCATTCTTGAATATTCCCCAAACCTAATTGTCTATGTTGTTATGCATAGATGGCACATGGAACTATTAATCATGGTGCAGAGTTTGAACTTGTTTCAAGAAAAACCATCTTGGGGTGATATGGCCATGACTGCTGATCATCCCAAGGTGAGACGATCTTTGGAGGTCATATCTTGGTGGGATGGTCATGGTTTCAAAGGGAAATTCCTTTATGTTTGAGTGGTGAAAACCACTATTGAGTCCTGCAGCTACCCAAGGTGGGTCATATATCCTTAAAGGAGTCCATATAGGTAGTTTCTTCAACATGACATGTTTTGGGTGTCTACAATTTTATGGGAAGAAGTAACTTGTTTTTGAGGAAGTGGAGACCAAGTTTTAACCCAAAATCTAAAAATATAAATTTAGCTCTAATTTGGGCCTGCCTATCAAGGCTTCCATTAGAGTTCTAGGATGAAGATATTCTAGCAGGTATAGCTAAAGCAATGGAACAATTAATAGCTTTGGATTCAATGACAAAGGTGAAAACTAGATATATATTTACCCAATTCTATTTTAATGCTAATTTGGGGAAGGAGATCCCAACCTCTATTAGTCTAGTGTCTTAGTATCAGTTTTGGGATCAACTAATTGAATATGAAAATTCTCGAACACTTTGCAAAGTTTATAAAATAATAGGACATTTTTCGAAAAACTACTTGTCAAAAAATCAGTTAATAAGGTATGGAGGAGGAAAGAACAACCAAAATAAAAGGATAAAATGGAAGAGGAACCTTTTAAGTTCCCTTCCTTAGACAAAAATATGTTTGATATTCTTGTCAAAACCTCCAAGGAGTGAGAATTTATAGAGGAGGATCAAGAGAGATAGGGATAAAATTCCCAGAAGGATGCCCTAGGGGGAGAAGATAAAAAATTGAAAGAACATAAAGACAACGTGGAGTAGCCAAAAGTAATAGAGAAATGTGACTAAAATTTTGGAAACCCTATATTCTATGGGAAAAAATCTAGAAGATTTTAAAGCAAAATCTTATCCAGAGGATGCTTCCATCCAAGGTATGGAAAATGTTGATTATGTTCCTTGCGCTCTGTATGAGTCAAAAAAATCTGCTCAAAATAAACCCTTGACCTCTAAACAATATGATATTTTAGTTAGACTCATTAGGAATACCAGAAAAATAACATATGTATGGGTTGAAGCCAAACTAGGTATACCAACTAATAAGGAGCTTAGAAACAAAGAAGTAGCAAAATATATTACAATTGAAACACACATAATTTTGAATTTGAGTGGAGGTAAGACTTCCACGAGGGGTAAAAAATGAAAATCATCATGAATGCCCTTTAAAAATAAATGGTGGTTAAATCCTTGAGAAAGGATAACCAACTAGATATATTTTAATCCAAGAAAAAAAAATTGATGACGGTAAATTTTCCAAAGTTAAAGGTTTTATGTGGAAAATTTTAGATTTTGTAGCTAGCAATGAAAATGG
Source organism: Wollemia nobilis (assembly GCA_028583015.1). Taxonomy (NCBI): domain Eukaryota; kingdom Viridiplantae; phylum Streptophyta; class Pinopsida; order Araucariales; family Araucariaceae; genus Wollemia; species Wollemia nobilis. Next base: position 4,269,075 of record JAQPPZ010016892.1, on the reverse strand, counting down.
TGCTTATGAAGGTCTTTTATTATGTGGAATCTAAAAATGGTTGAGGGAGCCTATTTTGTTAAGAATTGTAGGTATATATCAAAGATATTTTTGTCAAAGAATAGGAACTATAAGTGGCTGCTAACTAATGTGTATGCCACAAATAATTTAGTTGAAAGAAGGAAATTATGGGAGGAACTCATCTAGATTAGACAAAACTTAGTATATATCCCATGGATGGTTGTGGGTGACTTCAATACATATTTATTTTTTAGTGATAAGAAGGGAGGAGATCAAACCTTTTTAGATAGTATGGAATAATTTAGGAATTTTTTTTCTCAATGTGGGCTACTAGACTTGGATTTAAGGGGAGCCAAGTATACCTAGTCTAATAGGCAACTAAGGGAAAGTCTTATTCAAATCAAACTGGATAGATTTTTGGTTACTCAAGACTAGTTTGTAGGAATGACACCTAGAACTCATGAGAATTATTGGCTCCCTTATTACCTTTTTATTAATATCTTCTTTTTCTACAATAAGAAATAGAATTTGATATCTCACTCATTCGGAGAATGAGACGTTTTTTGCAGGACTATCCAAAATTCCGAACTCATTTCGACCATATCTCACTCATCCGGACTCGGATTGAGCTAAAATTTTGAGGGTAGATGCCTAAAAAAACCTAGAACATATCCACCAATTTTCATATCATTTGGAGCAACACAGATCCTAGCACATCCCTATGTGTGAATGATATATTTGGAAAGCGACTATGCGAGGGTTTCATCTGGATTGAGTGCAAGCAGCTCCAGAGGTTGGTTTTTAGGGCCTTCGGGCCCTAGCGACCAATATTTTTATGGTTTATGCTCAATATTTTAGAAAGAAATGTTGCAAGGGATACAATATGGGTTAGAAATTTTTCTTTCATCCAATCATACTATGAACTTGAGTGACAATGGCTTCCAATTTGCTGCACAAAAGAAAAGTGAAAACCATACCTTTCCAGGACGTCTAGGGCAAGGATTAAAGAGATCATGAAACAAGTTTCAAGTAGTTGATCAAAAAATGGCTCATATCTCAAGTGAATCTGGTGCTAAGGTGCACCCAAAAAATAATTCTACTATGAAAACCCTTGTCAAGGGTAAGAATTTCGAAGACTCAATCCCAAAAATAAATTTTAGGGATGCCCTTCATGGTGGACATCCTCAACCCAATGCTAATATCAATATTAGGGATTCCCATAAACCTCTAAGAATGCCTAAGATTGATCCCAGGAAAATAGAGTCAGGATGTCTTAAAGCAGCTAATGGAACTCCTATTGTTAAGCTTGATATGGGTAACATTCAGACTGGCATTGAAGATTTGGAAAAAAGAGGACTAATTTGTCGGTTTTCATTCGAGTCTATCTGCTTTCAAAGTCCAGGCTGCAAAAATTTGGAAAACTAAAGGTGAGTTACAAATCTCTATTTATCCAAATGGTTATTTTCTTGTTTTATTTGCTAATAATGAAGATAGAGAGAACTTTTCAAGGGGGTCCTTGGTTTTTTGGAAGGGCAGGGATTTTCATGAAGCCCTGGCATACTAAATTTAAATCTAAAGAAGAGATGCCTTCTATAGCTCCCGTGTGGGTTAGACTCTTTGGCCTCCCTATTGAATTTTGGAATCCTACTATTTTTTCTTCAATTGGAAACTCTTTAGGAACTTTTATGATGACTGCTGATTGTACTCAAAATTTTGAACATATTATTTATGCTCGAATTTGTGTTTTAATGGATTTTGACAAACCCCTACCTAAAAATATCACATTACAATTTGGGGAAGACACTTGGGAGCAAGTAGTGGACTATGAGAACATTCCTTTTCGTTGTAGAATTTGCCATGAATATGGTCATTTGGCTAGTGCTTGCCCAAATAAAATTCCTCATCAAAAGAAAGAAGATATAAACTCAGCAGGTTTCCAAATACCTAAGAAGAAGAACACTAAAAAAGAAATAGTTATGAAGGATCAATCAAAGTCATCTGCTAATATGTTTGAAATACTTTCCAAAAATGATGTCCCAAGTGAGGAAGAGGAAATAATGGAAACAGAAATCTTAGAAACACAATTTAAATATGAAGGGAAGAACTCGGAGACAAACCAACAAATCAAAGGTTTTCAATAGAAAAAAAAGGAGAAAATTTACACAAGAAAAACAATATTTCAAATGTCAAAACTTCAAATAATGCAGGTCCCAATATAGACTCCGTTGAACCATCTAGTAAAATTTTGGTTGTGTACGAGCATTCTTCAAGGTTAGAAGCCATCTCAGATTCAATTGGAATAAGTCAAGAAACAGGGAAAAAAAAATTGAAGATGGATTCTAATCAAAAAGTAGGTCGCAAGACCAATCAATATCATATGGTAAAAGAAGGTGAAAATATTGTAGAGGAAGGTAAGATTAATGCCCTTCCCAACTTTTTTAGCCCTGGTATTAATGAAGATCATCACTTGGAATATTAGAGGACTCAAAGGGAGTCTTTCAAAAAAAAATGAAATTAGAAGAATGATTCAGATAAATCATCCACATCTTGTTTTCCTTCAAGAAACAAAGATGTCAATGGAGGATATGGACTTAATTGCCGATAAAATTTGGCCGATTGGAAAAGTGGTTTCCCTCGGTTCCCAAGGGACTTCGGGTGGCATTGCTTGTCTTTGGGACCCAAAAGAGGTAGTTATTCACCATATGGTTGGCAGTTGGGGTTTGTTGGCTATAGCTATTCAAAGTAGACATTCCAACTAGATTATGCTCTGCATTACTATTTATGCTCCGACTTATTTGGAGGAAAAAAGAAGATAGTGGAAGGATATTACTCATATTATCTCTCATTTTCCTAAATCTTGGATCTTGATCGGAGGAGATTTCAATACCATCCTCTCTCTGGATGAGAAAAGGGGAGGAAATAGAAATTTGGACAAAAGCACTGACCTCATGAGCGAATATATTGCAAACCTCCATCTTGTGGATATCCAACTAGATAATGGCCTTATGACTTGGTCTAACAGAAGGTAAGGCTTAGCTTGTATAATGGAGAGATTGGATAGGTTTTTGCTCTCTAAAAATTTCTTAATCCATGGTCACATTCCTAAAGTGAAGACTCTTAATAATGATGGTTCGGATCATTGGCCAGTCATGGTGGAAATGTGGAAAACCAATGTGAGTTTCTCTCCTTTTAATTTTCAATTAATGTGGCTTAGAGACATTTCCTTCAGACCTCATGTGCAACAATGGTGGAAGGAAGGTAAACCTAGGCATGGGACTAAGATGTTATGTTTTGCCAAAATATTGCAATACATTAAATCCAAAATCAAGACTTGGAACTGGAAAGAGTTTGGGGATGTTCATAAAAAAAACATGAAGTTATTGCTCATATTGAAAATTTGAATAAGAAAATCTATTTAGATGGCCTCACAGAGAAGATAAGTGCAGATGAAATTAAACTCACAACTCAGTTAGAGGAATGGGAAAAAAGAGAAGAAATCTTATGGAAGCAAAAATCTAGAATTCAATGGCTCAAAGAAGGAGATCGAAACACAAATTTCTTCCACAAGTCTCTTCTAGCTCAAAGATCTCACAACTTTATTTCTTCCTTAAAATCAGATTCTGGAGATGTTTTTTATACTTGGGATGGCATGAACTCTATTGTTGTTGATTACTTTTCCAATATTTTTGCTACTACTCCTCTTGACTCAGCTTCTCAACAAAATGTTCTTCAAGCAATCCCTTCTCTTATCACTTTTGAGGAGAACTCTATTTTGACAGCTCCTATTACTATCAATGAGCTTCAACAAGTAGTTTTTAAAATGCAAAAAGGGAAAACCCCAGGTCCCGATGGTTTTCCTATTGAGTTCTACCAAGAGTTTTGGGATATCCTTCATGTTGATTTATTAGAGGTGGTGGAAGAAGCCAGGAAATCCAAAGAAATTTTGAAGGTTATCAATAAAACTTATATTACTCTTGTTCCAAAAGCTCAAGAGGTTGATCATATCTCAGCTTTTTGACCTATTGCTTTATGTAATGTTCTTCTCAAAATCATTACTAAAATCATGGCAGAAAGGTTGAAGCCTCTTTTGCATAATATTATTTCCCCAAAGCAAGGGGGTTATATGGAAGGATGTCAAATAGTAGATGAGATAGTTCTTGCTCAGGAAGCCATCCATTCCATGGATATGCAAAATTCTCCTTCCATGTTCATTCGATTAGACTTATCCAAAGCTTATGACAGAGTGGATTGGCACTTCCTTATCAAAGTTTTGAGGCAATTTGGTTTCTCTAAGGATTGGATGGATTGGATTATGGGATGTATCTCTTCAGTTTTCTACTTAGTTCTTATCAATGGCAGGCCTTCTCAGTATTTCCCAACTTCCAGAGGTATTAGGCAAGGTGACCCACTATCCCCTTATTTATTCATCATTCTTGTTGAATGCTTGGGTAGGACTATAACCAAAAAGAGGGAAAACAAAACCCTTGAGGGAGTTACCATTGCTCATGGAGCTAGACCTATCTCTCATCTTCAATTTGTGGATGACTCTACTCTTTTAGGTAAAGCTACAGTTAAGGAAGCTTCTAATATTAAGCAAATCATTAGTTGTTTTTCTAAGGCTATTGGGCAGTTGATCAATGAAGACAAATCTAAAGTTATTTTCTTTCACTACTCTGCTAGACAGGAATCCATGGTCTTGGATAAATTAAGATATAAGAAGACATCTCTTCCAATCACTTATTTAGGTATTCCCATAAATATTCAAAGGCAGAAAAATAAAGATTGGAATTGGTTGTTGGACAAAGTCAAGAAGAAAATTGGAAAGTGGACCAACAAGTGGCTTTCTTCACGGGGTAGAATCACCTTGGTAAAATCAGTCCTTCAAGCTATTCCTATTTATGTTTCTTCCATTTTGAATATCCCAAAGGTTGTTCTTCGAGAATTGGATCAAATCAATCATCGTTTCCTTTGGAGTGGTACTAAGGAGAAAAGAAAATGGGCCTTGGTGAAATGGGATACTTTATGTCTTCCTAAGAGTGAAGGGGGGTTAGGATTCCGGTATTCAATTAATAACAACAAAGCTTTAGCTACTAAATTATATTGGAGGATGTTGCATAACCCCAATGCTCTTTGGGCCAATAATCTCCTTGCTAAATATGCTGAGAAAAAAAGTCCTAAAGACCTTGTTCGCTATCAAATTCCTATTAAGACTGGTGAGGATTTGATAAAGAAAAAATTATTTTGGATCATTCATAATGGTCAACATGCAAATTTTTGGACAGATTCTTGGGATGGTCACAAGCCTTTGATAACTCGGTTTCCCGATTGGAGGCCTTGGATGGAGGAGCTTCACTGAGCTAATTGGATAAAGGTGGCTAATTACTGTCTATACCATACGGGTAATTCAAAGGTTGGTAGATATTGGATCCCTATTGAGGACTGGCCTATTCAAATCCTAGAAAGGCAAAGACAAGATATCCAAGGCATCCTTCATATGAGATCCCTCTCTTGGTCCCATGAAAAAGATTGTTTTGGATGGAACAACACTACTAAGGGTGAGTATTCAGTTGCTCAAGGTTATTTGACCTTATGCCATAATAATCCCAACCATTCTTTTGAAATATTTTCTTGATTGTGGGCTCAAAATATCTAGCCTAAGGTGAGGTTCTTTAATTGGATTTTATTGCATCGTAGGGTGCTTACTGGTGAGCAACTTATGAAGCGTGGTTTTCATGGCCCTTTTAGATGTGAAATGTGTGAAGAGAATGTAGAAAATATCAACCATATTTTTATTGAGTGTACTTTAGCCTCTGAGCTATGGAGGAGAATGGCCACTTTACTTGGCTTACAGTGGTCCATTTTTTTTACTTTTGAATAGCTTTGGAGGGATTGGCCTAATCAAGAGGGTGTTGATCATTTTATTAGGCAGTTAGTTTGGATGGGTTCTACCATTCTTCTTTGGAATATTTGGAATGAAAGGAACAACCAAATTTTTAATCAAGATAGGAAGGATATTCACTATATTTGGCAAAATACCATAGCCAACTTAGTTGAATCAGTCCATCAACTCCTTAATCACTCCCAAAACTCCCACCAAAGATGGGATCAAGTGATGCAAAGATTGAATATTAAACCTTCTAAGGGCAACCAAATTAAAGGGAATGTGAGTATTAGTAAGATGGATAGGACTAGAAATTGGCAACCTCCTCCTAAGGATTTTGGAAAATTCAATACTGATGGAGCCTCTAGAGGGAACCTTGGAAAAGCCAGTGTGGGAGGAATTGGTAGACTTTCAGATGGCTCCCTGGTTTTTACTTTTGCTGAGAATTTGGGTATTCTTTCCAATAACCTTGTTGAGGGGTATGGTATCCTCAGAGGTCTTTAGGAGGCTACTAAGGTTGGATGGGAAAAGGTGTTAGTTGAGTTTGAATCTCAACTTATGATTAATCTCTTGAAGACTCCTAAGAATCATAAGGTGGATTGGAGAATAAAAAGAATTATTGAGAAGATTCAGTTAATCTAGATGGGATTTTTGAAAGTTGATTACAATCATGTGGTTAGAGATCAAAACAAGAGTGATGATGCTTTAGCTAATTGGGCTTTGGACAAAGGTGATCTTACTTGTTATGGCCACCCTCCTATATGGTGGGCTTCTCAAATTAAGGAAGCTCTTCTTTCTATCATTTCTTTGGATGGCTCCAGTTCTAAAGGTACCTAGTTTTTTCTTTTTTTTTTTGCTTCTCTTTGGTTCATTCAGTTTTTTTTTAGTTCCCTAGCTCATTCTATTCTTTATTTTGTTTCCTCTATTGATTCTTGCCTTAATAGTCTTTTGGTCTAGATAGGTCATTGTTTTGTTCATTTTTTTTTTTTTTTTTCTTTTTTCTTTTTTTTGTTTAGTTTTTTAAGGTGGGTGGGTTCTTTTGTTTTGTTTTGTTTTTGTGTTCTTTGTGTTGTTTTTTGTTGTTCTTGTGTTTTTGTTGTTTTGTTTTGATTTTTATAATATTTTTTGTTATTGTTCTTGTGTTTTTTTTGTTCTTGTTCTTGGGTTTCTCTTTGTTTGTGTTATTTCATGTTTTTATGTGTGAGTGTTTTCTATGTATTTTGTTTTTGTTTATTGTCTATTGTTGGTTGTTTTTTATTTTTATTTTTATTTTATTTTTTTAATTTTTCAAGTTTTGGTTGTGTTTATTTTTCATGTTTTTTTGGGTTATGTCTTTGTAGTGTTCTATTGTTTTTGTCTTGTTTGTGTTTTGTTATGTGGTTCTTGTGTTTTTCTATGTGGTTTGTGTTGTGGTTTCTTTTATCTTATTGTGCGTGTTTGGTTGTGCTTTTGTTTTTGACACACTCAAGGAGCATGTTTTTATTTTATTTTATTATTTTTGTTGTTATTTACTTATTTTTAAATTGGTTTTGTGTGTTTGTTTGCTCCTTGAGTATGTCAAAGGTGGTAGGCCAGGTCCGAGTCCTGGGTGTTTTTTGTGGAATGGATACCCCTGCCTCCTTGGGTCTTACCCGAAAGTGGCATCCCTTTTGGGATGTTTTCCATCAAAAAAGAAAAAAGGGACTAGTTTGTAGGAATTGTAATGCTTTCCTTTTGTTTCTTACTAATATTAGTTTAGACCATAACCCTCTTTTCATAGAAATTGAAGATAATAAGAAAAGTTTCAAAATCCTATTCATATTTGAATTAATCTATATTTTACTTTTTGGGTTGGAGGAAAAAATTAAAGAATGGTGGAATGTTGATACTCTAGGTACGTCCATGTTCAAGGTCTCCAAGAAGTTAAGAAATATTAAATATAATCTAAAAAAATGAAAAGGGAAGATTTTGGCAATATTCTATACCAAAAATAAATCTAGTCCAAAATTTAAATAATATAGAAACCTAAATTTAGGTGCAAGGAATGATGGAGGAAATATTAATGAAAGAAAAACTATTATTATCAGATTTTCACTCTACCCTAGCTAAAGAAGTATTTTGGAGGTAAAAGTATAGGGCTCTTTCGCCTAGAGAATAGAGATTTATTTTTTTACCTCTCTACTCTTTGCCATAGGAGGGAGAATAAAATTAAAAAAATAATTAAGGATGATAGCAGATTGACCAAAGAAGAAATATAATTTCAAAATGAAGAAGTTCTATTTTCAAAAAATTACTCTCTAAGGAATAGGAGATGAATGAGCAAGTAGTCAAAAAACTACTATATATTCCAAGGGTCATTTCAAAATAAATTAATTAAAATCTCTTAAGATCCTTCTCAGGGAAATAATTTAAGAATGTAGTGTTTGGGGTGGAAAAGGATAGGGCTCCAAGGCTAAATGGATTTATAACAAGTTTTTTTCAAGCATTTTGAAATATAATTGGAGAATATGTTAATGTGGCTATAAGGAATTTTTTTTTTTATAGGTAATCTTCCAAGAGACATTAAATCTAATTTTTTGGTCTTAATCCCTAAAAAATAGGAGGCAAGCAATTTAAAGTATTTTTGATCAATCAGTATCTGTAATACTATTTATAAAATTGTAATCAAATTGATGGCAAATAGATTAAAATAACTCCTCCCTCTAGTGATCTCTCAGCAACAAGGAGAGTTTTTGAAGGGAAGGCAAATTTTGGATGGAGTAATTTCTATTCATGAAGTTATTCACTCCATAGAAAAAAATAGAAATGCTAGGATGATATTTAAATTGGATATGAATAAAGCATATGATAGGGTTTCATGGTCCTTCCTCAATAAAATTTTGGAAAAAATTGGCTTGGATTGGAGACATTGGATTGGGACATGTAGTTCTTCTACCATGTTCTGAGTAATCGTTAATGAGGCACATATAGGGTATTTTAGTAGTGAGAGAGGATTAACACAAGGAGACCCTATATCCCCATATCTTTTTATTATCATGGAAGAAGCATTAAGGAGAACATTCTCTATAGCCAGAGTTTTTTCAAGGCTTAAAGGTTTTATATCAACTTCAAATCTTGAGGCAGTTACTCATCAATAATTTTTTAATGATACCATTTTAGTGGGCCAAGTTTCGATAATTGAGGTAAGGGAGGCACAATAAATTCTTGAAACTTGTGAATAGGCTTCTATCTAGAAGATCAATTTTGTTAAGAACAAGGTTTATTTCATTAATAATTTTCTAATGATGCAAAAAATAATTTCTAGACTTCTCAACTATGGAGTAGAAAATTTTTCCTCCTTGTACTTAGGGATTCCCATATTTAAAGCCAAAATGAAGGAATAATTATGGAATCCTATTTTGGATAGATTTCAAAACAATCTAGTAGGATGGAAAGGGATGCTTTTAAGCAAAGCTAATAAGGTTCATTTGGTGAAGACAACTCTATAAAGCTTACCTATTTACTACATATATTTATTTAAAATTCTACCTAAAGTAGCAAACAAGTTGGAACAAATTCAAAGGAGATTCTTATGAACTAGTAGAAAGAAAAAATAAAGAATATCCTTGGTATCTTGGGATAGGGTTTGTAATCCTTAAAAAGAAGGATTGGGATTGAGAAAAATGAAAGGGTTTAATAAAGCCTTGGTTAGAAAAATTAATGGAGGTTAATTCAATAGAATGAGGCCTTATGGATAAAGATAATCAAAACTAAATATGTAGAGAATAATAACTATTTTCTAAGATGTGCAAACACTCCTCTAGGTTTCTCTCTTTGAAATAATTTGGTTAAGATAAGACCACTTCTTTGGAAAGGGACTCGGTGGAAGGTTGGATATGAATATCAGATTGATTTTTTGGAAGACTCATGGTTCATGGATACTCCTCTAGGGTTTATTGATGATTTGAATACTTCTAGAAATATTTTGGTTGATTCCTTTAGAACAAAATTCAAATATTTTATAAATAGAGATATTGATGGAAAGGAATGAAAAAATATCGATAGGCATTCTAGTTTGAGGGACATTCAACAAGTAATTTGGAAGATAAATCAATTGCTACAAGGATATTATTTAAGCCAAAATAAGGATAGATATACTATTATTTGGGTCCCCAATCCCTCTGGTAGATATTTAGTTAAATTAGGATATGAATCCAATATTCTCCCTCACTTGGTAGATTTGATGCAAATAACATTTTGAGCAAGTTTTTAATTTCAAAGATTGCCTTCTTCCTATGGCTAGTTGTACAAAATAAGAATTTAACCCTAGACAACTTAATGATGGGGTGATTTTATCTCCCCAATAGATGTGTGTTATGTCTTAAAAGTGAAGAATCAGTCAAGCCTGTATTTATGGAGTGCCCCTTCTCTTAAAGGGTTTTTAATTGATGATGAAGGATTTTGAAATTTAGTAGGTGAATCCAAATATTTTTATAGATTTATTATAACAATGGAAATACCCCCTTTCCAATTTAGGGTTATCTCAAGCTTTGAAGCTAGCCTTGCCTCACATTTTTTGGGGCATTTGAAAATAAAATGTATAGGAATTAAATCTCAACCTTAAATTTTTTTTTAGCTATAGTTAAGGATAATATATCTATTATACCTCATCATAATGATGGAGAAAGGGTAATGGAAGCCACAATTGCTTTAAAATAGGGCTTTCCTTTAAGCAAAAATTATGATATTAACCCAAAAAATTATCTAGATGGAATATAGTCTAGAAACCACCTCAACTTGGTTGGATTAAAGTGAAATTTGATGGGGTAGCTAAGGGAAACCTTGGTAGGGTAGGAGGAGGGGGAATTTTTAGAAATCTAAGTGGGAATATGATAGAAATTTTTATGGAATCTTATGGCATTCAATCCAGCCATATGGGATAAATAAAGGCCCTATACACATGCATGAGTTTGATGAAGGAGTTGAATATAACGAGGGTCATTATTTAAAGTGACTCTTTAAATATTATTAATTACTTAAGGGGTGAGAATGAAGCTAGTTGGAAAATATCAAACATTATATCATATGCAAGAGAAATAATTTTAGCCTTGGAGTATGTTAATATAGTGCATATCTGTTGAGAGGGAAACCAAGCAATGGATTGGTTTGCCAACAAATGTGTAGATAGTTCTGAATCAATTTTACGAAGGGATGATTTCCCTGGTGAGTTGAGGAGTATAGTTGAGAGGGAATTACAATCTTATAATAGATAAAATTATACTTAAATTATTAATCAATGGTTGTAAGCTTCATTCACCTCTTATAGTCATTGGATGTGATTACCTAGTTCTTGTTGAGTGGTGCAACAATGGGATACTATTCTATAATAGGGTTATTATTCTATGGTAGGGTCCTATTGAGCAGTGCAATGACTACAATATTGATGATGGTTGTGGTAGGATGAGCTGTTAGCATGGTCCATGCAACATTTTATAGTATATTTTTCTATGGTAGGGTTCCTATTAAGTTGTAAGGTAACAATTTTATGGTTTATTTCCTATTGAGTGATGAGATAAATATAATATCTATGGCATGATACTATTCATTGATAGGGTTCCTATTGAGTGATGTGGTAGTGGGATATTATTCTATGGTAGGGTTATTATTATATAGTAGGGTTCATGTTGAGTGGCATGGAAGCTACAGTCATTGCAACCTTGGATGAGGTTCATATAGTGCATATCTATTGAGAGGGAAACCAAGCAACATATTGATTGGCCAAGAAAGGTGTAGATAATCCTAAACCAATTCTATGGAGGGATGAATTTCCTAATGAGTTGAGGATTATATTTGAGAGGGAGTTGTAAGCTTACAATAGAAATAAGTTTGGTTAAATTTTTAAATAGTAGTTGCAAGATTTATTCACCTCTTGTAGTCATAGGAAGTGAAGATTTTCATTTTTTTTTTCTTTAAGGATTTTATGTGACTCCTTGTCTTGTTCTACTACTACTATTATATAATTATTTATTATTTGATGTAATATAAAGGAGTGGTATTGTAAAAAATGATTGGGGCCCTTTCAAAAACCCCTTCTTTTTACCCTAATAAAAAAGGGAAAAAATGTGAAAAAGTCATAATACCAAAAAAAAGGTCCAAAATGTGAAGACAAAGACTACTTTCATGATAGGAAACAATGATACCAAATAAGTGACAAGAAAAATTGTGACAAATAATAATGAATGTATAACAAGGAACAATAAAGCCAAATGTGTTTCAAACATCAATCATACAAAATTTACTAGAAATAAAATAGAGAAAGGGAAAAAAATCATAGTATGAATAGTTGTAACCATTGTGGCGGACATGAATATAAGATAGAAAATTTTTGGGATCTCCATTATTATGAAATTTGTGGATTTAATAATCATTCTCAAAGATATTGTCAATACAAAGAAAATAATAAAATGAAAATTAATTGTGGATGGATAAGTACATATGAATGGATAATATGAAATAAATATTATTGTTAACAAGGATAACACTAAATGGATTTTTCTAGAGAATTATGATTTGAAGCTTTCTAAGTTTGATAGTGATAGTTTTAGATGTGTTCATGAGAATGCTAGTACATGAAATATTTTCTTTGATTGTATAGAGTGTGTTGGTCAAAATGAAGGAAAAAATACCAAAGTTAAAGGAAAATATTGTAGGGATAATGTTGGCATAGATCATTCAAATTTTTTCAATAATGATCTAAGTTGTGATATGTATAGAGTCATAAGGAAAGAGATAGATTTAGTGCCATAACTAGAGCTAGAATCTAAGTTATAAAAGACAAAAATGGAGTTAGAAATTGACAATATGTTGAATAATGTAATAATAGGGTGTGTTGAATTTTGTTACATTATTTGGTACCTTGCAAATACATTACAAGAACCTTGTAAATACTTTGTAAATAGTTGGAGTCTAGGAGTCTTGTAAATATTTATCATTTAGTAATCATTAGTTTTTTTCATTATTGAGTTTGTAAATATATTTCTTCCATGATAAAAATTAAGAGTCATATCTCTATGAGTTTGAAAATATGAAGAGTTAGTTGAAGTTGAAATGTTAAGAACCTTCTTATAAAGGATATTTATAGGAGGAACATATGAGGGATCTTGTAATGTGAATTACAATACATAATTTTGTACTATAAAGAATTGTAATCTTTACCATCCATGTGAATATAGTGTGTGTGTTCATTTTATGAATCATGAGTTGAATATATGTGATGCATCCTAGTATATTGTGATATTTCTTTGAACTTGATATTCATTATTGATATTGAATTAAACACAATTGCTAATACAATATACTAAGGATGAGTTAGCTATATAAGAAAAATATCAAGAGGTATTGAAGCAATTACTTATGATGTCAAAATAAAAGGTACAAAAATTAGGGATAGATACAAAGGAAATTATTAGGAAGCTAAAAAGAATTCTCAACATCCAAAGAGACCTACAAAACTATAAATATATAATGGTTTCTCTTGAGAACTTAATGTAAGAAATGCTAGATAGAATAAAATGGTTAATGAATGTTATTTTTCTTGATGTGTTGATGCAGTAACAAAAACAAAAACTTCTAAGAATACTCAAATCTAACTAATATTGTCTTCTTCAATAATATAACAATTAAAATTGTACAATAAAATGTGAAATCATTCAATTTATCAAATCATTCATTTTAATAACCATACAATGGATTTACCAAATGTCCAAACCAACCATCCAACAACAACCTAACAACTGTATAATCCAAGTAGTAATCATACCATCTAGGAAACCATTAAATCAAGGCAATTGTATTATCTAGGCAACCATATGATCCAAGAAACCATACAATCTAGATATAATAGCTAGGTAATCGTTCAATCCTGGAAATAATCATACAATATTAGGAAACCTTTCAATATAGGAAACCATTTCATCTAGCCAACCCTAAAATTCAAAAATCATATAATATAGGTAACCATTCTATCTAGGCAATCATACAATCTAGTGGTTCAATCATTCACTTGTACGATCACTTGTACTGATGCAATTTTTATCTCACAACTCTACAATTCCAACCCTAACCCTAATTGTGTGTTCCTCTTTCATAAAATTGTATGGTTTGCTTTCACTCACAATGCCAAAATGGAATTAAACCTTAGTATTTCAACTATGAGATAAATAATTATTCTACAAATAATTTCTTTCATTCCTAGTCTAGCTCTAAAATGACCGTCAACTCTTCCTTACATTATAAAATCTCTTGCAATGTATTTTGAAAGCAAATTCTAATTTTATTAATCACATTTGGTAACTTCTATGATGTTATTTCCCACAAGAATATATTCAATGACTTTGCTATGCTTTATTTTTGGTATTTATCTTCGCTATGTTTCATCCTCCTCTTGTTCAAAGGGCTTCTTAGATTCTAACACCAACACCACAATTCTTCTTTGTCAGATTACAATGTATTGAATGATTCTTAGGAACCTACACAAATAAAAAATAAAACACACGTAATTCTAAATATGAAATTTATAGCAATAAGTACCATAAGTGTAAATGGATAAAGTAGCCTTTATTTATTTATTAGTATTACAAAGCCAATTTGAGACCTCCCTTTCCTCTTTTTTCCAACCCACTTTTAAACAAAAAAAATTATAATTTTAGTTGCATTATAGGTGAATTGTTGGCTTTTCACTTCCACAATTGTTCATCTTTTGGATATTTTTAGGATGCTCCCACATCATACTCATCGAGTAGAAGAAATGGTTCATGAACATTCAATGAGTCTTCAATTTGAACTCCATATTTGGAAATCTTAGATGCATTCATCCATGTGGCATCCTCAGTTACCCGATTCTTCCATTTGACTAAGTATTCATGATATTCCTTACCTCTTATCTTTTTGGCAACCCTAGAATCTATAATTATCTCAATTTCATCATGTTCCTTTTCTGGAAATTGTTGTACCTAATCAATCTTTGAGAGTTTTGAAATTGCATCTAGTTTCTCACAAATCATTTTTCATGGTAAGGATATAGATATGCTACATTAAATATGGGTGATATATCCACCCATTTAAGTAATTATTGTAAGCATTGGTGATAAAATTTCTCAAAAATTTACAGGGTTTGATCTTCTTCCAATTTAACTTTTTGTAAGTACCTTTTAGGAATCACTCTTTTTGTAAATATACTAGAACCAAATCTCCAACCTGAAATTCTAACACTCTTCACTTGTGATAAACATGTTGTTTATACTTCATGGAAATCATTTCTAAATCATTTTGCACCTCCTAATGTAAGTCATGAATACAGTTAGCAAAATCCACCACAATAGAACTTGGCCTCTACAGATAAGTTGTCTTTCATAATTCATCTACTCATCATGGATGTACTCCATATAAAATCTAAAATAGACTTTTACCTCTGCTTCGATTCACTGATTTATTGTATGTAAACTCTACTTGTGCCAAAACATCATGCTAAAGCTTCATCTTCTTGCTGACCAAGCATCTCAACAAATTTACAAGACTCCTATTCATAACCTTAGTTTGTCCATTGGTTTGTGAATGATAAGCCCAAATTAATGCCAACTTAATACCTAACTTCTTCCACAATGTTCTCCAAAAATGACCCACAAATATGCTATCTCTAGCTAAAATAATACTCTTTGGCAACCCATGTAATATCACCACTTATGTAAAGAATAAAGTATCAATATGAGTCACATCACTTATCTTATTGCAAGGTATGAAATGTGCCATATTTGAGAATCTATCAACCACAACAAAATTAGAGTCATTTACCTTTTATGTCTTCAATAATCTAAGAGTAAAATCCATGCTTATATCCTCCCACAATCTCTATAGAATTGGTAATGGTTGATTCAATATGATATTTTGACTCTTAACTTTTGCATGTTGGCATACTTTACAACCTTACATAAATTTTCTACATCCATATTCAGTCCATGTCAATAGTAACCTTCTTCAAGTTGCCTCAAAGTTTTATCCATCCTACAATGTCCTACAAGTCCTCCACTATGTTTTTCCCTTATCAAATTTTCTCTCATTTAACTTTGTGGTATGCATAGGTGATGCCCCTTGAATAACATCCCTTCTTGGAGGAAATATTCAAGTCACATAGTCCTATCTCCTACAGTAGGATAACTACATGCTACCCAATGTTCCTTGAAATATTCATCACCCTTATAAAGCTCCTTCATGGTCTCAAAACCAACAACTTCTACCCTCATCATTGATGAGCACCAGAAATGCTCATATTTTGTACATTTTTCTTTGATTAATATGCGGCTGTATAATAAGGATTGTGTACTTTTATGAATGATTATATAGATATTTGATATAATTATGCATGTTATCTAATGTGTGTGTTTTTAATATGTTTTATGGAATTGCAGTTGATTTAGTTAGATTTGGAATGGTCGAGGTCCTTTTGATGGACCTGGCACTTTATTTCATTGGGGGTTAATGAAGAGAATACGAGTGCCTCCCTACAGTTGGAAGGCGCCAACTGAATACCAGCACCTCCCTACAGTAAAAAGGTGCCAATTGAATACGAGCGCCTCCCTATAGTCAGAAGGTGTCAACTAAATATGAGCGCCTCCCTGCAGTCGGAAGGCACCAACCGAAGACGAGCGCCTCCCTGCAACCGAAAGGTGCCAACCAAAGACAAGCGCCTCCCTACAACCAAAAGGCACCACTGATTCTTTGACCATTGACCAGATTTGAACGACATGGATGGTAGTGGCTGGTGCAGTTCTAGCTCTACATCATGTAGAGCTAAATTGGAGATTGCACCAATGTATCAAAATGTCTTACTGATGCTAGGCAAAGAATGAACTGAACAACGAACACAACGCCATTAGAACAGAACGCCAGATGTCGATTGCATTTACCAGATTGTCTTGATTTAGTCTGGGACATATCGACTGTTGTAACTACTTCTATAACAGAAGTTCTACGGGTGTGTTATATAAACACATGCAGATCATTCTGAGAAATATATAGAAATAAAATAAAGATCCATTTAGACATACAGAGATAAATTGTAGTGTGTTGACGAATATATTAAATTTCCAGAAGTTCTAAGCGCATGTTCGATCGGGAAGAAGTTGCTGGAGCTTGGGCCCACTCCAAGCCAGTATTTCTTCCCCATTTCCTTTTTGTTTATTTATTTTAATTAGTTTATTTCTTTCATAAGAACGTTCATTAGTTTTCTAGTTCTAGTATTTTTAGTAGATTTATTTTTAGGAATGTGTACATGATTTATTTCTGTAGATTTAATTCTGTTCTTCTTACGTAATTTATTGAGGAGTGTAGGAATGATTGACAACCATTTCAAGAACACCCCCAAACATAGGATTAGCAGATTCACCTCCAGTGGTATTGTAGTAACCTAATTTTGACTCTTCGCAAGTTTACGAAGCTCCTTGGGTTGATAATTAAATGCATGGGCATGTGACAAAAATAGGAAACCATTCAAATTATTTGGCCCACAACATTTTTGCACTATTGCCGAGGAAGCATCTTAATTATATTACTTACAATACCCTGAAACCTTCCATATGACCTTGTATGAGTTCTTCGAGAAGAAGAGGACCTAACGGTCGCTTTATAAGAACTAATCCATTAGGACCTGAGTCAGTCGAGCATTTTGGATTTGAGTTAGACTCGCTTGACCTACTAGCAGTCCATTGGAGTGAGGAACCACACTTTGTGCAAAGTTTTGCCTCATCCCATCAATAAGGGGATGAACGAATCATCATAAATCTCCTGTTTAATAGGACTCCTCTAGAGGAAGCCCTGTTGTGGAAGGCTTTGGAGGATCAGATGATCTCGCCAGACAACCTTAGAACATTGACTCAAAAAGTTTTAAATGATCGAAAGGCCATAAATTCTACATTAGAAACCACATTTCCTAAAAAAATGGTAGATAACGATGAAGTCTCATCTAGATTTAGTTTCCCAATAGAGGAGGGAGTAGGAGATACCAAAATGAAAAACATATCCCCTGCTCACCTTCCATCCTTTAGAGGACACCCGACTGAGGACCTTGACCTATTTTTATTCAAGTTTGATGTTTTGTGCAGGTCTGTGGATTACAAATCAAACACGCAGAAGTTGAAATTATTTCCTTCTACATTAGATGATGCAACTCTGCGATGGTTCATCGGTCTGGGAGACAAACGCATCACCACCTAGGACCAGATGAAGAAGCTCTTTCTAGAGAAATATCAAGATTTTGGGAGAGAAAGAGACTCCAGGGAGGAGGTCCTGAGCATGACACAAAGAGAAGATGAGTCTCTCAAGGAGTATTGGGAGAGATTCAAATTTAATCTTCAACGGTCCCCTCACTCGAAGCTATCTGATAAGTCCCTCAAAAGCATATTCTTGAGGGGACTTACCAATGAGTCACTGGAGGCTCTCAACATGATCTCTGGAGGTGATGTCTATCAGCATGCTATGGATGACATCCGACAATTATGCTAGAACTACTCGAGAAGGTGAGGCAAAATCATCGCTAGGACCATGAAGGCGACTGCTTCAATCACCAAAATAGAAATAGGCAACATGCTGGAGGATTTAAAGAGCGAAATGTTCTCATCTATAGCACTGTAGATGGATACGCTACTGTTAGAAAAGAAGAAACAATAAAATGACATAGCATTAGCCTATTTTTGCCCAAAATGTAGAGGAAGGCATGCAAAGAATGCATGTCCAGAAAACAAGGTCAGAGTATGCGCAGTTTGTAGGCTGAATCATAAAACTCGATTGTGCCCACAACTGCCCAGTAACCAAGAAGCAACTGAGAGCACGGAGGCCTACTTCATAGGTAATAGGAAGAGTTGGCCACAGCCCCCTATAGGGAATATACCAACTGAAATGCCATCATATGGGGGAGGGTCATACATGCACCAAGGACCCCCTCAACCACCTAATATGAGGTGGTGGGGACCATCACCCTAGACTAACACACCCCCAGTAGCATTTCCAAATCAATAGCCATGGATGCCATATCCATATCTTGGGTAGCAGTGGAGAGGCCACAATGCATGGAATCATAATCCATAGACTGCAGCACCTACTCACATCCAACAAAACTTACCAGCATTGCCAATAGCGAGACCTGTGCAGCTACCAGCACAATCGATAGCAAACCCAAACAACAAAGTAAATCAACTTGCATACAATGTAGAAGGTGAGATGTATCATATGTACAATATTTAGGTTAGATCAGGTAGGCAGCTAGGAGTAGAGACACCACCTCTGGTAGAATAGGAGGAAGAAATAGTAGAGACACCTCCACTGGTAGAAGAGGTGGAAGAAATAGATGAGACACCTCTGGTAGGAGGTAAAATCACTTGAGAGAGCGGAGGCTCCATTTCCTAGACGACTGCAAGAACAAAGAAAAACAACACAACCAAAATTTGACATCTTGTCGAGCTTGAAGAATCTCATGGTGACAATCCCATTATTTCAAGCAATTCGAGCTGTCCCCATTTACACCAAGGCAATTATAGAAATGTGTCTAAGGAGACCGGGATGAAAAGCTACCCAGACTATCAATGTCGTGGGTAAACTGGTAGATCTAATGATGGGTGGAACACATCATCCGAAGTATGTAGATCCAGGTAGCCCAGTGCTAACCATAAAAATTGGAGGACATTCCCTATCCAACACATTGGTTGACCTCGGGGCAACCATCAACGTGATGCCTCAAGAGACCATGCAGAGGCTACAACTCACGAACCTGAATCCAACCATGGTAGTGCTGCAGTTAGCCGATCGATCAACTGTGTCGCTAGAAGGGATGCTAGAAGATGTGATCGTAACATTTAGTGCATGGGAATATCTAGCCAATTTTTTAGTTTTGCAAACCAAGACTAGGCTAGGCGATTACCCGCTCATTTTGGGGAGGCCATGGCTAGCAATAGATGATGCTTACATCAGTTGCTGAGATGGGCTAATGACCATCTCCAATGGGCAAAATGTCAAAAGGCTAACCATTTCACTGCCAGCTTAGTCTATGGACTCGATAGAAGAACCCAGGATCACCGAGCATGGAACTACGAAGTTGTCCATAATCCATCTGGTGATGACCTCGGAGGAGGTGGTAGAAGAGAATGAGGATGGTGCTATCATGGAGTTTCTCCATGGAGAATCGTCCATCCCCACACCTGGATCACTGTTGACTAGCGCCCAAGATCAGCACATTTGACAAATACACATTGGGCCAAGAAGGATATTAAACATCAACAGCAGGTTGATGCCCACATAGCTAGAAAATTTGGAAGAGATTCTGGTAAAACACTAGCAAGAATTTGCATGGTACTATGTAGATATGCACGACATCAGCCTAGAAATATGTACCCATCGGATTTATTTAGATGACCAGGCAACTCCTAGTCGGTAGCCACAAAGAAGGATGAACCCAACAATGAAAGACATTGTCAGAGAAGAACTGCACAAACTTTTGGCTGCCGAATTCATATATCCAATTTTTGACAGTGAATGGGTATCACCATTAGTGGTGGTCCCCAAAAAGAATGAGAAATTGTGGATCTACGTGGATTATCGGGTGTTGAACAAGGTGAATAATAAAGACCACTTCCCGCTCCCATTCATCGATCAGGTCTTGGAAACACTCTCAGGAAGAAAATATTTCTCCTTTCTGGACGGTTTCAATGGTTACAACCAGATCTAGATAGGGGAAGAAGATCAAGATAAAACAACGTTCACCTATCCATGGGGAACGTTTGCCTATAAGGTATTGCCTTTTGGACTATGCAATGCATCGGCCACCTTTCAAAGGGTGGTGCTTAGCATATTCTCTGATATGATAGGAGATGGGGTGGAAGTATACATGGATGACTTCATCGCCTATGGAGAAACCTTCGAGGAGGCAATGACAAATCTAGAAAGAGTGCTTGACAGGAGCAAGGAAAATCATTTGTCCCTAAGTAATGAAAAATGTTTTATGATGATGCAGGAAGGCATCATTTTGGGACACCACCTCTCTATAGAAGGAATAAAATGAGACAAGAGGAAGATCAAGGTCATCAAAGACCTACCTAGCCCTAGAACATAGAAGGAGGTAAGAAGTTTCCTTGGATCAGCTAGGTACTACCGGCGATTTATTGCCGAATTTAGTAAGATTGCCAAACCACTGCACACCCTACTTTCTAAGGACGTAGAGTTCAATTGGATGGGAGATTATGAAGAAGCGTTCCAATTGCTAAAAGAAAAATTGATATCTGCATCGGTCTTGAGAGGACCGAATTGGGCCATACCATTCCATATTTACTGTGATGCATCTAACAGTGCGATCGGAGCAGTCCTCGGGTAGAAAGACGGTGAAGAATTTTACTCCATCTATTATGTCAGTAAAAACTTGGTGGGAGCAGAGCTCAACTATACAGTGACAGAAAAAGAATTCCTCATAGTTGTCCATGCAATAAACAAATTCCACCACTATATAATGGGATATAAGGTCTTCATCCATATGGACCACGCGGCTATTAGGTATCTGATGAGTAAGCTAGCCATTGGTGGTAGAATTATCAGATGGCTGTTGCTATTGTAGGAATTTGACATCACTATAGTCGATAAACTAGGCAAGGACAATGTCATGGTAGATTTTTTGTCTAGATTGATACTAGCAGATCATCAAGTAGTGGAAGATCAATTTTCGGATGAACATCTATTCGCTATTAGTGAACAAACTCTATGGTATGCAGACATAGCCAATTACTTGGCCATCGAAAGGACCTCACCTACTCTCTCCTACCAAGAAAAGCAAGCGGTCATAGAGAAGAGTGCATCATTCCTTTGGATGGATGGTCTCCTATTTAAAATAGGATGGGACCAAATTATAAGAAGATGCATAGCAGAACAGGAGTTTTCAGAAGTGCTCAAGGCATGTCGCGATGAGCCATGTGGAGGACACTTTGTAGGGAAACAAACTGCCTACAAAATCCTGTAGGCTGGGTATTTTTGGCCCACTCTGTTCAAGGAAGCGGTAGCATATACTAGCAAGTGTGATGAGTGCCAGAGGATGGGTAGACCAACCCATCGAGATGAAATGCCCCTATAGCCCTAGGTACACCTGGAACCTTTTGATAAATGGGGCATGGACTTCATGGGACCATTTAATCCACCTTCGATGGGAAGGAGGTTTATTCTAGTCTGCATGGATTACATCACCAAATGGGTGGAAGTGCAGGCATTAAGGGACTCAAAGGAAATAACGGCCACCAATTTCTTATTTGCCCATATTTTCACATGATTTGGTGTTCCTCAGGAGATAACAACAGACCAAGGGCCCCAATTCACCTCCAAATTGATTGAGGAGCTGATGGAGCAGTATAGAGTTTGGGACAATAAAACCATGCCCTACCATCCGCAGGTGAACGGGCAAGTAGAAGTGACAAATAGGGAGAGAAAACATCCTGACCAAAACCGTGCAGCAACACAAGAAATATTGGGCCACACAGTTGTCGAAGGCAGTTTGGGCATACAACACCACGTGGAAATCCACCACAGGATGCACACCTTTCCAACTGGTCTATGGAAAAAATGTGATGATGCCCATCGAGTTCAAAATCAAAACTCTGAGGATGGCTTCAAAATTAAATTTGAGCTTGGACAAAGCTCGAAAACAGAGGATTTGCTAGCTAGATCAGTTGGACAAAATTCGATTGGATGCTTTGCAGAGGATAGAGATTATACAAAAGCAGAGAAAGAAGTGGCATGATAACCACATCAAGCTAAAGAAGTTCCAGGTAGGGGAATGGGTATTGTTGTACGATTCCAAATTCTAGGAAAGGAAGGACAAACTTATGCAGAGGTGGATGGGGCCGTATGAGGTGGCAGATGCAACACCATGTTCACAGTCAATGGCCACCGACTACGCCCCTATAATACGTCCGAAATGTTACAGGTGGAATCCAGAGTAGGCGTGGGGGAGACCCCATCTTGCTAGATCTAGACCGAACTCTCATAGGTGAAATGGTGGGCACGAAAGTGCTCACCCAAAATTTTTTTAGTTAATATAGTTTTTTGTAATGTGTGTTTTTGCAGGGATGACGCCCGCATGCAAGCTACAGGCATCCTAATCCAGGGCCTAACAGGCACAGAAAGCATCTAACTGCCTTTATTTTCCTTTATTTTTTAGTTGCTTTTTGTAGGTGGAGAACCTGACAGCACGAGGGATAGGTATCTAGGAAACCAGGCCTGATTCAGCTCAGCATTCCGACACCGGCTCGTAGATAGAATCTGGGCAGCATGAAAAACTAGGAAGGCTTGATCACCCTTTTTCCAGTCAAATCGCCATCCAGAAGAAGGCACCTTACTGCATCTAGAAGGCACCAAGTCTAGAAGAAGGTGCCTTACTGCATCCAAGAAGAAGGTGCCTTACTACACCCGAAAGGTGCCCATCCAGAAGAAGGTGCCTTACTACATCTAGAAGAAGGCGCCAAGTCCATAAGAAGGCACCTTACTGCACCCGAAAGGCACCCATCCAGAAGAAGGAACCTTACTGCATCCAAAAGGCGCCAAATCAGAAGACAACGCCTTCCATCCATTTAGAAGTTCTATTAAAAAATAAAAAAATAAAATAAATAAAATATATATATATATATATATATATATATATATATATATATATATATATATATATATATATATATATATAGGCGCCTTCCATGGCAGGAAGGCACCAAGTCTTTAAAAAAAAAAAAAAATCCAGCCGAATACGCCTTCCAACATCAAGAAGGCGCATTCATCCAGTCGAGACGCCTTCCAACATCAAGAAGGCGCATTCATCCAACCGAATACGCCTTCCAACATTAGGAAGGCACATTCATCAAGACAAATGCCTTCCAACATCGGGAAGGCACGAACCAGAAGGAGGCGCCCCCACATTGGGAAGACGCATGCAGGCAAAAGTGCCTCCCACCAATCAGAGGCACCTCGTAGCACCGAAAGGCGCATTCGTTCGAAGAAGAGCACCGAAAACATTGGAAAGGCACTACAAGGGCACCATCCACATGGGGAAGATACCAAAGAACCCCTCCCGTGTGCAACATTTACATCTACCAGATGCCTTGAGTGGAATGAAGCATCGCACGAATAAGCGACATAAAATGACCATACCCCTCCCTCATGTCACAAGTCAGCAAATCAGTGGCTACTATGATGACTGGAACGCCGAATCAGGTACGCGCATACTAAATCAAATCATTTATATAATTATTTATAAATACACAGTACCAAAAAAGATACCACCATCATAGAGATTGTATTCCCCCATAGCCAAAATTGCATGCCAATGATAGGGCAGCTTCCATAACTACTAGGGTTAGGCGTCTCTTCTATAAGAAGGCACCTTTCTAAAGAAGGAAGGACAAAAAAAAATATACAGGAGCAGAAGGCGCCATGGGAGGAAGGTCCAAGAACCACGCGATCAAAAAGAATGAACCCAGTGATACTGATGGGATCAGAGGGGCGATGAAGATCCAATTCGAAGCCGAGGGGTGGCTCGAACACTGCACCCTGGTCAGTAAGGGCTAGGACATGGAGGCAGCTAGAGAATTCATCGCCTCTTTGAGGGGTGATGCGGCCCAAGTACAAGGGGTGGAAATTCTAGTCACCCCTAAGTTCATCTCATAGGCGATTGGATTGCCTCTCATGGGGGAATGTACATACAAGGGCGAAGTGTTAAAACTATACACCAAAATACTATTGCC
The DNA here is from genome assembly GCA_028583015.1 of Wollemia nobilis. Taxonomy (NCBI): domain Eukaryota; kingdom Viridiplantae; phylum Streptophyta; class Pinopsida; order Araucariales; family Araucariaceae; genus Wollemia; species Wollemia nobilis. The sequence continues at coordinate 4,244,424 of JAQPPZ010016892.1, read as the reverse complement.
AGGAGGAAATGTGCAGATAGATAGGGAGGGGTTACTCAAAAATAGTCTCCCCATGAATATGCGGAAGATGTTCGAGCAGATTGCTCGATTTTTCACATGCATAGGAAAGTATACCTATCTGCACATTAATCATGTGCACTTCATCAATCACCTAGTGCATGGTAGGAAATTAAACATACCTTTCTACCTGGCGAATGCTCTGAAAGATGAAGCAGCTCGATACCAGAAGGGGGCATCATCCGCCTTAGCCCACCATGGGTTGATATCGGCATTGGTCCACCATGCAGAAGCACAATGACAAAACCGCAACGCAGAGGGAGATGGCGGCCAAATAGAACAACACAATGTGGTTTCCAAATTAGGGCAATATGAAGCATCCCCTGTAGAGGAGATAACAAACATCGGGCAATTTGTGTTGCCCTATTTTCTAGGAGTAGAGCAGTCATCGGCGCCCAAAGACATAGAGGACAGAGGGCATTCCCTAGTGCCCGAGTATGAGGAGGAAGGAGCACCACTCACTGGTGGTTAGGATGAACCAATCCCCAAGAGGAAACATCTACGACGATTCCTCTTGATAAAGGAAGGACAAAGTGACCTAGAGATAGAAGTTACCACCCAAACCCTTTGAGAATTAATGAACCAGAGCCCATAGAATGAAGGAACTTTTGGTAGTAATGACCATATCGATGCGGCCTTGGAGGAGGTGCTCGAATGGAAAATTGATTACTAGATGGCACAAAAGATTCTGAAAGATTGCTAGAACTAGCATAAAAGGGAATTGGAGGAAAGAGATAGGAAAATTGCTTAGCTCGAGCAGCTAGTCTGGCAGTTGTAGGAGGAAAATAAAATGCTCCAGGATAGAGGAATAGCAAGACAAGAGGCATCCACTCAGATTGATTGGGCAGAAGAAGTGTCGATGAACTCTCCCACATCCGCCGAACGAGTATTCTCTTTGGGGGAGATTCGATCGGATGCCCGACAGAGCAGCCCAAAGGCAGGGGAGGATTCCTCTATTTTTAAGGGTGAAAAGAAAATAAGTCCTACCATGCCCCCTATCATTGTCCTGAGTGACATAGAGCAAGACAAAGGTCTCCAACAACAAATAAGACCAAAGGATAAGAAGGACCTTTCCAGGCCTGAAGAAGGAGAAGATCCTGAGGGGTCGACACCAGGTAGATATGCGAACGAAGGATCACCCCCAAAGATAGTAGCACAACCGATCCTTCAGAGCAAGGAGAAGTCCTCGAAGGAGAAAGGAGAGACCCCTATCCAAGCCGCTGCATTTTTTGTAGAAACCAAGGCAAAGAGGCCCATGATGGCTCGACAGAAGGCAAAAGTGATCTTCGTCGACTCCAAAGAGGACGAATAGGACATGTAGCTATTTGTCGAAAGGCAAAAATATTTTGAGCAGTGACGCAACGAAATGAAAGTAGCCAAGGAGGCTAGGAAGGCATCCTCGAGGGTAAAAGGATATTCTAGCATCTGTGTCAATCCGATAGAAAACAACCAATTTTGGGACATCTATGGTTCATCCCGAGGGCAGCCTGCCATGATGAGGAAGTACTTGGAACGGTGGGGAGTATATGGACCATAATTGGAGGCCACTACGATTGCAAAGGAGAATGCAGGGCTTACCCCTAAAGCGGCCAGATTATACAAGGTCCAAGTAGTGCCTTCTAGATGGGATAACTCAGATATCCCTCTAGCAATGGTCAGAGCTCCAGACGTCGACCTCTAGAAAGCTATCGAAGCTGCATTTCAATTGATAGGAACAACGCTGGCTAGACCACCACCAGTAGCAGCTAGAACAAGAAGAGGACAATTGACGGACATAGTTTCCCATAGGCAAAGGCAAACCACACCTTCAAATGTTGACATGAAAAGACAGACTCGGGCCACAGGGGCAACAAAATCCTCCAAGAGATGGCGATGATGAAAAGTCAGAGGGCTACCTACAGCTTGGATGCCACGAGGGCGTGGCATATGTTAGGCATGGGGGGATGATGAGCACTAGAAATGATCATATTTTGTACATTTTTCTTTGATCAATATGCGGCTGTATAATAAGGATTGCGTACTTTTATGAATGATTATATAGATATTTGATATAATTATGCGTGTTATCTAATTTGTGTGTTTTTAGTATGTTTTGTGGAATTGCAGTTGATTTAGTTAGATTTGGAACGGTCGAGGTCCTTTTGATGGACCTGGCACTTTATTTCATCGAGGGTTAATGAAGAGAATACGAGCACCTCCATGCATTCGAAAGGTGCCAACTGAATACTAGCGCCTCCCTGCAGTCGGAAGGTGCCAACTGAATACGAGTGCCTCCCTACAGTCGAAAGGTGCCAACTAAATACGAGCACCTCCCTACAGTTGGAAGGTGCCAATCGAAGATGAGTGCCTCCTTGCAACTGAAAGGCACCAACCAAAGAAAAGCACCTCCCCATAGTCGGAAGGTGCTAGCAAAATGCAAGCGCCTCCCTGCAACCAGAAGGCGCCACTAATTCTTTGCCCGTTGACCAAATTTGAATGATGTGGACAACAGCAGCTGGTGCAGTTCCATCTTTGCGTCATGTAGAGCTAAATTGGAGATTGCACCAATGTATCAAAATGTCTTACTGATGTCATGCAAAGCACGAACTGAACAACGAACACTCCGCCATTAGAACAGAATGCCAGATGTCGATTGCATTTACCAGACTATCTTGATTTAGTTTGGGATAGATCGACTGTTGTAACTACTTCTATAACAAAATTTCTATGGGTGTGTTATATAAACACATGCAGATCATTCTGAGAAATATATAGAAATAAAATAAAGATCCATTTAGACGTACAGAGATAAATTGTAGTGTGTTGACAAATATATTAAAGTTCTAGAAGTTCTAAGCGTGTGTTCGATCGGGAAGAAGCTGCTGGAGCCTGGGCCCACTCCAAGCCAGTATTTCTTCCCCATTTCCTTTTTGTTTATTTATTTTAATTAGTTTATTGCTTTCATAAGAACGTTCATTAGTTTGCTAGTTCTAGTATTTACAATAGATTTATTTTTAGGAATGTGTACATGATTTATTTCTGTAGATTTAATTATGTTCTTCTTACGTAATTTATTGAGGAGTGCAGGAATGATTGACAACCATTTTAAGAACACCCCCCAAACGTAGGATTAGCAGATTCACCTCTAGTGGTATTTTAGTAACATAATTTTGACTCTTCGCAAGTTTACGAAGCTCCCTGGGTTGATAATTAAATGCACGGGCATGTGACAAAAATAGGAAACCATTCACCTTGTTTGGACTGCAACAATAATATTCACCAAAAAAAATTCCTACTAAAGGAATTAGTTACTTGATTTTATTTTACACTTCTATGCTTAAAAACAAATGAATATCCTTGCAAAAATTCTACCCACTTCATATGCCTTTGATTCAACTTACTTTGATTATTAATAAACTACAAAGCATGATTATCTATGAACATGATAAACTATTTTTAAAAAAAATAGTGCCTCCACTTTTTCAAGGCTTGAATGATAGCATAAAACCCTTGGTCGTAGACCAAGTATTTCCTAATTGGGCTTACCTTCCTGGATTAGAACTCCTCGTATTGATGTCCCACTTGCATCATAATAAACTTGAAAAACCTTATTAAAATCTAACAAGACTAGAACTGGTTGCTCTGTTATGTTTTCCTTCAGGGCTCGATAACTCCTTTGTACTACACTTTTCAACTTAAATTCATACCTTCCTCTTGTTAGGATCTTTGTAATTGGTGTACAAATCCCACTAAATTTTTTGATAATTTTTATATATATAATTGACAGACCATGGAAATTCCTTGTCTCAAAATTATTTCTTGGTGATGGCAAATTCAAAATGGCCTTAACCTTCTTTGGATCCATTCACAATACTTTTTGAGAAATCACAAAATCCAAGTACACCAATTCTTATTTCATGAAACTACACTTCTTCAAGTTGACCAACAACTTATCTTCCTTCAATCTCTATAAGAAAAATCTCAAATGTGTCAAATGCTCTTTATTGCCCTACTAAATATCAAAATATCATAAAAATAGACAATCACAAACTTTCAAAGAAATGGATTAAGCACTTCATTCATTAAAATCATAAATGTACTGGGTGCATTTGTCAATCCAAATGGTATAACCAGCCACTCATACAATCCATCCTTTTCTTGAATGTGGTTTTCTACTCACCCTTTCCCTAATCTGTATCTAATGATAATCACTCTTCAAATCTATCTTCATGAAGTAATTTTCTCCACTCAAGGAGTCCATTAAATCATCCATGTGTGGTAATAGAAATATATACTTTATGGTTATCTTATTAATAGTCCTTGAATCAGTATACATTCACCATTCTCCACCTATATTTTATTCAAATACAACTAGTACTACACATGGGATCAAACTCTCCTTGATCAACCCCATGTCCAATAACTCTTGGACTTGTCTATTTATTTCCTCATTCTCTATTGGTGTTAGTTCATATTCTACCTTATGGGGTAAACTCGATCCTAGAATAAAATCGATGTGATGTCTAATACTCCTTATTGGTAGTAATCCATCCAACAAATATTTTGATAATTTTTTTGCATACTCTTCTAAATCCTTGGCTTCACCTAGAACCTCATCCTTTTGGTTTACTATCCCACCCTCTGTGGGTTTGGAAATCAATGCAAAAAAACTTTCTTCTTTTTCATTTTTTTTATAATTACTTTTTAAAAATCACACATACATTTAGACCATTGTCCTCTCTCTCATCCTTGTTCTTTAGTGTACTCAAACATACTTCTTATCATCCTTTATAATCATGTATATTCTTTTCCTACCATTATGTACAATATTTATGTCAAATTTCTAAGGTCTTCCTAACAACACATGGCAAGCATCCATAGGCATAATATCACATAGGACCTCATCCATGTAAGATCCAATTTGGAATTTCACCTAACACTATTCACTAACTAAAATTTGGTATCCCTTTTGCAACCAAGAGACTTTGTATGGATTGGGGTGCTCTATCCGACTCAACCCTAGTTTCTCTACCATTTTATTAGATATGATATTATCCGTACTTCTACTATCTACAATAACCTTACAACATTTTCCCCCTGATTTGCACATTGTTCTAAAAATACTTCTTCTCTAAGTAGGTTCAAATTTTCTATTTTTTGGTTTTATTAGACCTCTCTTCATCATGAGATATTTTCTTTCTCTAGCTCCTTCATGTATCTTGGGGAAGCAAAACTTTCCTCATATGCTATCAAAATATGATTCCTAATCTCCTTTTCATTACTACTACTTTGTTGTGCATTCAAACATTCAAATTCTTTATGACCATCCTCTCCACATCTATAACACCTTCCATAGAATCATATATTCATTCCTCTACCAAATCCACCTCTTTCTATTGATAAATATCTCCATCCTCTAGTATTCTAGCTAAAATCATTATAAGAAGTACTAGCTTCTTCTTCATGTTTTTTTGTCCTCTTCCACTACTTGCTTGTCCTTGTCCTCATGAGGTCATCCTCTTCCTCTTTGAATATTTTGTTTTCTTTGCAACAACTTCTCTTCAACCTTCAAGGCATATTGGTAGGCTTCCTCTATCGTCCTTATCTTTATTATGTTGAATTCATCCTATATAGACATTTGTAGTCTATTGATATACTTGAAAACCTTCTCCTTGTCATCTTCCACATGGCTAGCCCAAATGGTGAGACTATAGAATTCCTATGTGTAATATTTCACAATCATTTCTTTTTATCTCAAATTTTACAACCCCCTAAAATAACCCAATTGGTAATTTGATAGGAGGAATTTGACCTTCAATTTGGTGACCATTTTTTCCCATGTCCTAATCTTCTCTTTTCTCTTTCTTTGTATTTTAGTTTGAAAATAGTTCCACCACACAGATGCATGCCCTTTTAACTTTGTACAAGTGAATTTCACTCTCTTGGAGTATACAATTGATTCAAAACCAAAGTACTTGGACTCTACAATCTAGTTGATACATTCTTCAAGGTTTAAACTTCTATCATATGATGGGGTTTCTAACCTTGGCTTCCTACCCATGTTAGAAATTGACCAAACTAACCTTTCCTCTAGGTCCCCTTCTTCATTGCAAAATTTATCTTGGTATGCTAACTCTTCTTCACTACCACTTACATATTTGACTTGCATACCCCTCCTTTGGGAAGTTTCTAGTGCATACAACCAAAAAATATTTCCTCTCATCATATCTACAACATTCGTGGATCAAGGCCTTCATAATATCCCTCTTCCTTGTCATGCCATCTCTCATTAGGTATGTATCACTCCTTACCCCTCAAATATCTTATGGCTCTGATAGCAAATGATTCAGTAACAAAAAAACACCTTCCAATAAGACTTAAATTAAACTAATATTTTCTTCTTCAACAATATAACAATTACAATGGTACAATAGAATGGGAAATCATTCAATTTAGAAAATTATTCATTTTAGTAACCATACAATATATTTGTCAAATTTTCAACCCAACCATCATACAACAACCTGACAACTATACAATCCAAGCAACAATCATACGATCCAAGCAAAATTTCAATCTAGGCAAACATTCAATCAAGAAAACTATATGATATATGCAACCATATGATCTAGGAAATTATACAATAGTTGGGTAACCATTCAATCCAAGTAACAATTATACAACCCTAGGAAAAAATTCAATCTAGGAAACCATATAGTTTGAGAAACCATTCCTTTCTGGGTAATCATACAATCTATTGGTTCAATCATTCACTTGTACAATCACTTATATTGATGTAGTATTTATCACACAATTGAATGATTCCAACCCTAACCCTAATTGTGCATTCCTATTTCATAAAATTATTTAGTTTACTTCCACTATCAAAATGTAATTGAACCTTAGTATTTCAACTATGATATAAATAATTATTCTACAACCAATTTCCTTCATTCCCAATCTGGCTCCAAAATAAGCCTCAACTCCTCCATGCATTACAAAATATCTTGCACTGTAGTTTGAAAGCAATTATTAATTCCTTAATCACATTTGATATCTCCAATGATTTTATTGCCCATGGGAATGTATTTCAATGGCTCTACTATCCTTTATTACTGGTAATTGTCTTCACTATACTTTGTCCTTCTCTTTTTTGAAGGGCTTCTCAAATTCTAATGCAAAAACCATGATTATTCTTTGTTGGACTAAATAATTCTTAGGAATCTACACAAATAAAAATAATATAACACATCCAATTCCAAATATGTAATCTACAAGTACCACAAGTGTAAATGGATAAAGTAGCTTTTATTTATTTATTGGGATTACAAATCTAGTTTGAGACCTCCCTTTCCTCTCTTTTCCATCCCACTCTTAGACAAAAGCATACAATTTATAATTTCAGTTGCATATTAGGTGAACTATTGGATTTTTACTTCTACAACTATTCATCTTATGTATGTTGTCAAGATGCTCTCGCATCATGTATTCAACAATAAAAGGAGACTCATCGATAATGATTTTTACAAACAATGATTGAAGATGATAAATCAAAGGTTGAAGCTAAAGTGGCATTGGAATGGTTTGAACAACTAAAATCATTCTTGGGATTACTAAAAAATATGGTAGATCACTAGTATGGTTTGTCCAAAAATCCCTATGAAGATCTTGGAAGGGATGCAAAAATCTCATGGACCTTAGATTACCTAAAGACAAGGAGTTGAAAAATTGCTAAAACTATTGCCATGAAGAGAGTAAGGAGAAACTAAATATTGTATTTTTTTATTGAATGATCCCAATTTTTTATATTTCATGACCAATTAGAAAGTAAATAATAGGGATAAATCAACAATTGGTCTCGGTTCCTCATGAAGTTTCCAAAAGTATAGTAGTCCATTTATACCTTGTGGTCCCTAATATTTTGAAGACTTAAATCAATGAAATAAGTAATTTGATCCTCTAGAGAGTTATTTTTGCAAATTCAATGATGTGATTCACTCAAAGATATGTGATTAGTTCTAGTGCAATAAAAGTACTTGTAAAAATGGAGCAAACATCTCCATGGCAAAATCAACTCATTCATTAGAAGGTAACAATAGTAAAGGAGTGCATGGATCCTAAAGAAATTTTTTTGAAAGCAATATTTTTGCATGTGGCAGCACCATTAAACATTTTTAAGTCTTCTAAGTGATTTAAATATGTATTTAGAGGCATGTAATAGTTGGATGTGCATCATTTTTGTAAAGATATTCTTAATCATTTTTTTACTAGGAGTAAGAATTCCTTACCCAAGGTAACTCAAGGGTGAATTTTTTCTCTAAGCAGGAGCCATGTTATCCATTGTAAATATCCTTTAGCCTTGAGAGAATCATCTACACTTTGTGAGTCCCACATTATAATTTCTCATGTTTCTTTTGGAATAATAAGACTTTGATGATACTTTTTGCTTTTGAATAGTGGTATTACCTTTTTGGAAAGTGAAATGTGTGATGATTGTGGTACTTACCTTTCAATCTCTTTTCATTCCTTGCTAGTTATATTTATTATGCATAAGATATAATATTGTTATTTGATTTTCTTATGTGTTCATTGGTCACACATTCTCCTTTCTACACTTATTTTCAACAATTAAGTTAGATAAGAGTAAATATTATCAAGGATAGTGGGGATTCATACTAATGTTTTAGGTTGAAAGACCCACACTCCTCTTTCTTCCAATTTGTTGAAACAAATTTGTAAGTGCATAAAAAATTTGGATATTTATTCAATTTAACACTTTTTCAAGATTTCAAATTGGTGTTTAAAGAGTAATCTAACTTATAGCAAAGGCCAACATTATATGATGTAATATTTTATAGTCCTAAGAAAAATCATTGTACTATGCATTTAATTTATTGTAACATTTTATTATGTGATTGATATTGGCCATGATTAATCTTACTATGATTAAACCCATCTTGTAACTTGTAATTTGACTCAAAGACCTCTTATTATGTTAGCTTATATTAAACTAATATATGCAATTTGAGGATTTGATATTGGTATAAATATCCCCTACTACTATATCCATTACATCAAAGTGTTCTAATTCTTATCCATGGATAATATAGTGATTATTTATTGTGCCTACACGTGTCCAAGGATTTTTGTGTCCTTTTTTCTTTCATTCATCGTTTTATGACTTTTATATAGGCTTTGAGGTGATGGATTTATAATATTTATTTTTATAAATAGGTGTTAATTCTAACATAGTATTAGAGTGGGTAGAGAAGCATTGCTTGGCCATGTACAAAAGTACATTGAGAGCCTTGGATCCCTCTTTTGAATACAATGATGAATTACTCCTAAAAATTTCAGATGTTGGATTTTTAAGCCTTACTACCACAAAATATCATAGGTCCTAATATAAAATAGCCACAATATTAAATGTTAAAATAATAATATAAGAGCAAAATAATATATGAGCAAACAATGATGAATTACTCCTAAAAATTTTAGATGTTGGATTTTTAAGTCTTACTACCACAAAATATCACAGGTCTCAATATAAAATAACCACAATATTAAATGTCAAAATAATAATATAAGAGGGCCTCCTAGTATCTTGTGGGTGTCTTTTTGTAATGACCTGTAGAGGGCTGATATTTTTGCTATTTTTCTAAGGAGTACTTCACCAGATAGTCTCCATTTTGTAAAAGGTTACAGGAAACTTTCAAAACCCCTTTACCAATCAAAATAATAATAATAATAATAATAATAATAATCATATAAGAGTAGAATAATATATGAGCATATATATATATATATCAAGGCTTATATAATATTGAAATAAACATTTTATTATATAATAAAATATGAATGTAAATAGCCTGAATCATTCATGAACTATGCATGAAGAAAACTAACAATGTTAATTGCTCAAAAATCCATATACAAGATATATTAATTTATTTCCTCTTACAATTAGATAATGATATGAATATCAGATCTTCATTTTTTATTATGTAGCATTATCTCCATAATATAACCATAGTAATGTGACTCTTCAAGTACTTGATAATTGCTCTTCATATGACAAGTTCCATGACTCTTGGCTTATCATCTTTCCACTTGCATACTAGATGGACACTTGACTCTAAGACACTTGCACACATCTACATGACTCTTACACTTCTACATGCACTCCTAATCTAGGATACTTGTGCACATCCTCACATTACATATTTGTACTCTTTCATACATGACACTTGTGCACATTCTCTCAATCTACACTTGCACTCTAAATCACATGACACTTGTGTATTTCCTGCACATTGCACTATTAAATGACACTTGTGCACTTCCTACATATTAACACTTACATAAAAGGTAATATATAAATCACACTCTAAACCATAGACTCAAACCTAATCTATTACATATTTATAAATGTACCATGAAGGTACATTAGCATGTACCAAATAACGTAATATACATCAACATCAAAAGCATTTTAGTATAGGAATCAATGAGAAAATTTTATTCCATGAATCATAATTTATTTATTTAATTATCTAAGATAATTTGTACCTTTTCCATCCTTCATTTTTTATTACAGTGTTGTTCATAGATTTAGATTAAATTTCTTCTAAGTTCCATTTCTAGGTATACTATGACATGAAGTTCAAAAGAATATAGGGAAAGAAAATTTCAAATTTAGAGTTACACATCTTCCCATGCATTCTTTCTACAATGTCACATTACATATTTGGAATGGGTTAGATGTCTTTCTTCATGAAGAGGATGCATATCTAGATACAAGGAAATTTTATGACAAGATGATTAGTAGGGAAATGTTAGGTACTTCTTATATTTTTATGTAGGTTTGAATATGTAGGAAGTGCTTTATATTTTCATATCAAGGAAAAATGATGAATAAATTCATGGGTTGTTGTTTTGATCATATTCTATATGGATGACACATTATGAAAAACAACCTCTATTAGGGTGTTGAAAATTACATAAATATTGTTCAAATATCTTCGTCTCCCATTTTATACCTCTTCTATGGTGAATTGAGACATCATTTTCCACAAACATACCATCAAAATTTGCATCATAGGCTACTTTGGTTGGTTGGGTATACAAAGGTGGTTAAGGAAATTGTTGGCAGAAGAATCAATATTAGAATCTCTTTGATGACTTTGTTTGTGTGTTATTATATTTTTATAATATTGTTATTTCTTTCAACTAGAATACATTACATTAGAGACCTCAAGAAACATGATGCTATCATGGATAACATGAAATTTTGGACAATAAATATCTAGGTTCAATTCCCTCTATTATGAAGAATTAAACTATGGTAGATCTTAGCCTACATGGTGACCAACATGGCACCCTAGTGTGCTACATATTTTACTTTTTATATATATGTAACTTGATCTAATAAATATATGGCACTTGTAGTTTAAATATTTTAGGTGTATTAAAGTGGTAAAATATCTAATAATAATAATGAATCATAGGATGCCAAGTGGAAGTAGGCAACATATTTTTGATTCCCAAATGTTTAGGGATTTAATTTTTACAAATTTGAGGCCCACTAGGTAAAAATTTCCATAGGCCATAAATTTTTTATAAATAAGCATCTTAGGACAAATTATATTTAAATCACATATTTTTTTAAGCTCTACATGCTAGCAGTATTAGTTCAATAGTTCTAGGATCAAATTGTGTAAGATGGGTCATCAAGCCCTAGTTACTCATCTCAGTTAAAAAAGGTATAGTATTTTGTCAAACCAAATTATTGACCTAAGAAACTTTAACAATTAGAAATCCAATCATCCATCACAATTTGATTCATGTGGATGAAGAAACATTTTCACTACGCCTAATTATGAGAATATAATTATAACAAATTGCCTAGGACCAATAACATTAAAAAACTATTTAAATACAAATAAAGAAACTTTCTAGCATAAGAAAGACAAAGCCTTTGGCCTTGTTGGTGGAATGCTTTGATGATATTTGCATTGATAAAAACTATTTAAATACAAATTTTGTTTCTCAATATAGAGCAACTACATATAATATAACACTAACAATGTGATTTCCATAATTGGTGGAAATCATAACTAACTAATAACACAAGACTCCTACATGAGTGGTTCTAACCACTCAATTAATTTTGACCTTATCACATCATATGATGTAATAAATTCCAACATTTTCCCTTATAACATCATTATCCAAATATAGGTAGGAATACTAATAATAGAACAAATAACCATATGATGAACTATGACACACTCAATAGTTCATCAAGTACACTTAGGGTATGAATATGGACACTCTCATCTATTCACTATAAGTAATAGTAGGAATGACCTCACTAGACTCTTCACCAAGGATATGGAAAAACTCATCTATCTATGGTCATATAATAAAATTGAATAGGAGTACATATTATATTCAACATAATAGTTTCAAATAGGGACACACATTACTATTATCAATAATTATGACCAAGAACACAAACAAAAAATCATAGATAAGTGTGGCATGAACCTCCATTGAATACATCAAACACAATTCTTGTGGGAATTATGACCACACTGAACATCCTCTTGTGAATAGGGATACATACATCTATTCACAAGGATCAATATTAAATCAATTCAATAAATATATTCATCCTAACTATCCTCATAGAGAGGGTCTTCATCATGTGTTGCAAGATCGTATTTTTCATTATTGTATTCATTTGCAACCTTTTTTGGTAGTAATGAGGAATTGTGGTAGTACTAAACATGATCATGCAAAGAATATAAAGCATAAGGAGGCTAACACATAGGGTCCCAAGGGCTAGGCTAAGTTTAAATATAAATAAAAAACTATTTATGGATACTCCAAGATGGAAGGACATCCAACCAAAAATTACTTGCTAAAATTACAAAAAATTGAAGTTGAGTTTCTAAGTATGGGTGAATGTATTCTAAATGATGAGGGGAATTCATAAGGATCTACCTCAACTAAAGAGGCCTATGAGAGTATCTATTATGGGTGGAGGATATTACTGTCACTAATTTCTTCTCTCCATGGCCACTTATTTTAGATTATGAGGTGTTAAAGATATAATATAACATATGGCCAAGGCCAATATTGTATGATGCAATATTGTATAGGCCTAAGGGAAATAATTATACAATATATTTAATTCATTGTAATATTTTACTATGTAAGCCCTATGGACCATGGTTAACCTTATTATGGTTAAAACCATCTTATAACTTGTAACTAACCTTAAATACCTCTTGTTATTTCAACTTAGGTTAAACTAATTAATATAACTTAAGGATTTGGCATTTGTAGAAATATCCCCAACCACTCCATCCATTGCATTAGAGTGTTTTTATTCTTATCCATGGATAATTTAGTGATTATTTATGGTGCCTATGGGTGCCCAACAATTTTTGTGTCTATTTTCCTTTATTTTTTCCTTTTATGATTTCTATAGATGATTTGAGTGGATGGGGTATTGTTGAACCAAGATGTCCTAACTTCTAAATTATTTTTTGTGCCCCAAATTTGAGTTTCAAAAAGGTTATCTGGGATTCCAAATGGCTTCTCTCAACCTTCACATTTAGCCTAGATTTTTGTTGTCATCATATTGAACCTTTACACTAATATAAACTAAATTTTATGGAAAGTAATGTGTGAAGGGAAAATGCAAAAAATAACTCTTTGAAATTTTAAAATGCAAGAAATTTAAGAAAATATGACTTTTAATTGTACTAAGGAGAGAATGTAATCGATAAACATAAGAGAAGTAAAATAACATCAATGTCCACTCATTCATTTGATTTTAAAATTGATAAGAAAATGATAATATGGTCTAGAAGGGTTGTACCGTAACTATTGCACACTAAGAAAACTAGAAGGGGTAGTGCCATTGATGGAATGCATAAGTAATTTCTAGTTTCTTGAAACATAATTTGTAAAAATGACAGGCCCCTATATATAGTAATATTTTACCCTTGAGTTACTTGGGGTAAACAATAGTTACTCCTACAAAAAAACAATTACTTCTAGTAAAAGTAAATATTTTGGGGCAACTTTAGATAAATGTTGCACCTCCAAGTGTCAAATGCCTCAAATCATATCTCTAATAGGCTTATAAGGATTCCAAAATGACTTAATGTTCCACTACATACTAAAAGTCACTTTTTGAAATATTTTCATTAGGATCCATGCTTTAATTTCCCTTTATGACTATTTGAGTGATTCAATAAGGTATGTCAAGTGACTCACTTATATTTTATGAATAATTCACTTTCATTTTCAAGTAAAGTAGCTCCTTATGCTAAGCAAGTCAACACCTTTTATTGAGAAGATCAATCCCCTAAGCCAATACATCTATTTCAAGAAAATTACTCCCTTGAGCCAATCAGTCCATTTTTTGAGTGAATCACTCCTTTGAGATAATCAAGCCAATTTTATGAGAAAATATCTTCGATGCAATTGGTCCATTTTGGATATAGCCAAATTTTATCAATTTTACAATTTTTTTTGTTTTGCATTGTTGTTTTTGGGTTTGTAAAATCTATTTCCTATAGCTAATTTTTGTTAGAGTTAGAGTCTATTACATAATTTGGATCATGTAAATGTACCTTCCTATGTACATAATTAGGAAAATAGATTAATTTAGGTGGAATTTATCTAGTTACTTCATGCAATGTAATAAATGCACAAGTATCAATGTGCAATTTGCAAAAGTGCAAGGTGTTCCTTGTACAACTAGTTAGAGTGTTGGGCAAGGAAACTATCTTCCACTATAAGAGACCCTCATTGTAAGAGTTTGATAAGCAAGTCAGTAGGTAGTAGTAGGAGTAGTGGATGACTCCATTAGTGATGGAGCACATTATGGTTTTGTAGCATCTTGCATGGAGTGTCCATTTTCTCCATAGCAATATTGTATTCATTTTAGTCATTTTTATTTATAGCATATTTCAAAAAATTTATGAGTTTACTTTCTTTCATATTTTAGCACATTGTGATTTTTATCTCTCATTATGATCTACCTCAAAATCTAATTACCACCATTATTATCGAGTCTAATTTTTTTTGTCAACCTGATGTGCCATTGGACCAATCAGTGTCAAAACATTTATCAAAAGAGTTTAGGTGGTAGAATTAAGGAGAGTCATAAGTGAGGACTGAAAGAAATTTTAGTTTCAAAAATTATTGAGATTGTATATGAGTAGAGTCTCTCCACAGAGTTACAAGAAAACTTGTGAATACTAGGACTCAATATTCAACCCACTAGATTGATTGATCATCTAGTGAAGATCATACATAATATCTAGAACTTGGTAACTATTTATTGAAGGTTATTCTTACTACAGGAAACTAACTATCAGATGATTGATACACCTCCTACAATAGAAAGCTAGGAGATTTCAATTTTGTTACCCAAATGCCAAAGTGCATTCAAAGAGCAAATATTAGTTGTTGTAAAAGAAGAATTCTACAAAAGAGACTCTAGGAGAAAGAGTCATAGTGAAGACTAGAGATTGAAGATCTCTATCGATAAAGTTAACTTCACAAGAAAAAAAGGCCACAGAAGCCTTGATCTAAAAAAAAGGCCACAAAATCCTTAATATAAAAGGTCATAGAAGCCTTAATCTAAAAAGGCCACAAAATCCTTTAATAGAAAGGACACAAAAGCCTTGATCTAAAAAATGCCACAGAAGCCTTAATCTAAAAAGGCCACAGAAGACTTAATCTAAAAGGGCCACACAAGCCTTGATATAAAGAGAGAAGGCCACAAAAGACTTAATCCAAAAATGGCCACATAATTCATGATACTAAAAAATTCTCCAGAAGGGAGTACCTAATTCTAAAGTAGATTCAAATTTAACTACTAATCATTTGTTGTAGGACATAAGAGTTTCAGTGAAGTTGAGAAACTTCCTACATCACAGTTAGGAAGAGTATTTTCTTCAAAATCATCCAACACCTAAAGTGAACCTTCAGGTGAAGATATCATTGAAGAAGCTTCCATTCTTGGAAGGACAATAAGGACTAGGAGGAACATGTTTAGATCCAGAAGCAGTAGAATCAAGAGATCTAAGAAGTAGATCTCAATTCTAGAAGAATAAGGTCTCAAGGAAGATATAAGTAGCTACATAATCAAAGACCTAAGAGAGGTCTCAAGGAAAAATGCTTGGATAATCCTTGTTACTAAAGCAAGATCATCAAATATTTCTTAGAAGAAATAATTGGAGAAAGTCTCCATAAAGAAAAAATTTTATCACAAGGGAAGATTTGGGACAATTATCACCATTTGACAACAAGCCCAATCAAGATAATATGAATTGGCAAGGAGTGTCAAAGAAGATATAGAAGACCTCAAGACATTCAGAGTCTTGAGAAGAAGAAGAAGATCCTGCTTGAAGTCAAAATTTGATAAGAAGACTCAAAGACAAAAGGAGTTTGTCAAATCCAAGAGACTAGAGGATTTTCCAAAGAATCCTTTGAATCCACAACAGAAAGGAGAATACCGAATCACCAAAAACCAGGCTCGTGAATGTAATTTTGAGATATATTTTTGATGAAGAATGAGCTACTTGGAAAAGATATCAAAAAGGCGAGCAATTATTGGTACAAGTAAATTCATTATTTAGCAGATTTGTCAAAGCACCTTATGCTAGATCAAAAATTGCAAAGGGGAAGATTGCATTATAAGTCTTCATAGAAGTGCAAAAAGGAAATTCAATTTTAAGGTTCATTTGCACATTATTTTGGATTTGATTAGATTACAAAATTACATATATCTATCAACTACCTATATTATATCTTGAAAAGAAGATTGGATCCTACAACTGTGTTTGTAGTGAAATTTATAGATTATATTTGAAAAGTTGCAGTGGGATTATTAAGAGTATATTTGAGAAATTAGTGGAGCAATAAGGTCAATTTAATTTTACCATTTATAGTGCATCTATTAAGCATTATTCTAGTTAAAACTTTAACTAGTTACTTTATATTTTTTTATGTTGATTAAGAAGCGCAAAAAAAAATTACAGCACTTTAGTGGCCAAAAGAAGCCACCATTATATAGGGTGGGGGTGGGGGAAGTAACACTTGTTACTTCTCCCACCCCCACCCTATATATAGGGTGGGGGTGGGGGAAGTAACAAGTGTTACTTCTCCCACCCCCACCATATACCCCCATCTTATATATAGGGTGTTGAAATCCTTGAAGGAAGCTTGAAATAGAGACCTTAGTAGTCTCAAGACTCAAGGAGAATAAAATAATTCTTTCTTCAAGAACAGAGTGTAGGAATTATCACTATCAATAACTTGGATTGACTATCATCCAAAATAATCAAGAAGGATTATAGAGATTCTTCATTTTAGGTGTAAAATTATATATTACAAAAGGCAATTCCTTTGTTCATTGAAAGAAAAAAGGCTTTACCATTTACATGGGGCAGAAGGATATTTTTCATCTAGTAGGTTTATGGCCAAGTGAATGAGCTATTCAAAGCTCACACAAGCAGTACATCTACAACCAAAAGGAAGAGCTATCAGAGAGCTCACATGTCCTCATTTCAATAGATTTGCATCTAGGTAAAGGAGCCCATACAAACAACAAAGTTGTAGCTAAAGAAGAAGCTACCAAAGATCTCACATGTGTAGGAGATAAAGTGCTTAAAAAGACCATTCTTGTCATCATAATCAGCCCTATAAGGTAGTGTGTCACCTGCAACAATGGATCCATTGCAATAAGAGATTAGAACTCATGCGTACGTAGAAAGGAGGATAATATTTAGAAATATCTATGTAAAGAAGTAGCATTGGGTGTTCTAACCAGTGATAAAGGAAGGAGATTAAAACTCATGCATATGTATAAAGGAGGACAATATTCATCAAAGGAATATCTACGTAAAATTTTAAGCATTGGGTGTTCTAACTAGAGACAAAGGAAGGAAGAAATAAACATTAGAAATCTACAAATAAGTGTAGAGAGAGGAAGCAATACCTAAGGCTTCCATTGAACCAAGAATCCACTAAGAGAAGAGATCGAAGGTGTTCTGAGAAGATATTTACTTGTAGCCATCTATCACCCCCTCCAAGATAGCTAGCAAACAAAATCTTGCATACCAAGGAAAATCAAACTCACGTAGGGTGCAAAGATAAAAGAAAAATTAGGGTTACTTGGAGCATTAGAAATAAAGCTTGCATGCATAATCCACTTGGAAAGAACTCTCTACATATACCAACATTCAAGTGCTCACCTAAAGGGAGTTACACACAATTGGAGGGAGTTGAGATTCATTGGAGGTTACCACCAACCTCATCATTACCAAAGAAATGCTCATTGTTGAATAAATGCTCACTATCAAAGAGTAATAATTATTATCAAAGAGAGCTGGCTAGTAATGCTTCATGTGAAACTTATCACAAATTCCATCCTTCTTAAGATATCAATTTGAGAGAGTGAAAGACATAGTAGCAGAATGCCATCAATCAAAGCAAGGAGCAGTCAAAATCATGCTTCAAGGTGAACGTCTATACATTGTAAGGAAGATAGAAAAGACACTATCATAAAGCTAACATTTAGAGAAGACCAACGAAAGGTATTTGAAGCCATAAAATTCTAGAGGTGTTCAATCACCATTTAGATCAAATCTTAGGCCAATCAAAGAGGGCTCAAAATTTCTCACAAGTGCTACGTAGCACGTAGCAATAGATATACTGACGTACAATAGTGAGGAGTGATTGAGGTAAAATCTATATGCTTGTCTTAATATAAATTTTATGGAGTTATAAGGAAACATATTCTTATTTAACAAGCATACTTTAGATTTATTATTTACAAAAGTTATCAAGGAGGAATAAGGAATATTATAATTGTTAAAATAACTTGCAAATATTATTTTCTAATTTTTTCAAACTTGGGAGTTATAAGGAATACAACATCAAATTAGGAATTGGAAATTATAAAACATTAAATCAATCAAAGAAGGGTATTCAAAAGAGGTTTATTAAAAGTTTTCAAAAGTTGATTTTTCATAGTTTTGTCTCAAAACACTTAAATAAATGAAGATAAATACCAACTTCAAGACCTCTTCAAAGAATTGAAAATAGTACTTAGTTCAATAGGAGTAATAAGGAGATAAAAGGCATGAAGGTTAAAATAATTGACCTTCATGCATTTCCATATCCCTTTGCTTTCCCAAAGCATGTTTATCATGTTTTCCATCTCGTGCCCCTCACCTCACGATCTTGTTATTTTATTTTTCGAAACTTGCCCCCCTTATCACATATTTTTGAATCCTTTCGATTGCTCTTCATTCACTGCCACTTTTCTTTTTTGTCCTTTTATGTTTCCCATTGGTGAACCTGGTCCTATGTGTGCTACTGTGATTGGTGGAGAAAAGGACATACTTTTGGTTTTCACATGCATCTTCAGGACTATTGAAAAATTTATGATCAAAGAAAATCCTTGGGATTCTTCAATGTATTTTCATCATTCCAAGGAAATATTTCCATATCATAGCCCCAAAAACCAGATCAGTCACTTCCCAAAGCTAGAAATTTTCTATCCTACAAAGTGGTTGTGTCACAGGTTTCATCACTATGTTGTGAACTTGCAACCCCATCCCTCTAGCGAGCATATTCAATTGTGTTTTGCTAATTGTTCTAAGATGGCATTTGTGGAACCTGATACCTTGGTGGTGGATACAACTATGGAATCCATCCTTGCTAAGTGAGGATATTTTCCTTTCTTATAAAAATTTTCTGGAAATGACTTTGACAATGGCCTTTTGAGCAGTTAGGAGAAAGGGAATTTTTTTGTCAAAGATAGGGATTTTGTTATGAATGCTAGTTTTTTGGTGACCATATCTGGTTTGCCTAATTTGAGAAGACATGTAAGACGTGAAAAAAGCTGGGAGGTGGAAATCAAGGAATTTCTAGATAGACTTAAGATGTAGAAGCTAGCAAAAATAGGGATGACTAGGGTTGACCTCCCTTCACCCTGGAATAAGGTTATGAAACCCATAATGGAGTTCATTACCATTGATGATCCTAATAAGCAATTGAGGAGCTTTCATTTGGCCTTTGTCAACCATTTTAGAGACATAAATATAATGAACATCCTCGAATTCCTATTTAGGTCCATAAACTAGTCCATAAAAAATTGTAGGAAGAAGAAAGGGGCTGATCTCCCTTCCCACCAAGGATTGTTCAAGGTTATCTGTAGACACCTAAAACACGTCATGTTTAGGAGACTACTCATATGGGCATCCTTATAGACCATATGAATTATATTGGACCTTTCCAAGACAAAGTAGTGGTTCTAACCACTTAATTTAGGTAACTTTGGCCTACTCAGTCTTAGCCATATATGCCATCTGTAGCTAAGGTCTCAGCCATGGCTGATACCCACAACTAGGATTCTAGTTGTGCTTAAGAGTCATGGCTAGCTCTGCAACTATCACAAAATATTGAGCTAAGAAAAAAATAGTTACAACAATGATGAAAATGTATTTCATATGGTTTCAAGTGAGGAAGCTTCTGGATTATTCCTCCCAACTAATCCAACCTCCAAGTTCTTGATCTTGGCTTCCTAAGGAAGCTAGGATGAAGAGTTGATAGTGCTATATGACACCCCCTCCAAATTGGAGAAAATATATAGAAGAGTTTTTAATTGAATGTACCAAATCCCTACAAAATTGGAGAGCCACTTACAACCCTTGAGGAGTGTCTATATGCTACCAATTTTGAGAATCATGATTGCATTTGAAGCTATGGAGGTTTCAAGAGCTTGAAGAGATCATTCATTCCCAATTGAACCACTTCCACTGCAAATTCAAAGAATGTACACTACCAATTTATTCTAGAACATAGATATGACCCTTGATCATCAATTATTCAAAGGAATTTCAAGATTCAAGCCTTGTTTAGAAGAGAAAAAGCACTTTCACCTCAGCCACGACTGTCAGCCATGGCTAACAGAGCCAAATGCGTTTGAAACCCATGACTAGGGTTTGATGCTCAATTTCCTTTGTTTTAGCCATAGGAATTATATTTCAAGTATGCAATTAGGTATATCTACCTTATATTAGCCTTCATTTATGCTTTTGTATGGTTAATTCTAGAAATTAGAGGTATCTTTGCTCTTATTTCATTACATTTGTTAATTTACACTAATTTGTTTAGATTAGCCATATTTCAAGTTTCTATTGTAAATCATGCCTCAGATTAGCTATATTTACTATTTTATTAGCATGCTTTATCATAATTTAAATATTTTATGATTATCTTTACAAGTATTTATGCTTTATTTGGATGTTTGTTCTAATTCATGCAAATATTTAACAAAAGCCTCATCATGAGAGGTTTCCTTTGCTTCTAATCGTGTTATGTTGTTTCTTGAATGTAAATCATAGGTTTTCAACATATTCAAGACATTATTTGCATCAAATTCATCCAATAAAATAAGAAGAAGACATCCATAAGTCTTGAGCAGTTTGTGTCCACTCTGAAAGCCTATGGATTACATCATCCCCATTTAGGGGCTTCAAATTTGTATTCATTGTATCAATATTTTGGTATCCGTAAGAGGGACCTACTTGTAATCAATATTTATAATGATTTAATAAAAGAAACCTTCACATTATTGTTGAATTAATTTTTTCATATGCTTTATTGCTTTAATATCTGGTATAATGATGCAATAACTTAGGTGCATGTTTTTTAGGATGGTACAGATCATGAAAAAAACTCATAAAATGCATTGTTAGTTATCGATATTTCTATGTTTTTTTGTTACAGGTCTTAGCCACACTTGAAAGCTATGGTTCAAAATGTTAACCATGTTTAAAACCTATAATTAGCATCTCATCCATGCTTTACAACCACAAATATCAAAAAATAGAGAAAAAAATAGTAAGAAATCCATATCTTCATCAGATGAGGTATTCCAGGTAATTTTCCCTTCTCTATGATTTCCATGTCTCTATTTTTTTCATTTAAATAGGCTAATTAGATCATCTAACCAAAGTTAGAGGAAAAATAATGAAAATTTCCTTACCTACTACTAGCTATGGTTGACAACAATAGCTAGCACTATTAGTTGTGGTTGTCACCCACAGCTAAGATTCAACTGACTATTAGTTGTGGTAGAGAACAACAACTAAAATTAAATATTTGTGTTAGGGTTTGCTTGCTTGGGGCCTGTCTAAAGGCTAGTCTCTCATGTAATTTTTCATTCTCTGATTTAGAAAATAGCATTTAGTTTTGCATATTTCTAAATTCAAACATAAATTTCCTAGGCATATAGGAAAAATCATGGGTGCTCTATGATGAATTTTCCATTTTTTGCAAATTTAAAATGAATCCTCACACACCACGTAACATATAAATGCTAGTAATTTGGAATTCACACCCAACCACTAGTAGATTTCAATGACAGTGGGCATCATATCCATCCATTGGCTCAAATCCCATGAACCCATTCTATTGGCCAATATCGACTCCAAGAACCATCCTATCCATGCAAAATATCATGCATTCCTCTTTAGAGGGGTGTATCTCTATGCACAATGAACTGTGTGAGGATTGATAGGACCTATGCTCCTTGATCATGTGTGGGCTTCATATCCACACTTTGGTAGTTTTACGTGATTGTGACTTTCATTACCGATTATCGAGTTGTGAGCATACAAGTAAAATACATTAAACTAAACAAGTATATCATCAAAAAATTTGAAAACATGATGAGAGTTATTTTATGATACAACACACCTGAAACACACTGAAATAGTTTAGGGATCACAAATAAACTTTAAAAGAGATAATCACCCTTTTTTGGTTTGTTTTCTCTAAAATCTACATAGGAGATAATTAACATTATGGTTAATACACAGAGAAGCTAACATCAGTGCATAATCGAGGTCGAAGTTGAAGCTCCACCAAACACACAAGACAACACATTGAACTCTCAACCACAAAATTATCCTAAATGATGTTTAGCAAGTATTAGAGGGGATACATCAACATGTGAGGATTCTGTTCAGAACACCCCTGTTAGAGGAGGTAACACACACTCCTTGATGGATAGATCTTAGGGCGGATCAAGACCCCACCATCCTAGAATAGAAAATAAGAAAATCTACCTAGTAAGGGGTAGGAAGAAATGGCTGCATCAAAGTGTAGACCCGTGAAGACACCAAACCCTAGTGGACCTAGAAAGTTCACTATAGATTTGTCCATATTGGGAGCTAATGGGACATCCCCAAATTAACCCTGGATAACTAGACATCTGGATGGACTATATAAAGTCCTAGGCCAAATAGGGTATAAAGTCTTAACTACTTCTTGCTCTACAATTTCACGTAGTGCGAGCACACATAGAAAAATCATTGATCCAGGAGAGTGCTCAAAGCACTCCTGAAGCGTGCATGCCCCATCCATACAGGGAGGCACAAATAATAGACTCCTAAAAAATAATAATGCCATCCATATGGATAGAGACAAGAGTATTGCAAATAAGTCTATTAGGGCTCACACCAACAAAGCTACTCAAAATGAGCTAAACCACCAGAGGCCACATACTGTTGATCTTATAGATCAATCACAAACATTGATATTAGAGTAGAGGTAGTGCATCTTTAAAGATCAATTGGAATATATGCATGTAGAGCATGAGCACCTCAAAAATGAGGATACTCAACGATAGAGGTTTTTAAGGCGACGTCTATATGAGCAGCACATGCACAAGCAACACATACTTGATCAAAAGGATCATGCAAAGAGAGAAGATACATTAGCTCACACCAATTTACCTCCTCATAATGAATACAAGGAGCACCATTATAGATGAGCTACTTCGTAGCCCAAATTATACCCTAAGCATACTAGAAATCGTACTCATTATATGGCCCAAAATATGTTACAGTGCCAAGTGCTCGAACACCATGGGCATACTCAGTATGAGGAAGTAGGAGACAAACAAGAACATGAATATATTGAGATCTCCTTAGTGGACATGGAGGATGAACCTAGTCCTCCACCTCGATCGAAGAAGAATCTACCTCCAAATGCTCCTTAGATACCTCTCAAGAAAGAGGAGATTATATCTTCGTAGGCCTCAAAGGCTTTGGCAAAAAAGGTAAGAGCAAGAGCCATTAAAAAATAAGGTATGACTTATCAAAAGCCTACCTTGAATAGAATACACAATGTGCCTCTATGCCTCTTAGTACCTACTCTAGTGTATCCCGATCACTTCGATATGCCAAAGCTGGATAAATTTCAAGGAGATGAAGATGCCCAAGAGCATGCCATGTGTTTTATGAACATGTGTTTTCAAATACAAAGTGATGGTGCTTTGTTATTGAGGACCTTCATCATAACCCTTTTGGCCCATACCATGGAATATTTCAACTTGTTAAAAAGGCACAACATAACCAGCTTCAAACAGATGGAGAATGCTTTTATTGAATGCTTCTTCTTCAGCATCAAGAAGAAAATATTTTATTTTATTTTATTGCTTTAATGCAATATGATGATGAGCCAATCATGGACTATGGAAAGATATGGAGAAATTTTATGGCAAAGCTACCATTTTCCATTCCAACAATGGAATTGACTTGGATGTTCACTAAGAGTTATGCAAAACACATCTCACTATTTTTGCAGCTGCAACAATATCAAACATTTGAGGAGGCCTTAGCGCAAGCCAAGGTTATTGAGGATATCGAGTTGCAGGAAGGTAACTTGAAACTCTGAACCAAAAAGGATTGGAAAAATAAGAACACTAAAAATCAGAATCACCAATCCAAGTTGTCCCATGTGAATCAAGTAGTGTTGAACCTCCAAAAATGGGACAAGGGCAAACAACAATAGAATTATCAGTCTCAACCTCCCCCTGTACAGTAATAATAAATAGGGTAAAAATTAGGAGTGGCACCCTCATCACTAGTTTACACCATTTTTGGAGATTATGGCATCAATTTTTCATCAATTGTGTGAGGCTAAGGCCATCACCTTACCCGAGATTAAATTACTCGATCCAAACCAACCAAGATCGAGAGGATTAAAAGAGGATCAATATTGTTCTTACCATAGGTAGAAAGGGTATGACATTGAATGATGCCATAGTTTTAAACATGTGGCCCAGAACATGATTGACAAGAACAAGTTGATTTTCAACAACCCTCAGGCTCCAAACAATCAAAAAATGGGGATATTCAAAAATCCCTTGCCCAACCATGAGCCTCCAAGGAATAATGTCAGCCAAGTGAATCAAGTGCAGATTGATCCATCTACATAGGGCTTCGTCAATATGGTGAATGTTGTCACCAAGAATAGGTAGTATGATCAGCTAGGTCCTCCTCCTATGCTAGTCAAGATTCAAGCTGTACCCCCACAAAGGCTAGCACAAAACAATCTACCAGGCCCATCAACTAGACCAATGGTGACCATAAGAAATAGGCTCATCCAAAGCCTACAAATAGCATCAAAAAATCTATCAATATATGAAATAATACAACAGTCTCCTAAGCACAGGGAGATGCTAATGGAAATTTTAAGGTCCATAGAGGTTCAGTCCTAAGACCTGGAAGCATTTACAAATTTTGTAGGACATGTGCAATAGTGCCAAGAGCCCGTGATTTAGTTTTATGATCACAAAATTAAAATGGTCTCTACTATTACAATGGATCTATCGCTCCATATAATTGCATGTATCAACCACACACCTTTCAAGTGGGTGAAGTAGGGGAAAAAATACACCTAAGAATGCTAAACAATATGCATCTATATCTGGTATTAATCAAGCATTATAAAAGGACAAATTCAAGCAACCATGGAAGCCAAATAAGTGTAAGAAAAGGGTGTTTCTCTTTATTTCATTTGATAAATCAGAATATGGTTACATAGATTTCCCCTTGAGGGCTCTTAGATTGATACACTTGTTTACAAAATGGGTGCCCAAGGATCAAGTCCTTTCAAACAAGTTCATGTGCACTTCCAATGTTCTTCCTTGTACCCAAAATTGAGGTGGGTGAACCTTTGATGTCGTTGCTTTGTTATTTTATGTTCTAATCTTGTATTCCTTCCTCATGCACTATAAAAACTGCATCTACACACAAGGAAACCAGATTTGTTATATAGCAAGTGCATAGAATGTGAAACATGCAAAAGCCGTACATGCAACTATAAGCTAGAAATTGTAAATATGCAATGCACCTATCTAAAAAAACTCCAAGTGATTTGAAATCACAAAGACATGCACAATATATGATTTTGGAAAGATCTAATTGAAAATAGAATAGAAATTGCCTCTGAACCTGCGTTGTATTCAAAGTGTATGTACAAAGCCTACAAAACATTAAAATTGTAATATCTCACTCAATATAATTCTAAATTGCATCAAATTTGGATAGTATGCTGATAATATAACCTAGAATATGCCTAATTAAAAATAGTAGAAAAATTATGCATGAATATATCACTATCCCTTGCAAGGACAGTGGTGACTGTCATAGAATGGGGACCATCCTTGGGTGGGATGACCATAAGTGCTACTATTTATTTACCACCAATGTATTGGTAAAGACCCCTTCTACTAGTGTTGTCATAAAATTTTGTGGTGAAATTCACTCAATTGATCCAGTTTTACAAATAAATTGTGCCTCTTGAATCACTCAAGAACCTCCTTCTCTAGGTAGATATTTTGAGGGAAAAAGACACGAAAGGGTGAGGGAAAATATTGGCAGCACTTTGTTGCTATGTCTCAAAACTCCTCTCTATATTTTGGGTGGAAAATGGATCCACTTTATATCCAAAGGGGGCCTTTGGGAAAATGGGCATGCAAGGGCATGCATGGCAAGAGGTGCCACTTGTCCAAAACTTGGCATGCATTGGAAGGGGAAGATAATCTCATTTTTTGGTCTTTATTCTAAAACATGTGTTGGTCAAATATCTACCTAATCAATAAAAACTATATTTATAAACCCTAGATATGGCCAACATTGAAAGGCCAGAGGAAAGAGATGTCCTTCGTGCCAATCTCTAGAGAGGGTTGGTTCTCGAACTAAATCCTATACTGGTAGAAGACTAGGGATGCAGGAAATAAATTAAAATATGTGGAAAGAAATAAGAAATATGGCCATAGGTCGAAGTGCAAGATTTGGGGTAGGCTAATTGTAGGAAAACACTCAAGCACATAATAACATTCACACAAGAAAGAATTGTAGAATAAATTCATGATATTACAAAAATAACTCTCAAAGGATCACTTCAACATTCACTCTCTTACTAGCAATATTCAAATCCAATCTCAGAATTTAAATTTAACAGCAAACAAGAAGAACAAATGTGAAAAATAAGTGCATAATACAGAAAGAAACTATATGCAAAACCACTTATAAATTTAGAATTTTGATGCCT
Source organism: Wollemia nobilis (assembly GCA_028583015.1). Classification (NCBI taxonomy): domain Eukaryota; kingdom Viridiplantae; phylum Streptophyta; class Pinopsida; order Araucariales; family Araucariaceae; genus Wollemia; species Wollemia nobilis. The sequence goes on along the minus strand of JAQPPZ010016892.1, from coordinate 4,216,941 downwards.
TGTATTAATGTAGAGAGCTTGGAGATATCTATTGCAAATTGTCCAACCTCCTCTACAATGGAAATTTGATTAGTATTTATGGAGTATTGTGCCTCTTTCATTAAATGCACTTACAAAAAAAACATCGATTGGGCAAAGATCAGTAGTAGCAATTCTATCCCTTGGTAATGGTGATGCTCAAATCAGATTATTATTCAAGGTAAAATGATCCAGTTTTTATGGAATGCGCTTGGGAAATAAAAAAAATGAACAATAGAGAGAGTGTCCCAAGTTTTTGTGCATTAAGACTCGACAATATCACATGCCAATTAATAGCTTGAACAATAAATCATGAGTGCCATCACATTCTCTCCTTCTTACCTAGGAATCTTACCCTTATCAATTGAAATCCATGAAATATAATTTTGCTTTGAAAAAGAACGAAGTCCATAGAAGGTGCTTTGAAAATCATCAGGATCACACCGGATTGGAGGATTTAGCATTTAATTCTTGCAAATTTTTTGGATCATGGCTCTTTTTGCCCCAAGCATTCAATTAATTGTTTCGGGCGAAAATGTTTTAATAATTGCATCATTCCCTTTTAAATTGACAATCGCCTTTAGAAGGGGCAAAACTGAGTTTCATTTTCCCTTATAGGTGATCATAATTGCATTCACCCCTTAACCTTAAAATACTTTCACATCTTAACTGGGCAATTTTACCTTTGAAAATAGTTTCACCCTTTAGTTTCATCCTTGAAAATAGTTTCACCCCATCAGGTTCACCCCTCAGGTTTTCCCCATTAGGTTCACCCCATCAGGTTTGTCCCTGAAAACAATTTTGCCCCATCAAGTTCACCCCTAAAAATAGTTTTTCCCCATAATTTTCACCCCTGAAAATAGTTTCACCCCATCAGGTTTACCCCTCAACTTCACCCCTGATTGTCACCCATTAGGTTCACCCCATCAAGTTTGCCCCTGAGCTTCGCCCATCAAGTTTGACTTCGCCCCATTAGGTTTTCCCCTGAAATGCTTTTGTCCTTTAGTTTCACCCCTAAAAATAGTTTCACCCCTAAAATTAGTTTTGCCCCATCAAGTTCACCCCATCAGATTTGCCCTTCATCTACTCCCCTGACTGTTGCCCATCAGGTTCACCCCATTAGGTTCATCCCTGACTGTTGCCCATTAGGTTCACCCATGACTGTCGCCCATTAGGTTCACCCCTGACTGTCACCCATCAGGTTCACCCCTGATGTGGGTGAAAATTATGTTCACCCCTCCATAGGGGTGATTTTTGTTTTTTCCCCACCTTAGGGGCAACTTTGATTTTCACCCTGAATATTGATTTCTGGTGATAAATCTTCTCGAAGCCATAACTTTTGATTCGTTCACCCGATTGGCTATTGTAATATATCGTTTGAAAGCTTGAGAAAAGATCTATCATAATAAAATATCTAAAGATCATTTAATACAATTCACCTCACCATAAGATGCACTTTACTTGGATGAATTTTAAAAATTTATTTTTTAGTGTGGCAAAAATGCCAACACTTTTGGTGGCTTGCGGGGTATTTAGCTCATCTAGATGCAATCAATCCTAGGGCCTTTATCCATTGGGAAATGAAGTCATAACCACCTACTACATCAAACTTTTTACTACTTGCATCAGCTTCTTCTTGCATTTTATGATATTGTGTTGCATGTTTGTATTTTTCATCCCATACAAGGCACTTCACCGAGCGTAGTTGATTTTCTCCGCTTTAGGGTGCTCTAGCAAGACTTTGATTTCTGATGCCAATGGCTCCTATAATACAAAAATAAAATAGAGACAAAAAAATGGAAATAGATGTTGCTGAGATTTTGGCTCAACGAAAGTAGCAGGAATGGATGGGGGGCACAATTACACTAAGCCTTGACAAGGTTGGTATACTCACAATGACGATGGAATTAATGGGGATGAAAGATGAGGCAGATGATGGTGGAATGAAAAATGAGTTATGGGTAGAGGCAATCAAACTGGAATATGAATGAATAGGAGAAATTAGAATGGCAGAAGGAGCAATGGTGATTGGTGACTATGAAATGGGGAGGGGAACAAAAGTGGTGGGTACAATGAATGAAAGCATCAAGGGAAGAGAAAATGTATACCTACGGGCTCCGACACCATTTGAGCCAGTGACATTTTTTTTTAGATCACACAATTTAGTGCCCTCAACACTTTATTTATCAGCCAACCTATTTACAATATTTACACAAAAATTTGCGACATGATTGGCATGCCGCCACCACAAACCTGGCTTTGGGTGCTTATTCGATGAATCTACAATGTTTGGACTAGATATGATTGTACTTTAGGCAATCTTTGAAGTTTGGCTATCCTCTTCCCAAAGTTTTCTAGGTTGCAAGCCAGCTACAATGTGGTAGGTTATCATGCATACCAACACTTATACAATTACTGAATAATATGGCAAAAATATTTACCATATGGGAGCCTTCTTTGAGTACCGATTGTGGTGATGGTTGGAACCAATGCTACCACTTTTGAGAGTCTAATGGTTGTGGGATCTTGGGCATGTGCTCCTATAACCCCTTGGAATGACAACAATAATTTTTTGATGATAGCCATTCTATTGAGATCTCCTCGGGATCAACCTCCTTATGAGGCATGCTTATTGGGACACAAAAAGGGTGCAAAATTGTGTCTTCTTCACTCTCAAAATCAGCCTCTTGAGCCTGTTCCTCTTCTTCTCGATCCTTCTCCTAAAAAAAGTTGCAAGCTACCATATTGTTCATTATTGGGGTAATGCTTGCATATTTTGTCTGTCGGTGTTGGGAGATATTCACCCCTTCTTGCTTCATCTCCTGATGGAAACTGCAAGCAACCATATTGTTCATTGTTGGAGTAGTGCTTGCATATTCCCTTTGTTGGCCCTAGATGAGATTCACCTCTTGTGCTCCACACAACTGCATTCCAGGTATGTACAATTTGAGGGATCTACCATTGTGAATATTATGCAAGACAAACAGGAGCAACAACTTTCGAAGAGAGTGATGGAAAGGTAGTTTCTCTCCACTATATTTTTCTTGATTGGAGTAGGAGCTGCTCTGCTTGTACTGCTTCTTGAAATATTTGAGGGAATATTTATTCCCTAGATTGCAATAAGAGGAGGCTTATGTCCGAGTGTAAAGCCCAAATATAGTAAAGGTGGGCTTGGGTGGGTTTCGATTGGATATTATCTAGAAATTACCTCCAAATCCTCCAAAATCAAACATTAAAGTCTATGATTCTCTCTAGAGGTGCTCTCGTGATGGTGTAGAGGTGCATCAAGAGTTGAAATGGGTCTTGAGATCCATCAAATGTGTCAACTAGTGCTCTTGCTAGGTCTACCCATTATCAGATGCTATTACACCCAAGCATTATGTACCACTACAACACCCTTCATTCTAGAGACAAGACTAGAAGTTTGATCATGATATCTTCATGGGTTATGCCATGGAGGATCGCTAGAGCCACAACATATTCAAGGTGCTCTTGGGAAATTCCCTCAGTGCTATTGTATTTTTTAAGAGTCTTCAGGGCACTTTTGGGAATCTCATGTTGACTTTGAATATTTAGAGGGCTAGGATCATCCCAGATGGGATAGTATACCTATGCCATTATAGCAATGGTCCTCATAGATCATGGTCCTTACCACTGAGTCGAATTCGCCAGGTGAACATTATTTCTCCGCTTGTGAGGTCAAGGCTACTCACCAAATCTTGATTCCTCTAGGGTATATTCTTTCTGTATAAAAGGCATCCACAATCAACAGATTTGGACCTTTAGCTTAACAGAGTTGCCAGGTGATTTTCCCAAATAAAAGCAAGCCAAAGATTCACCAAACTTGGGATCCTTTAAAATACAGATACTATGAGTCCCACGAGGCATGCCAAAAATGTTGGTCAAATATCTGACTAATCAATAAACACTACATTTATGCACCCTAGATATGGCCAATATTGAAATGTCAGAGGACAGATATGTCCTCCGTGCCAATATCTAGAGAGGGTTGGTTATCGAACTAAATCCTACACTGGTAGAAGACTAGGGATGCATGAAAGAAATTAAAAGATGTGAAAAGAAATGGGAAATATGGCCATAGGCCGAAGTGCAGGATTTGGGGTAGACTAATAGTAGGAAAACACTCAAGCACATAATAGCATTCACACAAGAAATAACTACAGAATAAATTCATGATCTTACAGAAATAACTCTCAAAGGATCACTCCGACATTCACTCTCTTACTAGCAATATTCAAATCCAATCTCAAAATTTAAATTTAACAGTGAACAAGAAGAACAAATGTGAAAAAGAAGTGCATAATACAGAAAGCAATTATATGCAAAACCACTTATAAATTCAGAAGTTTGATGCCTTGTATTAATGCAGAGAGCTTGGAGATATCTCTTGCAAATTGTCCAACCTCCTTTACAATGGAAATTTGATTAGTATTTATAGAGGTTTTCACCTCTTTCATTTAATGCACTTACAAACAAAACATCGGTTGGTCAAAGATCAGCAACAACAATTCTCTCCCTTGGTAATGGTGATGCTCAAATCATATTATTATTCAAGGGACAATGATCCGGTTTTTATGGGACGTGCCTAGGAAATCAAAAAAAATGGATGATAGAGAGAGCATCCCAAGCGTTGGTGCATTGAGACTCAGCAATGTCACATGGCAATTGATAGCTTGAACATTAAATCATGGGTGCCATCACATTCTCTCCTTCTTACCTAGGAATCTTACCCTTGTCGATTGAAATCCGTGAAATATAATTTTGCTTTGAAAAAGAACAAAGTCCATAGAAGGTGCTTTGAAAATCATCAGGATCACACTAGATTGGAGGATTTAGCATTTAATTCTTGCAAAAATTCTGGATCATGGCTCTTGTTACCCCAAGCATTCAAGTAATTGTTTCGGGTGAAATTTTTTTAATAATTGCATCATTCCATTTTAAATTGACAATCGCCTTTAGAATGGGCAAAATTGAGTTTTGCTTTCCCTTCTAGGCAATCATAGTTGCATCTTCCCCTTAAAATTAATATGCTTTTACCTCTTAACTGGGCAATTTTACCTTTGAAAATAATTTCGCACTTTAGTTTCACCCCTAAAAATAGTTTCGCCCCATCAGTTTCTCCCCTCAGGTTCGCCCCATCAGGTTCACCCCTCAGGTGTTGTTGCCCATCAGTTTTACCCCTAAAAATAGGTTCACCTAATCACGTTCACCCCTAAAAATAGTTTCTCCCCATTAGGTTCACCCCTAAAAATAGTTTTGCCCCATCAAGTTCACCCCTGAAAATAGTTTCACCACATCAGGTTCACCCCATCAGGTTCGTCCCTGACTGTCACCCATCAGGTTCGTCCCATTACACCCGTTAGGTTTGACCCATCAGGTTCACCCCTAAAATGCTTTATCCCTTCAGTTTCACCCCTAAAAATAATTTTTCCCCTAAAAATAGTTTCGCCCCATCAGGTTTGCCCCTCAGCTTCGCCCTTGATTTTCACCCATCAAGTTCACCACTAACTATCACCCATCAGGTTCACCCATGATATGGGTGAAAATTATGTTCGCACCTCCTTAGGGAAAACTTTGATTTTCCCCCCACCTTAGGGGTAACTTTGATTTTCGCCCCGAATATTGATTTTTGGTGATAAATCTTCTCGGAGCCATAACTTTTGATTCGTTCACCCGATTGGCTATTGTAATATATCGTTGGAAATATTGAGAAAAGATATATCATAATAAAATATCTAAATATCATTTAATCCAATTCAATTCACCATCATATGTACTTTACTTGGATGAATTTAAAAAAAAAAAAATTTAGTGTGGCAAAAATGCCAACAACATTTCATAAGGATTTTGCACCCTTGGGTCTGCATGATTGAATAGGTAAGATAAATGGTAGTTTATAGGTGTCATTTATCCAAAATTTGAATTTTTGGGAGTCAAATCTTATGGTCGTCCCACCGAGGGATTACCTCTATGCCACCATCCCTGGGTGGGACGACCATGAACTATGACTGTCCCAGGGTGGGACGGTCATGCCTATGTGGCCCCAAACCTCAAAAAAATGGGGTAGAGCCTTCCAAGAGTGGTTAGGACCACTATGTAACCTTTGAGTGTTGTCCAAGAGGACCATATGATGTCAATTAGCCAATGCTTTTAGTATCCTAGTCAGATTGACATGATTTTAGTGTCTATATATGCCCCTTTTTGAGATGCATTGTGTGCAGCACAACGCTGAGCAAAAATAGATAACTTAAATATCAAATGATTAATGTTATTCAATAAACTAACCAAATTTATATGCCCCAATCATGAAAAGAGTATGCGTTCTTGAATCCTTGCTTTTGAATCAGTAAATAAATTAGTCTTGTTTTCTCTTCAGCTTCCATGTATGCTTAGGGGACTTATAACGCTAGGTGTTAGAGAATACCAAGTATTTTGGTAACTTTTGAGGTGTACCAACAAGTAGGTTAATCTACCCTATTATGTGTTTAGTTGAAATTTTTGCTTGTTTTCTATCCCAAGCAGAGGCATGATTGTCTTTGTCAATGATTTGTTGGATGAATGTAATTTGCATGATTGAGTGTTTAATTGTTGATTTTGATTATGAATTTGTTAAGTATGACTACCCCCTCAAGTGATGATTCGATGAGGGAATGACCAGTGATAAAAGATATGATTCACTTGACCCATATGACTTGGTTAGGGTTTCTTCAGTTGTACCCATTATGAAATTGAGCATTTTTGTGAGGATTTTGATGATTTTGTTGATGTTTCATGGAAGAAAAGAGTGGAGAACCTCATTCATGTGGGGTGGTCCGGCCACAATGGCCTTCTTGTGGATTTAAGTAGTAAATTTTTAATGCATCCATGAATAATTTGGGTTTCATATTGCTCCTAAGTGAATTCCATTAGATTTGAATTGTTTTTGGTGGGTTTGTAGGCCATTTTTGTCGCTTTTTTTTGTTTCAATTGTTTTTGAATTTTTTATTTTTAATGAGATTTCATAGAAGAAATGAAATTTATATCTCATCAATTCCTGATGCCCTAATCATGTAAAGGATGTGCATCTCAGAATCATTACCTTAGACAAGTTAAGAAACTTGATTTTGATAATATTTTGGATATTGGCAAACAAACTTAAGTCTAATCCTAACCTTGATGACAATTAGGAGATAATCTTAAGTCAAATTCTAGCCTTGATGATAATTGGAAGATGAGCTCAAGTCTACACTTTAGCCTTAGTGGCAATTGGAAGATAAGCTAAATTCTACAGTTTAGCCTTGGTGGCAATTGGAAGACGAGTTAAAGTCTAATCTTTAGCCTTGATGGTGATTAGGAGACAAGCTCATTGGTTTGCTTGAATTTGCTTTTTATCTTTTTCTTATTTGCCCAAAGCAAGGAGGGTGCATGATGGTCTTCAAAATTGATTTATAATATAAACACGACTAACTTGATTAAGTTATCAATTATTTATTTGGATTATATATGTTGTTATTATGACCAATGGGCTTAGTGGATGTCGGTGGGGCATTTTGGGTGACCAAAGAGTTTATGGATACCTTTGGGGTTTTTTGGGTGACCAAATAATTTATGGATACCTCTAGGGATTTTTGGGTGACCAATGAGTTTATGGATACCTTTGGGAATTTTTGGGTGACCAAAGGGTTTATGGATACCTCAAGGGATTTTTGGGTGACCAAAGGGTTTATGGATACCTTTGGAGCTTTTTGGGTTGACCAAAAGGTTTATGGATACCTTTGGGGATTTTTGGATTGACCAAAGGGTTTATGGATACCTTTGGGGATTTTTGGGTGACCAAAGAGTTTATGGATACCTTTGGGGCTTTTTGGGTTGACCAAAGGGTTTATGGATACCTTTGGGGCTTTTTAGATTGACCAAAGGGTTTATAGATACCTTTGGGGATTTTTAGATTGACCAAAGAGTTTATAGATACCTTTGGGGATTTTTGGGTTGACCAAAGAGTTTATAGATACCTTTGGGGATTTTTGGGTTGACCAAAGAGTTTATAGATACCTTTGGGGATTTTGGGGTTGACCAAAGGGTTTATAGATACCTTTGGGGCTTTTTGGGTTGACTAAAGGGTTTATAGATACCTTTGGGGCTTTTTGAAATTGATTGCTTGACTGTTTGATTGCTGATTAGGGGAGGTATGATACCAATAATGCCCCAGTTGATGTTTCAAAATGTTTGTATGATTTGCAATTGTGTGATTTTGGACCATTATATGCATTATTTATTGTAATAATTTATGGATGCACTAATGGATGCAATACCTAATGATGCTAATATGCTATATGTATGTGATGTACTGATTACATGCACTAGCTAGAGGATAAATATATTATTGGATGTTATGATCTAGATGTGTAGATGCTCTACTATGTATGCATATGTGAATGCAATGATGAATGTTAAATGCATGTTTAATTTGATTCAATTGTTATGCACTTAAGTTATGTTGATATGATATGGTGAATGCAGTGCATGTAATGCATTATGTACATGAGGATGATCTAATTTAAATGCACCTATATGCTTTAATAATTTAAAACATAAGGAATGAAATGAATATGTGTTTTAATAAAATGATGGATGACACCACAGAATGTATGAAAACCATGAATGAAAATGATAACTCTTATCATAAGAATTAATAATTTAAGCATCCATATGTGAAATGCGATGATTGTGAGATGTGTAAATTTGTATGATTGGTGTAATGATTTGTTGCTATTAGGGAATTTTTGAGGTTTTTTCCTGAGACTCAAACACCCTAGTTGATTTATCAAAATTTGTATAATAACTATACAAAACTCTTGAAAGATAAAATATTTTGTTATAAAGACCAAGATATTCATTATCCCTATGTGTGCAAATGAATATATTATATGGGATATAAGACTACCTCATTTCCAGGCGAGATTCATTTAGCCCATTGCTATAAATAGGATCACCCTATGTTCATCAGGATCCTAAGTTTGGACTTATTTGAATTATACCCCTAGGTGATACAAGCCACCTAAAGCTAGCTCACTTTGTAAATTGCTTCAAACTACCCCAATGTCGGGTGAGATTCATTCAGCCCATTGTTGTATTGGGGATCACTCGATAGTTTTGAAATATTGACCATTCCAGGGATTCAAGCTCTTCACCCCCTTCTTTTCTTCACATTGATTTGGGATACTTGCTCATGCTTAGTGATGAAAATCATTATTTATTTTGTATTTTGTTTTCTTTGAGCAAGGGATTTGTTTAGTGATGAAAATCACTATTTATTTTTCTTTTGATTTTTCTTCTTATTTGGGATTTTTCTTATTTTGATGAAAGCAAGGGATTTCTTTGGGTAGGCGGGAGCTTGTCATTTTTTCAATGATCAAAATACTAGACCATGTGCATCACAAGGTGAGCAAGTAAAAACCTTTCACTTAAGGTGACTAGGACCACTTTGTAGTGTTCATATTTCCATTGTTAAAACTAGGATTACTAGTGTTTGATTAGATATGCGATTTTGAGATATGCTAGGTGCTATCAGAACTAGACCTCATCTTTTGAAAGTGAAGATAACTTTCTACAAAATCTGAAAAGATCACAAGGTATGGCTAAATTACTGAAAAACCCTAGTATATTCCTTATAGCAATAGGAAGGGGTTGTATTGAGAAACACAATTACTCACAAGGGTGAATGGATGATGATGACGAATAGATGCATGATTGGCATACACACGTGGCATATTTTGTATGATTGTAAACAAACCCTATCCTAATGCAATTCAATTAAATGTATGCAAATGTAGAATGTAAATGCAAATGTTTTTGTTTTTTTTAATGTTTTAGATTGTTTTTGAAATTTTACGATTTTTCAATTGTTTTTGAATTTTTAATGTTTTGTAATGTTTTTAAAATTGTGATTATTTTGATTTTTTTTGGGAATTATGATATTTTATGATTTTTATTTGTTTTGTGAGGGGAAGGCATGATACCTTAGGCACCCCTAGTGTGTGTGCTACTAAACAAAAGTGAGAAAGGTGTGATACCTTTAGAGTTCTTACTATGCTTCGTTGGTTGTGATGTGGATGGTGGGGAAGGTATGTTACCTTTGGGACCCCCAACACACATTTTATCCATTGCAATATAATCAATAATGCCTATGTTCTAATGAGATGATATAGGTGAAGATGAAATGCTGGATGAAATCATTGGTTGCGTAGATCAATTTTGATATTCTTGCTTCTCTGTTACAACACCGATCATTCCCACAAACTCTTGGGTAGGTGGGTTGTTATGCACCTGATTGGATTGCTCAACATGGTTGGCATGTGTTGTTTTTTCTTCGTGTGTGGGCTAAAGGTATTGGAAGTCTACTATTGGTTGGTTTTTTGGAGCAAGAGGATTTCCCATCAGAAGCTCATGCCTCTCGATCATATCTTGAATTACATCTATAAAGAGATAACATGTTTGGATGTCATGGCCTCTTTGTTGATGGTAAAATAGTATAGATTTTTCTTGTGTGTCTTTGATCTATGCTTATTAGGTTTCAATGGATGGATGGGAAGCATTATTGCTTGTGCATCATACAATCAATTGAATATTGATACTAAGGACTCTGAAAAATGAGTATATTGCCATGGTGACTGTGAGTATATTGTTGGAGTTACAACAACAAGGAGATAGAATTCAGATAGCTCTTAGAAAACATGCCAGTCAACTTAGACATGGGCAATATGTATGGTAGCTTAGAAAAAAGCATTCACCATCTATTGTCATAGTCGGTGATTAAATTGTCATCATATTGCTTCAACCCCACGAGGTCGACCATTATCACCTTTCACTTAGTGTATAAGGTGAAGCATTCTAAGAACACATCTATGAATTGGTCAAGATTGTAGATGATATGCTTTGGGAGTTGGTTGTACCACTTCACAGCTGGGCTAGAGAGGGTAGTCAAGGATTTCCTCAAGAGTAAAGTATCATTATCTTGGATGCAAAAGCATTGGTTCAATAATTTGGTGACATGCTGTTGTGCATCTTCCTCCCCTTTAAATTTAGCTAGGTGGGGCATTTTAAACTATTCTAGATTGGAAGGGGCAGGCATAGAAGGATGAGGTGGTTGTGTATGTAACTGGTGCAAATTGGGCTTCTGAGACCCAGACCTGGAGGTGTTTTTTCAATTTACTCCATGCATTTTAGCAATGATTTAAATGCTTAAGAGGACTTGAACTCCTATTTGTTTTGGCCCTATGGGGGAGGGTGAGGGATACTAAGCCTATTGCATAGTGGTTGAATTTCATCCACCATGCCTCTATAAGGTACTTCATGGTATTCTTATCTAGGCTCAAGTTCATTGTATGCCCCATAGGGTGTTTCTCAAAATGGCCTATAAGGAGGGATAATCACTTGTGGAAGGCAATCTATGATAGGCCTAGGAGGTAAGTCTCAATTCATCCTAGGAGGTCTAGGGGGCAATATTTAAGATTGTATTAGATGCCTTGTGCGTCATTGCATCTGATAGGTGCTAGGTGTAAGCACCACTTCATGTAATGCATTTTGCAATTGCTCTTGTTGTATCTTTTGTTGTTCTTGTATCTTTTGTTGATACAACCTTTGTAGGTGTGCTCGTTGTGAGTCCACCCAGTGTTGATTTAATTGTTGTTGATCTAACTAGAGTTAATATTTATATTGTTGTCTGTTAAGATTTGGCCTAGTTTCCTAATGAGTAAGATTTCATTGCTCAATTGTAGGGGGTTTGTGTGCCCTTGTATTTGAAATATGAATGGGTTTATCATGTTTTTCCCTGCTAGTAGGATCTATTGCTTATTTTCCATTCTCCCTAAGGGTTGAATTTAGCTGATACTCTAGTTTATGAATCAGCTCTGTATAGTCTGATGATGTAGAACCATCATGTGGTTGCACCAAGTACTCTTAACAAGGAGTAGAAGGATGACTTGGGTCTTCTCCATCATCTATAAATAAAGCTTCATATTTAGTTTTAGATGTAAGCTTTGCATATTCAGGTTGCATGGAAGCACAATGTGCATATGTTGAGTGTTTTCTATGAGGAGTATGGGGGTGACTTGCTCGATCAGATGGGGTGGTTTGCTCATCCAAGCTAGGCCATGGTGTAGTATCATGGTCATATTTTTATTGATGTATAGAGAAATTTGGGATGTGAATCCATGATATTGACCTACTAGACCCCTTAGTGGGTAGATTATTCACTATATAGAATTCTATCATGGTATCCAAGTCAGGAAGTTTTCCTAGAGGACCTATGGGTGTTGCCCTATTAGGGGTATCTCGAAGGTTTGACCCCGTCAGGATGGTATTATTGTTATGATAAAACCTAGGATGCCATTTAGGTATGGGCATGTCCTCTAGACTTATTTGGAGATATTCAGTGGTTATGAAGCTTGAACCTCTCTCTGAATTGGAGGTGTTGTTTTTAACCATATTTGGACCAAATCTATAAAAGAGGGGTCCATCGACCATTTTTTAAAAAAAGGTTATAAGTGTTATATATCAAAATGATTAGTGTGAAAAGTTGATCATAATGGGCTAGGGCTCCAAAATTTGACTTTTGGGTCAAAATTTTGTATTTTTGAAATATTTGGCCCACCGGGGCCCATGGGGAAATGCCCACTTTTAGGAATTTTTGGGAAATTTTGAAGCATGAATATTTAGGACTCAACATTATGTGAGAGATGCAGAAGGAGCTAACTAAGAAAAAAAAACAAATTTGGCAAATTTTGGGGTTGTCTAGACCATTTTATGACTGTTTTAGTGTAGTTTTCCCCTATTTTCAGCATCAAAAATAGAGTAATCATAAAACCAACATAACTTTTTTTTTATAGCTTTGATTTGCATGATTCTCGATCCATTGGATGAAAAACAAAAAAGTAGATTTTTACTTATTTTTTTGAAAAAATAGGGTTTGGTCCTAGATGGTAAGATCTTACGTTGATTACCCAAACAATAAGGAAACACACAAAGTAGACAATATGATTATCTCCTTTAAGGATTAGGAACACACAATAAAATGATCAAATAAGCACACAAGAAAACAATGTGATTATCTCCTTTAAGTTTTAAATGTGAACCCTAAGTTGTTTGGTGTGTTTAGTTGTTGTTGCTCTTGAATTCTTGTTCATTATTTGGAATTAGAATGAGGTAGCTCAACCAAAGTGGTGACTAGGAACACTAGTGCCAAACATGAGGTTCTCAAAAGAGTCTAGGGTACTCCGCTTAAAACCCACAACGAGTGGAGAGATCGCCTAGCTCTTCCACTCTAAAATAACAAGTATTTCCAATAGTGGGAGGTATTTTGAACACTAGTGACCTATTCCCTCTTAAGAGAGTGCCCTATTCTATATAAGGTGTTGAGGGGGCAAGCTAGTGGAAGGAGGTGAAATCCAACGTCACTGGTCTGAATTGGAGGTTGGTGAAGAAATCCAACCTTATCAATTTTATTATGATACATGCACGTATGTGTGGTTCCATTTATGCTTAAATAAAGTAAACAATATAGCACTCAATGAGCTTTCACTAAATGCAAAAAGGATGTTTTACTTTTAGAAATGTTAGATAAAAGGTAAACCTAAAAAATGCATATCCTAAATGGTAACCTACCTGTTGTGGCTTCTCCACAACGTACCCCAAAATTGGGGACCCACCCTTTTGCATGTGTTCCAAGAAGATTGAAGTGGCCCATAGGCTAAAAATCAAGAAAAAAAAGCAAAACTCCACAAAAAAAAAAAAAGTGTCGTGATATCGCGACATGTTGCAGTTTCATGGCAAAAAGAGAAAAGGTGTTGCGATATCGTGACATGTTGCACCATCGTGGCCAAAATAGAAAAAGCGTCGCGATATCGTGACATGTTGCAGTTTTGCGGCAAAAAGAGAAAAGGTGTCGCGATATCGCAACATGTTGCACCATCACGGCCAAAATAGAAAAAGTGTCGTGATATTGTGACATGTTGCACCATCACGACCAAAATAGAAAAAGTGTCATGATATCACGACATGTTGCACCATCGCGGAAAAAGGAGAAAATGTGTCACGATATCATGACATGTTGCACCGTCGTGACCAAAATAGAAAAAGTGTCGCGATATCACGACATGTTGCACCATCGCAACCAAAATAGAAAAAGTGTCATGATAACGCGACATGTTGCACCATTGCGGCCAAAATAGAAAAGTGTCGCGATATCGCGACATGTTGCAGTTTCATGACAAAAATAGAAAAGGTGTCGCAATATCGCGACATGTTGCACCATTACGGCCAAAATAGAAAAAGCATCACGATATCGCGACATGTTGCAGTTTCGTGGCAAAAAGAGAAAAGGTGTCTTGATATCATGACATGTTGCACCATCACAGCCAAAAAATAAAAAGTGTCGCAATATCGTGACATGTGTTTTCATGGCCGTACAGGAAAACGTGTCACGATATCATGACATGTAGCATTTTTGTGATTCAAGGCAAAAAGAAAGAACTAGAAAGAAAAGTGTCGCGATATCGTGACATGTTCCATTTTTATGACCAAACAAGACAAGAAAGAACAAGAAAAGAAAAGTGTCATGATATCACGACATGTTGCGTTTTCACGACCGTACAGGAAGAAGTGTCATGATATCGCGACATGTTGCATTTTCACGACCAAACGAGCAAAGAAAGAACAAGAAAGAAAAGTGTCGCGATATCGCGACATGTTGCATTTTCATGGCCATACAGGAAAAAGTGTCACGATATCGTGACATGTTGCATTTTTGTGATCGAACAAGAAAAGGTGTCGCGATATCATGACATGTTGCATTTTCATGACTGTACAAGAAAAAGTGTCATGATATCGTGACATGTTGCATTTTCATGACCGAACAAGGAAAAGTTTTGCGATATCGTGACATGTTACATTTTCACGGCTGTAGGCAACAAAAGAGAGCAAGGAGGCAAAAGTGTCGCGATATCGCGACATGTTCTAGTTTCACCAAGGTAACGGACCTGCATCAATGTGGACATAAGGACAAAATCTAATGAATAAGACAAAGTGTTACATGATCATTTAAGATGGTCGTTACACACGGAGGGAAACAGATGCAAGCCCATGTGGAGAAACGCAGTGAAGGGCCACAAATGGAAACCAAAGCACATGCATACAAGGGAAGGTGAAACTAATAGTCAGGGAAGGTGAAACGAATAGCCATCAAAAATTGAAACAAACCGTCATGGAAGGAGAAACAATTTTTTTCAGAAGTTTAAATACACCATTCAAGGAGTCCAGAAGGGGGGTCAGAAACCGTTGCAAGAAGAGTTGCAGAGCTGAAGGCAAGAAGGCCATTCTGGACCTGTTTGAGTTGTTTCTCTTCCATAGACTAGTTTGGAAAAACCAGAGATTCTGCTATTATAAAATGACATATTTTTAATGCAGAAGTGTTCAGAAATTTGCATCTTGTGGGTAAGAAAGAAGGAGATTTTCTTTGCATGCTATGGATTTAATGTTTATTATTTCATTTTTTAGATTTCAAATTTATAGATAATGTTAAATGCCATATTTTTGGGTTACATTAGGTGAATATTTGAAATCTGAAATGTTATTTCATACCCTAGGAACCAGCACTTAGTCTATGGGGATTGTGCATGTTTTGTAATTCCAATAGGTTAGGTTGTATGCATGGAGACCTCACATTTTCGATTTTTTCGGAAAAGGATAGCATCATACTGAATGTGTTTTATTTTCAATTTCCTGCATTTCTTTTTCATTTTTTGCATTTTATTTTTCAAAAAGTTTAACTTATTTAAAATAAACATTTAAAAATTACAAAATCCAAAAAAAAAACACAATGAACAATCACTAAAGTTTCATGATGAAATAAACCAACATTGCCCCTTGTTTACAGTTACTTGTAATCACTAAGGTGTTCCAAAAATTTAAATTGATTATCTTCATTTGAGATTACCAATACACAGTTGCAAATGCTAATACAGCGGAGACCTTGGAGAAGTTGTTTGTTTGACTTCTTTGCAAGAGGGTATTTGGAACCCAAATCCTAAAGGAGAGTTGTACTTTCACAACTGGGTGAAAATACCACTCAATAGATTGGCACTAGAAGGAGGGCCTAATCGGTTTATTTTATTGTCCTAACACTTTTTGATTGTTCATACAAGAATAACATGTTTTGAATAAGGTGTTTTGATTGTGCATTGTTTTAGAATACTACTTTGTCAAGGTTCCTTCTTTCATGACTAACAAATTGATTTTGAAGTTATTCTTTGAATTTCATTAATTGCAAGATTTTCTATGTGTCACAAGTTTTCTTTGAGGTACTGAGAGTTTTGTCAGGTTCTTGTAGGGTTATCATCACAATTTTGAATCAAATGGCCCAACCTCCACCACCTCCTTGGTATGGAGCCCATAACATTCCTTTGAATATTGTAGGGGATATTCACGAGATATCTAGGAATATAGAGATATTTTTGCCCAAATACAAACCGAATGGTCCACGAACCATAGAAGAACATATTCAGGCCTATAGGGATTTTTTGATACGATTGCACATTCAACATGAAGATGTGGCTTGTAGACTCTTCCCCATGAGCCTAGACCAAGTGGCTTACAAATGGTATATTTGCTTACCTATTGGGTCCATTACATCATGGATGCAAATGAAAGATGCTTTTGTCAACCAATTCAGGTCACCATTAGATCCCACAATCATCTATAATCAATTCATTACGTGCAAAAGAGGCCAGGGTGAGCCAATCCGAACTTTCAATCAAAGATTTCAAAAGTTCCATAATAGAGCAATTTGGCATTTTGCCATTGATCTCGCGGTATCTTTGCAAATATATTTTGGGGCATTGGATCCTATGATGGCAATGTTTGCAAGGTGAAATCCTCAAGTTACCATGCTTTCTCTAGCCTACAATGAAGCTATGACCATTGAACAACAAATGACACCATAGGGTTATGGGTTTTCCCAGATGCCTATGGTAGGACAATATGGTCCATATGGTCAAGATCCTATGATGAATCAGATCATGGCCCCACAAATATCAGGCATAAATGCTTTGCCTTATCAACAGCCATATTCATCAACACCCGCTTATGCACCCATTCCAATTCAACCAATCACATCCATTCCCCCCATTCCTTCATTTTTGTAAAATAGTCAGCTGAAAATGCAGGGAGCTAGTCCAGTTAATTCTTAGGCTATAGTTACTTTCCCCAATCCAATTTCGATTCAAAGTGTGAATCCCTATGCAAATCAAGTGGCTCAAAATCCAACTCAAATGTTAAGTCAAGATCTCACCAATTACGCAAATCATATTGGAACTAGCAATAACATACCTCAACCAAAAGAGATTTATTCAAAGGTTGATGAACTCAAAAATATGGTTCAAAAATTGAGTAATGATTTGGTTCAAAAATAGAAGTATGAATCCCATGCCCCTCACCCAAATAAAAATTTCAACAATAGAGGGAGATAGTGGAATGCGAAGCCAAACAATGGGGGTGTGCCTTCCCCTATTGCTAATCAGATAGATACTTCTACAAGACCAAGTCACTCTAGTTCCATTCTTAATATTTCTGATTTTGCATGGGAAAATGGGTGTTGATTACATAATACAAAGACGCATAATGAAAGGAATTGTCCTGAAATAGCTAGGTATACCCATTGTCCCCAAGCTCAAGGGGATGATTTGGAACTTATGCCAAATGAGGGTCTACCCCAACATAATAAAGGAGATGACAACGTTTTGGTGGTGGAAACTCTATATTGTCAAGAGAGTGAGAATGAGGAAGGTGAAGATGAATGGGATGAGAAACATGTGGATGAATCAGAAGATGAAGAAGAGGTACTTGAGCATCATGACTTGAACTTGGAGGATGATTACTAT
This sequence comes from Wollemia nobilis, assembly GCA_028583015.1. Lineage (NCBI taxonomy): Eukaryota > Viridiplantae > Streptophyta > Pinopsida > Araucariales > Araucariaceae > Wollemia > Wollemia nobilis. The sequence goes on along the minus strand of JAQPPZ010016892.1, from coordinate 4,198,990 downwards.
GATTCGTGGAAGAAATGGGAAGAACATTATCAATCTAAATCTTCTAATAAACTTGTTGTGCCAATTAATATGCAGGATAACTCAATTGCTTCCTCACATGAGGATACTGTAAATCCTATACAATTTGAGAAAGTTTTGGAAGAGGAATTAGAATCTCATCAAATTTTGGAACATGATAAGGATTCTACAACCATGAATCAAGAAAGAGAGTCATTTGCTTTAGATTCCTTGGGAGGAAAAGAGATTGAAAATCTTGATCCAATTACTTGTGCTACAATGATTACACCATTTCAAAATGAGAAAATTACAAAACCTAAATCATTTGGGTTTGATATCATTGATGATCCAATTGAAAATCTCATGTTACCCAAAACAACCCAAGTGATTGATCACGGAAATGTGTTAGTTAACCCACCCCTAGATAGACAAGACTTATGGTTTGAAAGGGATGGACGTATTTTTTGATTGGGTACCTAAGTTTGGTGCCTTTGATAAACAAGTCATGGAGAAAGATCAAGTGCTACAGGATGATGAATGTCATGAGAGAAAAGATGAATTTTTAAATCCTCTTCAAGTAAGGTCAAATGAAAGTGAGCCAAAGGTAAAATCTCACTGTTTTGGTTTCACCATACAAAATTCGAATGAAGGTTTGCCTAATGAATGGTTTGATTCAAATATTATTAATGTTATGGCTTTATTGAATGAAAATGAAAGCTTATTTCTACACCATGAATCAAAGTGCGGAATGGACATCTTAAAGAATAGACATAAAAGAATTGAACGTCAATCATTGTCTAATCAATTTGAAAACTTGAAGCTCCACCATAGGATTATTAATGAAACTAAATCAAATTGGTATGGTGAGAGGGGCAAGTGGAGGTTTGGTTCTTTGTTTGGTTTGATCTTGTTTCTATTGGATTCCTACAAAACTTGGTATGCGTATCACGTCATATGTCTTTTAAAGAATTCTAATCAGGTTTGGGATCCGAGAAAATGATAATCCAAACTTTTTGTACATTTGTATATACTTTTGGTTTTTGTGTTTTGGTTTCTGAATGAATCTCATTTTGGTTTTAAGTTTTGTGTGTTGGTCCTTTGGACATTTTTGGTTTGTCAATTTACGTCCTTATGAATGTTGACTAAGACATGGAGAATATGAAACATTGGAATTGTATTGCAGAAAGCTCCATGAATAGCGTAAACACACTAAGGAATATTGTTTGGAACTTGTGATGCATGAAATTGTCAGTTTTATAAATTATGGAAAAGTAGGTGGTTTAATCCATCTACATTTCAAAAGAAGCAATGCATTCATATCTCACATTACATTCCACACTGCATATACATTTCATCTTAGTTGCATCTTCATTTCATATACAATCATTGAAGAGGTGTTGAATCCTCTTAGGGTTATTACATAACATATATTAAAAGGATCCTAAGGTTGGTAACCGATGCCCAAACTATCTTGAACCAAGCATGTTCTATGCATATTAAAGAGAATTTTTAGCAAAATGGTCAAAACCATACTTGGAAGAAACGGTGAGGCAAAAGGAATATTTCGTGTCTGTCCCATCATGCAATATAATCCTTAAACAGTGGTTTTTACCACTCCCATAATGCTTAAAGCCTAAAATCAGAGTAGTAAGGATAGGGTTAAATCCTCATCGAACTTAGGTTGAGGATCCGATTCCCCAAAGCTCTGATTTGACCTTCATGGAGTAGTAAGGATAGGGTATAATTCTCATCTCACCTAGATTGATAATACGATTCCCCAAAGCTTCTATTTTTCCCATTCAAGAATTTGAAATTACAAAGCAAATATTTGTCATTTCTTTATTAATATTGGATTGGAAGGATCGTACTACATGTCCCTTGCAAGTATGGGTAGTCATCCCCAAGGTCCAAGAAATCAAAAGTAGAGCCAAATCATGGATTATAGGGTTAATATCCACCAGGGCTATAGACGCCTGGCTGGCATTGGAATATGCTCATGCGTGGCAATATGTCTTGTCTAAAATAAGACCATTGACTGCTCAAACGGATAGGCTAGCTTGATAGTTTCATCCATAACAGGTTAAATAATTTTTTTCAAGATGAGGTAATGAACTCCAGATCAGAGTAGTAAGGATAGGGTTAAATTCCCATTTCGCTTAGGTTGGGAGTCCTATTCCCCAAAGCTCTGATTTCACTTACACTTGCACATGGGTTCAAGATGGTAGTGACACATAACCAGCTTTGGGATCTAGTAAATTAATTCAGTATGCATATATTTGGTCCTAAGAGGGTTTGATAGTTTTAATATGTTTGTTCATGATACTAGAAGGTTTGAGCCTTTGCAAAGCAGGTTGTTATATCTCTAGCATCTTCATCATACATCAAATCCTGCATAAATCATTCATAGCATTGCATACAAATCATAAGTGAAACTAACAATGGAATGTTGATCAATTTCAAATGATAAGGAATGAAGCACATTGCACACATCGAGCTGATGCTTAATAATTCTAATGCTTCATGTATTTCTCGTCTAGTTTCATTCTTGGGATATTTTTTGATGCTTGTATTTGAGTCTGTGTTTTTAGGTTGAGTTCTCACCAAAATTCTTAGGAGAATTTCCCAACAGAGTCGCCATTTGTTGTGGCTGCTCCACAATGTACCCCAAAATTGGGGACCCACCATTTTGCATGTGTTCCAAGAAGATTGAAGTGGCCCATAGGCTAAAAATCAAGAAAAAAAGCAAAACTCCACAAAAAAAAAGTGTCACGATATCGCGACATGTTGCAATTTCATGGCAAAAAGAGAAAAGGTGTCGCGATATCACGACATGTTGCACCATCATGGCCAAAATAGAAAAAGTGTCGCGATATCGCGACATGTTGTAGTTTCATGGCAAAAAGAGAAAAGGTGTCATGATATCGCGACATGTTGCACCATCATGGCCAAAATAGAAAAAATGTCACGATATCGCGACATGTTGCACCATCATAGCCAAAATAGAAAAAGTGTCGTGATATCGTGACATGTTGCACCATCACGGCCAAAGGAGAAAAGGTGTCGCGATATCGCGACATGTTGCATCATCATGGCCAAAATAGAAAAATTGTCGCGATATCGCAACATGTTGCACCATCACGGCCAAAATAGAAAAAGTGTCACGATATCGCGATATCGTGACATGTTGCGATTTTGCGACAAAAAGAGAAAAGGTGTCATGATATCATGACATGTTGCACCATTGCGGCCAAAATAGAAAAAGTGTCATGATATCGCGACATGTTACACCATCGCGGCCAAAGAAGAAAAAGTGTCGCGATATCGTGACATGTTGCGTTTTTGCGGCCGTACAGGAAAAAGTGTCGCGATATCGTGACATGTAGCATTTTTGTGATTCAAGGCAAAAATAAAGAACTAGAAAGAAAAGTTTCATGATATCGCGACATGTTCCATTTTCACGACCAAACAAGACAAGAAAGAACAAGAAAAGAAAAGTGTCGCGATATCGCGACATGTTGCATTTTTGCGGCCGTACAGGAAGAAGTGTCACGATATCGCAACATGTTGCATTTTTGTGACCAAACAAGAAAAGAAAGAACAAGAAAGAAAAGTGTCGTGATATCGTGACATGTGTTTTCATGACCGTACAGGAAAAATTGTCACGATATCGTGACATGTTACATTTTCACGACCGAACAAGAAAAGGTGTCGCAATATCGTGACATGTTGCATTTTCATGGCCGTACAGGAAAAAGTGTCGCGATATCGTGACATGTTGCATTTTTGTGACTAAAAAAGAAAAGGTGTCACGATATCGAGACATGTTACATTTTCATGGATGCAGGCAACAAAAGAGAGCAAGGAGGCAAAAGTGTCACGATATTGCGACATTTTCCAGTTTCGCTAAGGTAACGGACCTGCATCAACGTGGACATAAGGAAAAAATCTAATGAATAATACAAAGCATTACATGATCATTTAAGATGGTCATTACACATGGAGGGAAACGGATGCAAGCCCATGTGGAGAAACACAGCGAAGGGCCACAAATGGAAACCAAAGCACACGCATACAAGGGAAGGTGAAACTAACAGTCAGGGAAGGTGAAACGAACAACCATCGAAAAGTGAAACAAACTGTCATGGAAGGAGAAACAATTTTTTTTTAGAAGTTTAAATACGCCATTCAAGGAGGCCATAAGGGGGGTCAGAAACTGCTGCAAGTAGAGTTGCAGAGCTGAAGGCGAGAAGGCCATTCTAGACCTGTTTGAGTTGTTTCTCTTCCACATACTGGTTTGGAAAAACTAGAGATTTTGCTATTGTAAAATGACATATTTTTAATGCAGAAGTGTTCAAAATTTTGCATCTTGTGGGCAAGAAAGAAGGAGATTTTCTTTGCATGCTATGGATTTAATGTTTATTCTTTCATTTTTTAGATTTTGAATTTATAGATAATGTTAAATGCCATATTTTTGGGTTACATTAGGCAAATATTTGAAATCTAAAATGTTATTTCATACCCTAGGAACCAACACTTAGTCTATGGGGATTGTGTATGTTTTGTAAGTCCAATAGGTTAGGTTGCATGCATGGAGACCTCACATCTTCGGTTTTGTTGGAATAGGATAGCATCATACTGAATGTGTTTTATTTTCAATTTCTTGCATTTCTTTTTCATTTTCTGCATTTTATTTTTCAGAAAGTTTAACTTATTTAAAATAAACATTTAAAAATTACAAAATCCAAAAAAAAAAACACAATGAACAATCACTAAAGTTTCATGATGAAACAAACCAACATTGCCCCTTGTTTACAGTTACTTGCAATCACTAAGGTGTTCCAAACATTTAAATTGATTATCTTCATTTGAGATTACCAATACACAGTTGCAAATGCTAATACAGCAGAGATCTTGGAGAAGTTGTTTGTTTGACTTATTTACAAGAGGGGATTTGGAACCCAAATCCTAAAGGAGAGTTGTACTTTCAAAACTGGGTGAAAATACCACTCAACACTACCCATTAGTTAGGCTCCAAGAAATCAAACCATAAATGTACATTTATACTTAGTTTATTTTCAAATTTTCTTTTTTTTTCACTGTTTTTGCAATTATAGAAAATCAAAATCTACCTTTCTACATTTCAAGAAATCAAGGGAGACAAGAAAAACCAAATTTCAAAAAATTTGAATAGTAGGAATGAAAACTGGAGGTTCAGGCACTTACCTTGATGGCCTATTGTTGAGTGGTGTTTTCACCCAATTGTGAAAGCACACTCTCCGGTAGGATCCGAGTCCCAAAATCCTCTGCTTGCAAAGAAATTATGAGTAAATAATTTCTCCAAGGTTCCTGTTATGATAGTTCTTTAATCACCAATGATGCTGTTCAAATGAAATGCTAGGAATACCTTAGGGTTTGCAAGTGGATGTTAACAAGGGGCACTGTAGTTTACTTTAATTTGAATTTACAGTGGACTCAAAATGAATAAATCTACTTTGATCTTTAGTTCTGATGGATTTTCAGTTATTTACTTGAATTACAGTAATTAAAATGCAGAAAATAAAGTAAGGGTTTGAAAAATAAAGAAAGCAAATGAAAATGAAACTAAACTACATCCAGAGTGCTATCATCAATTCGATGAAACCGAAGATAATGAGGTTTTCTGCATGCAACCTAACCTAATGAACCTGCAAATTCGCACAATCCAAATAAGCTAGGTGCGGGTTTCTAGGGTTTCTACTGTAATTCCAGATTTAGGCATTCGCATGAAGCAACCAAGAACACTTGCATTAAACTTCACCTAAAAGCCTTAGAAATCTGAAATGAATGATAAAACATTAAATCATGCATGCAAAAAATGACTCCTTCTTTCTCATCAATGAGATGCCAACTCTCTGTATTTCTGTATTAAATGATATGTCAATTACATTTACAGAATGTTCCAGGCTTAAATATTCCAGAACAAATGAAGGAAATTGCCCAAGTGCAGGCCCAAAATGGCATGAAGCCCTTGTCTCTGCAACTCTGCAAGCAGCAATTTCCAACCCTTCCTTCAATCCGTGCTTTTGATTTTATACTAACTGAAACGGCTCTTCGATTCTCCCTGTGTCGCTTCGTTTCACCTTCCTGCATGTGACCTTTCAAATTCTTGCCTTTTCTTTGCTTTTGATTCACGCTCGATGCCGAAACGTGCGAAATCTTCCATTGCATGTAACGCTTCTGCAACCCTGACACCTGTATGCCACGTGTTCTATGTTTTCTACGCCTTCTGTAACGTCTTCCTGTGAAAATCGTGACAAAAACAACATGCAGCCTATTCACCTTCCTGGCTACGAAAACGCGACATGTCACGAAATCGTGACACTTTCCTCGTCCGTACGTCTTCGGTCGCTTCTTGTCATGAAATCGCGACCATTTTCTCTTTCGGGCCTTCTTTCTGCAAACTGTCGTGATTTCGCTACCGTTTTCTCCTTCGGGCCTTCTAAACTGTCGTGATTTCGCTACCATTTTCTGTTTCGGGCCTTCTCATCGCAAACTGTCGCGATTTCGCTACGTTTTGACTCTCACTCCTTTGCGCTCAATTCTGTCGTGATTTCGTGACCATTTTCCATTTCGTACACTTGCCATTTTCATCGTCGAAATCGCTACGTTGCCTCCATCCGTACTACTTTGAGCCAAACGACTGTCGCGATTTCGTGATGCCTTTTCACTTCATCCCCCTTTCTGCTTTCGTCGCGATTTCGTGACATTTGTGACCATTTTGCCTTTCCCTATTTGATAGTTCCTATCACGATATCGCGACGTGTTCTTGCTTCGTGCTCTTTGACCTCTTTTGTGTGATATCGCTTTTCTTGTGCCTTTGACTGTTTGACCCGCGATTTGCGACATGTCACGATTTCGCTACGCCTTTCCAATTTGTCTTTCTCTCTCCTCTTTTGGCCACGACGGAGCTACATGTCGCGATTTCGTGACGTTTTTTCAATTTTTGCAGTGACAGAGCAACATGTCACGATTTCGTGACAATTTTCTGGTTTTGGCCGCGACGGAGCAACATGTCGCGATTTCGTGACACTTTCTATTTTTGGCAGTGATGGTGTGACAGGTCGCGATTTTGCGACATGTCGCGATTTCGCGACACTTTCTACACTTGTGCATTTTTTTCCTTTTTCTTCATTTTTAGCATCTGGGCCACTGAGATCTTCTCTAAAAACCTGCAAAAAAGGTGGGTCCCCAATTTTGGGGTGTGTTGTGGATCAACCACAACAAATGGCGACTCTGCTGTCAAATGCTCTTGAGCATTTTAGTGAGAACCCAATCTGAAACATATCACAAACTTGAAAACATGTGTTAGCACATAAGCAATACAAACAAATGCCCAAGGATCAGAAGTACATGAATCATTAGAATCCTCAAGTATTAGCTCAGTGTGTGCAATGAATTTCTTTCCCTATCATTTGAAATTGATCAACATTCCATTGTCAGTTTTGCATGAATGCATATGCGAGATTGTGAATGATTTGTGTATCCTAATGAATATGCTATGAGATTTTGCTTTTATGCAAGGCATAGTCTTTCTTCTAGTATTATGTACAAACATTCAAGATTGCCAAACCCTCTTAAGATCAACTAATGAATTGCTTTATTACATCCCAAAGTTGGTTATGAGTCCCTACTATCTTGAACCCATGTGCAAGTGAATGTGAAATCAGAACTTTGGGGAATCAGACTCCCAACCAACCGAGATGAGAGTTTAACCCTATCCTTACTATTCTGATTTAGAATTCATTACCTCACTTTGAGCAAAATAATTAAACCAATTATGGAAGAAATGGTCATGCTAGTCTAACCCTCTGGACAATCAGTGGTCTTGTTTTTTAGACAAGACATGTTGCCATGCATGGGCATATCTAACCCCACAATCCAAAACTTATCTTCATTTCTTTGGACCTTGGGGATGACTACCCATCCTTTGCAGAGGACAAGTAGTACGATCCTTCCAATCCAATATAAATATGAGATGGGAAACATTAATTTTTTTACTTCTTGGACCTTGGGGATGACTACCCATCCTTGCTAGGGACATGTAGTACGATCCTTCCAATCCAAAATTTAGATGTAAATGGAAAATATTAATTTTGTTGCTTAGACCTTGGGGATGACTACCCATCCTTTGTAGAGGACAAATAGTACGATCCTTCCAATCCAAGATTTATTATGAAATGAGACATAAGAGCTTTGGGGAATCAGATTCTCAACCTAAGCGAGATGAGAATTTATGCCCTATCCTTACTACTCCATGTGGGTCAAATCAAAGCTTTGGGGAATTGGATCCTCAACCTAAGTTCGATGAGGATTTAACCCTATCCTTACTACTCTGATTTTAGGCTTTAAGCTCTATGGAAGTGGTCAAAACCACTGTTTTAAGGATCATGTTGCATAATAGGATAGACATGAAAAACTTCTTTCGCCCAACCTTTTCCTCCAAGTTAGGTTTTGATCATTTTGCTCAAGATCCTTTTTAATGTATGAGACGTGCTTGGTTCTAGATATCTCAAGACTCAGTTTCCAACCTTAGGATTTTTCTTACATTTATGTTATAACACAACCCTAAGAGGATTTGACATACTTTAATGATTTGCACCTAAGATGCATATGCAACTAAGATGAAATGTATGTAAAGTGAGATGGAACATGAATGCATTATCTCTTGAATTGCAAATGAAATGATTTGTCATGCAAAACTGACTCTTTCATGCATCACAAGTTTCAAACGATATAATTAAATTGTTTGTGTTACTTGTGGAGCTTTTACAAGACAATTCCAATATTTCATATTCTCCTAACCTTAAGCATAAGTTGACATCTCAATTTTTTATTTTTTTATTATTTTTTATTTTTTATCAAAATTAACAAAACATGTCAATTGAAATCAAATCCACAACCAAAATCCTAGCTAGACTAACAATCCTAAACAATAAAAACAAAATCTGAAAATCCCCACCAAAACCGAAAGAATAATATCAAAATCTCACAACCTAAGGGCTAAAATAATGCTTTAAAATCTGCCCATTAACCGGTAGCATGAAATCTCTCCCTTCTAAAGTTTTTAGCCTGAAGGTATTCTTCCCAAGAATCTCCGAAATCTGATATGGGCCTAACCAAAGACAATCAAACTTTTGATGATTCCCTTTTTCCTCATGTCTTTTGTCCCATAGTAATACCAAATCTGAAATTCTGAATGATTTAACTTTGGCCCTTCTGTCAAACCATCTTTTGATAACTTCCTGGTGTTTATTCATGTGATTCATGGCCTCTTCTCTCTTTTCATCAAGGTGCAACAAATGACTTGACCTGGCTTCAACTTGATCATCTGTCCCCAAGTACTCTTGTATGAAATGCAAGGTCTGCAACTTCAAATTTGCAGGAAATATCGGGTCTTGCCCATAGACCAAATGATAGGGAGTATTCCCTATGGATTCTTTCACTCTGGTCCTATCTGCCCAAAGGGCAAACTTCAATTGGTTGTGCCAGTCCCGAGGGTTCTTTTCCAACAACTTCTTAATGGTATTCAACAAATTCTTATTTGAAGATTCGGCCAACCCATTTCCTTGAGGATAATAATTGGATGCAAACTTTAAGCTCACTTTGTTATCATATGCCCAATCTGCAAATTGTGTAGAAATAAAAGCTTTACCATTGTCACTGACAATAGAATCGGGCATTCCAAATCTTGTTATAATTTGGTCCTCAAGGAATTTAATCACAACGTCTGTGGTGGCATGTTTAGTAGGAATCGCTTCTGTCCACCTTGTACGATAATCTGTAGCTGTCAATATGAATTTATGAGAATCAGAAGAATTTGGGTTAATAACCCCGATGAAATCTAGTCCCCACTGTGCAAATGGTCTCATTTCAACTACAGGTTGTAACGGCATGGCTGCATTTCTTTCTCTACTGGCAGCCACTTGACAGATATGACAAGATCGTACATGGGCATGTGCATCTTTGAAAATATGGGGCCAGTAGTATCCTGCTCTCAGGATTTGATGTGCTGTAGCATTGGCCGCACCGTGACCAGTTCCATGTTTCCCGTGAAATTCCTGCAACACCCTGGCAGCTTCTTCTTTGTTCAAGCACCTCAGGTAGATACCTTCATGATTCTTCCTGTAAAGCACACCAGATTTCATCAGATAATTGACAGACTTAAGCCTTAAAGCTCTTCTCTGTGTTGAATTCAGATTAGAAGGACACTTACCAGTCAATAAAAATTGCACAATATCAACATACCAGTCATCCTTAGCAATGTATTATGTATTCGAGCATTGGCCTGTTATTTGCGGATTATTTTCTGCGATCGCCTTCGCCAATCCCTGTCCTCGAACTAGTTTCATAGGTTGGATTTCGAGATCAAATTCTTGGATGGTGGAAATCCATTTTCCTCTTTTCTCACCTAGTTCATTTTGTAAAAACATGGTCTTGACAGCAGAGTCGGGCACGATGGCAATAACTCTGTTGTGTACAATGTAGTGCCTAAATTTTTTCACCGTTTTAAAAAGTGCGTACATTTGCTTATCAAGGATTGAATACCTTAATTGAGCATCTTTCAGGGGGCACTTAAAAATGCTATGGGTTTTTCGGCACTATCCTCGCCTTTTTGGGTTAAGACACTCGCAAAGGAGTGTTCTGATGCAAAAGCATAAATATAGAAAGGCTTGGAGTAGTCTGGACTTATAAGGACCAGGGGCTCTGGAAATGGCATCTTTGATGTTCTGGAAGGCCACTCTACTTTCCTCGTTCCATTTTACATCCACATCTTTCTTGAGCATCTTGTTCAGAGGTTTGGCTATCTCAGCAAAGCTAGAGATAAACTTCCTCACAAAATTAACCTGCCCAAAGAAAGATCTCAATTCTTTTTTACTACTCGGGAGAGGTAGGTTTTGGATAGCTTGTATCCTTTCTGGGTCGATGGATATGCCCTCTTTTGAAATGATGTGACCCAGCAATTTTCCTTCTGTTACTCCGAAAATGCACTTTTTGGGATTTAAGGAAATTCCATGTTCTCTGCATCTTTGAAGCACTTTCTTTAAATCTTTGACATGGTCCTCTCTCTTCTTCGAGAAAACCGGGATATCATCCACATACACGATGATGCATTTGCCTATGAGCCCTTTGAATGCATAATCCATGGCGCGTTGAAAAGTTGCACCAGCATTTAACAGTCCGAACGACATTCTCTTATATGCAAATGTCCCCCACTTGGTAGTGAAGGTCTGTTTTCATCCTGTCATCTGGATGTATAAGAATTTGGTTGTACCCAGAATACCCATCGAGAAAGGACATCATTTCAGATCCATTTACCATTTGTAGAATTTCATCGATTGATGGCAGTGGATAATTATCCTTTTGAGAGGCTTTATTAAGATTTCGAAAATCTATGCACAGCCTAATCTCTCCACTCTTTTTTCTCACTGGAACGAGGTTAGCCACCCAGGTTGAGTGCCTAACAGGAAAAATGATTTTCGCTTCCAATAATATTTTAACCTCCTTTTCGATCAAAGGCTCCAATAGCGGGTTAACAACTCGTTGTCTTTGCCTAAAAGGCTTGGAGTCTGGCTTCAAAGGGATGGTATGTGTGATAATGTTTTGGTTGTATGTCTTCAGCTCATTGTAGTTCCAAGCAATACAATCTATGTAATGCTTCAATGCTTGCATTATATTGCTCCTTTCTTCATCTGTACATGCCTTTGCAATGTACACCTCCTTTGGATTGTCTGCACTCCCTAGATTAATTGAATCACATGCATCTTTAGGGAGTGGGACTCTTTTTCCTTTCTTGGTCTTGCATCCCATGTCGAACATCTTTTCCAATGAAACCACGTCTTTAGGAATTTTTTTGGATTGATACGCAGTTTCAATTTCATCTTCTGTTTCATCCTGCCACCTTTGCTCCTCATCAATCACCTGATTTTCAAAAATACCCGAGTTCGTGACAAATTTGAAAATGTGTCTGTCACTTTCAAAAACCTGGAAATTCTTTACATTATCGGGTATTGATGGACAAGGAACCAGTTCAATGGAAAACTTTTTACATCTTTTTATATCAACCGGGTTTAACATGCCCGCGACGACTGCAAGAGAGTCTGCTATTCGATTTCCTTTCCTAGAAATAAGGGCTATGTTGAATGCATCGAACTCCTCCATGAGGTCCATAACCCTAGTTCTATAAAGGCTTAGTCTCCTGTCACGGCATGTATATTGTCCTTTGATTTGCTTGACTACCAACTCAGAATCTCCCAAAACCTTCAAGCATTTAACATGCTTGCTCAATGCTAGACGTAAACCAAAGATCAATGCTTCGTATTCTGCCACATTGTTCGTGCAAGGAAATTGCAGTCTATAAGCAGCTAATAATGGTTTACCTCCTGGACCAGTGAGCTCGACTCCAGCTCCTGCTCCCTGTCTAGATTTTGATCCATCGAACCTGAGCAACCACGTGTAATCATTTTCCTCAGAAGAGCCACCATGACACGCCTCCTCTTTAGGCTCTTCAGCAGCTTCCTCAACATCAAGTGCATAAACTCCTAGTTCTGGCTCAGAAAACTGAACTTCATTCGGCTTGTTAAAATCTATTATAATCTCCTTAAGCCTCGGTTCATTTTCCACTCTGATTTGGTTTGCAATTCCCTTCCATGGTAGCCACATATGTGAGCAGTCTGTTGAAAAATAGCCATTCAAAGTTTTCATCCAATCCCTCGCAAGTAACATTCCATACCTACTTGGGATATTAACCACCAAAATGTCTACAACCTGCTGGACCCTGGGTTCAGAATTCAATTGAATCTTGACATCATATAGAGTCCCTACCACATTTACCTCTGAACGGTCCAATTGCAAGACCGTACATTTGGATGAAACAGGTTGCAGACCCAGCTTTTGACATATCTTCGAAGGCATGAGGTTGCTCGTGGCTCCTGTGTCCACCAAATAGTTATGCAAATTCTTACCCGCAATTCTCAGAGTCAGTAAGAATGGCGGGACATCCCTTCTCTCCTTTCGCAAAATCAGATGGGACTCAACTCTTTTTTCCTTCCACATTGGATCAGGTGAGTTCAAAGCTTTTATCAACGCCTCCTTTTGGCCAGGCAATCTAGCTGCGTCCAAGAATGAAAGGCTAGATTTGGACTTCTTTAGATCCTCCACTATGTCATAGTTTGGCTTTTCGAATTTGACTGTCTTCTGCACGTCATTAGACATTTCTCTTCTGAGTGGAGGGGGAGGATTATTATTTGCCTTAGTATCCGGAGGAAGAATAGAATTGTTTGGAGGTGTTGATGAGGTTTTAGGGGCTTTAGATTTACTTCTCAAATGGTATCCATGATTCCCCTTTCTGAAATCTTGAAAAGCTTGCACCTCCTGTTCCAAAATTTCGTCTTCTTCTTCCTCACTCTCACCTTCTTGATGATATACAGTTTCCATCACCATAATATTATCATCTTGATGTTGTGATGGACCCTCATTTGATACCAGTTCCAAATCATCAACTTGTGCCTGAAGACAATGAGTGTATCTAGCAATTTCAGGACAATTCCTCTCATTGTGTTCTTTTGTGTTGTGCAACCTGCACCCCCTTTCCCATGCCAAATCTGAAAGATTCAAAAGAGAATTGGATTGGCTAGGTCCTGTAGAAGCATCTAATTGATTAGCAATGGGAGCGGGAACTCCCCCATTGTTTGGCTTGGTGTTCCAGTGCCTCCCTCTATTGTTAAAATTTTGATTTGGGTGAGGGGCATGGGACTCATACTTCTGTTGTTGAACCCTGTCATTGCTCAGTTTATGAACTAATTTCTTGAGCTCTTCGACTTCTGAATAAACATCCTTCGGTGGAATCATATTGTTGTTAACCCCCGTTGGATTCGCATAATTAATGGGGTCTTGATTCAACACTGGGGTCGGGTTCTGAGGAATTTGATTCCCGTATGGATTGACACTTTGAATCGGGGTTGGATTTGGAAAAGGAACTATGGCCTGAGGATTGACTTGGCTAGTTCCTTGCATAGTTGATTGACTGTTCTGCAAAAATGCAAGGACAGGTGGAATGGATGTGATTGGTTGGATTGGAATGGGTGCATACGCGGGTGCTGGTGGATACGGCTGCTGATATGGGAAGGCGTTCATGCTTGGCATTTGTGGTGCCATGAGCTGATTTGCCAAGGGAGCTTGACCATATGGAGCATACTGTCCCATCATAGGCATCTGGGGAAACCCGTAGCCTTGTGGTGTCATTTGCTGCTCGATAGTCATGGCTTCATTATAGGCCAAAGCCAGCGTGGTGACCTGAGGATTGCGTCTTGCAAACATGGCTGTCATGGGGTCCAATGCCCCAAAATATATCTGTAAAGCCACTGCGGGATCAATAGCAAAGTGCCTAATTGCTCTATTATAGCACTTTTGGAATCTCTGATTAAACATTCTGATCGGTTCCCCTTGGCCCCTTTTGCATGTAATAAACTGATTGTAAATAGTTGCGGGATCTAAGGGTGACCTAAATTGATTAACAAAGGCATTTTCCATTTGTGTCCAAGAAGTGATTGAACCAGTTGGCAAGCATATATACCATTCATATGCTATTGGATCTAAGCTCATGGGGAAAAGTCTGTAGGCCACATCTTCATATTGAACTTGCAGCCTAATTAAAACATCCCTATAGGCTTGGATATGTTCTTCTACTGTTCTTGGGCCATCTGGTTTGTATTTAGGCAAAAATATTTCAATGTTCTTGGGGATTTCATGGATATCCCCAGCAATATTCAAAGGAGTATTGTTAGCTCCATACCAAGGAGCTGCTGGAGCTTGAGCCATTTGACTCAAAATTGATGAAGACAAACCTACAATAGCAGTAGAAATATTACTGACTATAGGCACACTAGGGGCAACTGATATTACTGGCGTAGGTCCACTCGATGTTCCTGGAGAAAATAGGTCTTTTGTGACTGGTGAACTTACGACTTGCTTGGTTTTATTCTTGGGAGTACCAGTAAGGTCATGAAAAATGGTTTCTCCGGTTGTTTGGGACCTGGTCGCAATACGATGCGGTGGGTCCAGCCTGCCTGATGAAACCCTCGACTATTTCAAAGAAAACCTGCAACAGAAACAAAAACAAATGTTGCAGTTTAGCCGTCTGTGAGATTTATTAAATGATTTCAAAATTAGATCAAAAACATATTATTCAGGTATGAAAATCAAAATAAAATAAACCAATTCGTGCCCTCCTTCTAGCGCCAATCTGTTGAGTGGTGTTTTCACCCAATTGTGAAAGCACACTCTCCGGTAGGATCTGAGTCCCAAAATCCTCTGCTTGCAAAGAAAGTAATTTCTCCAAGGTTCCTGTTATGTTGGTTCTTTAACACCAATGATGCTGTTCAAATGAAATGCTAGGAATACCTTAGGGTTTGCAAGTGGATGTTAACAAGGGGCACTGTAGTTTACTTTAATTTGAATTTACAGTGGACTCAAAATGAATAAATCTACTTTGATCTTGGATTTTGATGGATTTTCAGTTGTTTACTTGAATACAGTAATTAAAATGCAGAAAATAAAGTAAGGGTTTGAAAAATAAAGAAAGCAAATGAAAATGAAACTAAACTACATCCAGAATGCTGTCATCAATTCGATGAAACCGAAGATAATGAGGTTTTCTGCATGCAACCTAACCTAATGAACCTGCAAATTTGCACAATCCAAATAAGCTAGGTGCGGGTTTCTAGGGTTTCTACTGTAATTCCAGATTTAGGCATTCGCATGAAGCAACCAAGAACACTTGCATTAAACTTCACCTAAAAGCCTTAGAAATCTGAAATGAATGATAAAACATTAAATCATGCATGCAAAAAATGACTCCTTCTTTCTCATCAATGAGATGCCAACTCTCTGTATTTCTGTATTAAATGATATGTCAATTACATTTACAGAATGTTCCAGGCTTAAATATTCCAGAACAAATGAAGGAAATTGCCCAAGTGCAGGCCCAGAATGGCATGAAGCCCTTGTCTCTACAACTCTGCAAGCAACAATTTCCAACCCTTCCTTCAATCCGTGCTTTTGATTTTATACTAACTGAAACGGCTCTTCGATTCTCCCTGTGTCGCTTCGTTTCACCTTCCTGCATGTGACCTTTCAAATTCCCACCTTTTCTTTGCTTTTGATTCATGCTCGATGCCAAAACGTGCAAAATCTTCCATTGCATGTAACGCTTCTGCAACCCTGACACCTGTATGCCACGTGTTCTGTGTTTTCTATGCCTTCTGTAACGTCTTCCTGTGAAAATCGTGACAAAAACAACATGCAGCCTGTTCACCTTCCTGGCCGCGAAAACGCGACATGTCACGAAATCGTGACATGTCGCGATATCGTGACGCTTTCCTCGTCCGTACGCCTTCGGCCGCTTCTTGTCGCGAAATCGTGACCATTTTCTCTTTCGGGCCTTCTTTCCGCAAACTGTCGCGATTTCGCTACCGTTTTCTCCTTCGGGCCTTCTTGCCGCAAACTGTCGCGATTTTGCTACCGTTTTCTGTTTCGGGCCTTCTCGCCGCAAACTGTCATGATTTCGCTACCGTTTTGACTCTGCACTCCTTTGCGCTCAATGCTGTCGCGATTTCGCGACCATTTTCCATTTTCGTACACTTGCCAATTTTCCATCGCGAAATCGCTACGCTGCCTCCATCCGTACTACTTCGCTGCTTCGAGCCGCGAAACTGCGACCTGTCACGATTTCGTGACGCCTTTTCGCTTCATCCCCCTTTGTTGCTTTCTGTCATGATTTCACGACCATTTCTACGCATCATGCTTTTCGGTTAATTCTATCGCGATTTCGCGACCATTTTGGCCTTTTGCCCTGTTTGACTGGTTCTTGTCGCGATATCGCGACGTTTTCTTGCTTCGTGCTCTTTGACCTCTTTCTGTCGCGATATCGCGACGTTTTTCCACTTTGTGCCCTTTGACCTCTTTCTGTCATGATATCGCGACATTTTTTCGCTTTGTGCCCTTTGACTGGTTTGACCCACGATTTTGCGACATGTCGCGATTTCGCTACGCCTTTCCAATTTGTCTTTCTCTCTCCTCTTTCGGCCGCGACGGAGCTACATGTCGCGATTTCACGACGTTTTTTCAATTTTGGCAGCGACGGAGCAACATGTCACGATTTCGCGACACTTCTAGTTTTTGCCGCGACGGAGCAACCTGTCGTGATTTCGCGACACTTTCTATTTTTCGGCAGCGATGGCGCGATAGGTCACGATTTCGCGACATGTCGCGATTTCGCGACACTTTCTACACTTGTGCATTTTTTTCCTTTTTCTTCATTTTTAGCATCTGGGCCACTGAGATCTTCTCTGAAAACCTGCAAAAAAGGTGGGTCCCCAATTTTGGGGTGTGTTGTGGATCAGCCACAACACCTATGAACTTGCCATTTTTGGATTTCTAAACAAAAAAGCTTCTATTTTGTGGCCATCCCAGGGTGGGATGACTACTAGTTTGATGGCCATCCCAGGGTGGGATGGTTGTGTGGCCATCATTGGGTGGGATGATCAGTAATCCAGAGGCCGTTTTAGGCCAAAACAACCAATTCCTGCAGTAGAACAAAGGTAAAAATAGGGTTAAATATTTAATGAACTCAATAGGGATAGGGTCCCACCATGATCACCACTGAAGTAGGGGAAAAATGGTTTACCTAAGAATGCTAAACAATATGCATATATATCCATTGTTAATTAAGCATTATAAAAGGAAAAATTCAAGCAATTATGGAAGCCAAATAAGTGTAAGAAAAGGGTGTTTCTTTCTATTTCATTTGATAAATCTGAACATGGTTACATAGATGTCCCCTTGAGGGCTCTTAGATTGATACACTTTTTTTACAAAATGGGTGCCCAAGGATCAAGTCCTTTCAAACAAGCTCATGTGCACTTCCAATGTTCTTCCTCATACCCACAATTGAGGTGGGTGAACCTATGATGTCGTCGCTTCATTCTTTGTTGTTTTGATCTTGTATTCCTTCCTCATGTACTATAAGACCTGCACTTGCACACAAGGAAAATATTGGATATTTTGAGTAGATGAAGTTTTCATTGATGTCAAGGATAAATTGTCATTGATATAAAAAGGTCAAAAGGAGTAATGCAAAAGGATGGTGGCAAAAGAGCTTCATAATATTTATTTTTAAATATTATGTGAAGCACAAAATAAAATATTTTCATTAAAACCATGGTTGGGCAAATCAAAAAGGTTTTCTAAAACCTAAGGAGGCTTTTATTTTAAGAAGGCCCAAAGAAGATTTAAATATTTAATTTATAATATTTAAATTCTTTTGAATTTAAATAATTATAATTAAAATAAAAAAGGTTTTCTAAAACCTAAGGAGGCTTTTATTTTAAAAATCCCAAAGGAGATTTAAATATTTAATTTATAATATTTAAATTATTTCAAATTTCAAATAATTATAAATAAATATATTTAGAAGGTAAATTTGGAAGTGCCGACGCAACATTATTTTCTCGATGAATTTCCTCTTTGTTGATGTGTGTGACAAGGAAGGCATATGGTATAAATACCATAGCCATTCCTAAGGTTTGGTATCCTTTTTGAATTGCATCCACCTTAAGTGAAAAACTCGTGTGATTTTTAAAATGTGTGCCTCCCAAATAGCGTAGTGTGTTTTCATCGACATCGAAGGAAGATCCAAAGGGCTCTTCAGGGTTTGAAGGAGTCAAAGCACACATTGTACTTTGAGGCTCCAAGTGGAGCACATGGCTCACATGGCATGGAAGCCCCGGCCAAGGCGTTGTGGGAGTATTGTGCCAAGTCTCAAGCCCTGCGAATTATGAAAAGTGGTAACATTAATTTTTGGAAATTATTTTAATTTGCTTTGCTAAGGTTTAAGGAGGGATAAGGTGGAAGTTAGGTTGTGTGTTGAGGAAATATTGTTTTGATATATGAAGGGTTAATTGTTGCTAAAGTAATTTTTTTTTACCTTAGAAAAGTGAAAGATTGACTTATTGCATTATTTTATAAAGTTATTTATTTAATTAATGCAATATTAAGTAGGAAAGTGAAAGATTGACTTATTGCATTATTTTATTAAATAGGGAGTCATATTGAATTTGGCTTATTTTTGAGATATTTTTGAAAAGGGTTATGATGAAATTGAAGTGTCAAGATGTTATTTTGATGAGTTAGAGTTTTGGAATAAGTGTTTTGATTAAAGATCTATAGTTTTGGATATTATTTTAAGAAGGAGAAATAATGTGTAATTAAGTTTGATTAATTTCTATAATTGAGGATTATTTTGTGAAGAGGTTAGTGTGATATTTTATCATCTAACTATTGAAATTGGCAAAAGACAAAATTGTGATTGAGACAGGTTTTCTAAGGTCACTTCTACATCAAATAAAAGGTATGGGCATATTCTTATTTGGTTGAAGTGATTGATTAAGGTTTTCTGAAAACAAGATTGGAGTGAAAAGGAATTTGTTAAGTTTTCCTTGTTGAGTGTGTTTTGAATTAATGCTTCAATGTTTTCTGGAATAGAGGTTAAGGAAAATAATCATGTTTGATAAGCATTGTTGTTGAAGTGATTGGTTGAGTGAAGAAATTGAACTAGGGTTTGCAAAGATCATGAATATCATTGATATGTTATATTGATTGATAAGAATTGTTGGAAACATTTGAGTGAGTGTTCATATGCTTGGACTAGAGTTTGTTAGCAAGGATTAATTCATTGAGTGATTGGTTTAGTAGAGTTGGTTAATCCTAGTCAAGTGGAAGTGTTCAAGTGATAGTTCAAGTTTTGTGAAACAAATTGTTCTATATTAATTTAATAAAGAGGTTGAGTATTGATAAATGTGAAACATATTGAGTCTCTAACAATTCTCTATATGTTTCTATGAGATTGGACAAGTTCTAGTGAGGACTTATTGAGAAAATTTGGACAAGTTCTAGTGAGGAATTGTTGAGCAGATTTAAGGTAAGTCTTAGAGAAGACTTGTGGACAAATTGGTGTAAGCTTTTATGTAAGCTTACAATACAGATTTGAGGACAGATTTTGGTGCAGATTTGAGGACAGGTTTGTGCTAGACCAGAGATAAATATTGAGTAAATTTGTGCTAGATCGAAGGACTGTGTTTAGTGTAGATTTGAGATAGATATTTGGAGGTGACAGAGTATAGAGGATGACAATATCCAATGGGTAGAGATCCATTATCTAGGGTAGTGAGGACATGTATTTTTAGTGGATAGATATCCATTAGCCTGAGTAGTGGGGGATAACATTTCTTCTAGAAGATCACCAACTAGAGTAGAGGAGAAAGGAGTTATCCTATGGATAAATATCCACAAACGTGATTAAGGTATTGGTTTCTCCTTTGGATAGGTGTCCATAAACATTGTAATAGGGAAAGGATTCCCAAGAGAATTTATTTGAGAAAAATTTATAAGGAATATTTTCTTTGTGGAGTAGCCCACATTGGGTGAACCACGTTAAATCATTTCTCTCATGTGTGTGATGTTTATTGCTTTGATATTAATGATGGTTTCATATGGATTAAAAAGCAAAAATTTATATCTTATATTTTTCATCCCCTCATCTCAGTATAAGCACATGTTATTCAATTGGTATTAGAGCATGTCTCTTCATGAAAAGACAAACAACTTGTAGAAGGATCCATCAGCCACACACATGACTTTAAAAAATGAAGAAGAGACCATTTTTTATATAAAAGAGGAATTCTTTACTACTCTCATAAAGTTGGAAAGAATTAGAGAGAAGAACTCAAACTTGAATGAACAAATTCAAGAGGATGAAGAAGCAAGGATGGAACTTCTACAAAGTCTCACAAAAATCAATATAAAGGTAGAAGAAGGAAAGAAAAATTAGTAGGATATGATAGATCTGTTAAGATCATGAGAAACATAATTTGAAATATTGGAAGAAAAAATTATTTATCTAAGGAAAGAAGTTGAAAAGACCAAGGTACTACAAGATATAGAGTATGAGAAACATAAAGAGGAGTCAGTCTTCAAGAAGAAAAAAATTCAAACAAATATAGGCAAGCAAAGGATAATTGTAATGTCCCCCCTATTATGATATTTTTAATATTTGGGACACTATACTATTTCTTAAAATCAAAAAATACAACTCCAAGAAATAGGAAATAACTAGCAATTTTATTTTTCAAATTTCTTTCAAAATAGGGTTCAGATTACAATATTTTAAAAATATAATATTTCCACAATATGTATGCAAACCCTTGAAATATACTAAATAGTCAAACACCAAATTACCTCTAAAAATTGATGAAGCTCCAAGTGTGAATCTTGTGTAAATTCACCAACAGAGAACTGGGGTTTCGTCTAGTTCCAAAAATATGATGGGTTTCATCCTCAGCCACACCGTTGGGGTTTCTGTCCCTTCAGAGAAGAAGTCTCAGCCACTAGACCTAAACTCTAGAGAAAATAACTAAAATCCAAAATATATAAAATGAAGCTTTGAATGCCCTTTTATAATCCATAGGATGCAATGCCCTAATTAGGGTTGCACATAATATAAAATATTATAATATCCCTTTTTGCTCCAAACATTAGTCACTTATATAATATATTTCACTTTTAAGTGACTTCCCTTTAAGTTCTTTAATATCATAAAGTTTGACTATATAAAAATAATTAATATTTCACTTTTCACATAGCCAAACCTTCAGGCATTAAAATATCTGACCTCCAGTGAACCGATTGACCAACTAAAACTTGTTATGAGTACCCATTTCATTGAAGAATATAATTCCACTGTCTGCTCGACCATAAACCCTAAAAAATAACTTACTAAAAATAGTAATTTAAGGCTCTACCCATTCGATTCAAAATCTAAGAGTGGATTCAAATACCCATTTCGCTCAATTATCCACTCCTAGAATTCCAGTTAGGCTCCCCTACAATCTGCCCTAGCCTACGGGAACCCGTGAGTAGGCTAAACCACTACATCTAACTAACTGCTCAAAAAGGGGACATTACAGTCCATCCTTCCTAAATATTGCTTGTCCTCAAGAAATGCTCATGAATATCCCAATCAACTAAAAATTCTTGGTTGTCATAAATAAAAATACCATGATCCCAAACAAACCTGATGAATGTCCCATGACAGTGACACAGACACCAACTGCCACCATAATAACTGACAAAGCTGGTAACCCCTATCATCCATTTGAATCTACTAAAGTTGATAACTCTCCCAGACTCTATCACTAAACTAAAAAATGAGCCATCATTGAAATCAAGTAGATTCTTGAGGGCCCAAACCAGTATCATGTCAGCATCACCATTCTAAAGCTACGTCACTATAATCATAACTATAGATTCTATGTGCCTCAGCTGAACTAGCCTCACAAATAAATCGGTAATAAATCCATCATAATCATCCAAGCTACAATCCCTACGAGAACTAGAATCTGAAACATGAAAATCCCCTTACCATGGCACCACTGTATAGTCGACATCTATAATATCTCCTGGATCCCATATCCATATTCTATCACCAATACTGCTCCTTGGGCCAATGAGTGTCTTCCACTCCCTCATAGACACTCCTAGATAACCAGGACCAATAGGGAATTTGAAATTCCCACTACCTGAAGAATACCATTGGGCTAACCTACACATAGGTGGAATATTGTTCGGTCACAATTCCTTTCTTGCATAAAATCCACTGCTATCTTTGCAAAAATCTAATTTTCCTTCTGACGAAGGGGGTAACCCATAGCCAAGTGAACTATGAATTCTATCAAAATAGTCTTCTGGATCATTACTATGCATCATGAAAAACATGGTCCACTCATCTATAAGAGGGTTGAAATCAAAATGATGTACATACCTCACAATACCATCCATATGAACTTCACCCACTAAAACCTTGTGAAGCTCTGAACAATCCTCTTTCTCTTTGAGTTCTTGGAAGGCCTTATCTGCAAACTATAAGGCTTGATCCCTATCGGATAGCAATATTAAGTAATCTAATTTAATCACCTCTAATGTCTGCTTGATACCATGCAAATCGGTAATAGTAGCTCCAATTTTCAATTTTTGTATCTCCCCAAGCTGGGCTGCCTGAAAGAAGCACTCAACAAACATGTGTGTCCTATCCAATTGAGTTAATGTCTAAACAATCTACTCCTATGTGACCTGTAACTGGTCCTTCTATTCTTCTCAACAAGTTTCTTGACTAGAAGGCATGATCATAGTCTTATTTTTACTCATCTCATCGACTAGGTCAGTCTCATGCTCAAGTGGAAATTCATCAACGATCGCATCTTCTTCTAAATATGCCATAGTATCCAACTTCTCAAAGAAATCACCATCCAACAGTCTATTAATTCTTTCCATTTTTGTTTTTAGTGAAGAATCCTCTTCATTCATAATCATTTCCTCATCAAATATGGGATCTACGGATACTTCATTATGAAATATGCCATCATGCATTAATGAATTGATGATAGGAAAATCACAAGATTCATCATACCTTATATTAAATATTTCACAATACACACTAGATTGTTCTAAGTGCATATCCAAAATTGTTGTGATGTCTTCCTCATCATCACCAACATCATTTTGGTTCCCTGTTATGCATGATTTTTGATATGAAGCATCTTTCCCAAACTCTAAGATTTCAACTTTACTGCTGTCCTATTATGCACTTGGATGCATTAAGTTATTATCTTTATCATCTTCATAATTGTGACCAAGTGACCATTCCATTTTGCAAGTGAAACATCGCCCTTCTCTTCTCAACTAATTTTTGCTTCCGTGAGGAAGTCCTGTAACCTACAAATCACTCGATTTCCTTTCATTTCTTGTTAACTATTGTTTACCCTTGTCAATATTATTTGGGAAAATAAACTCAATTGTATTAGTCGTAGTTTTAGGATCTTATAAAGTATTTTGTTCAACTTTGTTTTTTGGCAACTTTATGAATGAAAAATCAACCTTATCCCAAGGAAAAATTGAAGGTAGAAAAATTTGCATCATTGCAGTTAGTTGACTTATGGATTTTTGTATCTCACTCTGAGTCATATCCCAATCACATTGTCTCCTAGACCAATCATTATAAGACTCCATGAATCTAAAAATTAATTAGGCTTCCACATGCTAGCAGAATAAGTTGATCTCTGAATTAACAATACCCAGAACTCTTAAAGCCCAAATCAACCAAATGGGTATTCAAATCACCAATACCCAAAAATTGGAAATCCTAGATTTGAAAACGACAACCAAACCCTAAATTCCAAGTTATAAAAATACTCACGACTGCTGATTTGTTTTTCACACAATACTGAAATCATTTCTAAAATTTTCAGCAAACCCTAAACAGGCTAGCAGGAAAAACCAGCTCTGATACCACTGTAAAGTCCCCCCCATTATGATATTTTTAATATTTGGGACACTATACTATTTCTTAAAATCATAAAATACAACTCCAAGAAACAAAAAATAACTAGCAATTTTATTTTTCAAATTTATTTCAAAATAGGGTTTAGATTACAATATTTTAAAAAAATAATCTTTCCACAATATGTATGCAAACCCTTGAAATATACTAAATAAGAAAACACCAAAGCACCTCCAAAAACTGATGAATATCCAAGTGTGAATCCTATGTGAATTCACCAAAAGAGAATTGGGGTTTCGTCCAGCTCCAAAAATTTGAGGGGTTTTGTCCTCAGCCACACCATTGGGGTTTTCGTCCCTTTGGAGAAGAAGTCTTAACCACTGGCCCCCAAACTCTAGAGAAAATAACTAAAATCCAGAATATATCAAATGAAGATCTCAATGCCCTTTTATAACCCATAGGATGCAATGCCCTAATTAGTGTTGCACATAATATAAAATATTATAATATCCCTTTTTGCTCCAAAAATTAGTCACTTATATAATATATTTCATTTTAAGTGACTTCCATTTAAGTTCTTTAATATCATAAAGTTTGACTATATAAAAATAATTAATATTTCACTTTTCACATAGCCAAACCTCTAGGCATTAAAATATTTGACCTCCAACGAACCGATTGACCAACTGAAACCTGTCATGAGTACCCATTTCGCTGAAGAATATAATTCCACTGTTTGCTCGACCATAAACCCTAAAAACTAACTTACTAAAAATAGTAAGTCAAGGCTATGTCCATCTGATTCAACATCTGAGAGTGGATTCAAATACCCATTTCACTCAATTATCCGCTCCCATAATTCTAGTTAGGCTCCCCTACAATCTGCCCTAGCCTACGGGAACCCGTGAGTAGGCTAAACCAC
This sequence comes from Wollemia nobilis, assembly GCA_028583015.1. Classification (NCBI taxonomy): domain Eukaryota; kingdom Viridiplantae; phylum Streptophyta; class Pinopsida; order Araucariales; family Araucariaceae; genus Wollemia; species Wollemia nobilis. The sequence goes on along the minus strand of JAQPPZ010016892.1, from coordinate 4,173,644 downwards.
TGCATCTAACTAACTGCTCAGAAAGGGGACATTACAATAATTCAAAAGAAAAAGACATCAAAAAGGAAGAAAGCAAAGAAGAACCTTGGATGAAAGTTAATCACAAAAGGAGAAGCACTCAACCACAATCTCAAAGGCATCCAAATAGGTTACATAATTTCTTCCATGGTCATTGCTTTTCTTGTAACAAATATGGTCATATAGTTGTACACTGTATTGGTCATGCAAGAAACAATGTCAATAGAAATTTTAATTCTTTTGCACCTCTTATGGATAATGATATTATATGTTACAAATGCAATAATTTTGGGCACAAGGCTAGATGGTGTAAAATGATACTTCCTGAGTCTAGTAAAAGAAAAACAATTTCAAAAACTAGGAAATATGAAAGGAAAAATGTAAAGGCTAGATCAATGTTAGTTCAAAAAACCCTTCATGCTCAGGATAAAGAAGAACAATGGTATCTTGATAGTGGTTGTTCTAGACACATGACATAAGATAAATATAAATTCATTGTACTAAAATAAACCAATAGAGGATCAGTAAGTTTTGGTGATAATGGATCAACAAAGATTGGTGGAAGAGGAACTCTGAGTTTAGATAATGGGAAAACAAGAACAAAAAATGTGTTGCATATTAAGGGGTTAAAAAATAATCTACTAAGGTAAGTAAACTTTGTGATCAAGGGCATATGGTTACATTCCACCTAGATAGATGTGAGATAAACTGGAAAAGTTATTGCAAATGCAAGAATAACTCCAAACAATCTATACATGCTTAGTGATATCAAAGGGAATCACAAGAAGCTAATATTTGGTTGTGGCATAGAATATTGGGTCACTTGAATTTTAAAAACATAGTCAACATAAGCAATAAGCAAGATGTTAGAGATTTACCCTAGATAAAAAGGCCATAAAACGTAATTTGTGAACCTTGTCAACATGGAAAGCAAACTAGAACAAGCTTTGAGTCAAAATAATATATGTCATCTAATCCATTAAGTCTAATAAATACTGATCTATGTGGTCCTACTAGAACATAGATTATTTAGGGTGACATTTACATTATATTGTTTATAGATGATTACTCCAAAATGGTTTGGGTAGATTTCTTGAAAGAGAAGTTAGATGCATTTGAAAAATTCAAAGCATTTAAGGAACTGGTTGAAAATGAAACCAACAAGAGGATTAAGTGTTTGAGATATGACAAAGGAGGAGAATTTACCTCAAATTAATTTTTAGAGTTTTGTGAACAACATGGGATCAAGATAGAATACTCAGAAACAAGAACTCCTCAACAAAATGGAGTAGTTGAAAGGAAAAATAGGACTATTGAGAATATGACTAGAGCTATATTAAATGATTCCAAAATCTCAGATAGATTTTGGAGGGAAGCAGTCATCATAGTAGTATACATAATCACTAGGGTTCAAATAAGGATAAACCATCACAAGACTCCATATGAGCTTTGGACAGGAATACCGGCCACTGTAAAACACTTCAAGGTTTGTGTAAGCAAGTGCTACATAAGATGAGAAGATAAAAACTTAGGCAAGTTTGAACTGAGATGTGATGAGGGAATTTTCCTTGGTTATTCCTCTAATAGTAAATCCTATAGATGCTTCAACTAAAGAACATGCACTATTTTAGAAATTATAAATGTAATGATTGATGAGAAGATAGATTCAAGAGAACCAGTTCAAAAAATTGTATATCAGGAATATGTAAGTTGTCAAGAAGAGTTTCATGAGGATTCAGATGAAGAAGAAGAAGAAACACAAAGACTTATTCCTAAAACTCCATCTAGATATGTACAAAAGCATCATCCAAAATATTTAATCATTGGAAATCCAGATGAAAGGCAGAAAAGGAGAAGGATAATAACACCATCTCAACAACTAAATTTTTTCTTGCTATCTAAGATTGAGCCAAAGGACTTCAATCGGACAAGTGGAGATGAGTTTTGTATTAATGCAATGGATGAGGAATTAGATTAGATAAATAAAAGAAATACTTGGTAACTTTTTCCACAAACAAAGGAAAAAAATGTGATTGGAACAAAATAGGTATTCATAAACAAGCTAAAAGAATATGGACAGGTAGTAAGAAATAAAGCGAGGTTAGTGTGAAAAGGTTATACACAGGTAGATGGAATTGACTTTGATGAGACATTTTCTCCAGTTGCATGATTTGAATCCATAAGAATATTTTTAGCATTCTAAAGTTTTAAAAACTTCAAGGTATATCATATGGATGTTAAGTCAACATTTCTAAATGGTGTTCTAGAAGAAGTCTACATTGAACAGTCCAAGGGATTCATATTAATAGATAAACCAGATCATGTATACAAATTGAAAAAGTTATTGTATGGTCTAAAGCAAGCTCCTAGAGCATGGTACTCAAGATTAGATAAGTATCTTCAAGAACAGGGATTCAGAAAAGGAATAGTAGACAACTTATACATCAAAAATGAAGGGAATGATCTACTAATTGTGGTTTTTTATGTTGATGACATCATTTTTGGGAGAAACAATGATAAGATGTGTAAAGAATTTGCTAAGAACATGAAAAATGAATTTGAGATGTCTATTCTTGGTGAGTTTTCCTTCTTTCTTGGACTTCATAGTTCAAAATTAGAGAGGAGTATTTCTCTCACAAACCAAGTATATAAAAGAGATGCTAAATAAATTCAGGTTAGAATATTGCAAACCGATAAGTACCCCCATGGTCACAGGATGTAAGTTAAGTAAGTATGATGAATATCTAGAGGCAGATAAGAGATTATACAGATCTATGATTGAAAAATTGTTGTATGTTACAGCTACAAGACCAGACATAATGTAGTCAGTGGGATTAGTCGAAAGGTTTTAGGCAGCACTTACGAAAATACATGTGGTAGCGGTAAAGAGAATTCTTAGGTATCTAAAAGGGACTATGGATTTTAGGCTCTGGTATCCCAAAAGTGATAATTTCACACTCACATCATATACAAATGCAGACTGGGCTGGCATCATTGATGATAGAAAAATCACAAGTGAAGGAGCATTCTTTCTTGGAGACTATTTAGTCTCTTGGCTAAGTAAGAAGCAGGTGTTGGTATTCTTATCTATATCAAGAGAAAAATATATTGTGGCAGTAGCTAGTTGTACATAGGTATTATGGATGAAGTGAACTTTAGAAGACTTCAAGATAAAACATGATCATCCTATTCCTATATTATGTGATAATACAAGTGTTATAAGTATCTCAAAGAATCCAGTGATGCACTCCAATACAAAGAACATTTCGATCAAGTATCATTTTCTAAGAGAACAAGTGATAGAAAAATAGGTCAGGTTGGAATATGTTACTACAAAGGAGCAGATAACAGATATTTTCACTAAGCCACTTTTTAAGGAAACCTTTGAGTATCTTAGAGAAAAACTGGGAGTAATACTCCCATTCTAGAATTAACCACCTCAAGAGGAGGTGAGGGAGGGACCAAGCTAAGAGAATCATTATTAGGCCTGAGCCCCAAAGGTGACCCTTTTCCATTGATGTCAAAGGGGGAGAGATTTAAGTAAGGGGGAAAGATTTACTTTAAGAAGAGAGCATTGAGTCAGGAGGAGCAGTTTCTTAGGAGGAGCGGGACAGAAACAGGTTAAGAAATTTTGAAAAGATAACCAAGTTACCATCAATGACAAAAGGGGAGATTGTTGGACATTTTTAGTAGATAAAGTTGTCATTGATGTCAAGGATGAATTTTCATTTATCTCAAAAGGTCGAAAGGAGTAATGCAAAAGGATGGTGGAAAAATATATTCATAATGTTTATTTTAAATATTATGTGAAGCACAAAATAAAAGGTTTTATTAAAACCATGGTTGGGCAAATCAAAAAGGTTTTCTAAAACCTAAGGAGGCTTTTATTTTAAAAAGGCCCAAAGAAGATTTAAATATTTAATTTATAATATTTAAATTCTTTTGAATTTAAATAATTATAAGTAAAATCAAAAAGGTTTTCTAAAACCTAAGGAGGCTTTTATTTTAAAAATTCCAAAGGAGATTTAAATATTTAATTTATAATATTTAAATTCTTTTGAATTTAAATAATTATAAATAAATATATTTAGAAGGTAAATTTGGAAGCGTCGATGCAACATTGTTTCCTTAACGAATTTCCTCTCCATCGACGTGTGTGACAAGGAAGGCATATGGTATAAATACCATAGCCATTCCTAAGATTTGGTATCCTTTTCAAATTGCATCCACCTTAAGCAAAAAAGCTTGTGTGATTTTTAAAATGTGTGCCTCCCAAATAGCGCAGTGTGTTTCCACTGGTGTTGAAGGAAGATCCAAGGGATCTTAAGGGTTTGAAGGAGTCAAAGAACACATTGTGCTTTGAGGCTCCAAGTGGAGCACATGGCTCACATGGCATGGAAGCCATGTCCAAGGCAGTGTTGGAGTATTACACCAAGTTTCAAGCCTTGTGGATTGCAAAAAGTGGTAACATTAATTTTTGGAAATTATTTTAATTTGCTTTGCTAAGGTTTAAGGAGGGATAAGGTGGAAGTTAGGTTGTGTGTTGAGGAAATATTGTTTTGATATATGAAGGGTTAATTGTTGCTAAAGTAAAATTGTTTTACCTTAGAAAAGTGAGAGATTGACTTATTGCATTATTTTATAAAGTGATTTATTTAATTAATGCAATATTGAGTAGGGAGTCATAAGTAGAGTTTGGATTACTTTTGAGATATTTTTCTGAAAATATTTATGATGAAATTGAAATGTCAATATGTTCTTTTTATGAGCTAGAGTTTTGGAAGAAGTATTTTGATTGAATATTTGTGGTGTTGGATATTATTTTAAAAAGGAGAAATAAGGTGTAATTAAGTTTGATTAATTTCTATAATTGAGGATTATTTTGTGAAGAGGTTAGTGTGATATTTTATCATCTAACTATTGAAATTGGCAAAAGAGAAAATTGTGATTAAGACAAGTTTTCCAAGGTCACTTCTACATAAAATAAAAGGTATGGGAATATTCTTCTTTAGTTGAAGTGATTGATTAAGGTTTTCTAAAAATAATATTGGAGTGAAAAGGACTTTGTTAAGTTTTCCTTGTTCAATGTGTTTTGAATTAATGCTTCAAGGTTTTCTAGAATAGAGGTTATGTAAAGTAACCTTGTTTGATAAGCATTATTGTTGAAGTGATTGGTTGAGTGAATAACTTGAACTAGGGTTTGCAAAGATCATGAGTATAATTTTTATGTGAGATTGATTGATAAGAATTATTGGAAATATTTGAGTGAGTGTTCATATGCTTGGACTAGGGTTTGTTAGCAAGGATTAATTAATTGAGTGATTGATTGAGTAGAGTTGGTTGAGCCTAGTCAAGTGGAAGTGTTGAAGTGAAAGTTCAAGTTCTACGAAAAAAATTGTTCTATATTCTTAATTAATTTGAGAAATAGGCTGAGTAATGATAAATGTGAAATATATTGAGTCTCTGACAATTATCTATATGTTTCTATGAGATTGGACAAGTTCTAGTGAGGACTTGTTGAGCAGATTTGAGGTAAGTCTTAGAGAAGACTTGTGGACAGATTGGTGTAAGCTTTTATGTAAGCTTAAAATACAAATTTGAGGATAGAAATTGAGGAAATATTTGAGGATAAATTTTGATGCAAAATTGAGGATAGGTTTATGCCAAACCAAAGATAGATATTGAGCAGATTTGTGCTAGAATGAAGGACTATGTTTAGTATAGATTTGAGACAGAGCTTTGGAGGTGATAGAGTATGGAGGACAACAGTATCTAGTGGATATATATCTTAGCCAGGGCAGTGAGAATATGTGTATTCAATGGATAGATATCCATTAGCTAGAGTAGTTGGGGGTAACAGTTCTTCTAGAAGATCATCGACCAGAGCAGAGGAGAAAGGAGTTCTCCTGTGGATAAATATCTATAAAATTCATTAGAGGATTGGTGTATCCTTTGTATAGGGGTCCATAAACATTGTAATATGGGAAGTATTCCTAAGATAATTTATTTGAGAACAATTTATAAGGAATATTTTCTCCGTGGAGTAGCCCACATTGGGTGAACCATGTTAAATCATGTCTCTTATGCATGTGATGCTTTGTGTGATGTTTATTGCTTTAATATTTTTGATGGTGTCATGTGGATTAAAAATAAAAAAATTATCTTATACTATGCACCCCCCATCTCATTATAAGTACATGTTCTTCAAAAACCAAATTTGTTAAATATCAAGTGTGTAGAATGTGAAACATGCAAAAGCCATACATACAACTATAAGCTATAAAGTGTAAATATGTAATGCACCTATCTAAAACAACTCAAAATTATATGAAATTATAGATACATGCATAATATATGATTTTAGGAAGATATAATTGAAAACAAAACATAAATTGCCTTCGAACCCACATCACATTCACAATGTACCTACAAAGCCTACAAAACCTTAAAATTGTAATATCTCACTCAATATAACTCAAAATTCCATGAAATGTGGAGATAATGCTCATAATATAATCTAGAATATGTATAATTAAAAACAATAGAAAAATTATGCACTAATATATCACCATCCCTTGTAGGGATGGTGGTGAATGTCACATAATGGGGACCATCTTGGAGTGGGACGACCACCAGTTCTGCTGCTTATTTGCCACAAATTCCTCTATGAATTGGTCAAGAACCCTCCTACTAGCATTGTAATCAAATTTGGTGGTGAAATTCACTCAATTTATCTAGTTTCGTAAATAAATTGTGTCTCTTGAATCACTCGAGAACCTCCTTTGTTAGGTAGAGATTTCGAGGGAAAAAGGCAAAAAATGGTGAGGGGAAATCTTGGTATCACTTCGTTGCTATGTCTCAAAAATCCTCTCTATATTTTTGGTGGAAAATAGATCCACTTTATAGCCAAAGGGGGCATTTGGACAAATTGGCATGCAAGGGCATGCATGGCAAGAGGTGCCACTTGTCCAGAACTTGGAATGCATTACAAGGGAAAGAGAATCTCCCTTTTTGACCTTCGTTTTGTAGCATGTCATAAGAATTTTGTGCCCTCAAGCCTACATGATTGAATAGGTAGGATAAATTTTAGTTTATGGGTGCCATTTGTCCAAAATTTAACTGTTTGGTAGTCAAAGCTTATGGTCATCCCACCTAGGGAAGGCCACTATTCCACTATCCTTGGGTGGGATGACCATGAACTGTGACCATCCCAAGGTGGGAAGGTCATGCCTATGTGGCCCCAAACCTCCAAAAATTTAGGTAGAGCCTTCCAAGAGTGGTTAGGACCAATGTATAACCTCAATTAGCACAAGGGTTTCCCAAGGGGGCTATATGATATCAATTAGCCAATGCTTTCAATCACCTAATCAGATTGACATGATTTTAGTGTCTATAGTGGATATTGATCGATACAGGGTATTCAATAAATATTATTACAAAAAAGGCATTAGCACATTTGAAATTGTCAAAATCGCATATCGTTCCATTGATCTTCACACTATGAGAATTTAATGATGCATTATGCTCAATAGTCGACACTATAGTCCTACCTATTCAGGTAGGATTGAAGACCATCCCAGTGATGTGTCACATGTTAGAAGGTGTGATCTAGTATAACATCCTCTTGGGTAGGCATTGGATAAGATATATGTAATACATACCCTCAATACTACATCAATGTATCAAGTACATATATGAGGGTCAAGTGCACGTGGTTTATTTCAATGAGGAGCCATTAAAATATGTGAATCAAGTAGATTTACCTATAAATTTCATACTCATTTAAATACATCTAGATATAAGACCAACGTCGCCTATTAAACATCCAAATGATAAATCAAAGAAAGTGTGTGTTAGACCTTTGACATCAGCACCACAACCATCTATGCATACAATAGCTGCTTTGGAAAAGCCTACAACATCAATGATGCTTAGAAATGACAAGAAGCTCAAGGCAGTAATGGGTGAGAAAGAGTAAAAGAAAAAGCCTAAAGTAGAAAATTTTAAAATATTTAATCCCATAAATGAGGGAGACACACAAAATGAAGTCAAGAAGGTACAATAGCTTGCTTCACCTATTTATTTAGGTGGCTCATCTACATCGCAAGTGACCATTCACTTGGTTAATCCTAAGTTAGCAGAATACATAGTGTAGAATGTGACGTTCACACATTTTATTGAAACTACACAAGATATGTGTAGACCTCAAGCCTAGCACTTTCCTGTAGGGATGGTGGTACCATTGAGGGTGCCACCCAACCAAACCAATTTCATCTATGGTGACCTCTATCAACTTGTAGATTGTATGCCTATGGATGAAGATGATGATGAACCATTCACAGTGAACATTCATTATCTATGTAAACCAAAGTTTACCTTATGATATTTTGAATGGTACCACTGGTATGGTTACAATCTTGAATTATTAAATAAATGATGATGAACTCCCTATGAACCACAATATCACTTTTTGACTAATTTATTTAGGTTAGGCTATAATATCAAAGGTCGGGACAAAATTCTCACAACATCGCTTGATCACTTGAATCTCAGTTTAGGGGATGATGTGGATTGGAATACCTACCATCCTAACCCTTCCTATTTGTGAAGGGGCAAATAACTAGTGACCATGGTTGCTATCGAACCACCTAAAATATATTATGACAACATTATGATGGAGGTCAATCCAAAGGATATTTTGAGAACTGACTTGATAATCAAAAACCATGAAGATGTCGATGATACTGGCATCCAAATTCAAAATTTGGGCCTAGCAGTAGACATCGAATCAAAAATTGCATCTTATGAGGTTAGAATAGAGTCCATTATTAAAGGATATGGACCATAATGTGATTCTAAAAATGATGAAAAATAATCCTCAAACAATGAAGAATATGAGGATGAAACAAAGATGGCCTACCTTAGGCCTAGACATTTATGTCATATTAATGAGACAGTGGTTATGGATAACCGATACTTCATAGATGATAGTGATTATGAAGATAAGACCAAAATAGCCTATCTTGTGCCATGGCACTTACATCATCGTAATGAAGCATTCAATATGGATGAGATGTATCGAAGAGTTTATCCTAGCCCTTGCCTCAAGGGGAGATCGCCCAATGTCGATGTGATTTATCATATGGTGTTCCTCGATCCTCCTACATATAGGCAACTTCTAGAGCAAAATGATCATATTTTCTAGTCTATTCATAGACTGAATCTACAGATCCCCATATCCCTAGAGCCACATATTGTGTATGATAAGTACAATGATAATGTAGAGGTGCACACATGTGGTCTTGGAGATATAACTCATTCCATCAACATGATCTCCATTGATCTGACCACTCCACTCCATAACCCAATAGATCCTTCCAAAACATTGGGTCTTAATCTAGATGCTATTTATTGGTATCATGTTGATTCACCTCTAGAGCTTGAAAATTTATTCCCTAACAAATAAATGTTACAACCATTTCACTTTACACTAGGTTGTGCACATGATGTTTATCATGCTAAGGGTAATTATGATGTGGAATATTTAAACCTAGTGTATGACATCCACCTAATTCCTACACCTCACCATATTGAGGAGAGATCACACATGTCAATAGAGGAAACCTTTGATGTGGATATCAGTTATGATCCCACTAATCCTAATAAGGTTAAGTTTAGAGAGATATTATATCCTAATGAGCATGCCAACCTCATCCCTCTACCGAAAGAGAGACCTAATCTCTTTTCTTGGACATACAAGGATATTCCAGGACTAGATCCAAAAGTGGTTACCCATAACCTTTTGCTAGACCCCTCCAAAAATCCAGTTAAGCAAAAGCTCAGGAAAATGCATCCAACTATAGATTTTGAAGAACACAAGCTTATACTGAGAGGGGGGGTGAACAGTATAAGACCACTTTTTACTTTTTCCTTCAATTCAACTTTCAATTCAATATTATGCAGTGTATAGATAGCAGTATCAAAAGCCGTAATCAAAGCAATGCACAAAAACACCATCCACAAAGAGACACAACAATTTACGTGGTTCACCCAATGTGGGCTACTCCACGGATAAAATCTTTCACTAAATTTTATCAAATCAAATTCTGGGAATACCTTTCCCGATTACAATGTTTATGGGCACCAACCCAAAGGAGACACCAATCCCCTAGCTCTGTTCTGGTTGGTGATCCTCTAGAAGACCTCTGCCTCCGCTGCCCTTAGCAAATGGAACTCTATCCACAGAAGACACCTGTCTTCCCTGCTCTGGCTGGAGACCTCTGTCCTCAACTCTATCACCTCAAAAGCTGGTCCTCGAATTTGCACTAAACATAGTCCTTCGGTCTAGCACAAATGTCCTCTTTCGTCTTTGCCTGTTGCGCTTACTACGCCCTCTGCTTTCTCTATGCAAAACACAGCAGCACTGTCTTCACGCACTCTGATTCCTTGTGATCTCTCTCACTTAGATGATTCGAAAGAAATGCACTCTGTACTCGGTGATCGAACTTCTCCCCTACACTCTATCTATGAAAGTCGCACTTCGAACACACACCCCGATCGATGCTTAACTCTCCAAGCAGCCCTCCTTTTATACTAACACTTTCAAGATTAAAACCTTGATCTTAGTCGGCTGCACACCCTAAACTACGTCGACTGCAAACCCTAAACTTCATCGGCCCAAATTTAACTTTGTCGGCTTCACTGCCTCTGCAACTCCTCTGTAGCTTCTTCGTGAAACTACAACATGTCGCGATATCGTGACACCTTTGCAACCGAACACTATCTTATGGCTTTTGTCATGATATCGCGACACTTTTGCTTTTGCTGATGTCATCTTCACTCCTGTCATGAAATCGTGACCCTTCTGTCTTCATGGCCTTCTTCTCTGCTTTTGTCATGAAATCATGACACTTCTGCCTCTGCTGATGTCATCTTCAATTCTATCATGAAATCATGACCCTTCTCACTTTCTCAACCTTTTCTCGGCTTGCACTAGTAAAAATGGAACATGTCACGAAATCATGACACTTTCGCTGCCTTATGCTTTTCTCTACCTTACGCTCGTGAAAACTAGAACATGTCATGAAATCGTGACACTTTCGCCTTCGAGCTCTTCCTTCTTGAATTCATCATGAAATCATGACGCTTCTTCTGTTGAAGACTTGCTTCCTATTTTATCATGTTTTTTTGAACATTTATTTCTCTCTGATCATGACTTTATCTATTCTCAACCTGAATCGAAATGACACTTTCATCCGTACGATTTCTTTGCGACTGTCGCGAAATCGTGACGCTTCTCATTTCTGACTCTTCCCTTTGCATGTCACGAAATCGTGACACTTTGTCTTGCTACTTTCTCTCTCTTCGAACTTGTCATGAAATCACGACAATTCACACTATGGACTCTCTTTTCAGCATTATGTCATGAAATCGTGACACTTTTTCTTTTGGACTCTCTCTTCTACAATGTAAATCGACAACTTTTTCTTCGACTCTCTCTCGCAACATGTCGCAAAATCGTGACACTTTTTCGTCCATACAATCTTCTTTGCAATATGTCGTGAAATCGTGACACTTTTCCTTCTCTGCCTTCCTGCACTTTTCGAGTCGTGAAAATGCGACATGTCATGAAATCGCGACACTTTCCACCTTGCTCTTCTTTTCTGCCAACATGTCACGAAATCATGATAGTTTTTCCAGCTCTTTCTCTCTCCTCAAACATGTCATGAAATCGCGACAGTTTTTCCAACACTTTCTCTCTCCTCTAACATGTCATGAAATCATGATAGTTTTTCTTGCCTGTTGCATACCTTTTCTTACTTGTCTTTTTCTTTGATCTTTTGCAAATGGGCTACTATGATCTTCCTGGAAACTCACTGTCCATGCTCTGAATAATCTGACATTAAATCAAATTCCTTCAAGAGCTTCTTGACATCAATGACAACTTCTACACTTGAGCAAAGGCAATGTACCCAAGGTACCCAAAATTGCCAACAATCTCCCCCTTTGTCATTGATGGCAAACCTTCACTGAAAACACATCTCAAGAGCCAAAACTGAAACCAACTGTGCTCACAACTGAGAATCTGCCTTTGAAGTTTTGCTCCCCCTGACTTGAAGCTCTTCTCTTCACTTGAAGCTCTCCCCCTTACTCATATCTCTCCCCCTTTGTCATCAATGGCAAAGGGTCACCTTTGGGGCTCGGGACTAAGAATGAGCATCTTAGCTTAGTCCCTCCCCCACCTCCTGATGAGGTGATTAAAATAGGGGTGGGAGTAAAACTCCCATTAGGCACTGATCATCATCAGCGTCTACAATTTCCTTGTCGGGCCTTCTCTTGAACTCTTTGTCAATATTCCTGTTCTTGTTCCTGTCACTGTTCTTATCCATGCCTTGATCCTTGGACCTGTTCATACTACTATTTCTGTTCTTGTACCTTGGAAGTTCAGCTCTACACTGTCTAGCTGTGTGACCTTCATTGTTGCACTTATAACAAGTAACAAAGTTATTTCTTTTAGGCATACCTGCTTTTTGAATCCACCAGTTTCGACCAAACCTGTTCCTGTTATTTGCCTTGCAATAAACCGCCTTGTGCCCAAACTGTTGACAAGAGTAGCAATATCCTTGAAAGAAACTAGCACTTCTGAAATTGTTGTTTACCTTCTTCATTTGAGCCATGCAATGTGCAGCCATGTGACCAAACCTGTAACACGCAAAACATCTATCGTGAAATTTTCCTTTATTCGACCTCATGGGTCCCGAAAACTTCTTCTTCTTATTCTGAATTTTGTTTTCTATTTCTGCGCATCTATCATCCATGGACTCTTTCTCTGAAATACTCTCCTCATCAGAACTCTCTTCTTTTTGAAATCTCTTACTAGATTCCCCAACCTGTTCCTTGCGCGGCTTAACAAAGCCAAGGCCTGTTTTATCTATTGTCTTTCTTTGACCTTTGATGAGTGACTTAACCTTTTTGGAGCTATCTTGAAACCTGTAAAGCTTATCCTTGTACTCTTTAGTTTCCTCTTTCAAAGAAGCCATTTTCTTTTCTAACTCACTATACTCAAGAATCTTAGACTCTAACTCGTCCTTGAGTTCTTGTGTCTTAGCCATAGAGAAGTCAAGACTTTCTGTAAGATCATCTCTCTCCATACAACATTCATCTAACTTATCCTTGAGTCTAGCATTCTTCTTTCTTTCCTTTTTCAAAGCACTTAGAGCATTAGAAAGTTCACTTTCAAGATCCTTTATTTGATTGCTTTCTGGATCATCAAAGCCTTTTTCAGTTTTCTTATCGCTAGAGGTGCTACCCTCTTCAAAAACCATACATGCATCTTCCTTATAGTTTTCTGAAGCATCCTCATACATACTGGAAACCAAATCATTATTTGTACAATCATCCTCAAGGTGACCAAAATTTCCACATCTAAGACATTTCATGATAATGAATCTATGTTTCGGTTCTTCCTCTTTTTCTGAAATAAACATCTCATTTTCATCATCACTCGAAGAACTTTCACTATCACTACTCGAACACTTACTTGCTTTGTCTAGGTAGAAACTCTTCTTGTGCTTGTGAGAATACCTCTTTCCTTGATTGTTGTGCTCATCTTTGTATTTCCTGTGATGCTTGTGCTTTTCAGATTCCTTGCTCTTAGAATCCTGTTTATCTTCATCACTTTCATTCTTGGAAACAGTACAGTCAGTAGCATAATGACCAAACTTTCCGCAATTAAAACATCTTATATTTTTCATGCTTTTGCTCTTTCTAGAGAACTTGTCTTTCTTGCTGTAATATGCTTCTTCATCACTAGAAGACTCATCACTCTCTTTAAGTTGTTTGCCTTTTGATTTCTTGGTAGCCTTGAAAGCTGCCTCTTTCTTGACATCAACCTTCACTTGAGTTCTCAACTCAAATGCTGCAAGTATACTATGGAGCTCATCCTTTTTCAACTTATCCAAATCTTTAGCTTCCTCAATAGCAGAAATATTTTCACTAAATCTATTAGGAAGAGATCTTAAAATCTTATCACAAACATCATTTTCAGCAAGCTCAAGACCTAAGTCTTTCATGGAGTTAACAACCTCATCCATACGAAGCATGTAGTCACTAATATTTTCATCATCATTCATCTTGAGTTGTTCAAACATACCTTTGAAGTGTCTCAACTTGGCCTTTCGGACATTTACATCACCTGTGTGAACCACTTGCAACTGTTTCCACATTTCACTAGCTGTCTTGCAGTGAATCACCTTGGTAAGATCTGCCTTCTGTAAACCCTTCAGGATTGCATTCATTGCTTTTGAATTGCTGTGATGTAGGAGCCTGTCTTCTTTAGTATAAGGACCATGTTCAGGAATAGTGTACCCATCTTCAATCACTTCCCAAACCTCATTCCCAAGTGCCATTAGATGAACCTTCATCCTTGCACTCCAAAGACCAAAATCTGATCCATCAAGAATAGGTGTTGCATTGCCACTTGAATAATCCATTGTGTTCTTTGCTAGCTTTTCCTTCAAGTTGTTAAACTTTTCGAAGGCACCCGCTCTGATACCAATTGAAGAACACAAGCTTATACTGAGAGGGGGGGTGAACAGTATAAGACCACTTTTTACTTTTTCCTTCAATTCAACTTTCAATTCAATATTATGCAGTGTATAGATAGCAATATCAAAAGCCGTAATCAAAGCAATGCACAAAAACACCATCCACAAAGAGACACAACAATTTACGTGGTTCACCCAATGTGGGCTACTCCACGGATAAAATCTTTCACTAAATTTTATCAAATCAAATTCTGGGAATACCTTTCCCGATTACAATGTTTATGGGCACCAACCCAAAGGAGACACCAATCCCCTAGCTCTGTTTTGGCTGGTGATCCTCTAGAAGACCTCTACCTCCGCTGCCCTTAGCAAATGGAACTCTATCCATAGAAGACACCTGTCTTCCCTGCTCTGGTTGGAGACCTCTGTCCTCAACTCTATCACCTCAAAAGCTGGTCCTCGAATTTGCACTAAACACAGTCCTTCGGTCTAGCACAAATGTCCTCTTTCATCTTTGCCTGTTGCGCTTACTACGCCCTCTGCTTTCTCTGCGCAAAACACAATAGCACTGTCTTCGCGCACTCTGATTCCTTGCGATCTCTCTCACTTAGACGATTCGAAAGAAATGCACTCTGTACTCGATGATCGAACTTCTCCCCCGCACTCTATCTATGAAAGTCGCACTTCGAACACACACCTCGATCGATGCTTAACTCTCCAAGCAGCCCTCCTTTTATACTAACACTTTCAAGATTAAAACCTTGATCTTAGTCGGTTGCACACCCTAAACTATGTCGGCTGCAAACCCTAAACTTCGTCGGCCCAAATTTAACTTTGTCGGCTTCACTGCCTCTGCAACTCCTCTGTAGCTTCTACCGTGAAACTACAACATGTCGCGATATCGCGACACCTTTGCAACCGTACACTATCTTATGGCTTTTGTCATGATATCGTGACACTTTCTGCTTCTGCTGACGTCATCTTCACTCTTGTCACGAAATCGTGACCCTTCTATCTTCATGGCCTTCTTCTCTGCTTTTGTCATGAAATCATGACACTTCTACCTCTATTGACGTCATCTTCAATTCTGTCATGAAATCATGACCCTTCTCGCTTTCTCAACCTTTTCTCGGCTTGCACTAGCGAAAATGAAACATGTCATGAAATCGTGACACTTTCGTTGCCTTATGCTTTTCTCTGCCTTACGCCCATGAAACTAGAACATGTCATGAAATCGTGACACTTTCACCTTCGAGCTCTTCCTTCTTGAATTCATCATGAAATCATGACGCTTCTTCTGTTGAAGACTTGCTTCCTGTTTCTGTCATGAAATCGATGACACTTTCTCCAACTGACTGATCTCAACTGAACATTTCTCCACGAATCTCCATCTCAACCTATCATCGAAATCATGACACTTTTTGCATCCGTACGATTTCTTTGTACCTATCATGAAATCGTGACGCTTCTCATTTCTGACTCTTCCCTTTGCTGCATGTCGTGAAATCGTGACACTTTGTCTTGCTACTTTCTCTCTCTTCGAACTTGTCACGAAATCATGACAATTCACACTACGGACTCTCTTTTCAGCATTATGTCACGAAATTGCGACACTTTTTCTTTTGGACTCTCTCTTCTGCATTATGTCATGAAATCGTGACACTTTTCCTTTCGGACTCTCTCTCCTGCAACATGTCACGAAATCGTGACACTTTTTCGTCCGTACAATCTTCTTTGCAATATGTCACGAAATCGTGACACTTTTCCTTCTCTGCCTTCCTGCACTTTTCGAGTCACGAAAATGCGACATGTCACGAAATCGTGACACTTTCCACCTTGCTCTTCTTTTCTGCCAACATGTCACGAAATCGCGACAGTTTTTCCAGCTCTTTCTCTCTCCTCAAACATGTCACGAAATCACGACAGTTTTTCCAGCACTTTCTCTCTCCTCTAACATGTCACGAAATCGTGATAGTTTTTCTTGCCTGCTGCATACCTTTTCTTACTTGTCTTTTTCTTTGATCTTTTGCAAATGGGCTACTATGATCTTCCTGGAAACTCACTTGTCCATGCTCTGAATAATCTGACATTAAATCAAATTCCTTCAAGAGCTTCTTGACATCAATGACAACTTCTACACTTGAGCAAAGGCAATGTACCCAAGGTACCCAAAATTGCCAACAACTTTAATGGTTAAATATGAGTTGTAGAAACTGTTGGATGTAGAGTTTATTACCTCCATCGACTATCCAAAATGGGTATCAAACATGGAACCCATAGGAAAACCTGATGGAAGAATTCATATATGTACGGATTTCAGAGACCTCAATAAGGCAACACTAAAGGATTCATTCACGTTGCTCAACATAGATGCTCTCGTAGATGCAACTGTAGGTCATGAGATGTTCTCTCTAATGGATGGTTTTTTTGGTTACAATCAAATTTGGATTAAAGTTGAATACCAACACAAAACCACATTCATAATGCCATGGGGAATATTTTATTACAAGGTTATGCCATTGGGTTTTAAAAACACTAGTGCCACATATCAGCGGGGCATGACATACATATTTCATGACTACATGTACAAGATACTAGAATATTATATTGATAACTTATTGGTAAATTCCTTGCTACATTCAGAGCATACTGAGGTTCTCAAAAAAGTCTTCGATCACATGATAGAGAATAATGTTAGGTTGAATCCCAAGAAGTGCATATTTGAAGTAACTTCAAGAAAACTCTTGGGATTCGTAATTTCTAAATGAGGGATCAAATTTGATCTAGCAAAGTTCAAGGCCATACTATAAATACATCCTCCCACCAATATAAAAGAGCTAAGAAGCCTACAATGCAAATTATCATCCATTAAGTGATTAATCACACAATTATTAAATAAATGTTGACCCATGAATTGACTTCTACACAAGGGGGTCCCATTCAATTGGGATAAGGACTATCAAGAAGCCTTTGCTAAAATCAAGCAATACTTGGCAATGCTGCTAGTACTAGCTCCACCAATGCTAGATGTGCTATTTTTACTTTATATATCGGCTACTAACTTTGCATTGGGAACCATGTTAGCCCAAAAGAATGCAAGATAGAGAGCAAGTTATATATTATATTAGTTGCACCTTGGTGATTTATGAGCTAGGGTATGCATATGTAGAAAAGCTATGTTTAGCAGAGGTTTTTATGACTAAGAAGTTGAGCCACTACATGCTAAGTCATACGATGTATGTGATATCAAAATAGAATCCTTTATAGTATATGATGAGTATGACATATCATAATACACATAATGCAAAGTGGATCATGCTACTAATAGAATTAAACTTGGAATTTATCAACCAAAAGTCCATCAAGGGATAGGTCATAGCTAATAAACTGGTGTCTCTCAAGGATAGTAGACCTCTCATCATAGAGCTTCAAGATGATGAAATAATTGCATTATCGGAGTCACCTAAACCTGAAGAACTAGATAACAAAGTTGATATGACTTTGTTCTTTGATGGTTCAAAGTGTGAGCAAGGGGTGGTGCAAGAATTATCTTTTTCATGCCACAAGGTGCTCTAATTCCCTTGTCATTTAAATTAGATTCTCCTTGTACCAATAATAAATCTGAATACGAGGCCCTAATATTGGGTCTGCAAATATAAATCACCATAAATATCAAAATATTAAACATATTTGGTGACTCCCTTCTCATCATCAACCAGGTTAAGGGACTATTTCAATGTAGGTGTCCTCCTAAAAGCTTATAAGGATCTTGTTGACACTTATCTAGCCTAGCTAGAGTGGTATGACATCGAGGCAATTTCTCGTGCATCAAATAGATTTGCAGACACTATGGCATCTTTGGGATCCTTGATCCCTCAAAATCCATCTATCGATTTCACTACCATTAATGTGAATATGCTCTCACAATCTATGATGCAGTGTGAGGCTTTTGATAATAAATAATTAGTCAACATGATTCATATAGAACCAAACCATGAGTGGTTCTATAAAGCCAGAGACTTTCTTAAGAAGGTAGCCTAGGGGTATTTGATCTCATAAGGTCCTATAGGAAATGACACCACCATTCACCACAAGATTGTATCCTAATCTACATTCATGCATATCGAATCACAAAGAGATCAAGTCATCTTGTCAGTCGAGGTTGTATCTTATCAAGATTGGATGTTACAATTGCACGAATTCCTTAAGATTGGTTTAATCATGCAGGAATTGTCATATGCTATGAAACACACATTTAAGCATAAAGTGATAAATTTTGTCTTGTTAGAAGACATATTGTACCGTTGAAGCTATGATGGAGTTCTCCTTCATTTTCTTGAGCCCCAAGAATTAGCTTGGACAATCTCACAAGCTCATGACGGTACGTGTGGTGGTCATTTCAGTGACATGGCCATCATAAAGCACATCCTTTGAATGGGTTATTATTGGCCCATAATGGAGAAGTATTGCATTGTGTATGTCAAGAAATACATTAAACATCAACATCATGCTAATATTACGAACTTGCCATCATAGACCTTATAGTCCATTCAAATGGCTTGGCCATTTGCTCAGTGGGGTTTAGATCTAATTGGAAATATCTCTCCCCTATAATCAAGCTGACATACATTCATTATAATGGCCACTAAGTTCTTTAAAAAATGGGTGGAAGCAATCCCTTTAACAATGATAACAAGAGCATGTATTGCAAAGTTCATACTTCATAATATCATAAGCTATTTTGGGATATCATCCAAGATCATATCGGATAATGGAACGTCGTTCAAAAATAAAACTATGAGGGTTTTGATATCCAAATATAATATGCAACATAATTTTGTGACTCCATACTATCCACAAGTAAACGGGTAATTTGAAGCTTCAAACAAGACTATGGTAGCTATCTTAAAAATGATTGTTCAAGAAAATCATAAATATTGGCACATCCAGTTGCCCCTTGCATTATGGGCTTATAGGACTAGTATACAGATGCCCACTGGGTAAACCCATTTTCACTAGTATATGGCATTGAGGACATTATGCCCTTGGATTTGGAAATTGCAACCCTGTGCATCATATTGAAAGAGTTCATCGATGACAACACTGCACAACAAGCTCACCTCAACCAACTGATGCTGCTTTATGAATGTCATGTAAATGCCCTTGAGCATATTTGTGTTTATTAGGAACACCTAAAATGAGCTTATAACAATAAATTCTAGTTGAGAGACTTTAAATTTGGGGATATTGTACTGAAAGAAAACCAATAGAAATCAAACCTACCACTGCACTTGTGAGATAAATTTGTGGCCAACTGGTTAGGTCCATATATCATCTCAGAGAAGATAGAATCTGGAATGTATCACCTAACATTGCTTTAAGGTGTTGAAGAGCCTGAACATCTCAACATCCTTCATATTAAGGTGTTCCACACATATATCCAAAATTCAAAAACATTCAAAATAATAAAAAAAATATGGAAAACATCAAAATCCATAAAAATAAAAAAGCAATAAAATTCAAAAATATTGTAAAAGATCAAAAATACAAAAATAGTTGCATTATGCATTTCATTTTGCACATGCATTCATTTAAATGCATTACATTTAGACATTTCCATACATAGCACTTGCATTAGGACAGGTTATGTTTACAATCTTACAAACGACACCACGTTTGTATTTCAATCATGCATCTATGCATCATCATTCATCCATCACCCTTGAGAGTAATTGTGTTTTTCAATACAACCATTCCTATTGTTATAAGGAATATACTAGGTTTTATTGGTCATTCATCCATACCTAGTGGTCTTTTCAGATTTTTTAGAAAGCTTACTTTACTTTTGGAAATGAGGTCTATTTTTGATAGCACCTATCACATGTCAAAATCCTATCACTAATAAAACACATTAAAAATCCTAATGAGGACAAGGAAAGATGGAAACTACAAAGTTGTCCTAGCCACCTTAAGAAAAATGTTTTTACTTGCTCATTTTGTGATGCACATGGTCTAGAGTGTTGATCATTGGAAAAAGGACAAACTCCCCCCTAACCAAGGAAATCCCTTTTTTACAAAAACAAGCAAAATTCCAAAATAAAATCAAATCTCTTATTTCTTGGTTCTTTCAGTGGCGTAAAAGGTTTAAAATTATTGTGGCATGGTGGTTATAAGGGAGAACTGTGGGAAGATCTATGTGGCGACTTCCAAGGTGGACAACGTAGAATACTGTGGCAGCCATAAAAACTGGACAGCCTGCCCAGATTCATGGCGGCTACCGAGTCCACTATATAAATACAAAAAAAAAAAATCTCTTGCTCAAAAAAAAATAAAAACAAAAATGCAAAATAAATAGTTATTTTTATCACTATATATGAGAAAGTATCCCAATAAATCAAAAGAAAATAAGGAGGTGAAGAGATTGAATCCCTAGAATGGTCACTACTTGAAATCATAGATTGATCCCCAATACAACAATGGGCTGAATTAATCCCACCTAGAATTGGGGTAGTTCTAAGAAATATACAAATGAGCTAGCTTTAGGTGGCCTGTATTGCCTAGTGGTATAGTCTAACCACATACAAACTTAGGATTAAGGTGAATATTTGGTGATCCTCAGTACAAAAATGGGCTGAATGAATCCCGTATGGCAATGAGGTAGTCTTATGTCTCATCTAATATATTCATTTGCACACATAGGGATAATGAATATCTTGGTATTCACAAAAAAGCTTGGTCTTTTAGGAGTTTTATTATGGGTATTATACAAATTTTAATTAATCAAATAGGGTGTTTGAGTCTTATGGAAAACCTCGAAAATACCTTATAGAAACAAATCATTTCAATCAATCAACCATCAATTTATTTTTTATGAGGTTTTGTTTATTAAAGTATGTTCATAACATAGAACAGATACTGGATGGATAACAACAATGATATTTAGAAAAACATTGACTATTTTGTGCATATCTTTTAATTCACAAAATCTCATGAGAGAAAACCACTACATCTCATATCATATCATATCACATATGGATGCTTAAATGACTATTTCTTATGATAATATTTAACATTTACATTCATGATTTTTATACATTCTGTGGTTTCATCACTCCTTATGTTTTAAAGTGATTAAAGCATATAGGTTCATTTACATTAGATCATAATCATGTAAATAATGCATTACATACATTGCATTCATCATATCATAAATTAGATGCATACAAGTAAATTGAATTAAAACATGCATTTAAAAACATTTTATCCATATATGCATACATAGATAGTACATATACACATCTACATCATAGTATCTACGCATACATAAATCATTTAGCTAGTGCATGTCATAAAAACATCACATCATATAGAAGTAATCAAAGCATATATACATTGCATCCATGTGCATCTCATAAACATAAACATAAAGCAAAAATAAATAACACATAATGCTCAAGAGATAATATCATATCATATATATGTGTGTATGTCCTAGTACATACAGGTGTATCAAAAATACCCATAGGATACAATTGTATAGGTCCTTAGACCTTACACTCACAAATGGTACATGTATCTAAATATCTTACTAAGTTGGACCTACACACCCTGGCTGGACTCCACCCCAATATCCACCATATTTGTGAGTGTGCCTCAAGTTGGTGCCTATGGACCTCTATGATTTGCCTATCCTGTAACTAGATTATGCTGATGATTTCTCCCTATCACTCCTCCTAGTCCTATAAGAGGCTGATACTATAGATCTATCAGACACTACGCCATTTTGTAATCTAACCTCACCCTTAAGGAGAGTGATGTGCACTAAATATGAAGCATGATGTCTCACATCATATGAAACTATGACCTACAACCACTTGATATTTGTAGACATATCTAGTCATGTTGGTCCATGTAAAACTAGAGAAAATAAAGCAACCTATAAATTTGAGGGGTCTCCCCTCACTATCATGAGCAGGTCTCGCTCTACAATCCTAAAATCCATGAGATTAGAGAAGATCACACTTCCTAGTGATCTTGTCTATCTCTATGTCAACTATGGAAATATATGCCTAGAAAGTTGCCCATTCATCCTAGTACCCCTGCCACTATGTCTGTCCTACTATGAGTTGTATCTATAATGATGCCATCTGATCCTGCAAGGTTGCAATGGAGGTACTTATCTCCAGGATATATGTCTGTACCATTTATAGCTAACTCTGTAGACTAGCCACTTGAGCCTTGAGATGAGACACCTCATCATTTGGTTCCTCCTCACCTTCCTTCTCATCCTGGACCTCCTCCTCTACTACAACAACCTGGCCCCATCCAACCTTTATCCTCTAGTGAATTTGTCATCCCTCATGATCAACACTTGCACCCTCTATATTTGGTCCATCTCTAGATCTACCTAGATGACTTATGCCCTACCATAGCATGGTAGTCCACCAGATATCATAGTCTATTATGGTCCCTATGTAGACACCAAATTATAGCCACTAATCCTCCATCCTAGCCATTCCACCACCCACTTGTCCACCATACACATTTCCTACCAATTATTTGGCCTAATTCCACCTTTCCCATCTTCAAAAGGCCCAATTTAGCCATTTCTTGCCATTTTCTAACCCAATTGAGATTATTTTAATATTATTTTATATTTAATATTATCTTATAATATATTTTTTATAAAATATATATTTATAAACTCAATTAACCATAGTCATCTGATCCAATCTAATCCCCACTGTCCATATTCATTAATCCATGCCACATCTAAAAAGTAATCTCAACCTTAGGATCTAATTTAATCTTAGCCACACAATCAAAAGTGCAAGGCTAAAACCCTAAGAAAACCCTAGGTTGGATTATAAATAAGGGCATTTACAAATGCCTAAACCTTGGAACCCTGATATTAGAATTTACATCTTAAGGATATCATTGGTGAAGCCCTAGCGAAGTAGAAAGAGATAAAGCCCTAAAAATCCAAAGCCCTAGCTAGCCAATAGGACTTCTACTATTCCAACCATCCCCCATATCCATCATTTCCACATCTCTATCCTCCATTACCATCATCGCCACTTCTGTCCATCTGTTGCATTTGTCGCATCCCCCAGATCTGCTTATGTAGATTTTACCCTCACTGTAGGCGCTCTCTCAAGCTTACGAAGCTTGCTACAGAGCTTGCCAACCACACGCCTGTGCCTACTGCATTGCAGTATCACTCCAGAGCCTACTAAGCTCACACAAGATCCTACCAAGTGCATGTTTGAGCCTACTACAACCACAAAAATGTGAATCAGAGCCTACTGCATCATGCCATATGTTGTCAAAACTACAACAATGAAATGAGGCATCATCACAAGCAAGGTATATCTTTATTGGTTTTATTCTATTACATGATTTATAGATTTTGCATGCCATTTGATCTATTTTTAGTTAGGGTTTACTTATGTATGAGGGTCTCACACTGTGGAGCCCTCACAGGTGTTATTAATCCCTTTATCTATTTTTGTGTATGCATATTTGAAGACTCTACATATTATTGAATGACTATTGAAGCTGGAGTGGTCCGACATCGGATACCTAAAGCCCACTCATTCTGTTGGAAGCAATGACACACTATATGAAGACACTTCATTGTTGTATCTAGGGTTTTGGAGAACCCTATCATTTTTTAAATATTTGTATCAAATACTCACTGAGTACAGATTGTATCAAAAGGAGTTTATTGGCTCCCATCACTTATTGAATAAATCTATCTATTTTGTGAATCTTGTGTTTATTAGGGTCATTTGATTTCTTTATTGTTTAAGTGTCATGTTTTTGTCTTCACAAATGGTGATCACGATGGGACAACATACATTCATCATCACCACCACAGAATACTTCACGAAGTGGGTTGAGGCCATACCTCTAACTAGTATGATAGGACCTTGAATTGTGGATTTCATACTCCACCATATCATCTATCATTTTGGCATTCCTTCTAAAATCATTTTAGATAATGGTAAGTCTTTCAAGAAAAAGGAAATTTGAGCACTTTGTGAAAAGTATAATATCCAACATAGTTTCTTGACTCCTTATTACCCATAAACAAATGGACAAGCTAAAGCTACCAATAAGACCTTAATTGCCATCCTTAAGAAACTTGTCAAATAAAATCATAAAGATTGGTATACAAAAATCCCATTGGTACTTTGGGCTTGTCAAACAAGCATCTGAATACCAATAGGAGCAACACCATTCTCTATGGTCTATGGAACTGAAGCTATTATACCTCTTGAACTCGAGATTCCCTCCTTACAAGTTTCCTTGCAAGAATTCATAGATGATGATACAACTAAACAAGCATGACTTGACCAACTCACGCTTTTAGATGAAATGCGAGTCAATGCATTAGAACATTTATGAGTTTATAAAGACCCTCTCAAGCGTGCTTACAATGCTAAAATCCATATTTGAGAATTTCAAGTAGGGGATATGATACTCAAAGAGAACCAAAAAAACACCAATGCTTTGCCACACCTTTGTGACAAATTTATGACAAATTGGTTAGGTCCATACATAATAACTCAAAAAGTGGGTAATGTCACTTATAGACTTACCAATTTAGAAGGAATAGAGGAACCCGAACCACTTAATTTTCTTCATTTAAAGGAATTTTATTGTTAAAAGTAACACTTCATATGTATATATACATGGCCTTTTTAAAAATAAAATTCACATAGGCATGCACACATTGCATACACTCCATTTGCATTTATATTTTGACATGCATTTTCACTTTTTGCATTCATACATTGTTTCATTCACATATATTAAATCATGCATATTCCATTACACTATACAATTTTTGTTTGCATATCACCACTCCGTTGCATTAGGCATATACCTTTGCATCCATCCCATCATATGTTAAAAGATCTGACATAGTAATGATGACATGGCCATTAACAAAAATTCAAGTTATAAAAATTGGGGGTACCTAGTTTGAAACAATCATGCAACTTTTGAAAAATACATAAGCCAACAATACCATATGCCAAAATCACAAAGCCTAGGTTTTCAGTCACTCAACCATTTCTAGTGTAACAAGCAAACCTCCAAACGGATGTCCAATTTTCTTTAGGACCAAAACACACTTAACATACTACTAAAGTTTTGAGCATTTTTTATTGATTTCGAATATAATCTTGAACCCACCACATTTCCTCACATATTAATAACATTATGAGATAGGGTGGGCTAGTACCATCCTTGGATAGTACCTCAGGGCAAAAGGGATATATCCCTCGCTTGTCCCATCATGCAACATAGTCCAAAGAAAAAATAGTGGTTTTAACCACTATCAAAATTCCTCCCAACATAAACATAAAAACATAGAGTAGTAATGATAGGGTCAAAATTCTCATCACAGTTTAGTTGAGAATTCGATTCCCCAAAGCTCTATACAAATCAACAAATTCAAAACCTACACCCTCGATCCCTAAAAGCTATAAGGATCATATTATGTTTCCCTCAGAAAGTCATGTAGTCATATCTAAGGTCCAAAAGATCAATCCCATTCAACTATGGAGTAAATCTTCATCGGGGCTATAGATGCTTGACTAGAAGTGGAGTAAGCTCATGCGAGACGACATGTATCTCCTACAAAAAGGGAGACCTCTGAACACACATAAGGACAGGCTAGTCTTAGGTCATCTCCATAATAGGTCATGCCTAACTTACTCATAATGGGTTAATGAACCTCATGTGCACACACACTAGTACTTGATTGGATAGGGTCATTGTCATGCTCAAGACTGGGTAATTGAACCTCACTCACACACACATCTGGTCCTAAATAAAGTTAGACAACTAAGTGAGTTTGGTTGATAACACTAATATGTTTGAGTCTTTGAAAATCTTTCAGTCTTTCATATCAACATCCATATCTGCTTCCACATCAACATGCATATCTTCTACCATATCAACATCCATATCTTCTTCCATATTAACATCCATGTCTTCATTAAAACTCAAGTTGCAAAAAATTCCAACAAATTAGGTACCCCCGATTGCCAAACAATGGAAAAAAAAAATGGCCAATAAAAGTTTTGAACTATAAAAATATCATTTGAACACTATGCATTCATCTCATATAAGTGCAGATTAATTATACGTTTACTTGCATTAATCATCCCTAACACATACCATTTAACTGGAATTAATCATCTACATAAACATCATTCATATAAATGTCATTTAGCTTGCATTAATCATCCACATAGGCATTATGCATACACATCATGATTAGCCTACATTAAGCATCCATAAAATATTCAACACAAATTGCATAAAACATAAAAGCATTCACACAAAGATGACACAAATATATAAAAGGCCATGTATATATATAAATCGCATATACAATGAACGCCAAAAAGGCTACAAGGGAGCACCAAGGCTCATATACAAAATAGTGCATCTAAGCACTATGCTAATGTCCATGAGAGGACCCTTGAGACCTAGTAGGAGCCCTCGGCCTAGTACTCTACCTAGACTCAGTGTGCTTAGATGACTTAGCCATAGTATAAGAGGGAGGATCTGGTAATGTAATATGGTTTTGCATACACACATCCTCCAAGGAATGTGCATATGCCTCACTGGCCTAGATATATCGTAAGTCCATTTGATTTCTATGCTCTTTCGCCAACATCTCTGGCTGAAGTTGTGTGACCGTAGCCTGATCACTAGCCACACTATTACAAAAAAATAATAAAAAAAATACACAAGAGATAAAGTGTTTTAAACATTATCGGGGCAAATGGTGCCTTAGCTCTGCCAGCAGCAGTCGATCCCTCTGCTGCCATAGCTTCTGCACAATTTCTCACTAGCCTCACTAAGCTCACGCACCCACTCCACTCCTTAGATGCAACTTCTCAAAGTCATAAATGCAAAAGTGAGCCTCACGATTCACTCAAAAATATATTTATAGTTTTCCCTACCGCATTTAGGTGTAGGTCTATGCCTGCAAATTCATAGGCTCACCTGGGCATCTGCGGGCGTAGAAAGGTACATCTACGTGCCTACGGGACAACACAGGTGTAGTCGTGCGCCTGGAAAAAAAATGGAACCAAGACAAAATTGAATAAATTGGTAGCTTACCTCCTCCAAATTTCACCAAATTTCATCCACACATCATGCACATCCTAAAATCAAGTTTTGTAAAAACATAAATTATTTTGCAAGCATAATTATCGAGAATAAACCAAATTTTCAAAATACGCTAATTGAGGCACAAAACAATCCAAATTTTCACAAAACTCACATATGATCATTCTGCATTATATTCTTCATCATCACATACAATTGTGCAAAAAAATGGAGTTAAACGAACCTCGTATCTAGTAGGTTATTCTATACACTTGGCGATTGCAGCGATGGTCATCCATGCAATTTAGTAAGATGAATAATATACAATAAGTATATTTTACAATGATCATCATCCATTATCACATCATCAAAGATCACAATCACATTTGGCACCTCACATTTTGAGTACAGCTTTTCCAAGAACAATTTTCTCAAAGGTGGTCATTGATACCATTTTCCATGGAGCACGAAAACACGGATAATCAAAATCACAAACACTCATTCATTTGACAACAATCACCATACAGGACATATCTGTAGGTTGATTGGTTCTATTATGGAATTGGTGAAGAAACTTCCACAATCACTACCCCACCCCTACATTGACTTAGTCATCATGCATATTCATAAATTGCATACTCAATGTCGCCATTGCAACATCTTATTCAACAACATCGAATCATCCCAAAATTTGGGGTAACCACAATTTGATTATGATTTCCCATGATGGGATGCATCTTACAATCACATGGTAATATACACCAAACCCTTTCCCACCATTGGGCCATAAACGATATCACATTTTACATCATTCATATCATCCAAAATCACATGGTATTATATACCAACCCCTTTCTTCCACCATTGGGGCATAAACGGTATCACACTTTAAATCATTCATATCATTCACAATCATATTACATTTCACACCATTCATTCATAAATAGCACAAATTCACCATATCATTCATTATTAGCACAAAAAAATTTCAATTGGCTTGTGAGATACATTCGTAACTCATTCGCCAATTGAGATTGTAAGCTACAAAATTCCAAAAATTCTTTATTCTTTTGTCTTCAACATTAGTGCTCAAATCCAATGACAGAGAGAAGTTTTTTATGTGTTCGTAACCCAAGCAGGTATCTCGTATTTTGTACCATATTGTGTTTCATGCAACATGGTACAAAAAGGGGCATCTGTAGACACCAAATTACAACCACTAATCCTCCATCCTAGCCATTCCACCACCCACTTGTCCACCATACACATTTACTACCAATTATTTGGCCCAATTCCACCTTTCCCGCCTTCAAAAGACCCACTTTAGCCCTTTCCTACCATTTTCTAACCCAATTGAGATTATTTTAATATTATTTTATATTTCATATAATATTTTATATTATATTATAAAATATGTATTTATAAACTCAATTAACCACAACCGTCCGATCCAATCTAATCCCCACCATCCATATTCATTAATCCATGACATATCTAAAAAGTAATATCAACCTTAGGATCTAATTTAATATTAGCCACACGATCAAAATTTCAAGGCTAAAACCGTAATAAAACCCTAGGTTGGATTATAAATAAGGGCATTTGAAAATACCCAAACCTTGGAACCCTGATATTAGAATTTGCATCTTGAGGAGATCATTGGTGAAGCCCTAACGAAGCATAAAGAGATATATCCTTGAAAATCCAAAGCCCTAGCTAGACAATAAGACTTCTACTATTCCATCCATCCCCCATATCCATCCTTTCCACCTCTCCATCATCCATTGCCATCACCGCCACTTTCGTCCATTCGTTGTATTCATCGCATCCCCCAGATCTACTTCTACAGATTTTACCCTCATTGCAAGCACTCTCTCAAGCTTGTGAAGATTGCTATAGAGCTTGCCAACCACATGCCTACACCTACTACACTACAAGTTCACTCCAGAGCCTATGAAGCTCACACCATATCCTACCAAGTGCATGTTTGAGCCTGCTACAACCACATAAATGTGAATCAGAGCCTACTGTGTCACACAATCTGCTATCAAAACTACAACAACAAAATGAGGCATCATCACATGCAAGGTATATCTTTATTTGTTTTATTTTGTTACATGATTTGTAGATTTTGCATGCCATTTGATTTATTTTTAGTTATGATTTACTGATTTTTGAGGGTCTCACACTATGAAGCCCTCACAAGTGTTATTAATCCCTTTCTCTATTTTTGTGTATGCAAATCTACAAATTCTACATATTTTTGAACGATTTTTGAAGTTGGAGTGGTCCAAAATTGGATACCTGAAGCCCACTCTTTTTTTTGGAAGCGAGGAAACACTATCTGAAGACACTTCATTATTGTAGCTAGGGTTTTAGAGAACCCTAGCATTTTGTAAATATTTGTATCAAATACTCACTGAGTACAGATTGTATCAAAAGGATTTTATTGGCTCACCCCGCTTATTGAATAAATCTATCTATTTTGTGCAATATTGTGTTTATTTGGGTCATTTGATTTCTTTATTGTTTAAGTGTCATGTTTTCATCTTCACATCCTACATAAGCTAGCCTCGAGTCTTGGAAGTCATCATCCTCATCATCCAATGGGGTCACCTAAGGTCAAACTAGCTGAGTCTCCACATTAAGGTGGTGGTAGATGATTATATCCTCTGGGATATCCTAACATATCTCAAACTATCAAGAGATTTGCAAGAAGTGGAAGAACTCACACACACTGGGCTTGCACCCAATGATCCATCTATCATGTCGCACCCACCTCAGGTAGCAGTCTACATCCTCCCATGTAGGGAAATACATATAAGGGTGCCAGATGACCCAACCTACCGTCAACCCTATAAGTTTGTCCATATAATACTAGAGGTCCCCTGCATGGGACCTACTCCTATAGCCCCCGACCTCTCTAGGCTAGAAAGCTACATAGCACTATAACTCCTTTGTGATCATGGAAATCTGTAGAGGTAGTCCTATAGGATGATCAATTTTGATATGCCCCCATACAAAAATATAGAGCAACAAGCTGCATCCTACTCCTACTCATCCTCGCTAAGTGATACAGTATATCTCATCATAAAGTTGAGCAATGCAAGCACTCCCCCAAGATAGAATCAATGACTATGTTGTGGTGCTAGCCAAAAATTAATGTATCTTGGCTAGTAGTTTCCATGGGAACCTCACTCTGGATGTGTTAGGAAGCACAACATTCATAATGATGTGCATCAACACGGCCTACCACCATGAGAAAACCTGCACCCTGTACCAATGCTCAATGGGCACCCCACCATGATCAGTATCCACCATCACCTCGTCTCTCCTAGTTTTAAATATCCTCTAGAATACAGCAGGCTTCACCTCGGTAGGGAAAGAGGTGATGGCCTCACCATAAATAGGGATGTGTAAGATGTGGTAGACATCCTCTAGAGTCACAGTGATCTCTCTGGTGTGAAAGATGTGGTAGACATCATCCAGATTCACAACTTTCATTTGGCCTTCATCAACCACTTTAGAGACATAAACATAATGAAAATCATCAAATTACTATCCAAGTCCATAAAATATTCCATCAAAAATTGTAGGAAGAAGAAAGGGGCTGATCTCCATTCCCAGAAAGGATTGTTTAAGGTTATCTATTCTCATATCCTTGCCCACAACCCCGTCATTCCCTTAGCTAAGACTGATCCTTCTATGTATCCTCCCCACAATAACATCCTCCCAACTGAGGATACCCCTAAGGATGATGAATCCTTAACCCCTATGTCAACTCCAGTAAGAAAGAGAAAATTGATAGGTTCTGATAGGGATGAGGAGGCATCCAAAGGAAAGAAGCCTAAAATTGAGGAACCGATGGGTGCTATGAGGAAATCTATCCATATCCGTAAGAATATGTGTATAAGCCAAAGCATGTACTAGGAGGTGGACTTTGATGATGATGAGGACTTCACTACAAAGGCCCTGAAAAACTTGGTAATCTAGGCTATATCCATAATAATTACTCAATTCGAGGAGTTTCAGGTAATATTGAAATAAATGTGTACTGCATTACATCTACTATTTTTTCAAAAAATCTTCAAAGAGTCCAATGCAGGAAAATTGAAGGAGCCAATTAAGCCAAAGGATACCTCCTCGAGGATGAAATACAACAACAAGGATGTGGTCAAGGACAGTAGCAAGGATCTTGCCTAATTGATACCACTATGTATGGGTTTTAGGAATCACTTGAGGAAGGGCGCTATTTTATTTTGTGTTAGCCTAGGTGTTTTGGCATTTTCTCGTTCTTCTATTGGGATGTGTGTTTCTGGGTTTTTATCCCTTTTCTATTCTATGTTTGGTTTCTAGAATGAGTCTATGCTAATTTTGTAATAAGGTTCTAGGATCCTTTCAAAACCTATTTTAATGAAATACATAATTTACTTATAAAAAAAATAAAGAGATAGAAAATTTGTTTTGTGCACTTTCAAAATTTTACAAAATAAACTTAGAATTGAAATACAATTTACAAAACCACTATATTGATAATACATCCTATCCAAAATATTCTAGGGAGTCATAAGGCATTCTAAAAAACTTGGTAATGTTAACATCAAAAAAAAATTATCCAGTTAAGAATTTATTGGGTATATGTAAGCTTTATACAAAACCTAAAATCTTATTAGGTTTGTGAAGTCTCATCATTAGGGATATATAAGGAAGTCTACATAACCTAAAGGTTAAATTTTTTTTTTATCAAATCTAGCTTTTATAAATTATAAGGGTCACATATACCCTAATATTGAGATTCATAAGATAATAAGCTTACTATATCTTAAACTAAGGTCATAAGGATGTGTACTTCAAATGTCTCATCAAACATTAATTCCTTCAAAAAATCTAGTGCTATAAAAATTGGGATCATGAATCTTCTCATGAAATATGAAGGAATATTAGACCTAGCTTCAAAAATATTTCATAGTGAGGCATTAGACGATAATTTTGACTCTATGGAATGCTACCTTCAAAAACTTCTCAATAAAGCAATTTCTAATGATAAAAATGATATTTCACTTCCTATAGATATTGTGAAAATATTATACATGGCATTGCTCACACATAAACATTACAAATATGAGAATGTAGAACAAAATATATTGATAGAATTACTCAAAAATAAAATAGAATTAAGTGAATCATATCTTGAACAATTTTTTCAATCGTCATGCAACATTTATGCCTCAAGTTCTACTAATTCAAAATCTTATCGTGATGCTCTAAGTGGTTGTTTAGGAGCATTTTTACAAAGTAAAACTAGAGAAGGAGAAATATCTCAACAGGAACCAAGTTGCAGTGTAACTACCTATGAAAGTACAAAGACTGGATTCAAAGGTAAAGTTAAAAATGAAAAAGGAAAAGGAGGAGAAATTTAGAAAATGCAATTGAGGAACCTACAACATCAACTTACATTGCACCAATCAAAGAATCAAACTACTAGATGAATCTGATCACAACCAACAATGAAGGAGAATACAAGTTCCATTATCCAATGGATGAAGATCTATATTGAAGACCAGAAGTCTTTAGTACCAAAATAATATAATATAGGGCGATGTTAGAGTTAGAGTCTATTAAATAATTTAGATCATGTAAATGTACCTTCCTAGGTACATACTTAGGACAATAGACTACTTTAGAGGGAAGTTATCTAGTTACTTTATGCAATGTAATAAATGAACAAGTGTCAATGTGCAAGTTGTAAGAGTGCAAGGTGTCCCTTGTACAACTAGTTAGAGTGTTGGGCAAGGAATCTATCTTCCACTATAAGAGACCCTCATTGTAAGAGTTTGATAAGAAAGTAAGTAAGTAGTAGTTGGAGTAGTGGGTGACTCCATTAGTGATGGAGCACATTATGGTTCTATAGCATCTTGCATTGTGTGTCAATTTCCTCCATAACAATATTGTATTTGTTTCTGTCATTTCTATTTATAGCATATTTCAGAAATCTTGTGAGTTTACTTTCTTTCATATTTCAGCATATTGTGATTATCATCTCTCATTGTGATCTACCTTAAAATATAACAATTTCTAGGAATTAGAAGGAAAAAACAAATATACTATAATTTATTTTGTTCATTTTTCAATATAGGTGTGATTTCCAACAATTGGATCCCAAAAATATTATATATATACAAAAGTAGATCTCCTATAATATATCAATCTTGCATAATATACATCCATGTATCCTATTAAGAATATCCAACTATTCTTCTTGTATTTAGATGATACTTAATAGTACCATGAATATACTTTAGTATTTTATTTGTTACTTTACAATGATACATACTTGGCTCTTGCATGAATTGGGAAGGATGGTTTCCAATATAGAAAATATTAGTTTTAGTACAAGTTAGATAAATGAGACTCCCTATAAATTCTAATAGAGAGTTATATTTACCTTCAATAAAGGTTTGTTTCAAGATGTTTGTAGTCATTTTTTTATAAGATTTGTCATGGTATTATAATCAATCTTTATAAAATTCTTGAGTCATATCTTAGAGTACTTAATCAATATATGTAGATCTGATTCTTTGTTTTCCACAACTATAAGCCAATATAATAGTGCACAATCCAATATCAATCATTCCAAATAAAGTTCAAATCATTATTTATTCCATTAATCATCCTATCCAAGATCTCTATTCTAACTAAGTTATTGATATATGCAATTATGATGATGACTTCTAGAACTATATATATTATATAAAGAGATACAAATATTAATTGGAATAATTCAAACAACTCTTTATTGCATTCTCGTGTAGCATAAACATATAGATTGCCATAGGAAAATACTAAAAAATATAGCATTTTATAATAAAGGGTATTCTCCTATTTATAGTTTTTGTAAGGCTAAGATAAATATAACTACTATGTACAATTATGAGCAAAAAAGACTTGGATATGAATAGGGATGAGATGGAACCACTTAACATTTTCCAAGTAATATGTTAGGAAATTGCTATTTGTAGGATTGTACACTATGCTTAGCTAAGGTGGTTGTCACTTTTAGGTTTTGAAAACTACTACATAGGATTTAAACACTCTTCTCTTATATGTTAATTTCCCTTTATGTTGGTGCCTTTCGATCTGAGATGCTACTACCATTGATTCCTTTCAATTTTTTTTGTACCCCTTGTATGCTTCTAATCATGTTAGAACATTTTATAGCCTTAGCCAATAACCTTATTGCTTATAATATTTGTATTATGCTAGAAGCTTTGGAAGCCCATTCCAATTTCAGCACTTGAAATTTCTAGCATGCTACCTTCTAGACTTGAATACTCTATTTTGCTCACTATTCCCTTTGCTATTGATGGATATAATCCTTGTCAATAGTTTACCCCTTTTAGTTAACACAAAAAAGGATTTTAGACTCCTAAATGTAGACCCTTAAGATTTCCTACATAGATAAGTCCTATCAAATTTTTTTGAACTATAAATTTCGTAAAATTCTAGTTAAGTACAAGGAAACTTGCCAAGGTTGATATCTTGTACATAGAAATTAGCTTAAAAATAAGAAAAGGTTTACTAGGCCCAAAAATTGACTAAGGTAGGGAAGAATGACCACTTCATAGTGGTTGGATATAGAGTGGTTAAATGCTCGAGTTTCTATAATCTTGGGTGGCTAGGAGTTTAAAGTAATTGGAAGCTTTAAATAACAATATCAACAGACTCATATTAGCCCCAATTAGGCCAATAACATCCCGATGCCAAGTAAAATATAGCAACAAATAGTGAGAAAATGAGGAAAGCTATCAAATAGATCTATTTTAGAAGAATATAGTGTGCATAAGATACATAGGCTACCTTGACACTTCTTAACCATCTAGAGCAAAGTAGTTATAGGAAAGCAACAACTAGTCTTTTGAAACTTGCAACAACATTGGCTGCCATTGATCATAAGTAAAGAACCCTATAAATATGATAGATAGCATAACAATAAGGTATAGTGGGATACGCAAAGAATAATTAGGTGGCATAAACCTATTGATGAAACATGGATGCAAAATATGGTAGAAATTTTAATTAAATCAATCGACTAAAATAGAGTAAAAAGTTATGTCACTCCTTCCAAGCATGTTGATCGAGCACAAGCCTTGGACAGGGTGAGGTAGTGCTATTATTGTTAGGTCCATGGCATGCCATTATTGTAATCATTAGCTAGGCTAGTATAGAAAATTATAAATAGCATAATTTACCTCATTATGAGGGTCAAAAATTTGAGTGTTTGTCTGTTATATAATATTTAATTCTACTTTGCAATTTTAGTGAATCAACTTGTTATTTAACCTTTGCTAGTAATGTGTTATGGAATTATTTAGTTTATGAATGCTCTATAGGCCCTAGATATTTTTGTAATAGCTTTGTGGGTGGTATATTTTTCTAGTCCTAAGTTGTTATTTGGATTATCACTCTAGGCTATTGGAATATTAGGGATGCTTAGTATTTGATTATGTGGTTATGCTTTCCTCTATAAAATCTTGCTTATTGTGTTGGGGGATATTTTAGTAAAGCAAATTATCTAAGCTTAATTTACATTTTGTAATGCTTTGCTTAATTATTGGTCTATTAGACCCTATATATAGTTTATTTTCAGTGTGTTTTGCATAGGATGTGGTAGTGTTGTTAGCCAAATATCATCCATATTGGATTCACATTTCTCTCCCTTCTCTTTCTAGCCCTTAATTTCTCACTTTAGTCTTTCTCCATTTATTTTAATTTTTATTTTACAAGGAACAAACCTTCTTTGGAGGTTGGTAAGGAGAAATTCCTAACCACCCAATCTTGGATCCTACAGTCTAGGAAACACTTCTTTCCATTAGGAAGATCATAGACCAAGAATATCAATGGAAAAGTTTAGCTTAAATATCACTAGAAAGGTTGTAGGATTAAATCAATTTGATTTGGTTGGTTAGAATTATCTCATGTTACAAGGAGTTTGTAATTTACTATTATACTTTGATAAATTCCTTCCCTTGTTAGCATGTTTGACACTTTTACATCATCAACTACTTGATAGATTGATGGAGCTTCAAATCCTCTCATCTTGCACAGCTCTAAGCAACAATTATACTTAAAATTTATTGGAAATTTTGAGTAGATAATTTTTCATTGATATCAAGAGTGAGTGGTCATTGATTTCAGGCTTTCAATGCCAGTCAGTGCCAGTTTCAGTGGGTAGCATCAGTTTTAGCTTCTCCAGTTTCAGTTGATCAAGACCTGGTTCCAGGAAGCCATAAGTAGTCCAAAGTGCAAAAGAATAAGCCCAAGTGAATAATATTATAATATTATAAAGGGAAGTTTTAAATTAATTATAAATTAATTAATATAATTTTCATTATAAATTAATTTATATTTTAATTTACTTAAGATATTTAAATTAATTATTAATTAAATTTAATATTAGTTATAAGTTAGTTTATGTTAATTTTTAACTAACCCTAAGGTGGGTTATTAAATTTAATTCAAATTTTGAATTCAAATTTCTAGCACCGACGTGGGAAGAATTTTACCATGTGTGTATAAAAGGGGGATTACCCACCTTACCAAAACTCCCCAATGCTTTCAAATTAAATCCTATGCTATGCGAGTGTATGTGAATCATGGTGTGCACCAAAGAGTTTTTATTTCTAAAGTGATTAGAGGAGGCGATATTATTTTATCCACCAAGGATGGAGTCTTGGTCACCAACTGCTGGTAGCACAGTTGGCAATTGTGGCTGTAGCAAGACGTGAGGGCAACGACAGGTGCAGGTTTGAATCCCCTCGGAGGATCATTTTATTTTGTGTTAAAAACATGGTGGAGTAAGGTTGATAGGGAAGGAGGTTCACCTTCCTTCATGTGGGCTCTTCTAGCCCATGCAATGGGCTCAAAAGTGCTAAGGCACTTGGCACTTGGGGAGACAGTGGTTCGAATCACACTGAAACCCTTTTTGGGTGATAACAAAGGTATGCATTAAAGTTTTAGCACCGAAATTTTTGAAGGAGTTATTTAAGGTATTAATGATTAATTTTTGCATATTTTTGGTATATAAAGGTTTTAGGGGAGTTATAATGTTGATGCAAAATAAAGTTTGATGTTATTTGCTTTAGTGTTTGAAAAGGAAATAAAGTTGTTTAGGAAGATAGTTTGAGGTTTTGTGGTATTGGATATTATTTTAAGTTGGGTTTTATAAGGTGTATCAAAGTGATTATTTTTCATGTATGATTTTATGGATGTTATTTTCAAAAGGGAGAAATAAGGTGTATTTCAGATTTTATTATTTCTGTGTCTAAGGAATATTTTAGGAATTGTTAAGAGTGAGATTTTGTCATTTAACCATTGAAATTAAAAATAAAGAAATTGTGATTTAGACAGGTTTTCCAAAGGACACTTCTACATCAAATAAAAGGTATGGGCATATTCTTCCTAGTGAGTGATTTTTGAATGTTGTGAATGCAAATTTGGAGTGAAAAGGATTGTTTGGTGAGCATTGTTGAGTGTTTTTTGAATTAATGCTTCAAGGTTTTCTAGAATAAAGAGTTGTTGATAAAACCTTGTTTTATAAGAATTGTTGTTGAAGTTATTAAGTTGAGTGAACTTGAACTAGGGTTTGCAAAGAACATGAGTATCATTGTTATGTGAATATTATTTTATAAGCATTGTTGTTGAAGTGATTGGTTGAGTGAAGAACTTGAACTAGGGTTTGCAAAGATCATGAGTATCATTGTTATGTGAGATTGTTTGATAAGCATTGTTGAAAATATTTGAGTGAGTGTTCATATGATTGGACTAGGGTTTGTGAGCAAGGATTATTTTATTGAGTGATTGGTTGAGTAAAGTTGGTTGAGCCTAGTCAAGTGTATGTGTTGAAGTGATTGTTCAAGTTATATGAAAGAAATTGTTCTATATTCATAATTGAGTTGATAAAGTGATTGAGAGTTTGTGAGTGTGAAGCATATTGAGTTTCTAATAGTTCTCTATATGTTTCTAAAAGAATGAGTGAAAGTGATTGAGAATTTAGGTGAATGTGAAGAATATTAAGTCTCTAAAAATTCTCTATATATTTCGAAAAGAGTGATTGAGCATTGTAATGAATGTGAAGCATATTCAGTCTCTAACAATTCTATTTATGTTTCTACGAGTTTGGATAAGTTCTAGTGAGGATTTATTGAGCAGATTTGAGGTAAGTCTTAGTAAATACTTGAGAGTATATTGGACAAGTTCTAGAGAGGACTTATGGATAGATTAGTGTGAGCTTTTATGGAAGATTACAACGTATATTTGATATAAGTCTTTGAGAAGACTTGAGAGCAGAGTTGATTGATTGGTTTGGTCAAACCTTGAGTTAAGATTTGGGGCAGATCTAGCAGAGTTGATTTAAGATTAAGTCAAGATTTGTGTTAAGGCTTGAGGACAAAAATTGAGGATAGATTTGTGCTAGACCGAAGGACTATGTTTAGTGCAGATCAGAGGACAAATATTGAGGATATATTTGTGCTAGATCGAAGGACTATGTTTAGTACAAATTTGAGGATACATTTTTGTGTAGATTTGAGGATAGGTTTGTGCCAGACCAGA
Organism: Wollemia nobilis; assembly: GCA_028583015.1. NCBI lineage: Eukaryota > Viridiplantae > Streptophyta > Pinopsida > Araucariales > Araucariaceae > Wollemia > Wollemia nobilis. Next base: position 4,134,336 of record JAQPPZ010016892.1, on the reverse strand, counting down.
GACATAGAAATGAAATTTGGGAAGCAGTTGAAAATGGATGCATGCCACCAACTGATCCACCTACAGATAAGAAAGGTAAGCTTCTATAGCATTACAATTCAAAATCAATGAATGCAATTTTAAGGGTTTTGCATAGAACAAAATCAATAAAAGTTGTGCATTGTAGAGATGCAAAAGGAATTTGGAATAAGTTGCAAAGCATATATGAAGGAGATAAAAGTGTCAAAAAGGTAAATATATGAAATCTCAAAGGGCAATTTGAAGAGTTAAGAATGAAGGATGAGGAACACATTAGTACTTATCTAATTTGGATATATGAGGTTGTTAATGCCATGCAAGGACTTGGACTTAATTTTGAAGAATCAGATGTTTGTGATAAGGTCTTAAGATCTCTTGCAAAAATATTTAGTGAAAATATTTTAGCTATAGAAGAAGCAAAGGATGATGATTCTTTGATAAGATATATGTTACTTGGTATTCTTACTGCTTTTGAGTTAAGAAAAAAAGATGAACCTAATATTCAAAAGGAAGTAGCATTCAAAGTGATTAAGAAGACAAAGGGTAAGAAGTCAGATTCAATAAATGAGTCATCCAGTTATGAAGAAGCAAATTATGGCAGAAGAAATAAGGATTCAAGAAGATCTAAAGATGCAAAATATGTTAGATGTTTCAATTGTGGAAAGTATGGTCACTATGCAAATGATTTTCAAGAAGCTAAAAATAACAATGATGAAGAAAAATAGGATCACAGGAATAGGGAATCAAAAATATATAGGTACCAAAAGAAATATAAGGATGAACAATGCAAACAAGGAAATAAGTTCTTTTAAAGACAAAAGAGGAGCTACTATGTAGACAAGATGAGTAAGTACTCAAGTGATAGTGATGCTAGTTCTTCAAGTAATGGTAAATATGAAGTCCTATTTTTGATTGAAGAAAAAGAAGAAGTTAAGAAAAGGTCACCAATAATTCTCAAGTGTTTTAGATGTGGTAATTTTGGACATCTTGAAGATAGTTGTACAAGGAATGGTTTTCATTTTAGTGATGATGAATATGAGGATGCACTTGAAGGATTAGGATAGAATATTCTAATGATACTAGAAGAAGAATGAGGAGTTGATCTTGAGGGAGAGCTTAGTTATACCCTTAAAACTTCAAAGAATGTAAGAAAACAAAATTCCCAACTTGAGATCCAGTTTCAAGAATGTTATGAAGAGAGAGGAAAGCTTATAGATGATCTAAAAAAATCAATGGCTAAGACAAATAAGTTCAAGGATAAGTTAGAAGCAAAGGTCTTAGAATGTGAAAAGTTAGAACAAGAAGTAGCTCTACTAAGGGAAGAATTAGAAAAGTCCAAGGACAAGCTACACAAGTTTGGGAAGAGCTCAAAGATTGTAGATAATATTATCAAGGTACAAAGAAGGTCAACAAACAAAACAGGTCTTGGTTTTGAACAGGCTCAAAAGAAATAAGAAGAAGAGTCAACCTCAAGTTCTAAAAAGGATGAAACTTTAGAAGAATACAATGTAAGAGAAAGTGAGAAATCTAAGGATGAGTTGGACAACAGAAAGTTCAACAATGAAAGGAACAATGCATAGAGAAGAAATAGATGGAACATGAATCAACATAGAGAAAAAGAGACTAAGAGACCAATGAGGTCAAGGCAAGGAAATTTCAATGGATAATGTTTCTCATGTCATAGGTTTGGGCACATGGCTTCACAGTGCAGGACATATGAAAGATAGGAATATGGGAACTTTAGAAGTAGGTAGCTTTTCCATGGGTATTGATACTCATGTAATAATTTTGGTCACAAGGCAATGAACTGCAAGGTACATGATAGTAACATATATGGCTTCACTGTTACATACCAAAAATAATATAGCCATTGGCTATATTATGAGATATTACATTTAAATTATTATTTATATCCAAGTGTAGATTTTGAAATAATCATCTTATCAATTATCTAAAATTTCATTTGCATTTCGCATACTGTGCCCATTGTGGTGGGGATCTACCCTCCTTGAGTGGTGGCTACATTTATTTGAATTCGTTTAATTCATACTGGTTTATGTTTGCTATACAACTATTGCTCATGTTTGCCTTACTCGTTGGTTGATAATTTTAGTGATATAGTGCATGGTGCTAATATATGGGTGGGATCTGGTAGGGGAACCATTCTATTCACTAGGAGAAATCCTAAGATATTTGCACCTCCAAGGATTACTAACATTAAGTGTTATAAGTGCAATAATGATGGACATACAAAAAATTGATATAGAGCAAACATTCTAGAATCAAGCATGAATAAAAATAGGATATATATCCCACACGTAGAGTGGGGAATATTTTTATTGTTTATAACCTAGCCAACATAGCTAATATATTGTAACTTCGGTCACATAATACCTAGACCCTCCTCGCATGCAAACATGCCATACAAATTGTATTGTCATCTTCCCTTAGCTGGCCTATCCTCTTACACATTAGTTGAGTTGTTAGGTCATTGTCATTGGTTTTTACCTACCCAATATCCTATACTGAGGGTCCCTCATTGTTCGTATTCACCTGAAGGTCAAGTGGGGGTTTTACATGTCCTATCGTTGTGGCATTATGTTTCATATCGAGTTAGGGTTAGTATCGAGCAGGGTCATATTCGTTGTCAATTTTTGTGTCAATTCAAGTTTCAATAAGACAAATTATGGTGTCAACCAAATTAAGGTGTCAAAAGGTGTCAATTGTGTCAATAGGTCAAATTGTGGTGTCAAATCAACAATGAGGCATCAATTGCTATCAATTCAGTAGTGAGGTGTCAAATCAGTAGTAAGGTATCAATTGCAATGTTAAATAAGTAGTGAGGTGTCAAATTTGTGATGTCATATGAGAGTTTGAAAGTAGAAGAATAAACTGGGAAGCCTCAAAAGAAGATTCAACTAATTTGTGTCATAGTTGCAGCGACAGTTGAAGCAAAAAACTAATAAAATTTTTGCCAAATTCATCCAATATTTTTGCAAAATTCAAATGAAAAAAGGGTTACTAGAACAAAGGTGATAAGTTCATGAGTGGAAGGTGGACCAAAGGATCAAACGAGCAACTATGAAGCTCAAATAAATCCAAATAAGGGAACCTAAATCACCAAGAAGACCTCTTAGAAGCAAAGGTACACAAAATTCTTCTTCTCCTTTAAGAATTACTAGCTTTAACCTTGGTCATCCATTGCTTAACAATATGGCATCCAATCCCTCCCCAAACTCTTCCCATGAGAACATCACACAAGAGGAAACAAGAAGCCCCATGACCACTAACATGGTATTACAATCCTTAGTGGCTAGTATTAAAAGCATGAATGACAAGATGACCCAACTATTAGAAAGACAAGTCCAACCAAATCCTCCTAGCCCAAACCACTGGAGCACTAAGGATCAGTATGGAGCTTATACACACCAAAGGGGTCATAATGGTCATTTCCAAATTCACTTCAATGGACAAAGAAATAATGAGGATTTGGAAAACGAGGAAGTTTATGAACAAAAAAGGATTCTGATAGACCTTCCCAAAATCGCTTCCATAGATAGAGGAATAACGAGGACCAAGATAGACACAAAGTTTACCACCAATCAAGAGGTCCTAATGGAATCAATTTTCCATGCATTGATATGCCCACCTTTGAGGGTCATGATCCACATGGGTGGATAGCCAAAATGGAAGGCATTTTAGAATTATACCAAATTCAATATTCAAAAAAAGTTCCTTTTGCTACTTTCAAACTAGGTACTGAATCTTATCAATGGTTTGTATGGCTAAAAAATAAGAGAGGAAAAACCATTTTTTGGAATTATTTCACCAAATAATTTCTTAACATATTTGATGAAGGATCCTCATATTATTACATGGTGTGGTTGTTATCACTTAAGCAAACATGATCAATTATGGATTATATATCAAAATTAACTAGCCTGCTTTCCTATGCAAAAAAGTTAGAAACTAATGTAGTGATAGTTGCTTTTAGAAATGGGTTGAAAGGAATATTAAAGTCGAAGTGGATCTACAAGATCCATCCATTGTAGATGCTTGTATATGGATTGCCAAGTTGGATGAGAAGAAGGTGCAAATGGAGACATCTATACGACGTGATTCATATGGTCGACCTCAATACTACAACAATTATTTTCATAGAAATGATCAACCATCAAGATATTTTTGCTATAAATGTCACAATCACCATACAAAATATCAAACATGTGTACCATGAAAAAACTTTCAAATTGAATATGCTGACAAAGAAGATGAAGAAATAGAGGAGAACATCTCTCCTGATAATCCCATAGACGAAGACCAAATTGAACATGAGGAGGTTGTAACTAAGGAAGATACTATGGCAATTTTAGTACATGCTCTTATGGGGTTATCAACACACCATACAATCAAAGTAGTAGGATTCATTCGACAAATTAAGGTAACTGTATTAATTGATTTCGGAAGTACTCACAACTTTATTGACACAAGGTTTGCCAAGGCATTAAACTTGCACATCCACTTCTCCAATCAAGATAAATTTTAAGTTAGAACTACAAGTGGGAATAGTGCTCAATATATAGGTAAAACATCTTCAATTTTATTACAAATGGGAAGTTATACTTAGAAGGGTCCTCTTTTTATTATGAATTTAGGGAATTCAAAAGTTATCTTGGGAGTCGCATGGCTAGAACAAATAGAAACCATGATAAATTTTAATTACAAGAAACACTTTGTTGAATGGAAAGAAAATGGGAAGACCATTCACCTCCAAGGAATTCCAATACCTCCATCAAAGATAGTAAGTTCACATAGCATGGAAAAAATATTAAGAAAAGGTAGTTATGAATTCATTGCTCAAATTAATTGTATGTAAATGCATGCACAAGATACAACATAAATCCAATCAAAGGATCTACAAAAAATTGTGGCCAACTATTATGAGGTCTTCCAATTACCAAAGGGACTACCTCCCAAAATATCCCATGACCATGCCATACACCTTGTTCCAGGAAGTCTTCCACCTAATGGTCATCCTTATCGATATCCCCAATCTCAAAAAACAAAAATTGAAAATATTGTCCAAGAACTATTAGAACATGGTGTCATCCATCACAACACTAGCCCCTATTCTTCACCAGTAGTTTTGGCCCTTCTTAAAGACAATTCTTGGTGTATGTGTTCAGATTTTTATCCTCTTAACAAAATCACCATAAAATATAAATTCCCTATACCGGTCATTGATGATCTATTAGATGAACTACATGGTGTAAATTTTTTTACCAAATTGGACTTACATTCAGGGTTTCACCAAATTAGAGTTAGGGAAGAAGATATTCCCAAAACAACTTTTCAAACCCATGAAGGTCATTATGAATTCCTGGTCATGCCCTTTGGTCTCACTAATACCCCATCTACATTCCAAAGTCTCATGAACTAGGTGTTTCGGCCATTCCTTCGTAAATTTATCCTAGTCTTATTCGATAAAATAATCATATACAGTAAATAATGGATGGATCATTTGTTGCATGTGGGAAGGGTTCTTCATGTACTACACAAGGAAAAGTTATTTTTTTAAATGCACTAAATGCTCTTTCAGTGTTCAAGAAGTTGAGTACTTGGGTCATATAGTATCTCAAGAAGGTTTTAAGGTGGATCCTAATAATATTGGCCTTTACCTAAAACCATCAAGAAACTTCGTGGTTTTTGGGTCTCACTAGCTAGTATCACAAATTTATGCATAACTATGGTAAAATTATAGATCCTCTCATAGCTCTAACAAAAAAATATGCTTTTCATTGGTTGGAAGTAGCCACTCAAGCCTTCGAGGCTCTCAAAGAAGCCATGTGTACTACTCCAGTTTTGGTGACTCTAGATTTTCACAAACCATTCGTCATCGAATGTGATGCTTCAAGAATAGGTATTGGGGCAGTATTAATGCAGGAAGGTCATCCCTTGGCATTCAAAAGTAAACAAATTTCAGGAAATAATTTGGGAAGATCTACATATGAAAAAGAAATGTTGGTGTTGGTCACAAATCTGCCACAGGAAAGGATTTTGTACGTGTACGCGCCCTAGACTTGGCCAACATTGAAAGGCCGAGAGAAAGAGAAGTCTCCCGGGCCAATCTCCAGAGAGGGCTGGCTCCCAAACTAATCTAAACTGGTTTCGAGATAAGGATGCAGGAAAGAAATGGGAAAATGCGGAAAGAAATGGGAAATAACAGAAAGAGATGTAAATATGGCCGAAGCCGATAGTTAATGGGGAACAACCTTAGATAGCAAATAATCTCAACAAAATCCTGAAGCTAAACAACAACTGACTCTTAGAATGCATATACAAAAACTGGATCAAGCATTAGCCGTAAGTTCGCTTCCAATTGTACTCCAAACGTTCAAATGCAAATACAACCAAATCCAGAACAGCAAAATTTAACTTATATTAACACTGGACTAACAGAAGTGACTCAGACAGAAAGCAAAACATGGACAACAGTTTGGATCACCAACTCCAGAAGACACTAAGAATAGAGCAAAATGCATCTAGGATCTCTGCTTCAATTTTTGCAAAAAGGTCTTCCTCCTTTGCTTGAGATTTTACATTGGTATTTATAGAGGTGCTTCCTCTTCCTTTCGAATTACAACATTTAATACATAAAACAGATTTCGAAGAAGAGGTCCACAAAATAGGCACTTGAAAAGAGAAACAAGCCCCCTTAATCTGCCTCGGAGAAATCACACATTAAATGGCTATTTTTGGAGCAAGCCGAAAGTTGTTAGGAGATCACGAACAAGAGCTTTTAATACTGGAGGCGTCTTTAATTTTGGTGGCATCGAAAACTGCCTCAAGTTCTTCCATCTAGCGCACATCGGTAATCAACAACATTTAATCTTGGCGCCTCTTTGACCACGATCTCAAAATCCGTTGGAGAGCTTTTAAAACATTACTGCGTTTGATCTTATCTTCTCCTCACGTTCTCCTATGCAGTTTTGAAGAAAAATGCAGACATAACTATATCGGGCCTTTGTTGTTGCTTCTATCACGAAAATGAGACAGGTCACGAAAATGCGACATGTCACGAAATCATGACACTTTTACCTTACTGCTTCCTGTTTCTACCACCAGTCACGAAAATGCGACATGTCACGATATCGCGACGTCTTCTCTTAGTTTAGCTTTGTCTTCATGACATGTCACGAAATCGTGACATTCTCCTTTGTCTGGCTTTGTTCGCTGCTCCAAGTCGCGAAAACTCACCATGTCATGAAATCGTGACATCTTCTTCCTTCTGTGTCCTTTTCTTCTGTATACCCGTGAAACTGCAACATGTCACGAAATCGCGACATCTTTCTCTTCCTTGGCCTTCATCTTCTTGCAAGTAGCGAAAATGGGACATGTCACGAAATCGTGACATTTCTCTGCGCTTTGCCCTTCCTGTCAAACATGTCATGAAATCGTGACAATTTCTTGCCTTCTCTGTCGTTGCCGCTTCCTGTCGCGATATCGCGACAAGTTCCTCCTGCTTGGCTTCATCCTCAAAAATGTCATGAAATCATGACATCTTTCTCCACCTTGTGTTTATCCTTCAGCCCTTCCGAAAACGTGACATGTCATGATATCGTGCCATTCCGTACCATCTGCTCCTTTCTTGCTTTTCTGTCATGATATCATGACATTTTTCATTACTCTGCTCTGTGACCACTGCAAGTCATGAAAACATGACATGTAGCGAAATCATGACAATTTTCACTTGAGTTCTCCCTCACCGCAACAAGTCACGAAACTCCAACATGTCACGATATCGCGACAATGAAACTTCCTTGCTGCCTTTGGCTGTTTTGAGCCACGAAAATGTGATAGGTCATGAAAATGCGACATGTCACGATATCGCGACATTTTTTATACTTAGCTCTTTTCTGGTATGGACGCCACGAAAACGTGACAGGTCATGAAAATGCGACATGTCGCGATATCGTGACAGTTTCACTTTTGCACAAACTTGGTTATTTTGCATGAACAACAACAAAAACAATGTGGCAAAAATGCCAACATTCTTGGCGGCTCACGGGGTATACAGTTCTGCTGTATGCATGAATCTCAGGCCTTTATCCATTGGGCAACAGAGTCAAGAAGCTGGAGGGGCAGAAGAAGTGAATGTTGGTTGATGCTGGACGTCTCTTGCAACAAGCTCTTGCTGGCACTCGACACTCAAAATAGGATCTTCAATAGAAATTTGTAGAATAGCAGAACTTCCTTTATTTCTTGAATGACTGCATTTTGCCTAGCTCGGTGGAGCTGGGTAATCACCAGGTGTTGTGCAAGGATCTCCATGGCGGTAGTGAAAAGCACCTGAGTTGCAAAAATGGAAATGAATGGAATGATGACCAGCGGATGCGCAGGCCATGGAATGGGAATGGGGAATGATGGGATGATGGAAAATGGAGGAGTAGAAGTGGTAGATACAACAACAGGGTGCTACTATGCTACCAGCTACTATGAAAATAGATAATGAAATGGAAGTGGATGGAATGGAGAAGGTGGTAGAACTATGGAAAAAGTGCTTAAAAGACAAAGAATTAGAAGAAAGGGGAAGAAGAAATGGGAACATCAGAGAGGGGAGTAGAAACAACAGTAGTGGCTTGATTAGTTGCAGAAGAAGAAGGAATAGGAGAGGAAGGGAATGAAGTAAGGAAGTGGAAGAAAGAAGTAGAGGAAAGCCACTAACTACTGGGAAGGAAAAGAAAAAGAAAAAGAAATAAACATACCTACGGGCTCGCATGCAAAAGGAGCCGAAGTTAAAATTTTTTTTTTTTTTTTACTATGTACATGGTAACCCCCGAATTTAGCTATGAACTCTCGGGAGAGACACATACCAGAACATGGCTCTATGATCTCCTAGATCCCAGACCTTGAACAGACACTCATTGGTCTCCTGATTGATAATCAGCTCGGAGTCACCAAAGATTTGCAACTATCGTGCTCCAAGTATCTCAGCCTTCTTGAGACCTAGGCATAAAGCCTCATATTCTACTGTATTAGTTGTGCAGCTCCAGGTCAACTGGTATGAAGAAGATCATTGAATTCTAGAAGGTAATACTAGAACAATCCCAGCTTTAGCATCATTTCTGTATCGTGCTCCATCGAAATAGAGCTGATCTTGCACAGAGTCTTGATCAACTTGATCAGGAGGTAACTCTACTTCAACCCCTTCAGGATTTGTAATGGAGTAACAACCAATCTCAGTTTCCATCATGGCATTAAAATTGAGCATTGAAAACTCATCCTCCAAGCAAAGCTCATCCAAGACTTCATCCATCAAATCAGGATTGTCCAATTCTTCAGTTATCATGTTGACAGAATGTTTGGACTTTTCTTCCTCTTCCATCTTCTCTATATGAAAAGTAGAAGGCTTCTGATTGTCAATCCAGACTCTTCTTCCTTTGAAAGGAATCTCCAAGTGAGAATAATCTAGAGAAAGGTAACCTCCCAGCTTGGCAGTGAATTCTCTCGACAAACACATACTGAAATATGGTTCCAAATCAACCACAACTATCTCTTGAATTACTATAATTTGAGGCATACTATGTAGAGCAATAGGAACATCCTTGATTACACCCACTATTTTCATGGGAGTCCCATCCAACTACAAGACACCAGGGCTACTTCTTGTATACTCCATACCCATGACTTCACAAACTGCCTTTGGCATGACAGTTGTCGCAGCACCAGAATCAATCATACAGTTGTGCACAATCCAACCCTCCATCTTGAGTGACAAATAAAATGGGGGTGGTCTATTCTTTCCAGTGGCTGAAGAGGTCAAAGTTTGAGACATAACTACCTGGGCTGGAGCCTTCCCCTTACTTTGTATGGTTTTTAGGGATTCCTGTAAGAGATTTACCTATCCAAGCAGCTGCAAGGTGTCATACAGACTTACTTTAGCTGGTATCCATTTGAGTTCTTCAACAATGTTGTACTCCATCGAGATCTGCTCTTTCCCTCCACTGGCAGATTCAAATTTGCTTTTATATTGTTGGGTGGCCTCCACTCATTGTCGTTTAGTCAATGATGGATACCGCAATGTCTCTCTAGCTTGTTCTTTTGTTTTCGCTTGCGGCTGAGAGACAAAAGCTTGTTCCTTCTCTTTTGCTTGTGGTGGAAGTGGATCCTTCGACAAAATAGGTGGTTGTTGTGGAGCTGGAGGATCATGAATCTTTGCAGGTATTTTCTGCTTTGTTGCTTGCGTAGGAGGCACTTTCAATGGCTCCATCTTAGCCGGATCTACCAACATTGGTTTCTTGCCACTGCGTGTCAAGACTGCTATGTGTTCCTCAAGAGACTTCACGGAATTAAGATCCACCTCTTGAATCATGTTTACACGGCTTCCCGCAAGAACTTGCAAATAATTTTGGTGGACCATGCAAGTGGACTCATCATGTGGATCATTGCAGGAAGAACACCAGTAAGAAGGCTCATGTGAAACTTCAGAAGGGCCAGCCTCTTCACTTACCAGGATCGTTGAGTTCCTCTCAGGTACTTTCTCCATAGCCTTGCTAGGAGCAACTTGCTCTCTAGTTACCGTCGAAAAAAATCTTCATGGCTGAGAGTTCCTCTCCGCCTCTCTCCGCTCCATAGATGTCACCTTGTTAGTGAGAGCTCTCATGGCCGACTGAATTTCTTGCAAAATAGCCAATTGAGGATCTGGGCTTGAGGACACAGGTGGTGCAGGTAGAGGTAATGGAACTGGTGGAGAAGGTAATGCAGGAGTTGGAAGTGGAGAGGTTATCTATGGAATGGGAATCATAGGTACTGAAGGTATGGGAGGATTCCATGAAGATAAAGGGTACATGGATGGAGCAGTGTAAGATGTGGAGGCTGCACCTGTATGCTGGTATTGTGGAAGCTCGGGAAAAATAGGCATAGTCATCTTTGGAGGCAATTTCCCAATGGCAATCAGATCGGCCTCAGCCTTTTGTGCCTGGGCATATAGTGTAGGAAAGGTTTGAACACCGGACATCCTAATATTCATACCAATATCTGAATGGAAAGCCCTAAGAAAGTACAATGTTGCTTGTTCATGAGTAGGGCGAAGACCCTCAGGAACTCTCTGCCAAGTTTGGGCAAACCTAACATTGAAATCCACTATCTCCTCTTGAGGATGCCTCTTGATATTATTAAATTGATGCACTAAAGAAAATGGGTCTGCTTGCTCATTGAACCCTTGGATTAGCATCTCTGCTAACTGATCCCATGAAGTTATGGAGTTGGGAGGCAAGGATCTATACCAGCACAACAACTTACCTCGGAGTGACAGGACGAGCAATTTGATCATGACATCTTCGTCTGTGATATTATGAATTGAAGCCAAGGTTGCCACATCTGACACATGCTCGTACATTGTCTTTCCAGTCCCATCGTATGTAGGCAAGGCTTTTATTGCTACAGCAAGAACTAGATTTTGAAAAGGCAGGTCCAACGCTCCCGAATCGTTCCAAGCAGAGAACTTCCTTGGTGGAGGATGCTGGGCCATTTGGACTACTGGATCTGGATGTAGCAAGCTCGTAGCAGTACTGGGAGGAGTCGGAGATGGCACAAACTGATTCGCTGCCTACGAAGAAACAACAAATGATGGGTTCACAGGACTTACCAATCTTGAGCGCTCCCTCCAGTTTTGAACATCAATCTCGAAGAATTCGACTGGATCTTTCGATTCTTTGGCACTTGATCTCGTGATCATGAAGCGAAGATGCAAATATTTTCACCAGCTTCAGGATTAGAAATTTCTAGGTACTAAACAGTCACCTTCAACAGAGTCACCAGATGAACTTACAATCTCCGCTTTTGAGGTCAAGACAGTTCATCAAAATCTTGATTCCTCCGGGTGTCAAAAAATGGAACTCGATTATGGATTTTGGATAGTGGTGAATTGGAAAGTGGGTTTGTCAACTTGGAATAATACTTGTCCCACCGATTATGGATCTTTCTAAGATAGAAATATTGGGGGGTTTCTTTCTTTTGAGAGAAAGTTTCCCACGGCGTGCCAAAAATTGTTGGTCACAAATCTGCCACAGGAAAGGATTTTGTACGTGTACGCACCCTAGACTTGGCCAACATTGAAAGGCCGAGAGAAAGAGAAGTCTCCCGGGCCAATCTCCAGAGAGGGCTGGCTCCCAAACTAATCTAAACTGGTTTCGAGATAAGGATGCAGGAAAGAAATGGGAAAATGCGAAAAGAAATGGGAAATAACAGAAAGAGATGTAAATATGGCCGAAGCCGATAGTTAATGGGGAACAACCTCAGATAGCAAATAATCTCAACAAAATCCTGAAGCTAAGCAGCAACTGACTCTTAGAATGCATATACAGAAACTGGATCAAGCATTAGCCGTAAGTTCGCTTCCAATTGTACTCCAAACGTTCAAATGCAAATACAACCAAATCCAAAATAGCAGAATTTAACTTATATTAACACTGGACTAACATAAGTGACTCAGACAGAAAGCAAAACATGGACAACAGTTTGGATCACCAACTCCAGAAGACACTAAGAATAGAGCAAAATGCATCTAGGATCTCTGCTTCAATTTTTGCAAAAAGGTCTTCCTCCTTTGCTTGAGATTTTACATTGGTATTTATAGAGGTCTTTCCTCTTCCTTTCGAATTACAACATTTAATACATAAAACAGATTTCGAAGAAGAGGTCCACAAAATAGGCACTTGAAAAGAGAAACAAGCCCCCTTAATCTGCCTCGGAGAAATCACACATTAAATGGCTATTTTTGGAGCAAGCCAGAAGTTGTTAGGAGATCACGAACAAGAGCTTTTAATACTGGAGGCGTCTTTAATTTTGGTGGCATCGAAAACTGCCTCAAGTTCTTCCATCTAGCGCACATCGGTAATCAACAACATTTAATCTTGGTGCCTCTTTGACCACGATCTCAAAATCCATTGGAGAGCTTTTAAAACATTACTGCATTTGATCTTATCTTCTCCTCACGTTCTCCTATGCAATTTTGAAGAAAAATGCAGATAGAACTGTATCGGGCCTTTGTTTTGCTTCTATCGTGAAAATGAGACAGGTCACGAAAATGCGACATGTCACGAAATCGTGACACTTTTACCTTACTGCTTCCTGTTTCTGCCACCAGTCATGAAAATGCGACATGTCACGATATCACGACGTCTTCTCTTCGTTTAGCTTTGTCTTCATGACATGTCACGAAATCATGACATTCTCCTTTGTCTGGCTTTGTTCGCTGCTCCAAGTCGTGAAAACTCACCATGTCACGAAATCGTGACATGTTGAAATCGTGACATCTTCTTCCTTCTGTGTCCTTTTCTTCTGTATACCCGTGAAACTGCAACATGTCACGAAATCGTGACATCTTTCTCTTCCTTGGCCTTCATCTTCTTGCAAGTAGCGAAAATGGGACATGTCACGAAATCATGACATTCCGTACTTGGCATTGTCTTTCTGGCTCCTTCATCGCGAAAACGTGACATGTCGCGATATCGCGACAATTTCTTTCTGCCTTGTACTTGTCAGCTTTCGTTCCACGAAAACGTGACAGGTCACGAAAATGCGACATGTCGCGATATCGTGACGTTTTCTCCATTTGGTCCTTTCATCTTCAACAAGTCATGAAATCGTGACATTCCATACAATCTGGCTGCTTCTTTGCTTCCCCCTCATGAAAATGTGACATGTCACGAAATCATGACATTTCTCTGCGCTTTGCCCTTCCTGTCCAACATGTCGCGAAATCATGACAATTTCTTGCCTTCTCTGTCGTTGTCGCTTCTTGTCACGATATCGTGACATCTTTCTCCGCCTTGTGTTTATCCTTCAGCCCTTCCACGAAAACGTGACATGTCGCGATATCGCGCCATTCCGTACCATCTGCTCCTTTCTTGCTTTTCTATCGTGATATCATGACATTTTTCATTACTCTACTCTGTGACCACTGCAAGTCACGAAAACGCGACATGTAGCGAAATCGCGACAATTTTCACTTGAGTTCTCCCGCACCGCAACAAGTCGCGAAACTCCAACATGTCGCGATATCGCGACAATGAAACTTCCTTGCTGCCTTTGGCTATTTTGAGCCACAAAAATGTGACAGGTCACGAAAATGCGACATGTCGCGATATCGTGACATTTTCTTTGCTTAGCTCTTTTTTGGTACGGACATCGCGAAAACGCGATAGGTCGCAAAAATGCGACATGTCGCGATATCGCGATAGTTTCACTTTTGCACAAACTTGGTTATTTTGCATGAACAACAACAACAAAAACAATGTGGCAAAAATGCCAACAGTTGGCTATTCTACATGTAGTGGAGAAATGGAGACACTACTTAATCAATAGTCATTTCATTATAAAAACATATCATAGTAGTCTCAAGCACTTTCTAGAACAAAGGTTTTCTTATCCAGAACAAAACAAGTGGTTAACTAAATTGTTGGGATATGATTTTGTTATAGAGTACAAGAAGGGGAAAGAAAATGTGGCAGCATATGTATTATCTAGAAAATATGAATATGAAGTGGTTTTTAATGCTATTTCAGGTCCTTGTTCAATTACAAGAAGAATGGTTTTCCAATAGTGAAACTACCCAAATAATTCAAGAGTTATCATTGGGTTCATCCGAGCACCCTCTTTTCTCCTATGAAGACAATATATTAAGAAAGAAGAATCACATTTACATTCCACATAATTCAACAATCAAATCAAGGATTCTAGATGAGTCACATGCTTGTCCATCAGTAGGACATTATAGTTTTTTGAAAACTTATATGTGATTTAAACAATCTTTTTATTGGAAAGGACTAAAAGTAGGGGTCAAACAATGGGTAGCTGAATGTGAAGTATGACAACACAATAAGGGAGAAATAGTCAAATCACCAGGGTTGCTTCAACCATTACCCATTCCATATCGTTAGTGGGAACACATTTCCATGAATTTTATTGAAGGTCTTCCTAAGTCTGAAGGTAAAACAGTAATATTTGTGGTAGTTGATCACCTCTCCAAATATGCTCACTTTCAGGCTCTACAACATCCATTTTCAGAAAGCAAAATGGCTAAGGTATTTATGGAATCATTTTTCAAATTGCATGGAATGCCCAAAAATATTGCAAGTGATCAAGATCCCATATTTACTAGCAATTTTTGGAGGAAATTATTTTGACTTAGTGGTACCAAATTAAATATGTCTTCTGCTTACCATCCACAAATAGATGGCCAAACGAAGGTAGTTAACAAATGTTTGGGTACCTACCTAAGATGTTTTATTCAAGATAAACAATATAAATGGAGTCAATGGCTATCATTGGAAGAATGGTAGTACAATAATTCTTACCATTACTCCATCAAGATGTCTCCTTTTGAAGCATTGTATGGAACTAAGCCACCAACAATAGTAGATTATGTACCAAGATCCTCCAAAGTGTCCCAAGCAGATGATTGGTTTCAACAACGATAGTCAATGCTCACCATTTTCAAATAAAATTTGGTAGGGTTATGCATAATGGTGATTATTCACAAATTAGTAGAATATTAGGATTTCCAAAATTGGAAATTTGCAAATATGAGGGCCCTCGATGTCGGCTTGTTCGCCTAAAATTTTTAGGATAAATTTGTTCTTAGGGTCAATTTGTCATAATATATATCCAAACATAGGCATATTTGTACTCATTGGAAAGCTCTTTTTGAGCCTCATATAATGGTGGTTTTTTTATGAATTTATAAGGTGATTTAATAGGTTAAAATATGTTTCAAAAATGACATTACTTTTTAGGACTTCAAATGCCCTAAATTTTGGTGTTAAGATGATTGATTTAATTTGCTTAGGATTCGACATGATTCACCTTGATTTTGATTAGGATTCACAATTTTTTTATAAGTATATTTTGAGTCCAACCCCTTATGTATAAACCTACAATTTGGTCCAAGCATATAATCGTATGAAGTAGCATCAAGACATACACCATTCGAAAAGTGCATTCAATATGGGTGATATGGTGTTCCTATGTTTGCAGCCCTACAAATAATTGACATTGAAGATCAAGTTCAGTTAGAAGTTGGCTCCTCGATTTTATGGCCCTTACAAAATTGTGCATCACATTAGAGAAGTGGCATATCAACTAGAGTTGCCTCCCTCATCACGTATACATCCAGTATTTCATGTGTTCTATCTCAATAAGGTGATCGGCCAAAAAGTGCACTCTCAGTCAGAATTACCAGTACTCAATGAAGAAGGACGTATATATCTCCATCCTGAAGCAATTTTACAAAGCAGAACACGCATAATGAGATCGCGTCACATCCAAGAATTTCTCATCAAATGGTAGGACCTACCCGAAGAAGATGCTACATGGGAACCTGAAAGTATTTTCCAAATATTTTCAGCTTTGAGGACAAAGCTTTCCAAGGAGGGGAGTCATGTTACATACCAAAAATAATATAACCATCAGCTATATAATGAGATATTACATTTAAATTATTATTTATATCCAAGTGTAGATTTTTAAATAATCATCTTATCAATTATCCAAACTTTCATTTGCATTTCACATATTGTGCCCACTATGGTGGGGATCTTCCCTCCTTGAGGAGCAGCTGTATTTATTTGAATTCATTTGATTCATACTAGTTTATTTCTACTGTACAACTACTGCTCATGTTTACCTTACTCGTTGGTTGATAATTTTAGTGTAGTGCATGGTGCTAATATATGGGTGGGAACTGGTATGTGAACCACTCCATTCACCAGAGAAATCCCAAGACATTTGCACCTCCAAGGATTAATAACATTAAGTTTTATAAGTGCAATAATGATGGACATACAACAAAATGGTGTAGAGCAAACATTCCAAAATCAAGCATGAATAGGAACAGGAACGAGAATATGGACATGGGTAAGAACATGAACATGAACAAGAATATGGATAGGAATAGGAACACCAACATGAATAGGAATAGTCAAAGGAATCATAAGGATCATATAATAAGGAAAGAGGGCAAAGCTAAAAAATAGTGCTTGCTAGGAGTAAAATACTCCCACCCCATAATTAACCACCTCAACAGGAGGTGGGGGAGGGACTAAGCTAAGAGACTCATTATTAGACCTGAGCCCCAAAGGTGACTCTTTGCCATTGATGTCAAAGGGGGACATATTTGAATAAGGGGGAGATATTTGGTTTAAGAAGAGAGAATTGAGTTAGGGGGAGATATGTCCAAGGGGGAGTAGAACAAGAAAAAGGTTAAGTTTTTGGTAAAAATAATTTGGGTTTCCATCAATGACAAAGGGGGAGATTATTGGAAATTTTGAGTAGATAAGTTGTCATTGATATCAAGAGTGAGTGGTCATTGATGTCAGGCTTTCAACACTAGTCAGTGGTAGTTTCAGTGGGCAACATCAATTTTAGGTTCTCCAGTTTCAGTTGATCAAGACCCGGTTCTAGGAAGTCAGAAGTGGTCCAAAGAAAAATAAGAAGCCCAAGTGAATAATATTATAATATTTTTATAATATTATAAAGGGAAGTTTTAAATTAATTATAAATTAATTAATATAATTTTTATTATAAATTAATTTATAATTTAATTTACTTAAGTTATTTAAATTAATTATTAATTAATTTTAATATTAGTTATAAGTTAATTTATATTAATTTTTAACTAACCCTAAGGTGGGTTATTAAATTTAATTCGAATTTCAAATTCAAATTTCTAGCGCCGATGTGGGAAGCATTTTACCATGTGTGTATAAAAGGGGGATTACCCACCTTACCAAAACTCCCCAATGCTTTCAAATTAAATCCTATGCTATGCGAGTGTATGTGAATCATGGTGTGCAATGAAGAGTTTTCATTTCTAAAGCACTTAGAGTAGGCGAGATTATTTTACTCACCAAGAAGGGAGCCTTGGTCACTAACCGATGGTAGCATAGTTGGAAACTACGGCTGTAGCAAGATGCGAGGGTAGCGACAAGTGCAGGTTTGAATCCCCTCAAAGGATCATTTTTTTTGTGTTGAAAACACGGTGAAGTAAGGTTTATAGGGAAGGAGGTTCACCTTCCTTCATGTGGGTGCTTCTATCCCATACGATGGGCTCCAAAGCTCTAAGGTGCTTGGAGCTTGGGGAGGCGACGGTTCGAATCACGTCGAAACCCTTTTTGGGTGATAATAAAGGTATGCATTAAAGTTTGAGCGCAAAAATTTTCGAAGGAGTTAGTTGAGGTATTAAAAATTAATTTTTGCATATTTTTGGTATATAAATATTTCAGGGGAGTTATAAGGTTGATGCAAAATAAAGTTTTATGTTATTTGCTTTAGTGGTTGAAAAGGAAATAAAGGTGTTTAGGAAGATAATTTGAGGTTTTGTGGCGTTGGATATTATTTTAAGTTGGAGTTTATAAGGTGTATCAAAGTGATTATTTTTCATGTATGATTTTATGGATTTTATTTTCAAAAGGGAGCAATAATGTGTATTTAAGATTTGATTATTTCTGTGTCTAAGGAATATTTTAGGAAGTGTTAAGAGTGAGATTTTGTCATCTAACCATTGAAATTGGAAAGAAGGAAATTATGATTTATATAGGTTTTCCACAGGACACTTCTACATCAAATAGAAGGTATGGGCATATTATTTCTAGTGAGTGATTGTTGAATGTTGTGAATCCAAAGTTGGAATGAAAAGGATTGTTTGGTGAGCATTGTTGAGTGTGTTTTGAATTAATGCTTCAAGGTAATCTGGAATAAATATTTTTTGATAAAACCTTGTTTTATAAGCATTTTTGTTGAAGTGATTAAGCTGAGTGAACTTGAAATAGGGTTTGGAAATATCATGAGTATCATTGTTATGTGAAGATTGTTTTATAATCATTGTTGTTGAAGTGATTGGTTGAGTGAAGAACTTGGACTAGGTTTTGTAAATATCTTGAGTATCATTGTTATGTGAGATTTATTTATAAGCATTTTTGGAAACATTTGAGTGAGTTTTCATATGCTTGGACTAGGGTTTGTGAGCAAGGATTATTTCATTGAGTAGAGTTGGTTGAGCCTAGTCAAGTGGATGTGTTGAAGTGATTTTTCAAGTTCTATAAAATAAATTGTTCTATATTATGAATTGAGTTGAGAAAGTGATTGAGAGTTTGTGAATGTGAAGCATATTGAGTCTCTAAAAATTCTCTATATGTTTCTAAAAGAGTGAGTGAAAGTGATTGAGCATTGAGGTGAATGTGAAGCATATTGAGTCTCTAATAATTCTCTATATGTTTTTAAAAGAGTGATTGAGCATTGTGATGAATGTGAAGCATATTGAGTCTCTAACAATTCTCTTTATGTTTCTATGAGTTTGGATAAGTTCTAGTGAGGACTTATTGAGTATCTTTGGAAAAGTTATAATGAGGACTTATTGAGCAGATTTGAGGTAAGTCTTAATGAAGACTTGAGAGCAGATTGGACAAGTTCTAGAGAGGACTTAAGGACAGATTAGTAAGAGCTTTTGTGGAAGATTACAAGGCATATTTGAGATGAGTCTTTAAGAAGACTTGAGAGCATAGTTGATTTATTGATTTGGTCAAACCTTAAGTTAAGGTTTGGGACAGATATAGGAGAGTTGATTTGAAATTAATTCAAGCTTTGTGTTAAGGCTTGAGTATAGATATTGAGGATATATTTATGCTATATAGAAGGACTGTGTTTAGTGCAGATTTAAGGACAAAGTTTGGTGTAAATTTAAGGACAGGTTTATGCCAGAATAGAGACAGATATTGAATATATTTGTACTAGACTTAAGTAATATGTTTAGTATATTTGAGATAGATCTTTTAAGGTGATAGATTATAGAGGATGAAAATATCCAATGGATATAGATCCATTAGCTAGAGCAGTGAGGACACGTGTCTTTAGTGGATAGAGATCCATTAGCCAGAGCAGTGGGGGTAACAGTTCTTCTAGAAGATCGCCAGTTAGAGCTAAGGAGAAAGGAGTTCTCCTATGTATAGAGATCCACAAACTTGATTAGGGGATTGGTGTCTCCTTTGGATAGAGGTCCATAAACATTGTAATAGGTAAAGGATTCCCAAGAGATTGATTAAGAAAATTTTAGTGAAATATTTTCTCTATGGAGTAGCCCACATTGGGTGAACTACGTAAAATTGGTGTCTCTATTGTGTATGGTGATTTATGCATTGCTTTGATTACTATTGTTGATATTTCTATCTATACATTACATAATATTTATTGGGAAATAAAATTAAAAAATGGTCTTATACTGTTCACCCCCCTCTCAGTATAAGTTTGTGTTCTTCAAAATTCCTACTTTTGGTAGATTTTGCTTAGTGTAGTGAAATTTCACTACACATCTATATGATACTTTATTTTATTATTTGTCTCTTTTTTACATATTATTGTGGTGAATGCATATTTCAAAATGTTTTTAAAAAATATTATGAATTCGAACATGATATCAAAGCTAAAACAAAGAAACTTTGCTTAATTGTACAAAAATGATGTATAGGACAAACCATTATAGATATGGATAAAATGTTAGTTTTATTAAATATCATGTGAAATTTCATGGGGGTCCCAACTCAAAACTTGTTATTATTCCACCATTTTGAAACCTATTCTTTCAATTGAATGTTTCCCTCAAAAATTCAAAATTTAAGTTTTGAATTAGAAATATTTTGTGGAATATTTGTTATGTAGGCAAGAAGCATGCATGAATGTAGACAAATAGTCTTTTAGCATAGGCATAGTTTTAGTGGTTGGTCACATTAAATTTAAAAATATTTAATTAAATTTGATACTCATTCTTCTTGTTTCAATGCAATGGTAATATCCTCATGCTTGAGGTTGTTGATCTTGAGTTCCAAATTCGAGAAGTATTTTTATAGTTATTTTTATGCATTAAGAAGTTATAAATAAATAAATTAGCATTCATTACATGGTTGAAAATGGTATACATAATGCAATCAATGCATGGTTGGACATGTTGACTTATTTTTATTGAGTAATGTAACTAGAACCAAAAGCACAAGGTAAATTAGCAACACTAGTGATCAATTGGCATGACAATGGTATGTTCTCTTTATTAGGCAAATGCTCTATATTTGATTTATATGGCATGGGATTCTTAATGTTTTAAAAACAATTATTTCTTTTTATATATATGTATAGAAGGTTCTTAGGGATTATCCCAAACATCGATGTGTTCGACTTTATAAACAATCACTTGGAATAGTCTAATGGTAATATGCTTTATTCATTAAATAAAGAATTCAAGTTTAATTTGTGGTAATTAAATTTTAATTTCATGATATGAAGTGTTCCCTAAAGATATGTTAAGAGGGGACATTCTTAATTTTACACATATCTATGTTGGTAGTTTAATAATAAGGCCTTGATTTTGAAGGTAGAAGTTCTCATGATCAAAACTCATATATATATGAGATCAACCAATCTTTCTATGTTAGATGCCAAATTATATACAACATTTACTACTCATTTGGGTGTCCTATCACTGAAATGATATCAATAGAAGTGGTCTATCTAGTGGCGACAAGTGGTGGAATTTTATTGGTTGAAATATTTTCTAAGGTTTATCATTCATTTTTTCTATTTTTCAGATCTAATATATCCAAAGTTTTTGAGGCCATAACTTTTGCATACAAAAGCATTTCATGCCTTTTTTTTTATATTAAATAGTTTTATGAACCCTACAGATTATTGGCATCAATTCAAGTATATGTTACTATTTTTTATGGGACTTTTTGTACAAAATGACCTAGGTAGCATTCTCTTCTTTAAAAATTTTATAATATTAACTCCAATAATCCAATGGCATGATACTTGGAAAATGCTCATATCATCATATGTATGGTTTGAAAATACTTATTTACCAAGAAGGTCATAGATTCATAATTTTTTCTCTCATTTATTTTATCACAACACTCAAATTTTGATGTCTTCAAGGACCACCGAACATCTAAATCCAACTAAGATTATTAGTGTATTTGTCAGTTACCATTATTATATTTGAGAGATTTTAATTCATTATGTTTATCTTTCTCTTATTTCATAGCAGGTGTTCACTCTAACTCTAAAAATACATTGGCATGGTGGTTGGTAATAATTTGTACTACAATAAGAGTAGATTTTGGATGGTCAGTGTAAGGTATACCTTGTTCCTATGGGCTATTTCTAGCCATTGGGATTTATTATGTAGAGATAAAATTATTAATTCATGATTTAGTTACTTTCAATTGATATTAGAGGATATATTGTGGTCACCATATTGTATTTTAAAGATCTTATCATAAGGATCTGCACATATTGATCTAGAAGATAGAGTTATGGTTTCATGTTTAGGAAGAGGTTTATCCAATTCATGTACCTTTGAAAAGAGAATATAGTAGGATCAATTGGTCCATATGAGCATTTTTTTTTGTTTTTTGGAGGGGGCGATGGGGGGTGTTGTACCGCCTCCAACATCATGTTAGGTATCCAAGATAGGAATGTAATATTTTAATATTTTATGACATATTGGTATGGGCCATATGTTGGCTATTGGTACCTTTCTATAGCTTATTAATCACTATGTATTACATCTAACTTTGAGCTATGTAATATGATGTTATTCTATGTACCCCTTCTCATTATTGGCACAACTGAGATAACCATTGTGAGTGTGTAAAGGTCACTTATATAAATAATAAAATGATATGCAGGGTTTGGAATGTATCTCAAAGATTCATGAATAAATATGTTAAGATATAGGATGTATGGGCATCATATGATGGAATTACATAAGGTTAAGTGGTAGATTCTTTAGGGTAATGTCCAATGGATTAAACAATAAAGCAATATCCTTATATAAAAGATATAGGATTCTACTTTTATTATCTATCTTAAATTTAATATGGTTATGAACGTTGATATGAATATAGTGATAGTAAGTACCCAATTAAATTTTATGGAAGTATTTTATAAGTTTATAGATTAAATTTTATGTTGAAAGGAATTATTCATTTATAATTATTGAAAAAATAATTTATTTTAGATATTAAAATGAATGGATTTCAATTAATCTGATTACATTGTATATAACCAACATTGAAAAAGAAAAATATATCTAGGTATTAATAATATTATTCTTTCCATAACTTACTTCTCAATTGATTTAATGAGTAACTGGATTTAAATGTTCATAAAATTTGATTAATACTTAAATGAGTCAAATTTTAAAAGGATGAATAGAATAGAATTTACATATAATTTATGTTTTAAATTCAAAAATCATCCAAATTATAGATTGTCATTGTTGTGTACAAAGTAATAATTAGTTTTCATTATGAGTTGGTTATGTCAAAATAAAAAATATAAAATAAAATTTGATAGTGATCTTGAACCAATTTTGTCACTATCTAACCATGGATAAAGGTCATAACAAAATATTCCTTTTTTCCACACTTACCTATGTTTTTGTTGCTCTTTGTATTTGGTCATGTGGGACTATATAATTCTCCATAGACTATTAATGTATGGGTAGGATAATATTTTAGAAGTAATTAGCTCTACTTTATCACAAAGTAGTGTAATCATGAAGAACACAAGCTTATACTGAGAGGGGGGTGAAAAATATAAGATAAAACTTTTACTTTTCTTTCCAAAGTAATAACTTCAAATATTACTAGGTGAAATAATAAAACAATGCACAAATCATCACACACATAAGAGACACAAATTTAATGTGGTTCACCCAATATGGGTTACATCCATGAAGAAATATTGCATATAAATTTCTCAAAATATTTCATGGGCACCAACCCATAGGAGACACCAGTCTCCTATTACAATATTTGTGGACACCAATCCACAGGAGACACCAATCCCCTCTTAATTTCATGGAAACCAATCCACAAGAGACACCAATCCTATCTCAAGTTTGTGGACACCAATCCATAAGAGACACCAATCCCCTCTACTAGTTCATGGCCACCAATCCACAAGAGACACCAATCCCCTTTCAAGTTTGTGGACACAAATCCATATGAGACACCAATTCCCTCTCAAGTTTATGGACACCAATACCCTCTATTTTTTTGTGGACACAAATACAAATGAGACACCAATCCTCTCTCAATTTCATGAACACCAATCCACAAGAGACACTAATACCCTCTCAAGTTTGTGGACACCAATCCACAGGAGACACCAATCCTATATCCTCTCAAGTTTGGTCAACACTCTTCTTAGGTCTATCCTCAAATATTAATCATAAACTTGCTCATAAACACTGCTTCAAATCTACTCCAAAACCTACACGAATATTCTCCATAATTTGCTCACAAAACCTGATCAAACCCGCTCCAAAACCTGATCAAACTTGCTCCATAACCTACCCACAAGACCTGCTCAAATCTACTTTATAACCTGCTCACAAATCTTACTCAAACCCAATCACAAAGACCTGCTCAAATCTGCTCTAGATAATGCTCAAATCTGATCCAAAAAATGCTCATCTATTCCCAAATATTGCATACAACAATGCTCATCTATTCCCAAATATTGCATACAAAATGCTCATCTATTACCAAATATTGCATAATAATGTCATCAAGTTCTTCGTCTATTATTCAATGTAGTTCTAGTCTAGCACTTGATAACTGACCTAGTAATTTCTGATTTGCACCTTTCCTTCCATTTTGTAGATAACTGAAAATGTATTTTTCAATTGAATCCTTTCACACTATCCTTGCACTATGTGACTCTTTCACTTGATTTAAAACATCCCTTCTATTTATGTGAGACTATACTATTTTGTTTATTTCCACATTCACTTCAAAATCAATCATAATGCACAAATCTGTCCTTCTCATCTACTACAAAAATCAATCATGAAAAATGCACAAATTTGCTCTCAAATATGATCTATAATCCTTGCATATTTACTCCCAATTTTAAGCAAAAATAATGCACATCCAATAATTCCTTATACCTCCAACATATGACAACAAAAATATTTTCCTCAAAAAAAACTACCTTGAGAAGAAATTAAATCACCATACCTCTAAATCTACCTCAATGATGATGATCTTCTTTTGCATGAGCTTTCCAAACCTTTCTTGAATTTTTTTTCCTTTTGTTTGTCCCTTCAAAATATGGTTAGCAATTCTCTTTTTCTTTTCTTGATTAAATATCAAATCATCACTTTAAAATCCCTTATCAAAAGCATACACAATAAAGCTTAAAAATTAACTTCTTATATATCCTTTTTTGAAAACACGCAATGTAAAGCTTTATTGACAACTAACACCCTTATATCACCTTTTATTAATTTTCAAAAATAAAACCTTATACCAACATCACAACCCTTATATCTTCCCTTTATTTAATATGCAAAAATATAATTCTACACTAGAACCATAACCAGTATTTCTCCATTAATTAAATTTGTTAAAGTAAAACTTTAAATACCTTACACAGTCGTGACAGGATTTGATCCCCTGTCCTCTCAAAGCACAATACTCTCACAAGTGCTCGTGGCCAGCTATACTACTACAACAAATGAAACCTAAAAGGGTACCCGAATATTTATCCTTGTCTTTGCGCTCCCTCAAACATTAAAAACACAACAACATGATGTCAAAGGGATTCAATCCCTTAACCTCTTGTACAACAAGACTTCCACATAAGCTCAGTGACCATATGGGCTACCCCGAAAGATAGAACCAAATGTGCAAAAAAGATATATGGATCCTTCATAATTATGCCTTCATTCTTCAATAAAATGATATTGACCAGCTTTGACCTCTTAACCTCCTATACATCGACGCTTCATGCAACAAGGCATCCGTCTGGGCTATCCCAATGGATGGAATCAAAGGGGAAAATATGATATTTATCCTTCTCTTTCACTTCCTGATTTTTTGCTGCTCTTCTCCTCTCTCTGTCACTCGCACTCACTGCAAGGATTGATCGATTACTTACCCATACAAAGGTGACATGATACCTTATATTAATACATTTCATATTTTCTTCAATAAGGAGGTTGTCTCATATTTTTTTGCCTTTCGAATTTAAAATTCCTCCAATAACGTTGGCACCTTTTTCTTTTTCAAATTATTTATATTATAATATTTTAAATCTTATGATTTAAATATTATAATATTAACTTTTAAACCTTTGTCCCTCTCTTGGAATATTTAAATCTTTTTGTCCCAAGCAAATTTTAAACCTTTGTCCTTCTCTTGTAATATTTAAATCTTTTTATCCCAAGAAACTTTTAAACCTTTGTCATTTTCTTCATAATATTTGCCTTGCTTTGAGATATACCTTACCTTGAATAATTGTCCATTGTTTGCTATTCACCAAGTCCATTTTTGACACCATTGATATATTGTCCAACCTTATAAAATTCTCATCCTTGAAGAATATTTTTGCCTTGAATACCATGCACCTTTGACATCAATGACAACTCAATATTTCCAAAAATATCCCCCTTTGTAATTGATGGTAAACCTACAAAATATTTTCTTCTAATGCAACTGGATTCACAGTCTGCTCCCCCTGACAAACTGCTTCCTCTCACTTAAAGTATCCCCCTTTTACATCAATGACAAAGGACTCCTTGGGACTAAAATATAAGAAACTAAACATAGCCCCCTCACCACTTCCTTGTCTACCACTTCCTTGTCTTGAGGTGATGAATTTTGAGATGGTAGTAAAACTCCCAAATTACTATGCTCCTCTTCTTGTTTCATTTTATTTCTCCAAACTTTGGAGATCATACCTTTTAAAACATTTTGACTATCCTTCTTCTTGCTTGACTTTGAGAGCTTAGGGAACACTGTTCTACACCATTTAGCTCTATGCCAAAAATTGTTGCAATTGTAACTAATGGTTTTGTAGTCCATGAAAGATGCAAATGAATTGATATTTCTTCTGCAATTTACAACTTTATGACCAAAAATGATTACATGAAAAACAATAACCTTGAAAATAATATTCATCTTGCATTGGAGGATTTGGTCGCATGCTTATTTCTTTGCTTTTTCTATGATGGTCCTTGTTCCTTGATGGTGCATTGTTTTCTTCCTCATTGATGCTTCCACTTATCAACATATCAACATAGATCTTGGATGCTTCCATTTATTTTTAGCTTGACACCTCCTTATGTTTCTCTTGACCTTATCCAAAACCAAGTCTTGTCTTCATAAATGGAGATCTCCGTGCTTTGATAATATCATCCAATTTTTTTGAGCATTTCCTAAACTGATATATCTTATTATTAAAATTTTCAAGTCCCTTCCTTATAATGATAACTTCATATTTTAGTCTTTCACACTATAGTTCTTTTGCCTTTAACTGTTCAACCATACCTTATTCAATTATCCTTGCCTCTTCAACCTTTACTTTGAAGTTGGTGAGTTCTTGTAGAAGCTTTGCCTTTGTTTTCTTATACTCTTGTATTTGAGCCTTCAATTTTGAGTTCTACTTTCTAACCCTCTTCAACTCTTCAAGAGCAATAATAATTTCCTCTTCTATGTCAACTGTGGCTTCTTTTTCACTTTCTATATATTTCTCTTCTTCTTGGTCTTTGATAATGTGAGCATCGTATTCTATGGCCAGGAATAAGATTTCTTCTCTTTCACTATTAGAGAGGCTTTCATAATTTTTGCTAGAGGAATTGCTTGTTTCCTCAATATAAAAATTTTTCTTGTATCTTTGAAAGATCTTCTTCTCATGCTTGTTTTGACCATGCCTATTTTTATTTTCATGATAAAATCACTTTTCTTTATTTTTTCTCATATTCCTTTTCTTATTCACTGCTACTACTTCTATCTTGTGTAAAACTAGATGCATAATGACCAAGCTTACCATAATTAAAACATTTCACAGACTACATACCTTTGTGTTTTCTTGGACCCTTTTTTTTGTGGAAAAAATCCCAAAAGGGATGCCACTTTCGGGTAAGACCCAAGGAGGCAGGGGTATCCATTCCACCAAAAATACCTAGGACTCGGACCTCGCCTACCACCTTTGAAATACTCAAGGAGCAAAGAAACACACAAAACCAATTTAAAAATAAGTAAATAACAACAAAAATAATAAAATAAAATAAAAACATGCTCCTTGAGTGTGTCAAAAACAAAAGCACAACCAAAAATGCACAATAAGATAAAAGAAACCACAACACAAACCACATAGAAAAACATAAGAACCACATAACAAAACACAAACAAGACAAAAACAACATAACATTACAAAGAAATAACCCAAAAAAAGATGAAAAATAAACACAACCAAAACCTAAAAAATTGAAAAAAATAAAATAAAAATAAAAATAAAAAACAACCAACAACAGACAATAAACAAAAACAAAAAACATAGAAAACACTCACACATAAAAACACGAAATAACACAAACAAAGATAAACCCAAGAACAAGAATGAAAAAAACACAAGAACAATAACAAAAAACATTAAAAAAAAAACACAAAACAACAAAAACACATGAACAACAAAAAACAACACAAAGAACACAAAAATAAAACAAAACAAAAGAACCCACCCACCTTAAAAAAACTAAACAAAAAAAACAAAAAACAAAAAAGAAAAAAAAAAATTGAACATAACAATGACCTATCTAGACTAGAAGACTATTAAGGCAAGAATCAATAGAGGAAACAAAATAAAGAATAGAATGAGCTAGGGAACTAAAAAAAATTGAATGAACCAAAGAGAAGCAAAAAAAAAAAAGCAAGAAGAAACTAGGTACCTTCAGAACTGGAGCCATCCAAAGAAATGATAGAAAGAAGAGCTTCCATAATTTGAGAAGCCCACCATATAGGAGGGTGGCCATAAAAAGTAAGATCACCTTTGTCCAAAGCCCAATTAGCTAAAGCATCAACACTCTTGTTTTGATCTCTGACCACTTGATTGTAATCAACTTTCAAAAATCCCATATGGATTAATTGAATCTTCTCAATAATTCATTTTATTCTCCAATCCACCTTATGATTCTTAGAAGTCTTCAAGAAATTAATCATAAGTTGAGAGTTAGACTCAAATAACACCTTTTCCCATCCAAAATTAGTAGCCTCTTGAATGACTTTGAGGATAGCATACCCCTCAGCAAGGTTATTGAAAAGAATACCCAAATTATCAGCAAAAGTAAAAACCAGGGAGCCATCTGAAAGTCTACTAATTTCTCCCACACTGGCTTTTCTAGGGTTTCCTCTAGAAGATCCATCAGTATTGACTTTTCCAAAATCCTTAGGAGGAGGTTGCCAATTTCTAGTCCTATCCATATTACTAATACTCACATTCCCTTTAAGTTGGTTGCCCTTAGAAGATTTAATCTTCAATATTTGCATCACTTGATCCCATATTTTGTGGGAGTTTTGGGGATGATTAAGGAGTTGATGGACTGATTCAACTAAGTTGGCTATGGTCTTTTGCTAAATATAGTGAATATCCTTCCTATCTTGATTAAAAATTTGGTTGTTCCTTTCATTTCAAATATTCCAAAGAAGAATGGTAGAACCCATCCAAACTAACTGCCTAATAAAATGATCAACACCCTCTTGATTAGGCCAATCCCTCCAAAGCTGTTCAAAAGTAAAAAAATTGGACCACTGTAAGCCAAGTAAAGTGGCCATTCTCCTCCAAAGGTCAGAGGCTAAATTACACTCAATAAAAATATGTTTGAGAGTTTCTACATTCTCTTCACACATTTCACATCTAAAAGGGCCATGAAAACCATGCTTCATAAGTTGCTCACCAGTAAGCACCCTATGATGCAATAAAATCCAATTAAAGAACCTCACCTTAGGCCAAATATTTTGAGCCCACAAATGAGAAAATATGTTAGAATAATGGTTGGGATTATTATGTAATAAGGTCAAATAACCTTGAGCAACTAAATACTCACCCTTAGTAGTGTTGTTCCATCCAAAATAATCTTTTTCATGGGACCAAGAGAGGGATCTCATATGAAGGATGCCTTGGATATCTTGTCTTTGCATTTTTGGGATTTGAATAGGCCAGTACTCAATAGGGATCCAATATCTACCAACCTTTGAATTACCAGTATGGTACCGATAGTAATTAGCCACATTTATCCAATTAGCTCGGTGAAGCTCCTCCATCCAAGGCCTCCAATTGAGAAACTAAGTTATCAAAGGCTTGTGACCATCCCAAGAATCTGTCCAAAAATTTGCATGTTGACCATTATGAATGATCCAAAATAATTTTTTCTTTATAAAATCCTTACCAGTATTAAGAATTTCTAAAATGGGAGAACCTTTGGTAGGAAGTTGATAGCGAACAAGGTCTTTAGGACTTTTGTTCTCAGCATATTTAGCATGAAGAATATTTGCCCAAAAAGCATTGGGGTTATGCAACATCCTCAAATATAATTTAGCAGCTAAATATTTGTTGTTATTAATAGAAGACCAGAATCCTAACCCCTCTTCACTCTTAGAAAAATATAAAGTATCCCATTTCACCAAGGCCCATTTTCTTTTCTCCTTAGTACCACTCCAAATGAAATGATGACTAATTTGATCCAATTCTTGAAGAACGGACTTTGGGATATTCAAAATGGAAGAAACATAAATAGGAATAGCTTGAAGGACTGATTTTACCAATGTGATTCTACCCCTAGAAGAAAGCCACCCGTTGGTCCACTTTCCAATTTTCTTCTTGACTTTGTCCAACAACCAATTCCAATATTTATTTTTCTGCCTTTGAATATTTATGAGAATACCTAAATAAGTGATTGGAAGGGAGGTCTTATTATAACTTAATTTATCCAAGACCATGGATTCCTGTATAGTAGAGCAGTGAAAGAAAATAGCTTTAGATTTGTCTTCATTGATCAACTGCCCAGTAGCCTTAGAAAAATAGCTAATGATTTGCTTAATATTAGAAGCTTCATTAACTATAGCTTTACCTAAAAGAGTAGAGTCATCCAAAAATTGAAGATGAGAGATAGGTCTAGCTCCATTAGAAATGGTAACTCCCTCAAGGATTTTGTTTTACCTCTTTTTGGTTATATTCCTACCCAAGCATTCAACAAGAATGATGAATAAATAAGGGGATAGCGGGTCACCTTGCCTAATACCTATGGAAGATTAGAATGATTGAGAAGACCTGCCATTGATAATAACTAAGTAGGAAACTAAAGAGATACATCCCATAATCCAATCCATCTAATATCTTGGACCATTCTTATTCCTTCACATAAAGTTAGCTTCTTATTCACTGCTTGATTCTTCACTTGATTCTTGTTCTTTATTATTTGCCTTATTTGAAGCTTTGAATGCTACCTCTCATTTGGATGTTTGATCTTTTTCTATCATCATATCATAGCCTATGAGAATCCCATGTAGCTCATTCATACTCATAGTTTTGAGATCCTTTATTTCTTCAATTTTTGAACCTTTTCATCAAACCTCATGGGAAGTGACCTCAAGATTTTTGAAGAATATTAGAGTCTTCAATACTTTCTCCAAGTCCATGAATGATTTTGAAAACCTCATCAACACTAAGTAGATACCTAGCAATATCTTCCTCATCTTTCAACTTCAAGTCCTCAAAATTCCTCCTATGGGTTTGAAGTTTTACCATATTAACCTTGTCGTCTCATTCATATGTTCTCTGTAAATTATCCCATATTTCTTTTGCTGAAGTGCATTGCATGAATTTCACAAATTCTAATTCACATAATCTGCTTAATATTACATTCATTGCCCTTACATTATTTTCATATGGTTTCTAACCATTTGCATATGCAGGATGAGTTGTAGGTGGAGTGAACTCATTCTCAATGGATTACCATATATCATATCCATGTGCCATCAAATAAGTCTTCATCCTTATGCTCCAAAAAGCATAGTTAGTCCCATCAAACAATGGACCTCTATTTGATGAAAATCCTTCCTGATGAGCCATTTGTGTTCCTATAAGATCTTATTTCAAGCTATTATACTTTCACAAAGGAACCCGCTCTAATACCAATTGAATAACACAAGCTTATACTAAGAAGGGGGTGAACAATATAAGATAAAACTTTTACTTTTCTTTCCAAAGAAATAACTTCAAATATTACTAATTGCAATAATGAAACAATGCACAAATCATCACACACATAAGAGACACATATTTAACATATGGTTCACCCAATATGAGCTACATCCACAGAGAAATATTGCTTATAAATTTCTCAAAAAAATATGGGCACCAACCCATAAGAGACACCAATCCCCTATTATAATGTTCATGGATACCAATCCATAAGAGACACCAATCCTCTCTCAAGTTCATGGACACCAATCTAAAAGAGACACCAATTCCATTTCAAGTTCATGTCCACCAATCCACAATAAACACCAATCCCCTTTGCTGGTTCATAGAAACCAATCCATAAGAGACACCAATCCCCTATGCTTTAGTTCGTAGATACCAATCCACAAGAGCCACCAATTGTTTTACATTTTTAGTCCCTAAGTCAATGTTATCATTGATATCACCATTGATGCCACCATATGGAGTCATCATTAATACCAAATATTTCAGTAGTAAATAAAGGGGACAAAGATGGTTATTTGATATCCAGGAAGAATGCTGAAGTTCGAGTGAAATAGTGCAAAAGACATAAGTTAAAAAGGAATTATAATATTTATTTTATAAATTATTTTAAATTAAGGATGAATTTAAATTTTATAAATAAATATTAAAAGGTACTTTATCAAAGGTGAAATATTATAATGGTTAGAAGTGCCATGGTGAAAACCCATAATTAAATATTTGTAATTTTCATTACAATATTTTATATTGCAAAGGTGGGTTTATAAAGTCTAAAAATATGTGAATAAACCCAAAGGTTGGGTTTAAAGGTTTAATACCAAAGAATATTTTAATAAATCCAAAGGTTGGATTTAAATTTTTAAACAAGGCAAATTTTATTTCCACCGACGTCATAAAAGCCAAATGGAAGCACCAACGTTTTTTATTTAATGGAAATGCATATAAATACCATGCCCAAAGTTGATTTCTGAATTATCCTTGCTCGAATTGAAAAGAGAAAGCATACAAATTAAATGCAAAGTTCATGAGATAAATGAGTGAAATTCATGTTTGAATTGAGGGTGAAAGAAAAAAACCAAGTGCATTGATTAGTTGGAAGCCAGCAAGACACCTTGGCCTAGTGGCAAGTGGGATGCAAGATTACATTTTGGTGTGCATGGTGGATAGTGTTTGAATCCCGCAGAAGATTTTTGTGGACGTGTTGAAGGTGCCAATCGTTAGGTGCATACTTTTTGCAAGGCAAGGAAGGGGTGTTGAAGCACATGGTACTTCTTCCTTCCCAATGAGCTTGTAGCTCATGTGGTAGTTTGTGTCATGGGCAAAGATGTTTGTGTGGGCAACGTTGAGAGTTTGAAACTCTCCAAAGACAAAGGTACATTTTTATGTTTTATTTTATTAATGCCTAAGTTGGAGGTATAAGGTATTTGGTGGTTGATGTATTTACATTGTGATAAAGGTTGGTAGTTGAGAAATATCATTAGTAGTTATAAGGATAATTCTATTTTTATTTTCAAGTCTTAAATTTTTCTATTGTGGAATATTGAAAGGTTAAGACATTGTGGGTTGTATGTTATTTTGAATAAAGGGTTTTGTGATTATTGTGAGGATATTGCTTATTGTTTAATTTTGAGTGCTAAGGTGTAATTGTGATATTATTTTTGTGATATAAAAATTATCCTCTAACCCTTATTGAGTTTGTAAAAGAAGTAATTATGAGTGTGGTAGATTTGCAAGGACAACTACTCTTCAAAGGTATGGTTAAAATTCTTCTTTGTTGAGTTAGGTGATTGGATTGATTGAAAATTAAGTTTGGAGTGAAAAGGATTTGATTAGGGTTTCCTTTTAGAAAGTGGTTGAATTAATGCTTCAAGGTTTTCTGGATTGAGAGTTGTGATTAAACCTTGTTTGATAAGCATTGTTGTTTAGACCATTGGTTGAGTGAAGTAAATTGAGTTAATGCTTAAAGTTTTCTGGATTGAGAGTTGTGATTAAACCTTATTTGATAAGCATTTTTGTTTAGACCATGGGGTGAGAGAAGTACATTGAGTTAATGCTTAAAGGTTTTTTGAATTGAGAGTTGTGATTAAAAACTTGTCTTATTAGCATTGTTATTGAAGCCAATGGATTATGCAAAGAACTTGAACTTGAGTTAGAAAAAAATATGAGTATCATTGTTATGTGAGATTTTCGTTGAGCATTGTTGGAAATATTTTGAGTTGGGTGATACATGATTGGACTAGGGTTTGTGAGAAAGGGTCGTTTCTTGAAGTGATTGGTTTTGTAGAGTTGATTGAGCCTAGTCAAGTGAATGTGTGAAGTGGTTGTTCAAGTTCCATAAAACAAACTATTCTATATTATGATTTGAGTTGAGATTGAGCTTTGAGAATAGAACATATTGAGTCTCTAAAAATTCTCTTTATGCTTCTATGAGATTGATTTGAGATTGAGATTTGAGAATAAAACATATTGAGTCTCTAACAATTCTCTTTATGCTTCTATGAGATTGAGTTGAGATTGAGATTTGAGAATAAAACATATTGAGTCTCTAACAATTCTCTTTATGTTTCTATGATATTGAGTTGAGAAAGTGATTGAGCATCGAGTATAGAACATATTGAGTCTCTAACAATTCTCTTTATGATTCTATGAGATTGGACAAGTTCTGTGTGGACTTGTTAAGCTGATTTGAGGAAAGTCTTTGAGAAGGCTTATGGATTGACTTTTTGTGAGAATTTTTGGAAGCTTGCAATGAAGATTTGAAAAATTCCTAGAGAGGACTTATTGAGAAGATTTGGACAAGTTCTATGTGAGATTTTTGAGCAGATTTGGACAGGTTCTATGTGGACATGTTGAGCAGATTTGGACAGGTTCGACAGAGTTGTGTAGGTTTTGAGTGGACCTATTGAGAAGATTTGAGTAGGTTCTAAGTGGACCTGTTGAGCATATTGGAGCAGGTTCTGAGTGGACCTGTTGAGCAAATTTGTGTAGATTCTAAGTGGACCAGTTGAGCAGATTTGTGCAGGTTTTAAGTGGACCTGTTGAGCAGATTTGAGCAGGTTCTGAGTGGACCTATTGAGCATGTTTGTGCAGGTTTTGAGTGGACCTATTGAGTATATTTGAGCAAGTTTTGAGTGGACCTATTGAGCAGATTTTATCAGGTTCTGATTGGACCTATTGAGAAAATTTGAACAGGTTCTAAGTGGACTTATTGAGAAAATTTGAGAAGGTTCTGAGTGAACCTATTGAGCATATTTGTGCTAGACCAAATGTACTATGTTTAGTGCAAGAGATTGAGCAGATCTGTGCTAGAATGATTGGATTGGATTTAGTACAGTATTGAGATAGATATTTAGAGGTGATAGATCAAATATGACAGAGACTCTAGTGGATAGATATCCATAAGCTAGGACATTGAGGACATGTCTTCTGAGTGAGGACAAAAGTCTTCAAGTGGAGAGAGATTTACAGTCAGTGTAGTGGAGGCAGTGTCTTCTAGAGGATCACCGGCCAAAGCAGAGGAGAAGGAGTTCTCCTATGGATACAGATCCACAAACTAGATTTAGGGGATCAACATCTCTTTTGGACTGAGGTCCATAAACATTATAATAAGGAAAGGATTCCCATGATATTATTTGAGAAATATTTAGAAGAAATATTTTCTCTGTGGAGGTAGCCATATTTGGGTGAACCATGTTAAATCAGTGTCTCTATTGTGTGTGATGATTTGTGCATTGTTTTGGTTATTTTTATTGATATTGCCATTTATTATATTGATTAATACTATTTATGAAAGAAAAGTAAAAAGTGGTCTTATATTGTTCAGCCCCCTCTTAGTATAAGCTTTTTTTCTTCACCAATCCCCTCTAAAGTTCATGGACACCAATCCATAGGAGACACCAATCCCCTTTCAAGTTCATGGAAACTAATCCACAGGAGACACAAATATCCTCTCAAGTTCATGGACACCAATCCATAGGAGAAACCAATCCCCTCTATTGGTTTGTGGACATCCATCCATAGGAGACACCAAATACTATCAAGTTTGTGGATACCAATCCATAGGAGACACCAATACCCTCTCAAGTTCATGGACATCAATCCACAGGAGACACCAATCCCCTCTACTCTCAAGTTTGGTCAACACTCTACTAAGGTCTATCCTCAAATATTACTCACAAACCTACTCATAAAGACTTCTTCAAATCTACTCCAAATCCTGCTCAAATATGCTCCATAATTTGCTCATAAAACCTTCTCAAATACACTCCAAAATATACTCACAAAACCTACTCAAAACTACTACATAACCTACCCACAAGACCTGCTCAAATCTGCTCCATAACCTGCTCACAAATCTTGCTCAAACCTACTCACAAAGCCCTGCTCAAATCTGCTCTAGATACTGCTCAAATATGATCCAAACAATGCTCATATATTCCCAAATATTGCATACAATAATTCTTATTTATTTTAAAATATTGCATACAAAACAATGCTCATCTATTCCCAAATATTTCATAATAATGTCATCAAGTTCTTCATCTATTCTTCAATGTGCTTTCCTCAACTAAAGCAATCTAGACATATTCTACCTAGAATTATTTTATCTTCATGAACATATAGAGAATGATATGCACTAAAAAATGCTCAATATGTTCTTCACATTCATTAAGTCTGTTGCTTCCACATGTATCACATTTATTACATTTAAAATGTAGAACTCATCTAGCACTTGATGAATGACCTAGTAATTATTGATTTGCACCTTTCCTTCCCTTTTGTAGATAGCTAAAAATGTCCTTTTCAATTGAATCCTTTCACACTATCCTTGCACTATGTGACACTTTCACATTTTTTAAAACAACCCTTCTATTTATGTGAGACTATACTATTTTGCTTATTTCCACATTCACTTCAAAATCAATCATAATGCACAAATTTGTCCTTCTCATCTACTCCCAAAATAAATCATGAACAATGCACAAATTTGCTCTCAAATATGATATATAATCCTTGTATATTTACTCCCAATTTCAAGAGAAAGCAATGCACATCCAATAATTCCTTATACCTCCAACATATGACAACAAAAATATTTTCCTCAAAAATAACTGCATTGAGAAGGAATTAAATCACCATACCTCTAAATCCACATCAATGATGATGATCTTCTTTTGCATGAGCTTTCCAAATATGTCTTGACAAAAATAATTTTCCTTTTGTTTGTCCCTTCAAAATCTGGGTAGCAACTCTTTTTTTCTTTTCTTTATTAAATATCAAATCATCACGTTAAACTCCCTTATCAAAAGCATACACAATAAATCTTAAAAGTAATAAATCAATGCCTCTTTGGGAGGGCAGATCCCTACCATGAAGGCAAGTGCAATATTCACAAATGAATGAATTAAAACCAAGATGATAGATGATAAAATTAAATCAAATCAAGTTATGTATATAATAAAAATTTGTCTTCCTAGAAAACATAGTCGACAACCCTCCTCGAAAAGCTTTGTCCTCAAAGCTGGAAATTTTTGGAAAATACTTTCAGGTTCCCATGTAGCGTCTTCTTCGGGTAAGTCCTACCATTTTATGATAAATTCTTGGATGTGATGAGATCTCAATGTGCATGTTCTGGTTTGTAAAATCGCTTCTATATGGAGATATATACACCCTTCTTCATCCAGCATTGATAATTCTGACCGAGATTATACTTTCTAGCCGATCACCTTCTTGAGACATCGTCTGGCATGGTCATGGGATATTTTGGATGGTAGTCCTTTTGGTTCATGAAAAACCTCCTCATATTTGGCCACAATATTTTTTAGATCTTCTGGTTGGATCTCTGGCACATCTTGTGCTACTTTTTCCATGCATTTAATTTTGCCTATGAATCCATAGCCACCTTTTCTTGATATTTTTTCCATGCTATGTGAACTTACTTTTTTTTATGGAGGTGTTGGAATTCCTTGGAGGTGAATGGTATTCCCATTTTATTTCCATTCAACAAAATGCTACTTATAATTAAAACTGATTGTGGTTTCCATTTGTTCCATCCATGCAACGCCCAAAATAACTTATGAATTCCCTAATTCCATGACAAAAAGAGGGCCCTGCAAAGTATAACTTCCCATTTGTAATGGAATTGAATATGTAATACCTAGGAATTGACAAGTTTCCCTGCCTACAGTTCTAACTTAAAATCTGTCTTGACTAGAAGAGTAGATGTGTAAATTTAATGTCCTGGCAAGTTTTGCATCAACAAATTTGTGAGTACTTCCTGAATCAATTAATATTGTTACCTTTATTTGCTGAATGAATCCTACTACCTTGATTGTATGGTGAGAGGATAACCCCATAAGAGCATGTACTAAAATAGTCATGGTATCTTCTCCATATACAACCACCTTGTGTTCACTTTGGTCATCATCTAGAGAATTATCAGGTGAGTTGGTCTCCTCTATTTCTTTGTCTTCCTTGTTAGAATATTCAATTTGAAAGTTCTATCTTGGTACACATGCCTGATATTTTGGATGGTGATTGTGACATTTGTAGCAAAAATATCTTGATGGTTGATCATTTATATGAAAAGAGTTGTGATATTGAGGTTGACCATATGAATCACGTCGTGTGGATATTTCCAATTGCACCTTCATCTCTTCCAACTTGGAAATTTTTATACACTCATCTATCATGGATGGATTTTGTACGTCCACTTCGAATTTAATATTCACTTTCAACCCATTTCTAAAAGCCACTACCACCACATCTAGTTGTAAGTCTATTACATAGTGAAGCATACTAGTAAATTCCAAGATATAATCCCCTACCGATCCTATTTGTTTAAGTGACAACAACTACACTGTGTAGGAAGCTATATGACCTTCATCAAATATGTGAAGAAAGGCATCCCTAAAATTATCCCAAAAGATATCCTGGTTGTCATTCTCATGATTGTACCATGTAAACCATTGATAAGCTTCATTGCCCAACCTAGTTCCAGAAAAAAGGGACTTTTTTCACCTCATGAAATTGGTATAATTCCAAAATGCCTTCCATTTTGGCTATCCATCCACGTGGATCATGACCCTCAAAGGTGGGCATGTCAATGCATAGGAAATTGACTCCAATAGGACCTCTTTTATGGTAGATGTTGTGCTTATCTTGGTCCTCATTATTCTCTTATCTATAGTTATGATTTTGGAATGTTCTACCAAAATAATTTTGTCGCTCAACTTCTTTGTTTCCCATATCCTCATTATTTCTTTGGCCATTGGAATTTGAGGAATGATCATTGGTACCTTTGTGGTGTGTATAGTCATTGTACTGATCAGTACTCTAGTGGTTTGGATTAGGAGGATTTGGTTGGGATTGCTTGGGGACTATTAGGGATACGCTATCAGTCATTTTCTGAATACTATCTATTAAACGGATTAAGGTCTCATCAGTAACCTTGGGACTTCCTATTTCCACTTGAGTGATGTTTTCATGGGAAGAATTTGGGGAGGTATTGGATGCCATTTTGTTAATCAAAGGATGACCTAGGTTATAGCTAACAATTCCTACAAGAGAAGAAGAATTTTGTGTATCTTTTCTTCTACGAGGTCTTCTTGGTGATTCCAAAATCCTCTCGGTTGGATCCTCAGAACTTGATTGCCACCCATTTTATCCTTTTTCCACTTTATACTCATGCGCTAGTACAGTAATTGCCTTTGATTATGCAAAATTTTGATGAATTGGGGCAAAAAATTTGGTTTAATATCCACTCTTAATATCGTTCCAACTACAACACGGATGTGATAGGTCTCCTTGTATTTATTTTTGGTTATCATATTTTTGATGACTTTTGAATGAGTTTTGATTGACAAATTTTCAACACTTTCAACTAGAAACTTTTTCGACCAACTTTTTGACACACGAGAGAGCGAACGAAGGAACCCATATTGACACTATTGGAAATTGGGGATGGGAAATAGTGGGACCCATGAGGACACAACAATGACTCAAGACTAACCTTACAACGAGCTAGACACGAGACCTAAAAATTAACCCACGATTCAACACTAACCTCACAAGGAGATGGATACGAGGTGAATATGGACCATGAGGTGAGGGGTTAGGATAGGATACGTGGAGTGAACTAACCATGAGAGTGAGATGAATGTAGACAATGTGACTCAAAGTGACATGACAATTGGGATGCAAACTAAGGATACATGCAAGCTGGTACGAGGACACCTAAACACTAAGTGACACATGGACTTGGAAGTGAGCTGGGACTAAGGATAGGTGGAGACTAGACACAAAGGACATGAGATCGAAAGTTAACACATGTGAGAGGATGACCTACTACTTGACCCGATAAAAGAATACCAGAACAGAGAACAAGATACTTGAAGATAGTTGGACCAACACTTGGACAGTCAAATTCAACGAGGATCGGCACATGGACAACTCGAAGCTTGAAGATAGCTAGGATAGTCAGGGACATGACACGGGGATAGCCAAGGACACGATATGATGTAGCAAGACAATCGAGCACATGATAGAATAATACATGGGCTAGGTTATGCAAGTGGATGGAGTGCTAGCTGTGTGACCAAAGTCACACCCTAATACTTGCCCATTTTGTGTTAAAAACTTTTTGTTTTACATTTGCCCACTCAATATGGGATATAAGACACAAAAAAAGTATAGAACTCAATACCTTAGGTTAACGTGTTTTAATGATGTCTTTCATGCACTCTAATTGGTTAGAAATTTTATCACTATGCAGAGGCATCGTTGGCAATTTTTTATTGGATTTCATTGGATTTGTGCTTTGAATTCATGGAGAGGTACTTCACAATTGGTTCTCCCTTCAGAGAATGTCATAGGATTGCCTCCCCTCACCTTAATATTAGTTGATCTATTTTCTAAAATTACAAAATATAGATTTTATTGCCTGTGTCTTCACTAGTTTTTCATGATGAATTGCACCTTTTGGTAAACCTCACTTCCTATCGCAAGGTGACGTGCATCATTTGACGTTCTACTATGAAGTTTGATGGTTTTTTTTTATCTCTTCTATGAAGGAATCACTATGTTATGATGTCTGCTACTGCTATGCATAGTCCACAAGTCTATATGAGTTTTCTAAATCCATTGGCCTGTACTTACGCTTAAAGGAAGTATTTTTATTTGGTTTGCGCACCTTGGTACACAACTGTACTACCTAAGTACGTGCACTTCTGACACCATTGGGTATGAAGGATATGTTTGACGATTGCAGAATGAGGTTACTCAACAGACCAGTAGTTCATTTCCCAATTAATGATACCACTTGGAAGGAGATATGTACCCATCTCATTCATTAACCTTGTAGAATATACTTATTAATCATAGAATTCCCCTTAGAACAATTAATAAAGTTAACCATTAATATAAGCATACGACATACAATCGAATGGAATGATAAATCACGTTGTAACAAATCAATGCCTTTATGTGAGGGCAGATCCCTGTCGTGAAGGCAAGTGTGATATTCACAAATGAACGGATTAAAACCAAGATGATGGATGATAAAATTAAATCAAATCAAGTTATGTATATAATAAAAATTTGTCTTTATATAAAATATAGCCAACAACTATGTTTGGATTGTAGCATTATATCTCCCCTTTTTGAAAACTCGCAATGTAAAGCTTTATTGGCAACTAACACCCTTATATCTCCTTTTATTAATTTTCAAAAATAAAACCTTATACCAACATCACAACCCTTATATCTCCCCTTTATTTAATATGCAAAAATATAATTCTACACTAGCACCATAACCCTTATTTCTCCCTTAATTAGATTTGATAAAGTAAAACTTTAAATATTTTGCACAGCCACAACGAGATTCGATCCCTTGTCCTCTCGAAGTGTAATGCTCTTACAAGCACTTGTGACCATTTGTGCTACCACAACACATGAAACCTAAAAGGGCACCTGAATATTTATCCTTGTCTTCGCACTCCCTCAAATATTAAAAACATAGAAAAATAGCATCAAAGAGATTTGATCCCTTAACCTCCTATACAACAACACTTCCACACAAACTTGATGATCATCTGGGATACCCCGACGGATGGAACCAAATGTGAAAAATTGATGTATGGATCCTTCGTAATTTTGCCTTTATTCTTTAGCAAAATGGTGTTGACCAGATTTGACCTCTTAACCTCCTATACAGTAGCGCTCCAGATAAGCAAGGCATCTATCTGGGCTATCCTAGTGGATGGAATCAATGGGGCAAATATGATATTTATACTTGTCTTTCATTGCTCTATTTTTTTCTGCTCTTCTCCTCTCTCCGCTGCTCACACTCATCACTAGGATCGATTTATTACTTGCCCATACAAAGATGAAATGATGCCTTATATTAATATATTTCATATTGTCTTTGATAAGGAGGTTGACTCTTGTTTTTTTTGCCTTTCAAATTTGTAATTCCTCCAAGAACACTGGCGCCTTTTTCTTTTTCAAATACTTTATATTATAATATTTTAAATCTTATGATTTAAATATTATAATATTAACTTTTAAACCTTTGTCCCTCTCTTGGAATATTTAAATCTTTTTATCCCAAGCAACTTTTAAACCTTTGTCCTTCTCTTGTAATATTTAAATCTTTTATCCCAAGCAACTTTTAAACCTTTGTCCTTTTCTTTATAATATTTTCCTTGCTTTGAGATATACCTTACCTTGAATAATTATCCATTGTTTGCTATTCACCAAGTCCATTTTTGACACCGTTGATATATTGTCCAACCTTATAAACTTCTCACCCTTGAATATTTTTGCCTTGAATACCATGCACCTTTGACATCAATGACAACTCGATATTTCCAAAAAATCATGCATAAGTACTTATTACTAAAGTCTTGATATCAATATCAATATATTTTTTAGATTATTTTTAATATCAACAACTCAATAGGGTGTTGTTTCTTTTTATAAATGGATTAATTAGTGAATCTTATCAATGTCCCTTTGCATGATATGTTTATACATTAAGTTCTTGTTGCTTTATTTATTACATACTTCCTTTGGATTATCATGCATTCCTTATTATTATATAGTCTTATCTCTAAACTATACTCTCATGATTACAATAGATTATAATATAAAACATATACTTTAACGGTATGCCTGTATGTACAAGCTTACCTTTAATTGAATACTCAGATGGATTAGGTAAATATTCATTGAATTTTAGTTTGGGTAAGAAGGTCTTCATATTTCACATGGGGAGTTTATAACATACCCAATACCATATCACATGTTTTCATATGGGGGTAATTAAAACTATAAGTTATGATTAAATTAAATTTTAATGATATTTATTGGAAATAAGGCTCATAAAAAATATACGAGAAAATAATTATCCTTCATTTTCATTCTACAAAAAAAAGTGGTGTGTTTTGGTATGTATATCTTAGTGTAAATACTTTATGTCCTTATTAAAAGTTATAAATTGATTACAAAAAAGAACATGATTCATATTGTTCTCTATTATACTTAAGTAGCATTGATGGTTCCAATTAAGGCACTTATATTATTCTTTAACATAAACTATTTTTCTTGTCTTTTAATATATAGAAGACTATATGTGGATGTATTATGCTTGAAGTCTAAACATTATTTGATATCTATTAGGAAAATTATTTTTTCTCCATTATTCTAATGATGGAACAATGATCTCTATTTCTAGTAGGAGGTATCACTGTTACAATCTCTATTGTCATTATTACTAGAATGGAGGATTGAGAATGTATTGAATTAGAGTTCTAATAGTATTCAATTTCACATTAAAAATAAAAGAAACATTGTACTTATTTCATTCATATATGTTGTGATTACTAAAGTAATTAAAAATAAAGTATCCTTGTCATAAAAAGGATAAAAAAAGGATTATAAAATATCATTAACAAGGGGCCTATGATACATGGTGAAAATGAGGGGATATTAATTTAACAAGTATATTAGGAGGGGTTAATAATATAGGATTGGTAAGTAGAAATAACTTTTAGGAGTATTTTTTAGTATCCTATGAGTGCATATCCTATACCATAGCTTGATCAAGTTGATACCCCATCTCATTTCATCCTCTCAATAATTTATCCTTGAATTGGTCCATCAATATCTAAGTTAGATAATGAATTTTATCCTTCTTAAAAGCATTTTGAATCAAGTT
The DNA here is from genome assembly GCA_028583015.1 of Wollemia nobilis. Taxonomy (NCBI): domain Eukaryota; kingdom Viridiplantae; phylum Streptophyta; class Pinopsida; order Araucariales; family Araucariaceae; genus Wollemia; species Wollemia nobilis. Next base: position 4,090,001 of record JAQPPZ010016892.1, on the reverse strand, counting down.
AAATTATTATAATAGGGGGGGAAAAAAATGAACATGCAAATAGTATTCGTGTTCCTTATGCATAATATTAGCTCCATTTCCAAGCAACATTAGATTTAATAACATTTATTACCTTTATCCTTTATACTCCATTCATAGAAAATCAATCCAACCCATTATTCTAATGTTATGTCAATTATAAATGGAAATATCTATTATTGTACTTTGATAATTATTTTTGAAATAGCTTAATTGTGTTTAAACATGTAAAAAATGATTTAGAATGGTAATTAAATACCTAGGTAACTTAATTGATAATTGAATGGTAATAGATGGTAATTAAATAACTAAGTGTTTTAATTGATCATTTAGTGGCATAAAATAGTAATTAGATACCTTAGTGGCTAAATTAGAAATTTCAAGCTATAAAATGATCACAAGATACTATGGGTCTAATTTTTGACCACATTACATAGTGAAGGAAATACAATCTCCAAAATTTCCTAAGTGTTGTAAAGTTTTTAAAGATGGCATGGGACAAAGAATGCTCAAGGTTGAGAGTACAAAAAGCTTCATTTCCATGAGAATGTGCAAAATTCCATCACGTAGTTTAGAACATATCTAGGATTAGAGAAAGTATGATATCATGACTAAGTAGGCATCAAAATGCCTAGAGCTAAGAACAAAAAAAAATTGTTTGCCAGTAGATGCCTGAAGTCATGACATCCCAATCTCATAACCTCCAAAATGATGACATAAACCAAAGAGGTTAACAACCTAAGCATGAGTGAGTCAAACCTTGTAGGCCACTTGATACTACAATGCTCGAGACCATGTGACTCTTAGTGATGACATCATCAAAATCAAAACAAGTCCAAAATAGTGCTAAGAAGGCAAAGGTTCCCAAAGTTGGGATGAAAACATGTTGAGATGAAAGTATCTAAGACCATGCCAAAGGAGGCAATGACACCACCAATTTCAAAATTGAACTTGATGCCATACAAATCAAAGAACAAAGTAGCTCAAAAAATAAATTACCCAAAGCTAGGATGGATCAAATTTGAGGCTTCGTTGAAGGGAGTTTTGCAAACAAATGAAGAGCCTGATCCTGAGTGAATTTTAGTTAGAAGTAATTTTCATGCCTGCAAATACCATGGTTCTTACCATTTTGTTCCAATTGAGCTTCAATATGTAACCATTTGTAGAAGGCCATTGTAGATCAATGAACCAAATTCAAATTTAGGCATAGAATGAAATCTAGACTGACCATATCTACTTCTAGAACATTCTATCTAGATTTCTATAAAAGTTTTATTATAACCAAATGTAAATATTATGATGCAATATTATAATAAGAAACTTATAAATAAGATCAAAGACCTCATAACAAGGGTTGGATCTATAGTCCTTACCTGATATTGTATTGTAATTGCCCTCCTGATCAATGAAGTGGTAGTTGTTTGATCTCCATTACTTTGCATTTATAGGTTTTATGTGAATGTCTTCCTCTAAGTCATTTCTATTACACTTTGATGTTAGTATATTATATTAAAGTAATTCTATTGTTTGAATTACCTATTGTATTACTAGCATTTAAAGTCCTTGGAATTATTAGAGCCTTTATGCATTTATTTTAAGTCATTTTTGTTATATTTTACAATTGGTTTATTCTATTAAAGAGCACAACACCTATTGGATTTCTAATTATTTAGATCCTTAGAATAATTAAGATGAATTTAATGAGCCTAATTAACTTATGGATGTGATCACTAATGGTTGATCTATTAAGTATCATGTAAGTGATTGGATAGTGTGTTACTCTGTGAGATACAATGTTGTTACTCTACCTCATCCATGTTTTAATTTGTCTTTCTAACCCTTAATTTTTTCCTATAAATTTTTTGAAAAAAAATCAATCCAAAGGAGTCAACCTTCTCTAGAGGTTGAAACATAGGGTAACCTCATTTCATCCAATTTCTATACTTTGGTTTAAATTTATGGGTGCAACACCTTTCCATAGTAATGGTAGATTTTAGTCCAACATTATAGACAATTTTTGACATTCGCAATGGGATGATAAATTTAAAATAATCTCACATACCTAGAGGAATAAATATTTTATGAGCAACATTGACCTCATTCATGAGTAATGTATGTTCATCTGGTGACTCCCATTTTTTTTATGTAGAACCTAGAATTAGATTGTAATGAAATCATTAATTCTAGACTACTTATGAGCACTGTTAGGACATAGCTTTTTTAGCTACTATTTATGATATTGTGTTTGAATATGTAATGATTATATTACTCATCCTCTCTCTCAAAATTAAAGCATTTATATGTTATAAATATTTGGAATATAAGAGGATTTGTAACTTGGATAATTTAGCCAAAGCTCTTATTGGTAAGTTTGATGACACTCAAGATCCATTCATGTTACTTACTACTTCTCATTCATCTGAAAAAGTTCCACATGAGAGTATTTTTTATTTGTTTCAGCCCTCCCCTCCCTAATGTTATCTCTATTATATTCATTTCTACCAATCTAATCTGAATTTCCTCATCCAATAGTCTAAAGAAAGAAGATTCCCTTAGATTTTTCAAAAATCCATACAAGTAAAAAATATGCTAATTATAGAAAGAAAAATTCCTCCTAGAAGTATTATATACCCTCTTGACCTCTCACCAAATCCATCTCACATATCCTTTCATAAAGAGTTTAAATCATATCCACCCTAAGTTTCCCAAGTCATTGTTACCACTACCATATAGGAAAATCATATGCAAACAGAACAAGAATTGAAAGAGATGATTCAAAATTTGATTGAAGATATTAAAAGAATGAACGAATGAATCTAAAAAGTCTAGAAATATATCACAATAATCATACTAGTATACCATCTCTTGACCCTTTGTAAGTATAAAATGTATAACAGAAAGGGGTATAGAGCAATATCTCAATTACAATGAGCAAGAAGTAATTGACACTCTGGCTATGTGTAGGCCTTCATCACATATTAATATTCTTGTTGAAGATAAAGGTCCACACCTCATGTCTTCATAAATATTTTTATTATTAGAAGATTTTGTGTTGTTCACTACAGTGCCTAGGCAAATATTCTTGGAAGAAATAATCCTTGATGACAACCAACAAGAAAGAACACATAGTCTTGGCCAAACTCTATTTATAACTGCACAAAGTAAGGAAGAAGAAATACAATCACACTCAAGCATAAATTCTAGAGGTAAAATCACTAAATAGACAAAACATTGAGTTATATATCCTAGCTATGACTCTAATAGAGGCTAGAATCAGTAAAGCAATTTCAAGGTTTATTCAAAACCCTCATCTTATCACAAGGAAATTTGAGAGAGGATTTATTGGTGGCTAAAATAGACTTGGTTGAGTTTTTACTTAAATAATCAAATAAAAATGGTAGACCTACAATAAGGAATATATATTTTGCTATTCAAAAGAGATAATTCACCCCATTTTATCTCTCTTTCTTTGGAAAATGCATATTACATAATTGTGTAGTGGATCTAAAATTTAAGATCACAATGATGCATCTATAAGTATATAAAAGCTTAATATTAAACATCAATACAATGGAATCCCAGTGGTTGTAATTTAGAGGAAGATAAGTAACAATAATTGGTATCTTGAAAAGTTTTCTAATGACGATACATGGATGTCTAGATCTTGTGGTGATACATGACATAATGGTTGTTGATATAACTCCCTTGTTTGGAATATTATTATCTAAGGACTTCCTAGGACAAATCAGAGGATGCTTGATCTAGGACAAATATCGCATGATTATCCCCTATATTAGGAAGATATTCGGTATATCTAATCAATATCTGCATCCATTCTACATTGAAGAATATGAAGAGCTAAAATAACCCTACTAAGAGATAATACCTGTGAAATAAAGATAGAGGTAAGTGATTGGACAAGAAGAGAAATAGATCGAATATGACAATGGAAGTGGTGCTTTGATCATATTCCATAAAACTTTTTTCTTTAAAAGAGGTAAAAACATTGGAAAATTACATCCCTTTCAAAAATACAAAGGATCGTAAGCTTCATTGGTCCTTTTTATCCAATAAAAATGAGTTTGTAACAAGGAAATATAGACTAAGAAAAATGAGTCAAACAAAGCTTGAGTAAACGATGCATATATTCTAAGGTATTCTACAAGAAACATTGATAAATTTAATACTCAATTCAATGGAGCTTAGCCCTAGATAATCATTTATGGTACCTACACAGAAACCTAATTTTCTAGAGGATAAAGCAAAAATATATTAGTTTCCAGAAGTATTTGAAGATGGTTGTGATTCCTTGAAAATCAATCATGAAGAAAAACTCAAGTTTGGTATCATATGGTTAGGACATTACAAACTCATGATATAGATTACAAGAAATCATCTCATCCAGGCATGGGAAAACACACCACAATTTTGTGTACATAGCTGGAAAGTAAATAAAAAGCTGACTATAGACTATGTAAATAAGGTGATCAACCAACAAGGTAATATTTATAGAAATTTTTGTACATGGAATAAAATGTTGGGAACCAAATACCAAAACTATCATAATATTTAACCTTTAAGTATTTCAAAAGCATAGAGAGGGGGAAAGTTATGTAAGACTACACCACTCACACGTGCTAATAGTATAATCATCATTCCACATACATCACTCATATATCCCATCATTTTTATACAGTGTAATCTATCAATTTTCTCTTCATTATCATTTCCTCCTTAACTCTATAGCCTAATTGGAAAGACAAGGAATATGGGTTGGTGATGGATAAAGGTACTTGAAGTCATGACATAACATGAGTAAAGTTGACAAATGATACCATAGGGCATGAGTAAAGTACTTGAAGTCATAGGGCACTCTAATCATAGGCATGACATGAGTCGAATGCAAGATGAAAAAGTTGAAAGGTCTTACTTTGGCATGAAACATCAAATAAAACATGCGATCAATTAGTTTTTGCAAGATCAGATTTATTGAAAAAAGCACCCAGTTAGAAGGTAAGATTGTGCAATTATTATAGAAATACCAATTGGTGAAGTTATTTCTTAAAGCTTTGTTCTATATAAATCCTTGCATGATTTTAAAATTAAAAGAAATGATATTCATAGTTTAAAGGTAGAAGTGAGGACCTGCATGGCTACAAGTGATAGACAAAAGAGTTTCGTGCTCAATTGCATAAAAAGGAGAAAAAACAAAAGAATGATGAATTATGGCCTACGAGTGCCTAGAATATTTGCCTAAGGCATCTTGTTTGGACCTAAAACAACTTTTTTTTGTGGTAGAATATGCTCATGAAGGTACAATTTTGTGAGGGTGTCCCATACTCTAGGTATTCCCTTGCACCATATCTCCCTCTTTTCTTCCCTTTCTTCTTTCCATGCTAATTTTTCTTCACATATTCACCTGTACATAGCTTTTTTAATTCTATAATTCTTATTTTCTTCAGTTTCAACTTTTCCCATTTCTTTCAAATTATATTTCATATAACATTGTGTCCCTTTCATTATCCTCTATTATCCCTTTCATGCCATGGTTTTACTTCCTTTTTATGCAAAATTTTCCTCTTTTTACATATATATATTTTCATCATCTCATATATTTTACTTTTTCATAATCCATATCCCTTTATTTCCCTATATCAAATACCAAGTGTATCAATTTCTTCTCTTCCCTCTCCTTGGTCATATTATCTTCTAGATATTTTTGGCTCCTTATCTTCTTCACAAATTCATAATTCAGAAGGAAGACTTTCTAGTTTCTCAAGTTCCATGAGTGGAAATCCCCTCAGAGTGTTGGAATATATTACATTATTTGGTACATGATAATGTGCCACTTTGGTTACATATTTAGATTAGGTGAGTGTCATAGATTAGAGTGTGAGTATTTAATTTATGCGATATAATAAATGCACAAGTGTGCAAAGTATTTTGGTAATGTAAATGTGTATAATAATCCATGTGCACATGAGTCCATAGAATAGGAATATAAAGAGTATCTCGAAGAGTTAATGCCAAAGGGTGTACCATATAAAGAGTCACATTCCATTATATATGTATCTATGTGTGTGTGTGCATGCAAGTGATATGATATGAGATGACATGACTTGTATTGTTGTTGAGAGTGTTTGCAAGCATGGGTACTTGAGATCTTTATTCAATGGAGGTACAATTCTTGTGAGCATTTGTTAATGGTAATTATATGAGTTATTGTTGAAGTTATTTAGGAGTTTTATACATTTAGAATATTGAAATTATCATATGTTTCATATTGCAACTTTATTTTAGATATTGAAGTAATTTTATCTTTAGTATTTAGCTTCAAAAGCTAACATAGAGGCACCAAACATGTGGGTCTAATTTTTACCACATTACATTGTGAAGGAAATACTTGATGAATCTCCAAAATTAACTAAGTGTTGTAAAATTTTTAAAGATAGAATGGGATTGGGAATGCTCAAGGTTGGAAGCACAAAAAACTTCATTTCCATTTGAATGTGCAAAATTTTATCACATGATTTGAAAAATATCTAGGATCAGATAAAGTCTGAAATTACAACTAAGTAGGGATCAAAATTTCTAAAGATAGGAACCATAACAAGTTGCCTACTAGCAGATGCATGAAGCCACAACATCCCAATCCTATAACATTTGAAATGATTGTATTACTCAAATAGGTTAATATCCTAGGCCTGAGCGAGTCAAACCTTGTAGACCACTTGAGACCACAATACCTGAGACCACATAAATCTTAGTGATGATATCACCAAAATCAAAACAAGTCCAAAATCATACCAAAAAGGCAAAGGTTCCCGAAGTCAGGATGAAAAAACATCAAGCTAAAAATTCTTGAGATTGTACCAAAGGAGCCGATGATGCCATCAATTTCAAGCTTGGATCCAGGTCCATGCAAATCAAAGAATAAAACAACTCAAAAAGAAATTACCTGAAACTAGGACGGATCAAAGCCATGACTTCATTAAAGGGAGTTTTACAAACAAACAAAGAGCCCAATCTTGAGTGAATTTTAGTTAGAAGTCATTTTCACACCTGTAACTACCATGGTGCTCACCAACTAGACTCAATTGAGTTCCAATAATGCAACCATTTGTAGAAGTCCATTGTAGATCAATGAACCAAATTAAAATTTAGGCATAGAATGAAATCTATACCAACCACGTATGCTTCTATAATATTTTATCCAACTATTTGTAATAGTTTTCTTATAAGAAAATGTAAATCTTACATTGCAGGATTCAAATAAACAACTTATGAATAAGAGCAATGAACTCATAACAAGGGTCGAATCTATAGTCCTCACCTAGTATTGCATTGTAATCACTTTTTTGATCAATGAAGTGGTAGTTGTTTGGTCTCCATTACTTTGCATTTATAGGTTTTATGTGAATGTCTTCCTCTAAGTCATTTTTGTTACACTTTAATGTTAGTCTATTATGTTAAAGTAGTTATATTGTTTGAATTACCTATTGGATTACTAGCATTTAAATTCCTTGGAATTATTTTATTTTAAGTTATTTTTGTTATATTTTACAATTGGTTTATTCTATTAAAGCACATAATGCCTATTGGATTGCTAATTATTTGAATCCTTGGAATGATTAAGATGAATGTAATGAGCTTAATGAACCTATGAATGTGATCACTAATGGTTGATCTGTTAAGTGTCATGTAAGTGATTGGATAGTGTGTTACTCTATGAGATCTAATGTTGTCACACTATACCCCGACCATGTTTTATTTATCTTTCATTTTTGCTTGTTGTTGATGATGAAAGTCAACAACAAGCGAAAAATAAATTTGGAACAATTTTCAAATTTCAAGTGGGTCCCCATATTTGGGGTCATTGTGAAGGAGTCATAGCAGTTCCATTATAAAAATGGCATGTTGCATGTTGAAATAAGCATATCTTGATCAAAAATATTGGGTTAAATCTATTAAAATTACAATATATATACAAAATAGATTGCCCACAAGAATAATTAAAAATATTACTCTTTAAGAAAAATGGTCAATATGAAAACCTTTAGTAGAACATCTAAGAATTTTTTGATGTAAGGCATATGTGCACATCCCAAAGAAAAAAAAAAAGATGAAAAACCATATGTGGGATATTTCTTGGCTATGATGATGATTCAATAGGATATAGAATAATTGATCTAATCATAAAGAAAATTCATGTGAGCAAAGATGTGGTTTTTGATGAAGGAAACAAAACCCTTGTTGAATATCCAAAGGTTAATACAATTCCTATTCTAAATATTTTATCAGATGAAGAAAATTCTTCAAGTTAAGAATTAGAATAAAAAATATTTTATGAGCCAGTTAAAAAATTAGAATTCATAATGTCACCACAAATAAAGAGGTAAAACAATATATAAATACACTTAAGTACTCAAAGCTAGAACAAAATGTAGATCTTACAACTACAAGAACTAAAAATCATGGCATGATAAAAATGACTATAGGATTAATTAGTTTTATAGAATAACCTACAACTACACAAGAAACCATAAGACAACCAGAATGAAAAATATCCATGGAATCAGAATGTGTATCATTGGTGAAGAATAAAATATGGGATCTAGTTGATCTACCACAAGGAAAGAAAGTAGTAGGGTGTAAACAAGTCTATAAGATAAAACACAAATTAGATGGTTCTCTTAACAAATACAAGGCACAACTAGTTGCAAAGGGTTATACAAAAACAAAAGGAATTGACTATGAAGAAACCTTTGCACTTACAACAAGATTGACTACTACTCATACAATTTGTCAGTTAGTAGCACAACTTGGGTGAAAAATACATTAGATGAATGTTAAGATTACATTTATTAATGGTGATCTTGAAGAGGAGGTATATATTAATCATCGAGAAGGATTTATTATCAAAGGATAGAAATAAAAGTTCTACAAATTAAACAAATCATTATATGGATTAAAACAAGCATCGAGAGCATGGTACATTAAGATTAATGATTGTCTACTATGACACAATTTTAAAAGGAGTGCACTAGATTCAAATGGTTAAAAAAAAAAGGTTGGGTTAGAGAAAATAATTCTTATGGTATATGATGATGATATAGTAAGCACAAGAATTTTTAAGACTCTGATAGATGAGGTTAAAATGATCTATAAAAGTAATTTAAAATGATAGATCTAGGACTTCTACACTACTATCTAGGTCTAAGAATTTATCAAAGATAATAACTCAGAAAAAGTATACAAAATCATTATTTGAAAAATATAGAGTGATAAAATGTAAACCTAAAGACACTCCTATGCAGCAAGGTCTACAACTATCAAGATATGATAAATGATATGAGCAATAATTGACATAAAAATTCACACATCAAATATTATTCATATCTAGTATTTATAAAGGAGTATAATGAGGCTTTTTAGAAGACATGTTTTTTAAATAAGACATGCTTTTTATTTTAGAAGATACTAATTTTAGAATAACTAATTTAATATTATATTCCTAGAATAACTAATTTAATATTATCTTGCATGAAGATAATATTGCATGAATATTGATACTATGTCTTATCAATTCCTCTTTATTTAGTGGAAAGTGACCTCACTTTAGCCATAGGAGGGGGTAAAAGGATACTAAAAATAAGGAAAATGCTGCTAAAAATTTGACATAGAAACCCCTTGTGCTTCAGCTGATAATGTACCCATATAACCGACCAAGTATGTGGTGGTACTCATATGTTGTTGATGCAATAAGAATATGAATGTGGTAATGTGTAGTGCTATGATGGGTGTTGTGTTTATGATTATGTTTGTAGTGAAAATTGTAGTGGTTGTTATAGTTGTTGTGGCTACTGTTTAAGAGTAGGTAGGAACACATTATTTTATTGTTGAAGAGTAGGTAGGGACAAATGCGACTATTATTTTTGTAAACAAGAAGGAACCTATTGCATGTTAGGGGTTATATGTGGTTACACATGAGGTTGTGGAACTGGTAATTGATCATACAAAGGCAATGATAGTGGTGAAAATAATTGACCAAAAGAAAATTGTTCCTATATCTTGTCTTGTATTGTTTGAAGATGATGTTGTAGGGAATGTCGAGATGGTTGCACCTAAGAGTATGATTTTTGAACAGGTTGATGGTGTTGTTGTATAAGAAAGGGAAATTTTTCTTGTCTTTCTTGTTTAATAATTTCACCTATAGAATAATGGAGGTGGTTGCCTTAGTTTTGATTTCTATACAAGTGTCCACATCTAAGTAATCCTCAACCAAATTCCTGATAATAGACAGTATCAAATTTCCAATATTATCCTACATAGGTTGATGAGTGACACGAAGTGCTAAATGCTAGAGCATTGCTTGAAATGTTGCCACAAGATCTTGCATGAAATGATTGTGGCTCTCTGCTAAAATTTGTTGGATTGTACTCATATTCATTGATGCTTTAGAAGTCTCCTCATGATGGGTATCCTACTTAGGAGCCATTGCAAAAGGGATGGTTGTAAAATATTACTTGCAAAACTTGGAAAACGTGGAAGAAAAATAATGAAGGTATCAGAATCTACAAATAATGCACCTTATTTACAATCACAATTGCATAATTGGTTAAATAAAATTCATAAAAGAAGCCCCATTTTAAAATAAATCACTTTTTTTTTAGACAAAGGTAAAAATTTTATTGAAAAAACTCAAATTATACATTTACTATTGATAACCCACATTTCTTGGCAAGGCTCAAAATGCGGCACAACTCTGTTCCTTTGACTATCCAAATTTTAGAAGTTTTAGTCCCTGCTAGATGACCCCTAAAGGTGTTCCATTTACCCTTTCATTTTAAATCCATAGACATCATCCAGAGTTTATAAATCCCTATTTCTATTCTTATCCCTTCCTTTCTTAGTTCCCATATTGCAGTTGTTTTTGGAGTTATGTCCATATATCTGCTTCATCCTCTGCCATTTGAGAGTCCTCTTGGGTTTTAGCTTGTACTTTCTCTAAAATTTTCCTAATTAGAGTTACCTAGATTATTTCCTCTAGTCTAAATGCTCATTGAAAATCCTGTTATTATGTTCCAACCAAAGTTACCAACAGATGAAACCCAAACCCAAATACCAAGATATCTTTAGGGTCTTTGATTTGAATCTATTGGTCTTCCAATAGTCCCAAAAGTTGTTCTCAGTAAGAATGGATATTTTTGATTGACAAAAAATATTGTACCATAAAATCCAAAATTTTTGGGCATAAGGACACAAAAAAAGGAGGTGGCCCATTGTTTCTTCCTCTTGGTGACACATTACACACAAGTTGGGTCTAATAAATCCATGTCTCCTCATGTTATCCTGAGTCATAATATTGTTATGTGCAACCAACCACATAAAGCAATTTATCTTTGGCCATCCTTTGGGTTGCCATAATTGCAACCAAGGGGGCTTTGGACCAATTTAAGTGCTTTGGATAATCTTTCTATAACCTTATTTGACATTATAAAATCCTAATTTGGTATGTCCCTAACCAAGTTGATCAGGTCCATTACTCCTTGGCCACTATCATCCATCCAATATTTCTTTCAGTTCTTGTTTCTCCTTAGCCCATTCTTTCTTCAACTCCTCTGGGACTTGCCACTAACTAAGATTGTTCTGCAGTTGATCTACCATTTTAAAATAGTGGCTTATGAGATTTCATCCTTTTCTATGAAATTTTTCCTTGAGTCCTATTAAGTGGGGGTACTGATAAATTATGGGGGGAAATATTCCCAATAATATTCCCATAGTCTAGCAGTTTTACCATCTCCCACTTTCTAGTATAACCCTTATTTGATAAGTGATGCTCCTTTCTTTAGAGATTTCCAAGTCTCTAATCCCTCTCCTGATATTGGAATATGAGGAAGATATTTTGTATTTTGTGAGGGATAGTATTTAACTTTCAATACTTTAATCCAGAGTTGGTTAGGACGAGTTAGCCATCTCCAATACAACTTGGTTGTTAGATCTTTGTTGTTTATCATTGTTGTTCTAATTCCCAAACCTCCAACTTCCTTATGCTTGCAAACCTTGTCCAAACTGACTAATGCCCTTGTGTGGTTACCCTACACCCCAGACCAAATAAAGTGTCTCATAATCTTATCTAAATATTTTAGGATGCTCTTTGGGGCAGCTAAAATGGAGTATTTATACACTGGAATTTCTTGTAAAACTAATTTAAGTAATGCTACTCTTCCTCAAAAACTTAACCACCTATAGGTCCAATGCAAAATTTTTGAGTGGATTCTGTCTCTTATTGATTTACAATATTTATTTTTGAGGTTCTTATCTGTTAAGGGGATACCCAAATATTCTAAGGGTAGTGATACCTCTGAGAATCTGAGGATATGGATTATCCATTCTCTTAATTTTTTTATCACATTAAAAAAACCACTATTGAATTTTCTTCATTTAGTAGTTGTCCAGTAGCCCCTATGTAGCACTCCAACTTTTTTTGATATTGGTTGCTTCTCTTATTGTTGCTTCCCCCCACATTCATGTGTCATCCACAAATTAGAGGTGAGTAATCGTTATGTTACTACTTATCCTTAACCCTAAAATGGTATTCTCTGCTTTCCTCTTATGTATGAGTCTTCCCAAGCCCTCCATAAAAATTATGTACAAAAATGGTGAAAGTGGATCCCCTTGTTGGATTCCTTTGGAATATTTGAAACTGTAGAGATGCATTCCATAATCTATTTTATTTTTTCTTTTCTAAAACCAAATTTTTACAGTATTTGGGATAAAAATTCCCAACTTACTCTATCATATGCCTTGGATAAATCTAGCTTAAGGAACATACCTTTGTTTCCATTTTGGCAAAGCTGGTAAATATTTTCTTGTGCTATCATAACTCCATCCAGAATTTGTCTACCCTACACAAATCCCTCTTATTCTGGAGAGATTAACCCTGGTAATATTTTTTTCAACCTATTTACCATCAATTTTCTTATGATATTATAAACCACATTGCATAGAGCAATTGGTCTATAGTTAGTGAGATTTTCCATATCTCCACATTTTAGGATGAGAGCCAAAAAGGTGTGATTCAAGGCTTTAAGGATTCTTCCACTAGTCTTGACTTCTTCTAATGCTTGGGTTACATCCTTTGAAATTATATTCCAATACACTCTATAGAACTCTACTTGAAATCCATCTAGACCTAGGGCCTTCTCTGTCTACAAATAAAAAACTATTTCTTTAACTTCTTCCTCTCTAATCTCTCTTAAGAGATCCTCATTTTATTTCTGTAAAATTAAAATTGGTATGCTTTCTAAAATTTCCTCTTGGTGCTAAGTGGAAAGGTGTAGATTTGTAGTAAATAATGTTAAAAAGTATTTATTTGCAATTTCTTGCATACCTAGGATAGTAGTTTCCTTGTTTTCATCCCTTGTGGATAAGGCATCAATCCAATTATAGTGATTATGTGTTGTGGTTGAGTGATGGAAAAACTTTGTATTCTTGTCTCCCTCTTGCAACCAGATTATTATTTCTTGTTGTCTCTAGTAGGCTTCATATTTCTTGTCTAACTCTTCTTCCTCTTGCATCAAAAGATTTTCTTTGTGGAGAAGCTCTTTAGAGATAGGTTCTGAGCGAATCCTTTTTGCTATTTCTTGCACTCAAACTAAAATATTTGCTCTTTGTTTCTGGAAATATGTTCGATGAAATTTACTCCATTTTTTAACTTTATCTTTGATAAACTTTAATTTGGATTGAAGCTAAAATTGTGTTGTCCCATGTGTTGGTTTTCCTTGTTCCCACCACTGTTTCATTAGCTTTGGCAAGTCATTATTTTGGAGCCAAAAAAGTCTCAAATCTAAAAGGACGATTCTTGAATTGAGGCCTTTTTCCTATGTAGATAGATACTAGAAAATGGTCAGATTCTAACCAGTTCAAAATTTATGATTTATAGTGCCAAAGTGTGGAGAATTTCTCCCCCATAAGAAACCTATATAATCTATATTTTATTATGAATGCTCCTTTTATCTTATTAGTCCATGTTTTGCTGCATCCTAGTGGGGGTATGTCAATAAAATCTAGGCACTCTGATTGAGACAACAATAGTCTATCCTTCTCATTGAGCTAGGTCAAACCTCCTTGATCCTACACTGATATTTTAGCATTAGGATCCCCTCCCACTATCCAAACGTCAACCTAATGGGTTTTCATCAACTATTGTATTGCATTCCATTGGATTTTTTGAGCTCGTACCTCTATCATGCCACAAAAATTAATTATCATCTAAACCAGTGCAGAGTCCATCTCCTTAAGTCTGGTCATGATGATTCCTTTGGCTGAAGTTGAGTCCATTAATTGGAAGTAGTTTTAATTCCATAAAGTGGTTATTCCTCCTAAAAATACTTGAGATCCTTGGGCCATAATATATTCTTTCCCCCAATATTTCTTGGTGATATTTTCCATAGATTCTAAGGAATTTCTAGTTTCCTGTAGCAAAATCACATTTGGTTTGTTTTCTAAAATCATTTTCTTAACAGTCAATTGTCTAGAGTGGATGTTTAAACCTCTTATATTCCATGTGTTTATAGTCATTGAGGGTCTATATTCTAGAAGTTGGCAATGGAATTCACCAATCTAAATTATCTCGTTTGTTCTCCTTCTTGTATTTTTTCGTTATTTGGTCGCTTCTCTATCTGGCTGATTTCTAGTGTTGGCTTCTATCAATTTTTCTCTGCCACTCCCATAATGATGTCTTTTTATGGATTTTGATCTTGCACATGCACTATCATTGCCCCTAAAAAACCATTTTGTTGAAACATAGATATCTTTGGTGTTTGTTTTTGCTCTTCCCAAGCCCCTAACAAGTCAATTTGTTGGGGCTTAGATGTATCTGATTCTTGTTGTTATGTCATAATATTTTGATTTTATTGAATCTCCAAAATTTTAAAATTTTTTATCAATTATAATTTGAGAGGGGTTTGTCTCCTGTGGAATGGGGGTGTACTCCTGATGGATATGTTGTTCTCTTTCTTTTTTTTGGCCCTTTTCATTGACTAGTTCCACCTCGGAATCCTCTTGCCCTTCCATTGGATCTTCTAATGTAAGAATTTCACATCTATTAGAAGATGCCCTCCAATTTGGTCATTGGTTCATTTTTCTTGCTTTAGTTGGATTTCGTCCTCTTGCTTGATAATATTTCTTTGGACTCTCCTTTTTACTGTTTGAAACCCTTCATCATTTTATTTCTATGGGGAAGGGTTTTCAGAATTATTTTTAAGTTGATGCATCTCCTCTCTCCTTATTTCAGGTTAGTTTCTTACCATATGCCCATACTCATGGCAAGCTCCGCACCTAATAGAAATCGATTCATAATCCACTTGTCTCCATTTATTTATTCCCACTCGCAATTAAATTTCTATTAAGAGTGGCTTTTCCAGGTCCATCTCCATGCATATCCTTGCATATGTTGTTGATCCTCCCTCTACTAATACTTGTGATATTCCTACATATATGCCTAGGAGGTTACCAATCATCCCAAGGATATCCTCTCTCAAAAATTCAAATAGGAGAGCAAAGAGCTTTATCCATATTAGGGTGATCGATGTCTCCACACGAGGATCGAATGCAAATCGCCAGGGTTGCATGAATAAACCTATTGGTCCAATGTTGTATGGTCTCCCTTCAAAAGCCTTGTTCCTATCTTATACCAATATAAAATCTACTACAAAGTACCCATTTGAAAGAAGTAAACTATCAACTTCTCCTTGGGGATACCAATGTTTCCTTGCCCAGTTGTATAAGAAATAATGGTATATCCTCAACCCCACAAATTTATAAATCAAAGCATGGGTGAATTTGTACATGATGTCTTCTAAAATTAATTCTTCTACAATCTCAAGGATAGGAACTGAGTCTGCTTGAGGAAAACACCCATTTCTCCATGTTTGCTTTGGTTTTGTATCTTTTTGTTTATTATATTCTTGCATTTTTTTCTAACTTGTGCCTCTATGTGGACCTCTCTCCTACTATTACCCTTAGATCTATAAAATATCGTTGGTTGAAGGATGCATCTCCTTGATTGACTTGTGAATCATCAATAGTAAAAGTTTCTAGGGATGCTATGTGGGTTCCATTTTTTATTATCTTCTCCTCAGTATTTCCAACACTATTAGATGGCCCACTAAGGATGGGGGCCATTGAAAACCATAGAAAATAAAAAAATCCTAACAATTCATACCAAGATAAAAATAGAAAAATAAAAAGTATATGCAATTTTTCTGAACATAGTTTGATGCAAAGAAGTCCCAACCTAAGCCTTGCATTATGCCATCACTTTACATCAAACCCTAGTTCTCCATAGTCACATCAGCTTGTGTGGTCCATAAAATAAATCACTTTTAAAAATAATAAAGCACCAATTTTTTTCTAAAAATAAGCTCTGTTTTTTTTTCCAAAAAAAAACTTTACTTTTGAATTTTCACGTAGTTAAGAAAAACAACATTATTAGCCTAAATTCAAATAACCATAACTTCTTCAATATTGCTCAGAATTTGACATATGACCACTAATTTTTTTAGGACTTGAAATGATCCATACGATGGTAAAAAAACATTGTGAGTTTAAATACTAGAAAGGAAGATATAACTCTTGAAAATAGAGTGATGTTTTATGAGAAAAAGCAAATAGAGGGGTTATATGTGAAAATCCTTTAGGAGGCTAGATATTTGGCAAATTAAGATGAGGTATCTGGTAAATATTGTGTTAAAATATTCTAGAAGACTAGATCCAAGGCTGCAATCACTTTGAATTTTTGAGAAAAAAACAAATAGAGATCTAGAAAGGGTAATATTGGAAAACCCTTAAGGAGGCTAGATATTTGGTAACCTAATATGAGAGATCTGGGTGAATATTATGCCATAATATTTTAGAAGACCAGATCCAAGGCCACAATCGCTAGGCTCTAATACTAGTTGATATGAGCAAGAATTGGCATGAAAATTCACACATCCAATATTATTCATATCTAGTTTCTATAAAGGAGTACAATGATGCTTTTTAGAAGACATGTTTTTTAAATAAGACATGACTAATTTAAAATTATCTTGGATAAAGATAATATTAAATATTATCTTCCATGAAGAATGATACTAAATCTTATGGAGGAGGAACTGATAAGACTTAGTATCAATCTTTATGTAAGATAATATTTAGTATTATCTTCATGCAAGATAATATTACATAAATTATTCTAAAATTAGTATCTTCTAAAATAAATTGCATGTCTTATTTAAAAATATGAGTTATAAAAAATCATTTTTGTACTCCTTTATAAGGACTAGAGTTGAATATTATTGGATGTATGAATTTTCATGCCAATTCTTGCTCATATCAATAAGTCACCACTAGTTTCTACTACTATGTACTGACAACCAATTGGAAGTCTTATGTATTTAACAAATACTAGACCTAATATTGTTTTTGATGTAAAATATCTCTTTAATTTTATGCAAGAGCCTAAAGAAAGTCATTGGAAAGTTACAAATAGAATATTGTAATATATCAACAAAACCACATAATATGGCTTAAAATACTAAAGAAATGATAATTTTTACTTATAACAAAAAATCAACACTAGGATGTGTATTTCATATTGATCAAAACCTATTTCTTGGTATAGTAAGAAACAACATGTCATGGCCCTCTCATTAATAGAAGCAAAATATCATGTAACAAGAGATACAATATGTAAAACACTTTGGTTACAATATATTTTATCAAATACAAGAATAAAAAATACTACAATACTAAATTATGATAATATAAAAGTTCTCAAATTAATAAAAAATCCAATGATTCATGAACAAACAAAACATATTGAATCTCAATATCACTTTATTAGAGATCATGTTTTGGACCATCATATTCAAATAAAATATATCCCCACTAAATATCAGCTTGTAGATATTTTTACAAAAGCACTTGGATGAAACATGTATAAGATATTTTATTATTATATGTATGCATCAAAATAACTTCACACCAAATAATGTAATATGGGGGGTTCTAGAGATAATATATTATTTGGTACATTAAAGTATCATTGAGTACTAATATAAATATTAGTTTAGGGAGTGTGTTTTTTAGAGTATGTACCAATGTATAGAGAGTATTATGTGTTATGTAATCAATGTATAGAGAGTATTATGTGTTATTGATGGTTCCAAATAAGGCACTTACATTATTTTTTAACATAGACAGTCTTGTTTATCTTTTTATACATAGAAAACTATATTTGGTTGTATTATGCTTGAAGTATAAACATTATTGGATATATATATTTTTTTGGTAGATAAGATACTATAGCATTAATATCGGGTTTTATAGGTTGACCCAAAACCTTTTATAAAAATCAGCCCAGGGCTGTTGATGAACATGTCCTTACTAAGGATCCTATATATGTAAAATCTACATGCCGCCAAAGAAATTACATCCAGTAAGGCACATAGCCTTTTATAAAAAAGAAACTTTCCATACAACATTTTGGGTATACCCCGAGAAAACACACCTGCATCATAATTACAAAAAAAGAAATAGACACGGATCCCTTCCTTGAAATAGTGGAGAAAAAAAAGTTGTAGACACACATAGCAGAGTACTGAAAAAAACTTCCACAAGCTCTATATTGATAGTTACTCTTAATAATTCTTTGGTAATTGCTTTCTTCCATATATGAAATGCTTTGGGACCACATACCATCTTGGCCAATCAGCCTTGGAGAAGTGAACATGCTGGCTAGATTTATGGCGGTGGCTATCTGGTGGTCCACGTGGCTCTGGTTCGAAGTATTATATTGTCGTTTCTTTCTTGCCCAATGATTATCAACCAACCTCAAATTACTAAGAAGGCTATGATCCATGTTATCTAACATGTGATTTTCCCCATTAGTCTTTGTGGTATTTCCAAGTAGCATCCACCAAGACTGATAGCTCGAATAATTTTTATTGTGAGTCCATTTCAAAAAGAGACGGGAATACTCATAGCCTTCGAACTTACAGTGCCTTCCTTGTTGGTAAATTCAACTATCATTCTTGGCATTCTTGTTGAATAAGCTCCTCTACTTCGCTCGGGACACCGTGTTCCCATTTGAAAAGTCCGTCACCATCGACACCCAAATTGGCCAGCTTATCAGCAACTTTGTTAGCTTCCTAAAAGACATGTTGGGCTTTTCTATCCTGTCTTCCCTGGAAAAGGATCCTAGCATCTTCAACAATTGTTTTAATCCTCCAAGGAGGTGTTTTCCAATTATTGATGAGATTTATAACATGCATAGAGTCTCCATCTACGATCAAATTGCCTTCTAAGTCTTGAGTCATTTGAAGGCCTCTCCACATAGCTCTAGCTTCAGCTTCATTGTTCATCCTTGTTCCCAAATATTCAATAAATGCAAGCATCATATTCTCATTATGATCTCGCACAATACCGCCAACGCCTGCTCTGCCAGGATTGTCCTTAGCCGCTCCATAAAAATTAAGCTTAAACCAACCTGTAGGAGGTGGGGACCACTTATTAGATATTTATTAGTAAAATAAGTTTTTTCTCAATTATTCAAATGATGGAACAATGATCTCTATTTCTAGTAGGAGGTATCACTATTAAAAAATCTATTGTCATTCTTACTATAATGGAATATTGAGAAAGTATTGAATTATATTTCTAATTGTATTCAAGTTCACATTGAAAACAAAAGCAACCTTGTACTTATTTCATTCAAAGACGTTGTGATTACTAAATTAATTAAAAATAAACTACCCTTGTCATAAATTTGGATAGAAATAATAAAGGGTTATGCAAATATCATTAAAAAAGGGCCTATGTTACATTGTGAAAATAGAGGGATATTAATTTAACAAATGTATTAGGAGGGGGTAATAATTATATAGGATTGGTAAATAAAAATAACTTTTAGGAATATTATTTTGTATCCTATGAAAGCATATGCTATACAATAGTATGATTGAGTTGATACCCCATACCATTTCATCCTCTCAATAAGTTATCCTCGAATTGTTCAATCAATCTCCAACTTAAATAATGAATTTTATCCTTCTTAAAAACATTTTGAATCAAGTTATTTATTTTAATAGGGGAGGACAAAGAAATGAACATGCAAATATTGGAGTTCCTCATGCATAACAATAGCTTCATTTCCAAGCAACATTAGATTTATTTTATTACCTTTATCATTTATATTCCATGCATAGAAAATTAGTCCAACACATTCTTCAAATGTTAAGTTATGTCACTTATAAATTGGAAGATCTATTATTGTCCTATAAAATTTATTTTTAGAATAGCTTAATTGTGTTTGAACATGTAAAAAAGTGATATAGAATGGTACTTAAATACTAGGGTAACTTAATTGATAATTGAGAGGTAATAAATGGTAATTAGATAACTAAGAGTTTTAATTGATCATTTAGTGGAATAAATGGTAATTAGATGCCTTAATAACTAAATTAGTAATTTCAAGATATAAATGATCACAAAATACCTAACTAGAATATATATTTAGTAATTAAATTGTTAATTGGACAATTTAAATTGATTACTCTTACATAAATAAAAAATAAGATGAAATTTTTTTAATATATTTTTTATTGACGGGATTAAAAATTAGCTATTTAGAATTAAAGCATTTAAAGTTATTCAAATTTTAAACTCATGTATTCACAATTTAAATTAAAATACTTCTATAGTGATAAATATATTCTTTTCTGCACCGCTTTGATTCCTTGGAGGGTCGAGGCCCCATTGACTTCATCTTTACCCAATGAGCTAGGGATTATAGAGGTTCCCTATGCAACAATATATATATATATATATATATATATATATATATATATATATATATATATATATATATATATATATATATATATAAACTCAATTTTCTTCTTTCCATGGAAATTGAGATAAACTCCAATTAAATCGTAATAAAAGGAACATATTAACTATTGAAACTTAGATTTTTATTGATGTAGATTCATTTATAAAATTTAGCAAGTTCAATTTAAATTTACATCAAATCATTTTTTCTTTTACCTAAAGTTTGTTAATAATGTAATATTTTTTTTCTACAATGAGCTTTGTAAATTACCAAATATCTAAATCGAGTCACATCCCTTTTTTTTTGCTAAAATCAATCTCAATTTCAGAGCATTAGCCTCAACATCATTATTATATTATATTAGACACATTAATATAAATTTACTTAAATTATGAGTTCAACATCATTTTTATAATATTATAGACACATTGATAACATATTAAGGATTGAAGTCTATACTTTGGATTAGTGATTCAATATATAGAGATTATTTATAAAATAGGGGTTAAACCTAATTAATATTTAACCATTATGTATCAAAATAAATACATTTTTATCTTGAGGTCTTTAACAAAAAATAAGATCAAAATATGATCGTAGACACTCAAATTCTTGAAACTAGACCAACATTAGCAAATAAATTATAGTAAAATATTGCTCAAAATTATAAGAATTCTTAAATTTGGAGTGAGACTTACTTTGTATTTTTGAAATTTATGTACTAAATTTATTCTTAAACAAATATAGCTATTATTAGTGTTATCACAATAAGTATTTATATGCCCTCCAAGAATTGCCCAAAAATCCATGGTGATGCACAGAGTAATGAATATTTGGCAACCATCTCAAAATTGTCAAAATACCTATAATTCCATGTTGTTACTTGTAGAAATCATCACTAAATAGTCATTTTAGAATTTTATTTTATTGATGAACCTTTTATCCTTCAATATCCAACATAGACATTCCTTCTTGCTCCAACATATTTGGTAGTAATTGAGCTCTTACTTCCTCATGGAACATTAAAATCTGCTTAATAATAAAGAGTTATAACATACTCCTTTAACATGAATGTATAAAATGTGCATCTAACTATGATACACGCCTCTTTTACTATATTATGCTTATAAAGTGACTATAAATTTGAGTCTTGTTCACAATGAGCATATCCATGGGTCACATCTTTCATGTTGGTTCTCAAACACTAGCATCCCATTCATAAAAAACATCTCAAACAAATAAAATTGTAAATATTATGTTGATCATATGAAAAACTCATGTCATCTACTTGTCTTGAAATGGTATGGGACATCCCAAAATGGCTTAAAATAAATACCTTTGTCATCTTCCTCATGTTTTCTTTAATCCCATTGATATCAAAATAAAAAGGTAATATTTTATTTGTGATATATTTAAAGTAATATATATATGGATTTTAAGGAGTGTGATTACAATGACTTCAATTGATTTTCCTTTCATGTGTTGATAGACTAACCTAACACAAAACGGATCTTGATACTTTCTACAAAAGCTTCCATTTTGGTATGGTTAAGTATATGTTTTTAAAGGTTGTTAAATATAGATTTACACTCATTAATGGTGCAAGGAAATTTGGTATGTAAATAAAATTAATTATTCAATGGTTATATCATTCAATTGGAAATCCAAAGAAAGTGTTGTTGTCGAAAACAACATGCATTATATGATTTGTTTCAAAAAATTATGATGTTGGGTTACCTATTGAATGGTTATAATCATCACAAGAAGGACAAGAACTACAACATGTAGTTGGTAAAAATATACATATTACATAGATGCACATATTTGCTTACCTAAATTTGACCTCGCTACCTACCTAATTTAAACATGTAGACTTAGCATTATGATTGCTTATATTTATTTATTGTTAAAGGGATAAAATTTTTATTGAAAAATACAAGAAAATTGGGTGTTATCAACATGACAATTATATACTATATAGTTGCATCAAATTTTGTTCAATAGATGTTCTATTTGGTTGGCCAATCAAGTATTTCTAGTTTTATTAATTTTGTAACATATCTCCATTTTTTTTTGGGAGGGGGGTGAATTTATGTGTTTGATAGGAACTTACTTATATATCAATGGCATACAAAGAAAAATGTGGTTAGAATATGAAAATATAAAAAATGGTCATACATGTAGCTCAATTTATTATCAATGTTATTGATTACATTTTGATAAGTTATGTCTTATCTTCAAAGTGATATCTTGGTCAATTGGGTGGTTGAATCATATTATGGTTATAATTACCTGTAGCCCTATAATTAATTAATACTTTATTTAATAATGGTTCTAAAAATGAATTGAACTAGAAAAATCTAGTTCAAATCACTTTTAGAACTAGAGATGTTCTATTTGGTTGTCCAATCAAGTATCTCCATTTTTTTCAATTTTGTAACATATCTCCATTTTTTTTGGGAATTTACGTGGTCGATATGAGTGACCTTATATATCAATGGTATCCAAATATAATGTGGTTAGACCATAACAACATATAAAATGGTCATGCATGTAACTCAATTGATTATCATTGTTATTGATTACACTTTTATAAATGATGTCTTTTATTCAAAGTGATCTCTTATTCAATTGGGTAGTAAGGTCATATTATGGTTGTATTTACCTATAGCCATAACATAGTTTATTATTTAGTTAATTGTAGTTCTAAAAGTGATTTGAACTAGTTTTCTTCTTTTCTACTTTGTTAAAATATTTTTCTCTTACGATGTTAAACATAGTCTCTTAAATTTTTTCATCTTTGTTAATGTTGGATATATTGCTCTACTCTAGTTTGAAGATTGTTGGAATTTTTCTTATGAAACCTTATACATGTTCTTTTGCCCTATTTTGTTTAGTTTATTGTAATGAAATTTATGCTTTCTAAATTTTTTATTACATTTTATGAATGAACCAATTTTAAAGACAAGCTTCTAATAATATTGCATGCATGCCCTTCACATAGATCATACCATGTCCACTTTCTCTATTTATAATCCAATGAGTGAATATTTTTTACTTTAATCTTCATAGTATACTACAAAAATCACAAAAATAATATATTATGATCCATAATATATTTCTATTTGTTTTTAAATTAAACTATAAAAAAAATTTATTTATATAAACAAACCAAAATTTAAATATTGATATTTATTACAATGATTATGTTAATCTACATCGCATGTATAAATTTTTTAACAAAAATTAAACTTATTAAAAATAATAAATAAATACAATAAAAAGTTTATTTAAAAAATAAAATTGCAAGGATGACTAATTCTTAATGCTTTTCCATACATTGTAACAACCCAATAAAACTCACTAGTTGTAACAACGCAATCTATATTATAGGTTTAGAGGCTATTTTTTTTTTAGTTAAACTTAATTGGTTCACCCATTATAATATCAGTACAAGGTATAAACAACCATTTTTGGGTTAAGGTCATTGCGGATGATCCCTAAGTGGATGAGATTAAATTAATCCCATAGATGATGCCATTAGTCGTTCCTTCATTCTCACTCTCTAACTTGGTATGAGATCATAGAACCATGGCTTGGGGTTATCAACTAAGGCCAATAATATTTAGAGGGGAATGCTTACCTCCCCTACCCTATATTGATTTTTCCAAGTAGGGTTTATTTAGCGTATATGTCCAGTGCTTAGTTGATTGTCCACTTCTCTAGAGTCAACTAGGGCCATGTCATTTCTTTGGCTCTAGACCTGGTCTCACTTGCCAATTCATGAATAATTACGAATTATCCCATTCCAACTATTGTGGATTTTTTCTAGATCCTTTTATCATGCTAGGTTACTCTTATTCATAAATTGTACAAAGAGCCATATGTAGACACTAAAATCATGTCAATCCGATTAGATGACCAAGACAAGTTCTAATTGACACCATATGGCCCCCTTGGGCAACCCTCAGAGGTTACATAGTGGTCCTAACCACTTTTGGGAGGTTCTACCCCACTTTTGGGAAGTTTTGGGCCATGTAGGCATGGTCGTCCCACCTTGGGATGACCATAGTTCATGGTCATCCCACCCAAGGATGACCACCAATAGCCATCCCTGGGTGGGATGACCATGGCCTTGGACCCTCAAAAAGTCAAAGGAGGGACAAATGGCACCCATAAACTACCATTTATCCCACCTATTCAAGCATGCAAGTATGAGGGCACATAACTCTCATGCCAAGTTGCAAATTGGAGGCCCAAAATGGATATTCCTTCCCCCTCCAATGCATGGCAACCTTTGGACAAATGGTGACACCTGCCTCGCATGGCCTCGCATGCCCATTTGACCATATGCCCTCTTGGGCTATAAAGTGGATCAATTCCACCCAATTTTAGAGAGGAGTCTTTGCAATATTTCACCATGAAGTGCTACCGAGATTTATCCCCAATTTATTGTGCGTTTTCCCTTGAGATCTCCATCGAGCGAAGGAGGTTTTCAAGTGATTCCAAAATATGCAATATATTTACAAAACTGACCCATTCGAGTGAATCAGGTCCCCAAATTTGATGACAATACCCCTAGGAGTATTTTAGACCCAATCCTAGAGGAATTGGTGGTAAAAACCACCATATTTGGTGGTCATCCCACCCTAGGATGACCCCCAAATTATGATAGTCCTAAATGGCTCACCCTAGGATGGCCACAAATTGGAGCACAATTTCTCTATTTTTTTGCATAGATAGATTCTAGATTAGATTATATGCTTTCTGTTAAAATTTGGTGCAATTTGGAGTTGTTTTGCTTTTGTTATCATGCTTTTTGTGTTTTGTAGGTCTGAATGGCTCACCTCGGGATGACCACAAATATGAGCATAATTTCCTTACTATTTTTAATTAGATCATTTATAGAGCACATAATATGCATGAATCTAAGTTTTGGTAGCATTTGGAGCAATTTTGAATAATCTATTACACTTTTCCTCTTTCAAGCTTATTGATGCATGCACCTTCATGATTTCATCTTAATCCACACATGCTATTAATAAATTTTAGTTTCTTGTGTGTAGATCTAGGTATCATAATGCATGAGGAAGGAGCAACAAGTTAGAATAATGATAGAACACATTGTAGTGACATCGAAAGCCCGCTCTTCAATTGTGAGTGCGAGGAAGACACTACAAGCGTGCCTTGGATTTTTGAAAGGATTTGATCCTTTGAGTATTGTAATGAGTGTATCAATTGAGAGCCCTCAAGGGGACATTTTGTAACCGCATATTTGACATTTATATTAATATAAGGAGACCCACCCATTTCTTTCATATACTTGTCATTTTATGCTTGCTTGAAGTGTCACTTTCGTAGTGCTTAGATCAAGTAGAACAATAGATGCATCTCATTTACCCTTGCTAGGTGCACCATTTTTCCACTCTATAGTGGTGATCATGGTGGGACCCCTATCCTATTTCATTTTTGCAAGTTTTGACCCTATTTCTATCCTTTGAATGTTGTAGGTTTTGGCCATTCTAGCCTAAAATGACCCCTGATTTCCTAATTGGAACACCTAGGGATGACCACAATAGCCATCCCAGGTAGGGATGACCCCAAATTTGTAGTCATCCCACCCTAGGATGGCCACAAAATAGAGGGTCTTCTACATAAATTTCTAGAAAATAACTTCTTAGGCTTTCAAGGTAAGTACCTAGACCTTTACTTTGCATTTTTACTATTCAAAAAAGCTTAAATTTGGTTTTTCTTGCTCCCTTTGTTTTCTTGAAAGGTAGATCTCACTTTTCTTTAATCGCAAGAATAAAAAAGAGAAGAAAAATAGAAAAAGAACTAAGTAGAAATGCATTTGTATGGTTTGCTTGCTTGTAACCTACCTAATGGGTAGGTTATCATTTAGGATATACATTTTGTAGGTTCTATTATTCATGCAATATTTTTGAAAGTGAAATATTCTTTATGCATTTAGTGAAGATTCATTGAGTGCTCTCTTGTTTTACTTTCTTTAAGCATAAAAGGAACCACACACACCATGTCTCATTTTGAACATTAGTGAGTTGGATTTCATCACCAACCACTAATAGAGACCAATGATAGTGGGTTTCATCTCCACCCATTGGCTCAAATCCTATGAACCCTATTTTTGGCCAAGGTCGACTCCAAGATCCATCATAGCCTATGGGATATAGCACGTATTTCTCTTCGGAGAGGTATATCACTAACTAGGTGAACTAGGTGAGGACTGGTAGGACCTATGCTCCCTAATTGGGTATGGGCTTCATCTCCATACTTTGGTGGGTTTACATGACCAACTTTCATTATCGTTGTTGAGCTATGAGTATATAGGTGAAATCCCTTTAACAAAAGAATATCATCCAACAAAAGCAAAACATGTGACACAAGGTCTTCTTGCAAACAACAAATCAAAACACACAAAATAGTTTTAGGGAACACACATAAATATTTAAAAGAGATAAACACTTGTCTTATTACGTGTTTCCATTCTTGTGTGCTGCATTATTAAAATTTGTAAAGGAGATAATCACCTAGGGTTTGGTAGGAAATAGCAATGGTGTGCACCCATAGCCAAGCCCATTCAAGGGTAGACACTATAGAGAGTAGACAAGGAGACACAAGTCATCTCTGATTTAGCCCTAAGGACATGGTCATACCTCCTTGGTGGCCTCCTACTCACCCAAGTCCCAGAATATCTAGTCAAGAACTTCACCTACAAGGGAGCCCTATGCGGGACACCCCTATAGGTTTTGATCCTAATCTAGGAATATACTCCCAATATTTAGACACTTCACATGCCTTCTTTCAAGAATGAAAACCATGCATTGAGGTGCTACTAGATAGAGCAATACCATGCATTCATGCCTTCTAGGTCTACCATACCCACCTATGGGCAAGAGCAAGAGTACACACACTGGGTAGGGCCAAATGATCAAACTTCACCCTTAAACCACCCTAATAGGTTACAACAACCTAAGTACCAAGATGAGTATGATACTCATCACTTGGGGTGAGCAAACTCAACCCTTCCCTTCCTCATCAATGAAGGAAGGCATGAGGAAATATTTGATTATCCTCAAGTCCATTATGCTATGCAAGCATGATGTGCCTCTACGCCAGCTGAGTACAAAGATCACTTGTCTAGGCCTAAACCTCAAGTGAATGTGACTACCCTTGATCGAGGGAAGCTCGTAATCAATATTTTAGATCATCTTGAATGAGATAGGCCTCAAGGTGATACTGCTAGGGCTCATAGGCCCCACATGGTAGAGTAGATAAATCAAGTAGTCATGAGATATGTTGAATGCCAAGCATAATTCAAGCAGCTTTGATGGGATAAAGAATGCTTGGACCACTTGCATCAATTAGAAAAGAAAAGAATTGAATAGTAAACCAATGAGCTATTTCAAAAGACCTTACATGAGAGGGTTCCTACCCCAAGTACCCATAGATAGGAGGTCCATCAGAGGTAACCTACTTTTAATCAAGATAGGCCTCCTAGGCCTAACCAAATGTTGCCTCCTCGACCTCCTAGGCCTAATCGGGACTTGCCTCCTAGGCCGAACATAGATCACCTTCCATAGGCACTTACCCCTCTTTGTAGGCTAGTTCAAGAGACACCTTATGGGGCCTACACTGAGCATGAACCAAAAGTGGAATATCTTGAAGCACCTTATGGAGGTAGGGTGGATGACATTCAACCACCATGCAATAGGCTTGATGTTCCTCACCCTCCCTCATAGGGTCAAAGCAAATAAGAGGAGATCAAATCCTCTGATGCATATAGAGCATTTCTAGAATACATGGAATCGATAGAGAACAAGACCTCTAGGTCTAGGGCTCAGAAGCCCACTTTGCATCAGATTCATAGTTAGCCACTTCACCCATCAGTACCTTCCCCTCCCTATCTAGAGCATTTCAAGATGCCCAAGCTAGATAAGTTTAAAGGAGAGGAAGATGCGTAGGAGCATGTCACCAGATTTTTGAATCACTACTTCTACATCTAGGAAAATGATGCCTTACTTTTGAGGATATTTTTTCTTACCCTCTCTGGCCCTACCATAGAATGGTACAATCAACTCTTAAAGTATAGCATCTACAACTTTGAGTAGTTCGTAGATGCATTCTTAGAGTGCTTCACCTTCAACACCAAGTGAAAGGTGACTTTAATTGACCTCATAGGGTTAAAATAGTTTGATGATGAGTCAATCATAAACTATGGCAATAGGTGGTGAACGCTTCTTGCCAAGCTGCCATACTTACTCCCCATGTCTGAGCTGACTCAAATGTTTTCTAAGAGCTACTTGAAGCCAATTTCCTTGTTGTTGCAACTCCAATAGTACCCAACTCTTGAAGATGCTCTAGCATAGGCTAGAATAATCGAAGACATTAAAATTCAAGAGGGGGAAATTGTGAAACCCTGCAAGAAGGAATGGACTAAGAACACCAAGAAAATTGGTGCAACCAAAGCTGACATTAGTCAACCAAGTTGCTATCAATATTCTAGGGCCTATGCAACCAATGCCACCTCAGAAGCCTAACTATCAGGCCACACCTAGAAACTACAACAAGGACAATCAAATAAACCAAGGGCAAAACCAACAATATCACCCTAAGTGATAATTTACACCCATTATTGAGTCCATGGACTCTTTATTTGAGCACCTCTATGTAGCTAAGGTAATTAATCTACCTGAAAGTTGACCTATCGATCCAAATGCACCAAAGCCCAAAGGATATCATGAAGACCTATACTACAAATACCATAGGTAAAATGGGCATGACGTGCAGATGTGCTACAGGTTCAAACACCTAGTATAGGATATGATCGATAGGAATGATCTTCAGGTCGATAACCCTATTGCACCAAACAATCAACAAATGGGTGTTTTTAAAGACCCATTGCCTACTCATGAGGATCAGGCAAAGCCAACACCACAAGTGAATGAGGTCCATCTAGCACCCCCTAAACAAGGGTTCATCAACATGGTCAACATTGTGACAAGGAATAAGCGTTACCCAAGTCAAGTCACACCACCTATGACTTCAAGCGATATTCCTTCAATATCATAACCTCTACCACCTCTAGTGCAAAACCTTCCACCTCGATCGATGGTCACAATAAAGAGCAAGCTTACTCAGAGCTTGCGAACAACATCGGCTCAGATTTCCATCTATGAGCTTATTCAATAGTCTCCACCTCATCGAGAAGCTCTCATGGAGATCCTCAAGTCGATTGAGCTACAACCCTAAGAGTCTAACTCCTTTAACAATTTTGTGGGGCATGTTCGACAATGCACAAAACCAGTAATCACCTTTCATGAGGATGAACTCAAGCTGGTACCAAATGACATGGTGGATCCTCCCCTGCACATCATCGCATGTGTAAATGGAACACCCTACAAGAGAGTTCTGATTGATACTGGTTCCTCTAACAATATCATCACCACGATTACTCTCAAACATCTAGGGCTTCCAGCATCCCATATTGTTGCATCCACCTATACCCTCCGAGCATTTAATGATGCTATATGCTCAATGGTTGGTACCATAGTCTTACCTATATAGGTGGGACAAAAGACCATACCAACATTGTGCCACATCTTGGAGGGTGAAATGACCTACAATATCTTGCTGGGTAGACCCTGGATTAGGGACATGAAGTGTGTGCCATCCATCACTCACCAATGTTTGAAGTACACTTATGAAGGTCAAGTACATGTTGTCCCTATAGACCTTGAGCCCTTCAAATACTACAATTTGGTGCAACAAATCCCCGAGTCGACCTTACCATCAACCCATCTAGACTTCCAACCGAATACATCCAGCCAAGGTCTGACTCCTTCACCATCACCTTCCATTAATCCATCACCATATTCTACCATACCATCCTCATCATCGACACCCCTAGATATACCTTCATCATCATCGAATCCTCCATAGAGGAATATGGGGAAAAGGCCTATTGATGAGATCCCTCCAACCATATCTACCATCTCCATAGAAGAGATTCCTAGTCTAGCAGATGAGGAACCACCTCATGAGGTAAACATTGAATCAACTCAAGCCTCACTTCCATCTCATCCATCTCCACCACCACAAGTCATAGTTCATCTAGCTACCACTAGTTTAGGAGAATACCTGGTAAGGAACATCACAACAACTCCTACCATTGAGATAGTGTAAAACATGGGTCGACCTCATCTTCCCATAGGTACCATTGTACCTCTAGGCTTACCTCCTAATAAAATGAATTTCATTTATGGAGGTCTTGACTATGGCATAGAACCATATCAATAGCAGGAAGAGGATGAAGAGCCCTTTTCTGAGGATATTAATTACATGTCCAATCTCGACTTTGCCATGAGATATCTCCATCTCTACAATTGGCATGGCTATGGTTTGGGGTTGTATAAACAAGGTACTCACATTCCTTACCAACCACAATATCAAATGCCATATGATAAGTCTAGTTTAGGACACAACAAGCCTGTGCCTCTTGATGTCCTCATTGATAGTTTAGAGTGCATGAGCCTAAACTATAGGGATGAGCTTGCACGATCCCTACGCCAATCCTACTCATGTCCATTATTTGGGGGATTACTTCCCTACATCCATGAGAGATCAAGAGATATCTCATGATTTCACCCGATCTTATAAAATAGGTGAAAGTTCACATACCCTTCCACATGATAGTGAGGAAGAAGATCAAGGTCCTCCCTATGAATGGACATCTGATGATGAGTTAGATTATGAAGTAGCATCTATCGACTCTTCTAGTCTGCATATTGAATATGCATGGATCATCCTATTGGATGATGAATATGAGGTTTATCTATGTATGTTCCCATTATAACACCCTATCTGGTGATAGTTTCTACCTATAGAAGAGCAAGCTCACCCACATCCGCATCGACCACCTTCGGTCATTCTGCTTCCACCACAACCACCTCCACAAGTCTTGTGATAACCTATTGTCAATAGACCCCATCAACCACCTAGAGGAGATCATCCATCCATCAACATGATTTCCATAGATCTTTTTGCCCCTGCATGATCCGAATAACCCATCAAAGCCACTACACCTTGACTTGAGGTAATCAAATTTGATCAGGGAGATTCTCCATCATCTCCTTTTGAGTATTGGCCTTGTGATGAGATGTTACAACCATTTAATTTTTCTCCAAGGCCTACTCAAGATGTCTTTCATATTGAGGTTGAACCAAAATTTCCAATCGATGACATAAACCTAGCTGATGACATTCATATGATCCCTACTCCCCACCAGTTGGAAGAGGGGTCTCATATGTCAATTGAGCCAATAATTGATAAGGATATCAGCTCAGATCCTAAGAATCCTCAATTTATCAAGTTAGGGGAAGGCTTATCTCCCACTGAGCAAGTTGATTTCATAGCTCTTCTCAAAGAGAAGAAGAAAGATTTTGCATGGTCATACAAAGATATGCTAGGACTGGATCCAAATATCATCATGCATAATCTTACGCTTGACCCAAATGCCAAACTAGTTAAGCAAAAGCTATGCAAAATGCATCCAATAGTAGCCTTAATGGTGAAATATGAGCTACAAAAGTTATTGGATGCCAAGTTCATTATATCAGTGGATTATCCACCATGGCTTTCCAATATGGTTCCTATCAAGAAGCCTGATGGGAGGATTCATATTTGCACTGAATTTCATGATCTAAATAAAGTGAGTCCTAAGGATGAATTCCCATTGTTGAACATTGATGCCCTAGTAGATGCCACAATAGGCCATGAAATGTTATCCCTAATGGATGGTTTCTCTGGATACAACCAAATTCGTATTAATCTAGAAGACCAACTCAAAATGGTATTCACAATGCCTTGGGGGACATTTTGTTATAAGGTCATGCCTTTCGGCCTCAAAAATGCTGGTGCTACCTACCAATGAGCTATGACTTACATCTTCCATGACTACATGCATAAAATTTTGGAAGATTACATGGATGACTTATTGGCTAAATATTTACTATGCCATGAGCATATCGATGTATTGTGCAAAGTTCTTGATCACCTCATCGAACACAATGTTAGACTAAACCCCAAGAAGTGCATCTTCGATATCACATCTAGAAAACTCTTGGGATTCATAGTCTCTAAACGAGGCATCAAAGTTGATCCAAATAAATTCAAGGTAATCCTTGAGATGCCTCCTCCTACTACCATCAAGTAGTTATGTAGTCTATAGGGTAAGGTCACATCTATCAAGTGCTTCATAGCATAGTTATCGGATAAGTGTTGACCCATGAACAAATTGTTACACAAGGGGGTCACATTCAATTGGGATGATGAGTGTCAAGCTACCTTTGATGAAATCAAGCAATATCTGGCTTCACCACTAGTATTGGCTCCTCCTCGACTAGGAGTGTCATTCTATTTATACATCTCAGCTATTGAGCTTGCATTGGGCATCATGTTAGCCCAAAATAATGAATTGCATAAAGAATATGCTACTTACTATATTAGCCACACCTTAGTTAGTTATGAAATCAAATATGCATACATTGAGAAGCTATGCTTAGCAGTGGTTTTTACCACCAAAAATCTATGCCATTACATGCTCAATCATACAATGTATGTAGTATCCAAAGAGAATCCATTGTGATATATGATGAGTCATACTTATCATAATAGTCACATGATGAAATGGATCATGTTGTTGATGGAATTTGACCTCGAATTCATCGGATAAAAATCAATTAAAGGTCAGGTCATTATCGATCAACTCGTAGAGGCTCCTCTCCAAGATGATCAACCTCTTAACGTAGAGCTTCCTGATGATGGAGTCTTTCAAGTGTCAGAATCACCTGATCCTGAAGAGCTTGAATCATAGGCTGACATGACTCTATTTTTTGATGGCTCTAAGTGTGAGCAAGGGGTGGCATGGGAATTATGTTTTTCACACCTCAAGGGGCTCCAATACCCCTATCTTTCAAACTTGATTTCCCATGCACCAATAATAATTTCGAGTATGAAGCTCTCCTCATAGGCCTTCAAATGATAATCACCATGAAAATAACTAAGCTCAATATTTTTGGTGATTCCTTGCTCATAGTGAACCAAGTCAAGGGAATATACCAATGCAAATGTCCAATATTGCAAGCCTACAAAGCCCTTGTGGATAAAATTCTGATGAAATTTGAATGGTATGACATCGAGGCACTCCCTCGATCATCTAACCATTTTGTGGATACAATGGCCTCCTTGGGGTCTTTAATCCTATAGAACCCTACTGATGATATAACGACCATTCAAGTCAAAATGCTATCGCAATCTATGATTGAGCATGAGAACATCCACTCCATGCTAGAAGTCCACATGATTCAAATTGAACCTTCTCATGAATGGTTCTCACAAATTCACAATCACTTGAATAATACCACTTGGGGGACTTTATTCCCTCAAACTCCTTTTGATAGTAGCACAATGCTATATTTACAAGTTCTTTCCCAATCAACATTCACTAGGGATGAACTTCAAAAGGATCAAGCAATTCATGCAATTGAGGCTTCTTCAAATCAAGATTGGTCCACTCAAATAAAATATTACCTAAAGCTTGGTAATATCCCTTCTAGATTATCGCATGCCACCAAATGAACCTTTCAAGCAAAAAGTAGAAAAGTATGTCTTACTTGGAGATATTTTGTATCATCGAAGCTATGAGGGTATCCTCCTTCATTTCTTAGAGCATCAAGAGTCAGTTTGGGTGATCACCCAAGCACATGATGGTACATGTGGTGGCCATTTTAGTGGTATGGCCATCACAAAGTGCATTCTTCACATGGGCTATTATTGGCCAACTTTAGAGTGAGATTGTTGCACTTATGTTAATAAGTGTACAAAGTGTCAACACCATGCTAATTTGATACATGCACCTTCTCAGGCCTTACAACCAATTCAATCGGTTTGGCCTTTCTCGCAATGGGGGTTTGATTTAATTGGGAAAATCTCACCCTCTTCCTCTGGCCATCACACGTTCATCATTACGACCATCGAGTATTTCACAAAATGGGTGGAAGCAATTCCCCTTACCACTATGATTGGACCCTACATTGTGGAGTTCATATTACATAATATCATCTATCATTTTGGTATTCCATCCAAAATAATTTTAGATAATGGGCCACCTTTTAAGAATAAATATGTGCATGCTTTAATAACAAAATATAACATCCAACATAACTTTTCTATGCCCTATTATCCATAAGCAAATGGGTAAGTTGAGGCATCAAACAAAATAGTGATTGCTATTTTAAAGAAAATTATTAAGGATAATCACAAATATTGGCATATGCAATTACCCCTTGCTCTATGGGCCTACCACACTAGTATTCGAACACCCACTAGGGCAACTCCATTTTCACTAGTGTATGGTGCTGAGGTAGTCATACCCTTAGAGCTAGAAATCTTATCACTGTGCATATCCATGCAAGAGTTCATCGATGATGACATCACATGGTAGGCTCACCTAGATCAACTAACATTGCTTGATGAATGATGTGTCAATGCTCTTGAGCACCTACATGTTTATCAAGAGTGGCTTAAGAGAGCCTATAATATGAAAGTCCATCCTAGAGACTTTTAGGTTGGTGACCTTGTTCTAAAAGAGAACCAACAAAATTCTAACTTGTCACCCCATCTATGGGACAAGTTTATGGTAAACTGGTTAGGTCCATACATCATCACTAGTCATATTGGACCTAGAACTTATCACCTAGCCTCCATTGAAGGAATTGAGGAACCTGAAACCTTGAATATCCTTCATCTATGGCCTTTTCATGCTTAAAGTATTGCACCCCAAAAATCTCCAAAGGTATCTATAAACCCTTTGGTCACCCAAAATCCCTAAAGGTATCTATAAACCCTTTGGTCACCCAAAAATCCCCAAAGGTATCTATAAACCCTTTGGTCACCCAAAATGCTCCAAAGGTATCTATAAACCCTTTGGTCACCCAAAATGCTCCAAAGGTGTCTATAAACCCTTTGGTCACCAAAATGCTCCAAAGGTATCTATAAACCCTTTGGTCACCCAAAAAGCCCCAAAGGTATCCATAAACCCTTTGGTCACCCAAAAAGCCCCAAAGGTATCCATAAACCCTTTGGTCACCCAAAATGCCCCAATGGCATCCAATAAGCCCATTGGTCAAATGTATATACATATATATTAATCAAAATCCAAAAATATCATTAAAACAACAAAAATACAAAAATATTGCATTACATCACATTGCATACCATTGCATTATACAATCACTTGCATTAGGCATACCCATCATTGCATTTTGCATTTTAGAGTTGCTCATACATGTCTAGCACCAGGTCTGTATACTAGACATCCTTCAAAATCAACTTTGTCAAAGTCATCATTCACACCCATCTACATTACAATTATCATCTCCATCTATTTCCAACCTTTCATATTTGTGTCTATTTCCCTTCACCTAGTCATTTGTTATAGGGTGTCTTTAGGGTTTTCGGTCACTCAACCATCTCTAGTTTTCTTTTCAGATTTTGTAGAAAGCTATCCTAATTTTTAGAAGGTAGAGTCTTGCTTTGATTATACCTTGTATACATCAAAATCCCAACACATTTTCACATTAAATCCAAGTTTTGCACAAGGAAATATGAAACCTACAAAGTGGTCCAGGTTACCTTAAGTGAAAAGTTTACCTTGCTCATCCCCCTATGCGAATGGTTCAAAAATGCTGAGAATTGACAAAAGGACAAGCTCCTCCCTACCCAAATCCCCAAAATAAATAGTGGTTTTCACCACTATCAAAAGCAAAAATAAAAATAAATAATGGTTATCACCACTCCCAAAATCCCTTTCTCACAAAAAAAAATGAGCAAATCCCTTGAGCAATTCAAAAATAAAAGAAAATAAGGGAGTACTGAACTTGAATCCTTAGAATTCTCAACATTTGACAAACCATGAGGTGATCCTCATTATAGGTTAGGTGGCATCAAGCCTACCTGGCAATGGTGGTATCCTTATGCATGATGATATGTCTATCACATTAGCATCCTGCTTTTGTACAGACCAATGTTTGCATGCGGATGAGCTAGCTTTTGGTAGCCTATACTACCTAGTGGTCTAATCCAACTATGTACAAAACCTAGGATCATGATATTCATAGGGTGATCTTTAGTACAGATGGGCTGCATCAATCCTATTTGGCACTAGGGTAACTTTATGCATTATCATAACAATGAACTCACCTGCACACACAGGGATATTGAGTATCTTGGTCATCCTAGCAGATTCATACCTTGTCAAAAAGTCTTGCATGGTTAGTATATAATTTTTGATTAGTTGACTAGAGTGTTTGAGTCTCATGAAAACCTCAAGGACATTCTATAACATCTTATTATTCATTCCATTCCATACCATTTTATCACATTTTTGTCAGTTTACATTTTCACAAATCCATCACATAGTCTCATGACAACATTACAAAATGAATCGATGAATTTTATACAGTCTATGGTGCTAACATAGTGTGTCAAATAGTATCCATATTTCATCATATAGATCAACAAATCATCCATTTCATTATGCATATACACATATCCATATCATCAAAAACATCATATTACAATACATGCATCCATCAAAGCATCAATAAAGCAAACATAAGCATTGCATACATCCAATAAAGCAATAAGGAAACACATGATGATAATAATAACAACTCATATATATATATATATATATATATATATATATGGGGTAAAAAGATACATCATCATCCAAAATCTTCAAAAATCATAAAATAATAAAAAAATCAAATAAAGAAAAATATCAAGTGAGCCTCGTATTTAGTTATTTACCCTATAAACTTGGTGGTTGTAGTGACTTGCACTCCATGCAATCTAGCAAGATGAGTAAATTACCATAAGGCTATTTGAACCAAATTATTCATAGTTGAATTGAAATGTCTTCACTTCAATCCCCAAGAAGGCCATTGTGTTGACTGCTCCATGAGAATGAGGTATTCATTTCCTTTCTTCTATGAAATCTCATAAAAAAAAAAAAAAATTAAAACAACAAAAAACACTCAAAAAAAAAAAAGCACCAAAATGGCTTAAAAACCACCAAAAATAGGTCAAATCTGACAAAAATTCACTCTGGATCAAGATTGAACCAAATTTTTCATGGATGAATGGAAAAGTCTCTACTTCAATCCCCAAGAAGACCACTATGGTCAGACCACCCCACGGGAACGAGGTATTCAATTCCTTTCTTCCATGAAATATCAACAAAATCATCAAAATCCTCACAAAATAGACACATTTTACAATGGGTAAAGCTGAAGGAACCCCAACCAAGTCATATGGGTCAAGTGACTCATCACTTTTATCACTGGTCATTCCCTCATCGACTCATCGCTTGAGGGGGTAGTCATAATTAACAAATTCATAATCAAAATCAATAATCAAACACTCAATCATGCAAATTGCGTTCATCCAACGAATCATTGACAAAGATAATCACACCCCTACTTGGGACAGAAAACAAGCAAAAATTTCAATTAAATAAATGCTTGGCATTATAGAAGCATGAAGGAGCACAGGCATCACCTCCTCATGACTGAACAATGTCCAAGATCAAGTAAGCCTTACAAGAGAGGTTGTACTTGAATCAAGTTCCTTAGCTCATCAGAAGCAAGGATTCAAGAACGCATGCTCTTTCCATGATTGGGGCATCTAAATTTGGTTAGGTTACTGAATAACCTTAATCATTTGACATTTTAGTCATCTATTTTTGCTTAGCGTTGTGTTGCACACAACACATCCCAAAAAAGGGCATCTATAGACACTAAAATCATGTCAATCTGATTAGACGACCAAGACAAGGTCTAATCGACACCATATGGCCCCCTTGGGCAACCCTCAGAGGTTACATAGTGGTCCTAACCACTTTTGGGAGGTTCTACCCCACTTTTGGGAAGTTTTGGGCCATGTAGGCATGGCCATCCCACCCTGGGATGGCCACAGTTCATGGTCGTCCCACCCAGGGATAGCCACCAACAACCATCCCTAGGTGGGACGACCATGGCCTTGGACCCTCAAAAAGTCAAAGGAGGGACAAATGGCACCCAAAAACTACCATTTATCCCACCCATTCAAGCATGCAAGTATGAGGGTGCATAACTCTCATGCCAAGTTGCAAATTGGAGGCCCAAAATGGAGATTCCTTCCCCCTCCAATGCATGGCAACCTTTGGACAAATGGTAGAACCTAAAAACACGAGATTCCGAAAACAAAAAGGATAGACTAAAAATGCAATGTAAACGAAACTAAAATAACGCTCAAACCCTATGTTATTGAGAAATGCGTAAAAAGAAGGAACATGAACACAAGATATCAAAGCAATATAAAATACGGCCCTTTTATTGATATGCTTTTCAAATTTGTGTTACAATGCGTCTCCTTCCTTTTTAGGGGATAGGAGCGTTAAATGTTGGTCTTTTACAACTTGTTTCAGAATTCCTTCTTTCGCGTGCCCACATATAAGATGGGCGAACCAAAACGTTGCCGCCGCTTGTGTTGGTAAAAGTAGATTCCTCGTTGCTCCTCTAATGCTGAAAATCTGCGTTCAAAGAAACAAACAAAGAATCAGTAGCACCTGTGTATGAAAAATAAAAGATAAATATAATGATGGTTAAAATGAGTCCAAATAAACTAAAAATTTGACAGAAGCATAATCATGTAACTAGCAAAATACTGCAAAAGAAATAGTCACCAAATGCAATAAGGTAGGGGGTGCCCGAAGGCAAACCACCCACGGGTGAAACTTTGTTTCGACACCAATCCGCTTGGGATGGGTCCGAAACCTGTTGTGATGGGTTGTCGGCAAATTGGTAGGATATTGTGGTCAAAAAAATCGGGTTTTTGGTCTTGATTCGTGCCTCCAAAAGTCACCCAATAACCTCCTTTTCGATTAAGAGATTATGGATGTGAAGCACAAATCGTAAGTAAACTAGCAGCACTTCGTCGCTCAAAATGCTCCTTCTCTATATATCTTTTGGGTGAGGAAGCTCACCATTTTATAGACCCAAGGGGTCTCTTTGAATTAACATGCAGAAGTGTTACTTTGCATGAATGCTTTTTTTTGTGAAGAGAAGACTTCTTCTTGATCAAGGGCTTCTTAACTGCTTCTGCAACTGCTGCTGCATGCCCAAAAGAACTCACTCGCACTCCCATGCAATGAAGGGAGAGTTAAGTAGCTAATTTGAGTTGTCATGAAAAAGCCTACTCTCACTCCCATGCAATGAAGGGAGAGTTAAGTGGCCAATCCGAGTTGTCCTAAAAGCTCACTCTCATTCCCATGCAGTGAATGGAGAGTCAAGTGGCAGATATGAGTTGTCAAAAGAACTCACTCGCACCCCTATGCCATGAAAGGAGAGCTAAGTGGCAGTTCTGAGTTGTCATGCACCGAGGTTTGACTTTTTTTTGGTCAAACCTGGCGTTCGTCCCACCCAAAAGCGAGCGTTGATAATCATCCCTGGGTGAAATGAGTACCAATATGCACTCGTCTCTGGGTGGAGCGAGTACCAGTCTGCACTCGTCCTTGGGTGGAGCGAGTAAGTAGCAAAGTGCCTAAAAGGTGCCAAATTGATCTCTGACTTGTAAAACTGCTGTGTGAGTGGTTAGAACCACTGTTTAACCTCTGGGGGCTATGTGTGTTAATGCGATCAGTGTTTGCAGTCACATAATCGGATTGGTGTTGTTTTGGTGTCTATAGATGCCCCTTTTTGGAAAGTGCTACACATGGTGCAGTGCTGAGCAAAAATAGATAACCAAAGCACTAATGATTAGGATTTCTCAGTAATCTAACCAGCTTTGGATGCCCCAAGTATGGAAAGGGCATGCATTCTTGAATCCTTGCTTCTGACGAGCTAAGGAATTGGATTTCAAGTGTTAACCTATTTTGGTGAGGTGTGACTTGAGCTTGGGCATTGATCAATCATGAATAGGCAAAGGGCGCAACCTTTTGTCTATGGGAACCTTGTGTTCATAATTCATGAATGCCAAGTGTTTAATCAGTTTGTGATTGTTGCTTGTTTGCTGCCCCAAGCAGGAGCGTGATTGTCTTTGTCAATGATTCTTTGAATGCATGCCATTGCCTTGATTGGGTGTGTGTGTGTTGATTGATAACTAAGTGTGACTACCCCCTCAAGCGACGAATCGATGAGGGAATGACCAACATGAGAAAAGTGACGAGTCGCTTGACCCAAGATGACTTAAGTGAGGGTGCCTTTAGATGTTTTTCCGTTGAATGCTTAAGCAGTTTCCCGATTTTTTGGACCTATTTTTGGTGGGTGTGAACCCATTTGGGGATGCCATTTGGGGTTAACATTGGCGAAAAATCTGATCTCTCATGGAGCAGTCCGGCCATGGTAGCCTTCTTTGGGAGACAGAGAATGACAATGTAAAACCCCGACATCTATTTTTTGATGCCAAGAGATTAAGTACAAGAGCACTTGGTCCGGCAATTTTTAGTGGTTTTGTTGGCATTTGTCATTTTTATATTTTGGTTGTTTTTTATTGTTTTTTTTTTTTGGTATTCGTTCCGGGGGGAGACAAACTCCATTATGGTACTCGTCCTGGGAAACCGTAGACAAACATGTATGCAAACCGATGGAAACCTAGATGGAAAACCGTAGAATAAACCCAAATGAAATAGTATAAATATGCGAAATATGAAAATTTGGTTTTTCATGTGAATGGTAAAACGATTTGGAGGTCGAAACGGAGGTAAACCATGTCACTTTTTGTCGTTTTACGATGAAACCTAGAGTTCACAAACCGGGAATTTTTGTGGAATGGTAAACTTAGGCAAGACCGTAAGTGAACTATCTCATTTTGTGTTTTTATTGAAAGAGTGCAAATGATGAATTTTTTTGTTTTAGAAATGGTAAACTTATTTAAAAATTAGGAAAATGAATTTGATTTATGAAATGTAAGATGAAAATTGATGAATTTTTGTTTGAAATGGAAACTTAGGTAAAAACCGTAGGTAAACCATGAAATTGGAGAAATAAGATGAAAATTATGTTTTAAATGGAAACTTAGGTAAAACCTTAGGTAAACCATGTAAATGGTAAACTTAGGTAGAAACCTTAGGTAAACCATGTCAATTTTTTTTTTTATGATATAGATGAAAACTGATGAAATTTTTGTTGGAATGGTAAACTTAGGTAAAACCGTAGGTAAACCATGTCAATTTTTTTGTTTTTAAAATAAGATGAAAACTTGATGAATTTTTTTTTTGAAATGGTAAACTTAGGTAGAAACCGTAGGTAAACCATGTCAAATTTTTGTTTTATGAAAATGACCCTAAGATTAAAAACTTGGATGAATTTTTTTTGTTTGAATGGTAAACTTAGGTAAAAACCGTAGGTAAACCATGTCAAATTTTGTTATTTTTTGTATGAAATTAAA
Organism: Wollemia nobilis; assembly: GCA_028583015.1. Classification (NCBI taxonomy): domain Eukaryota; kingdom Viridiplantae; phylum Streptophyta; class Pinopsida; order Araucariales; family Araucariaceae; genus Wollemia; species Wollemia nobilis. Next base: position 4,047,598 of record JAQPPZ010016892.1, on the reverse strand, counting down.
GATGAAAAATTGATGAATTTTTTTGTTTGAAATGGTAAACTTAGGTAAAAACCATAGGTAAACCATGTCAAATTTTTGTTGTTTTTTGTATGAAATTAAAGATGAAAAATTGATGAATTTTTTTGTTGGAATGGTAAACTTAGGTCGAAACCGTAGGTAAACCATGTCAATTTTTTGTTTTTTTTTTTGTAAATTGTAACAGATGTACATGTGAATGAATGTTGTTACTGTATATTGATGCATTTTTGAATATGTGATGGTGATTTGATGCATGTTTTTGATGTGTTTATGTTTTGTGATATGCAGGTGGTGAAGAGTCGGCATCGGGTACCGACTATTTTTTCTAGTGCCCGCGAGGCGTTGAGTGCGGAGGATTGGGAGTGGCTTGACGCCTTGGGGCTCAAGCATGTGGCACGATTGGAGGCAGTGGTTGGGGATCGGGCGTACTTGACAGCTTTGATCAGTCTGTGGGATGTTCGGATGAACACCTTCCATCTCTCGATAGGGGAGATGACAGTTACCTTGGAGGATGTGTATCGGATTCTTTGGATTTCGATAGATGGGGTGCCCATCCGGATGATGCCACGAGGCCAGAGGACGGCTGTACTGACCCGATGCTTTGGACATGGGGACTTGGGTGAGGAGGACGCGATGCAGAAAGCGGAGGAGGATTGTCAGGTGGGTGGTATCCTAGTGCGGTGGTGGTATGAGAGGAGGGTGTTGGGAGTGAGGCATGCACTACTCATGAGCCTCATTTCCAACATGTTGTTGCTGGACTCCTCGGGGCGAGGTTCCCATGGAACCTACTGGAGGTGGTGTGGCAGTTAGTGGATTGTCCTGTGATAGAGCCGATGATCATGAGATGGGGCCAGACGCTTTTGGCTCAACTATATGATGAGTTGTATGAGGTCCACTGTCGAAAGAGGAAGGGGATTGGTTGTAGTTACTTATTGCAGTGCTGGGCCTGGCAGCATATAGCCGTAGAGCGACCACGAGGGCTACCCTGGACTACACGGGTTGACATGGTGGATCGAGACATTGGTTATGGGGCTTTATGGTATCGAGCTGAGGAGCGAGGGCAGAGTCGACGGTTTGCGGGAGACGTGGACCATTACGTAGATGCATTGGCCCGACTGACTCCAGGAGATGTGGTGTGGAGGCCATATCGGGATTGTCCCGCATGGCCGAAGGCTGATGAGTGGCTTCGGCGGGTCCAAAGGGGAGGTGGGTCATTGGACGACACGGGACAGAGCAGGAATACTTCCATTATCTCTGAGTGACACGACAGTTTGGGGTACGCCAGGGGTTGCCTGGGGAGCCCTTAGTCTATCGACGCTAGAGCGATGAGAGGACTCTAGCTACATCGATCCTCGAGCCGCTAGGGGAGGAGGCGGATACAGTACTAGACACTCCAGACGTGGATGACGTTGGAGTTACTGTCGAGTACCAGGAGTGGTGGACGCTCCGACAATGGCGAGGTGAGGGGCCATTGGGAGGGGATGAGGCAGCGAGAGGCGAAGAGGGTGCAGAGGCACCAGGAGAGGGTTGGGGAGCTCCTATTGATGTGGACATGGTGGAGGTGGCAGATGCAGGAGAGGACTTTGGTGAGGAGGAGCAGCCAGAGATGCAGGATGCTCCGGAGCAGGCCGATGCTCTAGAGAGGCCGACGCAGCCGACCGTGTCGGGGGATACAGAGGCGAGGTTGCGCGCGGAGGTGGCATGGTTGACGGAGTTATTGCGAAGGCGAGATCAGGAGCTTGGGGATGCACTATGGGAGAAGGATCTCCTGCGAGCGCAGTTGGGGCAGCACGAGGCTAACCTTGCGACATATCGTCAGTGGGCGAGGGACTTGGAGCGACAGCGGGACGAGCTGGAGGATGAGGTTATCCGCCTTGGTGGGCAAGTGCCTGCATTCTCTGGAGGTGGATCATCGTGACGCTCGAGAGGGAGCGACATGGAGCAGACAACATCCTCTCAGCGAAGGCGACGGGATGAGGGAGAGGCCAGCGGGCATGGTGCAGGGGCGAGCAGTAGCCGCCCTGAGAGGTCTCAGAGGACCCGCACCATGGGGGGTAGTTCCCGTCGCATCGATCCTACGTGATCATGGTGGACGATGCCCTAGACTTGGGGATTTTGGTGTATGATTGCAGGGTCAGAGGACCAGTTTTGTAGCCTACGGGCAATTTTGTTATGATATATATATACAGATGACTCTTTTTGGTGTTTATACATTTTTCATGATTTATTTTGATGTACATGTTTTTACATTGATGTATGCATATGCGATTATGAATGCGATGGGTCTACTTTGTATGATGTATGCATATGGAATGAATGAAATGAATTGTTGATGATTTGTCGATGCACCATAGACTGTGCAAGATTTGACTGACTTGCTATAGTAATGGGATAACTTTGTGGAATGCTTGTGCATGTGAAAACTTTGTTTTTGTATTTTGTCTATTTTTTGATGGTGATGTACGGAATGAAATGTACCGGTTGTTTGAAAATGTAGTTAAGCTTTTCTGAGATGCAGATATTTTAACTAACTAGCCAAGACTGTACATTTATCTCACGAGACTTTTGAACAAGGTCTAAATCCGACTTGAATTTAACCAAGTTATTTCACATCCCTGTGTGTGCAATTGAGTTCGTTTATGTGGTATTTATCAGGATACCGCCAGTGCCAGATAGGCTATCAACCAAACCTGTACTGAGGATCACCTAATTAGCTCCACTAACTCCATTGTTGTATTTAGCAAGATTAATCCACGTGACAATCTAAGGTACCATAAGCTAGCTCATCCACATGCAAACATTGGTCTATGCACATGCAAAGCTAATGTGACGGACATATCGTCATGCGGGTAGGATACCACCATTGCCAAGTAGGCTATCAACCAAACCTGTAATGAGGATCACCTAGATGGTTTTCGAATGCTGAGAATTCTAGGGATTCAAGTTCAGGTTATTTATTGGCTGAATGATTTGGGAGACTTGCTCGTCGATATAGTGATGAAAATCACTGTTTATTTTTCTATTTATGTTTCTTTTGTTTTTTTTTGAGCAAGGATTTTGAATAGTGGTGATAACCACTGTTATTTGATTTTGTATTTTGAGCTTTGTAAGTTTGAACTTGTGAATGGCCTTGATCCTTTTAGGTCTTGGGGATGACTACCCATCCTTGGTAGGGACGTGTAGTACGAATCCTTACGACTTTGGGAACCAAGGGGATAATGGAGATGATGAAGTAAGGGCATTGATCTTTGAGGCCTTGGGGATGACTACCCATCCTGGTTAGGGGCGGATAGTATGAATCCTTACAACTTGGAGACCAAAGGGATAATGGAGAGTATGAAGTAAAGGCATTGATCTGTTAGGCCTTGGGGATGACTACCCATCCTGATTAGGGGCGGATAGTACGAATCCTTACAACTTGGAGATCAAAGGTGAATGGAAAGGTTAGGATGATGGTTCGTTGGAATTTTGTTTGTGAAGGGCGTTGATCCTTTTAGGTCTTGGGGATGACTACCCATCCTTGGCAGGGACGTGTAGTACGAATCCTTACAACTTTGGGGACCAACTATGATTTGGATTTGTGGGAGTGGTGAAAACCACTGTTTATTATGGTGAATGGATGGGGAAGAGCTCGTCCTTTTGTCAATTCTCAGCATTCTAGAACCATTCGCACAGGGGGATGAACAGGCTAATCTTTCACTTATGGTACCCGAGATCGCTTTGTAGGTTTCTCTTGCGTTCACACAACTTAGGAATTATTTTATGTGTGTTAATTTGTGTTGGGAGGCTACGTAACAAGACGTGATCCAAGTAAAACTTTTCCCGTGTAAAATCCGTTTAACTATGTACAGTTTTGGCTAGAAATTTAAAGACAGTTGAATGACGAAAACCCTATATACATTAGGAGACAACTGACGATGCTAAAAAAATGGCGATGGTGCTATTCTAGATGTATGCGTTTATGAAAATGGATTTGATGTGGAAAATGATGGAATTGCCAAGTGATGACAGTCTATGGTGCGGTTGACTTGTATGACCTAGCGAAGTATGCAATGTATGGATGCAATGCCTAATGCAACCTATATTTTTGTATTTTGATTTTTTTATGAGAATGCAGGAAATTGAAATGCAATTGTTTTTGTGATTTTTGATTTTTTTTTTTGAGTATGCATGGAATTGAAATGCAATTGTTTTTGTGATTTTTGATTTTTTGTATTGTTTTTGTTTATTTTTGAATATTTATTTTGACCAAGCAGTTATGGGAATGCTTGGAGCTTTTGGTGTTTGACCAAAGGGTTTATGGATACCTGTGGAGCATTTTGGGGTTGACCAAGCGATTATGAGAATCCTTGGAGCTTTTGGCTTGACCAAAGGGTTTATAGATACCTTTGGGGCATTTAGGGTTGACCAAGCGATGATGAGAATTGAGAATCCTTGGAGCTTTTGGCTTGACCAAAGGGTTTATAGATACCTTTGGGGCATTTAGGGTTGACCAAGCGATGATGAGAATCCTTGGAGCTTTTGGCTTGACCAAAGGGTTTATAGATACCTTTGGGGCATTTAGGGTTGACCAAGCGATGATGAGAATCCTTGGAGCTTTTAGTTGGACTATGGCTCTCTAGACGTGGAACGGCCTCAAATGACTGATGTTCAAGGGTTCTTTTTCCTTGATTCCTTCAAGAGAGGCAAGCCGGTATGTTCCAGGTCCTATTCTACTGTCAATGACATAAGGACCTAACCAGTTTGCCATGAACTTGTCCCGTAGATGGGACGGCAAATTAGAATTTTGTTGGTTCTCTTTTAAGACCAAGTCACCAACCTAAAATTCCCTGAGGTGGACTTTCATGTTGTATGCTCTCTTAAGTCGCTCTTGATAGATACGCAAATGCTCAAGAGCATTAACGCGTCGTTCATCGAGCAACGTCAGTTGATCTAACCGGGCCTGCCATGCAGTGTCATCATCGATGAACTCTTGCATTGAAATGCGCAGGGAAGGGATTTCCAACTCAAAAGGCATGACTGCCTCGGAGCCATACACCAACGAGAATGGAGTTGCCCCAGTGGGCGTCCGAATGCTGGTGCGATAAGCCCATAGGGCAAGCGGGATCTGAATGTGCCAGTCCTTATGATTGTCTGCAACTGTCTTTTTAAGAATGGCGACTAGCATTTTGTTGGACGCCTCTGCTTGCCCATTTGCCTGTGGATAATAGGGTGTTGAAAAACTATGCTGAATTTTGTACTTTGTGGTCAAAGCACGCACATATTTATTCTTGAATGGTGTCCCATTATCCGACAGGATCTTGGATGGAATACCAAAATGACATATGATGTTATGCAAAATAAACTCCGCAATGCGGGATCCAGTCGTAGAGGTTAGCGAAATCGCTTCCACCCACTTGGTGAAGTACTCTGTGGCCATTAAAATAAACGTGTGATGACCAGACGACGTAGGGGAGATCTTTCCAATTAGGTCAAAGCCCCACTACGAAAAAGGCCAAACCGATTGGATCGGCTGCAAGGCTCGAGAAGGTACGTGTGTCAAATTAGCATGGTGTTGACACTTCACGCACTTCTTCACATATGCGCAACAATCTCGCTCTAAAGATGGCCAATAATAACCCATGCAAAGAATGCGCTTTGCGATGGCCATACCGCTGAAGTGGCCACCACATGTACCATCGTGAGCTTGGGTGATCGCCCAAGCGGACTCTTGCTGGTCCAAACAACGAAGGAGGATTCCTTCATAATTTCGACGATACAAAATGTCTCCTAACAAGACATGCTTTGCCGCTTTCTGTTTGAATGATCTTTTCGTGGCTTGTGTCAATCCAAGTGGGAGGTTACCTAGCTTGAGGTAATCCCGAATGGGTGTGTACCAATCCTGCCGATCAGAAACCTCGATAGTATGAACGGCCAATCCCTCTTGAAGTCCATCCCTAACAAAAGCTGAGCGGGAAAGAACTTGTAAAAACAACGTGGTGTTGCTATTAAGAGGGGTCGGGGAGAACAAGGACCCCCAGTTGGCTCGAGTCAAACAATCATGGAATTCGAGAGAACTTATCCGAAGATGGTTCAATCTGGATCGGGTGGATTCCTGGCGTCAGATCAGAGCTTGCACGCTCCATCGCAGATTGCGATAATGTTTTAACCTGAATGGTTGTCATTTCACCAGAAGGGTCTTGCGGGATGAGTGACCCCAAGGAGGCCATAGTATCCACAAAATGATTTGATGATCGAGGGAGTGCCTCGATGTCATACCATTCAAGTTGTGCCAGGAATTTGTCCACAAGGGCTTTGTAGGCCTGCAGAACTGGACATTTACATTGAAAAATCCCCTTCACTTGATTGACAATCAACAACGAATCACCAAAGATGTTTAGACGTTTAATGTTCATGGTGATTGTTGTCTGAAGACCTATGAGCAAGGCTTCGTATTCTGCATTGTTGTTGGTGCACGAGAAGTCTAATTTAAATGACAAGGGCATTGGAGCGCCTTGCGGAGTGAAGAATACAATTCCCGTGCCACCCCCTTGCTCACATTTAGAACCATCGAAGAATAGGGTTATGTCAGCCTGTGACTCAGGCTCATCAGAATCTGGCGATTCTAAAACATGGAAGACCCCATCATCAGGTAGTTCGAAAGTCAGAGGCTGATCGTCTTCAAGAGGAGCCTCAGCTAGTTGATCGGCGATGACTTGACCTTTTATGGATTTTTGTCCAATGAACTCTATGTCAAACTCCATCAACAACATGATCCATTTCACCGTGCGGCTACTATGATAAGTACGACTCATCATGTATCGCAATGGATTCTCCTTAGACACAACATACGTCTTATTACTGAGCATGTAGTGGCATAGCTTTTTGGTAGCAAACACCACTGCCAAGCAGAGCTTTTCAACGTATGCATAGTTAAGTTCATAACTGACTAGGGTGCGGCTAAGATAGTATGTAGCCTGTTCTTTGTGAAGTTCATTTTTCTGGGACAGCATGGCGCCCAATGCCACCTCAGTAGCTGAGATGTATAAATAGAATGACACTCCTGGTCTAGGTGGTGCCAATACTAGCGACGAAGCCAAGTACTATTTAATGTCATCAAAGGCTGACTGGCACTCGTCATCCCAATGAAATGTGACCCCCTTATGCAATAATTTATTCATGGGTCGGCACTTGTCAGATAACTGCGCTATGAAGCGCTTGATCGACGCAACCTTTCCCTGCAGACTCTTGAGCTGCTTGATGGTGGTTGGGGGAAGCATTTCAAGGATTGCCTTGACTTTGTTTGGGTCTACCTCGATTCCTCGTTTGGAGACTATGAAACCCAAGAGCTTTCCAGATGTGATGCCAAAGATGCACTTCTTGGGGTTTAGTCTGACTTTATGTTCAATGAGGCGATCAAGGACCTTGCTCAAGTCACCGAGGTGATCTGGGCGCAAAAGAGATTTGGCCAACAAATCATCCATGTAATCTTCCAAAGTCTTGTGCATGTAATCATGAAATATGTACGTCATGGCACGTTGGTAAGTGGCGCCAGCATTTTTAAGGCCAAAAGGCATGACCTTATAGCAAAATGTCCCCCAAGGCATTGTGAATGCCATTTTTAGTTGGTCCTCGGGATTGATACGAATCTGATTGTATCCCGAGAAACCATCCATAAGGGAAAGCATTTCATGGCCCATTGTGGCGTCTACCAATGCGTCGATGCTTGGCAAGGGAAAATCATCCTTAGGACTCGCTTTGTTAAGATCTCAAAAATCGGTGCATATGCGAATCCTCCCATCGGGCTTCTTGACGGGAACCATGTTAGACAACCATGGAGGATAATCCACACAGATGACAAACTGGGCATCCAACAACTTTTGTAACTCATATTTTACCATTAAGGCCACTGTTGGGTGCATCTTGCATAGTTTTTGCTTTACTGGCTTGATTGTCGGATCAAGCGTTAAATTATGCGTGACTAGCTGTGGGTCTAGTCCCGGCATATCCTTGTATGACCATGCAAAAACCTCCTTCTTTTCCTTAAGAAGGGCAACATAATCGGCTTGCTCTTTGGGGGAAAGACTTACCCCTGAGCTTGAGAATCCATGGATTCATTGGATCTATGCCGATGTCTACATCAGTCGTTGCCTCGACCGACATGTGGGATCCGTCTTCCAACTGATGTGGAATTGGGATCAGATGGATATCATTTGCTGAATTAAGATCATCATTAGGAACGTCAAGTTCCTCTTCAGCATGGAAGACATCCTGAGTCTGTCCTGGAGTGAAATGAAACATCCCACCGCAAGGCCAATACTCTGATGGGGATGGTGGTGTGTCAGCGTGATCCCAATCTATAGCCTCTATGTCTAGATGCAATGATCGTGTTGGATTGGCTGGATCATGGATGGGGGCGGTCAAGTCAATGGAGATCATGTTGATGAAATGAGGGTAACCTCCATTACCGTAGATGTGATAACTCTGACATTCGGGATGCTCTTGATGCGTTGGGTCTGGCTCTGTAGGCACTGGCACAAAGGGATCAGCCCTATGCGTGGACATGCAAATAGGGTCTGCCCTAGGCACTGATGGTTTGATAGGGTCTCCAGGCGGAAGATGCTCTCTGTGTACCTGGAGTGGCGGGTGCAGTAATTGCTATAACTACGCCGGGTTGAGGTGCCACCTATGTCTTGGACCCATGTGTAAATGTTCAAACATGTCATCTATGTCCAAGGGATAATGTTGTTGCATTTGTTGCCTTTTTTGCCTTTGTTGCATTTGTCGCATGTGGTTGAGATAAGCCATCTCAGTTTCATCTTTCGACTCACTGTCGGAGAACCACAGGCCTTCATTGGCTCCAATTATTGCTTGCGACATGGGAAGCTCATCTTGCTCGAGCAAATTAATATGGTCCCAACGAGGTTGTGCCGCTCTCTATGGGGGGACCGGATTATCTTGAAGTGGCATGTGCTCAACTGGAGCAGCCAATGGGAACATCGTCAGGAAGCTTTCCTGATCATCATTCATTGGATATTCGTGAGAATGATCGTACTCCGACTCATCTTCGAAAGACCCTTCTTGGTCTTGTCCATCTTCCCCTTGTGGGTGAGTCCGTGAGGTTTCTCCTTGTTCGGCCGAAGGGAAAGGGTTGTTGAGGTCAACAAGGTTGTTTGTTTGTAATGGGAAATAATCCCCCAATGTATAAGTTGTATTTGGATTGGCATATGGATCCGATGCCAACCCATCCTTGTTGCCTATCCCTAGGCCTTGCATGTTTTTGACCAAGATGTCGAGGGGCAAAGGGTGATTAAACCCTACTCCTGACTTGTCATAAGGCATTTGGTATCTTGGTTGGCACAAAACATGCACTCCTTGTTCATACCTGCCCAACCCGTATCCATGCCAATTGCATTGGCTAAGATATCGTAATGCGAAGTTTGGGTTAGACAGATAATTGACATCTTCCACAAAGGGCTCTTCATCTTCCTCTTCTCGTCGGGAAGGTTCAACGCCATGATCCAGGCCCCCAAAAATAAAGTTTGTCCGATTAGGTGGGTAGCCTAAAGGAACCACGGAGCCTATGGGGAGTCGAGGTCTTCCCATGTCTTGCATAGACTGAAGTGTGGGCGTTGCTACAACATTGCGCACTATATACTCCCCCATGCCTGTGGTAGACATCTCAACAGTAATCGTTGGCGATTGAGAGGAAGCGAATGGGAGTTCTCCCTGAGTCCACTCCATGTGGGGTGAACTAGGCATCTCGACTTCCATTCTATTAGGCGTCTCTTCTATCGAGATGTTGGAGACTAAGGGTGGTTCCGCTTCCAGGGGCTTCTTTCCTTTGTCCGTTGGTGTGGCCACCGTAGGTGGCGTCGTTGTGGGAGGACTAGATGAAGAAGATGAACCTACCTGGGAATTTGATTGATTTGGTAATGGAGATTCTTGCTTAATCGGACCCCTCTTAGATGGATTTAACTGGAAATCCACATGCGTTGAAGGAAGGGTCGATTGCGGCATTAGTTGCACTGAGTTGCAATATTTAAAAGGTTCCAAATCTATGGGGACCACGTGCACTTGTCCTTCAAATGTGTACTTTAAACATTGATGAGCAATTGAAGGGACACACTTCATATCCCGGATCCAAGGCCGCCCAAGCAAGATATTGTAAGCCATCTCACCTTCTAAAATGTGGCACAATGTATGAATGGTCTTTTGTCCCACTTGTATGGGTAGGACAATTGTGCCAACTATCGAGCATATCGCATCATTGAATGCTCGAAGGGTATAAGTGGAAGGTACAATGTGAGAGGCTGGTAGCTTCAAATGTTTCAGTGCAGCGGTTGTAATAATGTTACTGGATGAACCAGTGTCTACCAACACCCGCTTATACGGAGTCCCGTTGACCCATGCAATAACGTGCAGGGGTGGATCCGCTACATCCCCAGTCACCATTTTTAATTCATCTTCCCTAAAGGTGATGACTGGTTCGGTACACTGTTTGACATGCCCCACAAAATTGTTGAACGAATCCGCTTCGTGGGGTTGCAGCTCAATTGCCTTTAATATCTCCATGAGAGCTTCCCGATGGGGCATCGATTGTTGAATAAGCTCATAGATGGAGAGCCTAGCCGACGTGGTCCATAGACTTTGAGTAAGTCTAGTGCGAATCGTGGCCACTGGTCTAGGCGGGGGAAGCTGTGCAGGATTCACTTGAGGTTGTGACATGGGTGGAACTTCCCTTGTGGCTGTCGCGGGGGCAGCCCCTGAGTGTCTCTTGTTCCTTGTCACAATGCTGATCATCCCAACATACCCCTCCATGGGGCAATTCTGTTGCACTTCGTTGACATGAAGAGGTTTTGCTTGTGCATCATGTGCGGGTAAAGGATCTTTGAAAACACCCATTTGTTGGTTGTTGGGTGCGATGGGGTTATCCACTACCAATGTATTATTGTCAATGAGGTCTTGCACTAAACCTTTGAATGTCCAATAGACATTAAGGTCATGCCCTTTCCTTCTATGGAATCTATAGTAAAGATCCTCTCTGTAGCCCTTAGGCTTGGGCGCATTAGGATCGATTGTTTGAATCTCTGGCAGATTAATCAAGTTTGCCACTGACAAACGGTCAAACAAAGATTCCCTGGACTCGGTGTATGGTGTAAATTGCCGCCTAGGGTGATGCTGCTGATTGTGATCCTATTTTTTATTATCTTTCTCATAGTTATTGTGAGGCACCGCCTGATAATTAGCCTTTGGAGGCTGTGTCGCTTGGGTAGGCTTAGGGGCATTGATAGCAACTTGATTGACCGCGGCGGGTTTCTGTTGCGTATTCCCTATTTTGGTGCTCTTGTTCCACTCTTTTTTCTTAGGCTTGGCAATTTTGCCATCCTGTATCTTGATCTCTTCGATAATTCTAGCTTGCACCAGAGCTTCTTCTAAAGTGGCGTATTGTTGCAGTTGCAATAGCACAGAGATCGATCGCAAACAGCTCTTTGCGAACATTTGAGTTAGGTCGGACATAGGAGGGAGGTAGGATAGCTTTGAAAGCAACGTCCTCCATCGATTCCCATATGCCACCATAGATTCCTCCTCATATTGCTTGAGGCTAGCTAGATCACTTAGTGACGCCTTTTTCTTTGTGTTGAAAGCAAAACGTTCTAGGAACGCGTCCACTAGTTGATCCAAGTTGTAGATGCTATGCTTTGGTAGATGGGTAAACCAATCCGAGGTAGGTCCTACGAATGTGGTTATAAATGTTCTTAATAGCAATGCATCATTGTCTTGTATACCGAAGCATTGGCTCAAAAATTGAGTCACATGCTCTTGAGCATCTTCATCCCCTCTAAAGAGTGCCAACTGGGGCAGCTTAAAATGTTTGGGGTATGGAGGTGCTGGCACTGATGGATGCACAGGATGACTACGGAGTTGGCGTAAGGTAGGCTTTTGGGGCCCAGCAGTCTTGAGTTCCATAGTCTCTAAGCGTTCTAACAACACTTTGTATGCATCGGAGGACTTAATCTCCTCCTCCTTGGTTTGCTCCCACTGTGGGTTGCGGGGAACTTGAGGCCTTTGGAGGGGTAACTGGGTAGCATCCCTTCTGCCTTGATAGGGCATTTCAGCCCGCTCTTCTTCTTGGTCATAATCCTCATAAGCTTCTTGAGGAGTGTCTGGCCTAGGCCTGTAAACATTGATGGGTGCCCGCGGAGGATGCCCATCATGGTTGCGGGGAGTGGCCTCCCGCTCAGGTCTAGGAGGTCTTAGAGGTAGTGCTTGATGAAGTCATGGAGACCTGTCTCGCACTAAGGGGTTGTGCCTCACATACATCTCATATTGTTGTGCACGAGGGACTGGGGCCTTCTCAGGCGCATTGTTGTGAAGCAATTCAGCTGTCTGACGCTGAATGCGCTCTTGATTAAGGCGACACAAATGTTCTAATTGTTGTTGGTCTTGCCTAAGCCGCATGATTTGCGCTTGGCGGGTGGCTAGTTTGGCAAATGCCAAGTCATTTTTTTTGTCGTCTCTTGTTTAGGGGGCCTAGATGCCTCCCCTACATATCTGTCTCGATCCTGGTACTTCGAGACCCCTATATGTTGCTTCCCTCTGTCGAGGTTGGCAGCATTGACTTGAAGCTCTGGTCTCAATGAGCGATCTGGATATAAAGCGGGTGCAGACGTGCATCGTTCCCATGCTAGGTACTATCCTTGAGGAACGTATTGATCTTCCTCACATTCTCTGTTATATTCATAAAAGGTGTGGGCAGAATTGCCTTGCCCTGTCGGGAGAACCTGATATTCTGGATATGGTCTCGTGTGTCTGACATTGATCAGGGGTAAATTAGGAGTAACAAAATCATATGGTTCCTCCTTGTGGACCCTTTGTTGTTCAAGCACTTCATCACTAGGCCACCCATAACGAACTTCCAAGGGAGGCCTTATATCTAGGTCAAGTGCTACATGTTGGTTGTTTTCTTGAAAGGATCTTTGTTGCATGGGAGTACCCCCTAAGGAGGTGCCTCTATAGTCTTGTCTAGTGATGGCATGAGTTGGAGTGCCCCTCAAGGAGGTGCCTCTAAAGTCATGTTCTGTAACTGCATGGTGTGGACTAACTTGTGTACCCTACCGCCAAGGTGGGATGGCCAAGTCTTTAGGGCTATATCGGAGGCGACTTGTCCCCCTTGGTGCATTCTCTACAGCTTCTGCCCGTGATTGGGCTTGGCTACGAGTGAATACCATGGTAATCACTCTCTACAAGCTATGTAGATTTTTATCTTTTGTTTATGATTTTTCTACACTAAGCAAAAAATAACATACACACACAAAGCAATGATTATCTCTTTTAAAGATTAATGGTGTGTCCTAAATTGGGTTTAGTGTGTTTTTGTTGTTTGTTTTTTTGTTTTTTTGAAAGCTTTTTATGAAAACCATTTAAATGCAATTATGAAGGCTCTTGTGACTCCCAAAATGGTCGCCCCTTCAATATACCATTGTCGGACCGATATACCAACCTCTCTATATACCCGCCCTTACGTGAGGGAGACTATAGGTACGTGAGAGCAGATGATACGTGGAACATAGGCGGTACGGAAGGGGGATTGTCCTGTTTATGACACCTACCATAGAAGACTTATCCTCGCACGCTAGGAATCACCCCAACGACACTCGGTCAGCTTTCGTCAGGATTTACGTCGAGCAACAGTGACAATCGGGGTAAATGAATGCAAATATCCAAGCCAACGTGGTGATGAAATCCACTATTGGTCTTGCTCAAGGGCTAGGGTTTTACGACCAGCTCCTTGGTTTAAGTAACCACGTGATGTGTGGGGTTCATTTTAATTTGCAAAAATTGAAACAGGCAAACGAAAAGGAAACTTTCCCTAAGCCATACAAAAACTGAAAACCAGAAATCAAAAAACAAAAATTTGACAGAGGCTTGTTAAAAACCCCTACCTCTTCTCTGCCCGAAAGGATGTTTCTGATTGGCTGCTCTAAAAAATGCACAGAACGATACTCGTCCCTGGGTGAGGCGAATATCAGAACAGTATTCGTTCCAGGGTGAGACGAATGCTTATTCGTCCCTGGGTGAAACGAATCCCAATTCTGTAATCGTCACTGACAAAAATGAATAACAGTCTGATGATTGAAAAATAGGTACCTGTAATCAAAACAAGCAATTTCAGATCAAAAATCTAACCTAAAAAAAAATAGAGGACAGAGGTCCCACCGTGATCGCCATTGAAAGCACGAGATTCCGAAAACAAAAAGGATAGACTAAAAATGCAATGTAAACGAAACTAAAATAACGCTCAAACCCTATGTTATTGAGAAATGCGTAAAAAGAAGGAACATGAACACAAGATATCAAAGCAATATAAAATACGGCCCTTTTATTGATATGCTTTTCAAATTTGTGTTACAATGCGTCTCCTTCCTTTTGAGGGGATAGGAGCGTTAAATGTTGGTCTTTTACAACTTGTTTCAGAATTCCTTCTTTCGCGTGCCCACATATAAGATGGGCGAACCAAAACGTTGCCATCGCTTGTGTTGGTAAAAGTAGATTCCTCGCTGCTCCTCTAATGCTGAAAATCTGCGTTCAAAGAAACAAACAAAGAATCAGTAGCACCTGTGTATGAAAAATAAAAGATAAATATAATGATGGTTAAAATGAGTCCAAATAAACTAAAAATTTGATAGAAGCATAATCATGTAACTAGCAAAATACTGCAAAAGAAATAGTCACCAAACGCAATAAGGCGGGGGTGCCCGAAGGCAAACCACCCGCGGGTGAAACTTTGTTTCGACACCAATCCGCTTGGGATGGGTCCGAAACCTGTTGTGATGGGTTGTCGGCAAATTGGTAGGATATTGTGGTCAAAAAAATTGGGTTTTGGTTCTTGATTCGTGCCTCCAAAGTCACCCAATAACCTCCTTTTCGATTAAGAGATTATGGATGTGAAGCACAAATCGTAAGTAAATTAGCAGCACTTCGTCGCTCAAAATGCTCCTTCTCTCTATATCTTTTGGGTGAGGAAGCTCACCATTTTATAGACCCAAGGGGTCTCTTTGAATTAACATGCAAAAGTGTTACTTTGCATGAATGCTTTTTTTGTGAAGAGAAGACTTCTTCTTGATCAAGGGCTTCTTAACTGCTTCTGCAACTGTTGTTGCATGCCCAAAAGAACTCACTCGCACTCCCATGCAATGAAGGGAGAGTTAGGTAGCTAATTTGAGTTGTCATGAAAAATCCTACTCTCACTCCCATGCAATGAAGGGAGAGTTAAGTGGCCAATCCGAGTTGTCCTAAAAAGCTCACTCTCATTCCCATGCAGTGAATGGAGAGTCAATTGGCAGATATGAGTTGTCAAAAGAACTCACTCGCACTCCTATGCCATGAAAGGAGAGCTAAGTGGCAGTTTTGAGTTGTCATGCATCGAGGTTTGACTTTTTGTCGGTCAAACCTGGCGTTCGTCCCACCCAGAAGCGAGCGTTGATAATCATCCTTGGGTGAAACGAGTACCAGTCTGCACTCGTCTCTGGGTGGAGCGAGTACTCGTCCTGGGTGGAGCGAGTAAGTAGCAAAGTGCCTAAAAGGTGCCAAATTGATCTCTGACTTGTAAAACTATTGTGTGAGTGGTTAGAACCACTGTTTAACCTCTAGGGGCTGCCCTGGGGGCTGTGTGTGTTAATGCGATCAGTGTTTGCAGTCACATAATCGGATTGGTGTTGTTTTGGTGTCTACAGATGCCCCTTTTTGGAAAGCGCTGCACATGGTGCAGTGCTGAGCAAAAATAGATAACCAAAGCACTAATGATTAGGATTTCTTAGTAACCTAACCAACTTTGGATGCCCCAAGTATGGAAAGGGCATGCATTCTTGAATCCTTGCTTCTGACGAGCTAAGGAACTTGATTTCAAGTGTTAACCTTGTTTGGTGAGGTGTTACTTGAGCTTGGACATTGATCAGTCATGAATAGGCAAAGGGCGTAACCTTTTGTCTATGGGAACCTTGAGTTCATGATTCATGAATGCCAAGTGTTTAATCAGTTTGTGATTGTTGCTTTTTTGCTGCCCCAAGCAGGGGCGTGATTGTCTTTGTCAATGATCCTTTGAATGCATGTCATTGCCTTGATTGGGTGTGTGTGTGTTGATTGATAACTAAGTGTGACTACCCCCTCAAGCGACGAATCGATGAGGGAATGACCAACATGAGAAAAGTGACGAGTCGCTTGACCCAAGATGACTTAAGTGAGGGTGCCTTTAGATGTTTTTCCGTTGAATGCTTAAGCAGTTTCCCGATTTTTGGACCTATTTTTGGTGGGTGTGAACCCATTTGGGGATGCCATTTGGGGTTAACATTGGCGAAAATCTGATCTCTCATGGAGCAGTCCGGCCATGGTAGCCTTCTTTGGGAGATAGAGAATGACAATGTAAAACCCCGACATCTATTTTTTGATGCCAAGAGATTAAGTACAAGAGCACTTGGTCCAGACAATTTTTAGTGGTTTTGTTGGCATTTGTCATTTTTATATTTTGGTTGTTTTTTATTTTTTTTTTTTTTTGGTATTCATTCCGGGGGGGACGAACTCCATTATGGTACTCGTCCTGGGGTGGGACGAGCGCTCCTCCGAGGAAAAAGCGCTCGTTCCATGCAGGGACGAATACCAGCAAGCAAAAAGTATAAATATGCGAAAATGACGGATTTGGCTCATTTGCACTGTTCATCGATTGCGATTTGGAGCTCTGAGGAGGAGGAGGTAGATTTTCTGACGCGAAGCGCTGTCGAATTTTCCAGCTACCATGAGTGCACAAACCGGGTCGTCAAGCGGCGGAGCCGAGGCGAGACCAGTAAGTGAACTATCTCCTCGAGTTTTAATTTGAAAAGTGCAAATGTGTTTTTATTGTGTTTTTCTTTTGTTTAAGACATGGAACCCTAATTAATTAATTTAAAAGGTGAATGAATTTGATTTAAAGACCATGAAACAAAATGAAACGTGTATGCAAACCGATGGAAACCTAGATGGAAAACCGTAGAATAAACCCAAATGAAACTTAGAGTAACACCTTAGGGTAACCACGGTTATAAAAATGTTTTTTTTTTTATGTGAATGGTAAAACGTAGGTCGAAACCGTAGGTAAACCATGTCACTTTTTGTCTGTTTTTATGATGAAACCCTAGATTTAAAAAAATGGATGAAATTTTTTTTTTTGGAATGGTAAACTTAGGTAGAAACCGTAGGTAAACCATGTCAAATTTTTGTTGTTTTTGTATGAAATGTAAGATGAAAACTTGATGAATTTTTTTGTTTTGAAATGGTAAACTTAGGTAAAAACCGTAGGTAAACCATGTCAAATTTTTGTTGTTTTTATGAAATGTAAGATGAAAACTTGATGAATTTTTTTGTTTGAAATGGTAAACTTAGGTAAAAACCGTAGGTAAACCATGTCAAATTTTTGTTGTTTTTATGAAATGTAAGATGAAAACTTGATGAATTTTTTGTTTGAAATGGTAAACTTAGGTCGAAACCGTAGGTAAACCATGTCAAATTTTTGTTGTTTTTATGAAATTAAAGATGAAAATTGATGATTGACAATGGTAACCATTTTTTGTTTGTTTGTAAATTGTAATAGATGTACATGTGAATGAATGTTGTTACTGTATATTGATGCATTTTTGAATATGTGATGGTGATTTGATGCATGTTTTTGATGTGTTTATGTTTTGTGATATGCAGGTGGTGAAGAGTCGGCATCGGGTACCGACTATTTTTTCTAGTGCCCGCGAGGCGTTGAGTGCGGAGGACTAGGAGTGGCTTGATGCCTTGGGGCTCAAGCATGTGGCGCGATTGGAGGCAGTGGTTGGGGATCAGGCGTACTTGATAGCTTTGATCAGTCTATGGGATGTTCGGACGAACACCTTCCATCTCTCGATAGGGGAGATGACAGTTACCTTGGAGGATGTGTATCGGATTCTTCGGATTTTGATAGATGGGGTGCCCATCCGGACGACGCCACGAGGCCAGAGGATGGCTGTACTGACCCGATGCTTTGGACATGGGGACTTGGGTGAGGAGGACGCGATGCAGAAAGCGGAGGAGGATTGTCAGGTGGGTGGTATCCTAGTGCGGTGGTGGTATGAGAGGAGGGTGTTGGGAGTGAGGCATGCACTACTCATGAGCCTCATTTCCAACATGCTGTTGCTAGACTCCTCAGGGGCGAGGTTCCCATGGAACCTACTGGAGGTGGTGTGGCAGTTAGTGGATTGTCCTGTGATAGAGCCGGTGATCATGAGATGGGGCCAGACGCTTTTGGCTCAACTATATGATGAGTTGTATGAGGTCCACTATCGAAAGTGGAAGGGGATTGGCTGTAGTTACTTATTGCAGTGCTGGGCCTGGCAGCATATAGCCATAGAGCGACCACGAGGGCTACCCTGGACTACATGGGTTGACATGGTGGATAGAGACATTGGTTATGGGGCTTTATGGTATCGAGCTGAGGAGAGGGGGCAGAGTCGATGGTTTACGGGAGACGTGGACCATTACGTAGATGCATTGGCCTGACTGACTCCAGGAGATGTGGTGTGGAGGCCATATCGGGATTGTCCCGCATGGCCGAAGGCTGATGAGTGGCTTCGACGGGTCCGAAGGGGGAGGTGGGTCATTGGACGACATGGGACAGAGCAGGAATACTTCCATTATCTCCGAGTGACACGACAGTTTGGGGTACGCCAGGGGTTGCCTAGGGAACCCTTAGTCTATCGACGTCAGAGCGATGAGAGGACTCTAGCTGCATCGATCCTCGAGCCACTAGGGGAGGAGGCAAATATAGTACTGGACACTCCAGACGTGGATGACGTCGGAGTTACTATCGAGTACCAGGAGTGGTGGACGCTCCGACAATGGCGAGGTGAGGGGCCATTGGGAGGGGATGAGGCAGTGGGAGGCGAGAGGGTGCAGAGGCACCAGGAGAGGGTTGGGGAGCTCCTGTTGATGTGGACATGGTGGAGGTGGCAGATGCGAGAGAGGACTTTGGTGAGGAGGAGCAGCCAGAGATGCAGGATGCTCTAGAGCAGGCCGATGCTCCAGAGAGGCCGACGTAGCCGACCGTGTCGGGGATACAGAGGCGAGGTTGCACGTGAAGGTGGCATGGTTGATGGAGGTATTGCGGAGGTGAGATCAAGAGCTTGGGGATGCACTACGGGAGAAGGATCTCCTACGGGCATAGTTGGGGCAGTGCGAGGCTAACCTTGCGACATATCGTCAATGGGCGAGGGACTTGGAGCGACAGCGGGATGAGCTGGAGGATGAGGTTATCCACCTTGGTGGGCGAGTACCTACATTCTCTGGAGGTGGATCATCGCGACGCTCGAGAGGGAGCGACATGGAGCAGACAACATCCTCGTAGCGGAGGCGGCGGGATGAGGGAGAGGCCAGTGGGCATGGTGCAGGGGCGAGCAGTAGCCGCCCTGAGAGGTCTCAGAGGACCCGCACCATGGGGGGTAGTTCCCGTCGCATCGATCCTGCGTGATCATGGTGGACGATGCCCTAGACTTGGGGATTTTGAGTGTATGATTGCGGGGTCAGAGGACCAGTTTTGTAGCCTACGGGCAATTTTGTTATGATATATATATATATAGATGACTCTTTTTGGTGTTTATACATTTTTCATGATTTATTTTGATGTACATGTTTTTACATTGATGTATGCATATGCGATTATGAATGCGATGGGTCTAATTTGTATGATGTATGCATATGGAATGAATGAAATGAATTGTTGATGATTTGTCAATGCACCATAGACTGTACAAGATTTGACTGACTTGCTATAGTAATGGGATAACTTTGTGGAATGCTTGTGCATGTGAAAACTTTGTTTTTGTATTTTGTCTATTTTCTGATGGTGATGTACGGAATGAAATGTACTCGGTTGTTTGAAAATGTAGTTAAGCTTTTCTCGAGATGCAGATATTTTAACTAACTAGCCAAGACTGTACATTTATTTCGTGAGACTTTTGAACAAGGTCTAAATCCGACTTGAATTTAACCAAGTTATTTCACATCCCTGTGTGTGCAATTGAGTTCGTTTATGTGGTATTTGTCAAGATACCGCCGAGTGCCAGATAGGCTATCAACCAAACCTGTATTGAGGATCACCTAATTAGCTCCACTAACTCCATTGTTGTATTTAGCAAGATTAATCCATGGGACAATCTAAGGTACCATAAGCTAGCTCATCCACATGCAAACATTGGTCTACGCACACGCAAAGCTAATGTGACAGACATATCGTCATGCGGGTAGGATACCACCATTGCCAGGTAGGCTATCAACCAAACCTATAATGAGGATCACCTAGATGGTTTTCGAATGCTGAGAATTCCAAGGATTCAAGTTCAAGTTATTTATTGGCTGAATGATTTGGGAGACTTGCTCGTCGATATAGTGATGAAAATCACTGTTTATTTTTCTATTTATGTTTCTTTTGTTTTTTTTTGAGCAAGGATTTTGAATAGTGGTGATAACCACTGTTATTTGATTTTGTATTTTGAGCTTTGTAAGTTTGAACTTGTGAATGGCCTTGATCCTTTTAGGTCTTGGGGATGACTACCCATCCTTGGTTAGGGACGTGTAGTACGAATCCTTATGACTTTGGGAACCAAGGGGATAATGGAGATGATGAAGTAAGGGCATTGATCTTTTAGGCCTTGGGGATGACTACCCATCCTGGTTAGGGGCGGATAGTACGAATCCTTACAACTTGGAGACCAAAGGGATAATGGAGAGTATGAAGTAAAGGCATTGATCTGTTAGGCCTTGGGGATGACTACCCATCCTGATTAGGGGCGGATAGTACGAATCCTTACAACTTGGAGATCAAAGGTGAATGGAAAGGTTAGGATGATGGTTCATTGGAATTTTGTTTGTGAAGGGCGTTGATCCTTTTAGGTCTTGGGGATGACTACCCATCCTTGGCAGGGACGTGTAGTACGAATCCTTACAACTTTGGGGACCAACTATGATTTGGATTTGTGGGAGTGGTGAAAACCACTGTTTATTATGGTGAATGGATGGGGAAGAGCTCGTCCTTTTGTCAATTCTCAGCATTCTAGAACCATTCGCACAGGGGGATGAACAGGCTAATCTTTCACTTATGGTACCCGAGACTACTTTGTAGGTTTCTCTTGCGTTCACACAACTTAGGAATTATTTTATGTGTGTTAATTTGTGTTGGGATGCTACGTAACAAGACATGATCCAAGTAAAACTTTTCCCGTGTAAAATCCGTTTAACTATGTACAGTTTTGGCTAGAAATTTAAAGACAACTGAATGACGAAAACCCTATATACATTAGGAGACAACTGACGATGCTAAAAAAATGGCGATGGTGCTATTCTAGATGTATGCGTTTATGAAAATGGATTTGATGTGGAAAATGATGGAATTGCCAAGTAATGACAGTCTATGGTGCGGTTGACTTGTATGACCTAGCGAAGTATGCAATGTATGGATGCAATGCCTAATGCAACCTATATTTTTGTATTTTGATTTTTATGAGAATGCATGGAATTGAAATGCAATTGTTTTTGTGATTTTTGATTTTTTTTTGTTTTTTTTTTTTTTGAGTATGCATGGAATTGAAATGCAATTGTTTTTGTGATTTTTGATTTTTGTATTGTTTTTGTTTATTTTTGAATATTTATTTTGACCAAGCAGTTATGGGAACGCTTGGAGCTTTTGGTGTTTGACCAAAGGGTTTATGAATACCTGTGGAGCATTTTGGGGTTGACCAGTGATTATGAGAATCTTGGAGTTTTGGTTGACAAGGTTTTTTTTATGTTTATAGATACCTTTGGGGATTTAGGGTGACCAAGCGATTATGAGAATCCTTGGAGCTTTTGCTTGACCAAAGGGTTTATAGATACCTTTGGGGCATTTAGGGTTGACCAAGCGATGATGAGAATCCTTGGAGCTTTTGGCTTGACCAAAGGGTTTATAGATACCTTTGGGGCATTTAGGGTTGACCAAGCGATGATGAGAATCCTTGGAGCTTTTAGTTGGACTATGGCTCTCTAGACGTGGAACGGCCTCAAATGACTGATGTTCAAGGGTTCTTTTTCCTTGATTCCTTCAAGAGAGGCAAGCCGGTATGTTCCAGGTCCTATTCTACTGTCAATGACATAAGGACCTAACCAGTTTGCCATGAACTTGTCCCGTAGATGGGACGACAAATTAGAATTCTGCTGGTTCTCTTTTAAGACCAAGTCACCAACCTAAAATTCCCTGAGGTGGACTTTCATGTTGTATGCTCTCTTAAGTCACTCTTGATAGATACGCAAATGCTCAAGAGCATTAACGCGTCGTTCGTCGAGCAACGTCAGTTGATCTAACCGGGCTCGCCATGCGAGTGTCATCATCGATGAACTCTTGCATTGAAATGCGCAGGGAAGGGATTTCCAACTCAAAAGGCATGACTGCCTCGGAGCCATACACCAGCAAGAATGGAGTTGCCCCAGTGGGCGTCCGAATGCTGGTGCGATAAGCCCATAGGGCAAGCGGGATCTGAATGTGCCAGTCCTTATGATTGTCTGCAACTATCTTTTTAAGAATGGCGACTAGCATTTTGTTGGATGCCTCTGCTTGCCCATTTGCCTGCGGATAATAGGGTGTTGAAAAGCTATGCTGAATTTTGTACTTTGTGGTCAAAGCACGCACATCTTTATTCTTGAATGGTGTCCCATTATCTGACAGGATCTTGGATGGAATACCAAAATGACATATGATGTTATGCAAAATAAACTCCGCAATGCGGGATCCAGTCGTAGAGGTTAGCGAAATCGCTTCCACCCACTTGGTGAAGTACTCTATGGCCATTAAAATAAATGTGTGATGACCAGACGATGCAGGGGAGATCTTTCCAATTAGGTCAAAGCCCCACTGTGAAAAAGGCCAAACCGATTGGATCGGCTGCAAGGCCTGAGAAGGTACGTGTGTCAAATTAGCATGGTGTTGACACTTCATGCACTTCTTCACATATGCGCAACAATCTCGCTCTAAAGATGGCCAATAATAACCCATGCGAAGAATGCGCTTTGCGATGGCCATACCGCTGAAGTGGCCACCACATGTACCATCGTGAGCTTGGGTGATCGCCCAAGCGGACTCTTGTTGGTCCAAACAACGAAGGAGGATTCCTTCATAATTTCGATGATACAAAATGTCTCCTAACAAGACATGCTTTGCCACTTTCTGTTTGAATGATCTTTTCATGGCTTGTGTCAATCCAAGTGGGAGGTTACCTAGCTTGAGGTAATCCCGAATGGGTGTGTACCAATCCTGCTGATCAGAAACCTCGATAGTATGAATGACCAATCCCTCTTGAAGTCCATCCCTAACAAAAGTTGAGCGGGAAAGAACTTGTAAAAACAATGTGGTGTTGCTATTAAGAGGGGTCGGGGAGAACAAGGACCCCCAATTGGCTTGAGTCAAACAATCTCGAATTCGAGAGAACTTATCCGGAGATGGTTCAATCTGGATCATGTGGATTCTTGGCGTCAGATCAGAGCTTGCACGCTCCATCGCAGATTGTGATAATGTTTTAACCTGAATGGTTGTCATTTCACCAGAAGGGTCTTGCGGGATGAGTGACCCCAAGGAGGCCATAGTATCCGCAAAATGATTTGATGATCGAGGGAGTGCCTCGATGTCATACCATTCAAGTTGTGCCAAGAATTTGTCCACAAGGGCTTTGTAGGCCTACAGAACTGGACATTTACATTGAAAAATCCCCTTCACTTGATTGACAATTAACAACGAATCACCAAAGATGTTTAGACGTTTAATGTTCATGGTGATTTCTGTCTAAAGACCTATGAGCAAGGCTTCATATTCTGCATTGTTGTTGGTGCACGGGAAGTCTAATTTAAATGACAAAGGCATTGGAGCGCCTTGCGGAGTGAAGAATACAATTCCCGTGCCACCCCCTTGCTCACATTTAGAACCATCGAAGAATAGGGTTATGTCAGCCTGTGACTCAGGCTCATCAGAATCTGGCGATTCTAAAACATGGAAGACCCCATCATCAGGTAGTTCGAAAGTCAAAGGCTGATCATCTTCAAGAGGAGCCTCAACTAGTTGATCGGCGATGACTTGACCTTTTATGGATTTTTTTCCAATGAACTCTATGTCAAACTCCGTCAACAACATGATCCATTTCGTCGTGCGGCTACTATGATAAGTACGACTCATCATGTATCGCAATGGATTCTCCTTAGACACAACATACGTCTTATTACTGAGCATGTAGTGGCATAGCTTTTTGGTAGCAAACACCACTGCCAAGCAAAGCTTTTCAACGTATGCATAGTTAAGTTCATAACTGACCAGGGTGCGGCTAAGATAGTATGTAGCCTGTTCTTTGTGAAGTTCATTTTTTTGGGACAGCATGGCACCCAATGCCACCTCAGTAGCTGAGATGTATAAATAGAATGACACTCCTGGTCTAGGTGGTGCCAATACTGGCGACGAAGCCAAGTACTATTTAATGTCGTCAAAGGCTGACTGGCACTCGTCATCCCAATGAAATGTGACCCCCTTATGCAATAATTTATTCATGGGTCGGCACTTGTCAGATAACTACGCTATGAAGCACTTGATCGACGCAACCTTTCCCTGTAGACTCTTGAGCTGCTTGATGGTGGTTGGGGGAAGCATTTCAAGGATTGCCTTGACTTTGTTTGGGTCTACCTCGATTCCTCGTTTGGAGACTATGAAACCCAAGAGCTTTCCAGAGGTGATGCCAAAGATGCACTTCTTGGGGTTTAGTCTGACTTTATGTTCAATGAGGCGATCAAGGACCTTGCTCAAGTCACCGAGGTGATCTGGGCACAAAAGAGATTTGGCCAACAAATCATCCATGTAATCTTCCAAAGTCTTGTGCATGTAATCATGAAAGATGTACGTCATGGCACGTTGGTAAGTGGCGCCAGCATTTTTAAGGCCAAAAGGCATGACCTTATAGCAAAATGTCCCCCAAGGCGTTGTGAATGCCATTTTTAGTTGGTCCTCGGGATTGATACGAATCTGATTGTATCCTGAGAAACCATCCATAAGGGAAAGCATTTCGTGGCCCGCTATGGCATCTACCAATGCGTCGATGCTTGGCAAGGGAAAATCATCCTTAGGACTCGCTTTGTTAAGATCTCAAAAATTGGTGCATATGCGAATCCTCCCGTCGGGCTTCTTGATGGGAACCATGTTAGACAACCATGGAGGATAATCCACACAGATGACAAACTGGGCATCCAACAACTTTTGTAACTCATATTTTACCATTAAGGCCATTGTTGGGTGCATCTTGCATAGTTTTTGCTTTACTGGCTTGATTTTCGGATCAAGCGTTAAATTATGCATGACTAGTTGTGGGTCTAGTCCCGACATATCCTTGTATGACCATGCAAAAACCTCCTTCTTTTCCTTAAGAAGGGCAACATAATCGGCTTGCTCTTCGGGGGAAAGACTTACCCCCAGCTTGAGAATCCATGGATTCATTGGATCTATGTCGATGTCTACATCAGTCGTTGCCTCGACCGACATGTGGGATCCGTCTTCCAACTGATGTGGAATTGGGATCAGATGGATATCATTTGCTGAATTAAGATCATCATTAGGAACGTCAAGTTCCTCTTCAGCATGAAAGACATCCTGAGTCTGTCCTGGAGTGAAATGAAACATCCCACCACAAGGCCAATACTCTGATGGGGATGGTGGTGTGTCAGCGCGATCCCAATCTATAGCCTCTATGTCTAGATGCAATGATCATGTTGGATTGGCTGGATCATGGATGGGGGCGGTCAAGTCAATGGAGATCATGTTTATGAGATGATGGTAACCTCCATTACCATAGAT
This sequence comes from Wollemia nobilis, assembly GCA_028583015.1. Taxonomy (NCBI): domain Eukaryota; kingdom Viridiplantae; phylum Streptophyta; class Pinopsida; order Araucariales; family Araucariaceae; genus Wollemia; species Wollemia nobilis. The sequence continues at coordinate 4,021,698 of JAQPPZ010016892.1, read as the reverse complement.
GTGATAACTCTGACATTCGGGATGCTCTTGATGCGTTGGGTCTGGCTCTGTAGGCACTGGCACAAAGGGATCAGCCCTATGCATAGACATGCAAACAGGGTTTGCCCTAGGCACTAATGGTTTGATAGGGTCTCCATGCAGAAGATGCTCTCTGTGTACCTAGAGTGGCGGGTGAAATAATTGCTATAACTACGTCGGGTTGAGGTGCCACCTATGTCTTGGACCCATGTGTAAATGTTCAAACATGTCATCTATGTCCAAGGGATAATTTTGTTGCATTTGTTGCCTTTGTTGCATTTGTCGTATGTGGTTGAGATAATCCATCTCAGTTTCATCTTTCGACTCGCTATCGGAGAACCATAGGCCTTCATTGGCTCTAATTACTGAATTTCCAACAGGTGTTAAGGTCATGCCCTTTCCTTCTATGGAATCTACAGTAAAGATCCTCTTTGTAGCCCTTAGGCTTTGGCGCATTAGGATCGATTGTTTGAATCTTTGGCAAGTTAATCAAGTTTGTCATTGACAAATGGTCAAACAAGGAGTCCTTGGACTTGGTGTATGGTGTAAATTGCTACCTAGGGTGATGCTGTTGATTGTTGTCCTATTTTTTATTATCTTTCTCATAGTTATTGTGAGGCACCACCTGATAATTAGCCTTTGGAGGCTGTGTTGCTGGGGCAGGCTTAGGGGCATTAATAGCAACTTGATTGACCGTGACGGGTTTCTGTTGTGTATTCCTTATTTTGGTGCTCTTGTTCCATTATTTTTTCTTAGGCTTGGAAATTTTGCCATCCTGTATCTTGATCTCTTTGATAATTCTAGCTTGCACCAGAGCTTCTTCTAAAGTGGCGTATTACTACAGCTGCAATAGCACAGAGATCGATCGCAAACAACTCTTTGCAAACATTTGAGTTAGGTCAGAAATAGGAGGGAGGTAGGATAGCTTTGAAAGCAACGTCCTCCACCGATTCCCATATGCCACCATAGATTCCTCCTCATACTGCTTGAGGCTAGCTAGATCACTTAGTGACACCTTTTTCTTTATGTTGAAAGCGAAACGTTCTAAGAACGCATCCACTAGTTAATCCAAGTTGTAGATGCTATGCTTTGGTAGATGGGTAAACCAATTCGAGGCAGGTCCTATGAATGTGGTTATAAATGTTCTTAATAGCAATGCATCATTGTATTGTATACCGAAGCATTGGCTCAAAAATCGAGTCACATGCTCTTGAGCATCCTCATCCCCTCGAAAGAGTGCCAATTGGGGCAGCTTAAAATGCTTGGGGTATGGAGGTGTTGGCACTGATGGATGCATAGAATGACTATGAAGATGGCGTAATGTAGGCTTTTGGGGCCCAAAATTCTTGAGTTCCATAGTCTCTAAGCATTCTAACAACACTTTGTATGCATCGAAGGACTTAATCTCCTCCTCCTTGGTTTTCTCCCACTGTGGGTTGCGAGGAACTTGAGGCCTTTGGAGGGATAATTGGGTAGCATCCCTTCTGCCTTGATAGGGTGTTTCAGCCCGCTCTTCTTCTTGGTCATAATCCTCATAAGCTTCTTGACGAGTGTCTGGCCTAGGCCTATAAACATTGATGGGTGCCCACAGAGGATGCCCATCATGGTTGTGGGGAGTGGCATCCCGCTCAGGTCCAGGAGGTCTTAGAGGTAGTGCTTGATGAAGTTGCGAAGACCTATCTCGCACTAGGGGATTGTGCCTCACATACATCTCAGATTGTTGTGCACAAGGGACTGGGGACTTCTCAGGTGCATTGTTGTTAAGAAATTCAGCTGTCTGACACTGAATGCACTCTTGATTAAGGCGACACAAATGTTCAAATTATTGTTGGTATTGCCTAAGCCATGTGCTTTACGCTTGGTAGGTAGCTATTTTGGAAAATTCCAAGTCATTTTGTTTTGCCATCTCTTTTTTAAGGGGCCTAGATGCCTCCCCTACATATCTGTCTCGATCCTGGTACTCCAAGACCCCTATATGTTGCTTCCCTCTATCGAGGTTAGCAGCATTAACTTGAAGCTCTGGTCTCCATGAGCGATCTGGATATAAAGCAGGTGTAGACGTGCATCGTTCCCACGCTAGGTACTATCCTTGAGGAACGTATTGATCTTCCTCACATCCTCTGTTATATTCATAAAAGGTGCGGGCAGAATTGCCTAGCTTTGTCGGGAGAACTTGATATTATGGATATGGTCTCGTGTGTTTGACATTAATCAGGGGTAGATTAGGAGTAACAAAATCATATGGTTCCTCCTTTTGGACCCTTTGTTGTTCAAGAACTTCATCACTAGGCCATCCATAACAAACTTCCAAGGGAGGCCTTATATCTAGATCAAGTGCTACATGTTGGTTGTTTTATTGAAAGGATCTTTGCTGCCTGGGAGTACCCTCTAAAGAGGTGCCTCTATAGTCTTGTCTAGTGATGGCATGAGTTGGAGTGCCCCTCAAGGAGGTGCCTCTAAAGTCATGTTCTATAACTACATGGTGTGGACTAACTTGTGTACCCTACCACCAAGGCGGGATGGCCAAGTCTTTAGGACTATATCGGAGGTGACTTGTCCCCCTTGGTGCATTCTCTGCAGCTTCTGCCCGTGATTGGGCTTGGCTACGAGTGAATACCATGGTAATGACTCTCTACAAGCTACGTATATTTTTATATTTTGTTTATGATTTTGTTACACTAATCAGAAAATAACATACACACACAAAGTAATGATTATCTCTTTTAAATATTAATGGTGTGCCCTAAACTGGTTTCGTGTGTTTTTGTTGTTTGTTTTTTTTTTTTTGTTTTTGTTTTTTTTAAAGGCTTTTTATGAAAACCATTTAAATGCAATTATGAAGGCTCTTGGGACTCCCAAAATGGTCGCCCCTTCAATATACCATTGTTGGACCGATATACCAACCTCTTTATATACCCGCCCTTACGTGAGGGAGACTATAGGTACATGAGAGCAGATGATACGTGGAACATAGGCGGTACGAAAGGGGGATTGTCCTGTTTATGACACCTACCATAGAAGACTTATCCTCACGCACTGAGAATCACCCCAATGACACTCGATCAACTTTCATCAGGATTTACGTCAAGCAACAATGACAATCAGGGTGAATGAATGCAAATATCCAAGCCAACGTGGTGATGAAATCCACTGTTGGTCTTGCTCAAGGGCTAGGGTTTTATGACTAGATCCTTGGTTTAAGTAACCACGTGATGTGTGGGGTTCATTTTAATTTGCAAAAAATTGAAAAAGTCAAACAAAAAGGAAAATTTCCCTAAGCCATACAAAAACTAAAAACCAAAAATTAGAAAATAGAAATTTGATAGAGGCTTGTTAAAAACCCCTATCTCTTCTCTGCCCAAAAGGATGTTTCTGATTGGCTGCTCTAAAAAATGCATAGAACAATACTTGTCCCTGGGTGAGGCGAATATGAAAATAGTATTCGTTTCAGGGTGAGACGAATGCCTATTTGTCCCTAGGTGGAACGAATCCCAATTTTGTAATCATCACTGACAGAAACGAATAACAGTCTGATGATTGAAAAATAGGTACCTGTAATCAAAACAAGCAATTTTTGATCAGAAATCTAACCTAAAAAAATAGAGGACAGAGGTCCCATCGTGATTGCCATTGAAAACACGAGATTTCAGAAACAAAAAGGATAGACTAAAAATGCAATGTAAATGAAACTAAAATAACGCTCAAACCCTATGTTATTGAGAAATGCGTAAAAAGAAGGAACATGAACACAAGATATCAAAGCAATATAAAATACGGCCCTTTTATTGATATGCTTTTCAAATTTGTGTTACAATGCGTCTCCTTCCTTTTTAGGGGATAGGAGCGTTAAATGTTGGTCTTTTACAACTTGTTTCAGAATTCCTTCTTCCACGTGCCCACATATAAGATGGGCGAACCAAAACGTTGTCGTCGCTTGTGTTGGTAAAAGTAGATTCCTCGCTGCTCCTCTAATGCTGAAAATTTGTGTTCAAAGAAATAAACAAAGAATCAGTAGCATCTGTGTATGAAAAATAAAAGATAAATATAATGATGGTTAAAATGAGTCCAAATAAACTGAAAATTTGACATAAGCATAATCATATAACTAACAAAATACTGCAGAAGAAAAGAAAACCTACAATAAGGCAAGGGGTGCCCGAAGGCAAACCACCCTCGGGTGAAACTTTGTTTCGACACCAATCCACTTGGGATGGGTCCGAAACCTGTTGTGATGTGTTGTCGGCAAATTGGTAGGGTATTGTGGTCAAAAAATTGGGTTTTTGGTCTTGATTCGTGCCTTCAAAAGTCACCCAATAACCTCTCTTTCGATTAAGAGATTATGGATGTAAAAGCACACATCGTAAGTAAACTAGCAGCACTTCGTCGCTCAAAATGCTCCTTCTCTGTATATCTTTTGGGTGAGGAAGCTCACCATTTTATAGACCCAAGGGGTCTCTTTGAATTAACATGCAAAAGTGTTACTTTGCATGAATGCTTTTTTGTGAAGAGAAGACTTCTTCTTGATCAAGGGCTTCTTAACTGCTTCTGCAACTGCTATTGCATGCCCAAAAGAACTCACTCACACTCCCATGCAATGAAGGGAGAGTTAGGTAGCTAATTTGAGTTGTCATGAAAAAGCCTACTCTCACTCTCATGCAATGAAGGGAGAGTTAAGTGGCCAATCCGAGTTGTCCTAAAAAGCTCATTCTCATTCCCATGCAGTGAATGGAGAGTCAAGTGGAAGATATGAGTTGTCAAAAGAACTCACTCACACCCCTATGCCATAAAAGGAGATCTAAGTGGCAGTTCTAAATTGTTATGCACTGAGGTTTGACTTCTTTTTGGTCAAACCTGGTGTTTGTCCCACCCAAAAGCGAGCGTTGATAATCGTCCTTGGGTGAAACGAGTACCAGTCTACACTCGTCTCTAGGTGGAGTGAGTACCAATCTACACTTGTCTCTAGGTGAAGCGAGTACTAGTCTACACTCATCTTTGGGTGAAGCGAGTACCAGTCTGCACTCATCCCTAGGTGGAACGAGTAAGTAGCAAAGTGTCTAAAAGGTGCCAAATTGATCTCTAACTTGTAAAACTACTGTGTGAGTGGTTAAAACCACTGTTTAACCTCTAGGGGCTGCCCTGGGGGTTGTGTGTGTTAATGCAATCAGTGTTTGTGGTCACATAATCGGATTGGTGTTTTTTTGGTGTCTATAGATGCCCCTTTTTGGAAAGTGCTACACATGGTGTAGTGCTGAACAAAAATAGATAACCAAAGCACTAATGATTATGATTTCTCAGTAATATAACCAGCCTTGGATTCCCCAAGTATGGAAAGGGCATGCATTCTTGAATCCTTGCTTCTGACGAGCTAAGGAACTAATGTCAAGTGTTAACCTTGTTTAGTGAGGTGTTACTTGAGCTTGGACATTGATCAGTCATGAATAGACAAAGGGCACAACATTTTGTCTATGGGAACCTTGAGTTCATGATTCATGAATGCCAAGTGTTTAATCAGTTTGTGATTGTTGCTTGTTTGCTGCCTCAAGCAGGAGAATGATTGTCTTTGTCAATTATTCTTTGAATGCATGCCATTGCCTTGATTGGGTGTGTGTGTTGATTGATAACTAAGTGTGACTACCCCCTCAAGTGACGAATCGATGAGGGAATGACCAACATGAGAAAAGTGACGAGTCGCTTGACCCAAGATGACTTAAGTGAGGGTGCCTTTAGATGTTTTTCCATTGAATGCTTAAGCAGTTTCTCAATTTTTTTGGACCTATTTTTTGTGGGTGTGAACCCATTTGGGGATGCCATTTGGGGTTTGTTGAGTGGTATTTTCACCCGATTGTGAAAACACACTCTCCGATAGGATTTGGGTTCTAAATCCTCTCTTGCAAAGAAATTTAATAAACAATTTCTCCAAGGTTCCGCTATGTTAGCATTTTGTATATGTGTATTAATAATCTCAAATAAAGATATTCAATAAAAATGCTTGGAACACCTCAGTGGTTGCAAGTAACTCGAAAACAAGGGGCAATGTTGGTTTATTTTACTGTGAAACTTTAATGATTGTTCTTTGAACCCGAATAAAGCAAATGTGATTTGATCCCTATATGACCATGCTGTAACTTCAAAATGGAAATTGATGAAATGCCATGAAACATAACCCCTTCAATGAAATTGGAATTTTATGAAGGGAATATCATCATCTGCTCATGAATGAAAAACAAAACTATAAAATGAAATTCTGGCCTAGAAATGGAAATTTTCTATTTTTTGACTTTGAGATTTTTTAGTTTTTTATTTTTTATTTTAATGCCTGTAAATAAAATAAAATGCAGAAAAAAAAATGAAAATAAAATGTGAAAGAAAAATAAAAAGTGCATTCAATATGATGCTATCCTCTTTGACAAAACCGAAGCTAATGAGGTTTTCTGCATACAACCTAACCTATTGAACCTGCAAACTCGCACAATCCAGGTAAGTTAGGTGCTGGTTTCTGGGGTTTAAACTGTAATTTTTAGATTTAGACATTCGCATGAAGCAACCAAGAGAACTTGCATTAAACTTCACCTATAAGCCTAGAAATCTGAAAAGGGGAAAGATAAACATTTAATCTTGCATGCAGAAAATAACTCCTTCTTTCTTGCCAATGAGGTGCAACTCTCTGAATTTTTTGTATTAAAAATTGGTCATTATACAACAACAGAATCTCTGGTTTCCCAAACCCAGTCTATGGAAGAAAACAACCTCAAAGCAGGCCCAGAATGGCCCTCTGGCCTTCAGCACTGCAACTCTACTTACAACAATTTCCTACCCAATCCAATGTAAAGGAATATCCAGACAAAGTGGAAGAAAAACACCACAAAAGCAGGCCCAGAATGGCTTATTGCCTTTGGCTCTGCAACTCTGCCCGTAGTGGTTTTTTGACCCTCGTACCAATCTGTGCTTCCGCTTTTAAAGTTCTGGTAAATTGCTTCTCCTTCCACGATGGTTCGTTTCGTCTTCCAGATTGCTTCGTTTCACCTTCCCCGCCTTTCCATTGCTTTTGACTTTATGCTCGACATTGAGACGCTTGATCTTCTCTGTGAACTGTAACGCCTCTATAGCCCTTACACATGTATGCCACGTGTTCCGCACTTTTTTGCATGTTCTATAATGGCCCCATGTAAATCATGACAAAAAATAGCATGTCGCGATATCACGACGTTTTTATGCATGCAGCTTTGCTCCTCTACTTTCACCGCGAAAATGAGACATGTCGCGATATCGCGACATTTTCATGCATGCAGCTTTGCTCCTCTACTTTCATCGCAAAAATGAGACATGTCATGAAATCATGACATTTTTCTATCAATAGCCTTGCAAATGCAACCTATCACGAAATCATGACGTTTTTCATCTTCGTATGCCTTGGCTGCTTCCTGTCGTGAAATCGTGACATTTTTCATCTTCGTACACCTTGGCTGCTTCTGTCACAAAATCATGATGCTTTTCATCTTTGTACACCTTGGCTGCTTCTTGTCATGAAATCATGACACTTTTCATCTTCGTACGCCTCGGCTGCTTCCTATCGTGAAATCATGACGCTTTTTCATTTGGAGCTATCTTGCGGCTTTCTGTCATGAAATCGTGATGCTTTTCCATTCGTACCACTTTGCCAGCTTTTCATCGTGAAATCATGACGCTTTTCTATTTTGGGCTCCTTTGCTGCTTCCTGTCGCGATATCACGATGTTTTTCTGCTTCGTGCCCCTTTGCTGCTTTTGTCACGAAATCGCAACGTTTTTAGTGCCTTGCCCTATTTGACTGGTTTGACCATGATTTTGTGACATGTCACGATTTCACGACAATTTTCCATTCTATCTTTCTCTCTCTTCTATGACCAGCGATTTCACAACACGTCGCGATATCGTGACATTTTCTCTTCATGATGCATTCTCGCTCTAGGCGCGAAAGCTGACATGTCGCGATATCGTGACAATTTTTCATTTCTAGCCGCGACGGAGCAACATGTCGTGATATCGTGACAACTTTTCATTTTCGACTGTGACGGAGCAACATGTCACGATATCGTGACAACTTTTCATTTTTTGCCGATGGAGCAACATGTCGTGATATCGTGACAAACTTTTCATTTTCGGTCGTGACGGAGCAACATGTCGCGATATCGTGACAACTTTTCATTTTGGTCACGACGGAGCAACATGTCGCGATATCGTGACACTTTCTTTTTCTTGCTATATTTTGCTCTTCCTTTGATTTTTTTAGCATCTGGGCCACTGCGGTCTTCTTTGAAAGCATGCAAAAAAGGTGGGTCCCCAATTTTGGGGTGTGTTGTGGATCAGCCACAACAAATGGCGACTCTATTGTCAAATGCTCTTGAGCATTTTGGTGAGAACCCAACCTGGAAATATAGAAGCTTAGATACAAGCGTCAGCACATAAAGGATAAACTAATACCGATAGATCAGAAATACATGAAACATCAGAATCATTAAGTATCAGCTCGGTGTGTGCAATGTGTTTTCATTCCCTATCGCTTGAACTTGATCAACATTCCATTGTCAGTTTCACTTATGATTTGTATGCAAGGCTATGAATAATTTGTGCAGGATTTAATGCATGATGAAGATGCTAAAGATATAACAACCTGCATTGCAAAGGCTCAAACCTTCTAATATCATGAACAAACATATCAAAACTGTCAAACCCTCTTAAGGCCAAATAAATATATGTATACTAAATTAATTTATTAGATCCCAAAGTTGGTTATGTGTCACTACCATCTTGAACCCATGTGCAAGTGTAAGTGAAATCAGAACTTTGGGGAATAGGATTCCCAACCTAAGCGAGATGGGAATTTAACCCTATCCTTACTATTCTGATTTGGAGTTCATTACCTCATCTTGAACAAAATGATTTAACCTGTTATGGATGAAATGGTCAAGCTAGTCTATCCATATGAGCAATCAGTGGTCTTGCTTTTAGACAAGACATGTTGCCATGCATGAGCATACTTAACCCCATAATCCCTGATTTGGCTTCATTCATTCTTTTTCTTTTATTTCTTGGACCTTTGGGATGACTACCCATCCTTGCTAGGGACATGTAGTATGATCCTTCCAATCCAATATTGAGATGAAATGGGAAATATTAATTTTTTACTTCTTGGACCTTGGGGATGACTACCCATCCTTGCTAGGGACATGTAGTACGATCCTTCCAATCCAATATTAAGACAAAATGGGAAATATTAGTTAATTTTATTACTTGGACCTTTGGGATGACTACCCATCCTTTGCGAGAGGACATGTAGTACTATCCTTCCAATCCAAGCTTTATGATGAAGTGGGAAAAATGGAAGCTTTGGGGAATCGGATTCTCAACCTAAGCGAGATGAGAATTATGTCCTATCCTTACTACTCCATGTAGGTCAAATCAGAGCTTTGGGGAGTTGGATCCTCAACCTAAGTTCGATGAGGATTTAACCCTATCCTTACTACTCTGGTTTTAGGCTTTAAGCTTTTATGGGAGTGGTAAAAACCACTTTTTCAAGGATTATGTTGCATGATAGGACAAACATGAAATATTCTTTTCACCTCACCTTTTCATCCAAGTATGGTTTTGACCATTTTGCTCAAGATTCTTTTAATGTGCATGGAATGTGCTTGGTTCAAGATAGTTCGGACATCGGTTCCCAACCTTAGGATTTTTTTATGTTTTATGTTATAGAATAACCCTAAGAGGATTCGACACCTTCTCAATGATTGCACATGAAATGAAAATGTAACTTGAGATGACATGTATATATGCAATGTGGAATGTGACATGAGATGTGAATGCACCGCTTCTTTTGGAATATATCATCTACTTTACCATAATGTGCAAAACTGACAACTTCATGCATCACAAGATTCAAACGATATCATTTAAATGTTTGTGTTACTTGTGGAGCTTTCTACAACACAATTCCAATGTTTCATATTCTCCTGATTTTAGGCATAAGTTGACATCTCAAAACCAATTTTTTTTTTTATAAACAAACCAAAAAATGTCCAAAGGACCAACACACAACTTAAATCCAAATCCAAATAGCAATCCCTAAAATGAAACTTGAAAACACAAACCCAAAACCAAAAACCAAAATCTATATACAAATGTACAATATAATACAAGATGATGCAAAGCTTGGACTATCACTTTCCTGGATCCCAAACATGATTAGAACATTTCAACAAAAATATAACATGATATGCATGCCAAATGTTGTGGGAATCCAACAAAAACAAGACAAGACCAAACAATGCAACCCACTTCAACTTTCCTCTCTCACCCCACCAATTAAATTTAGTTCCATTAGTATTCCCATAGGTGAGCTTCAAATTTTCAAATTGATTAGACAATGATTGATATTCAATTTTATCTTGTCTATTCTCTAAAACTTCCATTTCAAAACTCAATCTTTGATTTAGAATTAGGCTATCTTCTTCCAATATGCAATTTTGTAAGTAGGAGCCTATTTCTACAAATTTTAAAGCCAAATCATTTTCCAAATTTGTAGGCCAATCAAATTTGTGTAACAATTTGCAAGCATCTAGGATATTTACTAAATTAGGATCATTAAAAGTTTTTACCCTAGATTCGATTAGCAATTGTTGATGAATTTGATTTAACAATTCAAGTGCATCAACTTCTTTTCCATTCATTAAAACAATGTTATTAAAGGTGTGATTAGAAATTATACCTTGTTTTTCATTTACCTTTAATGACATTTCACCATAAACATTATTTAAATTCAAAATATGGTCATCCTTTTCAATCCTCAAACATTCTTGGTCAAAGTGTATGTCCCATGACTCATCTTGATGATCCTTCATTTGAGTTGCTTCCAATTGATCAATCTCTTTGTCATTTGGTTCCAATTCTTTGTTCACTATCCATGGTATCTCTTCATTTGAATCCTCCAAATCATCATGCAAACTTGCATCCGCACCTTCAATGAATTTATATTCAACATGATCGAATTTTGCAACCTTCTCAAATCTTGTGAATATGAGATCTTCGTATGATGTAGAAGGTTCAACATCCTGCATATCAAGTGAAATATGAGTTTCATCTATAGGGATGTGAGAAAAGAATGCATTATCATATCTCCCCCAACCATTGTGAAAATCGTCATCCAGATCCATGGCATGAAATTCCATGATATTTGTGACATGATCTTTTGATTCATTCATCAATTCATTTTCTTCTTTGTCCTTGGTAATAGAATCATTATAATCTTCCAAAATTTGATGAGATTTGAAACCCTCTTCCAAAACATCCTCAAATTGTACAGGAGTTGTAATATCTTCCTTTGAGTAGGCGATTATGTTGTCCTGTATATCAATTGGCACACAAGTTTCATTAGTAGTTTTGGAGTGAGTGTAGTCTTCCCACTTCTTCCAAGCATCATAATAATCCTCTTTCAAAATCAAGTGGTGACGTTCAACTACTTCTTCAACATCTTCCAATTCATCAATGTGTTTCTCATCAAATTCATCTTCACCTTCCTTAGATGGTTCAATTATTTCCAAAAGTGGGTCATTTCTTGAATTCAAATTTGTAAGGCTATCATCGTCCAAATTAGTAACCCATGATTCAATTTTATCATAATTTGGAGGGTGAAGAATTTCTTGATCGTTAATTTTACACATCTCATCAATAGTATCTTCCAAGAACAAGTGGTGAAATTCTATCATATCTTCAAATTTATTTATTGATTTTCTTTCCATTTCACTTTCAACCACTTCATTCAATTCTATGGTGGGTTCCATCCTATCACATATATCAAACATTGTTGAATTTAGAACCCCTTCATCCGGATAATCGTGTATCTCTATGAATGAGATCATTTCTGCATAATCCTCACTAGCGGATGTTGGCTTAGCAATTTGCACCTCCTCGTGGACTACATCTAAGGTGGTTGTAAGATTTGGATATTCAAATTCATCCCCTTGATCATTTACCTTAGATATCATTGGAGTGGAGGGTGCTATATTTGATGGTTGGTGTAGGTTGGCATCAATATCTTTAGAAGGACAATCTCTCATGTGAACATGTTGTGCCTTTTCTTCTTCAAGACCTTGTCGTTCTATCTCTTCCAAGATCTCATGGATTTTCTCTAGAGACAAACCACTCAGCTTTTCCTCAATGAGTGAAGCAAGTGTGGGGTGTATGGCTCCTAGGTATACTTCCATGGCTTCCTCTTCTAATGTGTTAAAATTTTCCCACATTTGGGAGTGCAACTCATGAAATCTTCCATTGAATTGACTCAAGGATTCATTAGGCTCTTTACATATGGAGGTAAACTGATTTTTCAAGATTTCTAAGTCAACCTGATTACCAAAATGATAAAGATAGGCTGCTTCTAGTTGTATCCAAGAAGTCCTAACCTCCATGGGTAGTTGGCTATACCAAAAGAATGGTTTATCATCCAAAATGTATGCAAATAACTTACAAGCCACCTCCTCATAGAAAATCTGGAATTGACATAATGTATTCTTGTAGACATGCAGTCTTTGCAAGTATCCTAGTGGCACCTCTTGATTAAAACACCGTAAAAAATCCAATAACATTTTAGGAATTTGATAGGGTACCACAGGTATAGACAAACCCTTATAATGATCCTCCATTATAGATACCATTCTTTCTCTTAGAGACACTATTTCAGCTCTTAGGGATACCATTTGCTCCTCAAGTGTTGCCATTAGTGAAACTTAAAATGTAATTTTAGAACCAAATCTGTTGAATATTCAACCTGCAATGTATAAAAAAAATCAAGTTAGCATCAACTAAGAGATGTATTCATTAAAATCAAATGAAAAGTAATTGCATGAAAACAACACTTTGTTAGTCAAAACCAAAATTTTCAAAATTAAATCAAATCACATTGTTTCTGTATGAACAATCGAAAAAATATACAGCATACCTGAATTGCTTAAAATAGAATAAAGTAAACCAATTCAGGCCATCCTTTTAACAATCTGTCGAGTGTTAGAGGAGTAAAGATAACAATTAACAGGGCATGAAATATTCAAAATTTAAATCCTTGTAGCACTTAAATCATCGTGAAATAAACCAATTCAGGCCCTCCTTTTAACGCCAATCTGTTGAGTGGTGTTAGAGGAGGCCGAAGATGCTAATCAAATGGACTTGAAATATTTAGCAATGTAAAGCTCTTAAACAATTATAAACCTGTAGCATCTAAAATCATGATAAAATAAACCTTTTCATGCCCTCCTTCTAGCACCAATCTGTTGAGTGGTGTTAGAAGACTAAAGATAACAATCAGTAGGGCATGAAATATACAAAAATTTTAAATCTCACTAAAATAAACCCATCCAGCCCTCCTTCTAGCGCCAATCTGTTGAGTGGTATTTTCACCCGATTGTGAAAACACACTCTCCGATAGGATTTGGGTTCTAAATCCTCTCTTGCAAAGAAATTTAATAAACAATTTCTCCAAGGTTCCGCTATGTTAGCATTTTGTATATGTGTATTAATAATCTCAAATAAAGATATTCAATAAAAATGCTTGGAACACCTCAGTGGTTGCAAGTAACTGAAAACAAGGGGCAATGTTGGTTTATTTTACTGTGAAACTTTAATGATTGTTCTTTGAACCCTAATAAAGCAAATGTGATTTGATCCCTATATGACCATGTTGTAATTTCAAAATGGAAATTGATGAAATGTCATTGAAACATAACCCCTTCAATGAAATTGGAATTTTATGAAGGGAATATCATCATCTGCTCATGAATGAAAAACAAAACTGTAAAATGAAATTCTGGCCTTGAAATGGAAATTTTCTATTTTTTGACTTTGGAATTTTTAGTTTTTTATTTTTATTTTAATGCCTGTAAATAAAATAAAATGCAGAAAAAAAATGAAAATAAAATGTGAAAGAAAAATAAAAAGTGCATTCAGTATGATGCTATCCTCTTTGACAAAACCGAAGCTAATGAGGTTTTCTGCATACAACCTAACCTATTGAACCTGCAAACTCGCACAATCCAGGTAAGTTAGGTGCTGGTTTCTGGGGTTTAAACTATAATTTTCAGATTTAGACATTCGCATGAAGCAACCAAGAGAACTTGCATTAAACTTCACCTATAAGCCTAGAAATCTGAAAAGGGGAAAGATAAACATTTAATCCTGCATGCAGAAAATAACTCCTTCTTTCTTGCCAATGAGGTGCAACTCTCTGAATTTTCTGTATTAAAAATTGGTCATTATACAACAACAGAATCTCTGGTTTCCCAAACCCAGTCTATGGAAGAAAACAGCCTCAAAGCAGGCCCAGAATGGCCCTCTGGCCTTCAGCACTGCAACTCTTCTTACAACAATTTCCTACCCAGTCCAATGTAAAGGAAATATCCAGACAAAGTGGAAGAAAAACACCACAAAAGCAGGCCCATAATGGCTTATTGCCTTTGGCTCTGCAACTCTGCCCGTAGTGGTTTTCCGACCCTCGTACCAATCTATGCTTCCACTTTTAAAGTTCTGGTAAATTGCTTCTCCTTCCATGACGGTTCGTTTCATCTTCCAAATTGCTTCGTTTCACCTTCCCCGCCTTTCCATTGCTTTTGACTTTATGCTCGACATTGAGACGCTTGATCTTCTCTATGAATTGTAATGCCTCTGTAGCCCTTACACATGTACGCCATGTGTTTCGCACTTTTTTGCATGTTCTATAATGGCCCCATGTAAATCATGACAAAAAATAGCATGTCGCGATATCGCGACGTTTTTATGCATGCAACTTTGCTCCTTTACTTTCATCGCAAAAATGCGACATGTCACGATATCGTGACATTTTTCTGCATGCAACTTTGCTCCTCTACTTTCACTATGAAAACATGAACATGTCACGAAATCATGACATTTTTCTGTCAATAGCCTTGCAAATGCAACTTGTCGTGAAATCGTGACGTTTTTCATCTCCGTACGCCTCTGCTGCTTCTTGTCGCAAAATCGTGACATTTTTCATCTCCGTATGCCTCGACTACTTCCTGTCATGAAATCGTGACGCTTTTCATCTCCGTACGCCTCAACTGCTTCCTGTCACAGAAATCACGATGCTTTTCATCTCCGTATGCCTCGGCTACTTCCTGTCGTGAAATCGTGACACTTTTCATTTGGAGCTATCTTGCGGCTTTCTGTCGCGAAATCGTGACGCTTTTCCGTTCCATACCACTTTGCTAGCTTTTCGTCATGAAATCATGACGCTTTTCTATTTCAGGCCCCTTTGCTGCTTCCTATCGCGATATCGCGACGTTTTTTCGCTTCGTGCCCCTTTGCTGCTTCTTGTCACGAAATCACGACAACTTTAGTGCCTTGCCCTGTTTGACTGGTTTGACCACGATTTTGTGACATGTCATGATTTCGTGACAATTTTCCATTCTGTCTTTCTCTCTCCTCTATGGACCACGATTTCACAACATGTCACGATATCGTGACAATTTCTCTTCATGATGCATCTTCTTGCTTGCATGGGCTTGAAAGCTTGACATGTCGCGATATCGCGACAATTTTTCATTTCTAGCCGCGACGGAGCAACATGTCGCGATATCGTGACAACTTTTCATTTTCGGCACGACGGAGCAACATGTCGCGATATCGCGACAACTTTTCAATTTTCGGCCACGACGGAGCAACATGTCGCGATATCGTGACACCTTTTCATTTTCGGCCACGACGGAGCAACATGTCGCGATATCGCGACAACTTTTCATTTCTGGTCGCGACGGAGCAACATGTCGCGATATCGCGACACTTTCTTTTTCTTGCTATATTTTGCTCTTCCTTTGATTTTTTTAGCATCTGGGCCACTGTGGTCTTCTTTGAAAGCATGCAAAAAAGGTGGGTCCCCAATTTTGGGGTGTGTTGTGGATCAGCCACAACAGGGTTAACATTGGCAAAAATTTGATCTCTCATGGAGCAGTTCGGCCATGGTAGCCTTCTTTGGGAGACAGAGAATGACAATGTAAAACCTCGACATCTATTTTTTGATGCCAAGAGATTAAGTACAAGAGCACTTGGTCCGGAAATTTTTAGTGGTTTTGTTGTGGTTTGTCATTTTTATATTTTGGTTGTTTTTTATTATTATTATTATTATTATTATTTGGTATTCGTTCTGAGGGGAGACGAACTCCATTATGGTACTCGTCCTAGGGTGGGAAGAGCGCGCCTCTGAGGAAAAAGCGCTCATTCCATGCAGGGACGAATACCAACAAGCAAAAAGTATAAATATGTGAAAATGATGGATTTGGCTCATTTGCACTGTTCAACGATTACGATTTGGAGCTCTGAGGAGGAGGTAGATTTTTTGACGCGAAGCGCTGTTGAATTTTCCAGTGACCATGAGTGCACAAACCGGGTCATCAAGCGGCGGAGCCGAAGCGAGACCAGTAAGTGAACTTTCTCCGCAAGTTTTAAGTTGAAAAGTGCAAATTTGTTTTTATTATGTTGTTCTTTTGTTTAAGACATGGAACCCTAATTAATTAATGAAAATGTGAATGATTTGATTTAAATACCATGAAATGAAATGAAACATGTATGCAAACCGATGGAAACCTAGATAGAAAACCGTAGAATAAACCCAAATGAAACTTAGAGTAACACCTTAGGGTAACCACGGTTATAAAAATGTTTTTTTTTTTTTATGTGAATGGTAAAACGTAGGTCGAAACCGTAGGTAAACCATGTCACTTTTTTATTGTTTTTATGATGAAAACCTAGATTTTAAAAAAAAGGATGAAATATTTTTTTTGTTGGAATGGTAAAATTAGGTAAAACCGTAGGTAAACCATGTCAATTTTTTGTTGTTTTTATGAAATGTAAGATGAAAACTTGATGAATTTTTTTGTTTTGAAATGGTAAACTTAGGTAAAAACCGTAGGTAAACCATGTCAAATTTTTTGTTGTTTTTATGAAATGTAAGATGAAAACTTGAATTTTTTTGTTTTGAAATGGTAAACTTAGGTAAAAACCGTAGGTAAACCATGTCAAATTTTTGTTGTTTTTATGAAATGTAAGATGAAAACTTGATGAATTTTTTTGTTTTGAAATGGTAAACTTAGGTAAAAACCGTAGGTAAACCATGTCAAATTTTTGTTGTTTTTATGAAATGTAAGATGAAAACTTGATGAATTATTTTGTTTTGAAATGGTAAACTTAGGTAAAAACCATAGGTAAACCATGTCAAATTTTTGTTGTTTTTATGAAATGTTAGATGAAAACTTGATGAATTATTTTTTTTCGTTTTGAAATGGTAAACTTAGTTAAAAACCGTAGGGAAACCATGTCAAATTTTTGTTATTTTTATGAAATGTAGGATGAAAACTTGATGAATTTTTTTTGTTTTGAAATGGTAAACTTAGTTAAAAACCGTAGAGAAACCATGTCAAATTTTTGTTGTTTTTATGAAATGTAGGATGAAAACTTGATGAATTATTTTTGTTTTGAAATGGTAAACTTAGTTAAAAACCATAGAGAAACCATGTCAAATTTTTGTTGTTTTTATGAAATGTAAGATGAAAACTTGATGATTTTTTTTTGTTTTGAAATGGTAAACTTAGGTAAAAATCGTAGGTAAACCATGTCAAAATTTTGTTGTTTTTATGAAATGTAAGATGAAAACTTAGACTAAAATGGGTGAATTTTTTTGTTTGGATGGTAAAACTTAGGTTAAAAACCATAGAGAAACCATGTCAATTTTGTGTTTTTTTTTTTTTTTGTAAATTGTAACGGATGTACATGTGAATGAATGTTGTTACTGTATATTGATGCATTTTTGAATATGTGATGGTGATTTGATGCATGTTTTTGATGTGTTTATGTTTTGTGATATGCAGGGGGTGAAGAGTCGACATCGGGTACCGACTATTTTTTCTAGTGCCCACGAGGCATTGAGTGCGGAGGACTGGGAGTGGCTTGACGCCTTGGGGCTCAAGCATGTGGCACGATTGGAGGCAGTGGTTGGGGATCGGGTGTACTTGATAGCTTTGATCAGTCTGTGGGATGTTCGGACAAACACCTTCCATCTCCCAATAGGGGAGATGACAGTTACCTTGGAGGATGTGTATCAGATTCTTTGAATTCTGATAGACGGGGTGCCCATCTGGATGATGCCACAAGGCCATAGGATGGCTGTACTAACTCGGTGCTTTGGACATGGGGACTTGGGTGAGGAGGACACGGTGCAGAAAGCAGAGGAGGATTGTCAGGTGGGTGGTATCCTAGTGCGGTGGTGGTATGAGAGGAGGGTGTTGGGAGTGAGGCATGCACTACTCATGAGCCTCATTTCCAACATGTTGTTGCCAGACTCCTTGGGGGTGAGGTTCCCATGGAACCTACTAGAGGTGGTGTGGCAGTTAGTGGATTGTCCTGTGACAGAGCCGGTGATCATGAGATGGGGACAGACGCTTTTGGCTCAACTATATGATGAGTTATATAAGGTCCACTATCGAAAGCAGAAGGGGATTGGATGTAGTTACTTATCGCAGTGCTGGGCCTAGCAGCATATCGTTGTAGAGCGACCATGAGGGCTACCTTGGACTACATGGGTTGACATGGTGGATCGAGACATTGGTTATGGGGCTTTATGGTATCGAGCTGAGGAGCGAGGGTAGAGTCAACAGTTTGCAGGAGATGTGGACCATTACGTGGATGCATTGGCCTGATTGACTCTAGGAGATGTGGTGTGGAGGCCATATCGGGATTGTATCGCATGGCCAAAGTTTGATGAGTGGCTTTGATGGGACCAGAGGGGAAGGTGGGTCATTGGATGACATGGGACAGAGCAGGAATACTTCCATTATCTCTGAGTGACACAATAGTTTGGGGTACGCTAGGGGTTTCCTGGGGAGCCCTTAGTCTATCGACATTAGAGCGATGAGAGGACGCTAGCTACATCGATCCTTGAGCCACTAGGGGAGGAGGCAAATGAAGTACTGGACACTTCGAACGTGGATGACGTTTGAGTTATTGTCGAGTACCAGGAGTGGTGGACACTCTGATAATGGTGAGGTGAGGGGCCATTGGGATGGAATGAGGCAGCGGGAGGCAGAGAGAGTGCAGAGGTACCAGGAGAGGGTTGGGGAGCTCCTGTTGATGTGGACAAGGTGGAGGTGGCAGATGCGAGAGAGGACTTTGGTGAGGAGGAGCAGCCAGAGATGCAGGATGCTCTGGAGTAGGTTGATGCTCCAGAGAGGCTAACGCAGCCAGTCGTGTTGCAGGATATAGAGGCAGGGTTGCACGATTGACAGAGTTATTACAGAGGCAAGATCAGGAGCTTGGGGATGCACTGCAGGAGAAGGATCTTCTATAGGCGTAGCTGGGGCAGTGTGAGGCTAACCTTACGACATACCATCAGTGGGCGAGGGACTTGGAGTGACAACGGGATGAGCTAGAGGATGAGGTTATCCACCTTGGTGGGCAAGTACCTGCATTCTTTGGAGGTGGATCATCGCGACGCTCGAGAGGGAGCGACATGGAGCAGACAACATCCTCGCAGTGAAGGCGACAAGATGAGGGAGAGGCCAACGGGCATGGTGTAGGGGCGAGCAGTAGCCACCCTGAGAGGTCTTAGAGGACCCGCACCATGGGGGGTAGTTCCCATCACACCGATCCTATGTGATCATGGTGGACGACGCCCTAGACTTGGGGATTTTGGTGTATGATTGTGGGGTCAGAGGACCAGTTTTGTAGCCTGCGAGCAATTTTGTTATGATATATATATATATATATATATATATATATATATATATATATATATGA
Organism: Wollemia nobilis; assembly: GCA_028583015.1. Lineage (NCBI taxonomy): Eukaryota > Viridiplantae > Streptophyta > Pinopsida > Araucariales > Araucariaceae > Wollemia > Wollemia nobilis. The sequence goes on along the minus strand of JAQPPZ010016892.1, from coordinate 4,001,858 downwards.
TGACTCTTTTTGGTGTTTATACATTTTTCATGATTTATTTTGATGTACATGTTTTTACATTGATGTATGCATATGCGATTATGAATGTGATGGGTCTACTTTGTATGATGTATGCATATGGAATGAATGAAATGAATTGTTGATTATTTTTTGATGCACCATAGACTGTGCAAGATTTGACTAACTTGCTATAGTAATGGGATAACTTTGTGGAATGCTTGTGCATGTGAAAACTTTGTTTTTGTATTTTTTCTATTTTTTGATGGTGATGTACGGAATGAAATGTACCGGTTGTTTGAAAATGTAGTTAAGCTTTTCTAAGATGTAGATATTTTAACTAACTAGCCAAGACTGTATATTTATCTCGCAAGAATTTTGAACAAGGTCTAAATCTAACTTAAATTTAACCAAGTTATTTTACATCCCTGTGTGTGCAATTGAGTTCGTTTATGTGGTATTTATCAGGATACCGCCAGTGCCAGATAGGCTATCAACCAAACCTGTACTGAGGATCACCTAATTAGCTCCACTAACTCTGTTGTTATATTTAGCAAGATTAATCCATGGGACAATCTAAGGTACCATAAGCGAGCTCATCCACATGCAAACATTGGTGTGCGCACATGCAAAGCTAATGTGACAGACATATCGTCATGTAGGTAGGATACCGCCATTGCCAGGTAGGCTGTCCACCAAACCTGTAATGAGGATCACCTAGATGGTTTTCGAATGCTGAGAATTCTAGGGATTCAAGTTCAAGTTATTTATTGGCTGAATGATTTGGGAGACTTGCTCATCGATATAGTGAAGAAAATCACTGTTTATTTTTCTATTTATGTTTCTTTTGTTTTTTTTGAGGAAGGATTTGGAATAGTGGTGATAACCACTGTGATTTGATTTTGTATTTTTAGCTTTGTAAATTTGAACTTGTGAATGGCCTTGATCCTTTTAGGTCTTGGGGATGACTACCCTTCCTTGGCAGGGACGTGTAGTATGAATCGTTACGACTTTGGGAACCAAGGGGATAATGAAGAGGATGAAGTAAGGGCATTGATATTTGAGGCCTTGGGGATGACTACCCATCCTGGTTAGGGGCAGATAGTATGAATCCTTACAACTTGGAGACCAAAGGGATAATAGAGAGTATGAAGTAAAGGCATTGATCTATTAGGACTTAGGGATGACTACCCATCCTGATTAGGGGCGGATAGTACGAATCCTTACAACATGGAGATCAAAGGTGAATGGAAAGGTTAGGATGATGGTTTGTTGAAATTTTGTTTGTGAAGGGCGTTGATCCTTTTAGGTCTTGGGGATGACTACCCATCCTTGGTAGGGACGTGTAGTACGAATCTTTACAACTTTGGGGACCAACTATGATTTGGATTTGTGGGAGTGGTGAAAACCACTATTTATTATGGTGAATGGATGGGGAAGAGATCGTCCTTTTGTCAATTATCAACATTCTAGAACCATTCGCACAAGGGGATGAACAGGCTAATCTTTCAGTTATGGTACCCAAGACTGCTTTATAGGTTTTTCTTGCCTTCACACAACTTAGGAATTATTTTATGTGTGTTAATTTGTGTTGGAATGCTACGTAACAAGACATGATCCAAGTAAAAATTTTCTCGTGTAAAATCCGTTTAACTATGTATAGTTTTGGCTAGAAATTTAAAGAGAGCTAAATGACGAAAACCCTATATACATTAGGAAACAACTAACAAGGCTAAAAAATGGTGATGGTGCTATTCTAGAGGTATGCATTTATGAAAATGGATTTAATGTGGAAAATGATGGAATTGCCAAGTGATGACAGTCTATGGTGCAATTGACTTGTATCACCTAGCGAAGTATGCAATGTATGGATGCAATGCCTAATGCAACCTATATTTTTGTATTTTGATTTTTATGAGAATGCAGGAAATTGAAATGCAATTGTTTTTGGGATTTTTGATTTTGTTTTGTTTTTTTTTTCTGAGTATGCATGGAATTGAAATTCAATTGTTTTTGTTATTTTTGATTTTTTGTATTGTTTTTGTTTATTTTTGAACATTTATTTTGACCAAGCAGTTATGGGAACGCTTGGAGCTTTTGGTGTTTGACCAAAGGGTTTATGAATACCTGTGGAGCATTTTGGGGTTGACCAAGCGATTATGAGAATCCTTGGAGCTTTTGGCTTGACCAAAGGGTTTATAGATACCTTTAGGGCATTTAGGGTTGACCAAGCGATGATGAGAATCCTTGGAGCTTTTAGCTTGACCAAAGGATTTATAGATACCTTTGGGGCATTTAGAGGTGACCAAGCGATGATGAGAATCCTTGGAGCTTTTGGCTTGACCAAAGGGTTTATAGATACCTTTGGGGTATTTAGGGTTGACCAAGCGATGATGAGAATCCTTGGAGCTTTTGGCTTGACCAAAGGGTTTATAGATACCTTTGGGGCATTTAGGGTTGACCAAGCGATGATGAGAATCCTTGGAGCTTTTAGTTGGACTATGGCTCTCTAGACGTGGAACGACCTCAAATGACTGATGTTCAAGGGTTCTTTTTCCTTGATTCCTTCAAGAGAGGCAAGCCAGTATGTTCCAGGTCCTATTCTACTATCAATGACATAAGGAACTAACCATTTTGCTAAAAAATTGTCTAGTAGATGGGACGACAAATTAGAATTCTACTGGTTCTCTTTTAAGACCAAGTCACCAACCTGAAATTCCCTGAGGTGGACTTTCATGTTGTATGCTCTCTTAAGTCGCTCTTAATAGATACGCAAATGATCAAGAGCATTAACACGATGTTCATCGAGCAACGTTAGTTGATCTAACCAGGCCTGCCACGTAGTGTCATCATCGATGAACTCTTGCATTGAAATGCGCAGGGAAGGGATTTCCAACTCAAAAGGCATAACTACCTCGGAGCCATACACCAGTGAGAATGGAGTTGCCCCAGTGGGCATCCGAATGCTGGTGCAATAAGCCCATAGGGCAAGTAGGATCTGAATGTGCCAGTCCTTATGATTGTCTGCAATTGTCTTTTTAAGAATGGTGACTAGCATTTTGTTGGATGCCTCTGCTTGCCCATTTGCCTGCAGATAATAGGGTGTTGAAAAATTATGCTAAATTTTGTACTTTGTGGTCAAAGCACACACATATTTATTCTTGAATGGTGTCCCATTATCTGACAGGATCTTGGATGGAATACCAAAATGACATATGATATTATGCAAAATAAACTCCACAATGCAGGATCCAGTCGTAGAGGTTAGCGGAATCGCTTCCACCCACTTGGTGAAGTACTCTGTGGTTGTTAAAATAAATGTGTGACGACCAAACGACATAAGAGAGATATTTCCAATTAAGTCAAAGCCCCACTATAAAAAATTCCAAACCTATTGGATTGGCTGCAAGGCCTGAGAAGGTACATGTGTCAAATTAGCATGGTGTTGACACTTCACACACTTCTTCATATATGCACAACAATCTCTCTCTAAAGATGGCCAATAATAACCCATGCGAAGAATGCGCTTTGCGATGGCCATACCGCTAAAGTGGCCACCACATGTACCATCGTGAGCTTGGGTGATCGCCCAAGTGGACTCTTGTTGGTCCAAACAATGAAGGAGAATTCCTTCATAATTTTGACGATACAAAATGTCTCCTAACAAGACATGCTTTGCCTCTTTTTGTTTGAATGATATTTTCATGGCTTGTGTCAATCCAAGTGGGAGGTTACCTAGCTTGAGGTAATCCTGAATGGGTCTATACCAATCCTGCTGATCAAAAACCTTGATAGTATGAATGGCCAATCCCTCTTGAAGTCCATCCCTAACAAAAGCTGAGCGGGAAAGAACTTGCAAAAATAACATGGTGTTGCTATTAAGAGAGGTCGGGGAGAACAAGGATCCCCAGTTGGCTTGAGTCAAACAATCTTGAATTTGAGAGAACTTATCTGGAGATGGTTCAATCTGGATCAGGTGGATTCCTGGTGTCATATTAGAGCTTGCACGCTCCATCGCAGATTAGGATAATGTTTTAACCTGAATAGTTGTCATTTCACCAGAAGGGTCTTACGGGATGAGTGACCCCAAGGAGGCCATAGTATCCGCAAAATGATTTGATGATCGAGGGAGTGCCTCGATGTCATACCATTCAAGTTGTTCCAGGAATTTGTCCACAAGGGCTTTGTAGGCCTGCAAAACTAGACATTTACATTGAAAAATCCCCTTCACTTGATTGACAATTAACTATGAATCACCAAAGATGTTTAGACGTTTAATATTCATGGTGATTGATGTCTGAAGACCTATGAGCAAGGCTTCATATTCTACATTGTTGTTGGTGCACGAGAAGTCTAATTTAAATGAAAAAGGCATCGGATCACCTTGCAGAGTGAAGAAAAAAAATTCTGTGCCACCCCCTTGCTCACATTTAGAACCATCAAAGAATAGGGTTATGTCAGCCTGTGACTCAGGCTCATCAGAATCTGGCGATTCTAAAACATGGAAGACCCCATCATTAGGTAGTTCAAAATTCAGAGGCTAATCATCTTCAAGAGGAGCCTCGACTAGTTGATCGGTTATGACTTGACCTTTTATGGATTTTTGTCCAATGAACTCTATGTCAAACTCCATCAACAACATAATCCATTTCGCCGTGCGGCTACTATGATAAGTATGACTCATAATGTATCACAATGGATTCTCCTTAGACATAACATACGTCTTATTACTGAGCATGTAGTGGCATAGCTTTTTGGTAGCAAACACCACTGCCAAGCGCAGCTTTTCAACGTATGCATAGTTAAGTTCATAACTGACCAGGGTGTGGCTAAGATAGTATATAGCCTATTCTTTGTGAAGTTCATTTTTCTAGGATAGCATGGTGCCCAGTGCCACATCAGTAGTTGAGATGTATAAATATAATGGCACTCCTGGTCTAGGTGGTGCCAGTACTGACAGTGATGCCAAGTACTATTTAATGTCATCAAAGGCTAACTAGCACTCGTCATCCCAATGAAATGTGACCCCCTTATGCAATAATTTATTCATAGGTCGGCACTTGTCAGATAACTATGCTATGAAGCGCTTGATCGACGCAACCTTTCCTTGCAGACTCCGGAGCTGCTTGATGGTGGTTGGGGGAAGCATTTCAAGGATTGCCTTGACTTTTTTTGGGTCCACCTCGATTCCTCGTTTGGAGACTATGAAACCCAAGAGCTTTCTAGATGTGATGCCAAAGACACACTTCTTGGGGTTTAGTCTGACTTTATGTTCAATGAGGTGATCAAGGACCTTGCTCAAGTCATCGAGGTGATCTGGGCGCAAAAGAGATTTGGCCAACAAATCATCCATGTAATCTTCCAAATTCTTGTGCATGTAATCATGAAAGATGTACATCATGTCATGTTGGTAAGTGGCACAAGCATTTTTAAGGCCAAAATGCATGACCTTATAGCAAAATGTCCCCTAAGGCATTGTGAATGCCATTTTTAGTTTGTCCTCAAGATTGATACGAATCTGATTGTATCCTGAGAAACCATCCATAAGGGAAAGCATTTCGTGGCCCGCTATGGCATCTACCAATGTGTCAATGCTTGGCAAGGGAAAATCATCCTTAATACTCGCTTTGTTAAGATCTTGAAAATTAGTGCATATGTGAATCCTCCCGTTAGGCTTCTTGACGGGAACCATGTTAGACAACCATGGAGGATAATCCAAACAGATGACAAACTGGGCATCCAACAATTTTTGTAACTCATATTTTACCATTAAGGCCACTGTTGGGTGCATCTTGCATAGTTTTTTCTTGACGGGCTTGATTGTCGAATCAAGCATTAAATTATGCGTGACTAGCTGTGGGTCTAGTCCCGACATATCCTTGTATGACCATGCAAAAACCTCCTTATTTTCCTTAAGAAGGGCAACATAATTGGCTTGCTATTTGGGGGAAAGACTTACCCCCAACTTGAGAATCTATGGATTCATTGGATCTATGCCGATTTCTACATCAGTCGTTGCCTCGACCGACATGTGGGATCCGTATTCCAACTAATGTGGAATGGGAATTAGATGGATATCATTTACTGAATTAAGATCATCATTAGGAACGTCAAGTTCCTCTTCAGCATGAAAGACATCTTGAGTCTGTCTTCGAGTGAAATGAAACATCCCACTGTAAGGCCAATACTCTGATGGGGATGGTGGTGTGTCAACGTGATCCCAATCTATAGCCTCTATGTCTAGATGCAATGATCATTTTGGATTGGCTGGATCATGGATGGGGGTGGTCAAGTCAATGGAGATCATGTTTATGAGATGATGGTAACCTCCATTACCGTAGATGTGATAACTCTGACATTTGGGATGCTCTTGATGCATTGGGTATGGCTCTGTAGGCACTGGCACAAAGGGATCAGCCCTATGCTTGGACATGCAAACAAGGTCTACCCTAGGCACTGATGGTTTGATAGGGTCTCAAGGTAGAAGATGCTCGCTGTGTACCTGGAGTGGAAGGTGCAGTAATTGCTATAACTATGCCAGGTTGAGGTGCCACCCATGTCTTGGACCCATGTGCAAATGTTCAAACATGTCATCTATGTCCAAGGGATAATGTTGTTGCCTTTGTTGCATTTGTCACATGTGGTTGAGATAAGCCATCTCAGTTTCATCTTTCGACTCACTATCGGAGAACCATAGGCCTTCATTGGCTCCAATTACTGCTTGCGACATGGGAAGCTCATCTTGCTCAAGCAAATTAATATGGTCCCAACGAGGTTGTTCCGCTCTCTACGGGTGGACCGGATTATCTTGAAGTGGCATGTGCTCAACTGGAGCAACCAATGGGAACATCGTCAGGAAGCTTTCCTGATCATCATTCATTGGATATTCGTGAGAATGATCGTACTTTGACTCATCTTCCAAAGACCCTTCTTGGTCTTGTCCATCTTCCCCTTGTGGGTGAGTCTGTGAGGTTTCTCCTTGTTCGATCGAAGGGGAAGGGTTGTTGAGGTCAACAAGGTTGTTTGTTTGTAATGGGAAATAATCCCCCAATGTATAAGTTGTATTTGGATTGGCATATAGATCTGATGCCAACCCATCCTTGTTGCCTATGCCTAGGCCTTGCATGTTTTCGACCAAGATGTCAAGGGGCAAAGGGTGATTAAACCCTACTCCTGAATTTTCATAAGGCATTTGGTATCTTGGTTGGCATAAAACATGCACTCCTTGTTCATACTTGCCTAACCTATATCCGTGCCAATTGCATTGGCTAAGATATCGTAATGTGAAGTTTGGGTTAGACAGATAATGGACATCCTCCACAAAGGGCTCTTCATCTTCCTCTTATCGTCGGTAAGGTTCAACGCCATGATCTAGGCCCCTAAAAATAAAGTTTGTCTGATTAGGTGGGTAGCCTAGAGGAACCACGTAGCCTATGGGGAATTGAGGTCTTCCCATGTCTTGCATAGACTGAAGTGTGGGCGTTGCTACAACATTGCACACTATATACTCCCCCATGCCTGTGGTAGACATCTCAACAGTAATCATTGGCGATTGAGAGGAAGCGAATGGGAGTTCTCCCGCAGTCCACTCCATGTGGGGTGAACTAGGCGTCTTGACTTCCATTCTATTAGGCATCTCTTCTGTCGAGATGGTGGAGACTAAAGGTGGTTCTGCTTCCAGGGGCTTCTTTCCTTTGTCCGTTGGTGTGGCCACCATAGGTGGCATTGTTGTGGGAGGACCGGATGAAGAAGATGCACCTGCCTGGGAATTTGATTGATTTAGTAATGGAGATTCTTGCTTAATTAGACCCCTTTTAGATGGATTTAACTGGAAATCCACATGCATTGAAAGAAGGGTCAACTACGGCATTAAATGCACTGAATTAAAATATTTAAAAGGTTCTAAATCTGCGGGGACCACGTGCACTTGTCCTTCAAATGTGTACTTTAAACATTGATGAGCAATTGAAGGGACACACTTCATATCCCGGATCCAAGGCTGCCCAAGCAAGATATTGTATGCCATCTCACCTTCTAAAATGTGGCACAATGTATGAATGGTCTTTTGTCCCACTTGTATGGGTAGTACAATTGTGCCAACTGTCAAGCATATCCTGTCATTAAATGCTCGAAGAGTGTAAGTGGAAGGTACAATGTGAGAGGTTGGCAACTTCAAATGTTTCAGTGCAATGGTTGTAATAATGTTACTGGATGAACCAGTGTCTACCAACACCCACTTATATGAAGTACTATTGACCCACACAATAATGTGCAGGGGTGGATCCGCTACATCCCTAGTCACCATTTTTAATTCATCTTCCATAAAGGTGATGACTGGTTCGGTACACTGTTTGACATGCCCCACAAAATTGTTGAACGAATTCGCTTCATGGGGGTGCAACTCAATTGCCTTTAATATCTCCATGAGAGCTTCCCGATGGTGTGCTGATTGTTGAATAAGCTCATATATGAAGAGCCTAGCCGATGTGGTCCGTAGACTTTGAGTAAGTCTAGTTCAAATCGTGGCCACTGGTCTAGGTGGGGGCAGCTGTGTAGGATTCGATTGAGGTTGTGACATGGATGGAACTTCCCTTGTGGTCATTAGGGGGTAGCTCCTGGGTATCTCTTGTTTCTTGTCACAATGTTGATCATCCCAACATACCCCTCCATGGGGTAATTTTGTTGCACTTCATTGACATGAAGAGGTTTCGCTTGTGCATCATGTGCGGGTAAAGGATTTCTGAAAACACCCATTTGTTGGTTGTTGGGTGCGATGGGGTTATCCACTACCAATGTGTTATTGTCAATGAGGTCTTGCACTAAACCTTTGAATTTCCAACAGGCATTAAGGTCATGCCCTTTCCTTCTATGGAATCTACAGTAAAGATCCTCTTTGTAGCCCTTAGGCTTTGGCGCATTAGGATCAATTTTTTGAATCTCTGGAAGGTTAATCAAGTTTGCCGCTAACAAATGGTCAAACAAGGAGTCCCTGGACTCGGTGTATGGTGTAAATTGTTGCCTAGGGCAACGCTATTGATTGTTGTCCTATTTTTTATTATCTTTCTCATATTTATTGTGAGGCACCGCCTGATAATTAGCATTTGGAGGCTATGTTGCTGGGGCAAGCTTAGGGGCATTGATAGCAACTTGATTGACCACGACGGGTTTTTGTTGCGTATTCCCTATTTTGGTGCTCTTGTTCCATTCTTTTTTCTTAGGCTTGGCAATTTTGCCATCCTATATCTTGATCTCTTTGATAATTCTAGCTTGCACCAGAGCTTCTTCTAAAGTGACGTATTGCTATAGCTGCAACAGCACAGAGATCGATCGCAAATAGCTCTTTGCAAACATTTGAGTTAGGTCAAACATAGGAGGGAGGTAGGATAGCTTTGAAAGCAACGTCCTCCATCGATTACCATATGCCACCATAGATTACTCCTCATATTGCTTGAGGCTAGCTAGATCACTTAGTGACGCCTTTTTCTTTGTGTTGAAAGCGAAACATTCTAAGAACGCATCCACTAGCTGATCCAAGTTGTAGATGCTATGCTTTGGTAGATGGGTAAACCAATCCGAGGCATGTCCTACGAATGTGGTTATAAATTTTCTTAATAACAATGCATCATTGTCTTGTATACTGAAGCATTGGCTCAAAAATTGAGTCACATGCTCTTGAGCATCCTCATCCCCTCGAAAGAGCGCCAACTGGGGCAGCTTAAAATGTTTGGGGTATGGAGGTGCTGGCACTGACGGATGCACATGATGACTATGAAGTTGGCGTAAGGTATGCTTTTGGGGCCCAACAGTCTTGAGTTCCATAGTCTCTAAGCATTCTAACAACACTTTGTATGCATCGGAGGACTTAATCTCCTCCTTGGTTTGCTCCCGCTGTGGGTTGCGGGGAACTTGAGGCCTTTGGAGGGATAATTGGGTAGCATCCCTTATACCTTAATAGGGCATTTCAGCCCACTCTTCTTCTTGGTCATAATCCTCATAAGCTTCTTGAGGAGTGTCTGGCCTAGGCCTGTAAACATTGATGGGTGCTCGCGGAGGATGCCCATCATGGTTGTGGGGAGTGGCCTTCCGCTCAGGTCTAGGAGGTCTTAGAGGCAGTGCTTGATGAAGTCATGAAGACCTATCTCGTACTAGGGGGTTGTGCCTCACATACATCTTAGATTATTGTGCATGAGGTAATGGGGCCTTCTTAGGTGCATTGTTGTGAAACAATTCAGTTGTCTGACACTGAATGCGCTCTTGATTAAGGCGACACAAATGTTCTAATTACTGTTGGTCTTGCCTAAGCCACGTGATTTGCGCTTGGTGGGCAGCTAGTTTGGCAAATTCCAAGTCATTTTGTTCCACCATCTCTTGTTTAGGGGGCCTAGATGCCTCCCCTACATATCTGTCTTGATCTTGGTACTCTAAGACCCCTATATGTTGCTTCCCTCTATCGAGGTTAGAAACATTGACTTGAAGCTCTGGTCTCAATGAGTGATCTGGATATAAAGAGGGTGTAGACGTGCATCGTTCCCATGCTAGGTACTATCCTTGAGGAATGTATTGATCTTCCTCACATCCTCTGTTATATTCATAAAAGGTGCAGGTAGAATTGCCTTGCCCTGTCGGGAGAACCTGATATTCTGGATATGGTCTCGTGTGTTTGACATTAATCAAGGGTATATTAGGAGTAACAAAATAATATGGTTCCTCCTTGTGGACCCTTTGTTGTTCAAGCACTTCATAACTAGGCCATCCATAACGAACTTCCAAGGGAGGCCTTATATTTAGATCAAGTGCTACATGTTGGTTGTTTTCTTGAAAGGATCTTTGCTGCCTGGGAGTACCCCCTAAAGAGGTGCCTCTATAGTCTTGTCTAGTGATGGCATGAGTTGGAGTGCCCCTCAAGGAGGTGCCTCTAAAGTCATGTTTTGTAACTGCATGGTGTGTATTAACTTATGTACCCTACCACCAAGGTGGGATGGCCAAGTCTTTAGGGCTATATCGGAGGCAACTTGTCCCCCTTGGTGCATTCTCTGTAGCTTATGCCCGTGATTGGGCTTGGCTACGAGTGAATACCATGGTAATGACTCTCTACAAGCTACATAGATTTTTATCTTTTGTTTATGATTTTGTTACACTAATAAAAAAATAACATACACACACAAAGCAATGATTATCTCTTTTAAAGATTAATGGTGTGTCCTAAACTAGTTTTGTGTGTTTTTGTTGTTTGTTTTTTTTTTTAAAGGCTTTTTATGAAAACTATTTAAATGCAATTATGAAGGCTCTTGTGACTCCCAAAATGGTCACCCCTTCAATATACCATTGTCGGACCGATATACCAACCTCTCTATATATCCACCCTTACGTGAGGGAGACTATAGGTACATGAGAGCAGATGATACGTGGAACATAGGCGGTACGGAAGGGGGATTGTCCTATTTATGACACATACCATAGAAGAGTTATTCTCGCGTGCTGGGAATCACCACAAAGACACTCGGTCAGCTTTCGTCAGGATTTACATCGAGCAACAGTGACAATCAGGGTGAATGAATGCAAATATCCAAGCCAACGTGGTGATGAAATCCACTGTTGGTCTTACTCAAGGGCTGGGGTTTTACGACCAGCTCCTTGGTTTAAGTAACCACGTGATGTGTGGGGTTCATTTTAACTTGCAAAAAATTGAAACAAGCAAACGAAAAAGAAACTTTCCCTAAGCCATACAAAAACTGAAAACCAGAAATCAGAAAACAAAAATTTGACAGAGGCTTGTTAAAAAGCCCTACCTCTTCTCTGCCCGAAAGGATGTTTCTGATTGGTTGCTCTAAAAAATGCACATAACGATACTCGTCCTTTGGTGAGGCGAATATCAGAATAGTATTCGTTCCAGGGTGATATGAATACCTATTCTTCCCTGGGTGAAACGAATCCCAATTCTGTAATTGTCATTGACAGAAACGAATAACAGTCTGAAGATTGAAAAATAGGTACCTGTAATCAAAACAAGCAATTTTTGATCAAAAATCTAACCTAAAAAAAATAGAGGATAGAGGTCCCACCGTGATTGCCATTGAAAACATGAGATTCTGAAAACAAAAAGGATAGACTAAAAATGCAATGTAAATGAAACTAAAATAACGCTCAAACCCTATGTTATTGAGAAATGCGTAAAAAGAAGGAACATGAACACAAGATATCAAAGCAATATAAAATACGGCCCTTTTATTGATATGCTTTTCAAATTTGTGTTACAATGCATCTCCTTCCTTTTTAGGGGATAGGAGCGTTAAATGTTGGTCTTTTACAACTTGTTTTAGAATTCCTTCTTCCGCGTGCCCACATATAAGATGGGCGAACCAAAATGTTGTCGCCGCTTGTGTTGGTAAAAGTAGATTCCTTGCTGCTCCTCTAATGCTAAAAATCTACGTTCAAAGAAACAAACAAAGAATCAGTAGCACCTGTGTATGAAAAATAAAAGATAAATATAATGATGGTTAAAATGAGTCCAAATAAATTGAAAATTTGACAAAAGCATAATCATATAACTAAAAAAATACTGCAAAAGAAAAGAAAACCTGCAATAAGGCAGGGGGTGCCCGAAGGCAAACCACTCATGGGTGAAACTTTATTTCGACATCAATCCACTTGGGATGGGTCCGAAACCTGTTGTGATGTGTTTTCGGCAAATTGGTAGGGTATTGTAGTCAGAAAATTGGGTTTTTGGTCTTGATTCGTGCCTTCAAAAGTCACCCAATAACCTCTCTTTCGATTAAGAGATTATGGATGTAAAAGCACACATTGTAAGTAAACTAGCAGCACTTCATCACTCAAAATGCTCCTTCTCTGTATATATTTTGGGTGAGGAAGCTCACCATTTTATAGACCCAAGGGGTCTCTTTGAATTAACATGCAGAAGTGTTACTTTGCATGAATGCTTTTTTTTGTGAAGATAAGACTTCTTCTTGATCAAGGGCTTCTTAACTGCTTCTACAACTGCTGCTGCATGCCTAAAATAACTCACTCGCACTCCCATGCAATGAAGGGAGAGTTAGGTAGCTAATTTGAGTTGTCATGAAAAAGCCTACTCTCACTCTCATGCAATGAAGGGAGAGTTAAGTGGCCAATCCGAGTTGTCCTAAAAAGCTCACTCTCATTCCCATGTAGTGAATGGAGAGTCAAGTGGCAGATATGAGTTGTTAAAAGAACTCACTCGCACTCCTATGCCATGAAAGGAGAGCTAAGTGGCAGTTCTGAATTGTCATGCACCGAGGTTTGACTTTTTGCCAGTCAAACCTGGCATTCGTCCCACCCAGAAGCGAGCACTAATAATCATACTTGGGTGAAACGAGTATTAGTCTACACTCATATTTGGGTGGAGCGAGTACCAGTCTGCACTCGTCTTTGGGTGAAGCGAGCACCAGTCTACACTCATCTCTGGGTGAAGTGAGTACCAATCTACACTCGTCCCTGGGTGGAGCGAGTAAGTAGCAAAGTGTCTAAAATGTGCCAAATTGATCTTTGACTTGTAAAACTATTGTGTGAGTGGTTAGAACCACTGTTTAAACTCTGGGGGCTGCCCTGGGGGCTATGTGTGTTAATGCAATCAGTGTTTGCAGTCACATAATCAGATTGGTGCTATTTTGGTGTCTACAAAACCTACCTCGCATGGCCTCACATACCCATTTGACCCTATGCCCCCTTGGGCTATAAAGTGGATCAATTTCAACTAATTTCTAAGAGGAGTCTTTGCAATATTTCACCATGAAGTTCTACCATGATTTATCCCCAATTCATTGTGCATTTTCCCTTAATATCTCCATTAAGCAAAGGAGGTTTTCAAGTGATTCCAAAACATAGAATTTTTTACAAAACCAATCCATTAGACTGAATCATATCCCCAAATTTTATGACAACACCCCTAGGAGTAATTCAGACCCAATCCCAAAGGAATTCATGGAAAAAATCACCATATTTTATGGCCATCCCACTCTAGGACGATCCTCGAATTGTGACAATCCTAAATGGCTCACCCAAGGATGGCCATATATTGGAGTATGATTTCTCTATTATTTTTTGTATAGATCAATTCTAGAGTAGATTATATGCCTTATGTTAAAATTTGGTGCAATTTCGAGTTGTTTGCCATCTGTTATCATGCTTTTTGTGTTTTACAGTCCTAAATGGCTCACCCTGGGATGAACACAAATATGAGCATAATTTCCTTAATATTTTTTATTAGATAATTTACAGAGCACATAATATACATAAATCTAATTTTTGGTAGCATTTAGAGAAATTTTGAATGATATATTATACTTTTCCTCATTCAAGTTCATTGATGCATGCACCTTCACAGTTTCTTCTTAATCCGCACATGCTATTAATCAATTTTAGTTTTCTATGTGTAGATCCAGGTATCATGGTACATGATTAAGGAGAAGTAAGTTAGAACAACTATATAACAAATTGCGGCAGCATCGAAGGCCCACTCTTCAATTGTGAGTGCGAGGAAGACACTGCAAGCATGCCTTGGAATTCTAAAAGGATTTGATCCTTTGAGTATTGTAATTAGTGTATCAATTGAGAGCCCTCAAGAGGACATTTTGTAATCACATATTTTATATTTATATTAATATAAGGATACCCATCCATTTATTTCATATACTTGTCATTTTATGCTTGCTTGATGTGTCACTTTCGTAGTTCTTAGATCAAGTAGAACAATACATGCATCTCATTGACCCTTGCTAGGTGCACCATTTTTCCACTCTACACCATCACCATACTGCTCACTTAATGGCCTGAAGGTACATCCCATACCCTCCATCCTTACCTACTCATCTTGACCTATCTCATCAAGAACGACTATTCTCAAATCTCAGTTGTTACCTACACATAACTGTTGGTATTGGGTATTTAATTCTTTGGTTGACCATCCTCCTTGATGAGCCCAATCATTTATAAGTAGGTTTAGTTTAGGGTTAATAAGATTTTCTAAACTAGATGTTTTCCATAATTTATTTTTCATGAGTCTAACTTTAAGATTTGCTTTTCCATAAGTTAGAAAATATATCTACCACTTTTCAATGAGAAGTGATTTCATTATTTTCCTTCACAAGGTGACTAAGAAGCTTTTTATATCCTTAAATTAAGAAATTTCAAAGCTGAAGAAAAAAAAGATACCTAGCAATCATATAATTAAGATTTTCCCTAACATAACGCTTTCAATGGAATAATTTCTCTTTCATAATAGACGATATCTTAATAATTTCCACTTCTTGCTTTTCTTAAAAATTTCCACTTCATTTGCTTTTTCGAAAAAAAAAACATAGCCAACAATAATAAAGTTTATAAAATAACTTTGACTTTCCCTAAAATAATACTTTCAATGCAATATTAATTTCTTTCTTCTACAATAGACTATATCTTAATAATTCCTACTTCATTTGATTTTCCAAAAAATAAAACATAGCCAACAATAATAAAGTTTTTAAAGTAACTTTCTTTAATATTGAAATTTGTTTGCCAAAAAATAATAACAATATGAAATATCTACTCAATGGAAACATACCATAACATTAAAATCTTATAATTTAATAAAATGGCATCTTTTATAAAAGTATTTTGCTGAAAATATTATTAATACAAAAACATACCATAACTTATAGACTCTTACAATTAATAAAAGAGAACTTCCTCCCAATAATGTATTCTTTCTTTTTTCAATATAGGCTCAAATAAAGCCTAAGAAATCTCTTTATAAAATTATGGTCTATAAAAAGGAAATATAACTCAATTTGAAACCATAATAATTTAATATATCCTTTTTATATAATGACATTCTTTTCAATACATCTTGGGTTTATATGGCTTTGACAGTGCTACTATACCAAGCCCACGTTGATCTTGACAGAGGTTTATTCAAAAGACTTCAATTTACTATTGTCATTGCCAGAGCTCAAAAAACTTTATTTTGTAGTCTCCCCTAGATTATTAAGAACTTGTTTGTTTGGGATCAGCATGGCTCATTGGATAGATGATAATTGTATCTATTAATCAAAATAATAAATGCAACAACCTTTATTTCTAAATAATTTCTTAGCATTAGCTAAACAATCAAGAAATTATATTTGGTAAATAAAGGCTTAAAATAAACATAAGCTTAGCAGTAACATAACTAATGGTAGGGAATACTTCCATAATATGTAAGTGGACTATAGTCATTGCAAAATTAAAAAATAAATATACAAGAAAAGGAATTTAATCAAATATCACATAGGTTTGAAGGTTTTTTTTTTTAAATGCATGGTTTTTACAAGTGTCATAACACAAAACCCATCAATTTTTAGAAAAGGAAACATGACCATTTAATTAATTAAGCATGTTCAAATTTAATTTCCCTGATCCAGCTTCATTTACTGGAAGAAATATAAAAATAATAATTAAACATGGTGCTCTTGAACTTGAGTGTTAAATAAACTTATGCCTAGAATTATTTTCACTCCAAACAAGCATGTAGAAATTTACATTTATCAGGGTGATAATTTGGTAGTCCCAAAACTTTGAAGCAGAGTTGCATAAAAAAAACACATCCAATCCAATGAAAACAAGAAATGCTAAAAGGAGACAAAGCTTTCCATTACTTTCATGCTAATAATTGAGATCCCAAAAGAAGAGCCCTTTTACCATTTCGAAAATTCCTACTTATGCCATATTTTCCCTTTTTTTCCCACCTAAAACTTGAAATTTAAAATTTAAAATTTGGGGCAACTTGTGGAGGTCATAACTTTACGCTCGTTGAACCGATTGACTATTACAATATATTTTAGGAAACATCATGAAATGAGTTAAGCGGGGTGATCCTTGAATTTTTGCACCAAGGCTTGTGTCTAGCCGAAAATCCTCAAATTTGACCTCTAAGACCTTTAAAAATATCTTGCAAGAAAAACTAGTTTTACTAGTTTTTACAAAATTAAACAATTACAATATTTTTTTGGGTGATGCAAGATCACTTTTACACCATTGGATGCTCCTGCATCATACGCCCAGGGTAAATTGAGAAGTGACCTTCACTTCTTTGTTGTTGGAAGAAAACCAAGGCGTTCAACCTCAGCCTTCGACAACCAAGATGAATCTTCAACAGGCTTGCCCTTCCACTTAACCAGATATTCTGCATACTACCTATTTCTTGTTATTTTGCCTAAAAAGGTATCTAGGACCTCTTATATATATTCTATATTTGGATTAGATGTGGGAATACTCCATAATTCTGTGACTGGTCTGCCATTATTGTCACCCTCTGATATTCTGCCAAATTTGAAATGTTGAACACAGGTGATATATTCAGCCCACTTGGCAATTCTACCTCATAGGCATTCCTTGAATCCCATTTCCCTATGACCCTGCATGGTCCAAAATTCTTCATTTTTAACTTGTTATAGGTTTTAGTAGGAAATATTTCCTTTCTCAAGTGAACCATAACTTGATCTCCCACTTGGAACTCCTTAAGTCGTCTCTTCTGGTCTGCTCTTGTCTTGTACTGAGTGTTCATCTTGTTGATATGCTGCTTCACTTCATCATGCAGGATCTTCAGGTGTTCTACAAAGTCCTCAGCCTCAATACTTCTCTTTTCCCCTCTGTCCATCTTTCTCAACTTGGAAGCATTCCTTGGGCTTCTCCCATACACAATATGGAATGGGGATTTATTAGTACTTCTATTGATAGAATTATTGTATGTAAATTATGCCTGTGGCAAAACCAAATCCCATCCCTTGGGATTATCTCCTACCAAGAACCTCAATAGATTGCCCAAAATTTGGTTCACCAACTCTGTTTGTCTGCCAGTCTATGGTTGGTATGCAGAACTAAATTTTAGGTTTGTCTTCAATTTCTTTCGTAAGGCCCTCCAGAAATACCCAATAAACTTGGTATCCTTGTCAGAAACAATACTCTTTGGTAGACCATGTAGGCGTACCACCTCTTTGAAAAAAAACCCTGCAACATGAACTACATCATTAGTTTTTTTGCAGGGAATAAAATGTGCCATCTTTGAAAACATGTCAACCACCACAAATATGGATTCATTCCTCTTCTGTGTCCTTGGTAAGCCAAGAACAAAATCCATGTTGATGTCCTCCCATGACCTATCTAGTACAGGTAACAACTAATATAATACAGTGTTATATATCACACCCTTGGCCATCTGGTATACTCTGCAACTCTGTACAAACTTCTTCACATCTTGCTGCAACTGTGGCTAATAGTAGTTCTCACTAACGACAGCAATGGTATTATCTCAACCAAAGTGTCCAACCAACCCTCCACTGTGCTTCTCCTTGACCAGATTCTCCCTCATTGAACTCCTTGGAATGCATAATTGATTTCCTTTGAACAACATCCCATCTTGGATTAGAAAATCCAACCACTTAGTCCTGTCTAAAGTAACAGGTGCTAAGCAAGCCCTCCAAGCATCTACAAAATTAGGATCTTCAAGGTATAAACCCTTAATTTTTTCAAACCCTACAACTTCCACCTTCATTTCTATCAACAAACACTACCTTCTACTTAAGGCATCTGCAACTCTGTTTGACTTCCCACTCCTATGCTTCAAAACAAAGGTATAACTCTGTAGAAACTCAACCCACTTTAAATGCCTCTGATTTAGCTTCCCTTGGCTATTAATATACTGTAAGTCCTGATGATCAGTATATAGAACAAACTCCTTTGGCAATAAACAATGCCTCCACTTCTTTAGATACTGAACTATAGCATAAAACTCATGATCATATATAGAATACTTCTTCCTAGCATCTTTGAGTTTCTCACTAAAATAAACAACAATTTTACTTTCTTGACTCAACACAGCTCCTATGGCACTCCCACTAGCATCACAGTCTACCTGAAATACCTTATTGAAATTTGTAAGTTCTAAAACAGGTTGTTCTATGACCTTATTTTTCAACATATCAAAGCTTTTATCTGCTCCTAAGGTCCACTTAAATTCTTTCTTATCCCCTCTCATTGTTTCTGTTAGGGGTGCACAAATACTGCTAAAATTTCTAATAATTTTTTTGTAAAAACTTGCTATACCATGAAATGATCTTACCTCAATTATGCTCCTTGGATTAGGCCATTCAATGATAGCCCTCACCTTTTCTAGGTCCATTTTTAGACCTTCAGCTGAGATAACAAATCCCAGATACACTAACTCCTTCACAAAACTACACTTCTTCAAATTAATCAGCAATTGCTCCTTCTTCAACTTATCAAAAACTTTTTTGATATGCATAAAATGCTTCTCATTCATCAGTCGCATGAATGTGCTTAGTGCATTGGTTAGCCCAAATGGCATGACCAACCACTCATACAAACCCTCTCTGGTCTTGAAGGTTGTATTCCACTCATCCCCTTCTTTGACACGAATTTGATGGTACCCACTCTTCAGGTCAATCTTTGTGAAGTACTTGGCTCCACTCAAACAGTCCATAACGTCATCCATCCTGGGCAATGAGAACCTATATTTTATGGTGATCTTGTTAATAACTCAGGAGTCTATACACATTCTCCACTCTTCATATTTCTTTGGTGCTAGTACTGCAGGTACTACACATGGACTCAGGCTCTCCTGAATCAGTCCTTTTTTTAGCAACTCTTGGACTTGTTTGTTTAGCTCCTCACTTTCTACAAGATTCATTCTATGGACTACCTTATTGGGTAAACTAGATCCTAGTACCAAATATATATGGTGACTGATCTTCCTCACTGGTGGCAAACCCTCTGGTACATTATCTGATATAATATCTAGACCTAAGACTTCTACTAGGGTATCTTTACATTCTTCTTCCCTAACTCTAGGAATTAATGCATAGCACATATGCTCATGTTTCAAAACATCCAAAAACCTTCTACCTTCAACTAAATAGATTCTGGCACTACTACATACCTTTTTGTCCACCTCCTTTAGGAGCTTCAGCTTATGGTGCACTTCATTATTTGTTAGGGAGTAAGTGTTGGCATGCCCATCGTGCATTGCACACCGATCAAACTGTCATGACCTTCCCAATAGCAAATGGTAAGCATCCATAGGCAAGATGTCACACAGGACCTCATCATAGTAATTCCCAATATTAAATTTTACCAAGCACTGCTCACTGACCAAAGCCCTATGGTCCTTCTGCAACCACGCAATCCAATATGGATGCAGGTGTCTCTTCCTCTCTAACTACAGTTTGGTAACAATTCCTTCTGCAACTAGGTTATCCATGCTACCATTATCTATGATAACATTACAGACATTACCTACACATTTATATCTTGTTCAAAATAAGCTCTTCCTCTGATATGGATATTTCTCCTCATTCAATAAGGCTCTCCTTGTTATCAGTACTTCTCCTCTTTCTGCTTCTTCAGAGTGCTCAGATTCAATACCTTCATCAATAATAGTAGCTTGAGTATTACCTTCAGGTCTCCTATTTGTTCCTCCTTGGTGTTGTGGACACTCATATGCTCGATGTCCTTCTTCTCCATAGTGGAAACAGGTTCCATGAAATCCTCCTCTTCCAAAACCTTATCCAGACCTTCCTCTTCCTCTCTAGTAACCATTATTTTGGTAGTTATTATTCTGCTCATGGGGGCGATAAGCATTTTTTCCCTTCTAGTCTTGATTGTTGCTTGTATCCCTAGTTTTATTTTGGTCCTCATTCCATCCTCCATTTTTTCTCCCACTAGTTCTTCCACCATGACCTCTTCATCTCTGTTTTCTTTCAAACCTCTTGTTCAACTTCTCTTCTACCTTCAAGGCAAACTGGTAAGCATCTTCAATGGTGGTCATCTTGACTAGACTCAACTCTTCTTGAATACTTGCTCTTAACCCATTAATATAACGAGCTACCTTCTCCTTGTTGGCCTCAGAATGACCTATTTTAATCAGGATCTTATAGAACTCCTCTGTATATTCTTTGACAGATTTACTCAATTGTCTCAAACCTTGCATTTTCTTGAGCA
Organism: Wollemia nobilis; assembly: GCA_028583015.1. NCBI lineage: Eukaryota > Viridiplantae > Streptophyta > Pinopsida > Araucariales > Araucariaceae > Wollemia > Wollemia nobilis. The sequence continues at coordinate 3,980,855 of JAQPPZ010016892.1, read as the reverse complement.
GATTCAGCTTGTAATCAGTTGGAATAAATTGTCTCTTCAAATTCTCCACCATCCGCTCCCACCTTGTTATCCTTTCTTTTCCTCTTTTGTTTCTGTCTAGCTGCACTCCCTTCCACCATATGCTAGCATGACCCTTCATCTTGGTATTATTAAAATTGACCCTCTCAGGATCTTCTACCTCCTCATACTCGAAGTATTCCTCCATGTCATTGATCCAATCAATCAACTCTTTTGGGTTGAGATTTCCAGAATACGTGGAGACATCAAACTTTGATATCTTTCCAATCTGTGATATGGCCTTATACAATCTGGCTTGTGCCGGATCTACTGCCTCTTCTTCTTCTTCTTTGAACTAGGCCTCTTCTTCTTCAGCTTCATATTCACTCCCTTCTTCTCTCCTTGGCTCAAACCCTCTATGCAACTTCTCTTGTAGAGCTTGAAATTGCCTCTGTAAAGATCAAAAATCTTCTTTAGGCACAATATTTCTTCCACCATCGTGGTTTCTTCGTGGAGGCAATCTGCTCACTTCTCCCAAAAACCCTAACCACAGATCCTGGTGTAAACTACCTCTGTTTGGCGCTCTATTTACAAGCTCAGGAACTCTCACTCTAATACCACTTGAAGCAGAGTTGCATAAAAAAACACATCCAATCTATTGAAAACTAGAAATGCTAAAAGGAGCCAAATATTTCCATTACTTTCATGCTAATAATCAGGATCCCAAAAGAAGAGCCCTTTTACAATTTCAAAAATTTATACTTATGCACTATTTTCCCTTTTTTTCCCACCTAAACCTTGAAATTTGAAATTTGAAATTTGGGGCAACTTGCGGAGGTCATAACTTCGCGCTCGTTGACTCGATTGACTATTACAGTATATTTTCAAAAATGGCATGAAACGAGCTAAGCAAATTAAAATTTGGCTCTTCCCGACAAGGTTCATATCTAGCCGAAAATCCTCAAATTCGACCTCTAAGACCTTTAAAAATCTCCTGCAAGAAAAACTAGTTTTACTAGTTTTTACTAGTTTTTACAAAATTAAAAAATTACAATATTTTTTTGGCTGATGCAAGATCACTTTTACACTATTGGATGCTCCTGCATCAAACTTCAACGGAGGCAAATTTTTCCAGCAAATACAAGAGAAAGAGAAGTTTATATATATATATATATATATATATATATATATATATATATATATATATATATATATTATAACGAGCTTAAAAAATATTCTCAAGTTGGTCTACTAAAAAAAATGGTGAATTCATAAACCAAAACATAGGCTGGAGCAACACAGATTGTATTTTATTAAAAAAATGATAGAGATAAAATAAAATAAGACAAAATGTGTTTTAAATTTAATATTTCATAAGCAATATGAATAAGATCATAAAAATTTAGCTACATTAGGGTTATGCATAAGGGGTCGGACCCAAAATGTACTTGTAAAAAATAGGTGAATCTATTTCAAAACTATGGTGAATCCTGGCCAACCTCATATTGGAGGAAATGGCGAATTACCTTAGTTTTTGAAAAAATTTGGAAAAAAATGATGAATTTGACAGTTTTGGCCAGATCGGGTGGAAAATGAGATCCAACCATGGGTCGGTGCAAAAAATGGTCTAGCCTCAAACTAGGTGTAGAAAATGGTCTAGTCTTAGAACATGGTATTGGTGGTGGAGATTGATTCTCTCTTTAATTTGGAGGTCTTGTTTTTAGTTGCACTTGGACCCACTCCATGAAGGGGAGGTGTAGGGGGACTAGTGTAGAATAGGTTTTAACCTGGTGCAAAATAGGGTCTAGATATCGGCATGGTGTAACATAGGGTCTGACCTGGTGCAAAAAAATATTTGGATATTGGCTTGGTGTAGAACAGGGTCCGGCTTGGTGCAAAATAGGGTTAAAAATTTGACCTGATGTAGAACAGGGTCCAAAAATTGACTTGGTGCAAAATAGGGTCTGGTCTAGTGCAAAATAGGGTCTAAATATTGACTTGGTGCAGAACAAGATCTAGCCTGATGTAGAACATGGCCTGAAATAATGTAGAACAAAGTCCATCCTAGTGCAAAATAGGGTTAATAAATTGACCTAGTGCATAATAGGATTTGACTTGGTGCAAAACAAGATCTAAAAATTAACTTGGTGTAGAACACGGTCTAGCCTGGTGCAAAACATGATTCGAATATAGACCTAGTGAAAAACATGATTCAAATATTGACTTGGTATATAATAGAGTCCAAAAATTAGCCTGGTGTAGAACATGGTATGATAGTCCATTCAAAACAAGATCTAGTAGTCCATCCAAAAGTAGAACAGGGTCCGAATATCGACCTGGTCTAGAACATGATCAAAACATTGGCCTAGTGCAGAACAAGATCTGATAGTCCATTCAGATTTAAATCAAGGTCCGAATATTGGTCTTGTGCAGAATAGGGTTCGGTAGTCCATCTGAAAGCAGAAAAGGGTCCGAATATCGGCCTGGTCTAGAACAAGGTCCAAATATCGACCTAGTCTAGAATAGGGCCTGACTTGGTGCATAACATGATTTGATCTACCATAAAAATGGGTTTTATCTGGTGCAAAATAGTGTCCGGTCTTGTCTGGTGCTAAACAAGATCTGGTCTGGTGTAGAATAGGGTTTGATCTTATCTAGTGATGAATAGAATCTAGTTTGGTGTAGAAATGGATCTGGTCTGGTATAGAAATAGGTCTAGTCTAGTGCATAATTGTGTCGGGATATCCATCTAGTGTAGAATAGGGTCCAAAAATGAAAAAGTATCGTTGGGATGTTAATTATATATAGTGGTATACTTGGCAAATTGGGCGGGATAATTTAAAATTTTTAAAATTTTATGGCAAAAAGGGTCCTCTATTTAGGCGGGATTGTTGGCGAATTAAAAAAAAAAATGTAATACTATTATGAACGCACGATGAACTGATTAAAATTTTTAAAATTTTATGGCAAAAAGGGTCCTCTATTTAGGCGGGATTGTTGGCGAATTTAAAAAAAAAAACGTAATACTATTATCAACGCACAAGGAAATGACACCTAATTTTTTTTTGTAAATTTTGGGTGAAAGGGCTGATGTTCGAGTCCCTCAAAATAGCAAATTTGAATTTTCAAAAATGCAAATATTAGCCCAATTCGCGAATATTCACCGATGTGCATAACCCTGAGCTACATTGACTTAATTTCATCCATTCAATAAACAAGAATTTGACATGAGAATTTTGTCTTGTTTGTAGTTGGGCATCCTCTCTATTATCCTTCTCTCTCTCTCTCTCGCTCTCTCTCTCTCTATATATATATATATATATATACTATTTTACCATGTTATTATTATTATTTTTATTATTATTATTACATTTATATATTTAATGTTATTACTATTATATAATATTGATATTATCTATATTTAAACTAAAATGTAGTTTAGGATGCCTCCAACATTTCTTCTTACATAGACAATATGGTAATGGTAAAATATTATCATCTGTTCATCATGAATAGCTCTAATGTTTTACGACACTTTCCTTGCCATTGGAGGATTTAAAAAACATGTAATTATTTATTCTAAACTTATGCAATCATATACTAGGAATGCATCTACTTAAATGTATCCAAATGGGTTTTCATGTACCCATGAGCCACTGGTGAATGTTTCACTGCCAAGGCTCTCTTGCCCTTTAGATTTTAGTGAATATTTCACCATAAATAAAATTTTTTACCCACCACCATTTCTTATTTTCGCTTCTGAAGACCTGCACCTGTAACACAAAATATTTTAGCAATACTAGGTCTGAAATATCAAAGTATAAGATAATAATTTGATCATAAAATATTAATAATAAAAATCTGGGATGGGTCGTGATATTCTACCCCCCTTAGAATAAAAACATTCCCTTGTGTTTTCAGTATAAACTTATATAGTTTTTCAAAATATATACATATTTATTTAAAAAGAAAAAGGAAATTGTTTTTTCATAATATATACATCTTCCCATGTAGCATTTCTATCAGAGCACTAGTCCCATTAGACCCTACATTGTTCAACATTTATTTTACTTAAAATTTTTGTCTTGAACCTAATATACGAACAAGACAAAATTCAATATTTAGAGGATATGATATCTGCATATTTGATACATTCCACACATGAGATGGGTCAATAATGCACTTTATAAGGAGGGATAAATGGAAAGTATCATGAATTTTTGGCATGTTGGGTGGTAAAGCAAGCTTATAAGTGATAGGACTAATTTTGCCTATGATTTCAAAAGGACCTACAAATTTGGGACCAAGATTTGTGGACTTAATAAAGCTTTTATTAGGTCTCACACTTAATAAGGCTCTATATCCCATAGAGAATTCTCTCGGTATCCTTTTTAGGTCTGCATAGCTCTTTCGCCAATTTGTGGCTTCTTTGAGTCTTTGATTCCTCCATATTTATCATAATTTCTGGTGTGATCACTACCCGATCCTTCAAATTATCCCAAGATAGAGGAGTTTTACACCTTCTCCCATACAAAGCCTCAAATGGATCCATTCCTAGAGAAACATGACGACTAGTATTATAAGTAAATTGAACCAAATAGAGAGTCTTCCCATTTGGTCTTATGGTTCATCCAATACATGCATAGCATATCTTCAAGGACTTTATTGACTATTTTAGTTTAGTCATCCATTTCTGGATAGTATGTAGAACTAATATTAAGTTTTATACTCAAGGCTTGATGCAGTGTTTGCCAAAATTTTGATGGAAATTGGGAATCTCTATCTGAAATAATAACTTTGAAAAACCTGTGTAATATCAATAGTCAGTGCATTATCCTATATATTTCTAGGTATAAAATGTGCAACTTTGTTCAATTTGTCTACTATCACAAGTATAGCATCATGATGAAATATAGTTTTTGGTAGACCAACAAAAAAATCCATGGAAATAACTTGTCATTTTTTTTGGGAAATAGCATGTGAGGATAACCTTCATGTTGGGTGCAAATTTTCAGCCTTTAAATTTTCACATTCCACATACCTAGCCATAAAATCAATGATAACGTTCTTCATTTCCAACCAATAAAAGGTTTTCCTTAAATTCTCTCACTTTTTTACCCCACCTAGGTGTGCGGAGTAAGGATTACAATGAGACTCTTTTAAAAAAGCATCCCTTAATCCACCTGAATATGGAATAACCATTCTATCCTTGAAATACAACAGAACATCCCTAACTACAAAATCTTTATCCTTGTCAGGCTTAAACTCAACCTGTGCTCAACATTTATCATAGCAATCATCCTTCTATTGATGTTTTTTTATTTGATCAATTAAGTCATAATGACATTGAGACATAGTATTATGTGCCCTCTTCTACTCAAGGTATCCTCTATTTTATTTTCCTTACGCTTAATGTATTCAATGTGAAAATTATATTCTACCAAAATTCTATCCATCGAAGTTCCCTTACATTTAGCAAAGGTTGCATATAGATGTATCTCAGACTTTGGTTATCTATTTTTAGTTCAAAGGTTCTTCCTAGCAAATAGTGCCCCCAAAATGTGAGTGCACGTACAATAGTCGCTAATTCCAAGTCACGAGTAGCATAATTCATCTCATGTTTTTTAAGCTTTCATGATTCATAGGTGATGATTGCCTCATCTTGTGTTAGGACTCCCCCTAAACCTTCAATAGAAGAATTAGTACAAACCATAATTTTTCATAAAGGGTTAGGTATCTTGAGTATCAAAGCAATCATCAATCTTTCATTTAGAATATTGAAGGCTTCCTCACACTAGTTTGTCCATTTGAATACCTTCCCTTTTTTTGTAGATTTATTATAGGATGAGCAATTTTTGAAAAATTCCTTACAAAATGCTTGTAATAACCTGCCATACCCATAAAACTATGTACTTCAGTTACACTAGTGGGTGCAGGCCAATTTATGATAGCTTTAATTTTCTTAGGGTCTACAACGATTCCATCAATAGAAATCACATGCCCCAAATATTGCACCTGAGGGGTATAAAACTCACATTTTGATAACTTTCCATATAGTTGATTTCTCTTGAGTACCTCAAGAACAATCTTCATATGTTGATCATGTTCCTCCTTAGTCTAATAATAAATCAATATATCATATAGAAATATAAGTACAAAATGATCTAGTTGTTCCAAAAAACACTATTCATGAGGTTCATGAAGGCAGTTGGGGTATTTTTCAATCCAAAAGGTAGGACTATAAATTCATAATGCCCATACCTTGTTCTAAATAAAGTATTATGAGCATATTCCTCACGAATCCTCAACTGATGATAACCTGATCTAAGATAATTTTTTGAGAAAATAGTGTCTCTCTTTAACTGGTCAAATATATCATCAATTCTAGGTAAGGAATATCTATTTTTGATAGTGACCGTATTCAACATTTGGTAGTCAATAGATAACCTTAAGGAGTCATCCTTATTTTTAACAAATAGAATAGAGGCACCCCATGGTGATACACTATGTTTATTTAGTCTTTTTTCTAGCAAGTGTTAGAGTTGTGTTTTTAGCTCCTCCAACTCAATTGGAGTCATTCGTTACGGTGATATGGTGATAGGTGCAACCTTATGCAAGAGTTCTATGGAGAAATAAAATTTTGTTAAGATGAAAGACCTGATAATTCTTTAGGGAATACATCCCTAAATTCATTTAGTATAGGATATTTCTGAAAAGAACCTAAATTTTCTTCAATCTCATCCTTTTTTTTCATCTTGACTACATATATTGCTCCACCCATTTTTATTGCCTTCTTTAGTTGTAAGGAAAAAAATAAATATGGCTAGAATGAGGTGAATCACAAGGAATTATGATCTGTTGTTTAGATTTATTTGTGAATTCTAACCACCTTTCCTAAAAATTAATGAAGGCTTTATGGGCTCTTAACCAATCCATTATGAGTATAACATTAAAGGCATTTAAGGGGGCTAGATATAGGTGCCAATTGGTTTTACCCTTAGGTAGGGTTATGTGGGGGTCAAATAGACGTTGATTAATAGAATAGGTTTATCCTAACCCATATTCTACTTTCCACCCATTTGCCAAAAATTTAGGTCTTTTTGGTATATCGCTGATTATACTAGTGGAAATAAAGCTATCTATTTCACCACTATCAATTAAAATATGCACATCCTTATTAAAAAAAATACCATTTAATAGAAAATATCTAGCCTAACCATCTAGGGTGGAATTAACTATTGTTGCATAGATGTAATGGGACTGTTATTCAGGTACCTATTGTTGCATAGATGCAATGCTTGACTATGAGGAAACCTTTGCTCCTACAGCAAGGATGACCACCATTCGAGTTCTTTGTGCTATGGCAACATAGTTTGAATGGAAATTACATCAGATGGACTTCTCTTGAATCTGTTCTACATTAGGTGACTATCCATTTTAATGTACCATGCTCTTGGGGCTTTTTTAAGCCCATATAATGATTTGACAAATTTGCAAACCTGTTGCTCATGGCCTTCCTTAGCAAATCCTGGGGGTTGAATCATCTATACCTCTTCTTTTAAGTCACCATTCAAAAAGGCACTTTTTACATCCATTTGATGTAATTTCCATCCGAATTGTGCTGCCATAGCACAAAGAACTCGAATAGTGGTCATCCTTGCTGTAGGAGCAAAGGTTTCCTCATAGTTAAGGCATTCCTTTTGAGCATATCCCTTCGCCACAAGACAAGATTTATGCTTGTCTATGATACCATCTGCCTTATATTTGACTTTGTAAATCCATTTGCAGCCTATGGTTTTATTTCCTTTAGGAAAATCTACCAGCTTCCATGTTTTATTCTTGATGAGGGAGTTATGTTCTGCATCCATAGCTGCCTTCCACTGAGGCAGTCTAAGTGCTTCATCAACTGTAGAAGGTTAATTTTCATAAAATTATGATAAGTAAACCCTCTCCTCATCTATTTCCATATCATCTTCTCTTGCTAACTCTCTATCAACATAAAGGTCTTGAAAATCTGCACAAAGATCATCAACTAAAGTGGATGCTTCAATATTTTCTTGTTGAGTCATGCTTTGTGTTTTTGGATGATTGAGAGTAAGATCAGGTAGGGAAGTGAGTTTGGAATATTTTATTGTGCTCGTATACCATTTGGGAGGATTTTTCTGTTGTGGAGAAGGAAGTGGTTGTTGCTCCTCATCATCAAGGTATGATTATGTAGTGTTAGGTGTGAAAGCTTCATCAAACACTACATCTCTGCTGACATATATTTTCTTGGTAAATGGGTCTATCAATCGATAACCTTTTGAGAATTCATCATAGCCAATAAAAACACATGGTAGGGACTTCTCATCTAATTTCTTTCTTTTCTCCTTGGGTATATGCATAAAAGCCTTACACCCAAATACCCATAGATGAGATATGGAGGGTTTCCTTCCACTCCATGCTTCTTGAGGATTCATACCTTCAAGAGCCCTTGTGGGTGCTCTATTTTGAGGATATAATGCAGTTTGAATAGCTTCAACCCAGTAAATTTGCTCAATATTCGCTCCCTTAAGCATATATCAAACCATTTCCATAATGGACTGATTTCTTCTCTCAACAACTCCATTTGATTGAGGAGAATAGGTTGTGGTTAATTGTCTTTTTATCCCATGAGTCTATAAAAATAAGGAAAATTCCTTTGATGTGTATTCCCCCCTCGATTTGAACGGAGGGTCTTGATGAAGCATCTTGATTCTTTCTCAACAAGATTTTTGAATTGTTGAAAATAGGTAAATGCTTCAAACTTCAATTGCAAGAAGAAGATCCACATCTTGCGTGAGTGATCATCGAAAAACAATTGAAAATACCTTTTTCCTCCATAACTAGTAGACATGGGACCACACAAATCTATGTGAACCAACTCCAAAGGTACCTTATCTCAAAAGGAGCTAGGTTCAAAGGGCACTCTATGTTGCTTGACTGATAAGCAATCTAAGCATACTGGCAAAGTAGATGAAAGAGTAGGTAATCCTTTCACCATTTGATATTTACTGAGTTCTAGTAAATATCCTAAACTTAAATGCCCAAATATCTTATGCCATAGATATGTGGCCTCTTTCGTGGTTACTGCCATTGCAGTATGTGTTGAGGTAAGTACATATAATACAAACAAACCATGTTTGTATGAACCTGTTGCTATCGATTTTCCTTTCTTGGTGATAAAGCAACATTTCTTTTCTTTGTCCACCTTGAAATTGACATTCATGTGATTTTCCAAGATTTGTGGAACTGACAAGAGATTATTTTGCAATCCTGGTACATAAAGAACTTTTTGAATTTTACATTCTCCATCTGGAAGGGAGACATAAACACTTCCTTCTCCCTAAACTCGATAGGTTTGATCATCAACAATGGTGATCGGTCTACCTTCTCAAGCCTAAAATGTCTCAAAATAGGACTTATCGCCAGTCATATGCTTCCTAGTGCCTAAATATATGTACCACACAGTGTCCTTGTTAGGGGAATCTGTACGTGTCATGATCACCTTATGTGCTCATTCAAAGTCCGAACTAGAATCTTTAGCTGCAATGTGTCCCTATTGCTGTGTATTCTTGTTCTTTGATTTACCTTTGCCCTTCTTGTTTCATTTTTCATTGGGTGGTTTGTTCTTAAACCAACATATTTTGGTTTCATGAGTGTCCTTGTCGCAAATCTTACAATACTGCTTCTTCTTTTGAGTCTCTTTGCCTTTACCCTTGTTTTTATTAGAAGAAGAACCTTGTTGTTGATTCCACTTTTTCTTACCACCTTGTCTGTTCAAGAAAAGAGCATTGTTAGATACCTCATCTCTATGGATTTGATTAGCTTCTTATATTTGAAGCATATTTACCAACTCGACAAAAGTCATTGTCCTTCCAAAGACTTGTAATGAAGTGATCAACATTTTTTAGGAGTCGGTAAGAGCCCTCAAAATAATAGAGGTCAAGACTTGGTCTTCCACTTTGTCTCCTAAGGATTGCAGTTTTATTTTCAATTCAACCACTCTACAGAGGAATAGCTCTACTGTTTCTCCAGATTTCATATGAAGAGTATGAATCTATGTTTGGAGGTGAAGAATTGTTGATTGATTCTTCCCCGCAAAGATGGTTTTTAAGGCATCCCATGCCTCCTTACCATTTTTAGCTTCACTGATATGAGGTTGGATATCATCAGTAATGGCTAGCAAGATCATTAAGGATAGTTTTCTATCCTTTTTATAAAATTTTGTTTGATCTGCTCTTGCTGATAGTTTCACTTCCATCCACTATAGACCATATATCCTCTACAGTTAAGATAGATTTTATCTTAGTCTTTCATGTAGAATAATTTGAACCTTTGAGCAGTTGGCTCTTAGTGAGATACTTGTGCATCATGGCCATGGTGAAGGTTTCAAATTTGATAGAACGAAGATGGTTGTATCTTGCACTATACCATCAAAATAGTATATGGAAGATGTTTAATTTGATTCTATAAGATATTTAATGGCACATGCCTTAACACCCTTAACAAGGGATGAAAAGTTTAAGGATTTTAAGCCAAACAAATAGAGCAAATTAAAGGGGTAGGTTTTGAAAGACTTCTGATTGTGCTCTCTAGGATATTTAATGGCACCTGCCTTAACACCCTTCAAGAAGGATGAAAATTTTGAGGTAATTAAGCCAAACAAAGAGAGTAAATCAAGGTTTTTGTAGTTTTGGACCTTTGGGTGAGGATTTAAAAAAAAAATGAATTTGTTTAACCTGTGCAAGATGTAGCACGATTTGTAGTGAAATTTGGGTTTTCAAGTGTGAAGTGCTCTTCAATTTTCATGATTGTTTAATTGCAAAATGATGTATAGTGAAATAATAAAAAAGAGATCAACCAAAATTATTTATCACTATAGGTGTCGGATGCAACTGAAAATGCACCTAATGAAGCCAATTTTTGAAAAAGGTGTCAAGTACAATCGAGAATGCACCTTTATTATTCTAGAAAATCCCCCCTTTGTCTTTACAATTTTGCAAAAAATAGAAGCACAAATGTAACTTATATCCCCCCTTATTGATTATAAAATTGATAAAGCAAGCACTCCTTTCAAGACAAGTCAACACACGACCTATGTTTGAAAGGCTTCCAGACTAGTCGACATACGACTTGGTTTTTGTTTTAAACACTTAAAAATTGGTGGCAAGGTTATGCATAGTGGTGAATATTCACCAACTGGGTGAATATTAGGATTTTCAAAATTGGTGGCAAGGTTATGCATAGTGGTGAATATTCACCAACTGGGTGAATATTAGGATTTTCAAAATTGGATATTGGTGAATATGAGGATCCTGGACGTCAGCCCATTTGCCTAAAATTTTCAAGACCAATTTTTTCTTAGGTTCAATTCACCATAATATATATCCAAACATAGGCATATTTATACTCGTTGGAAAGATATTTTCAAGCCTGATCTAATGGTGGTGTTTTTATGAAGTTATAAGATGATTTAATAGGTCAAAAGTGGCCCCAACAATGATATTACATTTTAGGGCTTCAAATACCCCAAATTTTGGTATGAATATGCTCGATTTGATTTCCTTAGGATTCTCCATGATTCACCTTGATTTTGATTAGGATTCACCATTTTTTATAAGTATATTTTGAGTCCATTTCCTTATGCATAACCCTAATTGGTGGTGCATTAGGATCAAAAGGCTCACGAATCCTCTTGGGACCATAGCTTTTGTCCAACCCCTTCCATGGATTAGTATAGATAAGTGAGTGATGTATAGATCTACGATATTCACGAAGCATATGACGAAAATGTGATCGTGTTGTTTGCCTTCGTATTTCGTTTCTCTTTCTGATGATTCTTTGTCTATGAAGAGATTTCCTTACCCAAGATTTGATCTTCATGAAAACTTAGAAGAATGAAAAAAAACAAGGAAATTTTGATGAAATTGTAAGCAACAAAATGTGTCTTTGGTTCTTGTCTCTTTATATCCACATGCAGAGAAAACTAAAGAACAACAATGGTTTAGTTGCATAAGGATTTTAGCATTTTTATTATAAATTTAAATGCTATATATATAAAATTTTTAACATTTTTTAAAAGAAAATTTAACATAAAAGTTTAAATAAAAAATATCAATTTAATAGTTAAACAAAATTGATATAATTTATGAAAAACTAACATGAAAAATTCTAATTTGAAACACTAAAAAAAATAATTTTAAGCATAAATATTTTAATAAATATATTAATTTAGGCCAAAAACTATGAAATTTTCATCAAAAAAAAATATTAACTTGCTTATGGCGGGCGTGAGAGTTGATCCGTCAATTCCTATTGGCCTAAGGCGTCTGCCTTGGCCAACTTACGAAGCCCGCGACTTGGTTATCAGACTATGAAGCCTGAGATTTAAAGAAGCCCGCGAGATTCTTTGGAAATAAGTGGAATAAATCCCACATGCATCATGTAAAGGATGCAGAGGCCTTTAAAGGCCTCAATGATCACTTATGCTCGTGATTGCCTTCAAGCAATCGAGTCAAGGTCTCCTTTTATCGGTAGCCACATGGCACGGCAAGGGAGGTCCACGTGTCAGGTCGAGTCCCACATGTCAGTCCAGTCCATGTGTCAGGTCCACATGTCAGTCTAGTCCATCCCGATCAGATGCCAGGTGGTGTGTGGCTAGAGTGCCACATGTTGCCTAGTTGTTGGTTGAGTTAGATCTGCATCGTCTCAGGGTGTGTGCAGGTCCACATCAACATCGCCTTGCCTCGAGGTGTGTGTAGGTCCACAGGGAACATGAGGGCGCTCCTACCCTCGAAGCATTCCCTACTTTGGGATCCATACCACGGGATACGTGAGGGTGCTCCTTCCCTCTAGGCATTCCTACTACGACCTCGGGATCCATGCCCAAAAGGCCATGGGGAGTGTGAGGGATGCCTACCCTCGTACGTGCCCATGGTGGGGACTACATGCCCATAGGTGGTCGTAATCCGTGTGGGGATGAAAAAAAATCCTCGCAGGTTGTGATTACGACCAAGGTCAAAATGGCCCAGCATCAGGATCTATACCCTACGTTGGGATCTATGCCCTACGTCGAAATCTGTGCCCTATAGGATTAATAAATCTTAACAACAAATAAAATGCCAAAATAAAATAATCAAAACCTAGCTTAAGAGTATTAAAAATGGGCATAGGAAATAATTAAGGGTCACCAAATTTTGTGCCATATTTCCTCGCTTTGTCAAACTCCTCGCTCCAGCTCTGGTACCAATGTGACCAAGAGATAGGAAGGTTTAATCAAATTGATAATTGCATTAACATTTTCTTTAGGAATAAAGCATTCATTTAAATAGATTACAAAATATAAAGAAAACTAATCTCTCTATATCCACGCTAACTGAACGCTAACGTAGGTAGAGTGTTAGGTTTAGAACTCTTACCTAGGATATTTAGGATTAACCATTAGATATTTAAGATAGTAAATATTTACATGGTAGAAAGTAAAAAGTAAAAAAGTAAATGTAATAATCTACCTATGTAGTATAATGCAATATACTACCTATTTTATCCTAACATTATTTAGGTACCTTCTTACAATTTGCTCTTTGGGGCATTTATTTGCAAAATGGGGACTGCCACAAACATAACATTTTATTGTTGGTGCCTTATTATCTCTTTTACTATCTTCGATCTTATTCTATGGTGTTATTTCTTTAGCTATTTCTTGGAAAGAGGGTCTTTGGTCATTATTTCTTGAATAACCTTTTCTATCCCTCATATCCCTGTTGCCATAAAATCTATTCTTATGTTTGTTTGTAGTCCTAGACATTTCCATTTTTTTTATTCTTTTATCGTGTTCTTTGTCCCATTTCATGAAGCCTACACTTTTCTTTTTTTTGAGTTCATTTTTTTCCTTTTTAGACATCTTTTTATAATTAAAATATATATTTTCATTTTCTAATTGGTTTCTCCCTATCGGGCCAGGTCGTATGCTTTTTTTAAATATTCAAGATTAAGAAAATTGATTATAGTCTTGATTTTTGGATGAACCCCTAATATAAACTTTTGCACTTTCATCTATTCATTATTTTCATACTTTGAAACATATTTCAAAAGTTTCACAAACTTTTGGTAATACTCTCTAATAGATAAAATCTCCTACTAAAGATTAGTGAATTCTACAAATTTCTCTACATAAAATTGCTTAGTTAAAAATATTTTCTTAAATTCTTCCATAAAATATTCCCATTTAAAATTTGTAGCTTGAATTTTCTTTCCTTTTTTATATGTATTCCACCATTCTAAAGTTGTGTCCACTAGGTGGAGGATAGCCCAAGCAGTTTGGGATTTAGATGATAAGATCTTCATAGAAAAATATATTTATATTGCACTCAGTAAATTATTTGCAGCATCACCATCTTCCTTACCATTAAATTTTGAAATCTTTATATTTTTTATATCCTTTGCTAGTTTAACCCCTACCTAAGTTCTATTATTTTCTCCTAATCTATTAGGGGTTTCTTCCTATCTGCTCATAGGTTCCTTACCCCTAGTTAAAGTTTCTATCATTTTTTATTGTTGATTCATTAGCTCATGTTGTTTCTCCATCTATTATTTTTGTTGTTGCATTTGTTCTTAAAGTAATTGCACTAGCTTAGTCAGGTTTCCTACCTTCCTACTAAGTTTATTTTTTTCTTTTAACTAATTTTCCCTTTAGGGTTGGATATTAGCTTCTTCTTGCCTAGATGGTATAGGATTTTTAGATCCTCCTTGAATCATACGTGCCATCTTACCTGGGTACAAAAGAGTTATGTTGCATTTAATATTTTAGGTTTACTAGTGCAAAAAAGATCTTCAAATCCTATGACCTAGGTTCGGACTATAACAACCTGGTCAAACTCATCAATTGTAACAACCCAATCTATCTTATAGGTTCAAAGGTTAATTTTTTTTGTGTTAAACTTAATTGGTTCACCTAATATAATATCAGTATGAGAGATAGTCAATTATTTTTAGGTTATGGTCATTGTAGACGACCACCAAGTGGATGAGATTGGTCAAATCCTTTATATGGTGCCATTAGTGGTTCCTTCATTCTCACCCTCTAACCTGGTATGAGGTCATAAAACCACGATTTGGGTTATCCTCTACGATCCATACTACTTAGAGGGGGGATGCTTACCTTCCCCACCCTATCTTGGTTTTGCCAAGTAAGGTTTATTTAATGTATAGACTTTGTGCTTAGTTGATTATCCACTTCTCTGGAGTCAACTAAGGCCATACCATTTCTCTGACTCTAGACCTACTCTCACTTGCCAATTCATAAATAACAATGAGTTATCCCATTCCAACTATAATAGATATTGTCTAGCTCCTTTTATAATGCTAGGTTATATTCATAAATTGTATAAAAAACCATAAATTGTACAAACATACCGCAACTTATAGACTCTTACAATTAATAAAAGTGAACTTTTCGCAGTAATTCTTTTCTCAATATAGGCTGAAATAAAGCCTAAGAAATATCTTTATAAAATTATGGTCGATAAAAAGGAAATATAACTCAATTTGAAATCATAACAATGCAATGTATTATTTTTACATAATGATGTTCTTTTCAATACGTCTTGGGATTATACAGCTTTGACATTGCTACTAAACCAAGCCCATGCTATTGTTTATAGAGGTTTATTCAAAAGACTTCGATTTACTATTGCCATTGCCAAACCTCAAAAATATTTCTTTTGCAATCCTCCCAAAATTTTCAAGAACTTGTTTGTTTGGATCAGAGTGGCTCATTGGATAGATGATATATGTATCTATTAATCAAACTAATAAATACAGCAAACTTTGTTTTTAAATGATTTCTCAGCATTAACAAAACAATCAAGAAATTATCTTTGGTAAACAAAGGCTTAAAATAAACAAAAGCTTAGTAGTAACATAACTAGATGGTAGGGAAGGCTTCTATTATACGTAAGTGGATTGTCATTATTGAAATTAAAAAATAAATAGACATGAAAACAAAGTTAAACAAATCTCGCATAGGTTTGAAGGGTTTTTTTAAAAGGTATGGTTGGTCTTTACATGTGTTGCAACACAAAACACATCAATTTAGAAAAGGAAACACGACCATTTAATTAATTAAGCATGTTCAGATTTAATTTCCCAGACCCAGCTTCATTTACTAGCAGTAATATAAAAAAAAAACTTAATTAAACAAACTCCTGCCATAATTATTTTCACACTCCAAACAAGCATATAAAAAATTAAATTTATGAGGGTGATAATTTTGTAGTTATTTCACAGTACACTTTTAATTAAATACAAATATTTTAGGTGGACACAAAAAAAGTCCTAAAACTTCGATGAAGGCAGATTTTTCCGGCAAATACTAAAGAAACAGAAGTTCTTATATATATATATATAAAATAAGAGACTCAAAAAAATTCTCAATCTCATCTACTCAAACAAATGGTGAATTCATAAACCAAAACATACGCTAAAGACCAACCATACATAGGTTAGGGTGAGTCTTCCTTCACTGTAGTGTGATGGACTGCAAACGTAAAGTTTTTTACTAAGTTCCCAGAATCCCAATAACCAACCTTATTCCATTACCGGATGATTGTATACTGGTAAGCCCGGCAGCCTTTTTCTTCAAGAAAAATCCATTTTTAGATCTTAGTATGGAAATCGAGAAAATAAATATAAACCTTTTTCTCTAGCCTTACCAAAGACCCATGGATAGAATGATTAGCCAAGATTTGAAAAATCTTATTTTTTTAAGATATTACATTGAAGTTGAATCTTTTATATAAAAATCAAAAATATTTTATAACGGTGTTTCTAAAAAGATTGATGCCAGTTTTATGAAATAAGGGGAAAAAAATCCTAATCATCAAATTTCTCCATATATTTTAATTGCTAAGCATTTGTGTCATGATCTGTCACAGGCAATCATTAGATATACTATACTTAAGTTCTCTTGAATACATTGCATGGGCAAAACGCGTAAACCCCTTTGTCGTGCAATTATAATGTCGTCAGATATTCAAGAGCATAACGATGGAAACCGGTAGTGGTGTCCATTGTGAAGGAGAGTACAAAAAAAAAACAAAAAACAAAGGGTACATAGACATCAATGGAGAAAAGCAAGCATATGGATATCTCATCTCAGAATAGAATAAACAAAACACACAGGTTTCTGCATTTCAATATTTAAAAGGATATTCCAACACCGAAAGTGATTACCAAACCGTGAAGAACTCTCATGATGATTATGGACTCGGACAAACTCACTGTAATTCTTATTATTGCAATAAGAATAAGAATATACAATCATTCTTCAATGACCCGATTCCTTTTGCAGTAACTTTAATGATGAGCTTGGTATTTCTTGCATTCTTCTATGACCCGATTCCTTTTTCAGTAACTTTAATGATAAAGCTGGGTATTGCTTGCATTCTTGTCCTTGAGACGACCAATCACCTTATATAGATAATACACAATTTGTTCCTATAGTGAAGCTTTTGTGAGAAGGATATCAGCTGAACCTATGTGGGACACCATTAACGATAGAGTAATCTGAGTGGCTCAAAGTGGAGACTTTGAATTTCTGAATAGAAAGCCCTGAATCTTAAGAGAAGGATTGTACAATCTTTACCCTTTATAGAAAGCCCTGAATCTTAATGGAAGAGTTGTAAAATCTTTACCTTTATAGTGCTTATTATTAAAGTTTTGGTGAGAAACATCATTATAAATGTTAAAAAAAAAACCTATGAAATCAATGTTATTAAATAAATAAGTTCTAGATCAAATAACATGAGTTCAGCTATGTAAATATGACAAACTTTTAGTGAATGGGTAGGAAACATTTAATGGAAGGAAAGGGTGCATTTCGAAGATTTTTTAATTAATAACTAATTAAAATTAAATTATCATTATATAATTTTTTTTTTAAAATATACCATGTTTTAAGGTAGAATCTTTGTTTCGTATAGGACGGTTCTGGTTATAAGAGTCCGTTGGTTTGATATAACGTAGGTAAAGGAATCTACCATGTTCTTTTTTGTGTTTTCTGGGAAGCGGTTGCTTTTGTAATTGAAAATGTTTTAGAATTCGGATTATTTTAAGTTTAGTTTGTTTGTTTTTTTTTTAATAAAAAACTTATTTATTATATATTGAAAAAGAGTATGAGATGAGATTGCTTCATGTTCCAGGTTTTATGGTAATTTTGATTTTCTTGTCTTCAAGAGATTAAGATTTCTGATTTTATTTTACAATGTACTTGTTCTTTTCTTTGGTCAGGTTGCTTTTTTTATACCACCAATCATTCCCCTGGCATAGGGGGAGTTGTCATTCTTTTGGCAGCTAGGTGGAAAGATAATTTTGTCTCCTGGGGTGTGGACCCTTCTAATCATGCAGTTTGGGTTTTACTTGAGGTTTGGTGGGCTGTCTTTTAGCATTATTAGCGTTTATGCCTTCAATGATGCTCAGGAGCGTTGTAGCCTTTGGAAGTGGTGTGCTTTTTCTTTACCACCTGTTGTTTGGGTTATGTGCAAATATTTTAATATGATTGAAAATCCTACAGATAAGATAGGACAACTTCCCATGTGGTGGGCTACTGGGGAAAGAGAGGCATGGTACTTCATGAAAAACAAATTGGGTTTGTCAGACCCCAATTCTTGTTTTTCTCCTCAGGATTTTTCTAAAAATTTGTGGTATACATGGTCCAATTTCCAGGCTGGCCATGCAAGAATTCTGAGAAGGCTGGACAGAGCCATGCTTTCAGATCATGTGCAATTTTTCTTTTATAGGAGAAATGCTTCAACTCCATTTGTGGAAACCATTCCTAGTACTACTACTTCCGACCAATCGCCCATCATGTTTAATGTGCTGATGAAATCCCTGCCTTAGAGACACTACAAGTCATAATGTTTTTTCAACTTCCTTTCGTCAGCACCCTTCCATGGTTTGTCATCCGTAGAGTCTAAAATCTAGTTCCTAGGCCTACTGGAGAGTTGGGTTGGATAGAATGGTGGAATGATGTCATTTTTCGTACAACTATCTTGCTTCGTACTTTGGGGAAAAATATGGCATAGTTTAGAAGACATTCCAATGTTGTCCTTCATGATGAGCTTGCCAAAGCTTCTCTTAGGCTTGAGGCTTGTCCGTTTAATCCTGAACTTCAATCTCATGTTTCCCAGTTGAGGCATGAACTTAAACTTGTTGAACTTTATGAGGCTCGGGGAGCTTGAATTAAAGCCCGTCTTCATTGGCTTAAAGTTGGTGATAGGGTCACCAAAGAATTTTTTCAAAGGCTCTACCCTCCCAAGCAAGCTACTCAATTCAAGGCCATTCAAGATAATGGAATAAGGCTTACCTCTCTTCCTGAGATGATTAATGCTTTTTTCAAGCACTATACTAATGTTTTTACCACTTAAGTTTATTCCCCTGAGTAGGAGCAAGCACTGGTAGCTTGTATGGAAGTTGTACCAGTTAAGGTTTTAGAGTCTCAAAGAGTAGCATATGATAAACTACTCTCCCTTACAGATCTGGAGGATGCATTATCTCAAATGGCAAATGACAAATCTCCAGGTCTGGATGGATTTCCTTGTGAGTTCTACAAGGATCTTTGGGATTTAGTTGGTCCTGATCTGCATAAATTTTATTTGGAGGCTCTTCGACTAGGCTCTTTAGGATTAATTATTAATAGGGGCAATATCAAATTCATACCCAAGAAAGGGTACCCAGAGTTGATTACTAATTGGAGGCCTATTACTTTGTTGAATGTTAGTTACAAGATCATTGCCAAAGCTTTGGCTCTTCGCCTTAGGCCTCTTCTTCCTTTAATAGTCATATTAGAGCAAACTGGATTTATTCAAGGAAGGTACATCCTCGATAATATTTTGGTTGTCTAGGAGGGCATGGAATGGGCTCGGATGTCAAACTAGAACATGTTTTTATTAATATTGATTTTGAGAAAGCTTATGATTGCATTGAATGGAGATTCATTCTTGGTATGCTCAAATATCTAGGATTCAGGTCAGTTTTCATTTAGACTATTGCTATGCTATTCAGATATGCTTCAGCTATTCTCAATTTGAACAATTCACAGTCTGAAGCAGTGGGAATTTTTAGGTCTATTCGAAAAGGGTGCCCTATTTCTCCTTTATATGTGCTTGTTGCTAAAGCCTTAGACTATCTTTTAGTTGCTCAATCTTCTACATATCTTATTAAAGGAATTGTTATTTTGAATGATCATGGACAACTTATAAATGGTCACTTTGTTGATGACTCCTTTCTTACTATAAGGGAACAGGAGCAATCTATTTCTAATGCTCTCTTTTGTCTGAATATCTTTTGTACAATATTTATTTCTAGCATACAATGGAGGAAGATCTCCTATTTTAGACAATCTCCCTTGCCTAAGTCACCTTGGTTTCAAAGGTATCGTTGGAATTGGATCCCTCTTGGAGAATTTTTTAAGTTTCTTGGTATTCCTTTTGCATTTCAAGTCTCATTTTCTCAGCTTTGGAATTATGTGCTTCAAAGAATTGAAAAGAAAATTGATTTTTGGCTTACTAAGAAGCTATTATTAGTCGGTAAATTTTAGATTTGCTCTAGATTTTTAGCTGCAACTCATGTTTATTATTCCTCTTGTTGGGTTCCTTCACAGGCTTGCTATAAGAAGTTTGAGAAACTTCTTCAAGATTTTATTTGGAATAATTCTTCTGAAACAAAGGGATTTCATAGAGTTGCATGGGATATTTGTTGTCTTCCCATAGAATTTGGCAGAATGGGTCTAGTAGACTGTAGACGGTAAGGTATTGCTCTATGTTTTTAGTGGGTGATCAGGGTTCTGAGAGGAGCTGAAGCTTGGAAAGTTTTGGTTTGACATTTCATTTCCTCTAGTCTTCCCTTAAATCGTAGAGCATGGAGAGGGTTGGATTTTCCCTCTCTCATTGTTGCTCCAATTTTTGTTAATATTTCTGGATCCTTTGTTATTAAAAGTATATGGAAAGCCTGACAATAACTCACTCCTTAGATATTTTGGAGAGAAAATGGCTTCCATAAAGGCTTATCCATCAATTCTATGAATATTTTGTGGTCCCTTGTATTTCTTCATCAAGGTTCTTCCTTAGCTCAGGTGTAATGGATTCATGCTCAACGGTTTTTCAAAAAGGGTATTGTTGCAATAATTGATTTTTTTCTTGCCAGACCAGGGGTTGGATCTCATGGAATGAGTTCAAACGTACCTTTAGGCTAAATGGTGTGAACAAAGATACATATGATGTTGTTATTTCTCTTACCCCTTTTTCTATGTTGCATAATATTGGTGTGCGTTCACAGCGTCCTTGGTGGTTAGACTGGAGATGGCATGTTGACACTCCTTTACTTAATTATAAGGTTGGTTTGGGGTATAAATGGTTATATCCTCATCTTCCTTTGGTGCCTAAGCTCAATCAGCATTGGGACTTATTTTCTACAAGGACTAGATGTAATTCTAGATTTCAAGAATGTTTGGACTGCTTATGTTGAGCCCAATCAATATTTTTTTACGTGTATCTTGTTGTTTCAAGGCCTTCCTTTGGGAGAACGTTTGAAGCACCTTGGAATTCTTGATCCAAAATGTCCTTTTTGTGGTGTTCTCAAGTCTTGTATTCACCTCTTTTGGAATTACAGAAAATCTAGGTAAGCTTGGGAATGGGTTCCTTCTTTTTCTTCACCATGTACAACTGCAAGAGTTTCTTGGCCCCAAGCTCTTCTTTGGGACTCTTTTACTTTTTATATCCCACTTTTTAAAGTGTGGCAATTTTTTAGGATTGACATACTCTTTCATATTTGGAAGGCCCATAATAGAATTGTTTTTAAACAGTGTACACCTTTTGTCACATTTACTCATGCTGATAAATTAGAAGTTTTTAATGACATGTGGCTACATATATGTACTCAAGCCAACAAATTTTTTATAGATTTGGATCATATGCATGTTATTCTAGTGCATAGGACCAAATGCTCCATGTACAGTCAATCGGATCCCCACAGAGTGATCTTCTCAAGAGAATTTTCAATCTTGTTCTCATCGCCAGCCTCCATCATATGCAAAAAGTGCTCTCGCAGATAGGCACTTGTCCCAACCTTCACTAGTCAGGAAGCATCCTAACGTTGATATTGCTTGTTCATCTTGCCAAGATGGGGGATGATATGATGTTCAACCAGTTGCTCCTGGGCCAGTTGTTGGTTGGAGCAATGTAGGTACTAAAGGTCTTAATCATGATGTAGAGGGGTGGATTCCCATCCCATTATCACTAGAAGTTTATGCAGGACAACACGCTAGGGCACATTACTCCATTTGATATGCTTGCTTTTATGTAATGATCATCAATGATCATGATTGGTAAACTTTGAAGAACACAAGCTTATATTGAGATGGGGGTGAACAATATAAGACCACTTTATACTTTTTCCTTCAACTTTCAAATTAATATTATGCAGTGAATAGATAGCAGTATCAAAAACAGTAATCGAAGCAATGCACAAAATACCATCCACAAAATAGACACAGCAATTTACATGGTTCACCCAATGCGGGCTACTCCACGGATAAAATATTTCTCTAAATTTTATCACCTCAAATTTTGGGAAACATTTCCCGATTACAAAGCTTATGGGCACCAACCCAAAAGAGACACAAATCCCCTAACTCTGCTCTGGCTGGTGATCCTCTAGAAGACCTCTGCATCTGCTACCCTTAGCAAGTGGAACTCTATCCACAGAAGACACCTGTCTTCCCTACTCTGGCTGGAGACCTCTGTCCTCAACTTTGTCACCTCAAATCTGGTCCTTGAATATGCACTAAACATAGTCCTTCGATCTAGCACAAATTTACTCTATATTTTTCTCTGATCTGCACCAAACACAGTCCTTCGGTCTAGCACAATTCTATCCTCAAATCTCTTTCTGTTCTGTCACAGTCGCACTTGGTCAAAGCCAACTTTTGCACTATCTGTGCAATCACAACGACACTCGATCGAACATCAAATTATGCACCTCTGCGAAATCATAGCAGCACCCTCTTCACACACTCTACTTCTTGACGATCAAACTTCTCCCTCGCACTCTATCTATGAATATCGCACTTCGAACGCACACTTCGATCGATGATATTTCTCTTCAAACAGCCCTCCTCTTATACTAAAACTTTCAAGATTAAAACTTTGATCCTAGTCGGCTACTCAACCCTAAACAACGTTGGCTGCAAACCCTAATCTTTGTCGGTCACAAACCCTAATCTTCGTCAGCCCAGATTTAACTTTGTCGACTCAAATTTAACTCTACAACTCTTCTGTAGCTTCTATCGCGAAACTACATGTCGTAATATCGTGACATCTTTTGCAACCATACACTACCTTATGGATTTTGTCACGATATCACGACACTTTAGCTATTGATGACTTTGACTAAGCTCTTGTCACGATATCATGACACTTCTCGCTTTGTCAGCAACAACTTTGCTTTTGTCATGAAATCGCGACACCTTTATCTCTACTGACGTCATCGAAACTATTGTCACGAAATCATGACATTTCTCGCTTTATCAACCTCTTCTCGGTTTGCACTAGCAAAAATAGAACATGTCATGAAATCACAACACTTTCGCTACCTTAAGCTCTTCTCTGCTTTACACCCGCGAAACTGGAACACGTCATGAAATCGTGATGCTTTCACCTTTGAGCTCTTCTTTCTTGAATTCATCACGAAATCACAATGCTTCTTCTGTTGAAGACTTGCTATTTGTTTCTATCGCAAAATCATGACACTTTCTCCAACTCAATGCTGCCATCTCAACCTATCACGAAATTGTGACACTTTCTACATTCGCAAGCTTTATCTTCAACCTGTCATGAAATCATGACACTTTCTGCATCGATACAACTTCTTTGTAGCCTGTCGCGAAATCACGACGCTTCTTATTTCAGACTCTTCCTTTTACTGCATGTCATGAAATCATGACAGTTCTCACTTTGAGCTTTTCAGAATGTCACAAAATCATGACAGTCCTCACTTAGTCTTCTGTAGCATGTTGCAAAATCGTGACTCTTTTCGAGTTACATTCTCTCTCTTCGAACTTATCGTGAAATCACGACAGTTCACACTGCAGACTATCTTTTCTGCATTGTGTCACGAAATCGTGACACTTTCTTGTCCGTACAACTTTCCTGGCAATGTGTCGTGAAATCATGACACTTTTCCTTCTCTGCCTTCCTGCACTTTTCGAGTCACAAAAATGTGACATGTCATGAAATCGTGACACTTTCCATCTTGCTCTCCTTCTCTGCCAACATGTCACGAAATCGTGACAGTTTTGCCAGCTTCTTCTCTTTCTTCCAGTATGTCGTAAAATCGTGACACTTTTTCAAGAAGCTTTCTCTCTCTTGCCTAAGTTGTGAAAATGCGACATGTCGCAATATCGCGACATTTTTCCAACTTACTGATTTCGAACCTGTCAAGCCGAACCTTCATCAAAAACACATTATTTTACATCAAATCAAATTCTTTCAAAAAACTTCCTGACATCAATGACAACTTATTCAC
This sequence comes from Wollemia nobilis, assembly GCA_028583015.1. NCBI lineage: Eukaryota > Viridiplantae > Streptophyta > Pinopsida > Araucariales > Araucariaceae > Wollemia > Wollemia nobilis. Next base: position 3,956,258 of record JAQPPZ010016892.1, on the reverse strand, counting down.
TTGAGCAAATGCAATGTACTCAAAGTACCCAAAATTGCCAACAATCTCCCCCTTTGTCATTGATGGCAACCCTTTACTAAAAACACATCTCAGGAGCTAAAATTGAAACCAACTATGCTAACAGCTGAGAATCTCCTTTTAAAGTTTTGCTCCCCCTGACTTGAAGCTTTCCTCTTCACATTGAAGCTCTCCCCCTTACTCATATCTCTCCCCCTTACTCAAATCTCTCCCCCTTTGTCATCAATGGCAAAGGGTCACCTTTGGGGCTTGGGACTAAGAATGAGCTTCTTAGCTTAGTCCCTCCCCCACATCCTGATGAGGTGATTAATTCTGGGGTGGGAGTAAAACTCCCATTAGGCACTGATCATCATCAGTGTCTATAATTTCCTTGCCTGGCCTTTTCTTGACCTTTTTGCCCGCATTCCTATTTTTGTCACTGTTCTTGTTCTTGTTCTCATCCCTGTCCTTTTTCATGCCTTGATCCTTGGACCTGATCATGCCACTATTCCTGTTCCTGTACCTTGGAAGATCATCTCTACACTGTCTAGCTATGTGGCCTTCATTGTTGCACTTATAACAAGTAACAATATTATTTCTTTTAGGCATACTTGTTCTTTGAATCCTCCTGTTTTGACTAACACGGTTCCAGTTATTAGCCTTACAAAAAATTGCCTTATGCCCAAACAATAATGAATCTATGTTTTAGTTCTTCCTCCTGTTCTGATATGAACAACATCTCATTTTCCTCATCACTTGAAGAGCTTTCACTATCATTGCTAGAACACTTACTTGCTTTGTCTAGGTAGAAAATCTTCTTGTTCTTGTGTGAATACCTCTTTCCTTGATTGTTGTGCTCATATTTGTTCTTTCTATAATACCTATGCTTTTTAGAATCCTTGCTCTTAACATCCTGTTTCTCTTCATCACTTTCATTCTTGGAAACAGTACAGTCAGTAGCATAATGACCGAACTTTCCACAATTGAAGCATCTTATATTTTTCATGCTTTTGTGCTTTTTAGATAACTTGCCTTTCTTGCTGTAATATGTCTCTTCATCACTAGAAGACTCATCACTCTCTTGAAGTTGTTTACCCTTAGATTTCTTGGTAGCCTTGAAAGATGCCTCTTTCTTGACATCAACCTTCACCTGAGTTCTCAACTCAAATGCTACAAGAATGCTATGAAGCTCATCCCTTTTTAGCTTATCCAAATCTTTAGCTTCCTCAATAGTAGAAATTTTTTCACTAAATCTATTAGGAAGAGATCTTAAGATTTTATCACAAACATCATTTTCAACAAGTTCAAGACCTAAGTCTTTCATGGAGTTAACAACCTCATCCATGCGAAGCATGTAGTCACTAATATTTTCATCATCATTCATCTTGAGTTGTTCAAACATACCTTTGAAATGTCTCAACTTGGCCTTTTTGACATTTGCATCACCTGTATGAACCACCTACAATTGTTTCCACATTTCACTAGCTATCTTGCAGTGAATTACTTTGGTGAGATCTGCTTTCTGTAAGCCTTTCAGGATTGCATTCATTGCTTTTGAATTGTTGTGATGTAGAAGCCTATCTTCTTTAGTATATGGACCATTTACAGGAATAGTGTACCCATCTTCAATCACTTCCCAAACCTCATTCCCAAGTGCCATTAGATGAACCTTCATCCTTGCACTCCGAAGACCAAAATTTGATCCATCAAGAATAGGTGCTACATTTTCTCTTGAATGATCCATTGTGTTCTTATCAAGATTTTCCTTCAAGATGTTTAAACTTTTCGAAGGAACCTGCTCTGATACCAATTGAAGAACACACAATTATACTAAGAGGGGGGGTGAACAGTATAAGACCACTTTATACTTTTTCCTTCAACTTTCAAATTAATATTATGTAGTGAATAGATAGTAGTATCAAAAATAGTAATCAAAGTAATGCACAAAATACCATCCACAAAAGAGACATAGCAATTTACGTGGTTCACCCAATGCGGGCTACTCCACGGATAAAATATTTCTCTAAATTTTATCACCTCAAATTTTGGGAAACATTTCCCGATTACAAAGCTTATGGGCACCAACCCAAAAGAGACACAAATCCCCTAACTCTGCTCTGGCTGGTGATCCTCTAGAAGACCTCTGCCTCTGCTACCCTTAGCAAGTGGAACTCTATCCACAGAAGACACCTGTCTTCCCTACTCTGGCTGGAGACCTCTGTCCTCAACTATGTCACCTCAAAGTTGGTCCTCGAATATGCACTAAACACAGTCCTTCGATCTAGCACAAATGTCCTCTATATTTTTCTCTGATCTGCACCAAACACAGTCCTTCGGTCTGGCACAAGTCTGTCCTCAAATCTCTTTCTATTATGTCATAGTCACACTTGGTCGAAGCCAACTTTTGCACTGTTTGTGCAATCACAGTGGCACTCGATCAAACATCAACTTATGCACCTCTGTGCAATCACAGCAGAACCCTCTTCGCACACTCTGCTTCTCGACGATCAAACTTCTCCCTCACACTCTATTTGTGAATATTGCACTTCGAACGCACACTTCGATCGATGATATTTCTCTTCAAATAGCCCTCCTCTTATACTAAAACTTTCAAGATTAAAACTTTGATCCTAGTCGGCTGCTCAACCCTAAACAACATCGATTGCAAACCCTAAACTTCATCGGCCGTAAACCCTAATCTTCATCGGCCCAGATTTAACTTTGTCGACTCAAATTTAACTCTGCAACTCTTTTGTAGCTTCTGTCGTGAAACTACAACATGTCACGATATCGTGACATCTTTTGCAACCATACATTACCTTATGGCTTTTGTCACGATATCACGACACTTTAGCCATTGACGACTTTGACTAAGCTCTTGTCGTGATATCGCGACACTTCTCGCTTTGTCAGCAACAACTTTGCTTTTGTCGCAAAATCGTGACACTTCTACCTCTGCTGACGTCATCGACACTATTGTCATGAAATTGTGACATTTCTCGCTTTATCAACCTCTTCTCGGTTTGCACTAGTGAAAATGGAACATGTTGCGAAATCGTGACACTTTTTCAAAAATCTTTCTCTCTCCTGCCTAAGTCGCGAAAATGCGATGTCGTGATATCGCGACATTTTTCCAACTTACTGATTTCGAACCTGTCAAGCCGAACCTTCATCAAAAACGCATTATTTTACATCAAATCAAATTCTTTCAAAAAACTTCCTGACATCAATGACAACTTATTCACTTGAGCAAATGCAATGTACTCAAAGTACCCAAAATTGCCAACAAACTTGTATTTTGTTGGCACCTTTGTTTACTAATACTTGTCAATGAGGGTTAGTTTAATTCCCAATGGGGTATGTTAACCCACCCACTTTTTTTTATTATAAAGGCTGTTATATTAAATAAATATAAGTTTTTTTTCATAAAAAAAAAAAATAAAGTAGTTTTACATTACATGTTAATAATTTATTATATTTTTTTGCTTGATAATAAGGGGTTGTATTCGGGTCCTTCACCCATGGAAAATTACGTCTCTCTTCTCTAGAGATTGAGAGTTTACAAATAGATACACTTCTCATCTTAACTGAGATGCTATAGCTAGAAACCTACATCATTTTACATAAAATGTCTAAATTATTGATTTTCATTTTCTAGATCTTTTCAAAATTTTGTATGAATACAATTACTCCAAAATTTAGCATCTTCCTTGACATTTTCCTATAGCAATATTCACAATCCTAAAACTTCACCTCTACTATCTATTCCTTACATCTTAATAGATTAATATTTTCAAAACATTGCACTATCATAGTCTACTTTACCCAATCTGAATTTCTAGTTTCCTGGTTGGCAAATATTTACAATTTCATTTTTTGTGACTTGAAAAATTGCCACTGCCCTTGTTTCGAATGGTTGACTTCATAGGGTCATATCTCCCTTAATATTGCTCAAATTTTTGAAATATGACCACTCATTTTAAAGCTATTCGAATTATGCACAAGTTGGTCCAAGAATCAAATAAATTGGATAACTATTCGTGAAGATATGGGTCCTAAAATATGAGACCATTTTCCAGAAAAAAGTCTAATCCTTCATAATTTGCAATTTTGTTTTTTATGACTTGAAAAATCATCACTGCCCTTGTTTCGAATGGTTGAATTTATAGGGTCATATCTCCCTCAATATTGCTCAAATATTTGCAAATGACCACTCATTTTAAAGCTATTCAAATTCTGCACAAGTTGGTCCAAGAATCAACTAAATTGGATAACTCTTCGCAAAGATATGGCTCCTAAAAGATAAAATATTTTTCAAGAAAAAACCCTAATCCTTCACACTTTGCAATTTTATTTTTCTCATTGTAAGCAACCTTCCATACTCCTTTAGCCTTCCTAGCATTCCACTCAACATCCTAGCCTTTTTTTGTAGCTCCTTCAACCGGCCTAGCCTTCCATGCTCCTTTAGCCTTAGCCTTATCAACCTTCCACGTTCCTTCAGCCATTCCAACCTTCCATCCAACATCCTATCATTTCATTATAGCTCCTTCAACCATTCTAGCCTTCATGCTCCTTTAGCCAACCTAACATTCCATGCTCCTTTAGCCTTAACACTCCAAAGGTCAACTCATTATTTAGCCGTCCACGCTCCTTCAACCTCTAGCCTTCCATGCTCCTTCAGCCTCCAGCCCTTCATGCTCCTTCAACCTTTAGATTTATTGATCGTTAAAGCACCAGACCATTTTCCAAGTCCCTTAGGGGGAAACCCCTAGGAGAGCTTCCTAATACTATGATTATTCAATGACCTTATGTTAAGTAAAACCATTCCCTGTACCTACTGGGGTCTAGGACTTTTCATTCCACGGGGCCTGTCCCATCTGAGTATACCCCTCAGGATAGTCAGGAAGGGTTTTTTGTGTATCTGATGTAGGCCACCAACCTTGAACCTCGAACCTCATTTCGAGGATTGAGAGAACTTTCCAGTAAGGTACTTGGTGCATATTATAATTTATTATATTATTAATTATATATAAAATTATTTATAATTTATATTAGTGAGTGTGTGTTAGGAGTTTTATCTTTTTTTTGGTTTATTTTAGAAATTAAGTCTTACAAATTAGAATAAGAAGTAATTTATTTTATAAATTATGTTTTGAAGTAAAGTGAGAGCACTACTTGTTCTAGATATTAGGAGAAACTCAAAAAACTAATGGATTCACGTGAAGTGATTATCAACGATGAGATGATCGAGCATGATACAATGGTTCTTAAAAGCATATGGTTAATGTGCAAGTTCCATGGATACTGGCCAAAAAAATTTGGAGATTCAAATTTAGATCAAGTAGAAGTTGGGATTGAATTCAAATTATTCTAGTACTTTTCTTCTAAAAGGATTTTTCCTCATTATCTTCTCTAGTTCAAAAATAACAAATAAAATAATGGATGGTGGTTCTTTGTTTAGCGAAAAAGATGCTTATATTTAAGACTATGGAGTGAGAATTTTTTCTAGTGATAAAAACCATTAAAAGTATTTTGGTGTGTATTAGGCTTTTTATATTTCCTTATCAACTCATTAATAAGGAGATTTTGAATAATATCAGCAATACTCTAGGGAATTTAATTTATGAGGGACCAACTATGAGGGAGAGAAGACATGTTGTTTGCACTTGAATATGTATTGCTATGTATATTTCAAAACCTTCACCATTTTCCATCAGAGTTAAATATGAATCAAGGGAATGGGATCACGGAGTGGATTATACAAACATTGCATTCTGATGTTACAAATTTATAGGACTGGACACATGGCAAGAGATGGTAGACTAAACATGATGGAGCAAAGATGAAAATTTGTGTGCATAAGATAAAATTTAATATGAAATAAGACCATATTATAGTTGAACTAAGGTTAAATAAAGGATTTTCCATTCATAATAAAGTGGTAAAAAAAAAACCCTCTACATCATCAACTAACAACAACCATTATAAGGTCCGAGGTGTAGACCAATTGGTTCATCCAAACCCCATAAGGGGGCGGAGGTCCAAGGTTCAAATCTCGGGCCTCATCGGACTAAACGCTTGTCCTTTTCTTGGTGCTTTCAGTGGCATAAAAGGTTTAAAATGATTGTGGCATGGTAGTTATAGGGGCGGACTGCACGAATATTTGTGTGGCGACTTTCGAGGTGGATAGCACAAAATACTGTGGTGGCCATAAAAGCTAGACAACCTACTCGGATTCGTGGCGGCTACTGATTCCACCATGTTAAAAATAAAAAATAAAAACAAAAACCATTATAATCCTACTTAAATCAACTATTAGAAGAAAAAATAACATAAGGGATGAGGAAATCCAATGCACAAGCTCAAATTTAGGAGTTAAAAGATGTGAAGGAAAATGGGAAGGCAAATTTGAAAGCAAATGAGATTGTACATGTTATAAGAATGGACATATGGCAAGACATTGCAAACTAAAAATTATGGAGAAAAAGATGAAAATTTTGTGCATGAGATAAACTTCAATATGAAATAAGGAGATCATATTATAGTATAATATAGGTCAAACAAAGGATTTTCCACTCATAAAAAGGTGGCAAAAAAAGCCTTTCCATGTCATCAAATGACAAAGGCCATTAAATTTCACTCAAATCAACCAATAGAAGAAAAAATGACACCAAGGATGAGAAATTTCAATGCACAAGTTGTCAAAGATGCGAAGAAAAATGGAAAGGTAAATTTTAGAGCAAATGAGGTGAAGGAGGTTAAGGTTAGTCCAGGTAAATCATCTTCATTTTTCTCAAGTAGCATAAAATGCTCTCTTTGTAATAAAAATAAAAGTAGTATAAAGTGTATTCATTGCACTTTATTGTTTCAAGAGAAGCATAATAAAGAAATGCATATGGAGGATATCCATAAAAATCTAGGGTTTCCAAGGAAGCATAAGGAAGTAATTACTATAGAGGATCATCCTTGTACTTTAAGATTCATAGGAAAACATAAAGAAGAAAGTATTTATGAGGTTATTTCTTGCATTTTAGATTATTTAGGGCAACATAAATATTTAGAATATAATTCTCATTGTGAATAATATGAAAAAATAGAAGAGAATGATGAAGATGAAAGTGTTGGTGGAAATTTAAAAAGGAGAGGAAGGCCATCAAAGAATGAAAAAAGAGAAAAGAAAACTTAAAGGGACATTGATTAGGGAAGCCAAATAAAAATATCATGGGTGTTAACAAGAAGTGGGTATAACCCACTAATAAAAAAAAAAGTGATGATAAAAATTTTATCATGGAATATTAGGGGTATGAATAATACCCCAAAAAGAAGAGTTAGTAAGAAATTAACTAGTTGATATAGTATTAAGTTTATTTTAATATAAGAAAGAAAATTAAATAGTGAGAAATGCAAGTATGCTTTTAAAAATATTTGGAAGATGAGGGAATTGTCTAGTAGATCCTTCTATAGGAGCTTCAGATGATATTACAAAAATATGAGATAAACACAAATGGGATGGACAATTTTTAGAAGAAATTTTAGATTGTTGGACTATTTTGTGGAAAATAAGAAAACCTCAAAGTTAAGGTTATAAATGTATATGCTTCAACTATAGTTACTCCTTGTAAAATATGTTGGAAGGACCTTAGCATTTTTTGTTAAACACATTATTTATTCATAATTGTGACCTATAGATTCTTAGGGTGACTTCAACATAGTTATATCTTATTTGGAAAAGAAAGGTGGTTCTCCTACATGGTCTAAATAAATACAATATTTTGTTTCATTTGTTAATCCAAATGGGATTTGGGATGCTACTCTTTCAAGATTTCAATATACATAATATAATAGATGCATTAGGTAAACTCGTATAGCATAAATATTGGATGAAGTCAATGGAATAAAACATGATTCTTATGTGAAACAAAAATAATTACTTTCTAATTATCATAATGTATTGAAAGAGTCAAATTAGTTCCAAAAATCTAAGGAGGAATAGCTCAAGGAAGGATATAGAAATACAAAAAAAATTCATGTTACAACAAAAGTTTTTCTTTTTTGTATATCAAATGGAAGAAATCTTGAGGAAGAAGAAGATATCAAGAAGGAAGCCATTGATTATTTTAAAATTATTATTTTTAAAAAATTAGCAATATAAGCAAGAACAAGGTAAGATTTTGTAAAATATTCCATAAATTATCGCACAAGGAAAAAATTAAATTTTTATGAAGAATATATCTATGGAGGAACTACATGAAATCATTTTCTATTTCCATCCTAAAAAAGGATCTGGCCCTCATGGATTTTCTAAAATTTTATCTCAAAAAATTTAGGATTTATTGAAGAGTGATATGTTGGTTGTGTTTGAAGGGGCCTAAAAAAAGAAGACTACAATAAGTGATATCAATGTCATTTATGTTACATTGTTTCTCAAGAAAGGTAAGATAAAATATTTTGATAATTTTCATCCAATAAGCCTTTGTAATATTATTTATAAGATCATTTCAAAAATTATGGCAAACAAAGTTGAAGATGATTTTATATTATGTTATCTTAGAGGAATAATTTAGTTTAATTTATGTAAATTCTTGATGTTGTCATGAGGCCATATATTTTCTTCCTTCCATGGAAAAAACTAGGTATGGTAACGAAATTAGATATGAACAAATCATATGATAGTTTTTTGTAGTTTTCTACATGATCTTCTCAAAATGTTCAACTTTGATCAAATTTTTTTTGGTAGTCGTGAAAAAAAGGGATTTTGGAGGGGTCCCAACTCTGTTACATATTTAAGTTATCTAGGTTACAATATAAACATCAACCTCCTCCCTAGATAACATGAGACAAAAGAAAAGTTGCAGCGAAAATCTTGAAATAAAACCAGATAAAAAACAACACTCTGGTTGATATTGAAATCTATTTCTAGCAAGGGAGCAAAGGTCAACCTGAATATTGTTTATTCCTCCCTTCCACACCAAAAGTAGTAGCAATCGCTCCAATTCTCAACAATAGGTAACAAAAGTAGTAGCAACAAAAGCAAAATTACATTACAATAGAATTTTCTAGAACTACAGCTATCGTAATAACAACATATAGTCACATTAGTAGCACCAAATGACCCTAGAAGCAACAAAATTATCGAAAACATCAAAATATGACACCCTACGGAATTGAATTTTCTTCTACCTATGATGAGGTAATTCTTGAAAGAGATAAGGGAAAATTATTTTCCCATATCTTCCTCTAATCAAAATGAACTCCAATGTTTGTCAAACAATCAGTTGCAACATTTCCTTCCTGATATATGTAATATCTTCACCTTTGTCATTTCTTCTAATAGGGATGAGGTATCCTTAATTAAACCTAAAACTTGCTAGTTATCATCTTTTCCTTTCTTAATATCCTTAATAATATATAGAGTCCCCTTCTATGATGGCCTTCCTTACACACTTGTGTCTCAACAACATAACACCAGAGTATAGGGCTTTAGCTTTCACATAGTGATTTCTTTGTATACCATAACTTTTTGTATACTTCCATAAAACTTCACCTTTATCATTATGAATGACACCTACTTCTCTAGCTCTACTTGGGTTACCTTTTGCTCTTTTCAAACTGAATGGAAAAGGTACTACTCTAGGTTCTCCCAAGTTCCATTCACTAGTGATCATCTTTTCCAAATTGTTCTCAAATACCACGCTATTTTCAGAGGTAAGAAAATTATTCCTTACTGTAGTTTTAATTTTTTTAGACACTAAAATTTCATTCTTACTTTCCCCCATGAATACTCTTTGATTTCTTTTCCACAAAATACCCCACAAAAAATGAGGTAACAATAAATTCTAGAGTTTTGATAACCTACTACTACTAAAATGGCATATCCATTGGTTAAAAAACTACCTAAAAGTACTAGGGACCACCCAAGAGCAAAACATAGCTTCCATTATATTATTAAGTACCTTACTTGCAAACTCACAATGAATAAACAAGTGGTCAACCGATTCAACATCCTTCATGCAAAGAGCATATATTTATCATTTGAAAACCTCTCTTACTTAGGTTATCTAGATTTAGAATCTTATTTGTAAGCATAACCAAATAAAGAAAGCCAATTTACAGATTAACTCATTCTTCCAAACCTTATTTACAGGAAAGTCCCCCTCAACACCTCTAAACTGCAAGGTATAAGTTGATTTCATAGAGAATTCCCCTAAGGAAGTAGGAAACCAGATCAAAGAGTCATTATCTTCATTCTGAGATAAATGGTACTACTAAAATAACCTATTAAGATTTAGTAGATATTGTAGCAGTTTTGAATCAACAAAATCTAAAGTTAGCTTTTTTCAAAACCTCTGAACTTCCCCAAATTCTATGTAATTTTTGACTAGTGGTCCATATTTTTGAACAAGGGGATCTTTTAGTCTTCTGAACTCTTGCATCTACTGTAATAATTTTATCAAAGTTGTAGTTGTAGCACTCAAAAATATTATATTTTGATCAATGGTTCTCTCACTAATTAGTTTAAGTCATCTTATGGAATTTTCTAAGGTGATTTAATATCTCATTATCTATTTATAATTCTTGTAGAGGCACTAAGGAGAGCTTTCTCAAAGACATAAATGAAATGAAAAATTAAAGGTATTTTGGTTGTAAAAGATAATCGCTTCTAATATCATCTTCAATTTGTTGATTATACTTTTCATATGGGTCATACCTTATTCAATGAGGTCATTGTGTTTAAATAAATATTATCATGCTATAAGAAGGCTTTTGGATAGTCAGTTAATGCTACAAAATCTAGGATTTTTTCATTTACAATATTTTATATTTACAACAAATTATTCTAGATATTTTAGGGTTTAAAATTAAATAATTTCATAAACCTTATTGGGTATTCCTTTGTCTCATGAGGGAAATAAAAGGCCCTTTGGATCTCTTGTTTGCATAGAATGAAATATTATTTTGAAGTTTGTAAAGGTCAATTCCTAACCATGGAAGGAAGGGCACAACTCAGAAAGACTACATTACAATTCATCCCTATTTATATGATGTTACATTCAAGATTACCAAAAGGTATAGCATCATGTATTGATAAGTTTTAAAGATAATTTATTTGTAAAGGATGCAAGAAAAAATTAAAGTTACCTCTCTATAAGTGGGATAATATTTGTAAAGGAAAGAATATCGGGTGACCAAGCTTGTGGAATTGCAAAATAATGAGTTTAGGCCTAGGAGTAAAACTTGGGTGGAGATTATTCAAATTGTAGACACTCAATTGCGACACACTTCACCAACCTTTGAGTCTATTAAAATTCATCAATTGACCCTCATTCATAAGCCTTATAATTAATAAAATTGGATAAACCTTCTTCATACCCAAATTTAGGATGTTTGTTTCCCTAAAATCACCATCATTTTTGGGATATCATTTTCTATAGTGAATCTTCACAAAACTCTATAAAAATGCCACCATTAGAACAAGCTCAAAAAGATATTTCCCACAAGTATATATACATGTATTTTTGTAACAATACCTCAAACTATAAAAAAACAATAACTAGGTTGGACGAAATCAATAGCATCATATGAACAAAAGTGCCATAGTAGCACTATCGATGAAAGGTGGCACTTTTACATCTTTGACCATTTTAAAATAATTTGACCATCAGATGGTTAAAAATAGTCAAAATTGTAAATTTTTTGATCAAGAACAATAGCACTTCACTATAACTATTGTTCAAACATAATTCTTTTGTTAACATGAGTTGAATCCTCATAGGCATGAACCTCCAACATGCAGATTCCTTATCCCACTCTTAGGCATGATCGTGCATGCTAAATATCCTCCATTGAACCTACAAATTTGAATTATATTCCTTATCTTAATAGCATTTTTGACCCCCCTCTTACCTCCAAGAATCCCTCTCCAAAATCTATAGATTTAGCCCATGGGATGGGTATTCAACAAGTAATTTCAAGTGTCTAAATTATGCCAAAAATTCTCTCCACTCTCTCATTGAATTCATCTTCTTGAATCTTCATGCATTCTTACTAGCATTTCGAGGCAAGTGAACTAAGTGATAGAGACATTCAATAAATATCATCCTACTACTCTATTAGGCTCTTGGATAATCTCTTGGTTGAGGATGAATCATCCATATGGAATGGGGTTGTATCACTAACTCTTAGGCCTATGCTCCTTTTAGCTTTGCTTTAGTTTTATGCATTGCTTTTAGATTTCCTTACTAAATATATTCAATCGTGTTCTACAACTACTATTAACTAGTTTTGCACCTTTTATTGCATTTTATAATAGTATATAATCAATTGACTCTCACTCATGTCTTCCTAAATATTTTCATTACCTTATTTATTGTTCATTGTAGTTGTTAAAGTGTATATATATCATTATTATGGTATTTTATAGCTACTCATACACACTTCTAATCTCTTTTATATCATAGCCATACTTAGCTCTTAAATTTACAGCTTTCTTGATGTTCCCTTATAGACATTATTAGCTTTGTAGTGCATTCCATATCTTCTCATCTATACTAGGCCTCCCTCTCACCTCTTGTTACACTTTGAAGGTCATTTTGTCTCTCATACCTCTTGCCTTGTCATAGTTTATTGGGTATTTTTATATTGCAACACTTTTATCCTTTAATTTCCTACTAATATTTAGGTATTTTATCACTTAGATAGATCTTTTTGTACTCCTATATATATCCAAACACCTTATCTTGATATTTACTTATAGCATTCAACCTTTAGACATAGTTTTATAAGTTCTCCATTTCCTTAGATCCTTGTTTTTAGCTATAGGAATGATAGAAATGAAACCCATGTAGAATTATAGAAATTTTACTCGTTGTCTATTATAGAGTGATAGCACCACTTAGTTATGAAAATGTCACTTAGTGATAGTGCTACTTAGCTATGATAGTGTTAGGGTAGTTTTATTGCTATATTCTAGTGCTTTTATTAATACTTGTATGAGTCAAATTTTAAAAGGATCTATAGACTAGAATTTACATAAAATTTATAAGATTTATATTGAAAATTAGCAAAACCCTAAATTTTCATAGTTGTGTAAAAATAATTTTTTTTTTTATTGTGAGTTATTTATGCCAAAAAAAAAAATTGATAGTGATCTCGAACCAACCTTGTCACTATCAAACCATGGATAAAGGTCATAATAAAATATCCCCTTTTCCCACAATTGTGTTTTTGTTAATCTTTGTATTGGGTCATATGAGACCATAGAATTATCGATAGACTATTCAAGTATGGGTAGGATATGATATTGGAAGGAATTAGATCTAGTTTATCATAGAGTAGTGTAATAATACATAAAGACTTACTACTAAATCCTTGACATAAAGATCAATCTCTTTTTTAGATTATTTGTAATATCAACAACTCAATAGAGTGTTGTTACTTTTCATAAATAGACTAATTAGTGAATCTTGTCAATACATATTTGCATTATTACTTGATTTTTAAAATGCCTTATTTTAATTATCATGCATTCCTTATTATTATATAGTTTAATATCCAAATCATACTCTCATTATTACTATATTTTAGCATATAAAACATATACTCTAGCAGTATGGCTATAAGTACAAGCTTACATCTACTTGAATGCTCAAATGGATTATGTAAATATTCATTTGCTTTTATTTTGGGTAAGATCTTTAAATTTGACATGGGGGATCTATAACATAACCAATACCATAGCACATGGATTCATATTGTGATAATTAAAATAAATATATTAGTAGTATACTACTAACAATAATATATGATTAAATTTTATTTAAGTGATATGTATTGGGAATAAGGTTCATAAAAAAACAAGTAAAAATTATCCTTCATTTTTATTCTACAAAATACAGTGGTGTGTGTGGGTGTGCATATCTTAGTGGAAATACATTGTGTCCTTGTTATGAAAAGTTTATAAAATGATGACAAATATGAACATGACTTATCTTTGTCTCTATTCTGCTTAAGTAGTATTTATGGTTTCATTTAAGACACTTATATAATTCTTTAACATCGAGTCTTGCTTGTTTTATGTTTGAAGTCTGTAAACGACCCAAAAATCAAGAAACAAGAAAACACACAAAGATAGAAAGAATTTTTTTTGAACTAAGGAGAGGGATTCATAAATCCCTAACCAACCTTAGACTAACTTAATGTTTTAACAACCCCTAAGTTTCTCAAGAACTATACCACACAAGATTCCCCTCACGCAAGTCCCTTCTACGTAGGCATATCTCATGTTATGCACATAAGTCCATCCATCTCATCAATCTTGATGAGCTAGACTTACCACCTTCAATCATTAGAAGGTGTACATGCATCTCCATATTCCACACAAGCCATTATGCGTGGGTATGCTACATGTACTACGAGTTAAGCTATCAATATTATCCTCTAACAAGCTATCTTAACTCTGGTACGATCTTCTAAACCTAGTACCAATCTCCCTAAGGGGGTCTCAAGCCCTTAGGTTAACCTCTAAGTTCACCCTAGAACTTACTACTGAATTTTATAAAATTTATTCAAATAAGAGTATAAAGAATAGATCTAGATACTAAATCTAACAAAACATGAATCATTAAACAAGCAAAGGATAACTAAAACATAAAGCAATAATTAAAGGATAAACATGCAATAGAAAGGATTTAAATACAACTACATTCAATTAATGGAATACAAGGTGCATCAACCATATTGTTCATTTATTACATAAGTATGTATGGTAAACCCCATACCTTCAAACAATACATTACATCAATTTCATCGGGGAAATCTCCCCACAAATCTAATCTATTTGCATAAATAAGCAAGATGTAAGGTAGAGAGAAAACTTGTGCATCGGTCCATCTCATGACTTTGGTCCTCCCGCTCTTCCATCGATCAAGTGAGGATAGTAGGGGATCAGGACACTCATAGTTTAGGATAGACATGCTTCTAAAATGCATTTGTTCATTTTATTGCCAAATTGCAACTATACAAATAACCCAAGCAATTCAACTTTCTAATGCATAGTTGACATCATAGAAAACTACTCTTTCTATTTCCCCTCTCATCTTCTCATGAGAGCTATTCAACCATGCATCAAGACCACATGCTCTTACTTGTAATAAATGGTCTAACCCTTATTTAACAATCAAAGTCCCATACCCTTAATTGCTAAATAATCTAGGTTCACATTCATTATCCAATTAAAGCCAACTACTTTAATCTTCAAATAAACATTTTTCTTCATTTCATAAATTAAAGTCCCATACCCTTAATTTACAAAACAAACCATATTTCACATTCATTATCCAATTAAATCCAACTACTTTAATCTTCAAATAAACCTTTTTCTTCATTTCATAAATTAAAGTCCCATACCCTTAATTTACAAAACAAACCATATTTCACATTCATTATCCAATTAAATCCAACTACTTTAATCTTCAAATAAACCTTTTTCTTCATTTCATAAATTAAAGTCCCATACCCTTAATTTACAAAACAAACCATATTTCACATTCATTATCCAATTAAAGCCAACTACTTTAATCTTCAAATAAACCTTTTTCTTCATTTCATAAATTAAAGTCCCATACCCTTAATTTACAAAATAAACCATATTTCACATTCATTATCCAATTAAAGCCAACTACTTTAATCTTCAAATAAAAATTTTTCTTCATTTCATAAATTAAAGTCCCATACCCTTAATTTACAAAACAAACCATATTTCACATTCATTATCCTAAAATCTACCATTTTAGATAATGAAATAACATTAAATATTCTTTCCTTTCATTACCCTAAAATCTACCATTTTAGATAATGAAATAACATTAAATATTATTTCCTTTCATTACCCTAAAATCTACCATTTTAGATAATGAAATACATTAAATTTAATAACCTAATAATACATTTTAGATAATGAAATAACATTAAAGATTTTTTCCTTTCATTACCCTAAAATCTACCATTTTAGATAATGAAATAACATTAAATATTATTTCCTTTCATTACCCTAAAATCTACCATTTTAGATAATGAAATAACATTAAAGATTCTTTCCTTTCATTACCCTAAAATATACCATTTTAGATAATGAAATAAATTATTTTTTAATAATGAAATTAAGGTTCGGTCCAACCAAACATACTCTACGCTCTCTCCTACGCAGTGATTAACCAGCGGTCGGCTCTAGTGAAGGGAGAAAATATTAGCATGGAGTGGTTTATGACATAGATAATGATAAGGCATGATCAAGATGAATTCTATCTCACAATGAAATAGAGCACAGGTGGGATATTCATGGAGGTCTCCATGATGTCAAACAATAGCCATGACATGGTTAGTCATCCTAGTGTCGATGTATCCTACCACACTATGCTCTATGCCCAAAGGTAGCTATCAAAAGGGGTTAAAACCTACTATGCAATCCTTGTATGACTGTGGATGTCAAAGAAGGGGTGACTCTAGTGATCAAGTAGATGGTTTACCATAAGTTAAACCTAGACTAAGTGCCATCTATGCTACCAACAACAAATGGTCATTCGAAGCAATAGCCATGATGATAGAAAAAAGGTGGTGCTACTAGTCAACTAAGCAAAAGGTGTTACATATCTAGATGACCATATGAAGGATGCTTAAGTCTTGGTTGAGGGGATTAAACATGACCGTGAGCTCATGATGATTCCATAAGTGATCATTAGGAGGATCGTGAGAGGAGCACCTCACTAACCATAACTTTATACTCTTAAGGAAGAAGGTTTACTATAGCTTAAAGGAGCCAATGTAAATAGGAAATAATCCAAGCTTCTAAACTAGCGAATGAAAACATTAAACATATCTAGAGTCTCATGAGTCCAACCTGGTATTACTCGTCGTTGGTCATCTATCTAGGTTGCACTTGAACACTCCATCATCTACTTCCTCCTCTTCCCACTAGCTTCTCCCTTACTTCATGGTGCTTCCTCCTCTTCCCTTCTCTCTCCCTCTGCATTTTACCCAACACACCCTTTCCTTTTCCCCATCTGCATCCTCTTGTCAACACTCCTCTCACATCATTCTCCTTGGCTTTCATCCACCACCTACTTACCATAACTTCCCATCTGCATCCGTCATATGGTAGGGGAGAACATTCCTTCTTCCACCTTCCCAAGACACTTGCCATAAAGAAGCCATCCCTTCATGTCATAGGGAGCCTCGCATAGCTGGTCCGATTCTAAAGGGTGATCTTATCATATTTAAAACTAACGCTAGTTGGTCATTTTGATTAAGTGAATTCTCCATCAATTCAATAGTCAAATTCTATTCTCTATAAGTTCAATGAAATAAGTTTATCATGACAAATAGAGTAGTCATTTTCTTAATGGGGTTATTTTATTTCTTAATATAAAACAATATTTCTTTTCCTTTTAAATGTTTTCTTATCAATCTAAAATAAATCATATATTTATTCAAAATGAAAACTCTTTATTATCATAAGATAAATCAATCATTTATTTAAAATGAAATGCCCTCAACATTCTAAAATAAATTAATTATTTATTTAAAATGAGATCTCTTTATTATTTAAATAAATTAACTATTTATTTAAAATGATATTTTTATTATTTAAATAAATCAACTATTTATTTAAAATGATATCTCTTTATTATTTAAATAAATCAACTATTTATTTAAAATGATATCTCTTTACTATTTAAATAAATATTTACCAAGGCATACAAGGAGTTATGAAGACAACCTATTCATTCATAGCTCACAAATTATTAAGGCAAATAGTGTTGAAGTAAAAGATAATCAAGCATGTGCAACAAACAAAGAGGGAGTCTTTCCATCAATCTAGTCACCTGTCTCAGCCTCTAGAACTTACAATAGCTACTAGGCTATCAGTCTGGGGCTCAAGGTGGCTAGCTATTGATGATTATCCCTTAACCGAATGCATGCCTATATGAAGGTATCCATCCTTGTTACCTCTGAGTTGCCTTATCATCACTTCCCCAACCTCAAGTACCCTCATCTTTGATGGATGACTCAACTTCTTCCACTTACGAGTGCACCTGATCCTACACATTGGCAATTTGTTAGTAGTATCATGCTCTTCAATATCTATTAATATCGCATAGTTGCTTAATTGCACAAAATCAAGTATTAAAGCATCATCAGTTAATACATTATTTTCCATATCAACAAGGTCCATCTGGGAGGGTCATGACATCCTCCCCCACTAGGACTAAACATCATCCTAGGTGTTTCTCAGTTTTACACAAGCATACATAATCAAAAGCAAATTATTACAATTTTTAGATATCATTAAACAAAAAAGGAAAATATTTTTGCATATCCACCACTTTCTCCCAAGTGGCATTCCTTTTGAGAAATGGTCCCACTAGACCTTACATTGCTCAAGGGTCCGATTCCACATAGTCTTAGAGTGGAACTCGAGAATCCTTACTGGCATTACTTCAATTACCTCTGGATTTACCATCTGCAAATTAGAGACATCCCACACATGTTCAGGGTCAGCAATATATTTTCTAAGCAAAGATATGTGGAAAGTGTCATGGATTTTTGATAGATTAGGAGGTAAAGCGAGTTGGTATGCAATCGGACTAATATTTTCAATGATCTCAAAGGGTCCTACAAACCATGGATCCAATTTTGTGGACTTGATCACACTTTTCATTGGTTTGACCCTTAGGAACACTTTATCTCCCACCGAGTACTCCCTTGGAGTTCTCTTTAAATCAACATAACTCTTCTACCTATCAACAACTTCCTTGAGTCTTTGTCTGATTACCTTCATTTTCTCTTCCATTTCTCTGACTATTTTTGGTCCAATCATAATTCTATCCTCTAGGTTGTCCCATGACAGTGGTGTTCTACACTTTCGCCCATACAAGGCATCAAAAGGTGTCATTCCTAGAGATGAGTGATACCCATTATTGTAGGTAAACTCTACCAAAGGTAGGTAGTCTTCCCAATGAGACTTGTGATCCATACAATACATGTAGAGCATATCTTCTAGTACTTGGTTTACCCACTCTGTTTGACCATCTATTTTAGGGTGGTATGCCAAACTCATGTTCAACTTCGTGCCTATTTCTTGGTGAAGGGCTTTCCAAAATTTAGAAGTGAACTTGGAATCCCTATCTGAGATGATTACCTCAAGAAATCCATGCAATCAGAATACTTCCTTGGAAAATCTATTAGCCACCACCTGAGCATCATCCTTGGTGCTCCTAGGTATAAAATGTGCAACCTTAGTCAATTTTTCGACTACTACTAGAATTGCATCATGCTGGTACCTGGTCTTAGGTAAACCTACTATGAAATCCATAGATATGACCTACCATTTCTGTGTAGGTATACTATGTGGATACAACTATCCTACGGGATGCTTGCATTCCACCTTAACCTTCTGACATTCAAGGCATTGAGCGATAAAATTTGTAATATCCTTCTTCATTCCTACCCAGAAGAAGGTTCTTTTCATATTTTCCCTCATATTTACCCCTCCGAGGTGAGTTGTATAAGGAGATCTATGGGCTTCTTGCATTATTAGCTTCTTTAAATCCCTTGATTTTTGTATGATGATTCTACCTTTGTAGCACAATAGGTTATCTATCACCCCAAACTCCTTATTGCTCTCAGGGCCTTTGTCCATTCTAGCTCGAATTTCTTGGCAATATTCATCTTGATGTTGCTCCTACCTCACTTGGTCCATGAGCTTTATGTGGCTCCTGGTTATGGTTGCTATGTGTCTCCTTCTACTCAAGGCATATATAACCTTATTCTCTTTCCCCTTTATGTACTCAATTTCAAAGTCATACTCAGTGAGAAACTCGATCCACCTTCTCTGTCTCGCATTGAGTATTGGTTGGGTAAATATGTACCTTAGACTTTGATGATCTGATTTTAACTCAAAAGGTCTTCCTACTATATAATGGTGCTAGACCTTTAGAGCGTGCACTACAGCGACTAGTTCTAAATCATGAGTAGCATAATTGACTTCATGCTTTTTAAGTTTCCTTGAGGTATAAGCTACTACTAACTCTTCTTGCATGAGTACTCCTCCTAACCCTTCTAGTGATGCATCAGTGCATACTAAAAAATCTCCTTGAGGATCTGGAATCTTCAATATTAGTGCAGTAGTGAGTTTCTGCTTCAACAAAGCAAAAGTGATTTCACACTTTTTCATCCATTTGAACTCCTTCCCTTTCTTTTGAAGGTTAGTTATTATTGAGGCAATCTTTGAGAAATCCTTTATATAACATCTATAATATCCCGTTAACCCCATGAAGCTTCTTACTTTGGTAATATTAGAAGGGGGTGGCCAATTTAATATGGCTTCGATTTTCTTCGAGATCCATAACAATTCCTTCTACTGATATGATATGCCCTAAATAGCGCACCTCTAAAACATAGAAATCACTCTTGGCTAGATTTTTGTAGAGTTGATTTTCCCTTAGTAACTCTAACATGATCTTGAGATGCTTATCATGCTCTTCCTTATTCTGAGAGTATATTAGGATATCATCTAGAAATACAAGGACAAACTAGTCCAGGTGCCTTCTGAACACATTGTTCATTAAATTCATGAAGGCGACTAGGGCATTAGTCAGTCCAAAAGGTAGGACTGTAAACTCATAATACCCATACCTAGTCTTAAATGTCATCTTGTGAGTATCCTCCTCACGTATTCTCAACTGGTGATACCTTGACCTTAAATCTATCTTGGTAAACATTATGGCATCTCTCAATTGATCGAATAAATATTTGATTCTAGGTAGGGGATACCGGTTCTTGATTGTAGCTTTGTTCAACATTCTGTAATCAATACACAATCTCAAAGAGCCATCTTTATTTTTCATAAATAAAATAGGTGCACCCCAAGGTGACACACTTGGTTTTATCAACCCTTTCTCTAATAACCCTTGCAATTGTACCTTTAATTCCTGCATCTCAATGGGTGACATCCTATAGGGAGATCTGTGAATTGGTTCCACTCCTAGCATAAGATCAATAGTGAAATAAAATTCTCACATAGGAGGGAGCCTAGGTAAATCCTCAGGGAATACATCCTTGAAATCTTATAAAATTGGATGTGTTTCCAATACTTCCTTCTTTCGGTCTTCTCCTACTTCATTTATCTTTATTACATAAACTATCCCTCCTTTTTTGAGGGCTTTCTTCAACTGCATAGCTGACAACATTTGGGGTTTGAATGCCCCCTGTTCGCTATGGATTCATAGCCTTCCCTTGCCTCCTTCAAAATATTTGATCCATCTATCCTGGAAATTGATTATGGATTTATGGGCCTGTAACCAATCCATCCCTAGGATCACATCGAAGGCATGAAGTGGAGCTACATATAAGCAACCTTCCATGGTTCCACTAGCTAAAGTAATTTCCATCATTGGGAAACATTGGTTTATGGAGTAGGTCTATCTAGAACCATACTCAACCTTCCATCCATGAGCCAAATACCCTGGCATTTATGGCATATCTTTTACTAACTTACAAGAAATAAAGCTATCAGTGGCTCCACTATCAATTAATATATTTACTTGCTTATCAAAAATATTACCTTTTATGATCAATGGGGTGGTTTTCCCCTCAAGCTTCTAACTCCCAGTTGTAGCATAGATCTTGTGCATAGGTTCCTTTCCTTTAATGTTGGATGTACTTGGCCCTAGTTGGTATGGACACTAGTTAGCAAAATGCGGCCCTCTACAATGGTAACACCCATCCTTGGGCCCTTGTCACTTTTCCGGTTTCTTCTCCTCTCCCTTGATCGTTGGAACTGAAACTTGTGGTTTCTATTGTTGAGGCTTAGCGTTATTGGGTTTGCTACCTTTCTTATAAAAGTTTTTCTTGAACTTCTTCTGGCTTCCATTAGATTTCTTCTCTGGATTTTGAGGGTTCTTAGCCTTTCGATCTTGTTCAGCCTCCCATTTTACAACCCCATTGCTATTCCTTTTCTTTAGTTCCTATCGGTCTTGCTCAAACAAGGTTTCATATTTATAATGGAAGTGTGACTTTGCTTTATTTTCTAGGTCATATACCTTTTGCAATGACTTAGGTTCCTACATCTCTACATCATGCTTTATCCTAGATTGCAATCCATGAGTAAACTTATGAATCCATATTTTCTCATTATAGGTAGGTACATACTTCAACAATATTATCGGCTTCTTGTAGTATATCTCCACTAATTTGGTTCCTTGCCTTAGACTGGCAAACTCCTCAAATTTTAGAGCATAGAAATGCTTTGTGAGGAACCTCTTCTTGAATATGACTATAAATTCCTTCCATGAAATATCTACTAGTTCAATATTAGTTTCCTCACAGTAAGTTTCCCACCAATATAGGGTAGTCCCTTCAAGGTAGATAGTAGCCCAAACAGTTTGGGTTGTTAAAGAATATCCCTTTACTATGAAGAAAACTTTTGATTCCCTTAACCAAGCCTCAACTGCATCTCCCTCTCCTTCTCCATCAAACTTGGAGATACATTTTTTAGATCTCTTACCATTTCCTTCTCTAAGAGGGTTCTAGCTTGTATTTGATCTATAGTCATCCCATCAACTTGGTTAACTTTTGAATCTCTAGTTTGCTAATTTTGGTTTGCAATAGTTTCTAACACTTGCCTTAACTAATTTTGTAATGCGATAACTTTGGTAGTGAGATCTTCCACTCTCGTAATGGGAGTTTTTGGACCCTCATTCTAGATCCCTTCTTCGATATTACTTTGTTGAGTTTATCTAGGTGGAGGTCTTTCTCTCTTGGTATTTGGTGGCATCCTGACTTAGTTCCAATCAAGAAATTAATTAGATTACAACTTCATCTTAAACTGAATCACTAACTCAAACCACATTATTCTTCTTGCTAGATCATTAAAAATTTAATGATCGGGATACTCATAGTTTAGGATAGACATGCTTCTAAATGCATTTTTTCATTTCATTACCAAATTTTAACTATATAAATAACCCAATCAATTCAACTTTATAATGCATAATTGACATCAAATAAAGCTACTCTTTCATTTTCCCCTCTCATCTTCTCATTAGAGTTATTCAACCATGCATCAATACCACATGCTCTTACTTGTAATAAATGATCTAACCCTTATTTAAAAATCAAATTCATGTACCCTTAATTGCTAAATAATCTAGTTTCACATTCATTATCCAATTAAAACCAACTACTTTAATCTTCAAATAAACCTTTTTTTTCATGTTATAAATTAAAGTCCCATACCCTTAATTTATGAAAAAAACCATATTCCCATTCATTATCCAAAACCAACTAGTTTAATATTCAAATAAACCATTTTATTCATTTCATAAATTAAATTTCCATACCCTTAATTTAAAAAATAAACAATATTCACATTCATTATCCAATTAAATCCAACTAATTTAATCTTCAAATAAACCATTTTCTTAATTTCATAAATTAAAGTCCGATACCCTTAATTTACAAAACAAACCAATTCACATTCATTATCCAATAAAATCCAACTAGTTTAATATTCAAATAAACCTTTGTCTTCATTTAATAGATTCAATTCTCATACCCTTAATTTACAAAACAAACCATATTCACATTCATTATCCAATTAAAGCCAACTACTTTAATCTTCAGATAAACTTTTTTCTTCATTTCATAAATTAAAGTCCCATACCCTTAATATACAAAACAAACCATATTCACGTTCATTATCCAATTAAATCCAACTACTTTAGTCTTCAAATAAATTTTTTTATTTATTTCATATATTAAAGTCCCATACCCTTAATTTCCAAAACAAACCATATTCACATTCATTCTCCATTTAAAGACAACTACTTTAATCTTCAAATAATCCTTTTTCTTCATTTCATAAATTAAAGTCCCATACCCTTAATTTACAAAACAAACCATATTCATATTCATTATCCTACAATCTACCATTTTAGATAATGAAATAACATTAAATATTTTTTCCTTTCATTACCCTAAAATCTACCATTTTAGATAATGAAATAATATTAAATATTATTTCCATTCATTACCCTAAAATCTACCATTTTAGATAATGAAATAACATTAAAGATTCTTTCCTTTCATTACCCTAAAATCTACCATTTTAGATAATGAAATAAAATTAAAGATTCTCTTCTTTCATTACCCTAAACTCTACCATTTTAGATAATGAAATAACATTAAAGATTCTTTCTTTTCAATGCCCTAAAAAATACCATTTTAGATACAAATAACATTAAAGATCTTTTCCTTTCATTACCCTAAAATCTACTATTTTAGATAATGAAATTGCAATAAAGGTTCTATCCATACAAACATAGTCTATGCTTTCTCCTACGTAGTGATTAACCAGTGGTTGGCTCTAGCGAAGGGAAAATAGATTAGCATAGAGTGGTTTACGACATAGATAATGATAAGGCATGATTGAGATGACTTCTGTCCCACAGTGAACCAAAGTACAAGTGGGATATTCAAGGTGGTCTTCATGGTTTCAAATTATAGTTGTAATGTAATCGACCATCCTAGTTTCGACGTAGCCTATGTCACTATGCTCTATGCCCAAATGTATCTATCAAGCAAGGTTAAAATCTACTATGCAATCCTTTCATGGTTATAGATGTCAAATAAGGGGTGACTCTAGTGATCAAGTAGATGATTTACCATAATTCACACATAGACGAAGTACCATCTATGCTACCAGCAACAAATGGTCATTCAAAGCAACAACCATGATGATAGACAGAATGTGGTGCTACCAATCGACTAGGAAAAATGTGCTACCATATATAGCTAACCATATGAAGGATGCTTAAGGCTTGGTTGAGGAGATTAAACATGACCATGAGCTCACAATGGTTCCTTAAGTGATCATTAGGAGGATGGTTAGGGCACCACCTCACTAACCTTAACTTTATACTCTTAAGTAAGTGGGTTTGCTATATCTTAAAGGAGCTAACATAAACAAGCGAGAACCCAAGCCTAGAAATAGTCTAAACCAATGAATAAAAATATTAAATATATCTAGAGTCTCATGATTCCAACCTGGTATTACTCATTGATGGTCATCTATCTAGGTTGCACTCGAACGCCCATCACCCTTCATCTTCTTCCCACTAGCTTCTATCCTTGATTTGTGTTGCTTCATCATGCCTTTCTCCTCTCTTCCCTCTCTGTCTTTTACCTAGCACACCCTTCCCTTTTTTCCATCTACATCCTTTTGCTAGCACTTCTCTCACATCGTTCTCCTTGGATTTCATCCATCGCCTACTTGCCATAACTCTCCATATATTCCCATCATATGGTAGGAATAATATTGCCTCTTCCACCTTCCCAAGACACTTGCCATAAATAAGCAATCCCTTCATGTTATAGGGGGCCTCACACAGTTGGTTCAATCATATTTCTTGAAGGTGCCTATCCAATTATCTGAAGGGCGATCATATCATAATTAAAAAAAATATTGGTTGGTCATTTTGATTAAGCGAATTCCCCACTATTTCAATAATCAAATTCTATTCTCTATAAGTTCAATGAAATGAGTTTATCATAACAAATAAAGTAGTAATTTGCTTAATGGGGTTCTTTTATTTCTTAATATAAAACAACCGTTTATTTTCTTCCTTTTTTTCTTTTAAAAATGTTTTCTTTATCAATCTGAAATAAATTACATATTTATTCAAAATGAAAACTCTTTATTACTAAAATGCAAATCAATAATTTATTAAAAATTAGATGTCCTCAAAATTCTTAAAATGAATCAATAATTTATTTAAAATTATATCTCTTTATTATTCAAATAAATCAATCGTTTATTTAAAACGATATCTCTTTATTATTTGAATAAATTAATCATTTGTTTAAAATAATATCTCTTTATTTTTTTAAATAAATCAATCATTTATTTAAAATGATATATTTTTACTATTCTATTTACCAAGGTATACAAGGAGTTATGAATACAACCTATTCATTCATAGCTCACAGATTCTTAAGTCAAATAGTGCTAAAGTAAAATGCAATCATGCATGTGCAACAAACAAAGAGGGAGTCTTTCCATCAATCTAGTCACTTGTCTCAGCCTCTAGAACTTATGATAGCTACTAGGCTATCAGTCTAGGGCTCAAGGTGGCTAGCTATTGACGATTATCCCTTAACAAAATGCATGCCTATATGAAGTTATCCATCATTAATACCTTCAAGTTGCCTTATCATCACTTACCCAACCTCAATTACCCTCATCTTTGGTGGATGACTCAACTTCTTCCACTTACGAGTGCACCTAATCCTACACATTGGCAATTTGTTAGCAGTATCATGCTCTTCAATATCTATTAATATCGTTTAGTTTCTTAATTGCAAAACATTATTTTTCATATAAAAAAGGTCCATATGAGAGGATCATGACAAAGTATAAACATTCTTTGTTTTTATTAGGAAAATCATCTTTCTCCATTATTCTAATTATGGAACAATGATCTCTATTTATGGTAGGAGGTAACACTATTACAATCTCTATTATCATTCTTACTGAATGGAATATTGAGAAAGTATTGAATTGCATTTTTAACAGTATTCAAGTTCACATTGAAAACAAAAGCAACCTTGTACTTATTTCATTCATATATGTGATTGTCAAAGTCATTGTAAATAAACTACTCTTGTCATAAAATGGATAGAAATAAAAAGGGCTATAAAAATATCATTAAAATGGGGCCTATGATACATGGTGAAAATAGGGGGATATTATTTTAACAAATGTATTTGGAGGGAGTAATACTAATATAGGATTGATAAATTAACTTTTAGGAGTATTGTTGGATTTTAAGACCTACTATCATAGAATATCACAGGTCCCAATATAAATAAGCCACAATATTAAAGGTCTAAATATATAATAATGAAATAAAATTCACTTATAATATCAAATATGAATGTAAAATGGTCAAAATCATTCATGAACAAGAACGAAGAAAACTTTACACCTCTTTGCTCAAAATCTATATACAAGCTTTATTATCAATTGTTTACTTTACATCTCTTTGTTTGTATTTTCTTATGTGTTGCATTATATGGAGATTTATCTTCATAATATATATATAGTAATGTGACTCTTCACATACTTTATTATTGCTCTCCATATGGTCGATCCCATAACCTTTGGTTTATCGTCTTGCCACCTGTATGCTAGACTCTTCACTTTATTCTTACATGCATACTTGACTCTATGATACTTGCACACTTTTGCATGACTCTTATTACATGCACTCATAATCTAAGACACTTGTGCACATTCTCTCAATACACACTTGCACTCTAACTTATATGACACTTGTGCATTTCCTTCACATTGAAACTTACATAAAAGGGAATTATAAATCACTTATCTAAACTATAGCCTCAATCCTTATCTATTACATATTTACATTTGTATCATGAAGGTACCATGGGGATACATTAGCATGTATAAAATAATATAATATTCCTCAACAAGTATTATTTTGTATCATGTGAAAGCATATGCTATACCATAGTTGATCGAACTGATACACCATGCCATTTCATCCTCTCAATAAGTTACCCTTGAATTGGTCCATCAATCTCCAAATTAGATCCTGAATTTTCTTCTTAAAAATATTTTGAATCAAGTTATTTCTTATAATATGTAATACCCCAAGTCTGCCCACTTGGTTGTCCAACTTAAGAGGTTTCAATTTTGATAAAAATTCTCTATTTTTTTTTGAAATCTTATATTATTTTCTAGTATGAGCATATTATTTCATCTTCATGAGTGTCATTTCGCTACAGTCGAAATAATCATGAGATCAAGATTGGCCAAATCTCGTAGAGTTGCCTCTTTTGAACTTCACTCTCTTCCCAAGATTCCAAGTTCAGATAGTGGGTTTCTTTTCCTGTAGGGCCCATAACACCTAGAGGTGTGATGCATAACTTTCTCATGTCTTAACATGAATTTATGAACTTGTATTTTTACATCATGTAAGAATTAGCACATACATGCTCGAGCTAGATGATCATACATTCTTTTTGGAGCATCGACTAAATTCTTATCAATACCCAATAAGCACTCGACATCTTATGTATATTCACCTAGTCTAACACAATTCACCACTCATCACTAGAAGGAATAACCTAGAAGAGATGCCCATAAAACCCTTCATTACCTCCCATTATGACATTTTTCCATTAGAAGTATAGTTAGTGCCCTGATCCATGATGAATGCCTACCCGCTTCATCATTAAAACTTGTTTTCCATGGTGATTGCCTACTCGCGACACCATTTAAAACTTAGTTTCCATGGTGATTGCATACCCACAACACCATTTAATTTATCTTCACAAGATTTTCCTCCCCGCAATATTGATTTTTATCAATATTATCCTACCTACAACCTTAGGTTGCATTTAAAGTTTATTTAATCCACAATTTTGAAATTCACTTTTCATAAATTTATCTATAGTTGGAATTGTCTATAAAGGTCTAACTATTTAAAGTTTTAATAATCACCACTATCTATTGGCTTGAAACTCAATAAGAAACCATAATTTTTCTAGTTTCCAACTTTCTCTAATGCAGCTAAGGCTAATCATAAATTAAAATACCATGAAAGTATAGTAAATAAATTAAGAAATCCTAAATCCACATTACTATTTTATTTCAATATTACTGTTTAATTCTTTTCTTTAACTAATATAAACTACTTCTATAATTAATATAAATAAAGGCATATTCTCTTCTCTTATGGTTCTATAAAACTTGCACTACACAAATAAGTGATTAAGTGGTTTACTCTTAACAGACTAAGTATTGAGTAAAAGCTCCATAATGAATGATCTGAAAGAGCATATTTAAGGAAATCTCATTTCTATTGTTTAAATTAAGAAAAATAATACCATACGTGAATATTTCTAGACTCCATCACTATCCTTTGTTGTGTTGACCGAAATATCTATGATTAACAATTTTCACACTAAGATATTCATCTATTGTCTATTTTTAACTTATGCTTGGTTTCAATCTGAAAAGAATTTCCTATAAAATCTTATACCTGACTTTTTTTTTAATTGGATATCCTTCTACAAGAAATAAGCTTTCATCATTTCCCATGTTGAAGCTTCCCTACTAATTAATTTAGCAAATCCTATGCTTAAACCCATACTTTAATCTGGTTATAAGGCTTTTATATAAAAACGTAGTAAAACTGTAATTCAAATGTTAAAATAAACATGTTCTGCACACCTAAAGTTTTACTCATTTTCTCAATCCATCGTAGAATATTAAGGACTATTTAGGGTGCTTTAAAAACTAGATCAATTCATTTTCAATTTGAACTAGTGTAAGCTAGAACAAAGTATACTATCACAGATTCCAGACATGTTACATCTTAGATGAGGAAAGGTAAATACACATCGTTCACGGTGTGCTAAATTAAGTTTCCAAGACTATATTAAGCATCATATCTAAAAATAAGAGGTTTTTCCCATTGATAGAGACTTTTATCTCTAAACTATAAATTGTGTTTTAAGAATCACGTCCTTGCATCAAGTCTTCATAACATTTGACCATATTATAATTAAAAATATTACAAATCTAAACAACTACACAATACTGATGTATACAAGCTCAACATGGCAATTGAAGAATGAAACACACTGTATTCTATATTATAAAAACATGAATTACTCTTCTCTACATTAATATTAATTTTTAAAAATAAAACAATATAAACATCTGATAGTATAATGTTTTTACATCATGTTTTTGAGTCCAACCATGCACTTATTTTTGGACTATATGTTCAATATCAATACATAATCTACAACCTCTGCTCTGTTTTCACCCAAGAGCCACTTTTCCAATACTAATGCATGAAACGGGTTATCTACAACCCTATATGACTCAGGAATCAATATTTCCCTGAGTGGAATTTCCAAATACCCAAAAGGAATAACACAACATTACTCTCGCCTCTTTATACATGAATCTTGACACTCGAATGTTGAAGAAGTCTTAAAAGAAACAACATGCACAATATTTTGCAATGTTCCACATAAATTTTTCTCCTCACCCAATTACCCGATGGATTCAAGGGTCAGAATGATCGTTCTACCATGCAATGCATCTAATTATACATGCATTCATCATTTTTAAAACATAAATCAACATGCAATAGTTTTAATATTCATTTAGCACTATATACACTTCACGACAACATCTACATAGCATGCAACCTCAATATATATTTAAGAGAAGGAAAAACATTCTTGGTTCCCATATAATCATTCACACAACAACTTGCCATTTCTTAAATCATCACAACATGTAGCAAAAGTAATTCAAGAATAATTAATCTGGTTTTAGTTTTCAACCAGCCAGAATTATAGCCATTCACCAACACATAAAAAATAATGCAATAAATCTTCAAGAACACATGCATTACAAACATCACAAAAATTGATTGTTTTTTCTTTATTGCATATCCTGAATTTTTAATGCAAACATAGCTGAATTTTCCATTAAATTTTATTTTAAATTTTATTATCAAAAGCACTTACTATTTTTTTCCTTGCCTCCCACTCTTTTCTTCTTTTCTTGTCCTCTATTCCCTTCTCCTTTCTTCTGCAATTTGCTTCATCCATCGCTGGAAACCATACCTCACCACCACCACCATACTCTTTCTCCTCCTCTATCTGCCATCTAAATGATGGTTTTTCCCCACCATCCTTCGTACATAAAAACCGGTGGTAGTTTATAGCTTGTCTAAACTAAAACATTGCCAGGTGGTCTCCACTACTCCATTTTTAACAACCATCTTAACCTTTGTAGATATGCCGACAAGTCCCTGATTATCCTTTGCAAAGAATACCCAAGCAATACTCTTTGATATTTGAATTATTATTATATTTATTTCATTTCATTTTTGTTTATTTATTTTAATATAACATTTGCTTAAAGTCCTATATTACCTTCCCTCCAAAGCATCCATAGAAAAAATATTATTATTATTTTTATTATACTTATATATTGGTGTTTATACTATTAGTTTTATTTTAATATATATATATATATATATATTTGTAAATAAAAGTCTTCATTAATTACCGGGTTTTACAGGTTAACCCAAAACCTATTACAATATCCAGCTTTCTGCTGAGATTGTAGATCCTAGTCATCCTTGAAACTTACTTACAATAAATTGTGTTGAATCCCCTACGACACCTTACTAACAAAGCACACCCATACCTAAACATAACTGTAAACATTACTTACATTGACAGGAATTGAAGTTTGGAACTTTGCACTTGTGAAACCTGTTGCTTGCCCATTTCCTATTCTCTATTGGAATCTTCCAAGGCTTACACCCTGTTACCTTCATTTCCAATTTGGTATGATTTAGAGGGAAACCCCATAGTTATTACCAGCTCCATGGGGAAAGAACACCCATTAATATTTCTCCTTAACGGATAGGTTTCTTTTCATGACTAATAATTTTTTCCACTTCACGTGGCACACCTTGTGTCCATGTCACCAAACTACCAACATCAACACCTATGTTGGATAATTTGTCAGCTGACCTATTGGCCTCATGGTACATGTGACGAGCCCTCCTGTTCTGTCTTGCCGCAAAAAGGATCCTCACTTCATTGATGACTCCCTCGATTCTCCATGGAGCTTTTTTTCCATTGGTTAATAGGTTGATGATGTTCATAGAATCACATTCAATCATGAAGTTACCTTGAGTTGCTTGGGCTACTTGCAACCCTCTCCAAAGGGCTCTAGCTTCTGCTTTGTTATTAGTTCTGATTCCCAATGGTTCAACAAAGGCCTTGACCATATTTCCTTGATGATCCTTGATTATTCCTCCAGCTCCAGCTCTTCTCGGGTTCTCCTTGGCTACACCATCAAAATTTAGTTTAAACCAACCTTGGGGGGTGGCTCCCAAAAAATCCCATTTCTGGGATTTGGAAAAGGAATGGAAGGTTTTTCCTCGATACCTAAGGCCCAAGCTAATTTTTTTTCTTGGGGAAGAATTGAGTGGTTCTCATCCACTAAGGTGCTAAGGTTTTCTTTCGCAAAGACAATAATCCTATTGAGGATGGTTTTTGGGTTGTGAATGGTATCCTCAAAGGCTCTATGGTTCCTTTCTAGCCAAATCTGGCAGAGAAAATGATGCCAATAGATTTTCCATAGGTACTTAAGTTTTAGGCTAACAAAGGGTTGAGGCCATTGATGGAACACTTCGGATATAAGAGTAGGCTTAACCCACGATATCCTAAAGGCTTGGAAAATTTCATCCAGGATGGACTCCGCTATCGGACACTCCAGAAACAAGTGTTGGGTAGTCTCTCATCCTGCCCTGCACATGTAGCAATGGTTAGTAATAACCATACCTTTGGATAACATATTGTCCATAGTGAGGATTTTTCCTTGAATCACCAACCATGAAAAAAATGATATTTTAGGAATTAAGCCTTTGATCCAAACCAAACTTGGTTGAAATTGTTGACCTTCCACATTGAGAAGCAAATTATAGGTAGACTTAACTATGAAGTCACCACTTTCAGTCTCAGTGCAAACAATGTGATCTTCATCCTCTCCAGATGGAATAATTTGCTAAGTTAAAATGTTATAAAGCTCTTTAGAATCTGCTTCAAAAACCTGTACTCTGATGTGTTTCCACCTGTTGATATTTATATCCTGCCACATATAATTTGCAACCTTCTTCCCAATATGTTGCTCCATATGCTCTTGAATCCTAGCCAAACGAGGATTCTGGGATAACTCCTCAACTCTCACCCACCGATCCTTCCAAAATTCTATTGTTTGCCCATTTCCTAGAATCCATCTAAGACCTTTCTTGACAAGATCCCTACTCGTGAGGATTACATTCCAAAAAGCAGACCCCCTACTTGCTAAGTTGTCATTAAGAAAGTTCACACCTTGGAGGTATTTCCTCCTAACTATGGCAGTCCATTCATTATCAACCTTAGTCAATAACCGCCACGCTTTTTTGGCTAACAAAGTTGTATTGAGATGAGCAACTCTCCTCAATCCTAAACCCCCATCAGCTTTAGGTTTGCAAACCTTGTTCCAACCTACTAAATGGATCCTTTTCTTATCCTCAGTCCCTGACCAGAGAAATTTTTTTTGAAGCTGCTCAATTTTGTGATACACCTTGTTGGGAGCTCTGAAGACTGATAGGAAGTAAACGGGTATACTTTGAAGTGAAGCCATAGTTAAAACTGAATTTCCTGCTTGAGATAACATATGTCCTTTCCAACTTGCTAGTTTTTTTTGGATCCTCTCCAGAACTATGTTCCACATTGATCCTTCAGGTTTCCCCATAAATAGGAGAAGACCTAAATAGGAGGTGGGAAGGGATGCAATCTGACATTCCATGATCCTTGCTATGTTGTTTTGCCTAGGAATGGGGCTATTGATGAAATAAAGTTTGCTCTTATCAAAATTCACTTTCTGTCCATCCACTTATTCATACATTATGAGAATATTTTTAATCCTTCTTACCTCAACTACAGAAGCCAAAGTCAGTAGCAAAGTATCATCAACAAATTACTGATGTGTCACCAAGGTAGTTAGCGACATGGCCTTGATACCTGAAATGAGTCTAGCTATCGTTGCTACCTTAATGGTTCTTCCCAAGGCCTTAGCTACAATGATGAACAACATAGGACTTATGGGATCTCCTTGTCTTAGACCACATTTGCTTTGAAAAAAACCTATAGTAGACCCATTAACCAAAACTGAAAACAAGGCTTAGAAATACACTCTCTTATTAACTTGACCCATTTCATGTTGAAGCCAAATTTTAATAAAAATACCTCTAGGAATTCCCAATTTATCCCGTCATAAGCTTTGTTCATGTCTAAATTTAAAGCCATGACTGCTTTTTTTGTTTGAGCAGTTGTATGAAGAGCGTCATGAACATTAATAACTCCATCTAAGATTGATCTTCCTTGTACAGAACTTCCTTGACTTAGATTAATGATAACCGATAGAACTTTCTTCAAACGGTTGGCTAAAACTTTGGACATAATTTTATAGGATATATTACATAGGCTAACCAGCCTAAAGTCAGCCATAGTCTTGGGGTTGGGGCCTTTAGGGATCAAAGCAATGAAAGTTGAATTGAAACCCCTTGGAATATGATTTGAAATTTGGAACTCCTTGATTGCAGCAATAACTTCTGCTCCAATAATATCCCAATAAACTTGGAAAAACCGTGGTGAAAACCCATCCGACCCAGGAGCTTTGTCAGGATCCATGTTAAACAAAGCCTCCTTGATCTCTTCATCTGAAAAAACTATTGTAAGAGACTCGTTAATCATTTCATCAATGAGTTGTGGAATGAATTTAAGGAGAGAGTCCTTTGCTTGGGAATTATAGGCCCGTTCTTCACCCAATAATGAACTAAAAAAATTAACAGCCTCGTCCCTGATCTCCTGAATGTTTTGAGTTGAGGATCCATCCACCTTAGTTAAATTTCTAATATTATTGTTGCTTCTATTGCTCAATTTGGTAACATGGAAAAATTTTGAATTAGAGTCCCCTTCCTTTAGCCATAATGCCCTTGATTTTTGCCTCCAATACATCTCTTCACAAGCTAAAATATCATAAAACTCACAAAGGGTTTCCTTCTCTTCAGTCCTTGTCACCTCATCATAGGTTCCATTTTGGATTTTCCTTTCTATTATTCTCATTTTTTCCCCCACTGCTCTCTTATTCTCAAAAATATTTCCAAATACTTCTTTATTCCATATTCTAAGGTTGTTTTTCACCATATTAAGTTTTTGAGATAGTTTGAAGGAAGCACTTCCCTGGATAGGTTGTTGCCACCATTCCTCTATTCGTTTCTTGAAGTCCGGATGTTTAACCCACATTGACAGAAATCTGAATGGGTTTTTAAAGGAGTTAGCCTGAAATGCCTCCCATAGAATAATATTATGGTCTGAAGTGCATTTAGGAAGGGCTTGTAATGCTGAATCACCAAACATTTTTGTAGCTTCCTTGAATTAAAAAAACCTGTCCAACCTTTCTTGAATCAACTGACTTCCTATCATTTTATTACTCCATGTAAATTTGGCTCCTTTTAGTCTTGCATCCATCAATTCATTTGTGTTAATGAATTCATTGAAGTCCTCCATGCTCTTTGAGGGTAACCCAGATCCTCCATTATTATCAGATGGGTAAATGGGGGTATTGAAATCTCCCCCAATCACCCAAGGAATGTCTTTAAAATCTTGGTTCAAATGCCCCAAAAACTCCCACATTTCAGACCACCCTTGGACAGAGGTGGGGGCATAAACATTTGACATAATCCAATTCTTATTAGTATCAAAATCATGAAATAATATGCTTAATACTCTTTCATTTGCCTGAATAATACTTCCTTCTATTTTAATAGGATCCCATAAGATCATGAGGCCCCCAGATGCTCCTCTCACCTATTGAAAGGCCACTTCCCCTTGCTTCCAAATCCTTCTAGCTATAAGTGTTGATTGTGCCGCATTTGTTTTAGTTTCTTGAAGAAAAATGATAGTAGGATTCCAATCCCTCCTTATAGACTTCACCATCCTTTGTTTTGGTGGGCCGTTTAGGCCTCTCAAATTCCATGAGAGTACCTTCATTTAGACTGTTTGATATTTTTTCCCCACCCCCTTCCCTAATCTAAAGGGGGTTTGTCAATTTTGCTATTATTTTGGCTAGGAATAGCTTGTTGTAACAATGTTCTTTGCTTTTCATTTGCAATTTCTTCATTGATTCTCATTCTATAGTGCTCTGTTGTAGATATTCTCCCTTTCTTTATTTCACTTCCATAATCTATCGGAGGCTTGGTAGTGATTCTAGTCTGTTTTGGACTAAAATGAGGGGGCATATACTGTGATAGTCTAGGGCTTGAACCTTCTTCCTCATTTTGGGGGTTTTCAATTCCCTCTTCATCCTCAACCTTGTTTTGGTTCACCTCTCCTATCTGGTTCCTAAATAGGGGGCTTTCCTTCAAGGAACCTTTTACCATTGGGCTCATCTAATAAGGGATAATTTTCTCCACTACCGGATTAGGAGCTACATTCCTGGCTCTTATTTCCACAACTTCGACTCTTGACTCTATTTTTTCCATGTTTAAACTGAAATGACCTGGCAATTTTTCTTCATTTTGAGCATAGATTTTGGGGCTTTTTGTCATAGCTGTGGATGGTTCCGATTTGGATGGGGAGTCTAGGGTTTCAGGAAACTTGACACTGATGGTATCATATTTATTGTTTTCTTTTTCAACTTCTAGATTTGCTAGGATATCAAACATGTTCAAGCTGGGATCTTTATTACATACCTTATGATTTTTGCCTCCCTCATTATGTTGCTTTCCTTTCTCCTAGATTTTTGCCAGTTATGTTTTGGCTTGGTCAGCCTGGTTATTCTTAACTTGTATGTATCCTTCCAAGTTAATACGTGGTCCTTGAAACTTTGGGATCCCTCTCCCATTAGCTTTCCCCAGACAACCTTCACTCATGGCTTCCTTGTTTGTAGTTCTTGTCAGACATTGGGCTTGAAGGTGGCCCTAGGTTTTGAACATGCTACAAAATACTGGCTTGTTCTCATACTCCACAGGCTAAATCCTTAGAAACTCTCCATATGCTAGTTCCACCTGAGAAGGTAGATCAGAATCCAAGTTTGCATTTACACAGATCTTGGCATGCGTCAGTCTAGTCCTTGTTCGAGTTGAATAATCTATTGCCATGAGCTCTCCTATCATATTTGCTATGCCACTAAGCTAGTACTCATTAACAAACTAGGCTGGGAGGTTTGGTAAGTGGACCCAAATGGGTGCTATATTAATGTTCTACTTCTCAGGGTCGAAATCCTCCTCCCACTTCCTCAAAAAGAGGCTACGCCTTCCTAGAAACCAGGGTCCTCCTGTCAAGATGCACTCTGCATCATATTTGTTGTTGAGTCTTCTCATAAAAAAACATCTTGACATGGCTATGATTTCTAAGCTTCCTGAAGTTTTCCACTTAGCTGCGGCCCATGAGCGAATAGTCTCAATGTCCGACCTTCCTCCCAAAAACGTGCCAACTAAGGATGATGCCTCCATATCCAAGAATCTTTCCATAATTTCCACTGGCACAGTTAACCTGTTATTGTTTGGTATTAGGGGTTGTATTTCACTGACTGGCTCCTTCTTTTTCCCTTTCAAGCATTTCCAAAAAGGTTGGGCCCTTGTTGCCGGCTCTTGAACCTCGGTGGGACCCTTTGTCCGAGGGTTTATCCGGAGGATCCGTACCTTTAGCCTTTTTGAACCGAGTTGACGAGGGAATCCTTTTCCTTTCCGACTACGACGATTCCCTTCTCGCCCTCTGGATCTTCTCCTTCTGTTGGTTCAAAATTCATGTTTGTCATTTTTGCTCCTCCTCTGCTTCCTTCGCTTCCTCCACCGCTCCTCATCTTCTGCCTATCGTTTTTTCTCCTCCTCCGCTTCCTACTTTAGTTGTTTTTTTTAAACACCCCAAATAGTCCTTAAAACTTTACGATGGATTGAGGAATCGAGTAAAACTTTGGATACCATATATATATATATATATATATATATATATATATAATTAAATTTTAAATAAATTCATTCCTCAAAAGAGCACACATATTTTCCTTTAAATCTCAAAACACTTTTAATCCTATTCCATTTGTTTCATTAATTTTTAACTATGGCTCCCATGCATTAAGCATTTTCATTGTCATTCATTATCAGAATTTCATAAAATATTAGACATCAAACACTCCTATAAATGTAGCTACATGATATGCATACTACATGGACCGTTGGTGAATGCATTGCCCATAGGGTTCCTTGCCCCTTATCAATTGGCAAATACACCACCGCTCATCATATCCCTTGACTTACCTTACACCAAAATAATCCTTTTGCCCTATTGAGGAGACCACTTTCCTTTGCATTGTCTTGCCAGTAACGAAACCTGTCTCCTACAACCATAGATACATTAGCAGTATCTCATCCTTGCAGGAAAATTAGGCGTATAGGAGAATAGATTTTTGGAGGGTTGTTACATAATAGGAGGGGCAAAGCAACAATATTGGAGTTCCTCATGCATAACACTAGATTCATTTCCAAGCAATATTATATTTAATAACATTTTATTAC
This sequence comes from Wollemia nobilis, assembly GCA_028583015.1. Lineage (NCBI taxonomy): Eukaryota > Viridiplantae > Streptophyta > Pinopsida > Araucariales > Araucariaceae > Wollemia > Wollemia nobilis. Next base: position 3,918,015 of record JAQPPZ010016892.1, on the reverse strand, counting down.
CTTTATCCTTTATATTTCATGTATAGAAAATTAGTCCAACCCATTCTTCTAATGTTGTGCTATGTCAATTATAAATGGGAAGATCTATTATTGTCCTTTAAAATTTATTTTTAGAATAGCTTCATTATGTTTGAGCATGTAAAAGAGTGATTTAGAATGATAATTAAATACATGGGTAACTTAATTGATAATTGAATGGTAATAAATGGTAATTAAATAACTAAGTGTTTTACCCAGGTGTTGTAGGTGAGTTGGAGAGGAGAGGGCAATCCTCCAAGGGAGGTCCCAGGTTCAAATCTCCACCCTACCAAAAAGATGAATTGGGTACCCAAAATCCAATTGATAATGTTGGTGCGGGTAGGGTTGGGTGCAACCCCCGGGTGACTTTGATGGTGTAGAACCCCCTGTTCATGGTCTCTTAGACCAAGGCGGCCCCATAAGGGGTTTTTCGCTTAAAAATAAAAATATAAATATAAATAAATAAATAAATAAGTGTTTTAAATGATCATTTAGTTTAATAAAATGGTAATTAGATACCTTAGCGACTAAATTAGTAATTTCAAGATATAAATTTATCACAAGATCCCTAGCTAACTTAAAATAGATATTTAGTAACCAAATTGATAATTGGGCATTTTAAATTGATAACTACTACATAGAAAAATGATATTTACTTTTTTATTATATTTCTTATTAACAAGATTTTAAAATGTTGTTTTAGAATTAAAGCATTTAAATTTATTCAAAATTTAAATAGGCATTCACAATTTAACCTAAAATACTTTTATAGTAATAAATGGATCTTTTCTGCCTTGATTCAATTCCCTAGAGGTTTGGGGTCTTGTTGACTTTTTTTTTACCCAAGATAGGGATTTAGAAGCTTCCTATGCAACAAAAAAAAATATAGATTCTTTTTAACTCTATTTTCTATGTTCCATGGAAATTGAGATAAACTCCTTTTAAATTGCAATAAAAGAAAACATATTAATTCTTAAAACTTATATTTTGATTGATGTAGATTCATTTATCAAATTTAGCAATAAATTTAGTCAACTTATGAGTCCAACACCGTTATTGTAATATTATAATCACAAGGCTATACTTTGGATTAGTGATTCAATATATCAAGGATGCCTATAAAATAGGGGTCAAACCTAATTAAAATATAACTATTGTGTATCAAAATAAATACATTTTGATCTCAAGCTATTTTAGAAAAATAATATCACAATTTGACCATAGACACTCAGATTCTTGAAACTAGACCATCATTAGCAAATAAATTATAATAAAATAGTGCTCAAACTTAGAAGCATTCTTAAATTTGGATTGAAACTTAAATCTTTACTTTCATTGTTGGAATTTATGTATTAAATTTATTTTTAAACAAATATAGCTATTATCAAGGTTATGCATAGCAGTGAATCTTCGCCATTGGGGCAAAAATTGGCATTTTCAAAAATTCAAATTTGTGAATTTGGGGGACCCGAACGTCGGCCATTTAGCCGAAAATTTTTGAAAAAAAAAATTAGGTGTCTATTCATCGTGCATTGATAATAGTATCACAAATATTTTAAAAAAATTTCCAGCAATCCCGTCTAAATAGAGGACCCTATTCGCCCTAAAATTTTAAAATTTCTAAATTATCCTGCCCAATTAGCCAAGTATACCACTATATATAACTAACACCCCATCAATACTTTTTCATTTCTAGACCTTGTTTTATACTAGACGGATATCTTGACCCAATTCTACACTAGATCAGACACATTTTTGCACCAAACAAGATCGAAGCCATTTTTGCACTAGATCAAACCTTGTTTTTATACCAGATCATACCATGTTTTGCATTTGAATGATATATGGACCCTATTTTGCATCCATATGGACTACAAGACCCTTTTATACATCGAAATGATATTCGAACCCTGTTCTACATCTAGATGGATTACTGGATCCTATTTTGCATCCAGATGATATCCAAATCCTGTTATGCATTTGTATGATATTTGAACCCTGTTTTGCATCCAAATGATATCCTGACCCTGTTCTAGATCAAAATTATATCTGGACCCTGTTCTGCTATCAGATCCTATTCTGCATCAAAATGATATCTGGACCTAGTTCTGCATCTAAACGGACTATCAGATCCTATTCTGCATTCGAACAAACTATCAGATCATATTCTGCATCCGAATGATATCCGAACCCTATTCTGCATCCAAACAGACTACCGGACCATATTTTACATCTGAACGACATCTGGATCATTTTCTGCATCCGGACGGAATACCAGACCCTATTTTGCATATGGATGATATCCATACCTTGTTTTGCATTCGGATGGGCTACCGGACCTTGTTCTGCATAAAGCTAATATTTGGACCCTATTTTGCATCTGACCAGACTATCAGACCTTGTTTTACAAATGGAAAAATAAATTTATTTTTAGCTTCGAGGGCATTGCCCCCCTAGATCCCCTTGGTGACGTAGTAGGGAGGGCGTTGCCCCCTACACCCTCCCTTTATGGAGTGGATCCAAGTGTGCCTAAAAACAAAGAATCAAGCTCCACAACCAATACCATTTTCTGTACCTAGTTTGAGATAGAACCTTTTTCTACACCTGGTTCAAGGTCGAACCATTTTTTACATCAGCCATGTATTGATCTCATTTTCCACTCGGTCTAGCTAGAACTTTCAAATTTGCCAATATTTTATATTTTTTTGAAAAAATAAGGTAATTCGCCATGTCCTCCTACATGAATTTGGTTGGGATTCACCAGGGTTTTGCAATGGATTCGCCATTTTTTTACAAGTACATTTCAGGTCCGACCCCTTATGCATAACCCTAGCTATTATTAGTGTTATCACAATAAATATCTATGTCCTCCGAGAAATGCCAAAAAGCCATGGTGATGCACATAGTAATGAATATTTATCAGTTGTCTCAAACTTGTCAAAACACCTAGAATTACATGTTGTTACATGTAGAAATCATCAATCAATAATCATTTTAGGCTTTTATTTTATTCATGAATCTTTCCTCCCTCAATATCCAACATAGACATTCCATCATGTTCCAACACATTTGGTAGTAATTGAGCTCTTACTTCCTCATGGAATATTCAAAGTTGCCTAATAATAAAGATTTATAACATTTTCCTTTAACATAAATGTATATAATGGGCATCTAACTATGATACGAGCCTCTTTTACTATATTTTCCTAAAAATATTATTGTAAACATGTCTTTCATGTTGGTTCTCAAACACTAGCATCTCATTCATAACAAACATATCAAATAAATAAACTTGTAAATAGCATGTCAATCATGTAAAAACATCATGTGGTCTGCTTGTCTTGAAATGGTATTGAACATCCCAAAATAACCTAAGACAAATACCTTTGTTGTCTTCCTCATGTTTGCTTTAATACCATTGATATCAAAATCAAAAGTTAATATTTTGTTTGTGATATATTTTTTTGATTGATGTAAAGGAGGTTTTGAAAAGCCCTCGAACCTTTTATAGAGTCATTACAAAAATGGGAAACCCAGGACGAGATATCATAGAGAGACTAAAGTACAGAAGCCAAAAAATAACAGGGACTAAAATTATAGTCTTAGACAACAAGCCGAGACAAAAAGAGAGGAATATCCTATCATAAACAAGAAATGCCTATCAAAAATGGAGGCCAACGAAATCAAATATTGGCCTCATGAACAATATTCTTACCAGCATCAACACCTTGGGAAGGTGGAATGCAGGTTTCTATGGCTCCCTTTTAGGAATAAATCACTAGATTGGAACATCATGATGAAGATAAAACTCAACGATTTCACTAGGGAAATATTTGTCCCAAACTCGGAGGCCTATCTGGTTCAGGCCTATGTTTACCATGATATCAACTACTTTTTTGCCTTCTCTTTAGACATGTTGAACTAATGAATGGTCAAAGTGACTTACAATCCTTTTCAACTCTAAAATATCATCAACAATAGATCAAGCAGGAGGAGAGGAACCCTTGGAAAAGTTGATGGTGTTCAACGAAACCCCTTCAATGATAAGATTTTGAAATTGTCTACTAGAAGCTAAGGAGAGACCTTGGAACAACACCCAAGCTTCAACAAAATTGTTGGACTGAACACCAATGGCTTCAGCAAAGGCAAGAAGAATTTTGTCTTGGTCATCTCTGATGAGGCCTCCTGCACCAGCTTTACCAGGGTTGCCCTTAGTAGCTCCGTTGAAGTTGAGTTTGAGCCAACCTTGGGGATGCGGGATCTAGTGGATAGAAGATCTATCAGCTTTGGGGAATTGAGCCTTATAAGGGCCGGTAAGGAGAATTTAATGAAGAAATGAGATGGGCTTCATTGCCATACCCATGAATCTCAGGACAAGAAATAATACTGGTATTCTCCCTCACTAGGGTGAGAATTTTGGAAAGGATAGAGGTAGGAGAACTAGGAAAATCATTGAAGGCCCTGTTGTTTCTCTCGAGCCACACTTACCATAAAAAGTATGGGAGACAAAAGTACCACAAGGAATGGAGTAAAATGTGGTGGAAGGGGTTGGGCCACTGGTAGCAAAGGTCCATGATGGAGTTAGGAGGGGCCCAGGAAATACTGAAATCAGACATGAGGGAGGATAGAATGTAAGAGATGAAAGGGCAGACCAAAAAAAGGTGGGGAATCAATTTCCAATCAGACTGACACATATAGCATATGTTGGCAACAATAAGCCCTCTATGAGATAAGTTGTCTAGAGTTAACACTCGGTTCTACACAACTAGCCAAAAGAAAAAGGTAAATTTGGGAATGAAGCAATGATCCAAAATGAGATATAGTTGGATTTTAAGGAGTGTCATTATAATAACTTCGAATAATTCTCCTTTGATGTCCTAGTGGACTAACTTAAAACAAAATAGATCTTGATGATCTTGATACTTTCTCCAAAAGCTTCCATTTTGGTATGGCTAAGTAGATATTTTTAAAGGGTGTCATGTATAGATTTACACCCATCAATGGTGCAAGAAAATTTGGTATGTAAATAAAATTAATGATTCAATGGTTATATCATTCAATTGGAAATCTAAAGAAAGTGTTGTCGAAAAGAACATGCATTATGTGATTTGTTTCAAAAACTTTTGATTTTGTGTTACCTATGGAATGGTTAACCATCATAAGAAGGACAAGAAATACAATATGTAGTTGGTTAAAATATACATATTGCATAGATGCACATACTTCCTTCCCATATTTTACCTTGCTACCTACCTATTATAAAGATGTAGATTTAGCATTGTGATTGCTTATATTTGTTTATTGTTAAAGGGATACAATTTTTATTGAAAAATGAAAAAAAATTGATTGTTCTCAACATGAAAATTATATACTATATAGTTGCTTGATTTCATGCAATAGATGTTTTGGCTAGCCAATAAGTATCTCCAAATTTTTCAATAGATATTTTGTTTGGTTGCCCAATAAGTATCTCGAATTTTTTATTATTTTGTAACATATTTCCATTTTCTTTTTTTCTCGAGGGAAGGGGAATTTATGTGGTTGATATGACCTTCCTTATATGTCAATGGCATCCAAATAAAAGGTGGTTAGACTATGAAAACACATTAAAACCATCATATATGTTATTGATTACCTTTTGATAAGTGATGTTTTTCTTTGAAGTGGTCTCTTATTCAACTGGTTGGTTAGGTCATATTATGGTTGTATTTACATATAGCCATATCATAGTTTATAATTTATTTAATTATGGTTCTAAAAATGATTTGAATTATTTTTAGAAACATATATGTTCTATTTGGTTAGACAATCAAGTATCTCAGTTTTTTTAATTTTGTAACATATCTTCATTTTTTTGGAATTTACGTGGTTGATAGGACGTTCCTTATGTATCAATGGTATCCAAAGAAAAGGTGATTAGAGTATGGTAACACATAAAAGGGCCATACATGAAGCTCAATTGATTATCAATGTTATTGATTACCTAACAAGCAGCTCAATTGATTATCAATGTAATTGATTACCTTTCGATAAGTGATATCTTTTCTTTGAAGTGATGTCTCATTCAATTGGGTGGTTGGGTCATATTATGGTTGTATTTACTTGTAGCCATACCATACAATTTATCTAATTATAGTTTTAAAAGTGATTTTAAAAGTGATTTGAACTAGATTTTGTTTTCTACTTTGTTGGATATATTACTCTACTCTAATTTAAAGTTTATTGGAAGTCTTTGATAAAAGTTTATAAATGTCCTTTTTTTCTATTCTCTTGTAATAAAAATTATTTATTCTAAAATTTCTAACTGCAATTTTGAGATGGAACAATTTTAAAGGTAAGCTTGTAAGAAAATTACATGCATGTATTTTATATGGATCATACCATGTCCACATATTCAATCTATAAGCCAATGAGTGAAGAGGTGTTTCCTCAATCTTTATAGTATATTACAAAAGACAATATCTTAATATATATAATATATTTCTATTTGTTTTTTAATTAAACTATAAAACTTTTTTATTTATATAAACCAACCAAAATTTAAAAACTAATATTTATTATAGTGATTATGTTAATCTACATCATATGTATAATGATTTTAAAATTCATAAATAATAAATAAATACAGGCTTTAAAAAAGAAAAGAGTGATTCTTAATACTTTTTCATACATCCACGTATGGTGAGGACCACATTTTGCAAAACGTCTATCCTCCGATGATAATTTTAAAAATCTTTGCAGAAAATACCTTTGATATGTTCAATAATAAAGGCTTGAACAAGAGAAACCATACAAAGGTTTCAGAGATACTCTCCTTTGAGCTCAATAAAAGTGTCAAAGGAGTAGTTTGTTGTGAAGTCATCTCATTCTTCTTTAAAGTCATAGATGGAGAAGCCAAGGATACAAAGATGGCACATTTGGTCCATAAGTTGTGGATTTTAATTCATTGCATTTCCCTTTAGGTTAGGTGCCTGGGATAAGCATCCTTTTTAAAAGATTCAACTTCAATGAAAGATCTGGCAGCTTTGACAGGAAGAAAAAAACTTGGATAAATAGCCATAGGTGGTCTGACTACTATTTTGGAATAGGTATGTTAGATTTTGTTCTAGGATAAGTTGGCATGTTAATTTGCAGGATCCTTCTCTAGCTTCAACTGTATTCGACTTTCGAATTTTTTCACCTGTAATTAACTTCTATTTGAATCTTTTTTATGTTTACTTGTCGTATCCATGATCTTTGAAAGTGGGCGACAAGAATCGACATTTATATCAGTGGAGGCAATCTCTTTTGTGGGAAAGATAATTGGTATTGAGTCAATCTTTTTATCCTTTTGAGCTGTGGTAATACAGTTGGGTGGTTTCTCCTTCGCTATAGTGTGTTGGACCGTAAACATAAAGCTTTTCTCTAAGTTTCGGATCAACCGTATATGAGTTACGATGATTCTTCCTTCGCTGTGGTATGATCGACTGTAAACATAGGGTTTCACTAAATTTTAAAGGAACAACTGTACACAGATTAGGGTGATTCTTCCTTCACTGTAGTGTGATGGACTGCAAACGTAAAGTTTTTAACTAAGTTCCCAAGTAGTGAACGTATGCCAGACGGGTAGCCTTTTTCTTCAAGAAAATTCCATTTTTAGATATTAGTATGGAAACCAACAAAACAACAACAACAAAAAATTAAATATAAACCTTGTTCTCTAGGCTTACCAAACACCAACAGATAAAATGATTTGCGAAGATTTAAGACTTTTTAAACCACTGAACCTTAAAACTTGATGCCATTTTTTTTTTGTTGTAAAGAACGTGAATCTTTTCATTAAAATATCATAGCCATTATACCCTTCTTAAGAAATAAATTTTAAAAAATTCTTATCATCAAATTTCTGCAAACGTCTTAATTGCTAAGCATTCGTGCCATGATCTGGAACGGGCAATCATTAGATCTACTATTGTTAAGTTCTCTCCAATGCATGAATGCATTGCATGGACAAGACGCGTAAACCCGTTTGTGTTGCAATTATAATGTCGATAGATATTCAAGAGCATAACGATGGAATACAGGTATTGGTGTCCTTTGTGAAGGAGAGTACAACAAAAAAAAACAAAAAGGGTACATAAACAAACTCATTACTTTACAGTACGTCAATGGAGAAAAACATACAGATATCTCATCGAATAGAATAAAAACAACACATAGGTTTCTGCATTTCAATATTAAAAAGGATATTCCAACACCACCGAAAGTGGTTACCAAACTATGAAGAACTCTCATGATGATTATGGACTCAGACAAACTCTCTGGCATTCTTATTATTGCAATAAGAATAAGAATATACTATCCTTCTATGTTCAACTACACAATGATTCTTCTATGACCTCATTCCTTTTTCAGTAACTTTAATGATGAAGCTTGGTATTGCTTGCAGTCTTGTCCTTCACACGGCCGATCACCTTATATAGATAATACACATTTAGTTCCTATAATGAAGCTTTTGTCAGAGGGATCTCAGCTGAACCTATGCGGGACACCATCTAAGATAGAATAATTTGAGTAGCTCGAAGTAGAGACTTTGAATATCTGAATAGAAAGCCCTGAATCTTAACGGAAGAGTTATACATTAAGGTTTTAAGCGAAGAATTGTTTATTTTACTTTTATTTTTTATTATTAAGGTTTTGATGAAAAACAATATTATAAATGTAGAAGAAATTTATGAAAACAATTTTTATTACATTAATAAGTTTTAGATCAAATAATATGAGCTTATTACGATGTCCAGTAGAATCTTGATCCATTAGCTCTATGGAGAGAAGCCTTTGATCTTTTTTGAGTGGGAATGTAATTTTTAAATTTTTTTTTAGTGCTCTTGGCTTTTCTTAAGGTTATGGGAGCTTTTCAAAACCCTTGTGTAATAAGGTTAAGGGATATTTTCAAAATCCCTTGTGGGTCCAGATTATGTCTAGATTCCAGTTTCGGGCAGGTGCTTGTTATTTGGATTCTCTTTGAATGGCTTTGTTCTCTGCTTGCTTGTCTTGGGCAGGAAGGCTCTTTTGCTGGTAATCATTGGTTGTAAGATTTTTTTTACCAACTGCTTCCGGTTCACCCTTGACTCATGTTCAATAGGCTATTAGTTGGTTGCGAGTCACAGGAAGGATGGGCTCCTTGGTTTGGATTTTTTGTTGGGTGGGAAATGTTTGATTTCTAGGTTTAGATGGGAAGGTCTATTTTGATTCCTCTGTGCTCTCCAAGTGCTCTTGGGGTTTCTTTGACTAGTTCAAATTTGGATGCTCAATTTTAGTTGTAAATTTTAATTTGGGAATTAGGTGGGATTTTAAAAATCTAAATTGGAGGATTCTTTTGTCAGATGCTAGATTGGCTCTATACTTTTGTGGTGCTCAATGAATATTTTATGGATTTACTTAGGTTTGGTAGCCCTTCCAAAACCCCTTGTAAAAGGTTCAGGGGCCCTTTCAAAATCCCTTCATTAATCTAATAAAAAAATGAGTTTAGTTATGTAAATATGACAAGATTTTTTTTTACATCAATACTTTTGGTAAGCATATCCTGTGGGGGTTGAACTTGGATGTCACAACCAATAATGCAAGTGGCATCCTTGTCCACACACATGGATAAATATGATAAACTTTTAGTGGATGGGTAGGGAAACCTTGTCCACACACATGGATAAATATGATAAACTTTTAGTGGATCAGTAGGGAAACTTTTAATGGGAAAGGGTGCATTTGAAGATATTTTTAATTATAATACTTAATTAAAATTAAATATAAGTAATAATATTATTATAATATTATTTGTTTTTAGATATACCATGTTTTTAAGGTGGTGGAGTCATTATTTCCTATCAGGGTTATGCATAGGGGTGAATTTCGTAATTTAGAGCGAATTTTAGGATTTTTAAAAAATATATTTTGCTAATTTTGGGACCCTAGAGGTCAGCCCATTCACTCAAAAATTACGGGATCAATTTTTTTAGGGTAAATTCGCCCTGGTACAATAAGGTTTCTCGCCTAATTTTTACCTTAAAATAATTTTTAAAAAATTATCTTTCCCAATTCGCCTCTTGTACCCCACTATATATAGGTAACCTTTACAACGACACTCATACAATTAAAACATTAATTTTATTCGATAGTGAACGATACAAAGGAGGTGATTGACACAATACGATAGACAGAAGACAACTAACACAAGAGGTCTGGCAGAATACGACTTATACTAGGTGACTATCACAAGGTGATCAGCAGAAGCGACTGGTACAAGGCAACTAACACAATATGACAGGCAGAAGGTGACTAATACAAGGTGACTAACACAAGGCGATTGATGCAAGGTGACTAACATAATATGACTGACGCAAGGCAACTATCACAAGGTGATTGACTAAAGTAACTTTCACAAGGTGACTGACATAAGTGACTATCACAAGGTGACTGACAGAAGTGGTTATCACAAGGTGACTGGTAGAAGCATATAGCATAATCGACTATCACAAAGCAACTGATAGAAGTGACTATCACAAGGCGACTGACAGAAGCGACTTTCACAAGGTGACTGGAAGAAGCGACTTGCACATGATGACTAGTAGAAGCGACTATCACAAGGTGATTGACACAAGGTGACTAATGTAAGGTGACTGATGCAAGGTGATTGACATAAGAGGAGTGATATAAGGCGAGTGATACAAGGTGAGTGACATACAATGATAATCATTTACCGATAAGTTTTTTTTACCATTTATGTTCCTTTATTATACATTTTTATTCATTAACACTCAATAAGAAGGTTTTCCTATTATTTGGGAACCAATATCAAGCCTGCTAGGGTCAGATATTCTGTTGTTTTGAATAGTAGTTCTTTCTTTTACCAATTATGTTCATATTTCAAAATGATGTTCATGTTACTCTTTTGGTTATATAGGTAAAATGTCATCTTTTGGTAGTGGAAAGAAGAGAGGCCAATCTTTTGATAAAAGGAGTATCCTCAAATACTTTCATAATATTTCAAAATCCAATCAGCCATCAACATCTACACAAATTGAAGGTATGAATGTCTTTACTTACTAACCAGTTAATTTTTGTACATTGTTAATTTTATATATAATGTCTTCTTTTATTAAGAAGGGTGTTTTTTGGTTGATAGCTTTGTCCATTGCTTATCTGTATTTTTTAACAGAATGTATGCTTTTGAATAGAATAATGATAATGACCCTAGTATTGACCCTAGTATTATCTCTATAGAAAACATTGTTGACCCTGGTATGTCTCCACTTCTATATATCCACAATAATAAAAAGTCCATAAATGAAAATTTTCTTAATGAAATGGAACATCAACATGAAGAGATTCTTTAAATTAACATGCCAAATGGAAAACAAAATAATAGTTCTTATGCAGTCCCTACTTTCAGAGAATCTTCTTTTAAAAAACATAAACGTACAAGGTCATCTAGGTGGACAATTAATAGATCATTTCAACCTGATTGGGTTTTAGATTTTCTATTTGTTGAGCCAATGCTGCTAGAGAATAATAATGAGATAATAATAGAATTGAGATGTGTAATTTGGAGTTGGAAACATGAAAAAGATCATAGATTGTAAGTTAAGAATGATACAATAGAAAAAAATATTGGAAAGGTTTATATAAAAACAAACGAAAGGGATGGTGATAGAAAAAAACCAAAAAATTATAGGTGATTGTATGGTAAAAGAGTCAATTTGTGGAGCATTGAATGCGTTTTAAACCAGTCAATTTATGAAAAGTTAATACAGTTGTGTTGTTTCTCCTTCGCTATAGTGTGATGAACTGTAAACATAAAAATTTTCACTAAGTTTCGAATCAACCGTATATGAGTTACGATGATTCTTCCATCTCTGTGGTATGATCGACTGTAAACATACGGTTTCACTAAATTTTAAAGGACCAAGTGTACACAGGTTAGGGTGATTCTTCCTTCACTGTAGTGTGATGGACTGCAAACGTAAAGATTTTTACTAAGTTCCCAAGTATTGACCGTATGCCATTACCTGATGATTGTATACTGGTAAGACAGGTAGCCTTTTTCTTAAAAAAAAAAAAAAATTCCATTTTTAGATCTTAGTATGGAAACAAAATAAACAACCACCAAAAAAATTAAATATAAACCTTGTTCTCTAGCCTTACCAAACACCAACAGATAAAATGATTTGCGAAGATTTAAGTCTTTTAAAACCACTGAACCTTAAAACTTGATGCCATTCTTTTTTTTTTTGTTGTAAATAACTTGAATCTCTTCATTGAAATATCATTACAAAGACATGATACAGGTATTGGCGTCTTAAAAAATAAATTTAAAAAGATCCTTATCATCAATTTTTTTTCCAAACGTCTTAATTGCAAAGCATTCGTGCCATTGGCACGGGCAATCATTAGATCTACTATTTTTAAGTTCTCTTCAACGCATGAATGCACTGCATGGACAAAACGCGTAAACCCCTTTGTCTTGCAATTATAATGTTGAATAATGTTGATAGATATTCAAGAGCATAACGATGGAATACAGGTATTGGCGTCCTTTGTGAAAATAAATAAATAAAACAAGAAGGGTACATAGAAAAACTCACTGTCATTACTTTACAGTACATTAGTGGAGAAAAACATACAGATATCTCATCGAATCGAATAAAAGCAACACATAGGTCTCTGCATTTCAATATTTAAAAGCATATTCCAACACGGAAAGTGATTACCAAACTGTGAAGAACTCTCATGATGATTATGGATTCACAAACTCATTAAAGCAATTAGAATAAGAATAAGAATATACTATCCTGCTATGTTCAACTACACAATGATTCTTCTATGACCCGATTCCTTTTTCAGTAACTTTAATGATGAAGCTTGGTATTTCTTGCATTCTTCTATGACCCGATTCCTTTTTCAGTAACTTTAACGATAAAGCTTGGTATTGTTTGCAGTGTTGTCCTTGAGACGACCGATCACCTTATATAGATAATACACAATTAGTTCCTATATTGAAGCTTTTGTCAGAAGGATCTCAGCTGAACCTATGCGGGACACCATTAACGATAGAATAATTTGAGTAGCTCAAAGTATAGACTTTGATATTCTGAATAGAAAGCCCTGAATCGTAAGGGAAGAGAAGAGTTATACACTAAGGTTTTAAGCGAAGAGTTGTACATTTTGCTCTTATTTTTTATTATTAAGGTTGTGATGGAAAATAATATTATAAACGTAGAAGAAAATTATTAAAACAATAGTTATTAAATTAATAAGTTTTAGATCAAATAATATGAGTTCAGTACAATGCCCTGCATAATCTTGATCCGTTAGCTTTAGGGAGAGGGGCCTCTAATCTTTTTGAGCAGGAATGTAACTTTTAATTTTTTTTAGTGCTCTTAATTTTTCTTAAGGTTCTGGGAGACTTTTAAAACCCTGTGGTCCTTTAAGTAGGACCTGTTCCTCTTGTTTAAGGTTTTGGGAGTCTTTTAAAACTTGTTTCAAGGTTGGGAGAGCCTCTCAAAATCCTCCTGTAATAAGGTTTGGGGATCCTTTCAAAACCCCTTGTGGGTCCAGATTATGTTTGGATTCTTGTTTCGGGCAGGTGGTGTTTGTTGTTTGGATTCTCTTTGAATGTCTTTGTTCTCTGCTTCCTATCCTAACAAGAAGGCTCTTCTGCCAGTGGTAATTAGTTGCATGATGTTTTTGACCGGTTGCCTTTTTCTATTTCATCCTTGACTCATGTTCGATAGGTTGTTGGTTGGTCACAGGTCGCCAGAAGGATGGACTCCTTGGTTTGAATTTCCTGTTGGGTGGGAAATGCTTGATTTTTGGATTTCTTGTTGGGTGGAAAATGTTTGATTTTTAGGTTTAGGCAGGAAGGCCTATTTTGATTCCTTTTTGTTCTCCGAGCACCCCTAGGGTTTCTTTGGCTAGTTCAAATTTGGGCTCTCAGTTTTAGTTGCAAATTTCAAATTAGGAATTAGGCGAGATTGTAGGATCCGTGAAATATAAATTGCAGGATTCTTTTATTGGATAATAGATCGACTCTATACTTTTGTGGTGCTCATTGAATATTTTATGGATTTACTTAAGTTTGGGGACCCTTCCAAACACCCCCTATAAAAGGTTAAGAGGCCCTTTCAAAACCCCCTTGTAAAAGGTTCAGAGACCTTTTCAAAACCCCTTCACTAATCTAATAAAAAAATATGAGTTTAGTTATGTAAATATGATAAACTTTTTTTGTTGGTATCAATACTTCTGATAAGCATATGTCGCAGGGGGTTGAACACGGGTCTCACAACCGATAATGCAAGTGATGTCCTTGTCCACACATGCAGATAAATATGATAAAATTTTAGTGGATAGGTAGGAAAACTTTTAATGGGGAAGGGTGCATTTGAAGATTTTTTTTTTTTTTTTAAAGCGAAAAACCCCTTGTGGGGCCGCCTTGGTCTGAGAGACCACGAACAGGGGGTTCTATACCATCAAAGTCACCCGAGAGTCGCACCCGACCCTGCCCGCACCAACATTATCAATTGGATTTTGGGTACTCAATTCAGCTTTTTGGTAGGGTGGAGATTCGAACCTAGGACCTCCCTTGGAGGATTGCCCTTTCCTCTCCAACTCACCTACAACACCTGGGTAAGATCTTTTTAATTATAATAGTTAATTAAAATTAAATATAAATAATAAAATTATTATAATATGATTTTTTATAAATATACCATGTTTTAAGGTGGTGGAGGCATTATTTCCTATAGGACGATTCTGGTTATAAGAGTTTATTGATTCAATATAATGTAGGTAAAGAAATCTATGTTTTTTCATTTCGTGGGGAGTGTTTGTTTTTGTAATTGATTTTTTTTTTATTTGTTTTTTTTAACTTATTTATTATATATGTGTGTGTGTGTGATTAGATATAGAATAGATTTTGAAAGGGTCCCTGAACCTTTTACAATAGGAGAAACCTTGTAAAAATTGGCCTAAGACCAACAATATAAGGACAAGAACAACTATAAAGCACTACAACTGGTCACCCATCACCAAGTGAACTAGATACAACTTGATACAAGAAACAAAATTAGAACAACATTGGTGAGCCCCCAACCAACCAACACTCCCACATGGTTGCACCACAAAACCTTTCTTCATAAATAGTAACAGCTTCCTGCGCATCAAGAAGCATGCATCACTAAATCCAATTGAAGAAGGCCTTAAGAAAAAATACTTTTCCAAATAGATAGACCATTGATACTTATACCTAGGTTTACCATAAATTCAACATGGTATTTTCCTTATTTAAATATATGCTTTATCTCCCTATCTTATCTAGCTTGAAGAATTTGTCTAGATTCCATAATCACAGCCTCAATGTTCCAACTGGGGATTGAATCACCTTTGACCAAGTTTATAATATTAAGCAAGTATTCTTCAATGCAAATATTTTGGTATCCCATTTTCCCTACAAGTAGGAGACCTTGGTAAAGGGTTGTGGCCTCTACAACATGGCAAGTCTAGATATCTAAAATTTTAGCAAACGCCAACAGAAGCCCACCTCAATCATCCTTTAGCACCCCACCAATGCCAGCATTACCAGGATTAGCCTTTGAAGCTCCATCAAAGTTTATCCAGAGAAGGAGGTTCCCACCTCACAAGGGCCTAAGGATTAGGACCAAGAAGACCATCAACCCTATTGCTCTATTGAAAGCCAATTTTTCTTTCAAGTTCAACCTCCTCAAATCTTCCCTACTACAAAGCTAAAGAGGAAACATTCTCCAAGGTGGAAGCCAAGGCTTTGGTGAAAATAGAGGTAGGATATCTTTTGAAGTTTTTAAAAAATCTACTATTCCTCTCCTTCCACACCTGTTAGAAAAGATGTAGCAAATAGAAGTTTAAAAAACATTTCAGTCTTGTAGAGAATAAAGAGATAACCATTTACTAAAAAAATCAACAAGCAAACTCGACACCACCCAACTTAGTCCTAAAAAATCAAAAATAGGCTTAATAACTTCCATAGAGAATGAGCATTGAAATAATAAATGGCTTATCCATTCCTTATTAGCACCATAGAGGCAGCATCTGTTCAGCATCGACTAACCTTTTTTTTTAATATTTGCAATGGTCAAAATCTTATCTTGAGTTGCCAACCAAAAAATGATATTCACCTTTGGCATTAGACCCTTAAGCCATACTTTGAAATGTGGGACATGCAGATGAGTCCTAACAGCCAACAAATTGTAGACGAACTTGATTGAAAATGATCCATTATTTTTCCCTATCTAAAAGATTTCATCCTCTTCATTTATTTGTTTAATGACCTAAAACTTCAACTTATTAGCAATTAGAATCCAAGCTTCAAGTTCAATATTGTTGAGAATAGATTGGTCTAATGATTTTCAAACCTTCAACCCATTAACCACCTTGATAAATTCAACCACCTTAGACCCAAATACCAATCAGGTCCTAGGCTTCAAACATGCCATATTTGGAATCTATGTAAGGAGTTGGTTCATTAACCATATATCTTTTCAAAAATTAATCTTGATTCCATCACCAGACCTCCACCTAAAATCTTTGGAGACTAGTACCCTCGACTTTTGAAAACTCAACCAAAAGGTTGAACCAAAATTCGATAGATGATCAACAATCAAAACATTTTCCTATCTCAAGTATTTAGCTAACATTGTTAGCTTTTGAGGATGTATATTAAAGGAAATGCAACCACAAGATGTAAAATAAGCAAGCTATGATAACTATATGATAATGGCACTATAATATGCAAGAAAACTAGATGATAAACTTTTGCAATAACTCAATAATATGCCATTAATAAAAGCTCACGAAAATAGTACAATGCAATATAATGGAGGACTTGAACACTCCAAAATTTTTAATGAAGAACTACATTGTACCTACTCACTACTCTCTATCTTGATATCATTCCTCTCTTACTCTCACTTTCATACTCTCAAAGGCCTATATATAGGAAGATATGTTCCTTGGCCTTTACTCTACCCATGACTCTTCATCTACCTATCCTATGACTCATGTACATGTGGACTACATGCACATTTACATCATTGCACATTCTAACACTTGTGCATTTATTACATTGCATGAAGTAACTACTCAAACCTTAATCTAAGATAAACTCCTAATCTAGAAATGTACCCAAGGTGGTACATTGGCATGTACCAAATAATGTAATATACTCTAACACCCCCTGTATTACATTATTTGGGTATTGAAGACTTTAGTCTTCAATATGGATCTTCATCTGGTTTTGGAATTTGTACTCTCCTTCTCTACTTTCTTTATTTTGCTCCCTGTTTGTATCTTGTTCAAGCAAGTAGTTAGTGTCTTCATAAAATGCTATCTTTGTTGAGAGAGCTTTAACTTCATGTTCCTCTATAG
The DNA here is from genome assembly GCA_028583015.1 of Wollemia nobilis. NCBI lineage: Eukaryota > Viridiplantae > Streptophyta > Pinopsida > Araucariales > Araucariaceae > Wollemia > Wollemia nobilis. The sequence goes on along the minus strand of JAQPPZ010016892.1, from coordinate 3,900,564 downwards.
GTTCTTCCAGTTCTTGAATTTCTTGGATCTCGTGAACTAAGTGCCCTTTTTTATTCCCTTTTCGATATTGCAATTGAGGATAATTGTATTGATTCTAAGAAGGATATGGATGCTAAAATTGTTGCTGATGTGGACTATACTGATTTTGATATTGTCTTGGTTGGAATGGCCTATTTGGTTGGCTTCCATAGTTTGTCTGATTCCCTTGATACTGATTTCTAGGATTGAATCTGTAGTAGTTGGTACTATGTCCTTTCTTCTTGCAGACTTGACAATATCTGTTATTCCATGGTCTTCATCCTTTTGAGGATGAGGTAACATTTCCCTATGGATTATCCTTTGAAACTAATGCATTGTTAGTCATTTCATCTTTAACTATATTTTCCACCTCATATTCTTGAAGAATATTGACTAACTCATCAAAAGATGTATCTTTACTTAGGATTTGTAAAGATGTAACTAAGTGCTTGTAGTTGTCTGGAAGTGCTCTCAGGGTTACTTGAACAAGAAACTTATCTTCAACCTTTTCTCCTAAGGTTAATAATTTTCCTTTTATATCCACTACTTTCCTTAGGAATAGTTCTATACTTTCACCACTATTCACTTTTAGAGAATGTAATTGAGTTTGAAGATTTAAGATAGTAGCTTTATTCTTCCCTTCAAATATTTTGGCTAAGATTTTCCATGCTTCTGTAGATGTTCTTGTTGAACTAATGTAGGGTTGTATTTCATCTATAATGGCAAAAGTTATTATCATTAATGCTTTTGCTTCATTTTCTTCAAAATTTTGAATCTCACTATCACCTGAAGTAGGTTTATCTTTTGTTCCTTTGACTATATCCCAAAGTTTTTCAACTATCAGAATTGCCCTTACTTTGTTTTTCCATGAAGAGTAATTTGGACCTCTAAGTAGTTGAGATTCAGTGAGAATGAATTTATTTGTTGTCATGATGATATTTGTAGACTACCTTATACCTCCCTAGTTTCAACCTTGCTAAGAACTTTTCAATTTTACAAGTTTTGTAAAATACCTTCTATCTTGCAAGTGTTTGAATGCACTATGAGTCTTGATAGTATGCTTAGCTTTCCTAGTTTGAGTTGAATCCCTTTTGTCTCCCTAATGTTCAACTTCACTTTCTTGCCTTATTTCTCCCTAATAATTAGTAAGTAGAAAGCTAAATATAAATGATGATGCACCTTCAAGTTTTAATAAGGTTATTTTCCTTCAAGACCTTTTAGTTGGATTAATGTCTCATAAATTAGTGTAAGAGACTAATGTAAAATGCAATTTCCAAATTTCAAGCAATTAATGGTTTTGCTTCTTTAATCCTTCAATTTTCAATGGTTCAATTTTCTAAATTCCAAGAAACTAAAGTTTGATGTAGTATTCCTTATATCTCCCTAATTTGGAAATTTAGAAAGTAATAATATTTGCAAACTAGTATTTCAATTTTCCAATGTTGAAAACCTTATATCTCCTAATTAATTATTTGTAAATATTTTAATGTTTGAATCTCATGCAATTTGTAATATCTTTTAAGATATACTCCCTTTGCTTTAATTGCCTTCTAACTCTCTAAGGTTGGTATTTGCTTAGTTCTTCAATGCAGTAATAAATAAACTTCAACCTTATATTAAGCACCTTATAACTCCTTATACTTAAGGAAAGAAAATATTAAATCATGTAAATCTTTACCTTCCTTGCAATGTAAAATGTGTGTGTTGATTGGCTTCTAGTTTGACTCTTCAATCCAAGATTTGGTATTGTAATGCTAGTCTTCTATGTATGATAGAGAGCATTTATTGCTCATGGGCGCCTTATGAGTCTTCTTCTCCTTCTTAAATGCACTTTGACCTCACTCTCAATGCTTAATCTGCGTGCTTGCAATCTATGCACTCTTCTTCAACTTAGGCGCTTTAATATCCTTTGTCCCTTCTTGATGCTCTAGCCACGTGGTGTGTACATTGCTCAGGTGTGTTGGTGGTAAATGGAGGTTACATTCTTGGTAAGCATTAGTTGGTGAACCTTCAATGCTCTTCCTTTGAATGATGCACAATAATTATGTGCCTTCAACCTTTGAATGATGCCTTCAATGCTTCAAGATGAGTGTTACTTCTATCCTGGGTGCTTCCTTCCTATGTAGGTATTATAAATAATATTTTAGGTACCTTCTTTTGTTGTGCCAAGTGGCACAAGATGCCTTAGCTTGAGGTGGAAAGTGGCACTCCTTTCCTATGCATGTAACTCCACCTTCAACATCTTCTATCTCTCAATACTTCTTGCCAACAATTGCAAGTTGTTTGGCTTGGCTTTCAATGTTATTTCTCTAGAAAATGGTGGTGCTATTCTCCCATGAAGTTGGCTCCAACAATGGTGGTTCTATGGTGCTCCAACATTGTCCTCTTAGTTGGTGGTTCTACTCCAATGATGGTGGTTCTAGAGTGCTTCAAGCTATCCTCTTAGTTGGTGGTTCATCCAAGCTATTGCTTGGGTAATGCACTCTTTGTTTGCACCTTGATATTTTACGTAACTTGTGTATGTTGTACTCTTGTAACTTGCACTTCATTATCCTTTGTGCTATTCTTCTTGCTTTATGTTGGACTTGCAATGGATGTAATGCTACCTTACGTAGGTTCTTTGATGTTGTAGGTTACTTCTCTTATACTGCTTGTAGGTGCTCTTTTCATGAGTCCAATGGTACTAGATTTGGTGTCTTTAGACACCTTGAAACTCGGCTATTGAGCCCTTCATTGGCTCTCTTCCTTCTTAAGTTTTTTCAACTTGATGATATGGCCACTTTGTAGACATAATATGCTTGTTGTTGTAGTGTCTTAAGACACTCTAGATTTTGTCCTCTTTTTGCTATGTAGGACAAGAGAAATATGGTGCAATAATGTAATGCAAATAGCTTTGCAATAGTTAGAAAAATACCTTAACTTGCACCTATACTTTGAGATCTTTAAATCTCCTTTTTTCAAGATTTCTCTCTTCCTTGATGAGGTGACTTCTTGCTCTACTCCTTGATGGAAAATGATGATTTGATGTTGCCTTCCTTACTAGACAACTCTCTCCTCTATAATTCCTTTGCTTGGTTAACTTAGCAATAATGAATCCAAGCTCTTTAATCATGCAACTAATATGCCCTTTTGAATGGCTTAACTTTGCACTAATTTTCACCTTAACTTAAATACTTAATGCACCTTTAATAACTAGTATGATGCAATAGTAATTTCTCCTTATTGCTCCTTTTAATGAACTCTTAATATATGCAACCTTCACTTAAGAGTAATGTCTTCTTTGCTTTCTAATAGATAATAGGAAGTTGATATTCTTATTTCTCTTGAAATATATCTAACTCCTATTTTTGATGTGTAGGTTTTAACCTTATAAGAAACTATCTTCTGCACTCCCTTGAAGACTTTAATATGCAACCTTCTCCTTGCAACTTTTAAACTCTAATATGGTGCTTAATGAAACTTAATAATGAACCAAGTAACTAATGTTCAAGTAATGAACCTTTTGCACCAAATTTGCTTACCTTAATGACCTTTGTAGATGATGGAAATCTTGGTGATTAGATTCACCTAAATGTTGCCCTGTATTAGATGAAATTGTAGCTCTTCCTTGTTGTCCAAAACAACTATTTATCCCACCAATTTGCAGCTTTGAAACCCTCTAACTTGCCCGAAAGTGTAGTTTGGTGGCTTTAATTCTCCTTCAGGATACTCTCTTGAAATCTAAAACTTAGCAACTAGTAATGTTGTCCTTATTGCTGCCCTTTCGTAGTCAATTTCTCCTTCGAAATGTTGTCCTTGAATCTCCCAAATTTGGTAGGAAACTCCTCCAAATTGTAACTGATACTTGTCTCCTAGAGACTTTCAATTTTTTGTTATAAAATCAACAAACTTCTTCCAATAATCTTCAAGCCTTCAATGGCAATCTCCAAATCTCTCAGATTTGGTGGCTTTTCTAACTCCTTTCTCCTTCAACCTCCTTGCCAAATTCTTCTTCTTTTGGCTTGTTGTCGGATGGCGATAATTGTCCCAAAACCTCCTTTATCAATAACTCCTTCTTGCTAGTAAATTTCTCCAATGAGTTCTCCTAGAAACTCCTTCAATGGCCTTCTTCAAATTTTGTAATGAGGCTTTCCTAGCCTTCTCCTTCCTTGAGACCTCTTCTCTAGGGTCTTCAAATTTCTGTAGCTTCTCTAGTCTTCTCAATGAGACCTTTCCTTCAATCTTCAACTATGGAAGTTTTGCAATGAGATCTCCCTCTTGGATCTCTGAAATATGCTGGTTCTAAAATTTGGAATAGGAATTTTGCTAGTCCTTCTCTATCTCAATCTTCCAAAATTGGAAGTTCTTCAATGGGACCTCTTATGGGTCTCTTCAGCTTCTTGAGTTGTTTTCTCCTCTTCCTTCAATCTACAATCTATAGTCTTCAATCTTCAATGGAGATCACCAACCTCCAATATTCTCCTGGACTCTTCTCTAGAGTCTCTTCTTCCTTCAATCTGCAATAAGGCTCCTCTAGCCTTTTTCTCTCTTCTACAATATTGCAATGGGACCTTCTCCTTAGGCCTCCAAATATTTGATCTTTCATTTGTTGCTTTAGGTATTGGATTGATTCCAAAGAAGATATTCTTCCTAGCTCTTTGTAGGAAGCTTCTCGACTTTCTTTGAATCTCCTTTTCCTACAACAAAGTATTAGGACTGTAATGGAAGAAACTCTAAATATAGAGATAATCAATCTTCACTAGTTGATTTGTCAATCTAGTGGAATCAATGTTGAGTCCTAGTCTTCACGAGTTTTTTTGTAACTTTGTGGAAAGACTCTAGCCAAATGTAATTTTTAGAAATTTTGAAAATGAGATTTTTGATCTCCTCTCAATCTCTCTTGTGGCTCTCTCTATTTCCTATTGATCTATCATGGCTCTGATACCACTGTTAGCTTTTGAGGATGTATATTAAAGGAAATGCAACCACAAGATGTAAAATAAGTAAGCTATGATAACTATATGATAATGGCACTATAATATGCAAGAAAACTAGATGATAAACTTCTGCAATAACTCAGTAATATGCCATTAATAAAATCTCATGAAAATAGTACAATGCAATATAATGGAGGACTTGAACACTCCAAAATTTTTAATGAAGAACTACATTGTACCTACTCACTACTCTCTATCTTGACATCATTCCTCTCTCTCTCTCCTCTCATACTCTCAAAGGTCTATATATAGGAAGATATGTTCCTTGGCCTTTACTCTACCCATGACTCTTCATCTACCTATCCTATGACTCATGTACATGTGGACTACATGCACATTTACATCATTGCACATTCTAACACTTGTGCATTTATTACATTGCATGAAGTAACTACTCAAACCTTAATCTAAGATAAACTCCTAATCTAGAAATGTACCCAAGGTGGTACATTGGCATGTACCAAATAATGTAATATACTCTAACAAACACAATGTTGATGTAAGGTTTGTGCACAATGTTGACCTAACTAGTTTTAGTTTGATTTACCAACTTCCATCCCTATTTTGCAACTAGAGCCTTATTCATCTGGTTTATGTTACGAAGACCTAAGACACCATTCTTTTTAGGTTTGTAGACTTACTCCCAACCAATGAAGTGAATTGTTTTCTTCTCATTAGACCTAGATCAAATAAATGACTTTTGAATATGTTCAATCTTCAATAAAATCTTGTTAGGAATTTTGAACATAGATAAGAAGTTTGGAATGCTCTAAAGAGTAGACTTTACTAGGGTATCATTTTTTGTTTGATTGAGGGATATTTTCCACATGACTAGGTTCCTCTATAATTTTTCCACCACTAGTTCCTAAAGTGAATCTTGGATCCTACCTTTAAACAAATACTTTTCAAAGTAAATATATGGGAGGGTAGCCACCTCACAACCCAAGATGTGAGCAATTATCCTCTGCCTCGCTAAGTGGGTATTCAAAAAGAATATTTTGTTTTTATATAATTTATATTTTTCCCAACTTTAATTTTAAATACCTCCAAAAATTCCTTTTAGTACCTTTACTTGGGAAACTAAATCAAGGAGGGAGAGCAGAACATCATTTGCAAATTGGTGATGAGATATAGTACCCACTGATAAAGTAGGCTTGATACCTTCCACAAAGGGTTCTAACTTGATATCCCTACCTAGAGGTACTACCACTAAGATATAAAGGTAACAGGACAAGGGGTTCCCTTGGAGAATTCCCCTCAGACTTGAAAAATAACATGTTGGGGACACATTTATTAAGATAAAAAACTTGGCAAAAGAGATACAAGAATGGACAAGTTTTATCCAAATTTGGAAAAAACCAAAATTTCCCAAAACCTTTAACAAAAACTCCCATGAAACCCTACCATAAGTCTTGTTCATGCCTAATTTGAGGAGGAGACTACCTCTGTCACTTTTATTAGTTGAATGAAAGATTTCATGGGCAACGATGATATTATCTAGGATCTATCTCCTTCGCATGAATCCACTTTTGGTTGAATCAATCAAGGCTATAATAAAATGTTTTAGTCTATTAGCAAGGGCCTTTGTCAAAAAATTATAAACTATCTTACATAATTGGATGGGTCTAAAAGCATCAAAATTCCTTTGCACCAATAGTCTTGTGTATCAGAGTTAAAAAAGTAGAATTCACTCCAAAAAGGATATGGTTAGTGGTTTGTACCTACCGAAGGACATCAAAAATATCCTTCCCCACAATATACCAATACTTTTGGAAAAATAGGGGGGAACCATGAGGACCCAGAGCCTTTATTCCTTCCATTGTAAATATAGTAGCTCTGACTTCTTCATCATTAAAGGGAGAGACAAGGGCTTGATTCATATAAGCTATTACAATGTTGGGAATACTACCAAGTAGCTTATTTTGGGTTTCCTCATTACAAACCTCTTCCACCCCAATGAGATTTTTGAAAAAAGCCTCATCCTCAGCTCTTATATCCTTAATGTGAGTAGTACTAGATCCATTAGATTTTTGAATTTCTAATCCTATTGGTGCTTCTGTGCTTTAAGGCCATGATGTAAAAAACTTGAATTTTTTATATCCCTCCTTTAGCAAAAGTGCCTTGAACTTCTATTTCCACAAAGTCTTATCCTTGGAAATAGTGTTATGAAATTTAGCTAGCACCTCCTTTTCTCTGTATATGATCTCTTGAGATTGATTTCGAAGTTTTATCTTAGATTCAATAGCTTTCAATTGAATTTTTAGGTATTTATTATTTTGCAAAATATTCCCAAAAACCCTCTTATTCCATTCTTTAAGTCCACTTTTAACAACTCTAAACTTCATCACAATTTTGGAAAGGTTGGAGCCTTAGACCCTTGTCGACCACTAATTTTTTATTTCATCTTCCAACTGAGGATGAAGGCACCACATTGCCTCAAACCTGAATGACCTAGGAAATTTGGTTTCTTCCTGGTCCACTTTAAAACATAAGGGGTTATGGTCGAATCCAATTCTAGGCAAAGAATAGAGAGACAGATTCTCAAACCGCAGAAGGCACTCCTTGGAAACAAGAACCATATCCAACCTGATTTGTATGATTTGGTTACCCACTCTCCTATTACTCCAAGTATACCTTAAACCCTTCAACTCAATATCTAATATCTCATTTTCATTCATAAAATTTGTAAAATATTCCATGCTTTTTGAGATTGGGGAGTTCCCTCCTTTTTATCCAAAAATTATAGAGGATATTTAAAATCCCCTACTAAGCACAAAGCTTCTTGAGCAAAAATCCTTCTCTTGGAACTCAAATTTTTCCACAATAGGTTTATACTATGCCCAAAGTTAGGTGCATACATGTTAGTCATAATCCACCTTTTATTACCTTCTTTGTTGCATAAGAGAATATTAATATTCCTATCCGAGGAAGAAATTATAGAGCCCTTAAACTTGTTGACATCCTAATGACAAAAGAGTCCCCTAGAGGAACCATTGGTTGGGCTTGCAACAAAATGGGCTTCTTTTCAAATCCTTCTTCTAACAACTTCTATATCCATACCATCCAACTTGGTTTCTTATAGGAAAAAATATTAGGCAAAATTTCTTTGCGTAGGGATTGGACCACTCGTTGTTTAGAAAGGTCATCAAGCCCCTAACATTCTAAGAGAGGAACTTCATTTATAGGATTTGGAATTAGATTTATTTCCTATAGACACCCCATGGTTACTTTGGAAAAAATATTCTAGCTTTAGTTGTCTTACTCCTACATCCTTCCCTTTTTCAAGTTTTAGCAGAGCTTGACATACATTTGTGATCTTACAATCTATTTGTCTCTTCCTAAAAGACATTTTGGTGGGTGTGGATAGGAAAAACTACCCTATTGTGTATGATTCTTGACCGGATCCACTAGGAGCTAAGGTGACCATGGGGGTGAGTTATATTCTCTACACTCAAGGGAAAAATGAAAGCGTTCACCAGGAATGTTTTTAGGAATTGCTCCAAGTTCAAGGTAGAAATGTTTAATGTGTCAATTAATTAATCACCTATGTTTGACCTTTTTATATTAAACTATGAAAATGAAATAACAGTGCAACACACACAAGATGCAAGAATACAATGTCTAACCTTAGTATGATTCTTAGATTCAATGATCTCCAACCCTAGGTTGCAAGAAATGAAATCCTTTTTATTTGAAAAAGGGAACAAGTAAAATGCACAAAAAAGACTAAAATTTAGATGCAAAACTATATTTCTTTTTCTTTTTGAATGTCTAGAAAACAATCAAATATTTTTTCCTTTTTATTTATGACCTAGGTGTGAACATAAATGATAAAAGAAAGCAACACATAACCTAATAGTTTTACTCAAAGCACTTAATCTAATCTAATGTTTGACCCAATATTTTTCTTGAATCCAAAATATTCCACAACTTCAGATCTACAAAATAGCTTCATAAAAACTCTATAAAATATGGTGAACGTTTGGGGGGCTACGAGGTCGCTATAAGATTAAGCTTGGAGGCACAACAATCAAGCCCCCTTGGTCCTTTTAGTTGACTGTTCATAATAAAAATGAGCTTTGACTTTTGGATTAAATACAACATATTACAACTTAGAACAACGAATGAAATGCAAACAGGATGGATGAAATGCATGAACAAGAATACAATTTCAAAATCTAGGGTTTGGGGGATAAATAATTGCCCCCAAGCTGATTTGATATGAAATGCAGATGAAATAGAATGATAAAAATCAATACGGGATGCAAATAGAGATAAAACAATATGCATATGGCATGAGAAGTGAGACCTGTTGTGATGTCCTTCACAACGACCTCAAAAATGGGGACCCACCTTAAATTTTGTGATTTTAGGAAATTTTTGTTTATTTGATTTTGCTCACATCAAGGTCTTGGAAAATTTGCTTTCACTTTGGAATTGTTGACATATTTGCATTTTGAAGGTTTGAATGTAGTTGCAATGCTTCAAAACTTAATATTTTAATTATTTGCATATTAATTGCATTATTTCAAATCAAATAATTTTATTAAAATCATTTTCAAAGGTTTAAATGATTAATTTTCATTTAAATAATTAAATTTTATTTTAGGGTTAACTCTAAAATTAGTGCAAAATTGAAATTAACATATCCTGAGGAAGAGAAATCTGTTTTATCTCATTCAAAACTTGGTAAAAAGATATGGATTTCTCTTTCTAATGATACCAAACTTGCAAGATTACACATGTCAATTTCACCAAAAAAATAGTGGGTTAATTTAGCAATATGAGAACTTTGAAATACTTTTGAAAAAAAAGAAAGTTACGAGAAAGTAAAGTTTGGTTTTGTTTTGATATTATGATTATTGTTTCATTATGGTAATAAAAGGGCAAAGGTTTGAAGAATATCGTTATAAAATATGTTCTCGATGATGAAACTGAATAACTAAACTTTTCAAATTATAAATAAATCATGGAGATTCATGGAAAATGGCCACACATTTTTATATAGAGAATGAGAGGAACGATTGGAAGGAGCAAAGCTACACATTCATTGGAGGAAAACAGAGAAGGCCATTTGCAAAACAATGGAAATTATTGTAAGATTTTATAAATTGTTTTAAGCATTTTGGATCCAGATTTGTGCACAGACTGTATTTTGAATTAATAAAGTGCTTATTGCAATTTCTTAATAGTTTGTATACCTTAGAAGATTGCATCAATTTATTTGATTTCACTGTGTGAATACTGATGAACATTGGATTGGTTTTAGAATTATATAAATGGAAATTTGTTCTGTTGAATTTGTCGAGACATTAGTTTAATTTCTAAAGCTTAAATATTTTATTATTTTATTTTCATTCTAAAAACTATATATTATAACTTGGTATAATTTTATAATGTAAAATTATATAACTAAGTTATAATTAAATTTATAATTTGGATATTACATTAATTAATATTTGAATTAATAAATTTAAGAAAGGATAAATGAATATTCTATTCCTCACCTTAATTTCATAAGGTTGAGGAACTCGGATTGATATCTCTAAAATTCAATTTGGATTTGATTTACAATATAGTTCTATTCAGAAATCCAAATTTCAAACTAGAGATCACATTTACTCTTTTGAATATTTAATTTCATAAATATTTCAAAAGATAAATATTATAAGCAAATATAATTTATAAACTTTATTTTATCATAAAATCCAAAGTTTATTTATTAGTTTCATATTAAGCCCTAATATTTTATCATTAACAAGGTTTTGGAACCTTATAAATTGGGCAAGACATTATTTCATTTATTCACCTCTTCTGGGTTTGATTTATAATTTCATAAGGGAGTTTGAATAAATGATTGCTTTATCAAATAAACATTTGGAAAGTGAATTGATTATAAATCTATTATGTTCCAAAGGTTTATCAAGTTTATAAAATTTCATTTAGTTTGATTTTTATTAAAGTTAAATTGAATTTTAATATAAAATGCTAGATTCTTTTTATGCTAATTTCATTTAAAGCATTTTGAGACATTAAATTGAATAGAGGAAATAAAATTTGGTATACTTTAATCTAATATCATAAAACAAATTTTATTTTGTTGAATTGATATCAAAGCATGTTATACATGATAAACTTGAAATAATTTACCTAATTCCAGGCCCTTTGTAAATAGTAGTTCACAAATCCAAGAGTTATTCAAGTACTCATTGATGTATATACATATGAAATATTAGATATAACATAAGAACCTTGGAGATATATAATATTCTTTTCAAGAGAGAATCATAATTCTGAGTTTGTCGGGTGGTTTTGTGACTGGAAAAAATCACACCTCAACAAGACCCTAGGGTTTTGGGATGAATAGTTTCCCAAAAATTTAGCTAGACCAAATATGTGCCCTGTAGGATACCAAGCGTAGATTTGATAACAATTTCAAAATAGACATAGAATTCTCGATGAGGAAAAGTAGGGCTTTCACTGAATCTATACCCTATAGCATATGAGGCACAAATTCACACAAGAGGGTTTAAAACCCTAAAATAGAGGCAAAAATGCAACAGAACATAAACTAGAATGAAAATGCAAACTAATGAATGCAAAGAAACAACCTGGTGATCTTGTGGAAGAAGCAAGAGCAAAGGTGGAAGACCCATCCTCCCTCAAGAAGAAAAATTTTCATCAAGTATTTCTCGACTTATAAAATCATAAGGAACACACCGGAAATAGGACACCATAACACCAAGAGCACTAGAAGACAAGAAAACTCTAATTTTGCATGAATTTTTCAGATTGATATCTTGTAATCTCCAAAACATAACTAGAGAACAAAATTGGATCCAATCCATTTATTTATAAAGGTCTTGGAGGGCTAAAAGACAAGAAAAACAAAACTTAACCTTGATTAGGCTAACCCCCAAAAAGGGTTGGCTTAACATTTATATTTTTGAAGAAAAACCCTAAATTTACCAAATACACACCCTCTAAATTACCGAGTATAGATTCAGCCAAGGTCAAGAAAAAACAAGATAAAACACAAGAAATGGGGCCAAACTTGCTCCTAGAAATTTTGAGAACCTCTAAAAGGACTTCAACTTATTATCAATTAGAATCCAAGCTTCAAGTTTAGTATTGTTGAGAATATATTGATCTATTGATTTTGTAACCTTCAACCCATTGACCACCTTGATAAATTCAACCATATTAGACCCAAATACCAATATGGTCCTAAGCTCAAAACATGCCATATTTGGAATCTACGCAAGGTTTTGTTCCATCAACCAAATATCTATCCAAAAATTAATCTTGATTCCATCACTTAACCTCCAACTACAACCTTTGGAGACTAGTGCCCTTGACTTTTTCAAACTCAACCAAAATGTTGAACCAATAATTGGTAGAGGATAAACAATCAAAACAATCTCCTATCTCAAGTATTTAGCTGACACTATTAGCTTATGAGGATGTATTTTAAAGGAAATGTAACCACAATATGTAAAATAAGTAAGCTATGACAACTATATGGTAATGACACTATAATATGCAGGAAAACTAGATGATAAACTTCTACAATAACTCAGTATATGCCATTAATGAAAGCTCACAAAAATAGTACAATGCAATATAAATGAGGACTTGAACACTCCAAAAAAATTAATGAAGAACTACATTGTATCTACTCACTACTCTCTATCTTGATATCATTCCTCTCTTCTTCCTTTCATACTCTCAAAGGCCTATATATAGGAAGATATGTTCCTTGGACTTTACTCTACCCATGACTCTTCATCTACCTATCCTATGATTCATGTACATGTGAACTACATGCACATTTACATCATTGCACATTCTAAAACTTGTGCATTTATTAAATTGCATGAAGTAACTACTTAAACATTTATCTATGATAAACTACTAATCTAGAAATATACCCAAGGTGGTACATTGGCATGTACCAAATAACGTAATATACTCTAACACCCCCATGTATTATATTATTTGGGTATTGAATACTTTAGTCTTCAATATGGATCTTCATTTGGTTTAGGAATTTGTACTCTCCTTCTTTGCTTTCTTTAGTATGCTCCCTGTGTACATATTATTCAAGCAAGTAGTTAGTGTCTTCATAAAATGCTATGTTTGTTGAGAGAAATTTAACTTCATGTTTCTCTATAGGTTCTTCCAGTTCTTGAATTATCTGGATCTTGTGAACTAAGTGTCCTTTTTTATTCCCTTTTTGATATTGTAATTGAGGATAATTGTATTGATTCTGAGAAGGATATGGACACTGAAATTGTTGTTGATGTGGACCATACTAATTTTGATATTGTATTGGTTGGATTGGTCTATTTGATTGGCTTCCATAGTTTTTTTTATTCCTTTGATACCAATTTCTAGGATTGAATTTGTAGTAGTTGGTACTATGTTATTTCTTCTTACAGACTTGACAATATCTATTATTCCATGGTCTTCATCCTTTTTAGGATGAGGTAACATTTCCTTATGGATTATCCTTTGAAACTAATGCATTGTTAGTCATTTCTTCTTTAACTGTATTTTCTACCTCATATTCTTGAAGAATATTGACTAACTCATCAAAATATGTATCTTTACTTAGGATTTTTAAAGATTTAACTAAGTTCTTGTAGTTGTATAGAAGTGCTCTCAGGGTTACTTGAACAAGAAACTTATCTTCAACCTTTTCTTATAAGATTAATAATTTTTCTTTTGTTTCCACTACATTCCTTAGAAATAGTTCTATACTTTCACCACTATTCACTTTTAGAGAATGTAATTGAATTTAAATATTTAAAATAGTAGCTTTATTCTTCCCTTAAAATATTTTGGCTAAGATTTTACATGCTTCTGTAGATGTTTTTGTTGAACTAATATAGGGTTGTATTTCATTTGTAATGGCAAAAGTTATTATCACTAATTCTTTTGCTTCATTTTCTTCAAAATTTTCAATCTCACTATCACCAAAAGTAGGTTTATCTTTTGTTCCTTTGACTATATCCCAAAAAAATTCAACTATCAAAATTACCCTTTGTTTTTCCATGAAGAGTAATTTGGACCTCAAAGTAGTTGAGATTCAGTGAGAATGAATTTATTTGTTGTCATGATGATATTTTTAGACTACCTTATACCTCTCTAGTTTCAACCTTACTAAGAACTTTTCAATTTTATAAGTTTTGTAAAATGCCTTCTATCTTGCAAGTGTTCGAATGCACTATGAGTCTTGATAGTATGCTTAGATTTCCTAGTTTGGGTTGAATCTCTTTTGTCTCCCTAATGTTCAACTTCACTTTCTTGTCTTATTTCTCCCTAATAATTAGTAAGTAGAAAGCTAAATATAACTAATTATGCACCTTCAAGTTTTAATAAGGTTCTTCTATTTCAATACATTTTAGTTGGATTAATGTCTCTTAAATTAGTGTAAAAGACTAATGTAAAATGCAATTTCCAAGTTTCAAGCAATTAATGATTTTGCTTCTTTAATCATAATTATCAATGGTTCATTTTTTTTAACTCCAAGAAACTAAATTTTGATGTGGTATTCCTTATATATCCCTAATTTGGAAATTTAGAAAGTAATAATAGCTACAAACTAGTATTTCAATTTTCCAATGTTGAAAATCTTATATCTTCTAATTAATTATTTGTAAATATTTTAATGTTTGAATCTCATGCAATTAATAATATCTTATAAGATATACTCCATTTGCTTTAATTGCCTTCTAATTCACTAAGGTTGGTATTTGCTTAGTTCTTCAATGCAGTAATAAACAAACTTCAATATTATATTAAGCACCTTATAACTCCTTATACTTAAAGAAAGCAAATATTAAATCATGTAAATCTTGTACCTTCCTTATAATGTAAAATGTGTGTGTTTATTAGCTTTTGGTTTGACTCTTCAATATAAGCTTTGGAACTGTAATGCTAGTCTTCTATGTATGATAGAGAGCATTTATTGCTCATGGGAACCTTATGAGTCTTCTTCTCCTCCTTAAATGCACTTTTACATCACTCTCAATGCTTAATTTGTGTGATTCCAATCTATATGTTCTTATCAGGTCCGAGGTGTAGACCAATTGGTTCATCCAAACCCCATAAAGGGGGTGGATGTCCAAGGTTCAAATCTCGAGCCTCACTAGACTAAATGCTTGTCCCTTTCCTAGTGCTTTCAGCGACGTAAAAGGTTTTAAATGATTGTGGCATGGTGGTTATAGGGGCGTACTGCGTGAAGATCTATGTGGTGGCTTCTGGGGCGGACAACGAAGAATACTATGGCGGCCATAAAAGCTGGATAGCCTACCCGGATTCGTGGCGGCTACTAATTCCACCATGTAAATTCAAAAAAAAAAATCTATATGTTCTTATCAAATTAGGCACTTTAATATTCTTTATCCCTTCTTGATGCTCTAGACATGTGGCATGTACATTGCTCAGGTGTGTAGATGGAAAATGGAGGTTATGTTCTTGGTAAGCGTTTGTTGGCAAAACTTCAATGTTCTTCATTTTAATGATGTACAATAATTATGTGCCTTCAACCTTTGAATTATGCCTTCAACACAAGATAAGTGTTATTTCTATCCTAGGCACTTCCTTCCTGCGTAGGCATTATAAAGAATATTTTAGGTTTCTTCTTTTGTTGTGCCAAGTGACATAATATGCCTTAGCTTGAGGTGGCAAGTGGCACTCATTTTCTATGAATGTAACTCCACCTTCAAAGTCTTATATATCTCAATGCTTCTTACCAAAAAATATAAGTTTTTTGGCTTGGTTTTTAGCATTCTTTCTTTAAAAAATGGTGGCTCTATTCTCCCATGAAGCTGGCTCCAGTAATGGTTTTTCTAGGTGGTCCAACATTGTCCTCTTAGTTTGCGATTCTACTCCAATGACAGTGGCTCTAGGGTTATTTAGAGTTATTATCTTAGCTAGTGGTTTTTTTGAGCTATTAATTGGATAATACACTCTTTGTTTACATCCTGATATTTTATGTAACTTGTGTATATTGTATTCTTGGAACTTACACTAAGTTATCCTTTGTTCTATTCTCCTTGCTTTATGTTAGATTTGCAATGGATACTATGCTATATTATATAGGTTCTTTGATATTGCAGGTTACTTCTCTTATACTTCTTGTAGGTGCTCTTTTCATGAGTCCAATGGCATTGGATTTGGTGTCTTTAGACACCTTGAAACTCAACTATTGAGCCCTTCGTTGGCTCTCTTCCTTATCTTGAATTTTTTTCTACAAACTTGATGATATGGCAACTTTGTAGACATAATAAGATTGTTGTTGTAGTGTCTTAATACACTCTAGATTTTGTCCTCTCGTTACTATGTAGGACAAGATAAATATGGTGCAATAATGTAATGAAAATAGCTATACAATAGTTAGAAAAATACTTTAACTTGCACCTATACTTTGAGATATTTAAATCTCCATTTTTTCAATATTTCTCTCTTCCTTGATGAGGTAGCTTCTTCCTCTACTCCTTTGTGGTAAACAAAGATTTGATGTTGCCTACTTTACTAGATAACTCTCTCATCTATATTTTTTTTCTTGGTTAACTTAGCAATAATGAATCCAATCTATTTAATCATGCAATTAATAAGCCCTTTTGAATGGCTTGACTTTGCACTAATTTTTCACCTTAACTTAAATAATCAATGCACCTTTAATAACTACTAAGAATAACTAGTATTATGTAATAGTAATTTCTCCTTATTTCTCCTTTTAATGAACTCTGAATCTATGCAACCTTCACTTAAGAGTAATGTCTTATTTTCTTCTAATAGATAATAGGAATTTAATATCCTCTTTCTCTTGAAATACATATAACTCCTATTTTTGATGCACAGGTTTAAAATCTTATAAGAAACTATATTTTGCACTCCCTTGAAGACTTTAATATGTAACCTTCTCCTTGCAACTTTTAAACTCTAATATGGTGCTTAATGAAACTTAATAATAAACCAAGTAACTAATGTTCAATTAATGAACCTTTTGCACCAAATTTTCTTACCTTAATGACCTTTGTAGATGATGGAAATATTACTGATTAGATTCACCTAAGTACTACCCTGTATTAAATGAAATTGTAACTCTTCCTTGTTGTCCAAAACAACTATTTATCCCACCAATTTTCAGCTTTGAAACCCTCTAACTTGCTACTTTAAAGTGTAGTTTGGTGGCTTTAATTCTCCTTCAGGATAATCTCTTGAAATCTGAAACTTAGCAACTAGTAATGTTGTCCTTATTATTACCTTTTCGTAGTAAATTTCTCCTTCGAAATGCTATCCTTGAATCTCCTAAATTTGGTAGTAACCTCCTCCAAATTGCAATTGAGACTTGTCTCCAAGAGACTTCCAATTTTTTGTTGTAATATCAATAAACTCCTTCTTCCAAAATAAACTTCAAGCCTTCAATGTCAATCCCTAAATCTCTTAGATTTTGTGGCTATTCTAACTCCTTTCTCCTTCAACCTCCTTGTTGAATTTTGACTTCAATATTGGCCTACAGTGGTTATGCGTAAGGGGTCGGCCCCAAAATATATTTATAAAAATTTGGCGAATCGGTTTCAAAATCCAGGTGAATAGTTTCGAAACACATGTAGAAGGTTCACTATTATTAAGGGTAATGTTGAAAATTTAAACTTAAAATGGTTAAATTATTATAAAATTGGGGCGAATTGATCAAAAACAAAAATTGCACCCAAAATTTTTTGGCTAATGGACCCTGGTCAAGGGTACCAAATATTAGCCAATTCCAAAATTTGAAAATCCTAATTTTAGCCAATTCTGTGAAAATAGCCAATATGCATAACCTTGTTGGCCTATCTAATGGCCTTCTTCTCAAGATTTTTACTGTCTTGAGGTATTCACTATTCTCCTTCTAAATATGGAAAAATCCTTTGCAAATTATTCTCCTTTTGGGCTTGTTTTCGACTGGTGACAATTATCCCAAAACCTTCTTTATTAGAAACTCCTTGCTAGTAAATTTCTCCAATGAGTTCTCCTAGAAACTCCTTCAATGGCCTTCAAATTTTTTAATGAGGCTTTCCTAGACATCTCCTTCCTTGAAACATCTTCTCTAGGGTCTTTGAATTTTTACAACTTCTATAGTCTTCTCAATGAGACCTTTCCTTCAATCTTCAACTATGAATTTTTTACAATGAGATATCCCTCTTGGATCTCTAAAATATGTTGCCTTTGAAATCTAGAATAGGATTTTTTTTAGTCCTTCTCATTCTTCAATCTTCCAAAATTTGAAGTTATTCAATGGGACATCTTGTGGGTCTCTTCAACTTCTTGAGTTGTTTTCTCCTCTTCCTTCAATCTGCAATCTTGAGTCTTCAATATTAAATGCAGATCACCAACTTCCAATCTTCTCCTGGAATCTTCTCTAGAGTCTCTTCTTTTGCAATCTATAATAAGGCGCCTCTAGAATTTTTCTCTCTTCTATAATCTTGCAATGGGACCTTATCCATAGGCCTTCAAATATTTAATCTTTTGTTTTTTGCTTTAGGTACTGGATTGATTCCAAAGAAGATATTCTTCCTAGCTCCTTATTGAAAGCTTCTCGAATTTCTTTGAATCTCCTTTTCTTGCAACAAAGTATTAGGACTATAATGGAAGAAACTCTAAATATAAATATAATCAATCTTCACTAGTTAATTTAATCTTCACTCCACTAATGAGACCTATAGGTCAAAATGCGTGTTGAGCAAGGTGTTGCAAGAAGTTTGTCATTGTTGTCAACACAGACAGTTAGATCTAATGATGCAGTGGACAGACAGTTCAGGAGTCATTCAGATGCAGAGGACAGAAGTTCAAAGGATAGTCAGATTATGTAAAGTGAAATTCTTGGAAAACAGAAGTGACCCAGTTTCAAAAATTCGAAGAAAAAGACAAGTTAGAAAACTATCGCGATATCGTGACATGTTTTCTGTCGTGATTTCGTGACAATTCGGAGGAGAGAGAAGGCGCAGCCGAAAATGTCGTGATTTTGCAACAAAAATGAGGAGAGAGAAGGTGCAGCCGAAAATGTCATGATTTCGTGACAAAAATGAGGAGAGAGAAGGCGCAGCTGAAAATGTCACGATTTCACGACAAAAATGAGGAGAGAGAAGGCACAAGGCAAACTGTCACGATTTCGTGACATGTTGGAGGCCAAGAAGCTAAGTCGAGAAACTATAGCGATTTCGCTACATGTTGGATTTTCGCTGGCCGAAGCAAGGAGAAAGCGTTAAGTGAAAAGTTGTAGCGATTTTGCTACATGTTGAAATTTCATTGGCCGAAGCAAGGAGAAAGTGTTAAGTGGAAAAGTTGTAGCGATTTCGCTACATGTTGAAATTTCGCTGGCCGAAGCAAGGAGAAAGCGTTAAGTGGAAAAGTTGTAGCGATTTCGCATGTTGAAATTTCGCTGTCCGAAGCAGGGAGAAAGTGTTAAGTGAAAAGTTGTAGTGATTTCTCTACAAGTCAAAACTGCAAGACACAAAGGTGTAGCGATTTTGCTACAAGTCAAAAGTGCATAACACAAAAGTGTAGCGATTTCGCTATGAGTCAAAAGTGCACAAAACAAATGTGTAGCAATTTCGCTACGAGTCAAAAGAGCACAACACAAAGGTGTAGCGATTTCGCTACAAGTCAAAAGTGCAGAACACAAAAGTGTAGCGATTTCGCTACAAGTCAAAGTTTCATGGGTCGAAGCAAAGTTGGTAGCATAAAGCACAAAGTTGTAACGATTTCGCTAGTGCATGAAGCAAGAAATGTATGGAAGCCGAAAGCGTCATGATTTCATGACAAAGATGAGGATGACGTCAGCGAAAGCTGAAAGTGTCACAATTTCATGACAGGTTGCAAGAAAAGCCTCTAGAAGTTGAAAGCGTCGCGATTTCGTGACAAGAATGAGGATGACGTCAGCAAAAGCTCGAAGTGTCACGATTTCATGACAAGAACGGTGGCAAAGCTATCAAAGGCCAAAAGGGTCACGATTTCATGACAGGAAGGACAAGAAGGTGTACGGTTACAAAAAGTGTCGCAATATCGTGACATGTTATTATTTCACGGCAATAGTTACAAGAAGGTGATAGAGGTGGCAGTAGCAGTTAAAGGCCAAAAAATTTGAATCTGGGCCGACGGATTTTAGGGTTCTGTAGCTGATAATTTCTAGGGTTTTGTAGTCGACGTTCTTAGGGTTACAGCCAATGGATTTTAGGGTTTTGCAACCGACAATTTCTAGGGTTTTTCAGTCGACGTTCTTAGGGTTACAGCCGACTATTGTTTACGATTTGTTCTTGAAATTTCTTCTATAAAAGGAGGGGTACTTCGAGTTTGAAAAATGTTGTGTGAAGATAATGAGCGAATGCGAGCAGAGTGATTGCGCAAGTGAAGTTCGTGTCGAGCAGAGTGCGAAGTCATAGTTTGAGTTGAAGCGAAGTCTGCATATCGTGATTGCGTGAATGAAGAGCGCGATGTGTAGAAGTGGAGTTCAAAGTGCAAAGTGATAGCGCACAGACAGCAGAAGTGATCGATCATCCGATTGCAGCATAGAGTGTGAAGAATTTCACAGAAGTGGTCGGACAGTGTGAAGCGTTTTGCGTAGAAGCAACAGAATGCAGAGAAACAACAGACTGTAAGAAATAACATGAAAGTTTTATTCTATAATTTTTATTATCATTATTGACTTCCAAGTTGTAGCTTGGCATAAGGGGTTGGTGCCTCTTTCCAGTAGGAGCTGGTAAATTAGGAGTTGGTGCTCCATTCTGTTAGAAACAGAGATAAAGCTAAGGGGTTGGTGCTCCTTCTAGTTGGTGTTGGTAAAATATATTGTAAAGTTGTAGCTTTGCATTGGCTAGATTTGGATGGTAGTCCAAGAAGTCATTTTGAGGAGTAGCCACATTGGTGAACCTCATTAAATAATTGTGTTGTGTGTGTCATGCTTTCTTGCTGCATTTGATATTTCTTTTATCAGTTTTAAATAGCTGTTGGATTTAAAACTATATATATTAGAAATTTGAAAGATCACATTGATTCACCCCCCTCTCAGTGTCACTATGATTACAATAATTGGTATCAGAGCCAAGTTCCTGAATAGGCTCAAACATCTAGGGTGATCTTGGAAGTGACGCAATGGCAAGTGGTGAAGGGTTCTCCTCAAACAAGGCACCATTGTTTGATGGAACTAATTATGCATTCTAGAAAATTAGAATGCAGACATATCTCAGTGCTTTGGGTTTTGACATCTGGGGTGCAGTAGTTAATGGTTACAAAGCTCCCGCCACTGCTCCAATAGACACTGCTAGTAAAAAGGCATTTGAAAATGATTCAAAAGCAAAAAATGCCATCATGTGTGGACTAATGGACAATGAGCTAGTCAAGATCATAAATTGTGAATCAGCAAAAGATGTATGGGATAAACTAGAGAACATTCATGAAGGACATGATAGGATCAAGGAGGCCAAGCTTCAAACACATCAAGCTCAATTCGAATATTTAAATATGGACAATGATGAGAACATAGAGACTTTCATGCAAAGAGTCAATGGGATCACCAATTCAATTAGAGGTCTCGACGAAAATATAAACGATGCTACTATCGTGAAAAAGGTATTAAGATCGCTCCCTCCTAGATTTGATTCTAAAGTCTCTGCCATAGAAGAAGCCAAATATCTAAATCATTTTAGTATAGATGAGATGCATGGTTCTTTGACTGCTTTTGAAATGAGAATAGGAAGGTCTAATCCCACAGATATAGAAGCTGTTTTCAAAGCCCTAAAATACAAAGTCACAAAACCAGAGTCTGAAGAAGAGGATGTATCAAATGAAATGGAAGCAAATTTTGTCAAAAAACTAAGAAAGGGAAAAGGAAAGTACAGAGGAAAGCTACCATTTAAATGCTTTAACTGCAGAGGCATTGGGCACTTTGCGACAAAATTTCCTCTCAATGAAAATAACCAGGGTGAGGAAACTTCGCACCAAGAAAGAAGTGACTGGAAGAAGAAATCAAACTTCAGGAAAGGCAATTTCAAAAAGAAAAGTTTTATCTCCCAAAATGCAGATTCTTAAGAGGACAGCTCTAGTGAAGACTCTGAAGAAGGAACAGGTGAGGCTCTCTTTATGGCATTTGAAGTAGAAAAATCAGAAGAGGCAGAAAACACAAAAAATAGAGAAGGAATGAACTCTGAAGTGTCTATTGAAAAAGTTGAGGCTGAAGTTGATTTAGAAGGTGAGCTGGTGTCTACTCTTATGGAATAGAAATCTGAGAAAAGAAAGAATAAAAAACTATCAAGGAAGCTTGAGGATGCAAATGACATTATAACCAGTCTAAAAACACAGACTGAAGAGTATAAGAAAATGTTCGAAGATCTTGAAGTTCAGGTAACCATGAAGATAGATTACTGCTACAAACTGGAAGAAGAAAATGTTGATCTTCGAATACAGATACAAGAGCTAGATCAAAAAATTAGCTGCCATTTCAAACGTGAAGAAAGTTCGATGAAGTTGGACAAAATATTAAGCGATCAAAGACCCGCAGGTATCAAATTCGGTCTGGGATTTATTGAAGGAGAATCATCAAACGGACCAAATGCAAGCAATGTTGAATGTTAAAAGAGTAAAAATAAGAAACAGGCTATTGAAAGAAAAACAAATCAGGAAAAAGAAAGCAGTAATGCCAGTCCTAAAATAGGAACTGACAATGATGGGTTTACCAGGTCACACATCAAAATAAAAGAAGATCTAAGGCTCCTGCAACAACTTGGCAAAAACCATATTTCAGGTTCAATCATTACTTTTATGGTTTATGTTTCAAATGTAATGGTTATGGGCATAGAATTGCTAACTGCAAGTATAATGTAGGTCCAAGAAGTTTCACTAGTAGAAATACCTTTGCTCCTCTAATGAGTTATGCAGTAGAATGCTTTAATTGTCACAACTTCGGGCACATTGCTAGAAACTGTCATAGTACTTCTATTTCAAATCAATCTCAGAAAAGAAGAATTCAACCATATAGGGCAAAACAGAATAGAAATATTTCTGCAAGATTCTAAAAAGGGGAAATCCAAGTTAGAACCCAATACCATAATCAAAATAGAATGGAAACAGAAAGAACAGCTCAGGGAAGAAAAGGAATATTTAATAGTGCAGACAGCTTTCAGGGCTCAGAATAAATGTGTACCATGGATTCTTGATAGTGGTTGTTCAAGTCATATGACAGGTGATAAATAGAAATTTGAAAAACTATAGAAATATGAGGGTGGCTCTGTGAAGTTTGGAAATAATGATGGAGCCAAAATAATAGGAAAAGGATCTATCAAAATTAGTGAAGGGAAAATCAAGTCAGAAGAAGTTTTATTTGTGGATGGTTTGAAACACAACCTATTAAGTGTCAGTAAAATCTATGATACAGGACATGAAGTAGTCTTCAAAAAGCAGGGTTGTGAAGTCAGAAAAATAAACAGTGGGAAATTGATAGCAACTGGTTCAAGGACGTCTGGAAATTTGTACACACTTTCAAAAACTTAAAAAGGTACATGCTTCATTGGACAAGAAGAAGAGAACTGGCTGTGGCATAAGAGGCTTGGACACATAAGTTTTGATAATTTGATGAAAATCATCTTGAAACAAGCAGTGAGAGATATTCCAACCATTAAAAAACCTTCAAATAATGTTTGTGCTTCATGTCAGAAGGGAAAGCAAACCGGAGTCTCTTTTAAAACAAAAGAATACCACACTAGCAGGCCCTTGGAATCATACAAACTTATGTGGACCCATGAGAACTCAAAGCATAAATGGCGACAAATACTTTATGTTGTGTATCGATGATTATTCCGAATGACATGGATATTTTTCTTAAAAGATAAAACAGAAGCTTTTGAAATGTTCAGAACCTTCAAACAGCTAGTTGAGAATGAAACAGGAAAAATGGTCAAATGCTTACGATCAGGCAGAGGAGGAGAATTCATTTTGAATGAATTTACATAATACTATGAAAAACATGGTATCAGGAGACAATATTCAGCAGCTAGAACTCCACAGCAGAATGGCGTAGTAGAAAGAAAGAATAGAACTATAAAAGAAATGGCACGCACCATGCTGGCAAAAAATAAAATAGTAGATAGATTTTGGAAAGAAGCAGTTCACACTGCAGTATACATCCAAAACAGATATATGTTAAGAACTCATGAATGCAAAACACCTTATGAGTTGTGGTTTGGTAGAAAAGCAACAGCAAAACATCTCAAAATATTTGGTCATGAGGTGCTACATCGAGAAAAGCGATGACAACCTTGGGAAGTTTGAAGATAGAGCGAGATGAAGGTGTTTTTGTTGGGTATTAATCAAAAAGCAAAGCTTACAAATGCTACAACAAGAGACTCAAGAAAATTGTGGACAGTGCAGATGTTAAATTCGATGAAGGTGGGAAACGTTTAGCTGACTTTGAGGAAAACTACCCAATCTATGAAGAAGTCATTGAAGGAGATGAGGTGAATGAAACAGAAAATAAATCTACATTTGATTCAGATGAAGTAGTCGATGACTCAAAGGGGCAAGAAAACAAGAAATTCAAAACAGGCAGCTAGCAGAAAAATCATCCAAGAGACCAAATAATTGGAGATCCCACAGCTGGTATTCAGACAAGAAGGAAAGTAATAAGTAATTACTCTCTTTTATCTAGCATTGAGCCCAAAAACATAGATGAAGAAAGCAAAGATGATAGCTGGATGAAGGCAATAAATGAAGAGTTAGATCATATTGAAAAGAACAGAACTTGGGAATTAGTACCTAGACCTGCGAATAAGAATGTAATCGGCACCAAATGGATATTTTGAAACAAATTAAATGAAGACGGACAGGTCATTAGGAACAAAGCAATACTGGTTTGTAAAGGATATGCACAGGTCGAAGGCATTGATTTTGAAGAGACTTTTGCGCTAGTGGCCAGATTAGAAGCAATTAGAATGTTTCTGGCCTTAGTAGTTCACAAAAACTTCAGAGTTTATCAGATGGATGTAAAATCTTCCTTTTTAAATGGGAAACTCGAAGAAGAGGTCTATATTGAACAACCGAATGGCTTTCAAATTAGTGAGGATCCTAACCTTGTTTGCAAATTAAAAAAAGCATTGTATGGATTAAAACAAGCACCACGGGCATGGTATGCAAGGCTAGATAACTATCTCTCTCAATAGGGATTCAAGAAAGGTTTAGTGGACAGTAATCTGTATGTGAAAACAGAAGGTGGGCATCTCATTGTTCTAGTTGTCTATGTAGATGATATCATATTTGGCAGCAACAAAGATGAATCTTGTAAAGACTTAGCAAATAAGATGCAAAATGAATTTGAAATGTCTATGATTGGTGAACTATCTTACTTTCTTAGGCTATAAGTTAATCAAAATTAGAAAGGCATATTCATTTCCCAAATCAAATATGTGAAAGAAATGCTAAAGAGGTTCACTATGGAGGACTATAATCCAGTTAGAACTCCCATGACAATAGGCTGCAAATTGAGTAAAGAAGACAAATCTCCACCTATATACCAAACCATGTACAGATCTATGATTGGAAGTTTACTATATTTAATAGCTACCAGACCTGATATTCTGCAGGCAGTTTGCATGGTAGCTAGATTTCAGGCCAGTCCCAAAGAGACTCATGTGACAACAGTTAAAAGGATTTTTTGGTATCCCAGGGCACCATGGAGTATGGGTTGTGGTATCCAAAAGGCAAAGACTTCACTCTT
Organism: Wollemia nobilis; assembly: GCA_028583015.1. NCBI lineage: Eukaryota > Viridiplantae > Streptophyta > Pinopsida > Araucariales > Araucariaceae > Wollemia > Wollemia nobilis. The sequence goes on along the minus strand of JAQPPZ010016892.1, from coordinate 3,874,815 downwards.
ATATCATATTCAGATGCAGATTGGGCTGGATGTTTTGATGACAGAAAGAGTACCATTGGAGGTGCATTCTACTTGGGGGATAGATTGGTTGCATGGCACAGTAAGAAGCAAGAGTCAGTTTCTTTATCTACAGTTGAGGCAGAATATATTGCAGCAACAACAGGTTGTACACAAGTCTTGTGGATGAAACAAACTTTGAAAGATCTTGGTATTAATTTCAGTGAACCAATATCAGTTAAGTGTGATAACACCAGTGCAATTAACATCTCTAAGAATCCAGTAATGCACTCATGGACAAAACACATTGCTATAAGATATCATTTCTTGAAGGAGAAAGTTGTAGAAGGAGAAGTTAAATTGGATTTTTCCCAACTACAGAACAAGTAGCGAGATATTTTTACAAAACCATTGCCCAAGGAAGTGTTTGAGTATCTTCGAAGCAAATTAGGAGTAGTTACACTTCTTAAGAAGTGACTAGCTACAGGGATCACTTTCTCAGGGGGAGCATTTGAGTATTTGACTATTCTTTTGCTCATGATCATAATTTGTGCTAGATGCAACAAATTGTGCCCGAGAATTGTGAGGATGGACTCGGGGGGAGTTTGCAACAGCCCTTTGGTATTATTAACAAAGGGGGAGAAGAGTTACGAGGAATGTACACAAGTGTTGCCAACAATTCCAAAGGGGGAGATTGTTGAGCAAGGTGTTGCAAGAAGTTTGTCATTGTTGTCAACACAGACAATTAGAATGATACAGTGGACAGACAGTTCAGGAGTCATTCAGATGCAAAGGACAGAAGTTCAAAGGATAGTCAGATTATGTAAAGTGAAATTACTGGAAAAAAGAAGTGACCCTGTTTCAAAAATTCAAAGAAAAATACAAGTTAGAAAACTGTCACGATATCGCGACATGTTTTTTGTCACGATTTTGCGACAAGTCGAAGGAGAGAGAAGGCACAGCCAAAAATGTCACGATTTCGCGACAAAAATGAGGAGAGAGAAGGCACAACCAGAAATTTCATGATTTCGTGACAAAAATGAGGAGAGAGAAGGCACAAGGCAAACTGTCACAATTTCACATGTTGGCCAAGAAGCTAAGTCGAGAAACTATAGCGATTTCGCTACATGTTGGATTTTCGCTGGCCAAAGCAAGGAGAAAGCATTAAGTGAAAAGTTTTAACAATTTTGCTACATGTTGAAATTTTGCTGGCCGAAGCAAGGAGAAAGCGTTAAGTGGAAAAGTTGTAGCGATTTCGCTACATGTTGAAATTTCGTTGGCCGAAGCAAGGAGAAAGCGTTAAGTGGAAAAGTTGTAGCGATTTCGCTACATGTTGAAATTTCGCTAGCCGAAGCAGGGAGAAAGTGTTAAGTGAAAAGTTGTAGCGATTTCGCTACAAGTCGAAACTGCAAGACACAAAGGTGTAGCGATTTTGCTGCAAGTCAAAAGTGCAGAACACAAAAGTGTAGCGATTTCGCTATGAGTCAAAAGTGCACAAAACAAAGGTGTAGTGATTTTGCTATGAGTCAAAAGTGCAGAACACAAAGGTGTAGCGATTTCGCTACAAGTCAAAAGTGCAGAACACAAAAGTGTAGCGATTTCGCTACACGTCAAAGTTTTGCGGGTCGAAGCAAAGTTGGTAGCATAAAGCACAAAGTTGTAATGATTTCGCTAGTGCATGAAGCAAGAAATGTACGAAAGCCGAAAGCATCACGATTTCACGACAAAGATGAGGATGACATCAGTGAAAGCTGAAAGTGTCACGATTTCATGATAGGTTGCAAGAAAAGCCTCTGGAAGCCGAAAGCATCACGATTTCACAACAAGAATGATGATGACATCAGCAAAAGCTCGAAGTGTCGCGATTTCACGACAAGAACGGTGGCAAAGCTATCAAATGCCAAAAGGGTCATGATTTCGTGATAGCAAGGACAAGAAGGCGTACGGCTACAGAAAGTGTCATGATATCGTGACATGTTATTATTTCGCGGCAATAGTTACAGGAAGGTGACAGAGGTGGCAGTAGTAGTTAAAGGCCGACAAAGTTGAATCTGGGCCGACATATTTTAGGGTTCTGTAGCTGACAATTTCTAGGGTTTTACAGTCGACGTTCTTAGGGTTACAATCGACAAATTTTAGGGTTTTGCAGCTGATAATTTCTAGGGTTTTGCAGTCGATGTTCTTAGGGTTACAGCCGACTGTTGTTTATGATTTGTTCCTAAAATTTCTTTTATAAAAGGAGGGGTACTTCGAGTTTGAAAAATGTTGTGTGAAGATAATGAGCGAATGCGAGCAGAGTGATTGCGCAAGTGAAGTTCATGTCGAGCAAAGTGTGAAGTCATAGTTTGAGTTGAAGCGAAGTCTGCATATCGTGATTGCATGAATGAAGAGCGCGATGTGTAGAAGTGGAGTTCAAAGTGCAAAGTGATAACGTGTAGATAGCAAAAATGAACGATCATCCGATTGTAGCATAGAGTGCGAAGAAGTTCACAGAAGTGGTCGGACAGTGCGAAGCGTTTTGCGTAGAAGCAGCAGAATGCAGAGAAATAGCAGACTGTAAGAAATAACATGAAATTTTTATTCTGTAATTTTTATTATCATTATTGACTTCCAAGTTACAGCTTTGCATAAGAGGTTGGTGCCTCTTTCCAGTAGGTGCTGGTAAATTAGGAGTTGGTTCTCCATTCTATTAGAAACAGATAAAGCTAAGGGGTTGGTGCTCCTTCCAGTTGGTGTTGGTAAAAGATATTGTAAAGTTGTAGCTTTGCATTGGCTGGATTTGGATGGTAGTCCAAGCAGTAATTTTGAGGAGTAGCCACATTGGTGAACCTCGTTAAATAACTATGTTGTGTGTGTCATGCTTTCTTGCTGCATTTGATATTTCTTTTATCAGTTTTAAATAGCTGCTGGATTTAAAACTATATATATTATAAATTTTAAAGATCACACTGATTCACCCCCCTCTCAGTGTCACTGTGATTACAACAACGCGTTCGAAGTTTTGTAGATGTATCACTTATTTTTCTAGAATAAAAATTCAATCAAATATTTTTTGTTCCTTTCCTAACTCGTCTCTTTCTTTAAGTTTATAATCCCTCATTTTTCTTCCTTCTATTTTCTAATACATTTTTATTACTGGTATTATGCTCTTCACTTGCACATAATGTGATCTAGTTAACCAGAAAGCTTATAGCACTAGGAGTATGCTCCTCACTTGCACATTTGTGATTTGGTGAATTAGAAACTAGTTTACATTTTTTGAGTACTACTTCACCATGTTTCTTTTGTCATTAAACCTTAATCTAAAATAAACTCCTAATCTATAAATATACCCAAGGTGGTACATTGGCATGTATCAAATAATGTAACAATGTTAGAAATAATGTCTATTCCATAATTTGGGTTATGTAAATGTATCCTCCAAGATACATATCTAGATTACTTCGTATGCAAGTTATATAGTGACTTCATGCAATGTAATAAATGGACAAGTGTCAATGTGCAAGTTGTACATGTGCAATATGTCCTATGCATAGGTAGATAGAGTGTTGTGCAATCATCCTATTTTGCATATATAAGGATGGCCTCTTAGATATATAGAAAGGACAGTCGAGGAACATCATCATATAGCGTAGGTTAGTGGATTGTGTTGTTCTGTGTTCCACACTATTTACTAGTGATAGATATGATGTAGATTTGTAGATTTGTTAATGGAGTGCTCACTTCCTCCATAGCTACATTGTAATATTTTATATGTTTTATATTTCAGTATACTTCAATCATCTAGCAAATTTACTTTCTTGCATGTTATTTTGTATCTTGTGATTGTTATCTCTCATGGCTCATTCATCAAAAGCTAACAGTGGTATTAGAGCCATGGTAGATCTAGTCTATGCAATTCAATAGGGAAACCACCATTGTTGGTTTGCTTGAGATTTTTGTCAAACTAACGCACCATTGGACTAGCCACTAGAAAAAGATCTCAAGAGTATCTAGGTGGTATATTTTGGGAGAGTCACAAAAATAGGACTGTGTTGGTAGTTTTGTCACCTTGCCACATTAAATTTTATTACAAATTTCTTGATTTTTTTTATTGTAAAAATGCGAAGTATAATGAATAATGTAGCACTTCATATTTTTGCCAATATATTTTGTTGCAATTATTTTTGTTTCAAATTCCCTCCTTTAAATTTTCATGGAAATTGTGCCAAGAAATAATGGAGTTTTACAAACAAGAATTAATGTCATGCATAAAAGGAATAGAAAAATGAGGTTAGATATTTATGGAGAGAAAATAGCATTGGCAACACTAGTAGGAAAAGAAAATAAGTGAGTTCACCCCAAGAGAGAGGTGAAAGTCATTTTTACCCTCCTTGGGGATGAAAAATAGTAACAGAAGTGATTGCACCCAAAAGAATCAAAATCGCTCAAAAAATGACCAAGTGAAGAAAATGAGTGCAAAAGATGTGTTTTCACTTGAAATTAGAATAAAAAGTAGTTTCACCTCTCCTTAGGGCAAACGTTAGTTTAAAATAGATGCGGGAAAAATATTGTGGTGCCATGGAGTTGAAAAGTTCCAGCAAGAAAAGGTCAAAGGTAAGTTCACCCCAAAGGAGGGGTAAAAACCCTTATCACCTATTTTTGGGGCAAAAATTAATTTAAAATGACTAGACGATTGTGGGCCCACCATTAGTAAGACAAAAGTAAAGAGTTAAGGTTTGTTCACCCCAAAGGAGGGGTAAAAATCCTTATCACTCCTCTTTGGGGTGAACATTGTTTTAAAGAGCAAGTGGCTACGTCAGCAAGAAGAGCTGACAAGTTAAAGTCAAAAATGACTTTCATCCCAAGTGGGGGGTGAAACTCCCTTTTGCCCCTCCTTGGGGTGAAACATATCATGAGGAATATTTTAAAAGGTAGCGCATTTTGGACCCAACATTGATGAATCAAAGCAGGTTTTAAAGAGGGCTTTCACCCTAAATGAGGGACGAAGATCCTTTTTGCCCCTCTTTGGGGTGAACATAAATATTAAAAGTGTAATACCATGGTAATTAAATGGTAAGTGAAATGTCAAAAAGGACTTTCATCCCAAGTGGGGTATGAAACTTCCTTTCACCCCTCCTTGGGGTGAAACCATATTAAAAGGGCAAGGATGCCAATTGCAATTGAGAGGCATGGGTCCCTCTTTCAACTGATCTTGGAATTTTTTCTCATGCTAGGGGCAAAACTAATAAACATCATGGTTTTTCGAGTTTAAAGTATTTTTCTACCTTACTAATTATGGAATTAAAATATGGGTGCGCTATTCCGAATGCAAACATGGATGAGGGAGGTGGTTTAGCAAGGAGAAAAGCAATAAGTTATGGATGGATAAGAACGACAAAGGAATATCATTTCAGGTAAATTAACATCAAAGAAAAATATGAAGGGGGTATTTTCACCCACCCTTGTTCCAAAAAATGTTTTCATATAAAGGACCAAGGAACAACAAAATTTAAATTTTTAAGCAAAGTAATCTGCACTCCCTGGATTACTGCAATATTAAATACCAAAGGGTGAATTTTGGATATTTTCAAGGTGACATCCACCAACTTCTCACCCCTTCTCAAAGAAACATTAATATTCAGTGGAATTTCTTGACAGGTGTAAATTTCCAAAGCATAGGGGTAACACAGGTTCAATGACCAAGCTCCGAATTTTTAGGCAACTTCACTGTGCCCTAATGCACCGACGCTCGAGGCTATTTTTCATCATTCAATCATACTTATTTCTCATGTGATTATCCCACCAAAGGAGGATCATTATTTTCATAAAAAATATTTTAATTGGAACATCACTAATGTCGAGGAGGAAATTATTCACGTTGGTTTTTGATCTACTAAAATTTTTTTTGTATGTGCATTAAATGAAATAGGTGCAATCCTCTTTAAATACTAATAATTTTCATGTAAGAAATAAATATGGACACTCTATAGAAAAATACTTCAAGTTTTCTATGTCAATACACGGACATTCAGCTTTTGGTTCTCTGAATGGTTGCATTTGATGATTTTATGTATGTCATTTCTGAATATATTCATCTCCATTATTTGTTGAATTTAAATTATGCATCTAAAATTGGTTAGGAAGTGAATACTAAGATGCTCTTTGAATGTTGTCTTTGCAAAACTATGAGTAGTTCTTGTGCTTTCATTTCTATTGTATTCTAATCACTGCTTGATTGGAAATTTTTGTTGTTATTCTATCCCCATCCTATACTTTTGGCTTATAGCCATATTTCCCCATTTATTTACTATTATCCTAAGATTTAAAATAGAGTAGATTAGAACAGGAGCCATCCCTCTCTGTATATTGGCTCGAAGGACATTTCTCTCCTTCGACGTTTCAATTTTACATGGGTCTAAGGTGTATAAAACGTAGATTTTGTACTAGGAATATTCATGACCAATAGTTTTTGGCATGCCTGATGATACTCTAAAAAGGTTCCATTTTCAATAGTATTAAGGTTTAATGTTCACCTTTGCATTGTATGATTAGAATATCTGGCGACTCAACTCTACCCAAAAGCCTTTAAACGTGAAGTGAGTGAAAGCTTTCTTCATTATCTAAAGATCGAAGGCCAAAAATTCAAAACCTAATTGAGTTTTATGAACTTGACACCCAAGTGTTAGGAGAATATCCTAGGTTAGTTACTCCAACTGTCCCATCAAGTTTAACATCTTCATAGTTAGTTGGTGTGTTTTCTATTCCTTCGAGTTTGGCTAACACAACCACTAGTTTTCCACCTCCCCATCCAGCTCAAAACTTGATCCCACAAGCAATTATGAAGGCATTGCCAACTTACAATGGTATGGGGAAGATGGCCTATGAGCATGTTTAAGAGGTAGTTTATTTAGTGATAATTCATGGAATCACAAACGAGGATATAATGGTAAGATTGCTTGTTCTTTCTCTCCAAGAAAAAAAATTTATTGGTACTGGTCGTTACAACCTGCCACCAACACCAACTGGGACCAGTTGGCTGAACTACTAATCAAAGGGTTCAATTAATAAGTGGATCCTTTCTCCCTATTACACTAGGTCATTACTATTCAGAGGTATCTATAGGAGGAAATCATGGACTTCAATGTCAAGTTTGCCCTAACTTGGCATAGGGTTCCATATGGTCTCTGACCGACTCTCGAACAAGCAACCTTTTACTACCTTTGATTTTTCAACTTTGACATCAGTATGGCCATCTGATAGTCCAATGTCAATATATTCCCTGATTTGTATTCTACAGCACAAAATGTTGAGGCTGATCTAATTGTTATAAGTAAGATTCCACAAAAAATGGCCATGCCTATTTTCCCTAAACTTTCATAGTATGTGTATGCTAATGCATCTTCTCAACCTTTGCCCATGTCACCCATGTATCTAGTTCCTTCATACAATCCAAGCACATCCTAAACCATGATGATAGTTTCTATTCCTCAACTCCCTACTCCATCCATTTTGTAGTTACTAGTCCCAGTTCCATTCCTAGCACTGCCATCTCCACCTGTTCCATTACCATTACTAGCTCCCCTAACACCCTAAAATATTGATCCACAAGACAAGGTAATTAAGGAGTTACAGTCAATTAATTTGGCCATAAGAGTAATGGGTAACGAGATTACAATGATAAAATGAAAGTAGATAGAAAAATATTTCCAACCAAGGATATTTGAACCACCATTGATCAACAAAGAACAAGTAGTTTCTCCTAGCAAAGCTCCTGAAAGAGGTACTACTGTGCTTGAAAATGAGGAAGTTGACCCATCAGAGATAACATTCTGGTGTTCTACCCATAATGATCCACATGGTGAAGATACCTACATGGTTCATTTGAACTATGTGCAGACACTGACGGATAGCTCTTCTGGTGGTCAAGTCAACATGATCACATAAGTTGATCATAACTTAATGGTCCCATCTGTTAAACAAGTTTTAGTTCTAATAAGATCTGGAAAAAATCCTATCACTATAGATCCAGTTGAAATGGAGATATTAAAGGTACCTAATGAGCATAATATGTAAAAGAGGTAATCTCAAGCAATATTGTTGAAGGATATTTTGCCTACACCAGCAAAGGATAGATTACAAGCAAAATCGTCAACTTCACAACCTTTGACTACACAAGTGCAAACAAAAATGAAAGACCAGGTAAAGGAGAGGCTCAAATATCCATATTTAACTAAGTGTTAGAGGGTAGAAGCTACATAGCAATATCATAAGTACAAATTTTCTATTGAGGGAATGAATTCCAACATGTAGTCATACAATATTTTCGAAGAACTGAAGAGGATTCCCACCAAGGTAAGCCTCTATGATGTGCTGCAACTGCCTAGACAAGTGGACCTGTTGCAATAATATTTAAAATTTATGAAGGATAAGAGGAAAAATCTTATGTAGATAGTGCTATTTCAAATGCTACCCAATTCTACCATGGGAAAAAATAGACCTCCCCCATTCTATTTGTATTTAAGTATGGAGGGTTGGATCATACATAACTGTATGATTGACTCTGGTGCAACGATAACTGTCATACCAAAGATAGTTTGTAAAATAATGGGTATGGAATACACAAGAAGAAGCCCATGCATCTTGCAGTTGGGTGACACTCCTATCAAAATTGTGGATGTGATCAAATATATCCTGATTATCTTACACAGCATGCCCTAGATAACTATAATTCAAGAATTTGTTATGGTAGATTTGGACATGTACTTTAGCATGTGCCGATCAAAGGAGTTCATAGCCAAGTTAGGAGGCTATCTGTCTCTATACTATTCTCACCTGGATATTTCATTCAAAGGGAGAAGAATACAAATTTACAATGAGAAGCCCTCCACGTATCATATTGAAAATATTGAAGAAGAAAAAAAGGTTGTAGATTCAGTTAATATAGTGACAAAAGAACTAGAGGAGATGGATCTGATGGAGGAAGCTCTAGATGAGATTTTATTAGAAGATGAATTTTCAATGCTCAATTTCAACGTGATGATGGAAATCAAAATTGGTTGTTACACCATTACTAAGCCTAAGAATGCTGAAGCGAAGATGTTTGACGATCTAGGTTCCATTCTTGATCAATTGTGGAAAATGTACTTTGACGGTGCTAGATGCAAGAATGGTTCCATAGCTAGAGTAGTCTTTATATCTCCTTATAGAATCAAGAATACATATTCATATTGATTGACCTAGAGCTATATGAACAATATCACTGAGTACAAAGCACTGTACTTAGGCCTGAAGAAAGTAGAAAATCTTAGGATCAAACTACATATTTTTAAAAATTCTAAGTTAATTTTCAACCAGGTGACTAGCAAGTGTGTTTCAAAGAAACACTACCTGAAGACGTACCACAATAAGGTATAGGATCTATTTGATTTATTTATCGCATTGAATCTTCAAGTGGTTTTGTGAGAATGAAATAAACATGCAGATCTCCTAGCATCCCTTGGTGTGAACTTCTATTCTATTGATCAAGTGGTTAGAAAACCCAAGACTATGAGGTTAATCTATATACCTTCAATCCCTAAAAAAAATACCTACTGGTAAGTTTTTAACAATGATGATCATATTATCAATTTTTTTATTAAATAAGTTGGTAGTGTGGAGGGAAGGACACTGAACGAAGATGAAGCTAAGGTTTTAATCCAACTCAAAAAGAATCACATCCCAAAAGGATTAACTACTCTTGAGAACCTCTTTGAACAGAATGATAGAGCATAAAAGCGTAGGATCAAAGTGGATGAGAAAGAATATACTAAGCTAAATTTGGAACCTGACAAGATAATCAAAGTCATAATAGATTGCTCTCTAGAGGAATAGAGACATTCACCTGGGTGGCGAATCCGTTCCTAGTATGTAAGAAGAATAGAGACATTCACCTGTGTGTGGATGTTTGTAATTTGAATCATTCATCAATAAAATACCATTATCCCTTGCCACATATCGACCAAATCCTTCATGTACTTTCTAGAGCACAAATATTTTCACTGCTATATGAGTTCTCTGGCTACAACCAAATCTGGGTGAAGGACGAAGACCAGCACAAAATGATGTTCACTACCAAGTGGGGCACTTTCACCTACCAAGAATGCCTTTTGGTCTATCAAATGTCGGCACTACCTTCTAGAGAGTAATGAACATAACATTTGGTGAGTTTTTGAATCGCATTATTGTGATATATCTGGATGAAATGACTATTTTTTCTCATGACAGGAAAGAGCAAGGTTCTCACCTGAGACAGGTTTTCAAGAAATGTCATGAGTTTGGAATTTATATCAACCCCAAGAAATCAATTTTTTCTATTAAAGAGGGAAAACTCCTAAGCTATGTAATTTTTAAATAAGGGTTAGCCATTGATCCTTCCAGAGTTGAATCTCTCTTGAAGTTACCACTGCCAACAAATAAGAAATAACTACAGTCATTTTTTGGATAAATTATTTTTTTCTGAAATTTCATTACAGACTTCGCTCAAGTTGTGAAGCTGATGACCAAGCTTCTTAAGAAGAATGCATATTTTAAGTGGACAAAGCAAAGGAAGTGAGATTATTGGGCGATCAAAGAAATAATTGTCCAAGACCCTATCCTAATCAATCCAGATTATTCAAAGGATTTTATCCTTTACATTGTGGGGGAGCAAGAAATATATGCAGTTGTGCTCACACAAAAGAGAGATAATGGATATGAATAGCCAATTGCTTTCTTGATCCAAGTCATTCATCTGCATGAGAAAAGTATAATTTTATTGAGAAACAAGTCTATACAATTATGAAATATCTGAATAAATTTTGGAACTTTTTTTCGCAGAGCAAGACAATTGTTTATGTCATTCATCCAGATGTTAGAAGCTTCATTATTTAGGGTGAACTTGGTGAAAAGAGAGCTGGATGGATTTCCAAAATACAGGTGTTTTATGTAGACATTTGGCCAAATAATCTAGTTCGTGGTCAAGCACTCTGTAAATATATTGCTAAGAGTGTCGCTTCTCAATCAGTTGATCTCAAGTCTGATAATACACTAAGGGAGAGTAATCTCTCTAATCAAGCTTTGGTTGGTCATGATTGGACAAAGGACCTTGTTGAATATTTTAACTCAGGAATATGTCCATCACACCTCAACTCCTCATAGAGAAGGATATTTAGATTGCAAGCCCTCAAGTATGTGTTGTTGCCAAGCATCTTGTTCCATAAAAATATAGATGGAGTTCTCAGATGTGTTAAGAAGATAGAAAAACAAAGGATTTAGAGGATTTTCACTCTGGTTTATCAAGTGGCAACTATGTAGTAAGACCCATGGCACTTAAGATCATCAGAGTAGGCTAAATTTGGCCTACTCTTTTTTTAGATGCATTCAAAGTCAGTTTGAACTGTTATAACTGTCAAAGATATGTCAGTAAAAGTAGGAAGGCATATTTACCCCTTCATCCCATACAAGTCAAAGCACCATTTCAACAATGGAGCTTAGACTTTATTGGTGTTATTAATCCCAATTCTTCTTCTTAGCACAAGTACATTCTAACTGTAATAGACTATTTCACCAGATGGGTGGAGGCCATTCTAACTAAGAAAGCATATTAGGCCATAATTATTTCCTTTCTAGATGGGTTAATCACTTGCTTTGGCATACTGGATGCAATTGTGACTGATAATGGGACCCCCTTCATTGGTGCTAAAATTAGTGAATTCGTAAGTATGGAGTTTATATGAAAACATATTCTAACTACTATCCATAGGGGAATGGTTTGGCCAAATCTAGAAATAAAAACTTGTTGAGAATTTTAAAGAGAATCCTTGGAGACAACAAGAGGAGTTGGTATCTAATGTTGAACCAAGCCTTGTGGGCAGATCGCATCTCGGTCAAGAAATAAATCAATGCTTCCACTTATTTTTTGGTATATGGTAAAGAGGCAATTTTGCCTATACACATTGAGTTGCATATTCTCTGAACCTTGTAGATGCTCATTGATGAGGATGACGAATTTGATCCTGTGAGGGCCAGACTAGCACAACTCCTCCAACTAGAAGAAGAAAGATATAAGGCATACAATGCTTTCATGGAACATGCCAAGATGACATAGAAATGGTTCAGCAAGAAAATGTCTGAAAGGGTATTTAAAGTCGGTGATCTAGTGTTAAAATAAAACATGAATAAAGCAAATCTTGGCAAGCATCTTAAGTTCGAAGCTATATGGGAAGGTCTATTTCAGATTTTTGGGGTGAACTCAGTTAATGCCTATTATCTTGAGGACAATGATGACTGAAAATTACCGATTCCAATAAATGGTCTTCATTTGAAGGCCTATTATCACTGAAATTTTCAAGAACAAGTATGTATATATGTACAAATGTTATTTTATTTTTCAAAGTATTTTATGCTTATATATATAAAAAAAGGAGTGATCTTATTCTACCCCTAACAAGTGATTTCACCCCAAAAGCACATCCTTAGTGGTGAAAATTAATTTCACCCCGAAAAGGGTTTTCAAGACCTCATTTTTAATTTTAGAGCGAAAATCATTAAAATAACTCTTTGGCAAAGTGAGTTCGGGAGAAACGCGAGATTGTTTTATTAACAGAGTAAAAACGGGAGTTATTCATACTATATATATATATATATATATATATATATATATATATATATATATATATATATATATATATATATATATATATATATATATATATATTACTTTACGCCCCAAAGGAAGGGTGAAAATCATTTTCGCCCCTCTTTAGGGCGAAATGAGGGAAAATAATATATATTAAAAAAAAATATTAATTTCATCCAAGTTTTAATTTCGCCATGTATTTTTGTTTTTGGGGGTGAAATTCCATTTCAAAGTGAAACTCCCATAATGGAAAAGCAAAAAGAGAAAAAAATCACATGCTTTTTAAAGACTCCCAGTTAAAAAGATATTTTTGATAAAAGAGGGGTGAAATTAAATTTTAATTACTTTCCTGATTAAAGCTCTGGTAGTTAAAAGCTTGTTTTTTTTAGCAAGGCACTTTTGTGGGGCGAAATCAGAGAAGAAGAATTATTTTAAAAGGGCAGCCAAGCTTATGAATTCACCAAGCAAACAGGGAGGATGATTTTCGAGCATTGGTTGAACGAAGAAGCAAGTTGCGAGATTGTTTTTGCCTAGTTAATATTTTTCAGCAAAGGAAGTGCACCTGGGAGACATTTTTACTAGCACAAAATATTTTTGGAGTGCTCAAGTGACGTTTTCCGTGGAATGGTGCACCAAAGGTAGATTAATTTCACCCATTCACCCTAGATTGATGATTTGACATCCTCAAGTGGCAAAATTTATTGGTTTTCATCCCGAAAGTCATACATCATTGACACATGGTATTTATCATTCTCAATATTAGTCGTTGACATCCAAGTTACTCTTTTCAAGATAAAATGCAGCCAAGCACAAGGTTCGAGGAATATTTTGGGTGAAAAGGAAGTTAATGACAGTTAAAAAATCATTAAAAATCATGGCTGAAGGTGCCATTTATAAATTTTGTTCATCTATGGCTTGGAGGTAATTTTTTTTATAAATTTTTTCTAGAGCTTTACCACATATGGTTTCTTGATTGTAGGAATTATAGGGTGCCCAAGAGTTGTTGAATATGGGGAGAAAAACTGTAGAGCCAAAAAATGTCATTGAGTCAAAAAAAGTGCAAAAGAAAGCCGAGGGAGGAAAGAAGTCCAAAAAAGCCAGACGAAATGAAAATATTGACCTGGATTCATATTTCGATGTGCTAGCTCAGGTTGGAGATTGTATTTTTTTAATAAAGGATTGAGAAACTGTGCCAGGACATAGATGTTGTAGTCAAATAGAGGTTGATGCTAGAGAGCCCTCTCACTATTGGCATCGGTTCATTTTTACCTAGAGTTGGTGGAGGCAGTTTCAAGATTTTATAAACCCAACACCAGAGCTATCCAAAATGCAAAGGGAGATGTATTATTTACTATTTCATCTGATGATCTCCATGAGGTGTTTTCTTGTGGGATTAAACCTCCTTTTGATTTTATGTTTAAGATATTGCATCTTGGTGAACAAGAGGAAAAGTATTAATCGACAGTAACACTGCATTGGTTTATGAAGATCCATCTAATAAATATGTCCTAGCATGGTGAATTGTTAAATTTTTTGAAGCCATTAACATATTTCAAGAGTCTAAATTTATTTTCAATGGTGGCTTGGGTTGTGGGTCTTTCGACTAATTCGACAGTGCACAAGTGGTGGGCAGCATTGGTGCAGTGCATTTCTCAATTTGAATTCTATGCCCCTACTGTAATGGCAATGAGGAAAAACCCAATTTTCTTTTATTGGGTTGACTATATTGCTAGAAGGATGCATACCCAGCTAGAAAAAATATAGAGTGAATAAACCATGGCATTCAAGGACACATCATTCTTAATATGGTATCTCTTCTTTCACATGTATCAAAAATTTTCCTTCATAGCAGTTAGGCAGGTTGATAGAGAAAATAGGATATTTCCAGTGTATTTTTGGACCTCCAGCTTGTCAATAAAAGAATCATTTTATAATTTTAACCGCATGTTTGTGGGCCCTGCCTTGGAGCTAATTTTTGGCAAATGTGAGAGGGTACCAAGGGTGATGAGAAAGGAAATCATCCCAAAGGATAAGGGTGATATATTTTTGTTAACATAGGGAACTATCCTGCATATTTTTGGCTATAATGGCAAGCCATTTCTTCTTTCATACTTTGCCATGGAATATCTTTTTGCATTAGAAGTCGTTCACTAGCATGACTTTATCAATGATGTTTATGGGGCTGATCAAGAAAAAATAACCGTGTGCATTACGCATTTTTGCTTTGGAGGCATTGTTGTGAGCCAAGTGGTCTAGAATTAGTTATTTACCAAAGCCCTTTATGACATTGATATTATGGATTTTCCGCAGTGGTGGAAGTACAATCCTTTCGATCGTTTCACAGTGCTAATTCAATCTAAGAAGTTTCATTGTTGCCCTAGGCTAGATATTGAGCGAAACCAAAATAATTTGTAGGGGCATGATTTGGAATGACACATGGAAAATATGATGTCACTCCCACTATGGCATAGCTTTTATGATATGGAGGTCAAGTACAACCCTGCAACACACAAGCATCAGATTCCTCCTCCTCCAGGATTATTTAGTCAGATGAAGGAGCAACGTCCTGATTGGTCTAAAGAGAAGATTAGTAACTGGTGGATTATGAGGGCCCATCAAGGGAAAATCAAGTCACCATATGGCCTAGTGATGGATGAAATATTTTTGGACATTTATGATGAGTTTTGCACCAGTTATCAGTTGGTCACTTTTGTTGGTATTGTACTGCCTCAAATTTTTCAAAAATATAGCAATGAGGAGAGTTTGGCCGAAGAAGAACAAATCATGAAGCAATAGGTGCCACTTGTAGAAGAAAAATAAGGACAAGTATCAGAGGAACCAATACAACATCATGTGATAAGTAAGCGGGAAAAATTACCCCTTATACATATCTCCAAAAATTCAAGGACTAGCATAGTTTCGTCAAAACCTCCTCCTATAGTTTCGAGTGTACAGATAGAAGTGTTAGAGGCTATCCCCTTGGTCCAGGTAGAGCCATAGAGCCAAAGTGTTGAGATTATCAATATTGAGGAGGATATTGTGGTGGAACCAAATGACCATAAGGATAAGGATCCAATATCAAAACCACTTTCACCCTCGTCGGCTCAAACAATGTTAGAGTTCGAAGGTACATTCTATCTCTGTTCTCCTATTCTTGAGTAGTTTGCGACTATTATTTCTCATCCTCTAGTTTCTACTTTTGTTTCACCTCCATTTGGTATGCCTTCCACCTCAATTTTTCTTCCTATATCTCAGCAACTGGTCACCAATGCTTCCTCTTCTTCTATTCCTATTTTTTCTACTTCCATTTCTTTCAGTTATTTCGCATCCACCCTAAACCAATTTTTCTTCCTATATCTTCCATTATAGTAACATCCGCTATGGTTGTAAGTACATGAGTGTGACCATAGTCAAACCTCTTACTTTCATTCCCATGACCACCTCCATTTCATAAATTTTTCCCACTATGCTAGCTTTCACTTCCCTCAAGCTAAATCCACAATAGGCTCATTTTCCTTTTACCCCATTTTTGGAGCTATAGGTGTTGCTTGAATTAGATATGGAGGTTGTACCAGAATAACCTATTACAGTGAATATCAGCTAAGCTTGCATGAGCTCATCACAGTGTTGAAGAGACGTAAAAGAAGGGAGGCTCTAGCACCAGCAAAGCCATTGAAGAAAGTTTCTTTTGATCCTAACACTATGGAGGCTCACACCGTGAAAATGTTTTTCCAGGTCCAAAAGCCTCAAGGAGAGATGGCTCCAAGTGACTACACTTATGAGCTTATAATCGAGGACCTTACAAATATGGACACTATGAAGAAGATGAGGAAAATTCAAGTAGATATGAGCTCCCTGTACCTGCATGGTGAACACTATAAGAAGAACTTTTTTGAGGCTAAGGTGAAGATCACCGAGTTGGAGTAGAATTTGGCTAAAAATCAAGCACAGTTACAATTTTCAAATTTAGAGGTGACTATTTCGTAGAATATGGTAGAATATTTGGATAAGACAATTCAAAACCACCAGGAGGCCAAGTAAGGAGCAGAATAGTAGGTTCAAGCCTTGGAAGGCCAACTCCAAAGTTTGCAGGATCAGTTGGCCATGAAGGCAACACGGGTGATTTTTTTGACCAAGGAAAAGGTTAAGGAGACATGCAACCAGTTGCTTGTTGACTATAAAATGATGGTAATGAAGGCAACACAAGTCCTCATGTACCTTTAGGAGATACAGATAGTCATATCATATGGTCGACATGTAGTGGAGTATGGCGAAGAGCATCGGGAGCCCATCATGGTAAAGGTGATGCAGATTCAGATGTTGGCTAGATTGGATCTCAAATTCCATCCCATGAGCAACATGGCTCGAGCTTGGTAAAATGCTAAAGTTATACTATTCCAGTATTTTTCTAATTTGGATCAAGTTAAAGAGGCTCGTAAGCTACTTGATGTGTTTGAGTAAGAGAAAATATTTTCAATACTCTACTTTGATGTAGTGGTCGATAATGGTTTCCCTAGTTTCACTAATTATAAGGGAAAAAATCTATCAAAGGAGGACCTAGAAGTAGTATGGGTAATTTTTTTTATGTTACCTCAGAAATCGATGATTGGAATGAGCCTCTCACTAAAGACCATGTGTTGCCCTTGATGAGGAAACATACACGTATTGAATCTAGCTTGCTGGAGCTCAGCCAATGGGTAAATTACATTGATATAGACTAGGTGGAGACTTTCAGGTACCTTATGTATTCACTTAATGACCTGTATGTGATTAGTGGAGATGCTTGGTCCAAGTCTATTGTAGTGTATGAAGCCACAGTTGAGCATATCTTTTGTAATACGAAGAAGCTGCAATAAATGAGGTCGAGGAGCAAAATGCTAAAGAAAGCAATAAATAGTCTGATGTACCAACCGCAGCTGACTCCTAAGCCCAATGGATGAAGTCTTGGAGTTGATTGCATCCATACAAGTTGGATACCTCGAGAGCCACCAAAAATAATGGTAGTTTTGTCACCTTACCACATTAAATTTTGTTAAAATTTTGTTGATGTTTTTTATTGTAAAAAGGTGAAGTATAATGAATAATGTAGAACTTCAGATTTATGCCAATATATATTTTTTCAATTATTTTTGTTTCAAATCCTCTCCTTTAAATTTTCATGGACATCATTCCAGGAAATAATGAAGTTTTAAAAACAGAATTAATGTCATGCATAAAAGGAATAGAGAATCAAGGTTAGATGTTTGCAGAGATCAAATATCATTAGTAGCACTGACAGGAAAAGAAGAGAAGTGAGTTCACATCGAGAGAGAGTCAAAAGTCATTTTTGTCCTCCTTGGGTGTGAAAAATAGTAACAAAAGTGATTACACCCAAAAGAATGAAAATCGCTCAAAAACTTTCCAAGTGAATAAAATGAGTGCAAAAGATGTGTTTTCACCCGAAATCAGCATAAAAAGTAGTTTTGCCTCTCCTTAGGGTGAACGTAAGTTTAAAATAGAAGCAAGTGAAATATTGTGGTTCCATGGAGTTGAAAAGTGTCAGCAAGAAAAGGTCAAAGGTAAGTTCACCCCAAATGAGGGCAGAAAACCCTTGTCACCTCTTTTTAGGGTGAAACTTAATTTAAAATTACTAGATGATTGTGGGCCCACCATTGATAAAACCAAAATAAATATTTAAGGTTTGTTCGTCCCAAAGTAGGGGTGAAAATCCTTGTCGCCCCTCTTTGGGGTGAACATTGTTTTAAAGAGCAAGTGGCTACATCAGCAAGAAGATATGGCAAGTTGACTTCCTATGGAAGTCCTATTCCACTTCCCTGCATCCCTTCCCTGGCCCTGTCCCATATCCTTGATCCTGTCCAAGTTTCCTTGGAACTTCCTTAACCCTTCCTCCTTGACAAGATGGTGTTGTATATGATCTCCTTGGGGAGGGAGATCATTTATCCAATGTTATACCCCTTTTATTTCCTTTTGGTGGGGTTTTCCTTTGGTGCCTAGGTCCTATGATAGTTTTGGGTTCTTCCCTGGGACTTTCCCTGGGTTTTCTGGGTTGTTCAAGGTTTTTTCCTTGGATTTCCTAATTTTTCCCATGTTTTTTTAGGTGTCTTCTTGACGTTTGCCCTTGGAGGATCTTCAATTACAGAATTCTTGAGCTATGGTAAAGAGGCTTCATGAGTAGTTTTGCACAACATCCTTTTGGTCTTGGGGAGGACCATGTGCTTTCTTCTATGACTTTGCTCTTTGGGATCGATGTTGTGGATCCAATGGGATTTCAATTTCTTTCATGGCCTACTTGTGAGGTCCTCTGGTTTCCTTGCTTATGTGCCCCTATAGGACTTCCTCATATGTTTCCCAAAATTTGTTCATTGGTGGTGCTGAAGACTGTCTTGTATTTTTGGTTGCTTCCTTTCTGTCTAGGCTCTATTGTCAGCAGCTAGGCTTCCTCATGATTCCTTCCTTGTGGGTTCCTTTGTAATTTTCCCATTCATTTCCTACGGTGTGTTTTTTTGCTTCTACTATTTCCTCTATTGGGCTGGCATATTTGAAGGGTTCCTTCTTCACTGCATGAGAGCTTCATGGCCTTAGGAGTTCCTCATAATGTTGACCCGCTTTCCAGGCTTGTGATCCATTGCACGAGTATTTCATGGACTGAGGAAATTCTTAGATTGTTGTTCCATATTTTAGGCTTGCAAGGGATTCAATTTTTTCTTAGCTTGAGTTATCCTATAGCAACCCTGGTTGCTTCCCATCCTTTTTTAGGTGGGATTTACTGTAATTTTAGTTTCTTTTCTCCACCCTTTGGTGTAGGGTGGTTTTTCTGCTTTTGACTAGTTTTCCCCTATGTGGGAAGTTGTTTCTCTCATGGTTTTTAGTTTCCCATGGGTGGTTTGGCACCTATTTCCTTTTCTTGGCCCTGGGATATTTCAAATTTAAATTTAGGTACCTGTTTCCTTTTCCCACCTTTGAAAGTTTCAAATTTGTTTTTAGGCAGGTTTTTCCATTTTTTCCTTCTGCCTTCTCCTTTCTTGCCTAGCAGGATTTTCAATTTTTTTTCGTGTGTTATTCCTCCCTACCTTCTTGGATGCTTTCCTGAAGGTGTTCCGTAAGGCTTTCCTCAAGACTTTCCTGATGTCCATCCTTGGACTGTTCCTCTTGAAGTTTTATGTAATTAGGTTTTGGGATCCTTGATAAAAACCCACTTTTAATTCAACTTAACTTACCAAAAAAGAGAATATTTGGCAATTTAAAATCAAAAGGGCTTTCACCCCAAGTGGGGGGTGAAACTCCCTTTCACCCCTTCTTGGGGTGAAACATAGCATGAGGAAGATTTTAAAAGGTAGCATGTTATGGACCCGACATTGAGAAATCAAAGTAGGTTTTAAAGAGGGCGTTCACCCCTCTTTGGGGTGAACATAAATATTAAAAGTGCAAGACCATGGTAATTAAAAGGCAAGTGAAAGGTCAAAAAGGGCTTTCACCCCAAGTGGCGGGTGAAAAGTGCTCATGCTAGAGGTGAAACTAATAAACCTCATGGATTTTTGAGTTCATAATATTTTTTTCCTTACTAATGACAAAATTAAAATGTGGGTGCACTATTCCGAATGCAAACATGGATGAGGGAGGTGCTTCAGCAAGGAGAAAGGCAAGAATTTATGGATGGATAAGAATGCCAAAGGAATAACATTTTGGGTAAATTGACATCAAAGAAAAATATGAAGAGGGTTTTTTTGCCCACCCTTGTTCCAAAAATATTTTCTTCGAAAGGACCATGGAACAATAGAATTTAAATTTTGAAGCAAAGTAAGGTGTGCTCCCTGGATTACTACAAGATTAAATACCAAAGGGTGAGTTTTGATCATTTTAAAGGTGCCATCCATTGACTTCTCACCCTTTCTAAAAGCAACATTAATATTCAGTGGACTTTCTTGGCAGGTGTAATTTCCAAAGCACAGGGGTAACACAGGTTCAACGACCAAGCTCCCAATTTTTAGGCAACTTCGCTGCATCCCAATGCACCGATGCTCAAGGTTGTTTTCCATCATTTAATCATGTTGATTTCTCATGTGATTATCCCACCAAAGCAAGATCATTGTTTCCATGAATAATATTTTGACTAAAACATCACTGATGCCAAGGAGGAAATTATTCACGCTATTTTTTTATCTACCAACATTTTTTTTGTATTTGTATTAAATTAAAGAGGCACAATCCTTTATAAATACCAAGCATTTTCATGTAAGAAAGAAGTATGGACACTCTATAAAAAATACTTCAAATTTCCTGCATTAATAGAAAGACATTCGACTTTTGGTTCTCTGAATGGTTGCATTTGATGATTTTTTGTATGTAATTTCTAAATATATTCATCTCCATTATTTTCTCCATTTAAATTATGTATCTGAACTTGATGAAGGAGTGAATACTGAGGTTCTATTTGGAGGTTGTCTTTGCAAAACTATGAATAGTTCCTGTGCTTTCATTTCTATTGTATGCTAATTGTTGCTTGATTGGAAATTTTAGTTGTTAGTCTATCCCCATCCTATACTTTTGGCTTATATCCATATTTCTCCATTTCTTTCCTGTTACCCTAAGATTTAAACCAGAGTATATTAGAACATGATTCATAGCTCTCTGGATATTGGATCGAAGGACATTTCTCTCCTTCGGCCTTTCAATGTTGCACGGGTCTAGGGTGCACAAAATATCAATTTTGTACTAGGCAGATTCATGACCAACATATTGAAAGGAATCTCAGTTTTAGAAAATACTAAGATTATTTTTTTCTAGATTATTTTCCACATAGTTGTTATGAAAACTCATGAAGACTAGGACTCAGCATTTCAGTCCACTATATTGATAAATCATCTAGTGAATATCATCTAGATCATCTAGATTTTGCTAAATGGTGCCTAAATTTTCTTTTGTTGTAGGAAATTAATCCTTAGAGGATTAGGACTCCTCCTACGATAGAAATCTAGGAGACTCCAACTTTGTTGCCCAACTTTTGGTATGCCCTCATAGTGTAAAGGTTAGTTCATCATACGAGAGAAGAATACTATGAAAGAAGACTTCTAAGTGAAGGATCATGGTGAATATAGGAGACTTAATATCTCCATTACTGGATTGTAAAATTCCACATTTGAAGAATAGGCCATAAAAGCCTTGATATAGAAATACCATAGAAGCCTTGAAGAAGAAGCCACAGAAGTCTTGATATCGAAAAGGTCATAGAATCTTTAATACTAAAAAATGCCATAGGATACTTGGTACTAAAAAATGCCATAGAAGCCTTGACATTGAAATAGGCCACACAAGCCTTGATATTGAAGAATAATTCAATAAAAATATTTGATTCAAAAGTGGACTAAATATTTCAGTATTAATATCTTTGTTGTAGAAAAAATATTTATTGAGTTGGGAAACTTCCTACAATAAAGTTAGGAAGAGCATCTTCTTAAGAATCATCTTATCCTGAAGCAAAAGAGAACATATCAGGAGAATATCTCATCGAATAATGTATAGTCTTGGAAGAAGAAGAATAAGGACTAGGAGAGTCCTACTCGAAGCCAAAAGTAGTAGAATCAAAATATCCAGGAGAAGATCTCACCACCAACACTTATATAAGTATAAGGTTGAATAAAATGTCTCAAGGAGGACCATCAGAAGCTGCCATATCAAATATATTATGAAGGTCTCTTCGAGCATCTAGGAAAGTCTAGGAGAGCCTTACTGAAGATCAAGAGAGTTCTTTGATAACTCATTGGAGAAATCCACTATCTATATGAAGTCCCTAATAGTGAAGTACTTGGGATAATTTTCACCATATTACAACAATCTCAAAAGAAGAATTTGCAAGGAGTGTCAAACCCTAGAATAATATCCTTCTTGAAGTTAGAATTTTATAAGAATACTTGAAGATAGAAGAAGCTCACCAAATATTGGAGATTTGAAGATTACCTCTCATAGTAAGAAGGCACCACCCTAGAGACATAGACTTCTCCAAATCTATAGCAAAATGAGGATAACACAAGAGGAGAAAAAGCCACAAAATCCTAGGCTCATAAAAGAAATTTCAAGACCATCATTTGGTGAAGATGGAGATGTGCAGGACATCCTACTTGAAGTAGAAACTTGGTGTTTTTAGACACCAAGGTCTACATCCTCTAAAAATGCAGGAGAAGAGCTACATAAAAAGGTATGCAACTTATGGTGCAAAATGATTCATTAAATTTAACTATTTATCAAATTTATTAGAGCACCTGTATATTGGATTAAAGTTGCAAAAATAAAATTAGATTACAGTCTTCTAAAGTGCAAAGGAAAACAAATTATTTTTAAATATTCAATTGCATATTTATTAGGATTTGATTATATTTCAAATTAGTTTCTATCAACTACCTATTATCTATTCTTGAAAAAATAAGGTTAAGTCCTACAACATTTACTATAGTGAAATTGAAAAATAAATCCTAAAGATTCATTTTAGGTTATTCTTGATTAGTTGTAGTAGATTATTAGTGCATGACTTTAAGAGTTGATTAGAATGATAAAGTGTAATATTAGTGCATTAAAAAACTTGTACTATTTACCACTCTCAAAAAGAAAATTAGTTTTATGTATCCTAAAAGGCACAAAGTTTGATTTGCATCAAGTGTCTAAAGACACTATTGAAGCACAAAAATTTGCAACTTGAAGTGGCCAATATAAGCCACCAAAAAGGGTTAGAATCCTCTAGTATATTGGATAAGAATTTTACTAATCAAAAATATAAATAGAAGCTTATGAAAGTGAGACTTAGTGAGTCTCAAAATCAAAAGCATTACAAGTTAAATGCAAGAAAAAAGAATGCAGAAAATTTGCATCAATTAAAAAAGCTTCTATCTACTATTATTGAAGCTTGGACTTGTTATCAAAAGTGTCCAAGTAAAAAGGGAAAGGTGTGTCTATTTTTAAAGACAACCTCAAACCCTTGTATTGCAAGAAATCTGCCACAAAACCATAATTTAAGATCTGGAAATAGAGATCAAAAGAAGGTATATTAAAAAGCATTATTGTACAAAATATAATACGTTATCTTGCACTACTCTAATCTAGTTTTTGACAGCGTAAGAGCATATTTGGAAGTGCCACATTAGGGCACGTTTTTCTATAGGGAAAAGAATAGCCAACAAAGGTTGGACGTCAGTACTCTTCCTCCCAAGCTTGAAGGAGCCATTCATTGGCTCATCTTGAACATACATACCTACAGAATCAAAGCTCATTTTATATCATCCTTGAGCCACATTTATGTAGACAAGCGAGTGCATATAAATTTCATAAAATATGTCAAAATACCAATAGGGAAATCAATATGTTTAGAGGTATAAAATAAAGAAGGAAAGGTGTTAAATTTGTGGTCTCTATCTTGGAGAATACCACTTACCAAAGGAAGCATTGAACTATCATCCAATATCCATAGCACATCGTCCATCCACATGTGGAGAAGAAAGCTTGCTTCCTACCCAAGCAACATTACAAAGTAAAAGGGTTATGGAGTTATAATCTCCATATTCGAAGGCATTACAAGAATGTTCTCCTTGCAAAAATGACACTTGGAATCTGGTCATCATTTCTCTCAATGTTCTAGAGACTTCTACAAAGGAGTTACAAGAAAATATGTGCCACTTGGTATCCTCCACCAGCTTCACACAAAGTGCCCATATGTTATCAAATTTATCCAAGAAGTGTTGAAAAAAGGTTTTGGAGTGTTACATGAAGAAAGAAACACTCATTTGTAATGGATGTGACACTTGTCACAATGCCTATGATCAACAGTGCTTAAAAGGTATCTGAAGTCCAATATCAGAATGCAAGAGTGAAGCACAGTCAAAGACATTCGAAGGAGGAATGTAGCATGTTAAAGGCATGAGAAAAGTAGTAGAAACATTTGAAGTGCAGTTTGGAAGATAAGGGAAAGGAGCATTAAAAGCTCTCCATTTCAAAAGATCAACATTCAACACCATACGTACAACATTCATGTCAAGCCATTCCATCGAATCTCCATTAAACCGAGAACTCAAGGTACCTCTTATACATTGTTATACTCAGCCATAGAAAGCATCAAATATTAAGGAGATATTGCATCCATAAGGTAAGGTCTAAATCCCAATTATTATTGCTTTCATAAGTTGGAGTTATAAGGATTATAAACTAAGATTAAAACTTAAGTTTTGAAAGCTAAAGGGGTGACTTAACTTATTATTTTAATATTTGCAATATTACTTAGGATGAATAAGGAATTCAACTTGGATTAAACTATATTGCAAATATTATTATCATTTCTCTAATTTTCTAGACTTGGGAGTCATAAGGATTACACCATAAAATTTATTTTATTTGGAAATTAGAAATAATCCAAGGGATATAAAAGAGATTATTAAGGGATTTTATTAAGGTTGGATAAATTTATTTTTACTTCTCTCAAATTTTTAAAAAGGAGACAAAAGAGTTCCAACATCAAAAACTCTTCAAAATTGAAATAGTGCTTAGTTTAATTAGGAGTAATAAGGTGTTGAAACGTTGATTTTTTATTCTTCCAAAACTTGTATAAAATCAACCAAAGTTGAACTACATTCTTAAAAAAAGCACTATATTATACTTAAGAGCCATTCTATCTCAATTATTTAAGTTTAACTTTTCCGATGGGTAAATGAATGTCATACAATGGTTGCAAAACTTGCTCCGACAAGAACCAGATCACAAAGCATAATGACAAGTGGTTTGCTGATTCAAGAGCTAGTCATCATATGAAAAGAAATATACAATGGTTTGACTATCTTGAGGTTACCAAATGTTATAGATTAATAATTGTAGACATCCAAACATATCTTATTTCTTGGATATGAATGTATATCTCCCAGTAAATATTTTCCAAATATTCTACTCCAAAAAGTGTTGTATGTTCATGGATTAACTTTCAATCTCATCTCAGTGAGCAAGTTAGTAGAAAATAACTACATGATTAATTTTGGATATATGAATGGGATCAATACATGTCTCACTATGAATACATGTCTCACTATGAATCAAGATGGAATAAAAGCAACAGGTTCAATCCATGAAAATACTTATATCCTAGACTCAATGGAAATCCCACAAGATATTGTGATGTTACAAAATGCTTCTAACTCATTTGCAGAAGAACAAGTTGAAGAAAATGAAGAACTAGTACATCAAAAAGGCAAGTACAGAAGGATAAAAAATATGAGAGGACAATTGCATCATGCCCTACTTATTCATCAACAATCAGAATCAAATGAAGATACTTGCAAGGAGGACTACAAAGGTGGTTGGATAGAAGATGAATCTGAACATGTCAAAGATTATCCAATGAGAATAGAAGGCCTAGCTACAGCTTACTCTACATCATATGAAGACATAAATTACCTACTGAACCTGAATACAAAGAATGCAGAAGAAGAAGACTACGAAGATCAAGCAGAAGAAGATGAAGAAAATCCATATTGAATACTAAATCCTTCAATACCCAAATAATGTAATACAGGGGGTGTTGGAAATAATATTTATTCCATAATTTGGGTTATGTAAATGTATCCTCCAAGATACATACCTAGATTACTTCCTGTGCAAGTTATCTAGTGACTTCATGCAATGTAATAAATGGACAAGTTTTAATGTGCAAGTTGTACATGTGCAAGGTATCCTATGCACAGCTAGATAGAGTGTTGGGAAAGCATCATATTTTGTATATATAAGGATGGCCTCTTAGATAGATAGATAGGACAGTCGGGGGACATCATCAGATAGTGTAGGTTAGTGGATTGTGTTGTTTTGTGTTCCACACCATTTACTGGTGATGGATATGATGTAGATCTATAGCTTTGTTAATGAAGTGCTCACTTCCTCCATAGCTACATTGTAATATTTTATATATTTTATATTTTAGCATACTTCATTCATCTAGCAAATTTATTTTCTTGTATGTTATTCTACATCTTTTTATTGTTATCCCTCATGGCTCATTCATCAAAAGCTAACAATAAACTCTAACAGACACAATGTTGAACCAACTAGTTTTAGTTTGATTTACCAGCTTCCATCCCTATTTTGCAACTAGAACCTTATTCATTTAGTTGATGTTACAGAGAACTAAGCCACCATCCTTTTTAGGTTTGTAGACTTGCTCCCAACCAACTAAGTGAATTTTTTTCTTCTCATTAGACCTCGATCAAAGAAATGAATTTTGAACATGTTCAATCTTCAATAAAATCTTGTTAGGAATTCTTAACATAGATATGAAGAATTTTGGAATTCTCTGAGAGTAGACTTTACTAGGGTGGCCTTTTCAACTTGATTGAGAAGGGATATTTTCCAAAAAACTAGCTTCCTCTATAATTTTTCAACCATTGGTCCTCAAAGTGAATCTTGGATCCTACCATTAAACAAAGGTATTCCAAGGTAAAGAGATGGGAGGGCAACCATCTCAGAACCCAAGATGTCAGCAATTCTCCTCTACCTCACTAAGGGGGTATTAAAAAAGAATATTTTGTTTTTAATATAATTTATCTTTCTCCCAACTACAATTTTAAATACCTCCAAGATTCCTTTTAGCATATTTACCTAGAAAACTAAAGCAAGGAGGGAGAGTAGAACATCATTTGCAAATTGGTTATGAGAAATATGATCCACTAAAAAAGCGATATTGATACCTTCCATAAAGGTTTCTAACTTGATGGATGGATTAAGTAGCGGCTCCCTCCGCAACGGTTCCCATAGCATCAGCGTCAACTTCGACCGTAGCTACCCTGGCTTTCCCTGGTAGGGTTTCCCAAACCCTCCCCGGGGATTTAGAACCAGGCGAGATCCCTATCGATCTCACGGATGATCCCGATGCCCCCGATCCGGATCCGGGTGGAACGCAGAGACCTTGGGCGGAAGGTTTCATTCCCCCCTTTCCCCCTTCCAAATCCCCTCCCTCGATCGGTCTATCATTCAGTGCGATGGTCTCAGGATCCCCTTCTCCCAAACCATCTGAAGTGGTTTCCCTTCCCCCCTGGTCTCCACCGAGGAAAATTTGGTTATCCCAATTTCTCGTATGGCTCCAAAACTTTCCCTCGAATCCTTGTCCCTGGTTGGGAAATTCGTTGGAGGCCGACCTAACATGGAGTCTATCAGAAGATGGGCCAGTTTCAAATGGCGAACAGAGGGAAGTTTTCAGCTAGTTGCACTTTCCAGGGGTTTCTTTCTAATTCAGTTGAACAACCAGAATGATTATGCAAGAATCCTCACCGGAGGACCATGGTTCTTTGGCAGGAAAAGTCTATTCCTTAAGAAATGGGAATAGGATTTTAACCCCCAAACCCAGGACATCAATGTCGCGCCCATTTGGGTTCGTCTTCCGGACTTGCCAATTCAGTTTTTTCATGAAGACATCCTTCGAGGAATCGGAGGATACATCGGAGACCTGATTGCCTTCGACCCGATGACAAAATCCCGGTCTAGAATGGCCTTTGCCAGAATCTGTGTGTCTGCAAACCTGGCATCCCAGCTTCCCACTCGCATCAATCTCATCTATGGGGACTTCCAGTGGTGCCAAGCTATTGAGTATGAGAACAAACCAGCATTCTGCATCGAATGCCAGGCCCAGGGACACCTCAGATCCCAATGCCCTTCGTTGAAAGCTGCCAAAGAGGTTCCTCGGCCCCAGCTTCCCCTTGCTCAGCGTTCGATCACCCACCCGGGACCCAAAGCTACTGGTGGCCCTCTCTAGAGGAAAACTGACAAAGGGAAACAAGTCCCCTTCCACAAATCCTTCCCCCACCAAGCTCCGTCAAGCTCCAATCAGGTATGTTCATTGTTTGCCTTTCCCAACAAGTTTGGTCCACTCTCTGGTGTTGATGATGATGTACTCTTTCCCAAATCTATTTCCCCCCCTTCTCCTTCCCCCTTGCCTCCACTCCCTCCCCTCCCCTCCCTTTCCATTCCCGACCCCTCCCCGATCGCACCTCTCTCCCCAACCCCTCCCACCTCTCCGCTCTCTCCCACCTCTCCTAAACCCCTTTCCCCCCTTCCCCTCGAGGAGGGCTTTCCCACCACTTCTTTAGCCAAACCTCTGTCTCCAACCAAGTCAGTTTTTGACTCCCTTGATGAGGCATCCAGCCCGTTTCGCAACCGCTCGGATTCTAGCTCCATCATCACCAGAAGTAAGAAAGGACCAGTGGATACAGGAGGTGACAAAAAGAGAGGCAGACCATCTATGTCCGACCAGCTTAAGAAAGACATGGAGAATCAAGTCACAAATGGGGTTCAATCAACCCTCTTCCCTGATCTGTTCGGCCAGCCCTTGGATGATCCCAAGAATCCCAAACCCCCTCCCGTACCCACCAAGGGCGGTAAGAAACCTTCCAAAGTATCCAAATGAAGATCCTCTCTTGGAACATCAGAGGGCTTAACAGCTCAGGCAAGCAGAGACTGGTCAGAACCATCAGAAAGGATTCCAAACCCACCATCATCATGTTACAAGAAACCAAAGCTGATGCAGCGAGAACCCCGAACATCATCAAATCAGTCTGGAAAGACTGCCAGTGGGCTTCCTCCCCCGTAGAGGGATCGGTTGGGGGCCTTCTTTGCCTTTGGGATCCTCTCCAAGTTGAGGGAAGGGTGGTATCCTTCACCAACAGAACCCTTAACATGGTTTTCCATTGCAAGACCAACCAGTTCACATGGGTCCTCTCCAATATCTATGCCCCCAACAATCCCTTGGAAAGGCGCTAGCTGTGGGTTTCC
This sequence comes from Wollemia nobilis, assembly GCA_028583015.1. NCBI lineage: Eukaryota > Viridiplantae > Streptophyta > Pinopsida > Araucariales > Araucariaceae > Wollemia > Wollemia nobilis. Next base: position 3,845,399 of record JAQPPZ010016892.1, on the reverse strand, counting down.
TTGTCCCTTCTCAAAACTACTTTTTTTGCCCTCCCGTGGATGTTAGCTGGGGATTTTAACTCTCCTCTATTTGCTTCTGACAAACGAGGTGGCTTATCCACTCCCTCCAAAAGCATAACTAATTTCTAGGATTTTGTGTCAACTAATGAGCTTATGGACATCCAGATTAGAGGTTGTCGGTTTACTTGGAGCAACAAAAGAGCAGGGCAAGATCACATTCAAGTCAAGCTGGACCAATTTTTCTTATCTCAGCAAGCAATCCCTCTCTTTGGCGATACTCTCCTCACATCCCTCCCCAGAGTTGGGTCTGACCATTCACCCCTCCTCCTAGAATCCAACAAGGCCCCATCCTTCAGAACCCCTTTCAGGTTTGAAAACATGTGGATTCACCACCCAGACCTCAAACAATGAATCTCTGAGTGGTGGAATCTTCCATGTTCAGGATCCGCCATTGACCAAGTTTCTCGCAAACTCAAATCAGTGAAAGAAAACATCAAAATATGGAACAGGGAAGTTTTTGGAAACATCTTTGAGAACAAGCAGCTCATTATTGATAAACTTAAGACGTTGCAGGAGCAAATCCATCATGACCAGTGGACTCCTCAGCTGAGGAATGAGGAGAGTCAGCTGTTGTCTGAGTATCACAACATTTTGGCTAGAGAAGAAACCTTCTGGCAGGAAAAATCCTATGCCCTCTGGCTCAAATATGGGGATGCCAATACCAAATTTTTTCATGCCTCCATGATGCAAAACCGTAGCTCCAACAAAATCAGAGAACTCACCTTATCTGATGGCTCTGTTTCCCAAGATATTCTCGAGATCAGATCAGAAGCGTCTGCTTACTTTAGTAATATGATGGGAAATCCCTCTCCCTCCCACTTGGCGGCCTAGGAATCCCTTCTTCAGAATATTCCCCCCATGGTTACTCTAGAGATGAATGCCACCCTGACTCAGACCCTCTCTCCGAAAGAGATTGAGACTGCTCTCTTCTCCATGCAAGCTGACAAGGCCCCTGGTCCAGATGGCTTCCCCCCTCGGTTTTTTCAAACCTTTTGGGACATTATCAAGGAAGACATTTGCAAAGCCATCATCGAGCTCCAATCGACTAAGTCCATTCCAAAAGGGACTAACTCAACTTTCATTGCTCTGATCCCCAAAACCCACCCCTACAAGACTATGGTGGATTTCAGGCCTATTAGTCTCTGTAACATTATCTACAAGATCTTAACCAAATCCCTAGCCCTGAGGCTAAAGAAGATTCTCCCTGCTATCATCGATCCTTGTCAAGGCAGCTCCGTGGAAGGTAGATCTATCACAGACAACATCATATCCCTTCATGAAACTCTCCATTCTACTCACTGCAACCGCAAGGCAGCCATGTTTCTTAAGCTGGATATCAGCAAAGCTTTTGACAGAGTCAACAGGGATTTCCTTCTGAAGGTCCTTGCCAAGTTTGGGTTTCATAGAGAATGGATCAAGCTCATCGAAGGTTGTATCTCGATGCCATGGTTCTCTGTGCTCGTTAATGGCTCAGCTGCAGGTTATTTCCTGACTCATAAAGGCATAAGGCAGGGTGACCCCCTATCCCCTTTCCTCTTCATCATCCTGGCAGAATCCCTGGGAAGAGCTTTCAAGACTGCCTGTGCTTCCGGACATGTGAAAGGGATCAAAGCTTCATCCTCCATGCCCCCCCTTTCTCACCAGCAGTTCGTTGATGATACCATTACAGCTTCTTCAGCTTCTGTCATCCAAGCTAAGTCCATCAAATCTATCCTTGACACCTATGCCAGAGCAGCAGGCCAAGAAATCAATTACACCAAAAGTGAGTGTTTCTTCCTAAACACTCTGGATAGCAGGCAATGCAAGATCGCCCGTATACTGCAGTGTAGAATCTCGAGCTTACCCACCTCTTACCTGGGCCTTCCTCTTTTCATCAAGAGCCCGAAAGAGTCCATGTGGGATAATGTCATCGAAAGGTTCAAACGCAAACTTGTAGGCTGGAAGGGTGCCCTCCTATCCCAGGCAGCTAAGGCTACCCTCACTATGGCGGTCCTCCAAAGTATTCCAGTCTACTTCATGTCTATCTTCAGAGCCCCAACATCTGTTCATGCCAAGATTGAGCAAATCCAAAAAAAATTCCTGTGGTCAGGTCCTGAAGAAAAAAGTAGAATCCACCTTGTTAACTGGGATAGAGTTTGTCAACCTAAATCCCAAGGGGGCCTGGGTTTGAGAAGGTCTTCCAATCTGAACCTTGCCCTCCTCACCAAGCAGGCGTGGAAACTCTACACCAATGCCAAACCTGAATGGGTAATGATTGTCAAGAGCAAATACTTCCCTCGATCGTCCTTCATGAATGAACACCTCCCTTCCTCTGGATCTACTTTCTGGAAGGCGGTAAGTCAATCCAGACCTCTTATCACTAAAGGATCCCATTGGCAACTTGGCAGTGGCTCCGAGATCAAGTTTTGGGATGACGTTTGGTTGAATGACCAGCCCCTCGCAGTTATCCCAGGTATGTCTGCTCTCAGATCCTTTCTTGAGCGCAGATGGGGCAGCAGGGTCAGGGATTATTTCAATGATCAGCGGGAATGGAAGCAAATCCCCATTGGCGGTGGTGCCCAGATAACCCAAGTGGGAGCTTCCTTGTCTCGGCTTCTCAGAACCACCATTATTCCTACTACAACCATTCTAGATTCTCCATTTTTGTCAGGGATGGACAACGGGGTTTTCTCAGTCAAGTCGGCTCACTCCCTCCTGCTGGACCACCAAGTTTTTGCATTTTCGTTTGGGTCGGTTTGGATCAAGCGCCTAGTCCCTAAGATTGGGTTTTTCTCCTGGACTGCGGTCCAAAACAAAGTGCTCACCACTGACAACCTGATGAAAAGAGGCATCCCTATCCCTAATAGATGTCATATTTGCCTGTCTAATGGGGAATCGGTCAACCACCTCTTTTTACATTGTGAGTTCACCCAAGGGAGTTTTAACCACTTGCTATCCCTATTCCAAATCCAGTGGGCCCAACCCCGCACTCTCCGGGATCTCTTCATCCAATGGCCTACCCCTTTTTAGAATCCCAATGCTGCCTTTCTTTGGAGGATCTGCCTCCACCACCTTATTTGGTAGATCTGGCTAGAGCGCAATCGCAGAGTGTTTTCCACCCTTTCCAACGATGCCATATCTACGGCCACCAAAGCCATCGCCTATGCCTCTGAAAACCTCCATTTACTCCCTTGGTCTAAGTCCCCGATTGGCAAGGTTGAAGGGGAGATTTTCCAATCCCTCAACATCCCTATCCCCGACCGCCCTCACCCCATTCCCCATCCCAGATGGTTGGCCCTCTGGAATCCCCCTCCCATAGGTTTTTTAAAGCTAAATTTTGATGGGGCATCCAAAGGGAACCCGGGACTGTCAGGAGCTGGCGGGGTCTTTCGAGACCACAAAGGGATGATCATTCTCACCTTTGCTGAGAACCTCGATCACCAGACAAATAATTTTGCTGAAGCTTGGGCTCTCTGGCATAGCCTGAACCTGATCAAAGACTCTCGTATCTATCTTCACATCGAGGGGGATTCTCTGAACATCATCCGTTACATCAAAACTAAGAAAAACCCCCCTTGGAACATTAGCTCGCTGATCCGAGAAAGCAAAGTTATCATTGGTCAGCAATGCCAGGTGGCAGTTTCCCATGTTTTTTGTGAAGCAAACAAACTCGCTGACCAGCTTGCCAACATGGGTCTTATCCAATCTTCGCTGATGGTGTGGCACAATTCTAATCCATCGGGTGTCTCCCTCGTAGTAGATGCTGACAGGCAAGGCAGGTTCATGTCACCCCCTCCTCGCTAACCAATGGGTTTCCTTTCCAGGTTTGTAGCTGTCTTGAGAAGTATTTTCTCCAGCAAGCTCCTCCTCCATCACTGGCTCACGATTGGCATCCTCGCTGGCACTGCCAGTCATCAATTTCCCATATGGATGATTGGTCTCCTCAATTACGCTCCCCAATACATTTTGTGATACCCCAATGCCACCCTCGATGCCCCTATCCAATCCGCTTCCCTGCCCATCCTCACCGAACCCAAGTGGCTCTGGATTCCCCTGGTTCCCCATATCGACTCAGGCCCAAGAACTATCACCAATCCCCACCCTACCTAGCCTTTGTCCACCTGTCCCCTCCCCGATCGGATCGGCATGCTTGATCGTCCCTTGCTGGCCCTTTTAAATAGCCCCCTTGTCCTTCCCTTTAGCATTCGTCACCCTCTGCCTTGGTCGCTATCTCTTCCCCCATCCCTTTCCCCCGGCACTATGGCTTACATCGAACCTAGCTCCCTCCAGCTCGACCCTCTGGCGAAACCCTTTATCGACACCTTTAACCTGAAGCCCTTTCTGAGCAAATTCTAGGGCCTCGAAGTTGATATTTCTGTCGACTTCGTCCGAACTTGGAAGAATGGCTTTGTCGTCATCCGTAGTGTCCGCTTCAAGGTTACCCCCGAGTTGATGGCTGAGGTGTCTGGCCTTCCCCTGTCTGGTCATCGCGTCCGCCGTGACAAGCACAGTTGGGAGCCCGAGCTGGAGGGGTTCCCCAATTACCAAGATTTCAAGTGGACAGGTGTTTCTCTTGAATGCACCTCCCTTCCCTCCCCTTGGTCCGTTGTTGCTATTCCCCTGATCCAGTATTTGGCCTCTGACGACCCCGCTAAGCCGATGTCCAGCTTCCATCTGGCTCTCGTCAACCACTTCCATGGTTACAAGCCCATGAACATTCCTGCTTTCCTCCATCGCTCCATCCGTTTATCGATTTCTGTCGCTCACAAGAAACATTCCCCTCCCACCCACCAGGGCCTTTTCGTTGTCCTCTTCCACCATGTTGCCGCCAATCCTCCCCTGGCAGCCACTCCCCTCCAATCCACCCCTCCCGTTCCCCCCCGCGTCTTCGCCAACCCACTCATTTTCCAGTGAGCCCTTGGTCAGTGAGTCGGGTCCCGAGCATCAAACCCCTGAATCCAAGAGGACCCCCCCAAGCAGTCTACCCCTTCTAAGCCCACCCCTTCCTCCAAGAAGGCGGCATTGGGAAAGTGCAAAACCATAATTGAGGATGTTCCTATGATCCTCAGATCATCGAGGACCAAGAAGATCAAAATGGAGTCAAGCCAGAACTCCCCTGTTAATGTCCCTGATGATAACAGCGAGGACTCGAACCCCACCCCTGAAACATCTAAGCGCATGACAAGGATGTTTATTAAATGTTTCATTTCTGCGTTTGAAAGTACCACCCAGGCTATGAAGCGCTTCTTGGAGGAGCTCACTACGGATGCAAAGGAGAACCCCATGGAGGTCGACCCCTAAGGATTCCCTTTCGGTTTCCCTGTTTGTTTTTGTTATGTTGGTCCTGTGTGATTACCTCAAGTTTTTGTTTTTTGGAAAGCCCTTGGGGCCATGTCACCATTTTTGGGTAGGTTTTGGTGCTAGAAAGGAATGCCCCTGCGTGGGCTATTCGGCTGTAGATGTTAAGGTTTTAATCCCCTGCGTGGGAATGTTGTCATGCTTATCCCCGGAGAGGGATTCTGCCAGGGCTTGGGCTTCCATTTACCGCTACAAGTTTTTTGCAATATCAATACCCACCACCCTAGCAAAGGTTTTTGTATATCTGGGACTGGGACCCAGTTAAAACCTTGATAATCAAACTACTACTTACCAAAAAAAAAATGTTTCTAACTTGATATCCCTACATAGAGCTACTACCACTAAGATATAACGGTAACAGGACAAGGGGTCCCCTTGTAAAATACCCCTTAAACTTTAAAAATAACATGTTGGAGACATGTTTACTAAGATTGAAAACTTGGCAGAAGAGATACAAGCATGGAAAAGTTTTATCCAACTTTGGAAAAAATAAAATTTTCCCAAAACCTTTAACAAAAACTCCCATGAAACCCTGTCATAAGCCTTGTTCATCCTAGCTTTACCACTTTTATTAGTTGAATGAAGGATTTCATGGACAACTATGATATTATCTAGGATATGTCTCCTTGGTATGAATCCACTTTGGGTTGAATCAAACAAGGCTATAATAAAAAAAAATTAATATATTAACAAGGGCATTTGTTAGAGTTTTATAAACTGACTTACATAAGTTGATGGGTCTAAAAGCACCAATATTATTTGCACCAATAGTCTTGGGGATCAGAGATAAAAAAGTAGAATTCACTCCAAACAAGATATATTTGGTGGTTTGGACCTTCCGAAGGGCATCAATAATATCCTTCCCCATAATATACCAATACTTTTGGAAAAATATGGGGGAAACCATTAGGACCCAAAGCCTTTATTCCTTCTATCGTAAATATAGTAGTTCTGACTTCCTCATCATTGAAGGGAGAGATAAGGGCTTGAAGCCTTGATTCATATAAGCTATGACAATGTTGGGAATACTACCAAGTAGCTTATTTGAGGCTTCCTCATTACTAACCTCTTCCACCCTGATGAGATTTCTAAAAAAAGGGTACATCCTCAGCTCTTATATCCTTAATGTGAGTAGCACTAGATCCATTAGCTTTTCAAATTTCTCTAATACTATTGGTGCTTTTGTGCTTCAAGGCCATGATGTGAAAAAACATGAAATTTTTATCTCCCTCCTTTAGCAAAAGTGCCTTAAGCTTCAATTTCCACAAAGTGTTCTCCTTGGAAATAGTGTTATGAAATTCGGCTAACACCTCCTTTTCTCTGTATATGATCTCTTGAGATTGATTTCCAAGTTTTATCTCAGATTCAATAGATTTTAGTTGAATATTTAGGTATTTCTTCTTTTACAAAATATTCCCAAAATCCCTCTTATTCCATTCTTTAAGTCCACTTTTAACAACTCTAAAATTCATCACAATTTTGGAAAGGTTGGACCCTTAGACCCTTGTCGACCACCAATTTTTTATTTCAGCTTCCAAATAAGGATGAAGGCACCACGTTGCCCCAAACTTGAATGGACTAGGAAATTTGGTTTCTTTCTAGTCCACTTTAAAATATAAAGGGTTATTGTCAAAGCCAATTCTAGGCAAAGAATAGAGAGACAGATTCCCAAATAGCAAAAGGCACTCCTTGGAAATAAGAACCCTATCCAACCTGATTTGGATCTTTTGGTCACCCACTCTCCTATTACTCCAAGTATACCTTAAAACCTTCAACTCAACATCTAATAGCTCATTGTCATTCATAAAATTTGCAAACTCTTACGTGTTTTTTTATATCGGGGAGTTCCCTCATTTTTTATATAAACAAAATAAATGGGAATTAAAATACCCTACTAGACACAAAGCTTCTTGAGCAAAAATCCTTCTCTTAGAACTCAAGTTTTTCGTAATAGGTTTATACTAGGCCCAAATTTTAGCACATACACGTTAGTCATAATCCACCTTTTATTACTTTCTTTGTTGTAGAAGAGAATATTAATAATCCTATATAAGGAAAAAATTATAGATCCCTTCAAATTGTTGACATCTCAAAGACAAAGGAGTCCCCTAGAGGAACCATTGGTTGGGCTTGCATCAAAATGGGCTTCTTTTCAAATACTTCTTCTAACAACTTCTATATCCTTTCCATCCAACTTGGTTTATTACAAGAAAAAAATATTAGGTAAAATTTCTTTGCATAGGGACTGGACCACTCGTTGTTTAGAAAGGTCATTCAAGCCCCTAACATTCTAAGAGAGGCACTTCATTTATAGGATTTGGAATTATATTTCTTTCCTCTAGATACCCCATGGTTACTTTAGCAGGAATATTCTAGCTTTAGTTATCTTACTCCTACATAGTTCTCTTTTTCAAGTTTGAACAAAGCTTGACATCCATTTTCTATCTCATAATTTGTTTCCCTCTTCCTCAAAGACTTGTTAGGGGGTGTGGAGGGGCAAAACTACCCTGTCGTGTATGATTCTCGATTGGATCCACTAGGAGTCGAGGTGACCATGGGAGTGTGTTATGAAATTGTTCACCAAGAATGGTTTTAGGACTCACTCCAAGTTCGGGGTGGAAATGTTTAATGTGTCAATTAAGCAATCACCTATGTTTGGCCTTTCTATGCTAAACTATGGAAATGAAAGAACAATGCAAAACACACAAGATGCAAGAAGACAATGTCTAACCCTAGTATGATTCTTTGATTCAATGATCTCTAACCCTAGGTTGCAAGAAATGAAATCTTTTTCTTTGAGCAAGGGACCAAGTGAAATGCACAAACAAGACTAAACCCTAGATGCAAAACTATATGCCTTTTCTCTTTTTAAATGCCTAGAAAGCAATCAAATGTTTTTTTCCTTTTTACTTATAACCTAGGTTGTGAACAAAAATAATAAAAGCAAACAACACACAACCTAACAATTTTACTTAGGGCACTTATCTGATCTAGTGTTTGATCCAAGATTTGTCTTGCATCCAAAATATCCCACAACTTCAAATCTACAAAATAGCTTCACAAAAACTCTAGAAAATATGGTCAACATTTGGGGGCCTACTTAGGCCATTATAAGACTGAGCTTGGAGGCACAACAATCAAGCCCCCTAGGTCCTTTTAGTTGATCGTTCATAATAAAAATGAGCTTTGACCTTTGGAACAAACACAACAGAATATGACAACATACAATGAATGGATGCAATGCTTGAACAAGAATGCAATTTTGAAATCTAGGGTTTGGGAAAAAGTAATTGCCCCCAAGCTAATGTAATATGAAATGCAAATGAAATAGAATGATAACAATCAAAACATAATGCAAATAGAGACAAAACAAGATGCAGAGAGCACGAAAAATGAAACCCTAGGGTTTTGGGATGAATAATCACCCCAAAACTTAGCTAGACCAAATTTGTGCCCTATAGGATATCGAGCGCAAATTTGGTAACAATGCCAAAATAGACATAGAATGCTCGATGGGAAAAAGTAGGGCTTTCTCCAAATCTATGCCCTATAGCATATGGGGCATAAATTCACACAAGAGGGTTTAAAACCCTAAAATAAAGATCAAAATGCAACAAAACATGAACTAGGATGAAAATGCGAACTAATGAATGCAAAGAAATAACCTGGTGATCTCGTGGAAGAAGCAAGAGCAAAGGTGGAAGACCTCTCCTCCCTCAAGAAGATAAATTGTCATCAAGGCTTTCTCCACTTGCAAAATCACAAGGAACACACCAACAATAGAACACCAAAGCACCAAGAGCACTAGAAGACAAGAGAACTCTAATTTTGCATGAACTTTTTAGATTGATAGCTTGTAATCTCCAAAATATAACTCAAAAAAATGGGATCCAATCCCTTTATTTATAGAGGTCTTGGAGGGCTAAAAGGTAAGAAAAATAAAATTTAACCTTGATTAGGTTGATGCCCCAAAAGGGTCGACTTAAAATTTAGGTTTTTGAAGAAAAACCCTAAATTTATTTAATCTATACCCCATAAATTATCGGGCATGGATTCGATCAAGGTCAAGAAAAGCAAGGCAAAACACAAGAAAAAAGGGCCAAACTTGCTCCTAGCAAGTTTGAGAACCTCTCAAAGGAACCTAAGGAAAAATGACTCATTTGGGTGGGTCAATTTTTTGTGTCTACATTTTACCCCCTCTTTGATGCATTTATGGCCTAATAAATGCGTCAAAGAAATATGTAGACACCTATGGGTGAAAAATATGACAAACACAAGAAAAAAGGGGTGGTTAATTTAGAAGAAAGGGGTGGTGCACAAATAGTGTCATTCTAGACACTTTGAATATTTGGCATATAAATTGAGGTATTAGGGACATTAATGCCTCTCAGGCTAGGGTGCCCCCTCGAGTTTTGGAGGAATGTAAAATTCCTAAGGAAACTTAAAATGGTAGACTTAAAAGAAAAGAGAGTGACAAACAATAAAAAGGAGAGAAATAAGATAAAGAAAAGTAAAAAAGGAGAAATAAAAAGCAAAAATGGATGAAAACCCTAACTCATTTTCATCATGCAAAAAATAGAAGAGAGCTCTAGAGAAAATGAGAGAATGGCTCTTCCTACACATCGAGCGATAGTTGTAAGGGGTGAGGCTAACATAGCAATAAATCGAGCATGGGTAAGAGCTAAAATCTGATCTAGAAATTTGATTTTAGTTCATTTTTAGCATTTTTTTGATGTTTTTCATAGAAGTCATTGTGCAGGACATTGGCATAGATCCATCAGTCGCTCACGGATCCGGTTGGCCCTAGCTATGACCAAATTTGTATCCCATGTCATATAGGGTGTGAATTCATGAATCTATGCCCTAGAGGATATGGGGCATGGATTTGGAAAAAAATAAAAAAGTTGCTCTTAGTGTGTTTATTAATGAAAAAATTTCTTTTTATTGTAACATGATGTCCTTGAGAGTAGGGAATGGTGGTCGAGTACCCTTGAGGAGGCACTTCAGGAGCTCACACCAGTAGAGAGATAGACACTAGGTGTAGTGGGGCTTCTACACTTGGTAGAGATACCTTGGGTGGAGGTTGATAGAGCACTACTAACAATGTTAGTAGAGCGGTGGTACCTAAAATCATCCATATTTTAGTTATCGATGGGAGAGATGACCATCACACTAGAGGATGTGTGGTACATCTTGAGGATCTCCATTAGGGGAGGATGGTTTATAGGTCATAGGTGCCATAGGTGATAATAGAGATTGATGGGTGACCCATCATATGAGATTTATAAGAGCAGATTCCATGTCGATGATATGCCATGATGACATGAGGTTGGGGCACTGATGATTATGCTCTATGGAGTGGTGGTAGGATTTCTAGTGTGCCACATGAGTTGAAAATACCTACCATGGGTACTAGTAAGGGTAGTGGTAGAGATGTGAGACTAATAGGTGTGGTTCGCATGGGGTTCATATATGTTGGCCTATTTGTATAGGATATTGTACAATATCATGTACAAATGACATACAAGATTAGTATGCATGACTTTGCTCTAGGTGTGGTGTTAGGAGCACATAGCCATTAGGAGGCTAGATGCACTACTAGGACCATTACTTAACCTAGAGTGACCAATAGGATATAGGTGGTCTTGAGACCTTGAGCATACATAGAGGTTGTATGTAGGTATTCTACCACTAGGGAGATGGGTCATAGATGAGCTATGAGACCATCAGATCATATGGTGGTTATGGCATCTACACCCTAGGTGGGATGAGGATGTAGAGGATCTAGCTTGGGTTAGGAGGGTCTGATGGGTCACCATAGAGAAGGATGAGCTAGAGCTCTATCGGTTTGATCGAGTATAATGATAGTTTAAGATTCTCTAGGAGATACTAGACTTAGGGATTACTAGTATAGAGGGTGAGGAGGGATCCATCAGGGGTTGAAGGAGATCCTGATGTGGCTAGGTTTATGAGGAGGATCTAGATGATCCCCTCTATATTGATCCTAGAGTTGATGATGTCAGGGTAGCCCTTAGATATAGGAGATGGTATAGGGGTATTATGCCCCTAAGGATCTCCCCATTGGTGCTAGTGTAGAGGTACCAAGTCATGGGTTAATGAGTGTAGTTGGTGCTTCGAGAGGCTAATCAATGTAGTGGAGTGATGAGAGTAGATGCCATAGCCTCCTAGGTAGGCTAGGGTATAGTAGGGTAGAGGTGGTGACCACCATGAGGACCACCATCACTCTCTTTAGGTCAAGGGTAGGGAAGTAGTTGGAGGTATCCCTATGGTAGGATAGGTGAGACAAGTAGGACCATGGGTCAAGGAGACCTAATGAGGGTAGTGAAGGGTTAATAGATGGTAGTTACCATGTAGGAGGAGATAGACACTCTTCATGCATAGCTAGGCTAGGTCATGGTAGAGAGGGATGTAGTGAGGGTTAAGGCAAGCCACCTTAGAGGGGAGATGGGTAGCTAGAGTAGGAGCATCAATAGGCCTAGGATGAGGGGATGGCTATTGTGATGAGCAACCAGCTAGGTGAGGGGATCTACCTTCTATAGGAGTAGTTATAGAGGGTAGAGGAGAGGAGATATAGTGGTATAGAGGGAGACCTTCTACTAGGCTCTGTACTTCTAGGTGGTGTTGATGGATTAGAGGGTGCATCCACTAGCCTCCCTTCAGTCATAGAGTCAATCATGGTCTCGATCATGGATAGCTACATGGTCTATGAACATGCCCCCACTAGGACCACCACTAGTAGGTAAAGTGAAGGAGGTAGGCTCATAGAGCTAGGGTTGGGATTAGGGTGACATGCCAATTTTAGATTGTGGCATGCATCCCTGGGGAGGGTTGAGTGCATGCTTGGACTGTGGTGCACCAACCCAGCTGACATGTATTCACTACTTATCAATTAATATCATGCTATAGTTTTTATTATGTTATGGTGTGAAAATGTGTGTGCATTAGTGTTAATTTTTGTTTTATGCATGGTGATGATAAACATAATGAATGCAACTAAATGAATGAAATGGAATGAATCTAACTAAAATGGAAGCATCTAAATGCAAACCTAAAATGAGATGCAACATGAAATGCATGGATGGATAAATGGAAAGAAGAAGAGGAAAAATAAAGAAAAATAGATGGCAAAGAAGAAGGATGAAAACAAAGCTCCAAAAGGCTAAGCAAAAGAAAATAAAAAGAGTGAGAACCTTGTAAGGATGTATGCTCACAAATGATCGAGATGGAGGTTACTCCTCATGTGTGGCCATGAAGCTATCTTATAAGGGTGTTATGCTTGCAAAAATATGGACAAGTGTGGAGTGATTACCCACTAGGGGTGTAGTGCTCACTAAGATGGCTAGAGAGAAAGAGATATACCCACTAGGATGTATGCTCACAAATGGTTGAATGGAGGCTACCCCTCACTCGTGACCATGAAGTTGATCCCATATGGGGTGTGTTGTGTGTGAATGATGTGCCAAAGTGAGTACTACCTAATAGGGGTGTGGTGTGTGCAAGAAGGTGTATGGACAAAGCCAATGGAGTAGAACAAGAGGTGAGTGTGTGTATCTATATTGAAGTTTCAATGGTTAAGAGGTGTGTGTAAGATAGTCAATGGTCGTATGAACACCATAAATGATATTCATGTGGTATCTATCCTATCCCATGAGGATCTCTTAACCATCAAAATATCAAGAAGGAAAAAGTGTGAAAGCATGGATGAGTAGATAGAAGAAGAATGTATATCCTTGTCTTGATGAAAGGAAGAAAGGAAAACATGCAAAGGATAAGGATATACTAAAGAAGAACTATATCCCTTGACTTGGAGAGATATAAGCAATGAAAACTTTCAAGGTCAAGGAATATAAGAAAGAAGAAAGAAGAAGAGATGAATATGGGATGGGTGAATGCAATGATGAAAATGCATAAAATGGGCCCTAGGTTGGGGATTTTCTAGGCATCAGAGCCCTAGTGTGAGTGCAATGCATGTGAGCTATGACCTAACTAGGTGTCATCACTTGCCATTATCATGAAATCCCCAAGAATCTATATGATCAAGTAGTCATGCAAGTATGAACAAGCAATAATGCAATTGTATGACAAGCAAAATGCAAGGTGGAACAAAATGTCAGGCAAAACATGTAAAATATGATAGGCAGTCATGTAGTATGAATCAAGCAAATCGGATGCAAACTAGATGAAATGAAAATGTAATGCCATGCATAGTATTTTATTGATTTTTATTTTTTTAAGGGTTTTTATTTTTAGATGATTAGATTCATTGATTCTTTAAGTTCTTAAAGTTGACACAAATTTTGATTGTGCCACCTATTTTAACAAACAATATGGTAGTGCAAGGAACTGACCCATCAAATAAAGGGCTATTATGGAGGATACCTTCATGATTCTCATCATAAAGAGGATCATCCATAACATATTCTCTAGGAGTTTTTGCATGAAAGTCATTGCAAACTTGAATTGTGCCATCCTTTTTTATGAAAGGGGGAGAGATTCCCAACTTTGCAAGGTCTCTATGAGATAGAGGAATAGGGTCCCCTCGAGAATGAGGAGACTCAATATGCACAACATAAGGGATAGACCCATCAAAGGAGAAGCTATTCTAAGGGATATCCTCATGAGCTATGTCACAAGGGGTATTCCTTTTAGCATACTCCTTTGGGGTCATACCTCACTTGATGCACCAAGGTTACCATATTGTAAAATAATATTTGAGGGATAAGGGGGACCCTCATCCTCATCACTCCACTTCAAGATTTGATGATCTAAATATTTAACATAAGTAATAAGGTGATCATCATTATCAAAGGGTAAAGGTTGGTTTTTATTAGGGATGTAGCCTATGCCACATCTCCCAGGCCAAATCTCCACTTCCAAAGGCTCTTGAATACCTTTCTATCATGGCCCCAAACCTTTACCTATATATCCCATACTAGATAGGATTTTCTTGGGAAGTGGGTAATCATTGGATAGGTAACAATGGGCAAAAGAATGCTCTATGGGAAGAGGGTTGCTACCATAAATATTTTCTTTGAGGGAGACTCCTATGAAGATAAAGGTACATGTGCCAATGTGTACTACTTCACCCTTCTTATAGGGTAAACCCATAGTCCTTGGTGAAGGTGGTAGCTTGGCAAGATCTAGAAGAGGCTTTGAAATAAAATGATTAACTTGATCCCATGATGAAACATTGATGAGTGGTTCCTCACTCACTTTTAGATTTTCAAGTTGTTTAGTTATGTGAGATGAGGAAATTGATGGACATAAATTGAGATCAGATTGAGCTTGCTCAACCATCGAACAATATTTGAATGGGTGAGGATCACTCAGAATGGTGACCAGTTGATTCTTAGATTCAAATTTCAGACATTGATGAAAAGTAGAAGGGACAACCCTCATTGCATGAATCCAAGGGCATCCAAGAAGAAGATTAAAATATGTAGGGCAAGACACCACATAGAACAAGGTATCTAAGATCTTAGGTCCAACCCTAAGAGGGAGAGATATAATATCACAAGCCTCTTGGGACTCATTGTTGAAAGCTTTGATGATGATATCAGATTTAGTTAAATCTTCCTCTTTTAATCCAAACTTTTGGAAGAATTGATAAGTGCATAAATTGAGGGAAGAACCATTATCAATCAAAATTCATTTGATAAATGTTTCCCCAATAAATGTAATGATGTAGAGGGAAGAATCCCCTCATAAGTCTGAGGAAGGAATATCATCATCCAAAAATGTGATATGATGTATCCCAAGAGAACTTACAACATTAGCTATAGCACTAGGGGAAATGTCTTGAGGAATAGATTGTTGTCTTAGAAGCTTCAACAAAGCTTCCCTATGAATAGGAGAAGTTTGTAAAAGTTCTAAGAGAGAGATCTTGGTTGGGGTACTAGCTAATTGTTGTTGAATGTCAAAGGAGACTTTAGGTTGTGGCTTCAACACTAAAGGTGGGTTTTCTAACCTTGTGCTCCTTTTTTGGGTATTCTTCAAAACTAAGGTGGGTTTTGAAGGTGGGTTGGATGAAGAACTCATCTCCTATTGAGAATGTTGAGTCAGTTGATTCTGTGCTTGTTGCCTTGTAGTTATTGCTATCATACCAACCATATTATCATAGGGAGGTGGCACATTATGATATGACACTTGATTAGCTACCTATTGACCATGCTTAGGTAGGGGATCTTGGAAGATCCCCATGTCTTGATTAGTTGTGGGTGCTTGTTGAGTAGGAGGTTGATTTTTTGTTGGAGGATTGGGTCAAGAACCTTCTATAACAAGTTATCCTTCATCAATTAGGTCTTGAACCACATGTTTCAACCTCTTACATGAGTTTGTCATATGCCCCTCCACTCTATGATATTCACAATGTTGACCAGGCTTATACCAATCAGTCATGGTATCAGGTTACCTTATGGGAGGTAACTCAATCATATTAGCTTCCAAAAGTTGTTGTAGGACCACATTCATAGGTGTGTTGAGTCTTGTAAAATTTCTTGGTGGGGGTTTTTGAGGTTGGTGAAGCACCATATTTTGTAGGGTGTTAACAACATTATTAATATGCCTACTATCCATTACCCCATCACCAACTACATGCTTGTTCTTATACTATATTTTAGTGGTCCTATCTTCTTTTATCTTAAGTTGACCTCTTCTGATAAGGGCTTGCTCTACCCTTCTTGCTAGATCTATAGCTTGGTCAAAATATGTGATAGTTGTAGTTTCCAATTCATAAGATATTTGTTCTTGTAAATTCCCAATAAATATCTCAAGCATGTCTCGAGGAGGTAAGGTATATCTCAAACATCCAACTAGACTCCTCCAATGAGATAAAAATTTTGAAAAACTTTCATCTTTACCTTGTTTTAACATATAGACATCTTTCATAGTCACATTCTTTTCAACATAAGCACTAAATTGTTGAACAAACATTTTAGTTATCTCTTCAAAGTTCCTCAAAGAATGATTAGGTAGTTGATAATACCACTCTAATGCCATACCACCAAGGCTCTTAGGGAATATCTTTAGTAACAATATGTCATCATATATGATATCATGGCATGTTGTCCTAAACATTCTTAAATGCTCAATTGGATCTTTCGTTCCCTTATAGATAGGAAAAATCGACATTGGAAAATGCTTAGGGTAGGGCCTAGAGGTAATGATAGGGTCTAAGGGTTGATTGCACATTTATCTATAGTTGTAGGTGAAACTAGGAGGCTGAATCATATCCACTCTTGAAACCAATTGTTTCACCATATTAGTTAAACTTTGCACCTCAGTATTGTTGTTGTGCAATACCCTTAGGTTCCCTAGGGGAGGGGTATAGGTAGGTTGTTGAAAGGGAACTTGGTCAATGTTGGAAGTATTGACACTATTATGGTATGGGTTATGATATGTGGTATCTTGTTATGGAGGATAACTAACATTTGGTGGAATAGAAGCATGAATGTTGAGATGAGTAGAATGAGGAGGAAATTGAACATAATCTTGATATGCACTACTAGTTGGAGGGACTTGTAAAACCCTTCCAATATTGGTGGTCATAGTAGTAGCATATGTTGGTTTATGTAAAGGATTACCATGATGTGAAGATTCAAACAAGGGGTTATCATGAGCCATTCTAGGAGAGATAGTTGGAGGAGGGGAAGTCTCACCCCTTTCGAGTTAAGCTTCCTACTCCATAGCTTTGAGCAAAGCCACCCTATGGCATTTCATGAAACCCCAAACATGATCAAATGATGTAAAAGTGAAGCCACCATTAGGCCCCTCAAGGGGATCATAGTTTGTATCAGTTTCAACATGTTCTTGCTCTTCTACATCAAGGTTAGGATTCTCTCTATCAACTTGATCATCTTCTTGAGGAATTTGATCAGATTCTAGATGCCTTCATTGACTCCTAAGGAATGGAGCCATTAGGAGAAATGAAAGGATAGAGGAGAAAACTAAGGAAAGACACACAAGAAGATTCTTAAGATGTTTTTAAATATTTTTTTATCTAAAAAAATAAAATTAGTGGTCTTATTTAAAGTTTTCAAGGAAAAACAAAGGAAGAGGCTTCCTATCTTGGCCACTAAGACGTGTGTTCATGTCGGGTTCACCAAATATGTAGAGGGGGAAAACTTCCCTATCATGTACGATTCTTGGTTGGATCTATTGGGAGTTGAGGTGACCATAGGGGTGTGTTATATTCTCTACACTCAGGGGACAAAAGGAAAGGGTTCACTAGGAATGGTTTTAGGACTCACTCCAAGTCTAGGGTGGAAATGTTTAATGTGTCAATTAAGCAATCACCTATGTTTGGCCTTTCTATGCTAAACTATGGAAATGAAAGAACAATGCAAAACACACAAGATGCAAGAAGACAATGTCTAACCCTAGTATGATTCTTTGATTCAATGATCTCTAACCCTAGGTTGCAAGAAATGAAATCCTTTTTCTTTGAGCAAGGGCACAAGTGAAATGCACAAACAAGACTAAACCCTAGATGCAAAACTATATGCCTTTTTCTTTTTAAATGCCTAGAAAGCAATCAAATATTTTTTCCTTTTTATTTATAACCTAGGTGTGAACAAAAAGATAAAAGAAAACAACACACAACCTAATAGCTTTACTTAGAGCACTTATCTAATCCGGTGTTTGATCCAAGCTTTGTCTTGCATCCAGAATATCCCACAACTTCAAATCTACAAAATAGCTTCACAAAAACTCTAGAAAATATGGTCAACGTTTGGGGGCCTACTTAGGCCACTATAAGACTGAGCTTGGAGGTACAAGTAGTCAAGCCCCCTTGGTCCTTTTAGTTGACCATTCATAATAAAAATGAGCTTTGACCTTTGGAACAAACACAATAGAATATGATAGCATAGAACAGTAAATGAAATGCAAACAGAATGGATGCAAAGCTTGAACAAGAATGCAATTTTGAAACCTAGGGTTTTGGGAACAAATAATTACCCCCAAGCTAATCTGATATGAAATGTAGATGAAATAGAATGATAATAGTCAAGATAGAATCTATATTGAAATAAAATAGAATGTAGAGGGCATGCAAAATGAAACCCTAGGGTTTTGGGATGAATAGTCACCCCAAAACCTAGCTAGATCGAATCTGTGCCCTGTAGGATACCGAGCATGGATTCGATAACAATATCAAAATGGACGTAGAACGCCCAATAGGAAAAAGTAGGGCTTTCACCGAATCTGTGCCCTATAGAATATGGGATGCAGATTCACACAAGAGGGTTTAAAACCCTAAAACAAAGATAAAACACAAAAACGCATAAACTAGGATGAAAATGTGAACTAATGAATGCAAAGAAACAACCTGGTGATCTCGTGGAAGAAGCAAGAGCAAAGGTGGAAGACCTCTCCTCCCTCAAGAAGACAAATTATCATCAAGGCTTTCTCCACTTGCAAAATCACAAGGAACACACCAACAACAGAACACCAAAGCACCAAGAGCACCAGAAGACAAGAGAACTCTAATTTCACATGAACTTTCTCAAATTGCTAGCTTGTAATCTCCACAATAGTAACTAGGGAGAAAAATGGGGATCCAATCCCTTTATTTATAAAGGTCTTGGAGGGCTAAAAGGTAGGAAAAATGAAACTTAACCTTGATTAGGCCGATGCCCCAAAAGGGTCGACTTAAAATTTAGGTTTTTAGGTCCGAGGTGTAGACCAATTGGTTCATCCAAACCCCATAAGGGGGCGAAGGTCCAAGGTTCAAATCTTGGGCCCCACCAAAATGAATGCTTATCCCTTTTCTGGTGCTTTCAGTGGCATAAAAGGTTTAAAATTATTGTGGCATGGTGGTTATAGTTATGGACTATGCGAATATCTATGTGGCAGCTTCCAAGGTGGACAGCGTAGAATACTGTGGTGGCCATAAAAAGTTGGACAGCCTGCCCGGATTCGTGGCGACTACCGATTCCACCATGTAAATTCAAAAAAAAAAATAGGTTTTTGAAGAAAAACTCTAAATTTGTCAAATATGCATCCCATAAATTACCAAGCATGAATTTGTGGGATTTTTTTTTAGTACTCTACTATGTGTGTCTGCAGCTTTTTGTTTCTCTACTATTTCAAGGAAGGGATCTGTGTCTGTTTCTTTTTTTGTAATTATGATGTAGGTGTGTTTTCTTGGGATATACCCAAAATGTTGTATGGGAAGTTTATTTTTGATAATAGGCTATGTGCCTTACCAAATGTAATGGCTTTGGTGGTATGTAGATTTTACATATATAGGATCCTTAGTAAGGACATGTTCATCAAAAGCCCTGGGCTGATTTTTGTAAAAGGTTTTGGGTCAACCTGTAAAACTCGGTATTAATGCTATAGTATCTTATCTACCAAAAAAAAAAGGTCAATAAAAAACAAGTAAAAACACAAGAAAAGGGGGTCAAACTTTCTCCTAACAATTTTGAGAACCTCTCAAAGGAACTCAAGGAAAAATAACTCTTTTGGGTGGGTCAATTTTTTGTGTCTACAGGGGGTTTTCCAAACATTCGCTCAACATCCACATCTAAATTGTCCTTCCTTTGTCTTCAAGTTTTAGGACTAGGAGAACCTTTCTCCAAATATGTATTTAGGGAGCTAATAAGAGACCCTACCTCAAGGGTCACCAACTGAATCATAGGTTCATCATGAGAAGAACCAATACAAAGCCCATCAAAGGAATTGTGAAGAACGACCTTAGAAATAATGATTTTAGGAATGATATCTAACTGAAATTCCTCAATAATACCAATCTTTGAGGCTAGGTTCTTCTCCTTAGATGCCTTCTAAATCACCATCAATGTAGTAATGGCATCATAGGTTCATGGAGTGGAGGTTCCACATGAGGAGCAGGATCTAAGCATTGGCTTCAAAAATCCTAGCAGAGCAGCAAAAGCATAAAAGGGTTTGATGGATGAGTGGGAGCTAGAATTTGAATGGTGGAAATCAAAGTGGGAAAGGGTGGGGGTGGGAGACTTTTAATCTAGTTTGCACATTTGTGCAAAATGGTGATGGGAGCTATCAAAATATATGGATGTAGTAGCTGGCTCGGATGCGAATATCAAAGTTTTTGGTCAACCAAATGGTGTATTTGTAGGAAGTCCTAGTACTAGCTTCATGGGTCCTTCAAGAAGCCATGGGCCATCAAACGATAAGCTAGAGGTTGAATCTCATTCTCATGGCCCATATTATTCCTCAAAAAAATCAAACCTCGATATTTCATATGTTGTAGTGACATCTAAAGGTGTGAGGGACACCTTCTAAAAATCTATTTGCAACATATCCCTTGTGGGAAATACCATTAGCATCCCGAGTGAACTGGTTAAGTTCACCATGGGTGATGGTGGTTGTGACCATGTAAGAAAGTTACAAGGGAGAAGGCCAGACCTGGATTCATTACAAATATGAATAATAATGAAATGAAATCCTATGGGCTCCATGGAAATTGAAGTGGTACCTAAATCCTTTTTATATCAGATTAAACTGCATGGAATATGTAAATTGTATCCTAGGGGGAGGCCCCTAGTTCTATGGTAAAAGATGTATGTTTTTACAGAAGCTAGAACCTAATTTCAATCCTCATATGAAAAGGGTTAACTTTGTACCTTTGTGGGTTCATATCCATATCCTCCTTTACTGTCTTTGGCATTAAGATATGTTGAGAGATGTTGCCAATGCTATGAGGGATATCCTTCTTATTGATCTGGTAATTAGAGATAAATCAAGAATGGTGTATACAAGAATGTGTGTTATGGTGGATCTAGAGGTGGATTTTCCCTCTTCTATCAAGCTCATATCATTCTTACAAGGTACTTGGGACCAGCCCATTATTTATAAAAATAGGTTGACCCAGTGCTCTAGCTTTGGAAAATTGGATCACCAAGTGAACCAATGTCCCCTCAAGGCACAAGAAGAGAAGGAAAATAGATTCGCAAGAATGAAATGGATCCAAAAGGAGAACTCAATCTGAGTCCCCTTGAAGGATTTGGATTATAACTCCTCAAAGGTGTGGGAAGGAGAAGCTCAACCTTATATGGGTGAGGTTTAGAAGCTGAAGGCTCTGGCAGAGGAGATTTCACAACCCTTGGAATTGACCCTAGTCAACCTAGTGAAATGAGTTTTATATTTTGGGTTAATAATTTTTTATATTTTTAATTATGAATAAAAATATTTATAATTTAGGTTAGCAAATGTTAGTTAGGAATGATTTTTATATATTTTTTATTTTATAAAGCAAGTGTTACAAATGCAAACAAGAAGTAAAGTGAAAGCATTATTTATTCTAGATCTTAAGATAAACTCAAAACCAAAGGATTCAGGTGAAGTGATTATCAAATATGAGATGATCGAGAATGATATAATGGTTCTTAAAATCATAGGGTTAATATGTAAGTTTCATTAATACTAACCAAGTGTTTTTGGAGATTCAAATTTGGATCAAGTAGAAGCCGAGAAAAAATCCAAATTACTCTAGGACTTTTCTTCTAAAAGTATTTTTTCTCATTATCTTCTCCAATTCAAAAATAACAGATAAAATAATGGATGGTGGCTCTTTTTTAGGGGAAAATATGCTTATAATTAAGAGCATAGAATGATAATTTTTTCTATTGATAGAAACTATTAAAAGGCTATTGGTGTGAATTAGTCTTTTTGTACTTCTTTATCAACTCATCAATAAGGAGGTTTTGAAGAATATTGGCAATACTCTAGGTGAGTTCATTTAAGAGGGACTTACTATGAAGGAGAGAAGGTATATTGTTTGCACTTGAATATGTGTTGGTATGAATATTTTAAAACCTTCACCATTGTCCATCAATATTAAATATGAATCAAGAGAATGGGATCACTGAGTGGATTATGAATATATTACATTCTGATGTTGAAAATTTATATGACTAGACACATGGCAAGAGATGGTAGACTGAAAATGATGGAGCAAGAGAGGAACTTTTTGTGCATGAGACAAACTTCAATATGAAATAAGATCATATTATAGTTGAACTAGGGTCAAAAAAATGATTTTCTATTCATAAGAAAGTGGTAAAAAATCCCATCTACATCATAAAATGACAAGGCCATTAGAATTCACTTAAATCAACCATTAGAAGAAAATTTAACATAAGGTATGAGGAAGTCCAATGCACAAGCTCAAATTTAGGATTTAAATATGTGAAGGAAAATGGGAAGGAAATTTTTAAAGCAAATTAGATTGCAAATGTTATAAAAATGGATATATGGCAAGATATTGCAAACTAAAAATGATGGAGAAAAATATGAAAATGTTTTCGAATGAGATAAACTTCAATATGAAAGAAGGAGATCATATTATAGTATAATTTGGATCAAACAAAGGATTTTCCACTCATAAGAAAGTGTCCAAAAAAGTCCCTCAATATCATCAAATGGACAAGGCCATTATAGTTCACTCAAATCAATCAATAGAAGAAAAAATGACACCATAGATGAAGAATTTCAATGCACAAGTTCAAATTTAGGAGTTAAAGATGCGAAAAAAATGGGAAGGCAAATTTTAAAGCAAATGAGGGGAAGGAGGTTAAGGCTGATCCAAGTAAATCATATTAATTTTCCTACTCAAGTAACATAAAATCCTTTCTTTGTAATAAAAATGAAAGTAGTATAAAGTGTATTGATTGCACTTTAGGGTTTCAAGAGAATCATAATAAAGAAATTTATATGGAGGATATTTATAGAAATTTAGGGTTTCCAAGGAAGCATAAGGAAGTAATTACTATAGAGGATCATCCTTGTACTTTAAGGTTCATAGGGAAACATAAAGAAGAAAGTTTTTATTAGGTTATTCCTTGCATTTTAGATTATTTAGGGTTAGCTTAAGTCTTTAGAAGATAATTCTCATTGTGAACAATATGAAAAAATATAGGAGAATTATGAAGATGAAAGTGTTGATGGAAATAAAAAAGGAAAGGAAGGCCATCAAAGCATGAACAAAGAGAAAATAAAACTTAAAGGGATATTGATTTGGGAAGCCAAATAAAAATATCATAAGCGTTAGGAAGAAGTGGGCCTAAGCCCACTAATAAAAATTAAAGGTGATAATAAAAAGTGTATCATGGAATATTAAGGGTATGAATAATACCCCTAAAAGAAGAGTTATTAATAAATTAACTAGTTGATATAGTCCGAAGTTTATTTTAATATAAGAAATAAAATTAAATAGTGAAAAATGTAAGTATACTTTTAAAAATATATAGAATATGGGGGGATTGTTTGGTAGATCCTTATATAGGAGCTTTAGGTGATATTACAAAAATATGAGATAAATGCAAATGGGATGGACGATTGTTAAAAGCAAAATTAATTAGGTTGTTGGATTATTTTACAGGAAAGAAGAAAACATCAAAGTTAAGGTTATAAATGTATATGCTTCACCTATAGTTACTCCTTGTAAAAGATGTTGGAAGGACCTTAGCATTTTTTTTTAAATACATTGATGATTCATAATTTTGATGTATGGATTCTTGGGGGTAGGGTTATGCGTAAGGGGTTGGCTCCAATATGTATTTATAAAAAAAATTTGAATCAGTTTTGAAATCCAGGTGAATAGTGTCCAAACGCATGTAGAAGGTTCACTATTATTAGGGGCAATGTTGGAAATTTAAACTTAAAATGGTCAAATTATTATAAAATTGGGGTGAATCGACCCAAAAAAAATTGCACCCAAAAAAATTGGCTAATGGGCCCTAGTCAAGGGTCCCAAATATTAGCCAATTCCAAATTTTATAAATCCTAATTTTAGCCAATTTGGTGATAAATAGCTGCTATGAATAACCTTGCTTAGGGGTGACTTCAACATAGTTCTATATTCTTTGAAAAAGAAAGATGGTACTCCTACATGGTCTAAATTAATACAATATTTTGCTTCATTTGTTAATCCAAATGGGATTTAGGATGCTACTATTTCAAGATTTCAATATACATGGTATAATGAAATGCATTAGGTAAACTTATATAGCAGAAATATTGGATAAATTCTTGTTACCCAACACATGGTTGCATATATAGTATACAATATATTCAAACATTTTATTGTGAGAAGGATCAGATCACAAAACTATTCTTTTGACTTGTGAGTTACCCAATAATGTCTATCCAAATCCATTTTGCCTCTAGTCTATGTGGCTTTAAGACCCTAATTTATTCCAAATGGTTATATTATGGTAGGTCAAATTAAATTTTGAAGGATCACAGATGTAAAGGATTGTTCAAAAGATAAAATATCTAAATGAGAAAATCAAGTTTTCAAATTCCAAATATTTTGGTAAAACTTTTAAATAAAATAATAAAGTTGAATCCAAGCTCAAGAAGGGCGCAAATTATAAATATTGCATTACAATTCATCCCTATTTATATGATGTTACTTTCAATATTACCAATAGGTATAGCATGATAAATTGATAAAATTCAAAGAGACTTTATTTGGAAAGGATGCAAGAAAAAATTCAAGTTACCTCTCTTGAATTTTGGGATAAGGTTTGTAAAGGAAAGAATAGTGTGGGACCAAGCTTGTGGAATTTTAAAATAATGAGTTTAGCCATAGGAAAAAAACTTGGGTGAATATTATTCAAAGTGTAGACACCCAATTGCAGCACACTTTACAAACCTTCAAGACTACTAAAATTCATCAATTGACCCTCATTCATAAGTCTTCTAATTAATAAAATTGAGTAAACCTTATTCATTCCCAAATTTGGGACTTTTATTTCCCTTAAAGTACCATCATTTTTGGGACATCATTTTCTATAGCAAATATTCATAAAACTCTACAAAAATACCACCATTAGAACAAGCTCAAAAAGGTATTTCTAACAATTATATATATACATTTACTTTTGTAACAATACCTCAATATATGATAAAACAACACCTAGACTGGACAAAAATAATAGCTTTAGATATGAACAAAAGTGCCATGGTAGTGCTATCATTGAAAGGTGGCTCTTTTACACCTTTGACCATTTTTAAATAATTTGACCATGAAATGGTTAAAAAAAGTCAAAAATTGTAAAAAATCTGATAAAGAACAATAACACTTCACTAGCACTATTGTGCAAACATAATGCTTTTGCTGACATGAGTTGAATTCCCATGCGCATGAACCTCTAGCATGCAGATTTTTCTCCCATTCTTAGGCATGATCATGCATACTAAATATCATCCATTGAGCCTATAAATTTTAATTATATCCCTTATCCTAAGAGCATCTTTCACCCCCTTCTTCCCTCCAAGAATCCCTCTCCAAAATCTATAAATTGAGCCCATGGGATGGACATTCAACAAACAATTTAAAGTGTCTAAATTTTGCCAAAAAATTTCTCTAATCTCTCTTGTTGTCTCTCAATCTCATTGCATTCATATTCTTGCATCTTCAAACATTCTTACTAGAATTTTTAGCCAAGTGAACTAAGGCATAGAGGCATTCAAGAAAGATCATCCTCCTACTACTCTATCAGGATCTTGGAGAAGATCTTGGCTAAGGATGAAGCATCCATATGGGATTGGGTTGTATCACTACCTCTCAAACCTGTGCTCTTTTTAGATTTGCTTTAGTTTAATGCATTGCTTCTAGCTTGCCTTACTAATTATATTCAATTGTGTTCTAAAACTACTATGAACTATTTTTTGTGCCTCTTTGATTGTATTTTATAATAGTATATAATCAATTGATTCTCCCTCATGTATTCCTCACTATCTTCATTCCCTTATTGTTCAATGCAGTTTTTAAAAGGGTTTATGTTCTTATTATTGTGCCATTTTATAGTTGATCATAGACACTTCTAATATCTTTTATATTGTAGGTATATTGAGCTCTTAAATTTTTAGCTCTCTTGATGTACCCTTATAGATATTATTAGCTTTGCAATGCATTCTATATCTTCTTAGCTATACTAGGCCTCTCTCTCACCTCTTGTTACATTTTGAAGGTCATTTGGTTTCTTATTCCTCTTGCCTTGTCATAATTTACTAGGCATTTTATAATGTAACATTTTTATCCTCTAATTTCCTATTAATATTTATATATTTTATCACTAAGATAGATCTTTCCACACTCCTATCTATACCTAGACACCTTATCTTAAGATTTGCTTTTAGCATTCAATATTTAGACACATTTTTACAAGTTCTCCATCGCCCTATATCCTTGGTTATTAGCTATAGGAATGATAGCAAAGAAACCCATGTAGAATTCTAGCATTTTTGTTCTTTGTCTATTACAAAGTGATATCACCAGTTAGCTATGATAATGTCACTTAGTTATAGTGCCACTTAGTTGTGATAGTACCAAGGTAGTGTTATTTCTAGATTCTAGTGCTTTGATTAATGCTTGTATGACTCAAATTTTAAAAGGATCAATAGACTAGAATTTACATAAAATTTATAAGTTTTATATTTGAAAATAAGCAAAACCCTAAATCATCATAGGTGTATAAAAAGCAATAATTATTTTTTTTATTGTGAGTTGTTTATTCTAAAATAAAAAATAAATTTGATAGTGATCTCGAACCAAACTTGTCACTATCAAACCATGGATAAATATCATAACAAAAGATCCATTTTGCCCACACTTGCGTTTTTGTTTCTCTTTGTATTCTTTCATAAGGGACCATAGAATTCTCCATAGACTATTCAAGTATGGGTAGGATAAGAGCTTGGAAGGAATTAGATCTAGTTTATCATACAATAGTTTAATCATGCATAAAGACTTACTACTAAATCCTTGACATCAAGATCAATCTATTTTTTAGATTATTTGTAATATCGACAACTCAATAGAGTGTTTTTACTTTTCATAAATGGATTAGTTAGTGAATATTATCAATGCCCCTTTGTATTATTGCTTGAATTATTACATACCTTCTTCGAATTATCATGCATTCCTTATTATTATATAGTTTAATATCCAAATCATACTCTCATGATTACTATATTTTAGCATATAAATAATATACTCTATTGGCATGGCTATAAGTACAAGTTCACTTTTACTTGAATGCTCGGATGGATTAGGTAAATATTCATTTGCTTTTAGTTTAAGTAAGGTCTTCAAATTTAATATGGGGGGTCTATAACATACCCAATACTATAGCACATTGGTTCATATTGGGATAATCAAAATAAATATATCATTAACATACTACTAACTATAAGATATGATTAAATTTAATTTAAGTGATATGTGTTGGGAATAAGGTTCATAAAAAATACAAGTAAAAATTATCCTTCATTTTCATTATAGAAAATACAATGGTGTGTGTGGGTTTATAGACCTTAGTGGAAATACTTTGTGTCCTTGTGATGAAAATTTTATAAAATGATTTTGAATATGAACATGAATTATCTTTGTATCCATTACACTTAAGTAGCATTCATGGTTCCAATTAAGGTACTTATATTATTCTTTAACATAAACGGTCTTGCTTGACTTTTTATATATATAAAATTATAATTGGTTGTATTATGCTTGAAGTCTAAATATTCTTTGATATTTATTAGGATAATCATTTTTCTCCATTATTCTAATTATGGAACAATTATCCCTATTTCTAGTAGGAGGTATCACTATTACAATCTCTATTGTCATTCTTACTAGAATGGAAGATTGAGAAAGTATTGAATTAGAATTCTAATATTATTCAAGTTCACATTGAAACAAAAAAAACAACTTTTTACTTATTTCATTCATAGATGTGATTACCAAAGTCATTGAAAATAAATGACCCTTGTCATAAAAAGGATAGAAATAAAAAGATGTATAAAAATATCATTAAAATGGGGCCTATAATACATGGTGAAAATAGGAGGATATTAGTTTAAAAAATGTATTTTGAGGGAGTAATAATAATATAGGATTGATAAATAAATAACTTTTAGGAGTATTGTAGGATTGTAAGCCTTACTATCATAGAATATCACAAGTTCCAATATAAAGAAGCCACGATATTAAAGACCTAAATATTAATAATGAAGAGTAGAATAATATATATCAGCATTTATCTATATATATATAGGCCAATATAATAATGAAATATCATACTTATAATATCAAATATGAATTTAAAATGGCCAAAATCATTCATGAACAAGCATGAAGAAAACTTACAATATTAATTGCTCAAAATATGTATACAAGCCTTATTATCAATTATTTACTTCACACCTCCTTGTTTGTATTTTATTGTATGTTGCTCTTCACATATTTGACTATTTCTATCCATATGATAGATCCCATGACCTTTGGCTTATCATATTACCACTTGTATACTAGACTATTCACTTTATTCTTACATGTATACATGACTCTATGACACGTGCACACTTCTACATGACTATTACTACATGCACTCCTAATCTAAGACAATTTGTGCACATCCTCACTTTACATATTTGCATACTTACATACATAAAAATTTTGCACATTCTCTTAATACACACTTGCACTCTAAGTTACATGACAATTGTGCATATCCTGCACATTGCACTCTTACATGACACTTGTGCATTTCCTACACATTGATTCTTACATAAAAGGGAAATATAAATCACTCATCTGAATTATATACTCAATTATAATCTATGATGTATTTATATATGTACAGAAGGTACTGTCGAGGTATATTAGCATGTACCAAATAATATAATATTCCTCAACATCCCCCTTGTATTACATTATTTGGTTATTGAAGACTTTAGTCTTCAATCTTGGTCATCATATTTTTCTTCAATATTAAAGTGACCTTGCATTGTTCATGAACCTCCCAATTGAGATTTTTTTTTAACTTCTTGTTTCAATATACTTCCTTTAGGCCTTTATATGAATATTCAATATATGATCCTTCTTTGGACTTTGATTCATATCTCTTATTCTCATTCATTTTATGTTTTCCTTTATTCATCTTCTTTTAATATTTAGTTGTGATGTACCTAATGGTGTGCTTTCTAAACATTGGGTTAGTAAATCATCACAATAATACATTTTGGATTTCAATGATTCCTCATTAAATCTTACATAGGCTTCATTCAAATTATATGAGTCATCATTGTCATCTTTCTTCTCTTAACCATTTTTTGAAATATTTCAAAGGTAAGTAATGATAAATGCATCATTAAGCATTCTTCTGAGGAAAATATAATGGTATTTTGTGAATTCCACCATGTTCTAAAAAATATTTCATGAAGGTAGCTTATAAGAGTTATGAACTTTTCATTTTTTGCATTCTTGAGAAATAAAAATATTTTTTCTTTTAAACCATTTGATATTTGCTTCTTTCCATCAAAATCATCTATCAAGTTTTGAGAATAAAACTTTAACTTGTTTACCATTTCTTCACTATCTTCACTAAATGCATTTCTAATGATTTCTTCCATGATGATCAATGATTTAACTTGATGATTTAATTCCTTTCAAGTAGTAAACCTTATATGTCCCAAGTTTAATATGCACTCAAAATATGAAAGCTGAAAATTTTAAAGTTTTCTAATATTTTGATGTAGAGATCCTTTTAACTCCCTACTAAGTTTAATTTGCAAAATTTCAAAAAAGAATTATTTTTCAAATCCTCAAAAAACTTTGAAATGGCTTCAAATATAATTTCTTCAAATTTCAAAATTTTCAAATTTCAAAAAATTTCTAAATTTAAAAAATCTCCAAATAACTCCAAATAATTTTTATAAATAAGAAACTTTAAAAACTAAAAAACTTCAAGCCTTTAAACCTTATAACTCCTAAAAGAAATATTAAAAAAACTTAAATTCTTAAAAAATCATTTTTACTCCAAACTTTAAATATTTTAAGAATAAATAACCTTTGAAATAAAATCAAGTAATCAATAAGATAGAAAACCTTATAACTCCCTACTTAATAAAGCTTAATATAATTTGAAAAAAATGAAATAGCTTGTTTTCCCTCCAATTACTAAATATATGAAAAGGTAATTCAACGTACCTTTCTTATCAAGTCGTTTAATGAAAATGCTCCCTTTTACCTAACATATAGGCTTTACCTCCTACACTCAAACCTGAGTGCAATACAAAAATAGAAGACTTTTGTTCTCCTATGAATGTGACACTTTATTTTGACTTGACACTTGTTAGCTGGATTAACTTCTAGGTTAATACCTGCTACATGAGCTGTTAGGTATCTCTTGGATACCACTATTGCTTGATGTTTGCTTGGGCTTCTTTATTGATTACCCTTGTTGTGAGAAAAAATTAATGATCACTTTCATGTTCACTCTTCTTGACTGCTTGGGAATGCTTGGTGTTGGTTGATCTTCTCAAATATTATTGTTGTGAGGAAACACTTGGTGCTTGCGTTCACGTTTCTATAGGAAATTCTCAATGCTTTTTTTTACCTCTTCATTTGATCAATATATTCACTAGATCTATTGATATCAGATGCTCACTAGCTATACTATGCTTCATTGGCTTTGTTGGCTTCTAACTTCCTCACTAGCTTTGTTGGTTTTAACTTACTTGATTTGTTGGTTCTAACTCCCTTGCTCGTTTTGCAAGCTCTCATACTCTTAGAATAGTATTAATGCTCTATCTGTGTTAGAGCATTACAATGCTTTATTTGCTCACTTCATTTTCTTAGAGCTAGTTATTTTCATTGTTTGTCATTGATTTTCCTAGTGTAGGCTACGTAGACTAATGTTCTATGTTGGTTTCTTGGGCTTCTTCCACTATATTGGTCGATTAGACCTCTTCTTTACTTTACCACTTAGACTTTGTATTCTTCTTCTAGCCAGTCAGGCCTCTCCTTCTATACTTAGTTACTTAGGCTTTGTCTTGTTATGCTTGGCTACTTGGATGTTGGTCACTTCTTCTATGCTTGGTTGCTTGGGTGTTGGCCACTTCTTCATTGTAGGCCTCTTAGACCTCTTCTTCAATGCAGACTGCTTGGGCTTCTTCAATATGAATGATAACTCCACCAAATAGACATTTAATGTACCTCAATATTTTGTACTTTTTGTCTCATGAGACTCTAGATAGTGATATTCTCTGCCTTCTTACTGTTATTATTTTCTTGTTTAGAATAAGTCTTTTTCAAAAATCTCCAAATAATTCAAGGCTAAGGCATATATTATTAGATTCAACTTGATGTTTCTGGTTTTCTAAATAATCAGAACTTATATATGCCTCTATCTATCCTTATCTCTTAAGGCTTCTTATTTGTACTTCTTTCTACAAACCTTATATTTGTATACTACTTTCCTTATCTTTGTTTACTATTGCTTCAATATTTGTACTTAGAAAGATTTAATGCTTCTCTATCCATGAAATATTTTATGCTTCTCAATATTTTCTCTATCTCTAAAGTTTTCTTCAATGTCTTAGGTTACACCTAAGAACCAAAAACATGATTCTCCTATTTTCTATAGAATCCAATATCAATATCAGGGAGAATATGAATGTCCTTGAATGACCAACATTCTCCTAAGTTATCTTTCTTGCAATCTTCAATAGTGATTCTCCTCTTCTTTTCTAGAGAATCCAGAATATGATTAGGGTAACTTTGAGTGTCCTCAATTGTCTAATTTTCTTTTGATTTGGATCTTAATCTATCTTAGCTGAGTTGATCTTCATTGATTTTCCTTCAACCAAGTGGAAATACCCTAGCATCCAAATCAGGGTGACTAAATCCTTGTCCCCTCAATTTCTACTCAATCAAACCTTTTAAAATAGAGTCCAAGTCTTCACTGCTTTCAAAGTAGATAGACTCTAATATAACTCTATCAAGAATTGAATGAGTTAAATATTAGTGGCTCTAATACCATTTTTGGCTTTTAGGCCTTACTATCATAGAATATCATAGGTCCCAATATAAAGAAACCATAATCATAAAGGTCTATATATTCATAATGAAAAGTAGACCAATATATATGAGCAATTATATGTATATCTAGGCCAATATAATAATGAAATAACATTCACTTATAATATCAAATATGAATGTAAAATGACCAAAATAGTTCATGAACAAGCATGAATAAAACTTACAATATTAATTGCTCAAAATTTGTATACAAGTTTTATTATCAATTGTTTACTTCACACCTCCTTGTTTGTATTTTCTCGTGTTATATTGTATGGAGCTTTATCTTCATAATATAGACATAGTAATATACTCTTCACATACTTGACTATTTCTCTCCATATGATAGCTCCCATGACCTTTGGATTATGTCTTGCCAGTTGTATACTAGACTCTTCACTTTCTTCTTACATGCATATTTGACTCTATGGCACTTGCACACTACTACATGACTCTTACTGCATGCACTCCTAATCTAAGAAACTTGTACACATCATCACTTTGCATATTTACATACTTACATAAATGACACTTATGCACATTCTTTCAATACACACTTGCACTCTAACTTACATGAAACTTGTGCATATCTTGCATATTGCACTCTTACATGACACTTGTGCATTTCTTGCACATTAACACTTACATAAAAGAAAATATAAATCATTTATTTAAACTATAGACTCAATCATAATATATTACATGTTTACATTTGTATCATGAAGGCACCATGGGGGTACATTAACATGTATCAAATAGTATAATATTCCTCAACAAGTATTACTGTGTATCTTGTGAAAGCATATTTTATACCATAGTTGATCGAGTTGATACCCCATGTCATTTCATCCTCTTAATAAGTTATCCTCAAATTGGTCCATCAATATCCAACTTAGATCATGAATTTTTTCCTTCTTAAAAATATTTTGAATCAAGTTATTTCTTGCAATAGTGGGGACAAAGAAGTAGGGTTGGAGTTCCTCATGCATAACACTAGATTCATTTCCAATCAATATTATATTTAATAATATTTTATTACCTTTATCCTTTATATTCCATGCATAGAAAATTAGTCCAGCTCATTCTTCTAATGTTGAGTTATATCAATTATAAATGGGAAGATCTATTATTGTCCTTTAAAATTTATTTTTCGAATAGCTTCATTGTGTTTGAACATGTAAAAGAGTGATTTAGAATGGTATTAAATGGTAATTAAATAACTAAGTGTTTAATTGATCATTTAGTGGAATAAAATTGTTATTAGATACTTTAGTGATTAAATTAGTAATTTCAAGATATAAAATTATCACAAGATACCTAGCTAACTTAAAATAGATATTTAATAACTAAATTTATAATTGGGCATTTTAAATTGATAACTACTACATTAAAAAATGATATTTAATATTTTAATATTACTTTATAATTGAAGCATTTAAATTTTAAAGTGAGGCATCCACAATTTAAAACAAAATACTTCTATAGTATTAAATAGATTATTTTCTTCCATGATTTGATTCCCTAGAGGTTCGGGGTTCTCATTGACTTTATTTTTACCCAGGCTAGGGATTATAAAGGCTCCCTATAGCTTCGGGGTCTTATTCATTTTATTTTTACCTAGGCTAGGGATTATAGAGGCTCCCTATAGGTTCGAGGTCTCACTGGTTTTATTTTTACCCAGGCTAGCAATTATAGAGGCTCCCTATGCAATAAAAAAACATAGATTATTTTTAATTCTATTCTCTTCTTTCCAAATAAATTGAGATAAACTAGATTTAAATTGCAATAAAAAAACATATTAATTGTTGAAACTTAGATTTTGATTGATGTAGATTCATTTGTCAAATTTAGCAATAACTTTACTCAACTTATGAGTCCAACATCATTATTGTAATATTATAGTCACATTAATAATATATTAAGGATTGAAGGCTTTACTTTGTATTAGTGATTCAATATATCAAGGATATCTATAAAATAGGGATCAAACCTAATTAAGATATAACCATTATGTATCAAAATAAATACATTTTAATCTCAAGGTCTTTAAAAAAAAAAATCAAAACTTGACCACACTCATATTTTTGAAACTAGACCATCATTAGCAAAAAATCATAATAAAATATTGCTCCAACTTATAAGCATTCTTAAATTTGGAGTGAAACTTAAATCTTTACTTTTCATTGTTGAAATTTATGTACTAAATTTATTCTTAAACAAATATAGCTATTATTAGTGTTATCACAATAAGTATCTATATGTCCTCCAAGAAATGCCAAAAATCCATGGTGATGCACATAGTAATGTATATTTATCAGTTGTATAAAACTTGTCAAAATACCTAGAATTCCATGTTGTGACATGTAGACATCATCAATCAATAGTCATTTTAGGATTTTATTGTATTGATGAATCTTTCCTCCTTCAATCTCCAACATAGACATTCCATCTTGCTCTAACACATTTGGTAGTCATTGAGCTCTTACTTCCTCATGAAACATTCAAAGTTGTATAATAATAAAGAGTTATAACATTTGCCTTTATCATAAATGTATAGAATGGATATCTAACTATGATACAATCTTATTTTACTATATTTTGCTAAAAAAGTGATTGTAAACATGTCTTTCATGTTGGTTCTCAAACACTACCATGTTATTCATAACAAACATCTCAAATAAATAAACCTGTAAATATCATGTCAATCATGTCAAAAAATCATGTGATTTACTTGTCTTGAAATAGTAAGGAACATCCCAAAATATCCTAAGACAAATACCTTTGTTGTCTTCATCATGTTTGCTTTAATACCATTGATATCAAAATCAAAAGGTAATATTTTGTTTATGATATATTCTTAATAATATATATATGGAATTTAAGGAGTTTCATTACCATGACTTCAATTGATCTTCTTTGATATCCTGGTGGACTAACCTAACATGATATAAATGTTGATACTTTCTCCAAAAGCTTCCATTTTTGTATGGTTAGAGATATTTTTAAAGGGTGTCACGTATAGATTTACACCCATCAATGGTGCAAGGAAATTCGGTATTTAAATAAAACTAATGATTCAATGGTTCTATCATTCAATTGGGAATCCAAAGAAAGTGTTGTCAAAAAGAACATGCATTATATAATTTGTTTCAAAAACTTCTAATGTTGAGTTACCTATTGAATGGTTATAACCATCATAAGAAGGACAAGAAATACATGTAGTTGGTCAAAATATACATATTGCATAGATGCATATTTTTCCTTACCCATATTTGACCTTGCTACCTGCCTATTATAAACATGTAGACTTAGCATTATCATTGCTTATATTTGTTTATTTTTAAAGGGATACAGTTTTATTGAAAAATGCAAGAAAATTGGGTGTTCTCAACCTAAAAATTATATACTATAGAGTTGCTTCAAATTTCATGTAATAGATGGGGGTGGGGGTGGAAGGGGCAAGAATTTATGTGGATGATATGACCTTCCTTATATATCAATGACATCCAAAGAAAAGGTGGTTAAACTAGGACAACACATAAAAGGGTCATACATGTTATTGACTGTTGTCAAGTCATATTGTGGTCGTATTTACATGTAGCCATGTCATATTTTATAATTTATTTTATTATGGTTCTAAAAGTGATTTGAATTATTTTTAGAAATAAAAATGTTCTACTTGGTTGGCCAATCAAGAATATCCATTTTCTTAATTTTGTAACATATTTCTATTTTTATTTTTGAATTTACATGGTTGATAGGACCTTCCTTATATATCAATGGTATCCAAAGAAAAGGTGATTAGACTATGACAACACAAAAAATGGCCATGCATGCAACTCAATTGATTATCAATGTTATTGATTACCTTTTGATAAGTGATTACTTTTCTTTGAAGTGATCCCTCATTCAATTGGGTGGTTGGATCATATTATGGTTGTATTTACTTGTAGCCATATCATAGTTTATAATTTATTTAATTATGGTTTTAAAAGTGATTTGAACTAGATTTTTTTCTACTTTGTTTAAAAAAATTATCTTTGATGTAAAATATAGTATTTTAAAGATTTTTATCTTTTATTAATGTTGGATATATTACTCTACTAATTTGAAGTTTGTTGGAAGTTTTCTTATGAAAGCTTATACATGCTCTTTAGTTTATTGTAATGAAAATTATTTATTCTAGAATTTTTATTACAATTTTAAAATGGACCAATTTTAAGGCAGGCTTCTAATATGATTGCATACATGTATTTTGTATGGATCATACCATGTTCACGTATTCAATCTACAAATAAATGAGTGAAGAATTGTTTCTTTAATCTTCATAGTATACTACAAAGATAATATCTTGCTATTTGTTTTTTAATTAAACTATAAAACTGTTTTATTTATTTAAACAAACCAAAATTTAAAAACTAATATTTATTATAGTGATTATGTTAATCTACATTGCATGTATAAAATTTTTAATATAAACTTAAATTCATTAAAAATAATAAATAAATACAAGGCTTTAAAAAAAAAAACATTGAAGGTAAGGATGACTGATTCTTAATATTTTTCCATACATCCACGTATGGTGATGACCACATTTTGCAAAACGTTTATCCTCCGATGACAATTTAAAAATCTTTGCATCAAATGCCTTTGATATGTTCAATAATACAGACTTGAACAAGAGAAACTATACAATGGTTTCAGAGATACTCTCCTCAATTGAGCTCAATGAAAGTGTCAAAGGACTAGTTTTTTGTGAAGTCATCTCATTCTTCTTTATAAATGTAGAAGCCAAGGATATAAAGGATGGCACATTTGGTCCATAAGTTGTGGATTTTAATTCATACCATTTGCCTTTAGGTTAGGTATCTGGGCCTAAATCTAATATTTGAAAAATAATATATAAGCAGCTACTATATCCATCTCTTTAAAATATTCAACTTGAATGAAATATTTTGCAGCTTTGGATAGGAAAAAAAATATTTGGATAAATAGCGATGGGTGGTCTGACTATTATTTTAGAATAAGTATGGTAGATTTTGTTCTAGGATAAATTGGCATGTTAATTTGCAGGATCCTTCTTTGGCTTCAATTGTATTTGACTCGAAGTTTTTCACCAATAATTTACTTTTATTTGAATCTTTTTTATGTTTCTTTTGTTAGAAAATTAAACTAGATTTGACATCATTTGACAAAATTTAATCTTATGCATTATTTGTGGGATCTTGATATATTTGAATTAACTACCACGTGTTCACGATTAATTGCAGTTGTGCGGAAAGTCATCTAACGTTGTATTTTACATTTAAGTCAATGTTGGCGAGTTTTTCTTGCTTTTGCCCTCTAACTCCAGCTATATATATCTATATATATATATATATCAGAGTCGCTGGAATTTTTCAGTTACTTAGAAGAACAGAGGAGGAGAAAATCCAAAGGGGACTTCGAAGTACAAGGAGCTGAAGCCGCAGCCTTCAGACACTCTTGTGTGTGTGTTTATCCTGCAATAGCGTACTCTAGGTTGCAGACGTATGCAAGTTTCTGAGTAAGGAGCTTCTAGTAAAAGATTTTATATATGTCTTTGTAAATTTGTGGCAATAGTCCGTTTTGATCAATATATATGAAATATCTTACATATTTGAGCATTTGATTTAATTCTCTGCCTGTTTTTTTGAAAGTTTTTTATTATTATTGAAATTGCTGCCAAATTCATATTAGCCAAAATATTAAGAGGAAAAATACAATATAAAGACAAACCATGGTCTGGGAGCCTACATCCAGGCCTGAACACCTAACAACATCGAAACCATGATAGACTTCCCTCTATTAGGGACAAAACAAACACAAGTGCATTAACAGGGCCACGCAGGGCACCCAACACTAGAAATAAGCACATAAGAGATCACACACAGACCCTCACTACTGTATTACAATATGAAGCCCTAAAGGACCAATACAAAGGAGAACTGAGAAATATTATGACAGCTAGAACACCAGACTACAAGCATTGGAAGTGAACAACCACACAAATGATCCCCTAGTGATCCATGTTAAAAACTAAGATATCCCTAGTGGTTGTTATAGGGATGAAAAAGCATGTCATCACCAAGACTCTAAAAAATGTGCTGACATGAAACTAAATGACTAGAGACTTTTGGGTTACTCCCTCTAATTGACAACGTGCACACTATCTGCTGAGAAGATACTAGTGCACTGCAAAAATAAAAAACTGCAAGGGAGTTGCCATGCTGTGAAAACATTTGCTTAAGGAGATGAGTCTAAGTGAGCCTGCTCCACCTCATGCTGTGATGGAAGCCTAATATGAGTACTGGAATGAGTGTTTCTGGCTTCTAATTCCACTTGAACCAAATGCTTCATCAAGTGTGTCTGATTATACATCATCGGGCTATGTTGCTTAGATATTTCATCGACCACATTCTGTATTCTGTAAATACTATCTGATCTATGATCTGAGATCTCACAGATACGCCTCTTAAGAGTTATGATTTCTTCTTGAAGTGCTTTCTCCTTACGGGTGCAACCTGTTAACTAAAACTGCAATTGGCATTTTACAATAGCAAAGATGTTAGCTACTGAGATATTAGGGATATCTTCTTGATCAGTTTCAAAAATAGATTTACATCGAGTCTTCCATATATGAAATATGATAGCTATCCTAGTAATAGAGAGAAGAAATTTTTGATTGGTCATCAAATTGATCCCTAATAAGGCTTGATCCTTTGTTATAGGCAGTGGTAAGGGATAAAGCAACTGATGTGCTTCACACCAAATACAGTGGGCACGA
This sequence comes from Wollemia nobilis, assembly GCA_028583015.1. NCBI lineage: Eukaryota > Viridiplantae > Streptophyta > Pinopsida > Araucariales > Araucariaceae > Wollemia > Wollemia nobilis. Next base: position 3,806,325 of record JAQPPZ010016892.1, on the reverse strand, counting down.
GCACAGTTCCAAAATATATGTTGTATTGTCTCTTCAAAACCACAAAAATGGCAGTCACCTTACCCTTGGCCCATCCGTTTTAGCTTGATTCGAGTAGGTAGACCTTGAAGGACTACATTTCAAAGAAGAATCTAGAACTTTACTTGAATTTGGGCAGAGTTGATAAGCTTGAAGGTACTTGCCCAAGTGGCCCAACTGAGCTCTAAGTTCCATTTTTTATTGAGCATAGTTGCAAATTGTTGATAGTTCATAGGAAGGAGGGCTTGGTACAAAAACTTAAGGATTGGATGCTCAAAGTCATGATTTTCAAACCATTTTGAATGAGACCAATGGGGACTAGCTTCTAGTGGAGAAGATATAGGCTGGGGCACCTGGGAGGCAATGGAAAGGATCTGCATAATCACTACTTTATCAATAGGATAGAGGCCAAATTCTGATTGGATTTGCTTTCAATTTTTCCATGATGATTGAGAAAAATCCCAAATGTCACCCACCATAATTAATCCCCTTTTGAAGAGCCACCTAGCAGGAAACTAGGAATTCATGCCAAGAGGTTGTGCATCAAGGGTGAGGAGGGGTGACCACCATAAGTTGTGCTGAAGGAAATCTATGGGACCTTGCTCTAGAGGTGTCTGCCATGAAATAAATTGATGCACTTGTTGCCAAGCTTTCCAAATCCCTTTGAGAATATTACAACCTTCTATAGAGAAATAAGGGGCTTGTAAAATAACTTCAGTGTATGACATATTTGCCCAAATTTTACCATCCACTCGAGGGTTTTTCAAACACTTCCTCACTAACACCTTCTATGGCTCATTCCCTATGATCACCCTTTGCATCCATTTAGCTGTGAGTGCATAGCCCTGTGCTTGAATATTGGGGATTCCTAGCCCACCGCATGAAACTAATCTACAACAATTGCTCCATGAGACCATTGGGAGGCCTTGTTTAGCTAGGTTTTTTGACCAAAAAAACTCCTGAAGCATACTGTTCATCTTATCATACCTAGCCTTGCTAGGAGTCAAAAGATAAGAGAAGTAAACATGGAAGGGGGCTAAATTTTTTCTAGTAATCTGGATTTTAGCTGCTTGAGACATTTCTAGAAATTTCCAGTATTCCAATGTTTTGGCAAATTTTTCCATACACCAATCCCACATAGATTTGGATGAAATGTCAACACCAAAAGGAAAGCCCAAATACTTAGATATTTCTCCTCTTTGCACCCACTTCCATATTGTGGGTATCCAATCTGGCTTATCATCAAATCCAAATGGAATAATAGAGTTCTTAGATTCTTGGATTCTTTCACCAGAGGCCCTATAGAAGGTGTGAACTATCTCAAGGATGTTCACACTATTTTGTTGATATGCTAAAGAAAAAAGCATAGAATCATCTGCAAAGTGAGAATTGATAAGCTAGGAGCCATATGGAATGGGGATATATTTTATCCTTCCCTCCTTAATAGCAAATTCCAATAGATAACCAAGGGCATCAGCTGCAATTACAAATAGATAGGGTGCCAATGGACAGCCTTTCCTAACTGATATTTCCACAAGAATGTTGTTAGATAATTTTGTATTAATAACCACTCTTGCAGAAGCATTTGGAAAGAGGGAAGTTACCATATCGATGAATCTATTTCCAAAACCAATCCAGTAAAGCATATTGAAGATGAATGGCCACTCTAATTGATCATAAGCTTTATCAAAATCAAGCTTAAGGCAAAGTTCCTTGATCCCATGTGCTCGAGCCCACTCCATCCCTTCCCAAGTTGTAATAAGATTATCCAAAATGTATTGAACTTTAAGGAATTTTGTTTGCTCGGGGTGAACAATTTTTGTAGCCACTAGGAGGAGTCTTCTAGCCAGAGCCTTCACCAAAGTTTTATAAGAGAAATTTAGTAAAGTAATGGTATGCCAATCCACAAGCAAATCTGGCTTATATTTTTTGGGAATGAGCTTGATCAATCCTTGATTAGTGGCCTTCCCAAGGCCTCCAACAGTAATAACCTCCTCACACATATGCAAAAAATTAGCTCCTATAGTCTCCCACATGGTCTTAAAAAATTCACTCAAAATCCCATCAATGCCTGGGGATTTTTCATTTACCAAAGATAGGAGGGTAGAATTAAGTTCATCCTATGAAAGAGGTTTGTCTAGCAATGATCTATCTTCTTCAGATACTTTCTGAGATATGCACTATTTACAATATTCTCTAAAAAACTCAACTTCTATGTTGGGCCCTTCACTTTTGAAAAGGGCTACAAAATGCTCTTGGATGAAGGATGGGAGGTCCTCTAACGGAATTTGCAGGCCAGATATAGGATTTTTAATAACCTCTATCCTCTTTGATATATTCTTCTTCTTATTGGAATTAAAGAAATTTTTTTTTCTATCACCCTCACAAATCCACTGAAGATGTGCCCTGCTTTGTGCCCCATGGGCTTTATAGGCTTGGAGTTGCCTTAACTCTGTCTGTTTTTCACCCAACTACTTTTGAGAAGTGATGCTACTAATATTCTGACTAAGGTGGTGGCTGAGTTGGTCAACTTCTTGCTCCAATTCTTTCTCTTTTTTCCTATGAAGAGAGGCTAGGATTTTTCCAAAACCTCGAAGGTAATCCATTGTTCTTTTGATGGCTTCCTCCCACCACATAATCCACCCTCTCTCTCCTAAGGTCCTTGGCAAGAGATTCCACACTTTATTGATTCCATTAACACAATATTTGCGCTTGAGCAAGGAAGTTTTTAACTTGAAAAGTAAACTATTTTTGGGTTTCCTTATGGGGGCACGCCCAATACTCAAGGTAATGGGGAGATTATCTAAAGTTACCACTGAATAGTTTGGATGAGATAAATCATTTTGGAGTGTATCAATATTTTTTGCTACATATAAGCAAACCAATATTTTCATTCTAAGAGCATCCCCACATCATGCATTGCTCCAAGTAAACCAAGCCCCATGATTTTTAGCACTCTTGTTCCAATTGGGATCATAAAGATTCCAGGCCCTTCTAAACCTAGACCATGATCTAGCCTCTTTTGGTTGTTTGAGTGGAGTTCCACCCCCCAATATGTCTCCATCCCACTCTATAATAGTGAAGTCCCCTCCTATATCCAATATGCATCAAGAAAAGTGAATCACATCCAATCCCAGATGCCTGCCCTTCCAACTACATCATCGGGTGCATAAACAGCTGTAATACCCAATTTTCTGCCACCAAACATTATTGTAAACCACACTACTCTATGCATTAGATCCTCTCCTGATAATAAAATAGAGTCCCACAACTCTTGAGAGAGGCATAGGATAGCCCTACATCCCTTCTTCATGACTCATACACAAGGCCCCTCAAACCCCCCATAGGGTCTTAAGGGCATTTTTTAGTCTGAAACCTAAAATTTTGACTTCTTGCAATAGTAAAATTTGTGATAAAAATCTCTTGATGACTTTTCGAACAGTAAAATGCAGCTCTCACAGCGTGATTCCATGCACATTCCAATACATGATTCTTGCAGACATCAATCTTACATATTATCAGCTAAAGCACCATAGGCATTACGAATGGGTATAGATTACATATAATCACGTAGTGTACCTGTTCCCTTAGACTGACCTGTGGTTGAGGAGGTATTGTTGGAGTAATATTGGTGGGCTTATGGCTCCATTCCTTACCTCCTAGGTGTTGTTCTTTCAGTACACCTTTATAAGGAGGGGGAGAGGCATCCCATGATGAATTGTGCCTATTTTTCTTATTATTTTGGGTTACCCAACCCTCGTCGATTGTTTCATGAGTATTTTGCTCCATAGGAGCCTCAAAAGTTGGATGGGGATGAAGGGAGATGTGGGTAACTACCAAGTTAGAAGCTTGGGGCACTAAATGAGTATGTAAAGAGGTTACATAATGAGAACTAGAAGGTTGTAAAGGATGAACATGAGGTACTTTTTTGCTTGAATTTTGAGTAATAGTAGCAAGAGTACTAGTAGGCTAGTTTTGTTGTTTGGGAGGTCTCACCGGATAATTTTTAATCATATGTCCTTGTTGTGTATAGTAGAAACATGAGTTTAGTAAGTAGAGATAATTAATCTGTTGTTCAAATTGGATACCAGCGGATCTGAATAAGATCTTACTCGAGAGGTCATTTGAGACATCAATCTCAACCAAGATGCAAGGGTGGGAGCACATGAAGTGTAATAGCTCGAATGGAAGAAATTATGGACTTCCAAACCTAACAAAAATTTGAGGTAAATACTTTGTGCATGCCAGGTTTAATAAAGGAAGTTCAATCCAAAGGGGTATTTCATGTTTGACACATTCTCAGGGTCAAATTGGAATGCCAATGTTGAAGAAAGACCAGTTGACTAGAAATCATCCAAGTGTCGAGTCTTAGGTCTTTTAAGCAAGAGTCTTTGGAGGTGAAAGTGATAGAAACAAAGGATTGACCAAGGTTATGGTGAGAGGCAATCATCCAACCCTTGGATTCCCATACTTTGACAAACCATCGATTGAGCTCTTCATCAGGGGGGATTCTTTTGGAAAAAAATAAAACAACAATTCGCTCTTCTAATTATTTTATTTCTTTAGTAAAATCATCTTGTAATTCAAACTCAAAGGTACCTGACTCTTTTTCTTTCTGATTTTCTTGTTCATAACTTTTATTTTCTCCTACATGTCCAGCTTTGAGGATTCCCTCTTTTGGTACATGTTGGTCACCACCTCCTTGTTTGAATCCTCCAGGTTCATGGACTAAGGGTACACGGTCACCATTATTTTGTCTTATGTTGGAATGAAGGTCCTCCAGTTGAGTTGTTGGGGATGCTTTAGAATTGCTACCATTGAAATTCAGGTTGTGGAGCAAGGGCGTAATAGGAGCTAGCATTAGCTCCCCCCTAAAACTTGGTACTGAATCTGGTGGGGGAGCTTGAATGGGAACGTGGGTTACTACCTTTGGAAATATCACTTCTATCATGTTCCTCTCCTAAAGTTGCACTATTTTGCATATCACAGTAGCGATATGGCTCATATATGGAAGAAAATCCACAACCAGGACTAAAGACTCCCTCAAGCCTCAAATGATCATCCTCCCATTCTAGTTGTTGGGTTGATTTCTTCCTAAATTTAAATAAAGGGTCTGCTAACATGTTGCTGAAATATGAAATGAAGAGCTCCTCATCCTATGACATATACTCTCTATGGGGGTGAGATATAGAACTAGAATTTTGTGGTCCATGCTCATTCTCTTTATTTTTGAGTGAAATTGTTTGAATCCCATTAAAACTAGCATGCGATGCATCTTCTAAAGAGAAAAATCCTTATTCAACTATTGTTTCAGACTCTTTGGCATGAAATGACAATGTTGCAGTCTCTGTCCTGGGTAAATGGTCACCTACAAAACCCAACGATGAAGTTCCATCACTTGACAAATATCTTGGAGAGATACTGTTCACATCAATCTCCATGTTGCACCCCTTAGAGAGCCCTCTTTCTGCACAAAAAAAAAAACCTAGCTTCTCCAAATAACTATTGTTTTTTTGAAAGTTAATGCAAGTAGCCGTGAAAAAATATATTCATATTATTTTCCATTATCTCCACTCCATCCATGTTTAGAAACCCTCATATTTTTATACAAGTTAATGGGTCCCCGTTTTGTGGAGCATTGAATGCGTTTTAAACCAAGTCAATTTGTGAAAAGTAGATGTAGAGATATTGTGACCTTTTGTTGAAAAGAGTAGTGTTGACCACACCGACCAGGGAAAATTTATCATTTTCATTAGTTGCAATTTCTTGATAATTTTACCTTCCAAAGGGTGTTTATCCTATTGACTAGCGAAACTGACGTAAAATAGTTGGTTGAGTTTTTCCATCATTTTTAGGACCTACTTTGCATTGCTCCTATGTTATCGCAATATCGTGACAATTTCCATTAGTTAGTTTTTTTTTTTGTTAGAATAAATCTTTGTTCTCTTAAGTTCTACTAGGATAGTCTTACTTGAGTTACCACTCTTCCATGAGTCAGGTGAACCCTCAGTTTAGAATAATTTATATTTATTGAGTTGTAATCCAACGACTCACATTGATCAACTTTGCTATTTATACAAAGTTGATCTCATGGAATAATCAATCAGTTTTTAAAGCTTCACTCCAATACTTGTGATGTCTTGCACAACTATTTCTTTGGAATAGAATATTGTTTCTCAATTATTCTAACATGGTACCAGAGCTAGGATAGTTTATCTACAAAAATTCAAGTTTTTTGAAGCTCTTGTTTTACAACTGGTTCACTTTTTTTTAAAACATCATCACTCTATTTTTTAGAAAATAAATTGTATTCAATAGTGGAAAAAAGAAGCTTCATATATAACATTTTATTTTCTACTCTTTGAGCCCATTTTTTTTTTATTCTTGAAGCAATACAGATGTGAGAGCCTGTTCCCTGCTAGGAAAAAAATTTTTTGGCATTAAGAGAGTTGTTTTAAAAAAAAGGAAACATGCCTAGGATGCTCCATTTAATAAAAAAAAATTAAGAGCCACGTTTGTTTTTATGCCATTGGTTTTGCAACGTTGGCCCTTTAAAGCCACATTCACTTTATCATTCACTTTATAACATTGGTTTTGCAACGTTGGCCCTTTAAAATCCACGTGCACTGTTCTACAATGTTGGCCCTTTAAAAGCCACTTGCTCTTCAAGTGACCAATATAATGTATAGTGTTTACGTTCATTATTGTTGGTTTTATAGGGCACTCCACGATACTTCAATCGGAGTTATTGCCTCCTCTCAAATCACAGCCAACGCATTAATGCAGCGCCACTACATATCAGGGAATAGAGCCAGTTAAAATAAATCGATGCAGTAGACCACTCATGGACCACACCAAAGTTCGGATCAAGCCAATTTTGAGCTTCATTTTAGTTCAAAATAGACGTTAGTTCAGTTCAATTCATCCTCATTTCCACTGGTGGATCGAACTAACATTAACTCTCCTCCTCAAGGATCGTTGTCTCTGCAACTATTATATAAAATTAGGCCTCCATCAAACGATTCATCATTGGCATCTTCTATTTTCTTTGACGTGTTGGTGTCTCCCTTTTACCGAGTGATAGAGGCACTTTGGTGCCGTAGTTTTTGCTCCCTTATGATCTTTGCTCCAAATTACCACAAGCTACGTACTCTTCGAAAGCGTTCCTCATTGTGCCCATTAGTCTTTTGTACTTTTTTTGTAGCTGCGATGATTATTTTATTACCCGTAGCTATCTGAGAGTCCATCGCTGGAGTAATCATGGAAGTGAAGTTACACCAGGTTAAAGTAGATCAAACGCGGTAGCACATGCTCATTTCCATGGCACATGCTGATTACTAAGAAGCCTCGCTGAACTCACCATTGTCTTCACTGGAAATTATTTGGGCTCGCTAGCACTGAGAAGTGTTTGACTTCGTCAGCCCATTATTTGCATCTCTAATAACATTTATTTTTTTTATGTACGCATTCTGTTTATGGTGTCTATTTCTTTAGGATCTTCATTGTGCGTCGTAATTTGATTGAAGATGTGGTTTATTTGAATGCAATATTTGGATGCTCAAGTCTTGGGTCAGCAACACCAATAGCATCATGATCGTCATTGTATTTCAAGGCACAGCTATTACGTCAGTGAAACAACTTTCTTCCAGTGTAAATAGCCTATCAGGGCTGGAAATAGAATTTATAAGGCTCTCATATTTACACCTTATTTATAAGGTGGTATTGTTATTCTTCTATGAAGAAATGTTGTAAAATTACATCAAATTTTGACTCCTCTCACTATTCTCTAGATCATGTTCCATAAAGGCTCTCATAGAACGAAGTCCAATTGTAATTCCATAAATACAATTTTTTGGGGTTTTTTTTTGTGTTTCTTCTTGCACCTGTTTGCTGCCTTGGATCAAGGGGGTGTATTTTTTTTGGTGCCTCATAGTTGCAATCCTTTTTTGTAAATTTCTACATTCAAGAGGGTATTTCCTACTGTTGCATATTTTTTTTGTGAGCAGTTATTAGAGGACAAATTGCTTGTTCAATCCTTTTTCTATGGCACTCTCTTGGCCATTTGATGTTTGTTGCATGCACCTCCTTCCTGGAGAATTTTTCTACAAGTTATAATTGCAACCACTCTTTAAATAACATCATACAAGCAAGTAAACATACTCAAAAAATTCTCATAGGCCTAGATCCTTTATAATTGTTTGTGTTCCATGTATCATTTTTCTCATTAACTTATAGTTTCCCTCATGTAAGGGCGGGTCATTGAGAAGATTTGGTATAAAGGTTTAGCAAATTATTCTTACTTCAAATTGCCTATGTTCCACGTATCACTCTCCTCATTTACTTATAGTTTCCCTCATGTAAGGGCGGGTAAATTGAAGAGTTCGGTATAATGGTCTGGCTTTTGCTTCCTTCATTCAACATGGGTTCCTACAGGTACATCATTATCTTCTCTAAAAAATCTTGCAGTTAAAGGGGGGAATATTAGTTCACTGTAGTATTTTCTTTGGAAAAATGAATACAATTGACCCACTCACCCCTCATAACTACCACACATGGAAACCTAAAATATTAAATCTCATTTCTCAAAAAGGGCTCACACACTTGCTAGAAGAGAAGTAGCCTGAATTTGAAAAGGAATATGAAATATTTGTTCATAAATGGAAGATGTATGAAACAATGGGTATTATAAGCACAAATGTAAATGAAATCTTATGGTTTCACATTTTAGAATGTAAAACTCCATTTGAGATTTGGTAGAAACTAAAGAACTTGTTTGGTAAAGTGGATCAAATAATGTCAATGCAACTAGAGGCAGAGTTAACAGCATTATCTCCTGAAGACTTCAATAATATTGTTGACTTTCTCACCAAATTTAAAGAAGTCCTCACACAATTAAAAGGCAGTGGCAAGAATAAAATAGAATAATAATGCATCTATCTTATTCTTTCTAAGTTAAATGGAGTATTTCAAATCTTTGCAACCACTTTTTTGTCTACAAAATATGCTCTTGGTACAAGTTTTAAAATACCCTCTTTAGAGGAGTTTTATGATAGGATAACTAGAGAGGATATGAAACTTGCAAAATATGAGATCTCTCCCTCTTCCTCAAAAGCATTAGTAGCATCCACTAAAGAAAAATTCAAAAATAAATAAAGAGGCCCTATAACTTGTAAAAGGATGGTCATTCTATGAAAAAATGTTGGAAAATACTCCAATAACTAGAGGCAGCAAGGATCCTTCTAGGAGCTCTGGCAATTTTTTTCTCTGAACTAGTGTTTCTAGAACTTCAAAAAATCTAGGGAATCAGTTGGATTGTAGAAGTGCTTTCGGGGTACGGTGGATCTGAAGGCTAGATTGGTGTCCCAGGAGGGTCCAATGGGGACTTCTCCGGCTCCTTTTCCAGGGAGTAGCAGCTCATACGCAGATTTGTTTAAAGAAAAATATCCTCCAAAAAATGACAAAGCTCAAAAAATGGCATATAAAATGCTCTTCACGGCTACTGGGAATAGGTCGACAACACATCGTGTGAATGGATGTTTTCTACAGGTCGAAACCAGGCCAAAAATTATCATCGAGCCAAGTATGGTTGAAGAATCAGTCATTTACAGAGCTAATCACGATTTAATCTACAAGTTCATGGGTATACGTCCTTCCCTAATTTTTTTGCACTCTTGGATCCACCAAAACTGGGAGCCTCACGATGAGTATTCATTGTGGTTTATTAGCAATGGATATTTTATTGTTAGCTTTTCATCTTTGGCCGATAGAAATAGGGCTTTCGAGTCAGAGAAGAAAAATCATGGCCCAACAGGGCTATTTTTTCAACCATGGAGAGTGGGATTCGATCCCCGAGTTGAACCTACTGCTGTCCCAGTATGGATCCGACTATATGCTCTTCCAATGGAATTCTGGAGTGAGCAGGTGTTGGCAAGGATTGGCAATTCTATTGGAAGACATCTGGGTGTTGCCAGAGACACAATTGAAGGGAGCATGGTGGTGTATTTGTTGTGGTTGATCCACAACACACCCCAAAATTGGGGACCCACCTTTTTGCAGGCTCACAGGGAAGGATCTCAGTGACCCAGATGCCAGAATTGAAAAAAAAGAGAGAAAATGCACAAGTGTAGAAAGGGGTCGCGAAATCGCGACAGGTAGCGAAATCGCGACATGTCGCGAAATCGCGACCGAAACCGGAAAATTGTCGCGAAATCGCGACATGTCGAAAAATCACGGTCAGCGCGGTCAACGGCAACAAAACAGAAAAACTGTCACGAAATCGCGACGTGTCGGTGACCAGGAGGAAAAAAGTGTCGCAAAATCGCGACGTGTCGGTGACCAGGAGGAAAAAGGTGTCGCGAAATCGCGACGTGTCGGTGACCAGGATGAAAAGGATGTCGCGAAATCGCGACATGTCGCTGAGGAGAAAAGAAAAGGTGTCACGAAATCGCGACATGCTGTTGGGAAGAAAATAAATGATGTCACGAAATCGCGACGTGTTTTGCCGAAGCGTACGGGTGATGAAAAGTGTCACGATTTCGCGACGTGTTTTGGAAAGGTGTACGGAAGGAAAAAGCGGTCGCGATATCGCGACAGGAAACAGATAAAGGACTCGATGAGGAAAGACGTCGCGATTTCGTGACCGATTGCAGCAAAGGTGTACGGACGGAAAAATGGTCACGATTTCGCGACGTGTTTTGACAAAGCGTACGGAACAAAAAAATGGTCGCGATTTCGCGACGTGTTTCGGGGAAGCGTACGGAAAGAAAAGGCGGTAGCGATATCGCGACAGAAAGCTGCATGAAGGTCCGAGGGGGAAAAACGTCGCGATATCGCGACAGGTTTTGCCAAGACGTACGGATGATGAAAGGTGTCACGATTTCACGACGCATTTTGGCAAAGTTGTACGGTGCATGGAAGATGTCACGAAATCGTGACGGAAATGAAAATCAGGCTCGAAGCAGAGAAGCGGTAGCGATATCGCGACGGTTTGTCGAAAGAGGGCAAGAGGATGATAATGGTCGCGATGTCGCGACGTAAAGTTGCCAAGGAGGCCCGACAGAGAAACGGTAGCGATTTCGCTACGCCTTACGGAAAGAAGACTCAAAGTTCAAAACGGTAGCGATATCGCTACAAATTTCGCGAAGGCATGCTCAAAGTCAAAGTGGTAGCGATATCGCTACCATTTCATGAAAAGGAAGCTCGAGGCCAAAACGGTAGCGATATCGCTACGAAAAGCCGTTGGACGCGTACGGATGAGAAAGACGTCGCGATATCGCGACATGTCGCGATTTCGCGACCGGGAAGGTGAACAGGCGGACTTGCAGCTTTGTCGGGTTCTTTCACAGAAAAGCGTTACAGCAGGCACAGAAAATGCATGACACGTGGCATGCAGGTGTCAAACTTGCAGAGGCGTTACATGCAGAGATGAATTTCGGAGCGTTTCCAAATTTGAGCGTGAATCAAAGCGGAAAAAGCAGGAATTTGAAGGGTCGCCCACAGGAAGAGGAAATGAAGCGACGGAGGAAATCGAAGAGCCATAACAATGCTATAAAGCCGGAAATGCAAATTGAAGATGGGTTGGAAATTGCCGAATACGGAGTTGCAGAGACGAAAGCTTTGTGCTATTCTGGGCCCGTACTTGGGCAATTTCCTTCTTTTTGTTCTGGGATTTTCTTTTGCACTGGAACATTTTTGAATGTAATCGAGATATCATTTAAATACAAATACAGAGAGTTGGCATCTTATTGGATGAGAAAGAAGGAGTAACTTTTGCATGCATGATTTAATGTTTATATTTCCCTTCCAGATTTCTTAGGTTTTTAGGTGAAGTTAATGCAAGATCTCTTGGTTGCTTCATGCGAATGCCTATTTTCTGGAATTACCACAGAAACCCTCGAGACTCGCACCTGGCCTATTTGGATTGTGTGGATGTGCAGGTTCATTAGGTTAGGTTGCATGTAGAAAGCCTCAGTATCTTCGGTTTCATCAGATTAATGACAGCTTTCTGACTGTAATCTATTTTTATTGTTACTTTTGTTTACTTTTGGTCTTTGCTTTTCAAACCCATATTTTATTTTCAGCAGTTTAATTACTGTGTTTGAATAAATCACTGAAAATCCATCAAAATTTAAGGTTTAAACAGATTTTATTCATTTGGAGTCCATTGAAAGTTCAAAATTAATAAACCACAGTGCCCCTTGTTAACATCCACTTGCAAACCCTAAGGTGTTCTTGGCATTTCATTTTAAACAAAGATCCTTGATAATCAATAATTAGCATAATAAGAACCTTGGAGAAATCGTTTTTCTTTGCAAGCAGAGGATTTAGGACTCGGATCCTACAGGAGAGTGTGTTTTCACAATCGGGTTAAAACACCACTCAACAGATTGGCGCTAGAAGGAGGGCCGAATCGGTTTATCTATTTCAATTTTTATATCTGAATATTTTGTTTTTGATTTAATTCTGAAATTATTTACGGCTAAACTGCAACACTGTTTTTGCGTTTGTTGCAGGTTTTCTTCGAACTAGCCGAGGGTTTCCTCAGGCAGGCTGGACCCACCACGCCGTATTGCGACCAGGTCTCAAACAACCGGAGAAACCATTTTTCACGACCTTACTGGTACTCCCAAGGGTAAAGTCAAGCAAGTCGTAAGCACTCCAGTAGCAAAAGGCCTGTTTTCTCCAGGAACGTCGAGTGGACCTACGCCAGTAATATCCGTTGCCCCTAGTGTGCCTATAGTTTGTAACATTTCTTCTGCTATTGTAGGTCTGTCTACATCAATTCTGAGTCAAATGGCTCAAGCTCAAGCAGCTCCTTGGTATGGAGCTAACAATACTCCTTTGAATATTGTCGGGGATATCCATGAAATCCCCAAGAACATTGAAATATTTCTTGCCTAAATACAAGCCGATGGCCTAAGAACAGCAGGAAGAACATATCCAAGCCTATAGAGATGTTTTAATTAGGCCGCAAGTTCAGCATGAAGATGTAGCCCCGCAGACTTTTCCCCATGAGCTTGGATCCAATAGCATATGAATGGTATATATGCTTGCCAACTGGTTCAATCACCTCTTGGACACAAATGGAAAATGCATTTGTCAATCAATTTAGGTCGCCCTTATATCCTGCAACTATTTACAATCAGCTTATTACATGCAAACGGGGCCAAGGGGAACCAATCCGAATGTTTAATCAGAGATTCCAAAAGAACTATAACAGAGCAATTAGACATTTTGTCATCGATCCTCGCAGTAGCTTTGCAGATATATTTTGGGGCATTGGACCCCATGACAGCCATGTTTGCAAGGCGTAATCCTCATGTCACCACGCTGGCTTTGGCCTATAATGAAGCCATGACTATTGAGCAAGCAGCTTGACACCGCAAGGCTACGGGTTTACCCGGATGCCCATGTTGGGACAAGGTGCTCCATATGGTCAAGTTCCCCATGCAAATCAACTCATGGCACCACAAATGCCAAGTATGAACGCCTTCCCATATCAGCAGCCGTATCCACCAGCACCCGCATATGCACCCATTCCAATCCAACCAATCACAGCCATTCCACCTGTTCCTGCATTTTTGCAGAATAGTCAATCAACTACGCAGAAACTAGTCAAGTCAATCCTCAAGCCATAGTTCCTGTTCTGAATCCAATCCCAATTCAAGGTATCAATCCATATGGGAATCCAATTCCTCATAACCCCACCCAAATGTGGAATCAAGACCCCATCAATTATGCAAATCCAATGGGGGTTAATAACAATGTGGTTCCACCGAAGGATGTCCTTTCGAAAGTCGAAGAGCTCAAGAAACTAGTACATAAACTAAGTAATGACAGGGTTCAACAATAGAAGCATGACTCCCGTGCCCCTCACCCAAGTCAGAATTTTAACAATAGAGGGAGGCACCGGAACACTAAGCCAAACAATGGGGGAGTTCCTGCTCCCATTGCTAATCAATTAGATGCTTCTGCAGGCCCTAGCCAATCCAATTCTCTTTTGAATCTTTCAGATTTGGCATGGGAAAGAGGGTGCAGGTTACATAACACAAAAGAACACAATGAGAGGAATTGTCCTGAGATTGCTAGATACACTCATTGTCTTCAGGCACAAGTTGATGATTTGGAACTGGTATCAAATGAGGATCCATCGTATCGAGAAGATGAAAATATTATGGTGATGGAAATAGGATATCACCAAGAGGGTGAGAGCGAGGAGGAAGAAGACGAAGTTTTGGAACAGGAGGTGCAAGCTTTTCGAGATTTTAGAAAGGGGACTCATGGGTACCATTTGAGGAGTAAGTCTAAAGCCCCTAAAACCTCATCAACACCTCCAAACAGCTTCTATTCTTCCTCCGTATACAAAGGCAAGTAACAACCCTCCCCCTCCACTCGTAAGAGAAATGTCTAATGACGTCCGTAAGACAACCAAATTAGAGAAACCAAATTATGACGTAGTGGAGGATATGAAGAAGTCCAAATCTAGCCTTTCATTCCCGGACGCAGCCTAAATTGCCCGGTCAAAAGGAGGCATTGATAAGAGCTTTGAACTCACCCGATCCGATGTGGAAGGAAAAAAGAGCCGAATCCCATCCGATTTTGCGAAAGGAGAGAAGGGATGTCCCGCCATTCTTATTAACTCGAGAATTGCGGGTAAGAACTTGCATAACTCGTTTGGTAGACACAGGAGCCACGAGCAACCTCATGCCTACGGAGATATGTCAAATGCCGGGTCTACAACCGGTTTCATCCAAATGCACGGTCTTGCAATTGGACCGTTCATAGGTAAATGTAGTAGGGACCTTATATGATGTCAAGATTCAATTAAATTCTGAACCCAGTGGTCCAAGCAGGTTGTAGACATTTTGGTGGTTAACATCCCAAGTAGGTATGGAATGTTACTTGCGAGAGATTGGATGAAAACGCTGAATGGCTATTTTGCAACAGATCGCTCGCATATGTGGCTGCCATGGAAGGGCATTGCTAACCAAATCAGAGTGGAAAACGAACCGAGGCTTAAGGAGATTATAACAGATTTTAACAAGCCGAATGAGGTTCAGCTTTTCTCGAGCCGCACCTAGGGGTCTATGCTCTTGATGTTGAGAAAGTCGTTGATGAACTTAAAGAAGAAGTGTGTCATGGTGGTTCTTCTGAGGAAAAGGATCACACGTGGTTGCTCAAGTTTGATGGATCAAAATCTAGACAGGGAGCAGGAGCTGGAGTCGAGCTCACTGGTCCAGGAGGTAAACCATTATTGGCTGCCTACAGACTGCAATTCCCTTGCACAAACAATGTGGCGTAATACGAAGCATTGATCTACGGTTTACGTCTAGCATTGAGCAAACATGTTAAATGCTTGAAGGTTTTGGGAGATTTCGAGTTGGTTGTCAAGCAAATCAAAGGACAATATACATGCCGCGACAAAATACTGAGCCTTTATAGGACTAGGGTTATGGACCTCATGGAGGAGTTTGATGCATTCAACATAGCCCTTATTTCTAGGAGAGGGAATCGAATAGCAGACTCTCTTGCAGTCACCGCAGGCATGTTAAACCCGGTGGATATAAAAAGATGTAAAAAGTTTTCCATTGATCTGGTTCCTTGTCCATCAATACCTGATAATGTGAAGAATTTCCAGTGTTTTTGAGTGTGACAGCACATCTTCAAGTTTGTCACAAACTCGGGTATTTTTGAAAATCAAGTGATCGATGAGGAACAAAGGTGGCAGGATGAAACAGAAGAAAGTGAAACTGCGTATCAATCCAACAAAATTCCTAAAGACGTGGTTTCATTAGAAAAGATGTTCGACATGGAATGCAAGAACAAGAAAAGAAAAGGAGTCCCGCTCCCCAAAGATGCATGCGATTCAATTAATCTGGGAGTGCAGACAATCCAAAGGAGGTGTACATAGCAAAGGCATGTACAGAGGAAGAAAGGAGCAATATAATACAGGGCTTTGAAGCATTACATAGATTGTATTGCTTGGAACTACAATGAGTCGAAGACTTACAACCAGAACATTATCACGCATACCATACCTTTGAAGCCAGACTCCAAGCCTTTTAGGCAAAGACAACGAGTTGTTAACCCGCTATTGGAGCCTTTGATCGAAAAGGAGGTTAAAATATTGTTGGAGGCGAAAATCATTTTTCCCGTTAGGCACTCAACCTGGGTGGCTAACCTCGTTCCAATGAGAAAAAAGAGTGGAGAGATTAGGTCGTGCATAGATTTTCGAAATCTTAATAAAGCCTCCCAAAAAGATAATTATCCATTGCCATCAATCGATGAAATCTTGCAAATGGTAAATGGATCAGAAATGATGTCCTTTCTCGATGGATATTCTGGGTACAACCAAGTTCTTATACATCCAGATGACAGGATGAAAACAGCCTTCACTACCAAGTGGGGGACATTTGCATATAAGAGAATGCCGTTCGGACTGTTAAACGCTGGTGCAACTTTTCAACGCGCCATGGATTACGCATTCAAAGGACTAATAGGCAAATGCATCATCGTGTATGTGGATGATATCCCAGTTTTCTCGAAGAAGAGAGAGGATCATGTTAAAGACTTAAAGAAGGTGCTTCAAAGGTGCATGGAACATGGAATTTCATTAAATCCCAAGAAATGCATTTTTGGAGTGACAGAAGGGAAACCGCTAGGTCACATTATTTCAAAGGAGGGAATATCCATCGACCCGTAAAGGATACAAGCTATCCAAGACCTACCTCTCCCGAGCAAGAAAAAGAATTGAGGTCTTTCTTTGGGCAAGTCAATTTTGTGAGGAATTTCATTTCTAGCTTTGCCGAGATAGCTAAACCTCTAAACCAGATGCTCAAGAAAGATGTGGACGTAAGGTGGAACGAGGAAAGTAAAGTGGCTTTCCAGAATATCAAAGACGCCATTTCCAAAGCCCCGGTCTTGATAAGCCCAGACTATTCCAAGCCTTTTTACATTTATGCTTTTGCATCGGAGCACTCCTTGGCGAGTGTATTAACCCAAAAAGGCGAAGATAATGCCGAAAAGCCCATTGCGTTTTTAAGTGCCCCCTAAAAGATGCCCAATTAAGGTATTCAATCCTTGATAAGCAAATGTATGCACTTTTTAAAACTGTAAAAAAATTTAGGCATTACATCGTACACAGCAGAATTATTGCCATTGTGCCCGATTCTGCTGTCAAGACCATGTTTTTACAAAATGAACTAGGTGAAAAGAGAGGAAAGTGGATTGCAACCATCCAAGAATTTGATCTCGAAATCCAACCAATGAAACTAGTTCGAGGACAAGGACTGGCAAAGGCGATCGCAGAAAATGATCCGCAAATAACAAGTCAATGCTCAAATACGTAATACATGGCTAAGGAGGACTCGGTATGTTGATATTGTGCAATTTTTATTGACTGGTAAGTGCCCTTCTAATTTGAATTCAACACAAAGGAGAGCTTTAAGGCTTAAATCTATTAACTATCTGATAAAGTCTGGTGTGCTTTACAGGAAAAATCATGAAGGTATCTACCTGAGATGCTTGAGCAAAGACGAAGCCGCCAGTGGTGTTGCAAGAATTTCATGGCAAGCATGGAACCGGTCATGGTGCAGCCAATGCTACAAGACACCAAATCCTGCGAGCAGGATATTACCGGCCTCATATATTCAAAGATGCACATGCTCATGTGCGATCTTGTCACATCCGTCAAGTGGCTGCAAATAGAGAAAGAAATGCAGCCATGCCGTTGCAACTCGTAGTCGAAATGAGACCGTTTGCACAGTGGGGACTGGATTTTATCTGGGTTATTAACCCAAATTCTTCTGACTCTCACAAATTTATTTTGACAGCTACAGACTACTGTACAAGGTGGACATAAGCGATTCCCACTAAACATGCCACCACAGACGTTGTGATTAAATTCCTTGAGGATCAAATTATCACAAGATATGGAATGCCCGATTCTATTGTCATGACAATGGTAAAGCTTTCATTTCCACACAATTTGCAGAGTGGGCATATGATAATAAAGTGAGCTTAAAGTTTGCATCCAATTACTATCCTCAAGGAAATGGGTTGGCCGAATCTTCAAATAAGAATTTGTTGAATACTATTAAGAAGTTGTTGGAAAAGAATCCTCGGACTGGCATAGTCAATTAAAGTTTGCCCTGTGGGCAGATAGGACCAGAGTGAAAGAAGCTATAGGGAATACTCCTTATCATTTGGTCTATGGGCAAGACCCGATATTTCCAGCAAATTTGGAGTTGCAGACCTTACATTTCATACAAGAGTACATGGGGACAGATGATCAAGTTGAAGCTAGATTGAGCCGGTTATTGCACCTGGATGAAAAGAGAGAAGAAGCCATGAATCACATGAACAAACACCAGGAAGTCATCAAGAGATGGTTTGATAGAAGGGCCAAAGTTAAATCATTCAGAATTTCAGATTTGGTGTTACTATGGGACAAAAGACATGAGGAAAAAGGAAACCATCAAAAGTTTGATTGTCTCCGGTTAGGCCCATATCGGATTTCAGAAATTCTTGGGAAGAACACCTTCAGTGCTAAAAACCTTAGAAGGGAAATATTTCATGCTGCCGGTTAATGGGCAGATTCTAAAGCATTATTTTAGCCCTTAGGTTGTGAGACTTTGATATTATTCTTTTGGTGTTGGTGAAGGATTTTCAGATTTTGTTTTTATTGTTTAGGATTGTTAGTTTAGTTAGGATTTTGATTATGGATTTGATTTCAATTGACATGTGTGTTAATTTAAAAAAAAAAAAATAGAAAATTGAGATGTCAACTTATGCTTAAGGATTAGGAGAATATGAAATATTGGAATTGTCTTGTAAAAGCTCCACAAATAGCATAAAACTTTTTTAAGTTATATTGTTTGACTTTGTGATATATGAAAGAATCAGCTTTGCATGACAAATCATTTCATTCACAATTCAAGAAGTAATGCATTCATATTCCATCTCACCTCACATACATTTCATTTTAGTTGCATATGCATCTTATGTACAAGCCATGAAAGTATGTCAAATCCTCTTAGGGTTGTGTTATAACATATATGTAAGTAGCTCCTAAGGTTGGAAACTGAGTCTTGAGATATCTAGAACCAAGCACGTCTCATAAATTAAAAAGGATCTTGAGCAAAATGATCAAAACCTAGCTTGGAGGAAAAGGTTGAGCGAAAGTGGTTTTCATGTCTATCCTATTATGCAACATGATCCTAAAACAGTGGTTTTGACCACTTCCATAGAACTTAAAGCCCACATGGAGTAGTAAGGATAGGGTGTAAATTCTCATCTCGGTTGGTTGAGAATCTGATTCCCCAAAGCTCCTATGTCTCATTTCATAATTAGTCTTGGATTGTAAGGATCGTACTATTTGTCCTCTGCAAAGGATGGGTAGTCATCCCCAAGGTCTAAGTAATAAAATTAATATTTTCCATTCTCATCAGTCTTGGATTGTAAGGATCGTACTACTTGTCCTCTGCAAGGGATGGGTAGTCATCCCCAAGGTCCAAAGAAATGGAGATAAGTTTTGGATTGTGGGGTTAGATATGCCCATGCATGGCATCATGTCTTGCCTAAAAAGCAAGACCACTGATTGTCTAGAGGGTTAGACTAGCATGACCATTTCTTCCATAACTGGTTTAATTATTTTGCTTAAAGTGAGGTAATGAACTCTAAATCAGAATAGTAAGGATAAGGTTAAACTCTCATCTCGGTTGGGTGGGAGTCTGATTCCCCAAAGTTCTGATTTCACATTCACTTGCACATGGGTTCTAAATAGTAGGGACTCATAACCAACTTTGGGATACAATAAGGAAATGAACTTGTGGGTCCTAAGAGGGTTTGGCAATCTTGAATGCTTGTACATAATAGTAGAAGAATGATCATGCTTATTAGGAAAAGCAAAATCTCCTAGCTCATTCATTTAGGGTCACAAATCATTCACCATCCCATATATGCATTCATGCAAAACTGATAATGGAATGTTGATCAATTTCAAACGATAGGGAATGAAAACACATTGCACACACTGAGCTAATACTTGATGATTCCGATGATTCATGTACTTCTGATCTTTGGGCATTTGTTATTTTGCTTATGTGCTAACATGTATTTACGAGTTTGTGATATGTTTCAGGTTGGGTTCTTACTAAAATGCTCAAGAGCATTTGACAACAGAGTCGCCATTTGTTGTGGTTGATCCACAACACACCCCAAAATTGGGGACCCACCTTTTTGCAGGCTCACAGGGAAGGATCTCAATGACCCAGATGCCAGAATTGAAAAAAAAAAGAGAAAATGCACAAGTGTAGAAAGGGGTCACGAAATCGCGACAGGTAGCGAAATCGCGACATGTCGCGAAATCGCGACCGAAACCGGAAAATTGTCGCGAAATCGCGACATGTCGGAAAATCGCGGTCAGCGCGGTCAACGGCAACAAAAAAAAAAAAGTGTCGCGAAATCGCGACGTGTCGGTGACGGGAGGAAAAAGTGTCGCGAAATCGCGACGTGTCGGACCGGAGGAAAGTGCCGAAATCGCGACGTGTCGGTGACCAAGATGAAAAGGATGTCACGAAATCGCGACATGTCACTGAGGAGAAAAGAAAAGGTGTCGCGAAATCGCGACATGTCGTTGGGAAGAAAATAAATGATGTCGCGAAATCGCGACGTGTTTTGCCGAAGCGTACGGGTGATGAAAAGTGTCGCGATTTCGCGACGTGTTTTGGAAAGGTGTACGGAAGGAAAACGTCGCGATATCGCGACAGGAAACAGCTAAAGGACTCGATGAGGAAAGACGTCACGATTTCGCGACCGATTGCAGCAAAGGTGTACGGATGGAAAAATGGTCACGATTTCGCGACGTGTTTTGACAAACTGTACGGAATAGAAAAATGGTCGCGATTTCGCGACGTGTTTCGGGGAAGCGTACGGAAAGAAAAGGCGGTAGCGATATCGCGACAGAAAGCTGCATGAAGGTCCGAGGGGGAAAAACGTCGCGATATCGCGACAGGTTTTGCCAAGACGTACGGATGATGAAAGGTGTCACGATTTCGCGACGCATTTTGGCAAAGTTGTACGGTGCATGGAAGATGTCACGAAATCATGACGAAAATGAAAATCAGGCTCGAAGCAGAGAAGCGGTAGCGATATCGCGACGGTTTGTCGAAAGAGGGCAAGAGGATGATAATGGTCGCGATGTCGCGACGTAAAGTTGCCAAGGAGGCCCGACAGAGAAACGGTAGCGATTTCGCTACGCCTTACGGAAAGAAGACTCAAAGTTCAAAATGGTAGCGATATCGCTACAAATTCCGTGAAGGCATGCTCAAAGTCAAAGTGGTAGCGATATCGCTACCATTTCATGAAAAGGAAGCTCGAGGCCAAAATGGTAGCGATATCGCTACGAAAAGCCGTTGGACGCGTACGGATGAGAAAGACGTCGCGATATCGCGACATGTCGCGATTTCGCGACCGGGAAGGTGAACAGGCGGACTTGCAGTTTTGTCGGGTTCTTTCGTAGAAAAGCGTTACAGCAGGCACAGAAAATGCGTGACACGTGGCGTACAGGTGTCAAACTTGCAGAGGCGTTACATGCAGAGATGAATTTCGAAGCGTTTCCAAATTTGAGCGTGAATCAAAGCGGGAAAAAGCAGGAATTTGAAGGGTCGCCCACAGGAAGAGGAAATGAAGCGACGGAGGAAATCGAAGAGCCATAACAATGCTATAAAGCCAGAATTGCAAATTGAAGATGGGTTGGAAATTGCCGAATACGGAGTTGCAGAGACGAAAGCTTTGTGCTATTCTGGGCCCGTACTTGGGCAATTTCCTTCTTTTTGTTCTGGGATTTTCTTTTGCACCTGGAACATTTTTGAATGTAATCGAGATATCATTTAAATACAAATACCGAGAGTTGGCATCTTATTGGATGAGAAAGAAGGAGTAACTTTTGCATGCATGATTTAATGTTTATATTTCCCTTCCAGATTTCTTAGGTTTTTAGGTGAAGTTAATGCAAGATCTCTTGGTTGCTTCATGCGAATGCCTGTTTTCTGGAATTACCACATAAACCCTCGAGACTCGCACCTGGCCTATTTGGATTGTGTGGATGTGCAGGTTCATTAGGTTAGGTTGCATGTAGAAAGCCTCAGTATCTTCGGTTTCATCAGATTAATGACAACTTTTCTGACTGTAATCTATTTTTATTGTTACTTTTGTTTACTTTTGGTCTTTGCTTTTCAAACCCATATTTTATTTTCAGCAGTTTAATTACTGTGTTTGAATAAATCACTGAAAATCCATCAGAATTTAAGGTTTAAACAGATTTTATTCATTTAGAGTCCATTGAAAGTTCAAAATTAATAAACCACAGTGCCCCTTGTTAACATCCACTTGCAAACCCTAAGGTGTTCTTAGCATTTCATTTTAAACAGCATCCTTGATAATCAATAATTAGCATAATAAGAACCTTGGAGAAATCGTTTTTCTTTGCAAGCAGAGGATTTAGGACTCGGATCCTACAGGAGAGTGTGTTTTCACAATCGGGTTAAAACACCACTCAACACGGTGTATGCAAGAATATGTGTGGAGATGGATCTCAACCAGCCTTTTCCGATAGAGATAGAAATTGAATTGGCAGGACTCTCCTGGATTCAACAACTGGACTATGAGGCCCTACCCTTTAGATGTAGGGTTTGTCACAAACATGGACATTTGGCCCATTTTTGCCCTAATAATATGAATGCTAAAATGGAGGCCCCTTTAGGAATGCCAAACCTGCCTAAAGAGGATAAGGCAACACTTAATAAAGATTCTAATAGCATTGTTCAGGGCCAGGAAGCTCAGAGAGAGGGTTTTGAACAGCCCAGAAGAAAAAGACGGACAAAGAAAAAAGAGGGAAAGGAGCAATCCCATCTCAGACCTGCCAATAGGTATGAGATATTTAAGTCACTGGTTGATGAAGAGGAACAAGTTATGGAGGGCATGGAGGGTAATAAGGAAAATTCTAATATTCACGTGCAACTCCCCCTCTCATCTCCTCCCGTCATACAACAAGTAGTTGAACTCTGTGAGGTATCACATCCAGTGTGTTCGGGGGCTTTAGTAGTGCATAACCGGGAGCGAGACGGTATCTCAGGATGTCTGCATGGGAATAGCAGAGAAGAACAGGGAAAGGCCAACTTTGGGGATAACCCAGGTAGAAAAAAGATCAAAAAATAGCAATTCTCAGGGAGTAGGTAGAAGATCCAATAAGGAGTTGCTAGCAGTCCAAGGAGACAAACTGATCACGGGAGGATCGGTGAGGCCAATAGACTCTTATTGCTCCCAGGGTAACCAATGATTATACAATCATGGAATGTGAGGGGTTTAAATAGTAGAACCCATCAATATGTTGTTCGAAGACTTTTAGAGAATCGTAATACTGATTTTTTGCTTTTATAGGAGACTAAGATGTCATTAGATCTTATGTCCAAAACAGTCAACAAAATTTGGAGGGGTGCTGGTCATATGGATGTGGCTGCCCAAGGTGCCTCAGGGGGGATTGTTACTCTGTGGAACTCTCTTGAATGGTCTGCAATAGAACATCTTGCCTGGAGGGGTGTTCTCACTTCTCTTTTTAGGAATAATGTCACTACGGAACACGTTCTAATCACAAACTTTTATGGGTCTCAAAACCTAGATGGTCAGAGGCGGCAGTGGAAGGTTGTGCATAACATGCGAACCTCAAGGGAAGATCTAGACTGGATTATAGCGGGGGACTTTAACGCTAAATTATCTTCTAGAGATCAGGAAGGGGGAACACCATTTTTGGACCCAGGGGACCGTTTCATGATTTCCCAAGTCCAGGCTTTGCACTTAGTGGACATTAAATGTCCTGGCATTAACTACACTTGGACTAATAAAATGTGGGAGCCACATAGCAGGAAGGTTAAGCTAGATCATTTTCTGGTTTCAGAGGAGGCGTTTGTAAAATGGAATATAAATTTTTAGATTTTAGAAGGCCCAGTTTCAGATCATTGTCCCATTCTATTGGAAGGCGGGACTAGGATGGGGCAGCATCACAAACCTTTCAGATTTGAGAATTTTTGGCTTTAGAAAGAAGAACTTCGGGAGAAAATTCCATAGTGGTGGGAAGAAGGCCGCCCAACTTATGGGAGAGCAATGTTCAGAATCCACAAACAACTACAATATGTCAAAACTCAGTTGAAGTATTGGAGGCGTGCTAATAAAATAGACTTCCAGGCCCAAAGAGCTCCATTGGTGGCCAGATGGGATGAGGTCCAAAAATAGTTTAGAGAAGGAGTAATTATAGACCAGCTCAAAGCTGAGGATGATGCCCTACGTACAGCGGTTGAGGACATTGACAACCAGGAGGAGACCTATTGGAAGCAGAGAGCAAGAACCACCTGGTTATTAGAAGGGGACAGAAATACAAAATTCTTTCATCGGACTGCTTGTGCTCGAAGACAGATGAACAAGATGGAGGCCCTTCAAGATGAGAACGGTCATTCCTTTGATACACTTCCAGGTATGCATTCCCATGCTATGGATTATTTTTCTAAGCTTTTTAAGGAAAGTGTGGTACAAGATGTAGAGGCCCAAAATGAAGTTATTTCTGTCATACCTGCTGTTATTTTTGAGGATGAAAATCAGGCCCTCCTCAAACCCATTGATAGAGATGAATTGAAAACTATGGTCTTTGGAATGAGCACTGGTAAAACTCCAGGTCCAGACGGCTTCCCAATTGAGTTTTTTTAGGCTTTCTGGGACTACTTAGAGGAAGATGTAATGGTTGTTGTAGAAGAGTCCAGAGAAAATAAGAGAATGCTTAAAGCTATAAACCACACTTTCATTACCTTAATTCCAAAAGGGGAGGAGGGGGTTCATATTTCAGATTATAGGCCTATTGCCTTATGTAATGTGTTGTACAAAATAATCACAAAGGTAATGGTTGAGCGCCTAAAACCTCTTCTTCACAACATTGTCTCCTATGAGCAAGGGGGTTTTGTTGAGGGTCGACAGATTATGGATGGGGTTGTTGTGGCCCAGGAAGCAATCCATTCAATGCACACTTATGGTAATAAAGGGATGTTCATAAAACTGGACATGTCAAAGGCTTATGATAGGGTTGAATGGAGTTTCCTGGCTAAAATGATGGCAGCCTTTGGTTTCTCTCAGGACTGGATAGAGTGGGTCATGAGTTGTGTCTCTACCCCGACTTACTCTGTGCTAATCAAGGGCCTTCCTTCGCAACCATTTGGAGCTACTCGGGGACTGCGCCAGGGGGATCCATGTTCTCCTTATCTTTTTCTCATTTTGGTTGAAGGTCTTGGCAGACTTTTCTTGAGGAGAAGACAGCAAGGTAGATTATTGGGTATCAGGGTGGGTGACGAAGTTTTAACGCACCTGCAGTTTGTGGATGACACTTGGTTTGGTGGGAGTGGCCAGCTTCAGGGAAGCAAGAATGATTAGGGATACTCTTAATGTCTATCTCAGGGCTACTCAACAGGTCATTAATGACAAGAAATCCAAAGTGGTTTTTTTAATCCGGAGCAAAGGCTTCAGAACAGAATTTTAGAAATCCTGGGATTCACAAGGACTTCTCTCCCAGTGGTTTACTTGGGGGTCCCCTTGCACTTTAAGAAGCTAAAATTAGACACATGGAGGAATCTTCTGGAGTGTATCAAGGACAGAATTAATCACTTGGTCTCACAAGTGGTTAAGTTATGGTGGCAGATTAACGTTCTTACAGTCAGTCATTCAAGCCATGCCAATTTACAAATTCTCTATCTTGGCTGCCCCGATTACAATATGGAAAGAGTTGGACAGGATGGCTAGAAAGTTTTTATGGGAAGGAGCAAAGGGAGAGAGAAAGTGGGCCTTAGTGGGCTGGGACAAAGTTACCTAGCCCAAGGTTAAAGGAGGTCTAGGTTTGAGAAAATCTAAGCTGAATAATAAAGCTTTGGCTGGAAAGTTGTACTGGAGATGGATCTCCCAACCCACCTCCCTTTTTAGTAGAATCCTAACTAGAAAATACATGGGATAGGCCAACCCAAATGATGTAGCTCGCATCCCCTTGGATGGTACTTGGGTCCCTAGTTTGGCAGGCTCTCAAGTTAGGGTCTCAGGTTGTTAAAGACCGCTTATTTTGGAAAGTGGGAAGAGGGGAGAAGGCTCGTTTTTGGATAGATTCTTGGGATCAGTTCCCACCCATCATTGCTGAATTTCTAGAATTATAGCCAATAAAAGCAGCCATTGAAGCCAAGGGATGGATCCGTATTGAAAGTTATTTCACAACTACTCAGTTGGGGGAGTGTAAGTTTAAGCAGTTCAAGAAGTTGGATGAGTGGCCCATTTCAATCCCTCCGGATTTGACTCCCATCATGACTAAAATTTTGACAGAAATATTTCTTACAGGGGAGACGTGGAGGATGAATTAGCTTGGGGCTTTGGGAGTCTTGGCGTCTATACAGTAAAGGACGGATATGACAGCATTCTCCCAGAGCCCCCCCTCATACTTTTTAGGTTGAGGACTGGAGGAAAATATGGCACTCTAAAGGCTGGCCGAAAGTTAACTTTTTTGCCTGGCAGTGCATGCACAATGGAATCCTCACTTTTGATAATCTCAGATCAAAAGGTATCATCGGCCCTTCTCAATGTGTACTATGCTACAAGAGCGAGGAAACTGCTGACCATTTGTTGTTTGGTTGCCCTTTCACCTGACAGATTTGGCTGCGTTGGTTTGCATACTTTAAAATTCAAGTAAGTGGTGACCTGAACCGGATGAATATCTGGGCAAAATGGCAGAAAGGTAGATTCAAATCTAAAGCTCTTCGTATTGGTTGGGAGCTCGGTTTAAGCTTTATCTGGTGGCAAGTATGGCTGGAAAGAAATGCCAAAATTTTTAGAGAAACTTTTACTGCTCTAGACGGGGTTTGGCAGACCATTTGGAGCAAGGTTACCAA
This sequence comes from Wollemia nobilis, assembly GCA_028583015.1. Lineage (NCBI taxonomy): Eukaryota > Viridiplantae > Streptophyta > Pinopsida > Araucariales > Araucariaceae > Wollemia > Wollemia nobilis. The sequence goes on along the minus strand of JAQPPZ010016892.1, from coordinate 3,779,344 downwards.
AACTGTGGCTGTTCATGCTGAGGAGGAAGCTCAAATTGACATTGGAGCTATGGAAGAATGCGTTGAACTACAAGAGGGACAGGACAAAAATTGTTGGAAACCTCCCCCTGAAGGTTGGATTAAAATCAATACTGATGGAGCTGCAAAAGGCAATCCGGGTAGAGCCGAAATTGGAGTGGTGTGCCGGAACCATGTTGGGGTCTGTGCTCTATTGGGAATTGCAAGGCCTAGGAAGAACCACTAACAATGAAGCCGAAGCCATTGCCATCAAGTCTGCTTCTGTTTGGGCAGTGAAACATGGCCACCGCAGGATTATTCTTGAATCAGACTCGCAAATAATGGTTGGAGCTCTAGACTGCATGAGGAACTTTGATCTGAAAGCTTGGAGGTTGAGGGCTCTTGTTACCCAAATTAAATAATTATGGAAGGAATTGGAGGACGTGATCCCAGTTTATGCGAGTAGAGATTTGAACAAAGCGGCTGACTTTACGGCTAAGATGGGTGCGAAAAAGGAGGTTGGAGTTCAGTTGCACAGTGACATGGATATTGAGGATGAGGTGATTAGACAGGGTCTTGAAAGGTCCTTGAGCTAATGACCTTCGAAAAAATAGAGTACGATGGGGGACCCCATGGCGGCTAGTTTTTGGTTCACAAAAATTGGCTCCGGTGCAATTCTTCCTTTACTATTGTATGACTGTGTCCTCTCGGACCTCGGCTGGGAAGAGGCTCTTCCCACATTGTAATTGATCTATGTCTTAATACAAGTTTTTTTTTTTTTTTTTTTAAACTAGAGGCAGCAATGAAGGATCACAAAATAGATATTAATAAGTTGATAGTAAAAGCCTTAAATATCACCCAGGTGTTGTAGGTGAGTTGGAGAGGAGAGGGCAATCCTCCAAGGGAGGTCCCAGGTTCAAATCTCCACCCTACCAAAAAGCTGAATTGGGTATCTACAATCCAATTGATAATGTTGGTGCAAGTAGGGTCGGGTGTGACCTTCGGGTGACTTTGATGGTGTAGAACCCCTTGTTCGTGGTCTCTCAGACCAAGGCGGATCTGCAAGGGGTTTTTCGCTTAAAAAAAAAGCCTTAAATATTCAAGGCAAAGCTATAAAAACTTCATCAAAATATTGGGTTCTATATTTAGGGGCAACTCATCATATGACTTCCTCTCCTGAGTCATTCACTTCAATATCCTCAATCTCAACTTGTAGCATAGAATTTTGTGACTCATCATTTATATCGGTCAAAGGAAAAGGTGGCATATCCCTTCATGGTGGTTATATCAATAATATTCTCTATGTCCCAAATATAGCTACAAATATTCTCTCTATCTATTAGATTTGTACTTCTGCAAAAGGTAAAACAATTCTATTTTCACCAATAGGAGTTGAGATAAGAGACTTTCAAGAACCACACACTCTCATAGCAAAAGGAGATATTGATCATAACACTCGCCTATTTCACTTCCAAGGATTCTAAATCAAAATTTTAGATGGGGCCTCCTATTTTGTTGCACATGGAGATCTTGAAAGCAAAATTTGGCATGAAAGGTTTGGACATCTCAGTTATAGCTATCTAAAGGAGTTGAATACTCATGAAATGGTAACAGGGTTGCCAAAAGTCTCTTCTATTGATGGAGTATGTCCTGGATGTGCTCTTGGAAAGCAACATCAAGATCCTTTTCACCCAAGTGGTTCTCAAAGAGCCTCATCCCCTCTAGAGTTAATCCATAGTGACTTGATGGTCTTCCCCGAGCCTTATTTCAAAGGAGAAAAATATGCCTTAACCTTCATTGATGATTTTTCAAGAATAACTTGGGTCTAATTTCTAAAATACAAAAGTGATGTTCTATCCCACTTCAAAATCTTCAAGGCCTTAGTTGAAAATCAAGCCACTTGCAAAATCAAGAAAATTCATACAGATAATGGGGGGGAATACTTCAGTAATGAGTTCTCCATATTTCTCTCAACTCATGGCATAATTCATCAACATTCAATCTCCCATAATCCACAGAAAAATGGCATTGCAAAAAGGAAAAACATAACTTTAAAAGAAATGGCAAACTATATGCTCCACTCAAGAGATCTTCCAGCAGTTTTTTGGGTTGAGGCAATTAACTGTGCAAATTATATTCAAAATCGCACACCTCATAAAGCTCTTGGCCATTTTACTCTCGAGGAAGCATGGATTGGCTCAAAACCTGATGTCTCTTTTTTCAAAGTTTTTGGGTGTACTTCTTGGGCACATATCCCAAAGAAAAATAGGAAGGCTCTAGACAAAAAAAAGCAAGCAACTCATATTTGTTGGTTATTGTGAGGAAATGAAAGCCTATAGGCTCCTTGATCCCACAACTCATGAGGTATTTTTTCATAGAAATGTTCAATTTTATGAAACATTCCCTCATAAATATCCTCAATCATCTTCTTCCAACATTGATTCTCTTGAGCCATCTCCAATATTTGAGCCTCAATATAATGAAGATCCCATCCTTGAGATAGATGACCAAAATGAGGATCCTATACTTCAAACTCCAACTCAAAGTCCTGCCACACCCATTACTCCTTCCACAATGCCAAAATGGGCCCGCACCATTGTTCAAGAGGCCACTCCTTACATCCAAAATATTCCATCATCCAGATTAAGCAACTCTATGGGTTCTGGTCTTGTCTGTCAGTCCATTTCCATAGATCCTCAATCCTTCAAAGAAGCAAATGGTATAAAAGAATGGGATGATGCCATGGAGAATGAATTTTCTTCCTTAATCAAAAAAAAAACTTGGGATCTAGTCCCTCTACCTAAAGGAAGAAAATTGGTTCGCTGTAAATGGATTTACAGAACTAAGTATGGACTTGATGGAGAAATTGACAAACACAAAGCTCACTTGGTAGCTAAAGGTTTTTCACAAATTGAAGGTATTTATTATTCTAAAACCTTTGCACCTAGTTGTAAAAATGGATTCTATTAGGCTAGTACTTGCACTTGTTGCTTCCCAAAAATGGTCAGTTTTTCATATGGATGTTAAAAGTGCTTTCTTACATGGTGACTTAAAAGAGGAAATATTCATGGAAAAACCTACTGGATTTACTCAAGACTCCTCCCTTGTTTGTAGACTAAGGAAATATCTCTATGGTCTCAAACAAGCTCCTAGAGCTTGGTATGAAAAAATGGACTCCTTCCTTCTTTCCTCAAGATTTTCTCATTGTGATTCTGATGCAACAGTCTACATTTGGAGAGATGAAGATAATATCACCATACTTGTTCTCTATGTTGATGATCTACTACTCACTAGTAGTGCCATTTCTCACATCCAGACTATCAAAGACTCCCTTTCTAAGAAATTTGAGATGGTTGATTTGGGTTTAGCTCATTACTTCCTTGGGATTCAGATAACTCAAACAGATGTAAGAATTTCATTGTGTCAACAAAAATATACTCTAGACCTTCTTCAACGGTTTAAGATGACTGATTGTAAGCCTTCTTCCACACCTTTTCAGTCTGGAGTCACTCTAAGTACTTCCTACAAATCCCCTCTATGTGATGCTACCCTCTACAGACAGCTTATAGGAAGTCTATTATACCTCACTCATACTCGCCCAGATATTTCATATGTTGTTGGCTTAATATCTAGATTCTCACATCAACCTCATTTTAGCCATTGGCAAGCAACAAAAAGAATCCTCTACTACTTATAAGGAACTACTCACTTTGGGCTCTTATATGAGGGAGGATCCATGGATATCATTGGTTACATAGATTCTAATTGGGCAGGTTCAGTTGAAGATAGATGTTCCACCTTTGGCTATGTTTTTTGTCTTGGTTCTTCACCTATTGCTTGGTCATGCAAAAAACAACAAGCAGTAGCATTATCATCTACAAAGGCAAAATATAGGGCAACAGTTTTGGCCAGTCAGGAAGCTCTTTGGCTTCGTTATATACTAAGGGAATTTGGTTTTTTCCATGACCAACCCATTACCCTTTGGTGTGACAATCAAAGCACAATTCATATTGCCCACAATCTAGTTGAGCATTAATGCACCAAGCACATTGAGATTCACATGCACTTCATTCGAAAGCATATTCAGCAAGGGGATCTAAACTTGGAGTACATTCCCATAGAAAATCAAATTGTAGACATCTTCACCAAATCCTTTCCTTCTCCGTATTACATTCAATTATGAGAGAAACTTGGGGTTAGGTAGTTGCATTAGAAGGGTGCACAAAGGTTTTCACCTCTCTCTTCTTCTTATTGTTCTTTTTCTTCTTGGAAGATGGTTTTTTCCCATGTGGTTTTTTTCACCATCTCTCCTATATGTAAGTACATTGTACATGAGTACCTAATAAGGCCATATTTTTGGGACTCATTTTTTTTGTGTTCAATAGAGGACAATCTTCGCCATCCAAAGACATGCCTCTTTTTTTTCTTCTTCTCTTCTTCTTCTTCTTCTTGAAAGATGGTTTTTTCCCATGTGGTTTTTTTACCATCTCTTCTATTAGTAAATTCATTGTACATGAGTACCTCATCAGGCCTTATTTTCGGGACTCATCTCCTATTGTTACATTCACCCCTAGTATCACTTAAGGGGGGGTGTTAGAATAAATCTTTGTTCTCTTAAGTTCTACTAGGATAGTCTTACTTGAGTTACCACTCTTCCATGAGTCAGGTGAACTCTCAGTTTAGACTAGTTCAGATTTGTTGAGTTGTTGTAATCCAACGACTCACATTGATCAACTTTACTATTTATAGTTGTACAAGACATCACAAGTATTGGAGTGAATATTTAAGAACTGATTGATTATTCCATGGGATCAACTTTACTATTTATACAAAGTTGATCCCATGGAATAATCAATCAGTTCTTAAATATTCACTCCAATACTTGTGATGTCTTGTACAACTATTTCTTTAGAATAGTATATTACATCTCAATTATTCTAACATTTTTTACTCTTCTGAGATACTCTAAATTCGATATTTTGATGTGCCTTCAAATTGGTATCAGAGCTAGTACCAAATTCATGGATGATAAGAAGCACGGCTTGTGGAGGTAATGTTTTATAGTTGCAAATCCCACAGTTTAATGGCAAAAATTATGATTACTAGAGCATTCAAATGAAAATTTTATTTGGGTCTCAAGAGCTATGGAACTTGGTGCAAAGTGATTACCCAGAACTAGAAGATGCAGAAGCATTGGTCGTTATCTCCCAAGTAGATTCATATTAGTTGAAGGATAATCAAAAGAAGGATCAGAATGCATTATTTTATATAATGTAGGTAGTTGAGGAGATGATTTTCCCAAGAATTGCAACAACAAAATTAAAGGAGACATGGAAAATCTTAGCCAAATCCTACCAGGGCACTAGCAAAGTGAAGTTGGTAAAGTTGCAGATATTGAGAAGGGAATTTGAAAATCTTCATATGAGTAAATTAGAGTCCATGAGCAACTTCTTTACCCAGACTATGGGTATCATCAATCAGATGAATATGAATAGTGAGACTATATTGAGAACCAAAGGATAGTAGGGAAAATTCTAAGAAGTCTGCCAGTAATGTTTGACCCAATGGTAATAGTGATTAAAGAGTCAAGGGACTTGATAATCCTTTTTGTTGATGAGCTCATGGGTTCTATGCAAACACATGAGTAGATACTGAATAGATCATCTTAGTCCTCATTGAAGCAAGCCTTCAAAATGCAGGTCTTATTTTGAGACAATAGCAAAAGAGATGAATCCCACTAGAACGCCTCAAGTTCTCAAGGAGGAAGAGGACAGAGCAACAGAGGTAAGCGTGGAAGAGTCCACAAGAGAGGAGGAAGGTCAAACTCCAATGAAGGAAAGATTGGCTACAATTTTCATCAAGCCAAATGAAGAGGCAACGACAAAAATCAGCAAGGAGGATAAAATTAGAGGTATGATAAATATAAAATTCAATGTTATTACTACAAGAAATTTGGTCATTTTAGTTATGAGTGTAGAAAGAAGTTGGTCAAGGATAATAAACAACAAGCCCACTACACAAATGAAAATGAAATTTAGAAAGTAGAGATGTGTGTGGGAATATGTTGTTAACTTGTAGTACTGATGAAGAGAGCCAAAGGAATACTTGGTATCTCGACAGTGGGTGTAGTAACCACATGTCTGAAAATAGAGATATGTTTTCACACCTTGATGAAACCATAAAATTTGAGGTAAAAATGGGAAACAACAACAAGGTACCTATAATGGGCAAAGGGAATATCATTATTCACACCAAGCATGGTGAAATAAAGAGCATATTTGATGTGTACTATGTGCTTGGGTTGAAACATAATCTACTAAGTGTTTTATAACTTGTGTAGAATGAGCACACTAGGTAGTTTAAAAATGAAGCCTATATCATTTGGGACAAAGAGAATGGGATCGTAGCAATAGTGTCTATGACAAAGAACAAAATGTTTTCCCTGCAGATTCAAAATGAACTACTACTTTCATTTAGTGGAGTTGTAAAAGATGCTACCTGGTTGTGGCATCTCAGATTCGGTCACCTGAGTTTTAGTGGCCTGAACTTGCTGCATAAGAAACATATGGTGAAGGGTTTACCCCTTATAGAGAAACCCAATCAAGTTTGTGAAGGTTGTCTAATCGATAATCAACACAGGGATGTATTTCCTACGAGACAATCTTGGAGAGCTTCACAGTCATTAGATCTGGTATATTTGAATATTTACGGACCTATGCAGACCAACACATTTACTGGTAATAAATATTTTATGACTTTCATAGATGATTTCAGTCGGAGGACATGGGTATATCCCATCAAACAAAAGTCAAAAGCTTTTGGTAAATTCAAGGAGTTCAAGGCTTTGGTTGAAAAACAAAGTGGCTATTATGTGAAGACTCTCATAATAGATGGAGGAGGTGAGTACATATCCAATGAATTCCATAATTTTTGCAAATAAAATAGAATTAAAATGCAGTTCACAGCTAGATACACACAACAACATAATGGTGTTGTAGAGAGGAAGAACAAAACAATAATGGATATGGCAAGGATCATGTTAAAGGCAAAAGGTTTGCCAAATGAGTTTTGGGCAGAAGTCGCATGTTGTGAAATTAATTTGTTGAACAAATGTCCCACCAAAAGTGTGAAGGACAAAATTCCTCAATAAATTTGGAGCAACCAGAAGCCCAGAGTGGCTCATTTAAGAGTTTTTGAGTGCATTACATATGGACATGTTCCAGGTGAGAAGAGAAATAATTTGGATGATAAAACAAATAAATGCATCTTCACTAGGTATATTGAAGAATCAAAGGCTTACAGGTTGTATAACCCTGTCATAAGGAAACTAGTTATAAGTCGTGATGTGAAGTTCTTGGAAGATGAAGCATGGAATTGGAAATCCAAGATTGGTCATCTAGAGCCAACAATTATTGAATTTGAGGATTTGGAAGGAGACAGAGTGCATCCGCCTGTAGCCTCAAGTAGCACTATTGGTGCTAGCAACAACATTGCTTCATCATCATAGTCACCTCCACTTGCAAGAAGAATCTCCAACTTGAAGACACCATCAAAGATAAGGAGCTTGCAAGACATATATGAGGTAACTAGAACTAAAATAGATGAAGAACATTCTGATTTTGCTTTATTTTCTAAGTGTGATCCAATTACATTTGAAGAAGCAATTCAGAATAGAAAGTGGGTGAAAGCTATGGATGATGAGATAGAAGCCATAGAGAAAAATTAGACCTGGAAATTAATGGATCTTCCAGCAGGGAAGAAGACCATTGGAGTAAAATGGGTATACAAAACTAAGTTTAATGCCCAAGGTGAAGTTGAAAGGTATAAGGCTATATTAGTTTCCAAAGACTACAAGCAGAACTCAGGGATTGACTTTCATGAGGTATATGCACTTGTAGCAAGACTTGACACAATCAGAATGATTCTGGCATTGGCAACCCAGAAAAGCTGGAATGTTTACCAGATGGATGTTAAGTATACCTTCTTGAATGGAGTGTTTGCGGAAGAGGTCTACATAGACCAACCTCTCGGCTATGAGCTAGAGGGGCAAGAAGGTAAAGTCCTCAAACTAAAGAAAGCCTTGTATGGGTTGAAGCAAGCACTCAGGGCTTGGTACAACCAGATTGATGCATACTTTCAAGAGAATGAGTTCATCAAATGCCCATATGAGTACACTCTCTACATGAAGACAAATGCAGAGAGGGAGATGATGATAGTCTACTTTTATATAAATGATCTGATTTACACTGACAATAGCAATGTGTTATTTGAACAGTTCAGAACAACCATGAAGGAGTTAGAGATGACGGACTTATGCCTGATGAAATACTATTTTGGGAATGAATTTACTCAATCTGAGGATGGTATTTTCATCTCTCAGGGTAAGTATGCAAAATATGTCTTCAAGAGTTTCAATATGGAGGACAGCAAATTGCAATAGGCCTAAAATTGAGCAAAACTGATTGCAGCAAAAGTGTTGATCCAACTTTCTGTAAAAGGTTAGTTTTTAGCCTTATGTATTTAACTACAACGAGACCAGACTTGATGTTTACAGTGAGTTTAACAAGTAGGTTTATGGAGTCACCAAAGGACACTCACTAGCAAGCAGGCAAAAGGATTTTGTGCTATGTCAATGGAACCAGAAACCATGGAATCTATTATGCAAAAAGACCAACTTGAACTTGTTGGCTACACATATAGCGATTGAGTTGGCAGTATATATGATAGGAAGAGCACTTCCGGTTATGCATTCCATCTTGGATTGAGTGCAGTGTCATGGTCATCAAAGAAGCAACCAATTGTTGCACTATCAACTGCTGAGGCAGAGTATGTTGCCACCACTTCAATCGCATGCTAGGTGGTTTGTCTCAGACAAATTTTGGGGGAGCTCAACCATCCATCAAAATGGGCAACAACTATATTTTGTGACAACAACTCAGCCATAGCACTGTCAAAGGATCCAGTGTTTCATGGTAGAACCAAGCATATTGACATCCGGTACCATTTCATCAGAGAGCTGGTGAAATTTAATGAAATTAAGTTACTGTTTTGCAGGTCCAAAGAGCAGGTTGAAGATTTTTTCACAAAACCTTTGAATAAGGAAGACTTCAATAGGCTGAGAGAAATGCTCGGTGCCAAGGTTTTAATGAAATCTAGTTTAAAGGAGGGTGTTAGGAAATTAAACCAAATTTGACACTGTCTGACAGAATTTAATCTTCTGCATTATTCGTCGGATCCTAATATATTTGAATTAATTATCGGTTGTTCACGATTAATTGCAATTGTGCGACAAGTCATCCGACGTTGTATTTTGCATTTAAGTCATGTTAGAGTATTGGTGATTTTTTCTCGCTTTTGCCCTCCAACTCCAGCTATATATATCAGAGTCACTGGTATTTTTCAGTTAATCAGAAGAACAAAGGAGAAAATCCAATGGGAACTTCGAAGTACAGGGAGTTGAAGCCACAACCTTCAGACACTCCTGTGTATGTTTATCCTGTAATATCGTACTCTAAGTTGCAGAAGTATCCAAGTTTTTGAGTAAGAAGCTTTTGATAAAAGATTTTATATAACCCTCTAAAACTAAAACTGCAGCAATAATTTATTTTGATCAATATATGAAATATCTTATTAAGCATTTGGTTTAATTCTAGTTTCTGCATGTATTTATGAAAGTTAATGTAAATAATCGTGGAAAAATATATTCATATTATTTCTCATTATCTCCACTCCATCCGTGTTTAGAAACCCTCGTATTTTTATACAAGTTAATGGGTCCCCGTTTTGTGGAGCATTGAATGCGTTTTAAACCAAGTCAATTTGTGAAAAGTTAATACAGTTGCGTGGTTTCTCCTTCGCTATAGTGTGATGAACTGTAAATATAAAACTTTCCAATAAGTTTCGGATCAACCGTATATGAGTAAACACGTAAACCCCTTTGTGTTGCAATTATAATGTCGATAGATATTCAAGAGCATTACGAAGGAAACCGGTAGTGGTGTCCATTGTGAAGGAAAGTACAACAAAAAAAAAAAAAGAGCAAAAAGATACAAAGACAAATTCAGAATACTGTCATTACTACTTTACAGCACATCAATGGAGAAAATCATATAGATATCTCATCAGAATAGAATAAACACAACACAGGATTCTGCATTTCAATACTTAAAAGAATATTCCAACACCGAAAGTGATTACCAAAGTGTGAAGAACTCTCATGATGATTATGGACTCGGACAAACTCACTTTCATTCTTATTATTGCAATAAGAATAAGAATATACTATCCTGCTATGTTCAATTACACAATGATTCTTCTATGACCCCCATTCCTTTTTCAGTAACTTTAAAGATGAAGCTTGGTATTTCTTTTATTCTTGTCCTTTAGACGACCGATCACCTTATATAGACAATACACAATTTGTTCATATAATAAACCGTTTGTCAGAGGGATCTCAGCTGAATGTACGTAGAGACACCATTAATGGTATTTATTTGAGTTGTTTAATTGTCGAGAATTTGGAGTTTTGAACAGAAGTTTAAAGTTTGAATTTTGTTAAAGTAGAATTACAAGTATTTATTATTGAGATTCTAAAAAAAATATCTTAAATGTTGAATAAAACTATGAAAATAAATAATATTAAATTGATAATATTTGGAGATACGAGGGATCCATTTTCTAGAGATGTATGGATTTTTGACTTTTTAGAAGCGTTGTGAGGTTAGACTAATGGATTTGTCTACTTAGAGTTTCATTTTCTGAAGATCTGTGAATTTGTATGTTGGAGACCCTTCAAAGATATGAATGTAAGAGACTGATAATGAATGTAAATTTGTACAGTTTGAAACAAGGTAGTTCAATGTGTAGTTCAATGTTTTGAATGTCATATAGTCTTTGGAGATAAGGCTTTTTGGTTTTAGTGGATGGGGAGGGTGCTTCTCAAGGATCTTTTATAATTAAAATAGTTAACAATTAATTAAAATTAAATATAGAAAATATTTTTTTTTTAAATATATCTTGATTTAAGGTCTTAGGATCATTGTTTTGTGTAGGAGGGTTTCATTTCTAGAATTCTAATCTATTGTTTATAACATAGGTAAAGGATTCTATGTTTTTCTTTATCTTTTTTCCTTCTCTTTGCTTGTTGGATTAGACTCTTATTTCTTAGACTTTTAAGAAGTGTGAGTGGGGATAATGAGAGAGAGGGGTTGTGCCTTTAGGATTCTCTTCACATCCCTCTTAAGAGCTTAGTCCTTTCTATTTCCTAAGAGGAACACTTGCTTTTATTTTTGGAAAACATTTACAATTCTATTTTAAAACTTGTCTATCATATATTTGAAAATTAAACTAGTTTTATATTTTGGATTTATAATTTATTATATTATTAGTTGTGGAGAAAAGTTATTAATAGTTTAAGTTAACAAGTGTGAGTTGGTAGTAACCTTCATATTTTTCTTATTTTATAAAGTAAGTGTTATGAATGCAAATAGGAAGCAAAGTGAGAAGACTACTTGTTGTTTGAGATATTAAGAGAATTTCACAAATCAAAGGATCCATATGAAGGAAATCTAGGTGACATGGTAGGAAAGTCATTTTTGAAATTCCTTATTGGAAGTAAGGGTGCCCTAGCTAGAAGGATGCCCTAGTTGGAAGTATGGATGTGTTAGTTAGAAAAAAGAGAAAATTTTAATTTATGGCAAACCTTGTCGAAGTAGAAAATACTACACCAAAAGAGATTATCAAGGATGAGATGATGGAACATGATATAATGGTTCTTAAAAGCAGAGGGTTAATATGTAAGTTACATGAATACTAGCCAGGTTTTTTTGGAGATTCAAATTTGGATCAAGCAAAAGTTGGGACTGAATTTGAATTACTCTAGGATTTTTCTTCTAAAAGGATTTTTCCTCATTTTCTTCTACATTTAAGAAATAACGAATTAAATAATGGATGGTGGCTCTTTGTTTAGGTTCAAAGATGATTTATATTTAGGACTACGGAGTGAGAATAATTTTCTAGAGACAAAGACTATTAAAAGGATTTTGATGTGGCTTAGGCTTTTGTACTTTCGTATTAATTCATAAATAAGGGGGTTTTTAAAGAATATTGGTAATATTCTATGAGAGTTCATTTAGGAGGGACAAACTAAGAAGGAAAGAACACATTTTGTTTGCACTTGAATATGTGTTGGTATGGATATTTTAAAATCTTAATCACACTCCATTAGGATTAAATATGAATCAATATAATGGGATCAACAAGTGGATTATGAAAATATTGCATTTTGATGTTTCAATGTTATAATACTAGACACATTACACAAGATTGAAACTAAAAATTACCAAGAAAGAAATAGAAAATTTGGGCATAAGACAAACTTCAATATGAAATAAGGATATCATATTATAGTACAATTTGGGTTAAACAAAAAAATTCCACTTGTAAAAAGTGGCAAAAAATACCTCTCAACATCATCAAATGGAAAAGGCCATTATAGTTCACTCGATTCAACCAGTAGAACAAAATATGATGCACTGGATGAGGAAGTTCAATGCACAATTTTAAATCTAGGAGTTAAATTTGTGAATGAAAATTGGAAGAAAAATTTTAAATCAAATGATATAAAGAAGGTTAAGGTTGATTTAGGTAAAACATCTTCATTTTCCTCAAGTAGCATAAAATCCTCTCATTGTAATAAAAATGAAAGTAATATAAAGTATATTTGTTGCACCTTAGGGTTTCAAGAGAAGCATGCTAAATAAATGCATATGGAGGATATCCATAGAAATTTAGGGTTACCAAGGAAGCATAAGGAAGTAATTACTATAGAGGATCTTCCTTGTACTTTAGGGTTCCTAGGGATAAATATGAAAGTGTTTATGAGGTTATTCCTTGCATTTTGGATTCCTTAGGGAGGGATAAAGCTTTAGAATATAGTTCTCATTGTGAATAATATGAAAAAATATAATAGAATGATGAAGATGAAAGTGCTAGTGGGAATTGAAAAAATAAAGGATATTGATTTGGAAAGCCAAATAAAAATATTATAGTTGGTAATAAGAAGTGTATCTAAGCCCACTAATAAAATAAAAGGTGATAATGAAAATCATATTATGGAATATTAGGGGTATGAATAAAACCCCTAAAGGAAGAGTAATTAAGGAATTAATTGGTTGATATAGTCCTGATTTTATTTTAATATAAAAAATAAAATTAAATAATGATGAATGCAAGGAAGATGGGGGGGTTGTTTTGCAAATCCTTCTATAGAAGCTTTAGGCGATATTACAACAATATGAGACAAATGCAAATGGGATGGATAATTGTTAGAAGAAAAATTAATTGGGTTGTTGGATTATTTTGTAGGAAAGAAAAAACATCAAAATTAGGGTTATAAATATATATGCTTTAGCTATAGTTACTCCACATAATACCTTAGCATTTTTTGCTAAAAACTTTAATGATTCATAACTATGATCTATGGATTCTTAGGGGTGACTTCAACATAGTTCTATATATTTGGAAAATAATGGTGGTACTCCTAGATGATCTAAATCAATACAATATTTCGATTCATTTGTTAATTCAAATGGGATTTGGGATCCTATTCTTTGAATTTTTCAATATACATGGTATAATATATGCATTAGGGAAACTCATATAGCAGAAAGATTAGATAAATTATTGTTACCTGATGAGCCACAGAATTGCTCATTTTTGTACTCTTTTTCCCATAATGTGCGGTATATTTTCTTGTAGATATAAATATTTTATGAAAAATATATATATAATTAACAGTTTATTTTGCATGTTCTATAATATTTGTCTTTAAGTGTAATTTTCATAGATTTGGTGGAAATTGTTGCATTTTGGTATGTTTTCATCGAGGTCCCACTTGGACCTGGCACTTGCAATTTTATGAAGGAAAAACATTTACGAAATATCGATGAAGAGGTATGAAGTCAGGCACCCAAATTCCTTTGAAGCACCTGAATTTCGTTTGAAAATTAACTGTTAGGCACCTGCTTCCCGTTAGGTACCTGCTTCTCGTAAAGCACCTATTTTCGTTAGGCGCCTACTTCCCGTTAGGCGTCTACTTCTCATTAGGCACCTACTTCCTGACTTCTTCAGATGTGTCGTATGATTTCCACTAACACCAAACTATAACACGACTCTATGGTCGAAAGAACAGAGCGAAACTTTAGCAACCAACATGAAAAGAATTCTAGCATTGAAACCGGATATGGGACAACATCAAAGATGACTCGCCACCCATTTTCCAGCTACTATGTAAAATGATTTATATAAATCGGGCAAATAAATATCAGATGTATTCTAGAAATAGAATACGTTGAAATATCATGATATATTGTTTGATTCCTTTAATTAAGTAAGCAGTTGTAACATCGAATCATTTTCTAATTTATTCTGATAATTATAACAGGGTTGACTACATTTCTTATAAATTTGCAAGTCACTCCTAAAGAAGGCCCCCCCAGAATTTTCTTGTAATTTTATTCTGAAGTAGGGAAAAATGGTGCACCTAATTATGAATAACAATATGTGTATCTATCCTCTATAGCTTATGAGCATCAAACGGAAGCATGCATGTAAAAATGGAAGCAAAACCAAACAACAAGGTATGAAATAAAGCGAGTATCCTTCTTATTAATTTGGTGGATCAGATCCAAGGTTACACAGCAGTCCCCTTGAGGGCTCAAAGGTGATACAATTGTTACAAATTTTGGGTGCCCAAGGATCAAATCCTTCAAGAAATCCGGGTGCACATCCAGTGTCCTTCCTCGTACCCACAATCGAGGTGGGCGGGCCAATGTCACCGCTGCTTGTATATTTGATATTTGATGTCTTGTATTCCTTCCCAATGCCTTCTAGGAACCTACACCTGCACACAAGGAAGCCAAAAGGGTCAAATAGCAAGTGCGTGTGATGGAAAACATGCAATCCCCACAGGCACCAAAAGACTAGTAAAGGGCATATATATTAAAAACATATCAAATCAACTCAGAATGACTTGAAATTTTATGGAGATGTTAAATAGGAGGTTTTGAAGGGATATCACCAAAAAAATATCTGAAATTGCATCCGTAGGCCCCTCGATTTTGCACCGCCCATCTGCAACCTACGAAGACCAAGACAAGCAATTCCCACCCCTAAACATGTCCAAAACACATGAAACTTGGAAAGAATACATAAATAAACATTTTAAGACTACCCATGTGGTTATATTTTCAAAATGAGGTGCATATCCATCTGCATGCACCTAGGGTGCCCGGATGGGCCCTACGAACCTGCAAAAACTTCAAAATGCGATATCTCGGCCAATATAACTCCAAATTGCATGAAATTTGAACTGTAGCATCCTATGATAGTCTAGAATAAGCCTAAAAAAATAGTAAAGAAATTGTGCACAGATTTCTCCTCATCCCAGGGGGACGGTGGTGACTGCAACTAATTGGAGGGCACCCTGGGGTGGGATACCCACCAATTCTGCATACCTTTTGCTACCAATCCCACTGGGGAATGGTCCTAAACACTCTAAGGGGTATTTTCATCAAATTTGGTGAAGAAATTCACCCGGATGGTAAAGTTATGCCCAAAATACCCTCTTGAAGTCACCCGGTAACCTCCTTCGCTAAGAAGAGATTTCGAGGGAAAGAGAGCACAATAAAGTGAGGGGAAATCTCGACAGCACTCCATTGCATATCCTAGAACTCCTCTCTATATGTTTTTTGTGTGGACCTTGTATCCATTTTATAGCCCAAAGGGGCTTATGTGCAAAAAGGCATGCAAGGGCATGCATGGCAGGAGGCGCCATTTGTCAAAAGGGAGGCATGCACTGGATGTGGAAGAGAATCTCCATTTTTGGCCTCCATTATGAAGCATGTCATAAGGATGCAGTGCCCTCTAACCCGCATGCTTCAATTGGTGGGGTAAATGGCAGTTTTTGGGTGCCATTTGTCCCAGATTTGACTTTTTCTTGGTCAAACTTGCTCACCGTCCCACCCTGGGACGATGGCTCACCACCATCCCAGGGTGGGATGGTGGGAATCTGCCACCATCCCAGGGTGGGACGGTGGTGAATTTTGGGCCAAAACCTCCCAAAATTGGGCCAGAAGCCTCCAAAACCTCTCTCGGAGTGGCTAGAACCACTGTGTGCCTTCTGAGGGCTGCCCAAGGGGCCATATGGTGTCAATTTAGTCATTGTTTGTGGATGCCTAATCGGATTGACCATATTTTAGTGTCTATAGATGCCCCTTTTTGAGATGCGTTGTGTGCAGCACAACGCTGAGCAAAAATAGATGACTAAAATGTTCAATGATTAAGGTTACTCGATAACCTAACCAACTTTAGATGCCCCAATCATGGAAAGAGCATGCGTTCTTGAATCCTCGCTTCTGACTCAGTAAAGACATTGGTCTTGGTTTCTCTTCAGCTTCCAGGTATGCTCAGGGGACTTATAACCCTAGGCGTTAGAGAAAACCAAGTATTTTGGTAACTTTTGAGGTTACCAACAGGCAGGTTCATCTGCACTGTTATGTGCTTAATTGAGATATTTGCTTGTTTTCTGCCCCAAGCAGGGGCATGATTGTCTTTGTCAAAGATTCATTGGATGAATGCAACTTGCATGATTGAGTGTTTAATTGTTGATTTTTTATTATGAATTTGTTAAGCATGACTACCCCCTCAAGCGATGAGTCGATGAGGGAATGACCAGTGAGAAAAGCGACGAGTCGCTTGACCCAGATGACGTTTGTTAAGGTTGCCTTCAGTTGTTCTCATTGAAAAATGGCACAGTTTTGAAAGGATTTGGATGATGCTATGGAGATTTCATGGAAGCAAAGAGTTGAAAACCTCCTTCCCGTGGGGCGGTCTAGCCATAATGGCCTTCTTGGGGAGTGAAGTAGTAACTTGTCCATGCATCCATGAGAAGTTTGCATTCCATCTTGACCCTGAATGAATTCCATCATATTTGACTTGTTTTGGTGGGTGTTGAACCCTTTTCTTTGGCTTTTGTGTTGTTTTGTTGTTTTTTTTTTGTTTTTGATTAATATATATGTATGTATACTTGACCAATGGGCTTATTGGATGCCATTGGGGCATTTTGAGTGACCAAAGGGTTTAGGGATACCTTTGGGGCTTGTTTGGGTTGAGCAAAGGGTTTATGGAGACCTTTGGGGCTTTTTGAGTTGACCAAAGGGTTTATGGATACCTTTGGGGCTTTTTGGGTGACCAAAGGGTTTATGGATACCTTTGGGGATTTTGGGTGACCAAAGGTTAGATACTTGGGTTTTGTGTTGAAAAGGTAGGATATTTGGGTTTAAAGGTAGGATATTTGGGAAAAGGGTTTATGGATACCTTTGGGTTGACAAAGGGTTTATGGATATTTGGGTTTTTGAATATTTAGGATATTTTGGGTTGACCAAAGGGTTTATGGATACCTTTGGGGCTTTTTGAGGCTCTTTCGACTCTTTTTGGATTTTTGGATGTTTAGCATTGTGAGGTCTAAGGACCCACTTTATTGTAGCCTACGGGCATTTTTGGAAACTATGATGTATTTTTTTGCCCCATATATATATGAGATTTTGTTATGGTCATCATGTGTCTCCCTTATTTCTTTATGAGATGGATGCAATGTATGCATTTGCTTCTAGATGTGTTGGATGCTTATTATGTATGCATATGGATGCTTTTGTGATATGATGGAATGGTGATAAACATATATCATGTATGCATGTGTATTTGCTTTGATTTGATGCTATCTATATGCATGGATGCACAGTGAGATGAAATATGGGGTGATTGAAAAACATGGATTGTGGCTAATGATTTGACATACTATGTGAACACTATAGACTGTACAAAATACATTAACGCTCTTTGTTTTTGCTTTTTTTTTTTTGTAATGGAAATGTGAAACCATTATTGCGATGTAAAAAATGGAGTAAATGATATGACATGTTTAAAGAATGTAGGTGAGGTTTTTAGGAGACTCAAACACTCTAGCTGATGTGATCAAAGGTTGTATACTGACTATGCAAGACTTTTTGACAAGGTATGAATCTGCTAGGATGACCAAGGTACGTCATATCCCTGTGTGTGCAAGTGAGTTCATTCCTGTGAAATGCATAAAGATACCACCATTGCTAGATAGGCTATCCACCAAACCTGGAATGAGGATCACCCTATGAATGTCACAATCCTAGGTTCTGTACTTAGTAGGACTAGACCACTAGGCAATCTAGGTTACAAAAGCTAGCTCGTCCACATGCAAACATTGGTCTGCACACATGCACGAGGCTAATGTGATAGACATATCATCATGCGGGAGGCTACCGCCATTGCTAGGTAGGCTATCCACCAAACTTGTAATGAGGATCACCTAAATGGTTTGTCAAATGCTGAGAATTCTAGGGATTCAAGCTCAAGCTCCCTTCTTTTCTTCAATTTTATTGGGATACTTGCTCATGGGTAGTGATGATAATCACTATTTTTTTTGTATTATTATTTTTTCTTTGAGCAAGGGATTTGGGATTAGTGGTGCAAACCACTATTGAATTTGCTTTTGTTTTTTATTGCTTTGATTTTTGTGAAATTTTGATATTTTTGGGATGGGGATTTGTGGGAATTGGGATTTTTGATAGTGGTGAAAACCATTATTTATTTTGGGGAATTGGGTAGGGAAGATGCTTGTCCTTTTGCCAACTCTCAGCATTCTTGAACCATTCGCATAGGGGGATGAGCAGGATGACCTTTTCTCTTAAGGTAACCTAGACCACTTCATGGATTTCATATTTCTTTGCACAAAACTTGGATTATTAATGTTTAACTGTGTTTGGGATTTGATGTACACAAGGCATAATCAATGCAAGACTCTACCTCCTAAAAATCAAGCTAGCTTTCTACAAAACCTGAAGAGAAGCTAGAAATGGTTGAGTGACCAAAAACCCTAATGACATTCTAAAACAAATGACTAGGTGAAGGGGTGGACACAAATATGGAATGTGAAAAATGTGGGTGAAAATGATAATTGCGGCATTGAACTATGAGTACTTTCACAACATTGATTTTGAGCGGTAAGTAGTGTACCATCATGGTGCTAGACATGTATGAGCAACTCTAAAATGTAAAGTGCTAATGATGAATATGCCTAAATGCAAGCGACGATAAAATGCAATGGGATGCAATGTGATGTGATGCAATATTTTTGAATTTTTGAAATTTTGATAATGTTTTTTTTTAAATTTTGATTGATATATATGTATGAAAGTGCAATGCGATGCAATGTTTTTGTATTTTGATGTTTTGATGATGTTTTTGAATTTTTTATTATATATATATATATATATGTATGTACCTATGACCAACGGGCTTATTGGGGGCCATTGGGGCATTTGGGGGGACCAAAGGGCTTATGGATGCCTTTGGGGCTTTTTGGTTGACCTAGATGGTTCTAGACCATCTAGGAGCATTTAGGTTGACCAAGTGGGATATAGGCACCCTTGGAGAATTTTGGGGTGACCTAGATGGTTCTAGATCACCTAGGAGAATTTTAGGTTGACCAAGGGGATATAGGTACACTTAGTTGGTACTAGACTAGGACCTTTTAGGTTGACCAAGGGGATATAGGCCCTTGGAGCATTTAGGGGTGACCTAGATGGTTCTAGACTACCTAGGAGCCTTTTAGGTTGACCAAGTAGGGATATAGGCACCCTTGGAGAATTTAGGGGTGACCTAGATGGTTCTAGACCACCTAGGAGCATTTTAGGTTGACCAAGTGGGATATAGGCACCCTTGGAGCATTTAGGGGTGACCTAGATGGTTCTAGACCGCCTAGGAGCCTTTTAGGTTGACCAAGCGGGATGTAGGCACCCTTGGAGCATTTAGGGGTGACCTAGATGGTTCTAGACTAGGAGCTTTTAGGTTGACCAAGGGATGTAGGCACCCTTGGAGCATTTGGGGTGACCTAGATGGTTCTAGACCCTAGAGTTTAGGTTGAAATGTGGACCTAGATGGTCATAGACTCCTAGGAGCATTCTAGGTTGACCAAGCGATATGTAGATACCCTTGGAGCCTTTTGTAACTTTGCTTACTTTGTGTTCTTAGGAGGAAGGTGCAATACCTTGTATACCCCCAACATTTACTATGATTGATGCGATGTTATTGACTTGGCCAGGAGGAGCAATAGGAATTGACCCCCCTATTTTGGCAAGGAATCCTGGGTAATGCTAATGTCTTGAGGGGGTAGAATGAGTGACCCACTCATGGATAAAGCTCCCTCATCAATAAGATCTTGGACCTTGCATCTAAAAACATGACAAGTGCTAATGTCATGCCCTCTCATTCGATGATAGAGGTAAGAATGATCCTCCCTATATAGTTTAGATCTGGGTCTATTTGGGTTGAACAGGGGTATATCTGGTAAGACAATTGCCTCTGTATCTTGTAGGTTGTGAAAAATGGTCGACATGGGCTCAGATAATGGAGTCCAGGTATGACATTGATGCCTTAAACAAGGTGAACATGGCTGACTCATTTTATGAGGTGATGAGGTTGTATGTGTCTCAGTCACCTATTTAGGTTGCTCTTCTTGACTACCATCTATAGGTAACAGATGTTGCACTATGTCAATTTGTTGGTTGTTGATTTGAAGATCATTCTTGTCAAACATATCCTGTACCAGGTTTTTGAATTTAAAGCACCTATGCACATCATGCCCCTTCTGCCTATGGTATTTGCAGTATAGGTCTTTGTGATATCCGTAGGGCTTAGGTGCATAGGGGTCGACAAGTCGACTCTCAGGTAAAGTAATTGCCTTTGCTGCATAGAGTCACTCAAATAGAGAGTCCCTGGACTCATTAATGGGCATAAATTATCGCTTAGGGTGACGTTGTTGGTTTAGCCCTTGATTTGTTTGAGACTTAACATTGGACTGTGCGAGAGTGGGTTGGTCCTGACAATCAAGGGGTTGAGGTTTTGGATGACTCAACCGTAACTCAATGCTTGTGAGCCGATCCATGATCTATTGTAAATCATTCTGTTGGTGACTCACTTGTAACTCCACATCGGCTAGCCTATCCAAGATATGTTGTGGTACTAGTGGAGGTGATGATTGGATGGCTATTGAGGGAGTTGGATGGCAACTTATATGTGGTGGAGGTGAACTAGGTGTGGGAGCTAGGAGATAATTGATCGAGGGTGGATCAAAAGTCCCTAATGTCTGAGCAGATGTGGATGCTTCATGATGATTGGAGCTGGTGATTATATCCACATGTTCTTGTTCTTGATTTAGCTCATGCTCATGTTCCAACTCAGAGTTTTCAACTGTGGTAGTTGGGTTACCCCCACTTTGGTCTAGGGGGTACATCTGCTCTTGATCTTGTGGAGATGTTGAGTGAGATGGAGTAGGTGTGACCGAATCCATCAATGGTATCTCCTGTGGTGTGGATGGGATGTTGGATGGAGTCGCAAGTTGCATAGATGGATTCAGAGGACTTTGGTTCTCTGTCATCACATTGATCATTCCCACAAACTCATGAGAAGATGCATTTACATTTGGACAAGTCATGGCTACCTCATAAACTTGTCCAAGGTGATTTGTTTGGCCCCCATGTTCGAGAGGGTGCATCAGGAATGCTATCAATGGGTGGCAACTTGGTAGGGGGACTACCTAGATCCTTGATCGACTCGATGATAGGTGTGAATGCAACATTGGGTACTATGCACTCATCGAGTTCTAGGTAGGTGAATTGAATTGTGTCCTCAACTATGGTGGATGAAGATGGTATGATAGGATTTGATTCATCCGTATCAATAGTGGGCTCTTCCTCCTTTTTGGTAGGAGTGAAAATATCTTCTGTAGGTGTATTGATGATAGCTATGGGAGCTTCTATAGCTGGCTCTTCTGATTCTTCCTTGCTTGAAGAGATAGAGGATGGTACTAGCGGTGGTGAAGGTAGCTTCACGACTAACCGTGGGGTTGAATCTGGACTCTGAATAAGGTCATTGGATTTAGTGTCCAAATGCTTGGGTGACACTATAGGCCTTTGTGGATGATCCACCTGCTTATAATACTTGAAGGGGTCCGGGTCAACATGGACCACATGGACCTTACCTTCATCAATGTATTTAATGCATTGATGCACTATAGATGGAACACATTCCATGTCTCTTATCCATGGCCTTCCAAGCAGTATGTTGTACTGTCTTGCACCCTCCAAGATGTAGAACAATGTAGGCACAATATTTTGTCCAACTTCAACAAGTAGGATTATTGTGCCCATAGTGGAGGATAAAGCATCATTGAATGCTTGCAAGGTGAACTTGGATGGTGCAATGCGCGAGGGTGGGAGGTTGAGCTGCTTTAGTGAAGCTGTGGTAATAATGTTTATTGAGGAACCTGTGTCAACCAATACTCGCTTATAGGGGAGCCTATTGATGCTTGCAATTATGTGCAGAGCAGGATCTGGTGAACTGGTAGGCATGGGTTTGACCTCATGATTTTGAAAGGATATAATAGGATTCTTGTACATTTGTATGTATTCCATAAAGTTGGTGAAAGCATCAGAGTCATGATGTTGTACCTCCATGGAATCCAAGACCCTCATGAAAGGTTCCCAATATTTGGAGGACTATAGTAGAAGCTCGCTCATGGTCACTTTGGCTGATGGTGCATGCGAACTTCGCATAGGCCTACTCTGGGTTGCTAACACTTGTTGGATGGGAGTTCTAGGTGGTGAAGACCACGATGTAGAGGGAGTGTAGACCTCCCTGCTAGGCCCTTTGGAAGGCTGATTATATCTGGTTTGTGATTGGAATCGATGTTGGCTAACCGAATAATCCACTTGATCATGTGGGTAATCCATTGATGTTCTCTTGGTAGAGGTACTTTGGTGGTCGGGTCTTCTATGTGAGGAGTGGACCTCACGATGACTTTCAGGGTGTCATGCAGGAATGATGAGATCCTCAGGAGAATAGCAAAGGTGACTACTATCAGGGCTCCATGCAGGAGTGAGGAGATCCTCATACCTATAATGATGGTGCTCAAGGCCTCTCCTAAAGTTTTCTACTTCACTAGCTCATGATCGAGCTCGGCCATGCATAGTTGTCATAATGTGTTGACTAGGCAAACCTTGAAGGAAACCCACACTAAGAAAATTTTGACTTAAAAAAGGCTATAAGTGTTATATTAAATTAGGGGTGTTATGGGTATTTTCACTTTGATTTTTGGGAAATTTTAACCTAAAGTTAGGACTAAAATTTTTGAGAGTGTATAAGAAAAAAAAAATTTGAGTTTGAGTTGTCTAGACCATTATATGACTTTTTAGTGTTTTTCTCTATTTTTAAAATAGAGTAATCATAAAACCAATATAACTTTTTTATAGTCTTTGATTTTGATTTGGATGTGTAAATTTTTAAACCCTATTTTTGAAAATTAGGGTTAGGTTTTTGTCCCAAATAACAAAGAAACACACAAAGCAGACAATATGATTATATTTTACTGATTAAATGTGTGTCCTAAAATGGTTTCAGTGTGTTGTTCTTTGCTCTTGTTTTGGAATTAGAATGAGGGAACTCAACCAAAGTGGTGACTAGGGACACTAGTGCCAAACATGATTTCTCAAAAGAGTCTAGGGTACACCGCTTAAATCCCAGTGGGGGGTTCACCTAGCTCTTCCACTCTGAAATAATATTTCCAATAGTGGGAGGCAGTTTGAACATTAGTGACCTATTCCATCTTGAGAGAGTGCCCTATTCTATCTAAGGCATCTAGAGGGCAAGCTGGTGGAAGGAGGTGAAATCCAACGTCACCAGTCTGAATTGGGGGTTGGTGATGAAATCCAACCTTACCAATGTTATAGTGGAACGTGCAAGTGTGTGTGGTTCCTTTTAATCCAAAGAAAGTAAGCAAAGAAGCATTCAATGATCATTCACTAAATGCATGCAATAGGTGTGTTTTAATTTCAAAAATCTAGGATAAAAGGAACCTACAAATGTCACTTATAGATGCAAGCCCTAAATGCTAACCTACCCATTGGGTAAGCCACAAGCAATCAAGCCATAAAGATGCATCGCTACTTCAAGTTTCTTTCAATTTTTCTTCTTCATTTTGTTGCTTTATGTTATAATAAAAGTAAAAATATGACTTTTAACCTTTCTATGCAAACAAATGATGCAAGAAAAACCAATTTTAACAGTCTCTAAAAATGCAGCAAAAAAATAGAAGATTTAGGCACTCACCTTAGCAGTTTTGAGACCTCCAAATTCTGGATTTTTGGGCAAAAATTTCTCTGTTTCTTCAATGCTCTAGGGTGGGATGATTAGAAGCCCTACCACCATCCTAGGGTGGGATGGTGAAGCCACCATCCCAGGGTGAGCCAGATAAAGGTTCTACCACCGTTCCAGGGTGGGGAGGGGAGCACCTACAACACAAAAAGGGCAAAATTTGCAAAAATGAGGTCAGATTTTCACCCAAAGCACAAGGGACAAGGGTCCCACCATGATCACCACTGAATTAGGGAAAAATGGTGCACCTAATTATGAATAAAAATATGTGTATCTATCCTCTATAGCTTATGAGCATCAAACGGAAGCATGCATGTAAAAATGGAAGCAAAACCAAACAACAAGGTATGAAATAAAACAAGTATCCTTCTTATTAATTTGGTGGATCAGATCCAAGGTTACATAGCAGTCCCCTTGAGGGCTCAAAGGTGATACAATTGTTACAAATTTTGGGTGCCCAAGGATCAAATCCTTCAAGAAATTCGGGTGCACATCCAGTGTCCTTCCTCGTACCCACAATCGAGGTGGGCGGGCCAATGCCACCGCTGCTTGTATATTTGATCTTGATGTCTTGTATTCCTTCCCAATGCCTTCTAGAAACCTGCACCTACACACAAGGAAGCCAAAAGGGTCAAATAGCAAGTGCGTGTGATGGAAAACATGCAATCCCCACAGGCACCAAAAGACTAGTAAAGGGCATATATATTAAAAACATATCAAATCAACTCAGAATGACTTGAAATTTTATGGAGATGTTAAATAGGAGGTTTTGAAGGGATATCACCAAAAAAAGATCTGAAATTGCATCCGTAGGCCCCTCGATTTTGCGTCGCCCGTCTACAACCTACGAAGACCAAGACAAGCAATTCCCACCCCTAAACATGTCCAAAACACATGAAACTTGGAAAGAATACATAAATAAACATTTTAAGACTACCCATGTGGTTATATTTTCAAAATGAGGTGCATATCCATCTGCATGCACTTGGGGTGCCCGGATGGGCCCTACGAACCTGCAAAAACTTCAAAATGTGATATCTCGGCCAATATAACTCCAAATTGCATGAAATTTGAACTGTAGCATCCTATGATAGTCTAGAATAATCCTAAAAAAATAGTAAAGAAATTGTGCACATATTTCTCCTCATCCCAGGGGGACGGTGGTGATTGCAACTAATTGGAGGGCACCCTGGGTGGGATACCCACCAATTATGCACACCTTTTGCTACCAATCCCATTGGGGAATGGTCCTAAACACTCTAAGGGGTATTTTCATCAAATTTTGTGAATAAATTCACCCGGATGGTAAAGTTATGCCCAAAAGACCCTCTTGAAGTCACCCGGTAACCTCCTTCGCTAAGAAGAGATTCTGAGGGAAAGAGAGCACAATAAAGTGAGGGGAAATCTCGGCAGCACTCCATTGCATATCCTAGAACTCCTCTCTATATGTTTTTTGTGTGGACCTTGTATCCATTTTATAGCCCAAAGGGGCTTATGTGCAAAAAGGCATGCAAGGGCATGCATGGCAGGAGGCGCCATTTGTCAAAAGGGAGGCATGCATTGGATGTGGAAGAGAATCTCCATTTTTGGCCTCCATTATGAAGCATGTCATAAGGATGCAGTGCCCTCTGACCCGCATGCTTCAATTGGTGGGGTAAATGGCAGTTTTTGGGTGCCATTTGTCCCAGATTTGACTTTTTCTTGGTCAAACTTGCTCACCATCCCAGGGTGGGACGGTGGGAATCTGCCACCGTCCTAGGGTGGGATGGTGGTGAATTTTGGGCCAAAACCTCCCAAAATTGGGCCGAAAGCCTCCAAAACCTCTCCCGGAGTGGCTAGAACCACTGTGTGCCTTCTGAGGGCTGCCCAAGGGGCCATATGGTGTCAATTTAGTCATTTTTTGTGGATGCCTAATCGGATTGACCATATTTTAGTGTCTATATATTCTACTGCAACTTTTAATAAAATCTCTAAGCATTTTCCTATAAAAATATTCTAAAGTGTCCAGTGATAAACTACCGTGGGCAGAACCTGCTGGAAGCATGGGCCCACTTACAACAGAGTTCTTCCCTATTTCCCCTATTTTTTGTATTTATTTTCATAGATTAATTTGTTTTCCAATTATTTCCCCTATTTTTTGTGATTTCCAGCAAGGTAGTAATTTAGTTTTTGAATGCTTTCAATCATGTTTTCTTAGACGTAGCATGAGATTATTGGTTTAAATACAAACTTCAACGAATACCAAATACCCCCAAACCATAATCTAAGGGACTCATCTCCGAAGGAGAAATTATAAGCATATATTTTGCACGACTGCTCACAAGACTACGAGCTACCCCGAGTTGACAATTAAATGGAGGCAATTAATTGAACCATAGAAAAACTAACCAATGTTTTGCCCAACATTTTGGCATCATTATCGGGGAGTAGCCATTGTAATTTCTTGTTCTGAAGGAAGCATAGTTATAGTAGTTTAGAGTGTTTTCTTCAGAAACCTTCATCTGAAACTTTGTATGAGTCCACCTAAGAACAGGGGACCAAACGATCGTTTTATCAAAAATAAATCAGTTGTTTCTCATAATCCTTCTACTTCAGTAGAACCTGAACCTGATACTGAACTCTCACCATCACAATCTCCACCTGTGCATTGGTGGGAACACCCACTATTTGCATAGGACCCTTCTGAAACAATCCAACAGAATCTTAGAGCAGGGTCGGAGATAAGTAGAGTTCAATCTGAGGAAGATCTACTGAATGTTGAATGTTGGCAAGCAGTATTAGATGGAACCATCTCAAATTCTGACTTATCCATCCTTTTGAAGGATAAAAGAAATGAACTAGAAGCATTGATAGCTACTTTGAATGTAGCAGGGGTAGAAATTCTAGTAGTGGATAGAATGGCAAAAAATCTAGAGGAAACATCCACTAGTTTTAGTTTTCCAATAGGAGAGGCAAGGGGAGATCACAAGATGAAACATATCTCTCTTGCCCACCTTCCAACCTTTAGAGGACTACCAACAGAAGATCCAGATCTATTCCTATTTAAATTTGATGTTTTATGTAGATTTGTGGATTACACCACAGATGCTCAAAAACTAAAATTATTCCCTTCCACCCTTGATGATTCAGCTTTGCATTGGTTCATCAGCTTGGGGGATAAACGAATAACTACCTAGGAACAGTTGAAGAAACTTTTCCTAGATCAGTATCAAGATTTTGGTAGAGCAAGAGATGCGAGAGAGGAAGTCCTAGACATGACCCAAAAGGAAGGGGAATCTATGGAAGAATACTGGGATAGATTTAGCTTCAATTTGCAAATATCACCCCATTCAAAACTAGGAGATAGGTCCCTAAGAAGCATTTTTTTGAAAGGACTAACAAATGAATCCTTGGAAGCTTTAAACATGATCTCTAGGGGAGACATTTACCAACACCAAATGGATGATATTCGATAGTTGTGTCGAAACTTTTCAAGAAGAAAGGGTAAGTTAACCCCTAGAAATGTTAAGCAGTCAACCACTATCACTAAAACATAAATAGACAACATGCTTGAGGACCTTAAGAGTGAGATGTTATCATCTCTAGCTCTTCAAATGGATACTCTTCTACTTTAGAGAAAGAAGCAGGAGAATGAGGCAGCATTGGCCTACTTCTATCCTAAATGCAGAGGCAAACACCCCAGAAACGAGTGCCTAGAAAACAAAGTTTGAGTATGTGTTGTCTGTAAAAAGGATCATAAAATGAAGTTGTGTCCATAATTAATGAAATCTAAAGAGGAACCTAAAGTAGCAGAGGTATACTTCATGGGTAATAGGAGGAACTAGTAATAGTCTCCTATGGGTAACAATATGCAATCAGGAATGTCATCCTATGGGGGCAACAATTACCAAAACCAAGGTCAAGCCTAGCCACCCAATATGGGTTGGTATGGGCAACAACCTTGGAATCCATTTCCCCAAGGGGTAAATCCTTACAACCCTTACCTAGGAATGCAATACCAGTAGCCTAGGAAGTAGTGGAGAAATCAAAATGCTTGGAATTAGTATCCACAACATCTTGCTCTAGCTCCACCACAGCCAAGCCTACCTACTCTTCCTACTCCAAGGACTCCTCAGTTACCAGCACAACCAACAACAAACCCAAACAATAGACAATAGCTAGCCTATCATATGGAAAATGAGATGTACCCTATGTATAATATTAAGGTAGATTGTGATCCTATCCAGTTAAGGTCAAGAAAGCAAGTAGGTGTAGAATTCACTCCTCTTGTAGAAGAAGAGGAACCAATAGAGATAGAGAAAGGGGAATCACCCCTTATAGAAGAGGTAGAAGAAGAATCAACACTTGTACATAACAAATAGGAGGTTCCACATTTTCCACAAAGGTTGCAGGAACCCAAGAAACCAATACAAATAAAGTTTGATATCCTCTCTAGTTTAAAAAACTTAACAATCACAATCCCTCTCTTTTAGGCCATCGAGATATACCTATTTATGGAAAGGCCATAAGAGAGTTGTGCCTCAAGAAACCAGGGAGGAAACCAACTAAAATAATCAGTTTGGTAGGTCAGTTAGCTGACCTCATGTTAGGAAATACCTACATCCAGAAGTACACATATCCAGGAAGCCTTGTGCTAACTGTAAAAATAGAAGGTTGTGTTTTACCCAACACACTAGTAGATTTGGGGGCTACCATCAATGTCATGCCCCAGGAGACCATGCAAAAACTAAAATTGACTAATCTGAAGCCCACTAAAACTATGTTGTAGTTGGCAGACAGATCTATAGTACTCCCTGAAGGAATACTGGAAGATATCACTATTACAGTAGATGCATGGGAGTATCCAACAGATTTCTTAGTGCTACAATCTAAATCTGGACTAGGTGGATACCCATTAATCTTAGGTAGACCTTGGCTGGCAATATCTGATGCTTACATAAGTTGTAGAGATGGGAAAATGACCATTTTAGATGGTCAAAATATAAAGAAACTGATCATACATCCACCTACATAGTCTGTAGATTTGTTGGGAGAACCTGAGGATGAGAATCAAAACATTGGTGGTCTATCAATGATCCAACCTGTCATGACACTTGAGGAGTTGGAAGATGAAAGTGATGAGGATAAGATGATATCTCACTTTTTTCAAGGAGAACCCTCATGTCCTCCTCCTAAGTTGCCATTAGTGAAAGACCACCATATTCAACAAATAGAAGTTGCACCTGGTAGAATGTTGAACATAGATAACCAGTTGATAGTTGAACAATAGACCAAACTGAAACAAACATTGGAAAAACATCAAGATGCCTTTGCTTGGGAGTATTCTAACATGAGAGGAATAGCTCCTGAGACCTGTACTCATAGGATATATCTGGAAGACCAAGTTAGACCAGTAAGACAACCACAGAGGAGAATGAACCCAACTATGAAAGAAATTGTCAAAGTAGAATTACAAAAACTTCTCACAGTTGGATTCATCTACCCCATTTCAGATAGTGAGTGGGTATCACCATTGGTGGTGGTGCCCAAGAAGAATGGAAAGTGGAGAATTTGTGTTGATTATAGGTTGCTGAATAAAGCAACTAAGAAGGACCACTTCCCTTTACCCTTTATAGATCAGGTCCTTGACACCTTAGCAAGAAAGAAATACTTTTCTTTCCTGGATGGGTTCAGTGGATACAATCAGATCCAAATAGGGGAGGAAGATCAAGATAAAACCACCTTCACTTGTCCATGGGGGACATTTTCTTACCGAGTTTTACCATTTGGTCTATGCAATGCACCTACCACCTTTCAGAGGGTAGTTCTTAGCATTTTTTTAGATATGATTGGAGAGACTGTGGAGGTATACATGGATGATTTCATTGTATATGGTGAAACTTTTGAAACTACCATAGAAAATATGGAAAAGACACTTAAACATTGTGAGGAAACTAACCTGTCCTTAAGCAATGAGAAATGCTATATGTTGATGCAGGAAGGGATAGTTTTAGGACATCACCTTTCTACATATGGGATCAAAGTAGACAAAAATAAAATAGAAGTCATCCAAACCCTACCTACTCCCAAAACACAAAAGGATATCTGCAGTTTCCTAGGATCAACCGGTTACTATAGGAGGTTTATATCAGAATTTAGAAAAACTGCTAAACCTCTTACCACATTGTTAACTAAAGATGCAGAGTTTGTCTGGACTAAAGAATGTGAACAAGCATTCAACACTTTAAAGGAAAAACTAATTACTGCTCCAATACTGAGAGGTCCAAATTGGACCATACCTTTTCACATATATGCTGATGCATCTAACAATGCAATAGGCTCAATACTGGGATAGAAATATGGTGATGATTTTTATGCCATCTATTATGTTAGTAAAAACCTCATAAGTGTTGAACTTAATTATACTATCATAGAGAAGGAGTTTCTTGCAGTAATACATGCTCTTAACAAATTTTATCATTACATTATAGGTTACCAGGTATTTGTACACACTGACCACTCAACGATCAGATACTTGACAAATAAACCTGGGATTAGTGGTAGAATTATCATATGGTTATTGCTTTTGTAGGAATTTGATGTGACAATAGTGGACAAGCTAGGAAAGGACAATGTGGTAGCTGATTTCTTGTCCAGGTTGACACCTCCAGACTATGCAACTATAGAGGACCAATTTCTAGATGAGCATTTGTTTGCTCTAAATGATCAGATACCTTGGTACGTAGATATGGCTAATTATTTAGCCACTGGTAAAGTATCCCCTACACTTTTACCTCATGAGAAATAGACTTTAATTGAGAAAAGTGCAGATTTCTCATGGATTGATGGGTGCTTGTTCAAAATAGGACCTGATCAAATCATGAGAAGATGTGTTGCTGGGAATGAAATAATTGAAATACTAAAGGCTTGCCATGATGAACCTTGTGGTGGCCATTTTGTAGGAAGAAGGACTGCATATAAAGTGTTGCAGGTTGGTTATTATTGGCCTTCACTATTCAAGGATGCAACCAAGCATGTGAGCCAGTGTGATCAATGTTAGAGGATGGGCAGACCTACTCTCAGAGATGAGATGCCACTCCAACCACATGTTCACATTGAACCATTTGATAAATGGGGATGGACTTCGTAGGACCTATTAATCCACAGTCAGGAGGTAAGAGGTATATCCTAGTTTGTATTGACTATGTGACAAAGTGGGTTGAAGTACAGGCTTTGCATGATTCAAAGGAGAAAATTGTAGCAAACTTCTTGTATTCATCAATTTTTACAAGATTTGGGGTCCCAAGGGAGATCACAACTGATCAAGGACCTCAGTTTACTTCAAGGATGATCCAAGAACTCATGCAACAATACAAAATCAGGCATAACAAAACCACTCCCTACCATCCACAGGTGAATGGGCAAGTTGAGGTGACCAACAGAGAGTTGGAAAATATCCTGACAAAGATAGTGCAACAACATAGGAAGGATTGGGCTACTAGATTACCAGAAGTAGTGTGGGCCTACAGGACCACCTGGAAGACTACTACTGGTTTCACACCATTTCAGTTAGTCTATGGGAAAAGTGCCATGATGCCTATAGAGTTTGAAGTCAAAACACTTAGGACTACTGTAGAATTGAATATAAACTAGATGATGCACAAAAAAAAGAATTCAGCAGCTTAATCAGCTGGATGAATACCACCTTGAGGCTCTACAGAAAATAGAGATCATTCAGAAACAAAGGGCCAAGTGGCATGACCGCCACACCAGGCCAAAGCAGCTTAAAGTGGGAGAATGGGCATTACTCTATGATTCTCGGTTCCAGGAAAGGAAGGGCAAGCTCATGCAGCATTGGATGGGGCCATATGAAGTGACTGAAGTCATCAATAATGGGGTTGTAAGGATCAAAACAATAGATGGCAGCAACATTACCTTAACAGTCAATGGCCACCACCTGCGTCCATACCATGTGTCTGAAGCATACATGATTGAGTCTAGATTAGGCATGGGGGAGACCCTAGTTGATTTTGATTTTATCTTGAGTCAGTAAGATGTGGACCTAGTCCACATAGTCCCAAAGACAATTATTCTTTCAAAGTTTTTTTTTTTAGTTGTGTTTTTGTTTTGCAGGAACAATGCCCTTTGTGCAGTTGTTAGGCAGCCTGGGAAACCTAGGCCTAACAAGCACAAGATCCATGAACCTACACCTTCCAAGATTTCTAGGAGAATTTTCTTGTAGTAGGAGTAGCTAGTCCCCATTTAGAGAGGGGAATACTAAACCTGAACCTGCACAAGAGTGTTTGGATTGGTCTCTTTGGACAATAAAACACTCAACTGTTGGTTCAAGGGTGGATGTTGATTCTGTTCTTATTTTTCAATCAGAAGCACTAAAGGGCCTGATCAACCTGACATCGCATATACAAGGACAAGTCAACACCCGTTGAATAAAAGAGAAGCACCAATTTTTTGTATTTTATGGGAAGGCACCTGCTTCTCATTGTACGATAGAAGGTACTTGCTTCTTGTTGTACGATAGAAGGTGTCTGATTCCCATTGTACGGTAGAAGGCACCTACTTCTTGTTGTATGGTAGAAGGTGCCTGCTTCTCATTGTATGGTAGAAGGTGCCTACTTCCCATTATACACTTTATGGTGCCTGACTCCCAAGTATGTTATGAAGATGGCGCCTGCATCCCATTTTCTGGCAGATCAATGCCTGACTCCTGGTTTCTCCAAGAGAATGACCGACTTCCAATTTTTGGGAAACTAACACCAAATATTCTTAGCATATGTAAAAAAAATGTGAGTTTGTATAAATTTTATTTTATAAGTACGACACCCGATAGTTAGCAAAAAGGTGCCTGCTTCCCATGTGCTTCTCATGTTAAGCAAAGCACCTTATTCCTAAGGTGCATATTTTCAATTTCCAAGGCACTTGCATGCCATAATTCGAAAAGAAGGCACTTGATTTCCATACAAAAAAGGTTTCTGATCTCTATCTATTATGAGCCTTGATAGAATAACACGTCAGCATTGGGATGTGGCCCGAGCCATGTCAGCACCCCATGCACGTGCAAAGTCAAATATACCATGGAAAAAATTAAAAGTTGACATCAACCAACTTTTGAGGAGGGGATGTTTGTCGTCCCAAGGAGATACATTTTTTTTTATTTTTGTTTTGAATTTTGTAGGATTTCTTGAATAAGCCACATTGCAACTACCAAGAACCAATCACGTCGAAGAAAATTCATTGCATGGGAACCATGGCCATCGTTGTCCATTGTGGTTTGCCCAATCATCAAATTCCATCCAATAGCGATGCACCATGGATATCTGCGCATATGCACCCACAAAATGAATTTAGGTGCATGTTTAAATTTTCTATTTTTTGTCTATATTGTTTTCATGAACATGTGTGTCTATGGAAATGTGTCGGCACAACCCCCCATTATTGCCTTAACCACTTGAACAAATCCACTTGGCATGGTGTTGTGTGGCATGCCTCTGATTGGTCAACCATTTATGGTTATCATCTTCGCACAATCAGGCACATGCTCGAAGGAAATTTACTATGGATAACCATAATCATTGTTGATTATGGTAATTAACTACCTATGTGCATGGAAACAATTATTTTAAAAAGTTTCTTACTAGCTACTATGAAGCCACCTTCAAAGAAAGAAAAACTAGAGAAGTGAAGCACAGTAGCAATTCGAAGAGGAATCAGAAGCATCATTAAGTGAATTGTGAGCTAAAGGAAAAGCATGGGGGAAAATCAAAGAATCATGACCTCAAGAAGAGTGAGCTAATCGATTGCTCGAGCATTTTTGTAGATATCCAAACATAGTTGGATGTTATAGAATGGATGGACTACTGTCGACTGGTCAGTTAGGGCCAGGATGCGGTAGTGGTAAATGAATTTATGGCATCAATGAGAGATGGGGTCATGCACATGCGAGGGCTAGAGATCCCAGTCACTGAGGACTATATCGCCAGAGTTACGGGCCTCCCTCTGATAGGGGAGCACATGTACAAGGAGGATAACCTTACCCTCTATGTACAAAGATTTTTTGGAGCACCAACCAAGCACCTTATGCACGTTGGCTTATCAAAACATCATATTCTCGAGCTCTAGAGGGTAGTTTTTGAGCAGATCACCCACTTCTTCACATGTTCTAGTAGGTACTCCACACTGAATGCCAATCACTTTTATTTTCTCAATCACATCCTGCATGGGGATAAAATCAATGTCCCACATTACCTTGCATGCACCCTTAGAGATGAGGCCAGGTGATACCAGGCAGGCACAACCTCTGCCTTGGCTCACCATGGCCTGATTTTGGCCTTGGTGCGATATGTGGAGTCACATAGAAATGTGATAATTGAGGAAACTATGGGTACTAGTGCAACGACAGGGGCACAAGCAGAGGGGGAGGTGCCAATTCAAAATGAACAGTCGGCCCAAGGGGTGACAGAACGTGAAGAGACGACACCTACGTCCCAACCTACAGGAAATACAAGGGAAGCAGGACAAGCCTCGTCCCCTATTTTTCCCCAATTTGAAGAGGAAGTAGGACATGCTCTATCTCCTTCTACCCCTCAATTTGAAGATGAGGTAGAGCAAGATTTCATACCCATTTCCACCAGGATGTGAAGCAGAAGAATGAAAGCATCAAGGGTGGTTTCAAGCTCATCCGATGAGGAGACACCAATCGATGAGCTCAATAAGGAGGAGTACTTGGCCCACATTTTATAGGACATTTCCAGTGGGCCAACTCCTCAATAGGAGGTGGCCATGGAAGATGTACCACCAAAAGGCTAGGTGGAGGATTTGCAGCAACAACTGCAGGTTTTAAGAGAGTAGGCTTCCACTTGGGAAGCCAAATTTAAAGAAGAATGGGCTCTATTTGAGGAGTCCCTAAAGGAGGTTGCATTAAAAATGCATGAATTGTATCAAATAATTTGGTAATTACAAAGACAATTGTAGTTGTAGGGTAGACCAATAGGAGTCCGAGTAGCCGACCAAAGTTGATGCGGTAGTGCAGATCGATGGGGCAATAGAGGTACCCCCTATTGATATAGAAATAGAATAGGGAGATGTTGCTATAATGGAAGTAGAGCAACCCTGTTCTACGTCTCCTTCTGTAGAGCAGATACTTCAGGAGGATGAAGTTGAGGTTGAGGAGCCTCAAAATGCAGAATAACCTACAGAGGAAGGAGATGAGGAGGAAAAGGAGATGGAGGTCGAAGAGCCTCAAATTTTAGGCAAGGAGGGAGAGACAAAGCACTCTCCAGTTGATGCAAGGGTCGGACAACCTCAGGAGGAAGAAGTAGTCCCTATTGAGCAACAATTTGCTATAGAGGAAGAAGAGGCTTAACAACCTGAATCCCTTGTACACTAGGAAACAACAGTTGCACCAACACACCCTGGGGTATAGCAAATCAAGTTGAGATCAAAGCAAAAAGCCACAAGGCCATCTCAGCGATGACCCAGAACTAGAGCGAGAGTTGCCAAGTTGAAGGCATTGGGCATCGAATCTGATAAGGAATCAGAGCTAGATTCTGATGAGGAATGGGAGGCAACAAAGAATCTGTTTGCTGCCCAAAAATAAAAATTTGAGGAGCTTAAGGAGGAAATTAAGGTAGATAAGAAGAATTGGAAGAAGGCCTCCAAGAAAGCCCTCAAGGAATCAAAAAAAGAGGCCAGGGAGCAATCTGGCAGGCCTCATAAGAAAATTCTAGTTGCCCAACCTGAGCAGTTCTGGTACTTGTATGGGTCGGAGGATGGAAAGCCTTCAAGGATGAAGGCATATTTTATGAGGATGGGATTTCTAGGCCCTGTGCAATAGGAAGATCTGGCATCAAGCAGTAGAACTCCCCCAATGGCAAAAATAGAGGTCCAAGCTGAACTTGAGCTTGACCCAATAGGGGTAGATTTACCCATAGCCAGGGTTGCTAAGAAATCTAGCATCCCATTTGGTGATGAAGAATCAGTGCCTATGGGTGAAGAGTTACCCCTTCACCATGAGTACTAGAAAATGGTTGAGCCTGCATTCTAGAAGGATGCCACCAGTTTCTTTGGTTTTTATCTAAACATTGATAAAGGCAAGGTGGCCTAGACCAGAGAACCACCCAAGAAGAGAGCAGGGCCAAGTGAACCAGTTCGACGCAGCAAACGCCAAAAGTAGCAGGGTCAGGAGACAACCGCTCCCAAGGCACCAAAGGGGCGAAAGCCCCAGGACAAAGAAAAATCCAAGGTCGCTAAGAAGAAGAGGACACAGACCAACAGGGCTTACTAGGATGTTGTAAATAGAATTGGTAATTACCAGTTCAAAGTGGCACAGGGACGTGCCACCCCTTAAGCATGGGGGGATGATGAGCCACAGAATTGCTCATTTTTTGTACTCTTTTCTCCATAATGTGCGGCATATTTTCTTGTAGATATAAATATTTTATGGAAATTATATATATAATTAACAATTTATTTTGCATGTTCTCTAATATTTGTCTTTAAGTGTAATTTGTGTAGATTTAGTGGAAATTGTTGCATTTTGGCATGTTTTCGTCGAGGTCCCACTCGGACCTGGCACTTGCAATTTTATGAAGGAAAAACATCTATGAAATATCGATGAAGAGGTATGAAGTTAGGCACCCAAATTCCTTTGAAGCACTTGACTTTCTTTCGACACTTAACTGTTAGGCGCTTGCTTCCCGTTAGGTGCCTGCTTCCTGTTAGGCATCTGCTTCTCGTAAAGTACCTATTTTTGTTAGGCACCTACTTCCTGTTAGGTGCCTGCTTCTCAATTTTTACATACAAGGCGCCTACTTCCCGACTTCTTTAGACATGGTGCCTGATTTCCACTAACGCCAAACTACAACACGACTCTATGGTCGATAGAATAGAGCGAAACTTCAACAACCAGCATGAAAGGAATTCCAGCATTGAAACCGGACATGGGACAACGTCAAAGATGACTCTCCACCCATTTTCTAGCTATTATATAAAATGATTTATGTAAATCAGGCAAATAAATATCAAACGTATTCTGGAAATAAAATACGCTGAAATATCATGATATTTTGCCCGATTCCTTTAATTAAGCAAGTAGTTGTAACAACGAATCATTTTTTGATTCATTTTGAGAATTGTAATAGGGTTGGCCACATATCTTATAAATATGCAGGCCACCCCTAAAGAAGACCCTTGGACTTTTCTTGTAATTTTCTTCTGCTACAATTGTTAATAAAATCTCTGAGCATTTTCCTGTAAAAATATTCTAAAGTGTTCGGTGATAATCTACCATGGGCAGAACCTGCTAGAAGCGTGGGCCCACTTACAATAGAGTTCTTCCCTATTTCCCCTATTTTTTGTATTTATTTTCATAGATTAATTTGCTTTCCAGTTATTTCCCCTATTTTTTGTGATTTCCAGCAAGGTAGTAATTTAGTTTTTGAACGCTTTCAGTCCTATTTTCTTAGACGTAGCATGAGATTATTGGTTTAAATACAAACTTCAATGAATACCAAATACCCCCCAAACCATAATCTAAGGGACTCATCTCCGAAGGAGAAATTATAAGCATATATTTTGCATGGCTGCTCACAAGACTACGAGCTACCCCGGGTTGACAATTAAATGGAGGTAATTAATTGAACCATAGAAAAACTAACCAATGTTTTGCCCAACATTAACCAACACATGGTTTTATATAAAGTATACATTATCTTTAAACATTTTATTGCGAGTAGGATTAGATCACAAAACCATTGTTTTGACTTACGATTTATCTAATAATGGTCATCCAATCCATTTTTCTTCTAGTCTATGTGGCTCTAAGGCCCTAAGTTTTTTCAAATGGTTATATTATGGTGGGATGAAGAAAATTTGAAGGGTTGTGGATGTATAGGGTTGTTTAAAAGATAAATTATCTAAATAAGAAAATGGAGTTTTAGAATTTCTAATATTTTGGTAAAATTTTTAAATAAAAGAAGGAAATTGAATCTAAGCTCAAAAATTTGTAAGAGATACTAGAGTCAATGGAATAGAACATGATTCTTATGTGCAACAAAAAGAATTACTTTCTAATTATCATAATGTATTGAAAAAGAAATCATATTTGTTTCAAAAATCTAGGAAGATGTGGCTTAAGGAAGGGGATAGAAATACCAAAACATTTCATGCCACAACAAAAGAAAAAATTTCTTTTTGTTGTGGCATGAAAGAAGAAAGATCAAGGAAGAATAAGATATCAAGAAGGAATCTATTGATTATTTCAAAACTATTTTTTTTAATATTGGGCAAGATAAGGAAAGACAAAGTAAGATTTTGCAAAATATTCCATCAATTATCACACAAATACAAAATGAAAGTTGGATGAAGAATATATCTATCGAGGAGTTATATTAAGTCTTTTTTTCTTTTCATCCTAACAAAGCATCTAGCCTTGATGGATTTCCTACAATTCTATCTCAAAAAATAGGATTTATTGAAGAGTGATATGTTGGTTGTAGTTGAAGATGCCTAGAAAAGGAAGACTACAATAAGTGAGATTAATGCCACTTTTGTTACATTGTTTCCCAAGAAAAGAAAGACTAAATATTTATAATTTGATCATTTTCATCCAATAAGCCTTTGTAATATGATTTAAAAGATCATTTTTAAAAAATTATGGTAAACAAGTTAGAGGATTTGAGATTGTGTTATCTTGGAGGAATAAGGTAGTTTTTTATGCAAATTCTTGATGGTGTAATCATTGCACATGAGACCATACATTTTCTTCATTCCATAGAAAAAATAGTTATGGTTATGAAATTAGATATGAACAAAACATATGATAGGGCTTGTTAGTCTTCTACATGATATTCTCAAAAATTTGGCTTTGATTAAAGTTGTACCACTCCAAAATATTCTATTTTGATCAATAGTTCTCTTACTGGTTAGTTTAGGTTATATCATGGACTATAGTAAGGTGATTTAATATCTCATTATCTATTTATTATTCTTGTAGAGGCGCTAGAGAAAGCTTTTTGAAAGGCATAAATGGAAGGAAAAATCAAAAGTATTCAGTTTGCAAAAAATAATCTCTTCTCATCTCATATCCAATTTGTTGATGATAATTTTTTTATGGGTCATCCATTAGTCAGTGAGGCCATTGATTTTAAACTAATATTATCATGCTATGGGAAGGATTTTGGATAGTTGGCTAATGCTAAAAAATCTAGGATTTTCATTAACATTGTCTTAAGTTTACAATGAATTGTTTTGGATATTTTATGGTTTAAAATTAAAGAATTTCCTAAACCTGCTTTGGTATTCCTTTGTCTCATAAAGGAATTAAAAGGCACTTTGGGTATCCTATTTACATAGATGGAAAATTTGTTTGGCAGGTTGGAAAGGTTAATTCCTAACCACAGTAGGAAGGCTGCAACTTATAAAGACTACATTACAATCCATTCCTATTTATATTTCTATTTATATGATACCACTTTTAAGATTACCAATAAATATAACATCAAAAATTAAGAAAATTGAAAGAAACTATCATTATACTTTCAAGATTACAATAAGTATAATATCATTAGAAAACATTATACCCGTCTTCAAAAATAAATTTAAAAAAATTCCTTATCATCAAATTTCTGCAAACGTCTTAATTGCTAAGCATTCGTGCCATGATCTGGCACGGGCAATCATTAGATCTACTATTCTTAAGTTCTCTTTGGATGCATGAATGCACTGCATGGACAAAACGCGTAAACCCCTTTGTCTTGCAATTATAATGTCGATAGATATTCAAGAGCATAACGATGGTATACAGGTATTGGTGTCCTTTGTGAAGGATAGTACAACTTAAAAAAACAAAAAGGGTACATAGACAAACTCACTGTCATTACTTTACAGTACATCAATGGAGAAAAGCATACAGATATCTCATCGAATAGAAATAAAACAACACATAGGTTTCTGCATTTCAATATTTAAAAGGATAATCCAACACCGAAAGTGACTACCAAACTGTGAAAAACTCTCATGATGATTATGGACTCACACAAACTGTGAAGAACTCTCATGATGATTATGGACTCAGATTAATTGTTAAGAACTCTCATCATGATTATGGACTCAAACAAACTCACTGTCATTCTTATTGTTGCAATAAGAAGGAGAATTTACTGTCCTGATATGTTCAACTACACAATCATTCTTCTATGACCCCATTCCTTTTCCAGTAACTTTAATGGTGAAGCTTGGTATTTCTTGCATTCTTCTATGACCTGATTCCTTTTTCAGTAACTTTAATGATAAAGCTTGGTATTTCTTGCATTCTTGTCCTCGAGACGACCAATCACCATATAGATAATACACAATTTGTTCCTTTAGTAAAGCTTTTGTCAGAGGGATCTCAGCTGAAACAATGCGGGACATTATTATCGGTAGACTAATTGGAGTGGCCTAGAGTCGA
Organism: Wollemia nobilis; assembly: GCA_028583015.1. NCBI lineage: Eukaryota > Viridiplantae > Streptophyta > Pinopsida > Araucariales > Araucariaceae > Wollemia > Wollemia nobilis. The sequence continues at coordinate 3,738,600 of JAQPPZ010016892.1, read as the reverse complement.
GACATTGAATTTCTGAATAGAAAGTCCTGAGTCTTCAGGGAAGCGTCGTACACCTTTATCTTGAGAAACAATATTATAAATGTCGAATAAAATTATAAAAATAAAAGTTATTAAATTAATAAGTTTTAGATGAAATAACGAGTTCAGCTATGTACATTTGACAATTTTTAGTGGATGGATAGTGGAAACTTTTATGAGGGAAACGCTACATTTTAAAGATCTTTTTTATTATAATAATTAATAATTAATTTAAATTAAATACAAATAATAAAATTATTAAAATATTTTTTTTTTTTTTAAAGTAACTTTTAAGTGTGGGTTTAAATTACAGGGTTGCTTCCAACAAATTTATATTATTTGGTTGTTGACAGCGTAAGGGGATGCACACTCAAAAGGATTCAGAGCAGACTACTACCCATCTTTGCAACAGGCATGGTTTGAACTTAGGTTTTTTCTTGGTAAGTGTCTGGACAAACAATTACCAATCCACCTATTCCTTGGCGGCTAAAAACTCTTAGGGTAGAAAGAAACCTTGACGGCTAAAAACTCTTAGGGTAGAGAGAAACCTTGACGGCTAAAAACTCTTAAGGTAGAGAAAAAACCTTGAAAATCGCTCTAAGGTGGTCGAAAATACCATTATCTAGAGAGTGTTTATTTTTGTAATTGAAAAAAAATTAGGATTGGGTTTATTTTTTTTTCTTTTTTCTTTTCCCTTACGGGGCCACCTTGGTCTAAGAGACCACGAACAGGGGGTTCTACACCACCAAAGTCACTCGGGGGTCGCACCCAACCCTGTCTGCACCAACATTATCAATTGGATTTTGGGTGCCCAATTCAACTTTTTGGTAGGGTGGAGTTTCGAACCTGGGACCTCCCTTGGAGGATTGCCCTATCCTCTCCAACTCACCTACAACACCTAGGTTTGGGTTTATTTTAATTTTTTTTTTTAATTTATTTATTATAAGGAAGGTAATTATGTTGTTGATGTTATAGTTAATTTGGAGTGGATAGTGGTCAATTTAAAATTTGGGAAGACAATTTCCCTTCACGATTAATGATAATTGTTGGTTTGGAAGTATTGGGTCTACTTATCCAGTAGGTCTTTTTATTGTCTTTGGATGAGATCTCAACTGTGTTTTAGTGATCCTCTCTTTGGGGGTTCTTTTTTGGGGGGTTTGTCCTTTTTCTTCCTGGTGGTTACCATTCTCGAGGAATATGCTTGGTGTTTTGCCTTCAGCCATACTCTCTAAGTTTGGAGTTTTGTTATTTGCATCTTGATGTATTTACTACCCTTCTAGTCTTATGCAAAAATAGAGCAGGATAAATGGTGTCTCTAAAATAAAGTTGAGTAAAACTTTTCCTTTATGCCTTGTTGAGTGGTGGATTGGTCTTTGTTTTTGGATGGTTATTTTAGTTTAATTTCTATTTCTTTTGGCCTTGGAGGTTGGTCTGTGTTTAATTAGCCTTAACTTTCTCTGCTTCCTCTAATGTGAAATGTTCTAGGACCTTTCAAAACCCTATTTTTTCACAATTAATTAAAAAAAAAATTAAATTAGTTTTATATTTTGGGTTAATAATTATTATATTATTAATTATGGATAAAAATATTTATATTTTGAGTTAGTGAATATTTAGTTAGGAATGAGTTTTATTTTTTTGCTTTATAAAAAGTGTTATGAATGCGAATAAGAAGTAAAATGAGAGCATTATTTGATGTTCTAGAATTTAGGAGAAATTCAAAAACCAAAGGATTTATGTGAAGGAAATTTAGGTGGCATGATAGGAAAGTCATTTTTGAAAGTCCTTAATGGAAGTAATGATGCCCTAGTTGAAACTATGGATACCCTAGTTAGCAATAAGAGGAAGAGTGAATCTATGGCAAACCTTATCCAAGTAGCAAATACTACATAAAAAGTGATTATCAAGGATTATAATGGTTATTAAAAGCATAGGGTTAATATGTAAGTTCTATTGATACTAGCTAGGTTTTTTGGAGACTTAAATTTGGATCAAGTGGAAGTGGGAACTTGAATTCAAATTACTTTAGGGCTTTTCTTTCTTAAGGATTTTTTCTCATTATCTTCTCCAATTTAGAAATAATGGATAAAATAATGGATGGTGGCTCTTTGTTTAGGGACAAAGATGTTTATATTTAAGAGTATGGAGTGAGAATATTTTCTAGAGATAGAAACTATTAAAATACTTTTGATATAGATTAGGTCTTTTATGTCTCCTTATCAATTCATCAATAAGGTGGTTTTGAAGAATATCAACAATACTCTATGGGAGTTTATTTAGGAGGGACCAACTATGAAGGAGAGAAGGCAAGTTGTTTACACTTGAATGTGTTGCTATGGATATTTCAAAATATTCACCATAGTCCATTAGGATTAAATATGAATCAAGAGAATGATATTAACAAGTGGATTATGAAAATATTGCATTCCAATGTTGCAAATGTTATAATATTGGACACATGGCAAAATATGGTAAACTAAAAATTATGGAGAAAAAGATAAAAAATTTAGTGCATGAGATAAACTTCAATATGACATAAGGAGATCATAAATAGTAGAATTGGGTCAAACAAAGGATTTTCCACTCATAGAAAATGTGGTAAAAAAAACCCTCTATATCATCAAATGGAAAAGGTCATTATAGTTCACTTGAATCAACAATTGGAAGAAAAAAATACATAAGGGACGATGAAGTCCAATGCACAAGCTCAAATTTAGTAGTTAAATATGTGAAGGGAAATTTTAAAGCAAATGATATTGCAAATCTTATAAGACTGGACACATAGAAAGAGATTGCAAATTAAAAATTATGGAGAAAAATAAAAAATATTGTGTATGAGACAATCTTCAATATGAAATAAGGATATCATATTATGGTAAGACCCCAAGGTCTTACTATAAAATTATTAACAAATTAATGTAAATGTAATCGCAGGCCACTCAAATGGGGCTCCCTTGTAATCGCTTTGTCACTATAGGGGGCTCCCTCCTTAGAATATATGCTTATTATTCTTCTTCTTGGATGATTTGATATGGATGTCCAACGTAATATATATATCTACCCTAAAGCTACATTGGTGAAGAGACGTGATGGTTCACATTATGAAGAGACGTGATGGTTCACGTTATGAAGGGTTGTGATGTTTCACTTTATAATTTAATAATATAATAATTTAATGATTAATAATACTAACTAATACTAACTAATAATGTTAGGATTGAGGATCCTAACATGCCACCCTCCTTAAAAAGAGCTTTGTCCTCAAAGCTCAAAGTGAGAAGTTTTGTCCTTTGTTTTCCAAGAAGGATTTGTGTAAGTTCTTGGACTCTTTTAATGGTATCCTTTCGTAGGCAGGGATATCGAGAAGGATGAATCATTAGCGGGGCGTTGCCAAGAACAATAGTAGAATCTTCCTTAGGAAAATCATGATGAGGATGGGAGGGCAACCCTTGGGGTTCCTCAAATATTTTAGAATGATGCATCAAAAGTGATGGTAATGATTTCATATATTTTTTTGGTTCCTTGGTAGAGCCAACGGAGGAGTGTGTAGTCACTCTGCATTGGTTCCGAATAGGTTTGGTCATATGGCAAGAACTCACTATTGGTGAGGAAGGTATGTGTAGGTCTTGTAGAGTGCATGTTTGGCTAGCATTGATCACTTTGGGTATGTCTACCTCATCCTTGCTTGGTACATCAATCACTTCTTGCACATCGACCTCATTGTCTTCATTGCGGTGAGTAGGTGCATTGGTCGCTTCAAAAACAACTACCTCATTTGCTTGCTCTATGGAGAGACAGGGATCAACTTCCTTCAATAAATACAATGTTAGTGTAGCACATTTATGGTGGGGTCCAAATTGTTCATCACAATTATCATAGAGTCCTTTTTCTCGTCGTTCCTTCATCTCCTCAAAGCTAAGATGTTTAATTCATAAAGTTTGGTTAGATTTGGGGGTTGTGTAAGTGCTTTGTGCCCTTCCATTATGCATATGTTTGGGAGTGATGTAAGTGGTCGATGATTTTTCCATAAGTGGTTTCCCTAATCGTTGTTGTACATTGATTTTATCTTTAGCTAATTTTGCCAATCCATAGGTCTACATCATGGTATAGGGATTGAACCTTGTCACCTCCATTCTAATTTCCTCTTTTAATCCCCTAATGAAGCCATTTATGAGAATTGATTCATCCAATATTGTGTTGTGTTTGGTGATATCCTCAAACCAAGTTTGATACTCATGCACAGAAGTGATTTGATGAATATCTTTGAGCAATTCCCACATGGCTCTGATACCAAATGGTAAGACCCCAAGGTCTTACTATAAAATTATTAACAAATTAATGTAAATGTAATCGCAGGCCACTCAAAGGGGGCTCCCTTGTAATCGCTTTGCCACTATAGGGGGCTCCCTCCTTAGAATCTATGCTTATTATTCTTCTTCTTGGATGATTTGATATGGATGTCCAACGTAATATATATATCTACCCTAAAGCTACATTGGTGAAGAGACGTGATGGTTCACATTATGAAGAGACGTGACGGTTCACGTTATGAAGGGTTGTGATGGTTCACTTTATAAGTTAATAATATAATAATTAAATGATTAATAATACTAACTAATACTAACTAATAATGTTAGGATTGAGGATCCTAACATATTATAGTAGAATTTGGTTCAAACAAAGGAATTTCCACTCATAAGAAAGTGGTAAAAAAATTTCCTCCGCATCATCAAATGGCAAATGCCATTATAGTTCACTCGAATCAACCAATAGAAGAAAAAATGATGCAAGGGATGAGGAAGTTCAATGCACAAGTTCAATTTTAGGAGTCGAAGATGTAAAGTAAAATGGGAAGGCAAATGATAAAACAAATGAATGAGGTTAAGGTTGATCTAGGTAAATCATCTTCATTTTCCTCAAGTAGCATAAAACCATCTCTTTGTAATAAAAATGAAAGTAGTATAAAGTGTATTCGTTGCACTTTAGGGTTTCAAGAGAAGCATAATAAAGAAACGCATATGGAGGATATCCATAGAAATTTAGTGTTTTCAAGGAATCATAAGGAATTAATTACTATAGGGGACATCCTTGTACTTTAGGGTTCCTAGGGAAACATAAAGAAGAAAGTGTTTATGAGGTTATTCCTTACATTTTAGATTCTTTAGGGCAACATAAATCTTTAGAAGATAATTCTCATTATGAAAAATATGAAAAAATAGAAGAGAATGATGAAGATGAAAGTGTTGGTGGGAATCAAGTTTTTTTTTTTAAATACAAATATAGAGGGCAGCAGCCGCCATCAGTCGGAGAGGGGAGCAGCAGTCTCCCATCAAATTCGGCACTGTAGCAGCCGACACTGTAGAAGCCTGCATACTGTAGCAGTCGCCACTTTAGCAGTCCGTGCACGATAGCGGTCACAAAATTTTGGCCCTAAAAAAAAAAAAAAATGGCAGATTTTGGAGGCAACAAGTTATGACGGATGGAGCAGCAAGGAGAAGGAGCGAGAGGTCTAGGGGCATCAAACCCTAGGTGTGGGACTTCAGAGGGCAGATCAGCAGACGCAGCAGTGGGGGCTCTGGCGAGATAGCAGGCCCCCAGGCGGAGGATGTGGACAAGGAAGTTCTATTGGAACCGGTCCAAGGGCGTTGGGCGGATGCGGTTGAAGATTTCTCTGAGGGGGACCAGGACTCTATGCGTCAGGATCAAAGGAAGACCCAAGAAGGAGACAAAGAGAAACCTGGCAACTGGAGACCTTCATATCTTAATGCTCTTCGCGGTAAGCAAAAATTATCCGACTCTTGTTTTAATCTAAAATCTATCAATGGTAGGTTGCACGTCCCGGATTCCTTAGCTCAACATGTAGCTATGGAGGGCAGAACATCTCTGGTGGCTAAATTTATGGGGGTGAGGCCAGACATGGAAGTCATAAGGAGATGGGCCATCCAAAAATGGCAGCCAAGGGCCGGTATGATGATTAAGGCTTTACCCAAGAGTTTTTTTTTTGGTGACATTTCAATGTGAACAGGACATGGAAAGGACTCTCCAAGGAGGTCCTTGGTTTTTTGGGAAAAGGGGCTTGTATCTGAAGCGTTGGTCCCTCGATTTCAACCCCCAAACTCAGGTGCTGGATTTGGCTCCTATTTGGGTTAAGATGCCAGGATTACCTCTGCTTTTCGGAACGAACAAATCTTGGCTGGGATAGCTACAGAGATTGGAGAACTAATAGCTATTGATCCTGCAACCTTGAGCAAAACAAGACTCCTGTCTGCTCGCATGTGTGTGTTGGCGGACCTGAGTAAAGAGCTCCCTAAATCCATTATTTTGTCGTCTATGTTTGGCCTTCATACTCAGGTCTTTGAATATGAAAATATGTCTTTTAAGTGTAGTTTTTGTGGGAAGGTAGGGCACCAGGGTATCCACTGCATTTCCAAGAACCAGCCCCCACTCCAAAATACTGATCCTCAAACCCAAAATAATATCCCTCCCCCGCAGATCTCCATTCCTACCCAACCTGGGCCTCAAGGACGTGGAGCTCGAAATTCGAATATCAGAGACCCTGTTCGTCCTATTGTAAGCAAGAGGCAACGTTTTAACCCTCCTCCCAAAAATTCCTATGCCCCAAAACCCTCTCACAGGGGATCTGGTCCCTTTGATGGGAACCCTCAAGCTCAACCTGCTCCTAAGATGATACAGCAAGCCTCAGAGCCAAATCACAAAGGAAAGAACCCCATAGATCAACGCCCTGGGGCAAGTAAGTTTGATTGGGTGATACGGGAGGCCTATGGAGGCTCGGTGGAAGTGGTCCCATGTACTGCAGAGGAATTTATGGGAAGAAATTCCAAGGAGATCAACATCCCAGTGGAGAACGGTTTTGATGCATTAAATCATTTGAAGGGAGATCAGATGGACAGCCAAGAAGTGGAATCTGAGGTAGAGGAGACTCAAGAGAAGGATTTAGAGGAGAAAAATTAGAGGAAGGAGCAGGAAACTAATAATACAGGCAAGGATACTCAGGAGGAAGAGGTGAACCACCAAGATCAGTGTAACCCCAAAGCAGGGAAAAAATAATCTACTAATCAAGAAGCTAAGAGCACGGAATCATCTCCACTGTCAAAAAGACCAGTTAACCTGGAAAGCCAAATTGTTACCCCAAAGACCAAGACTGACCTACCCAAGATGGTTACTAGAAGCCAAGTGAATCCCAAGGAACTTCAACCTAGAGCGGATGTATGGGGATATGGTTCGGTAGGAAGATGGAAACCTAGCAATGTCGCCTTAAGGCGTGAAAGAAGCGGAGCGAGGAGTGGTCGATGGCACTCAAGCGATGTTGCTCTTTGGGGCGAAGGCTCGAGGATCCAAAGCCCATAAATGAAGATTCTTTCATGGAATATTCGTGGGAGTAATCCTGCAAAAATAAGAGCTTTGTATGCTCTTAGACAAGAACACAAACCGGATATGATTTTACCTGCAAGAAACTAAAATGGAGGAGAGTAGAGTTATTCCTTTTAAGAATAGGACTTGGCGAGAAGTCGAAGTAGTAGGCCAAGAGGCCCCTGGAACAGCAGGAGGGTTACTAGTTATGTGGAACAAAAATGTGATTGATAGTAGAGTGATTTTGATGTCTAGTTGGTTTATTTGTCTCTTATGTGTGGATAAAACCACGCAGGAAGAGTGGATCTTAACGAATGTATATGCTCCGATTAGACGAGGGATCGAGAAGGGTTCTTTGGAGTCATCTAGCTGAATTGAGGGAGACGGTCCCCAACTACCCTTGGATTGTGGCAGGGATTTCAATTGCTACCTTAATCCTGTAGATAAATTGGGGGGCTCTCAAAGAATAACTGCTGATATCTACGAGTTTAGAGATTTTGTTGAGCAACATGAGCTTATGGATGTGGACCTACGTAGATTCTCCTATACATGGTCTAACAAAAGATTGAAGGAAAACCAAATTCAGATAAGATTAGATAGGTTTCTTCTTTCTCAAGAATGCCTGGAGAGGTTTGGGGACTCTTCATTAACGGCACTCCCAAGAATCGGGTCCGATCACAACCCAATTCTGTGGGAAACGAGGGGAGGACTCTAAGAAAAGATACATCGGACCCTTTCGATTCGAACTTATGTGGTTCCAACATTGGGATCTCAAGGATCTGGTTGCCCAATGGTGGGACAAAAAGTATAATGGTTCGAAATTGGCCCAAGTGGCATGTAAACTAAGGAATGTGAAGGCTAACATTAGAGAGTGGAACAAAACTTCCTTTGGCAATATTTTTGTTAAAAATGCAGAACTAAAAGACAAGATCAATGAACTACAGGAGAAGTTGAAGTCAGAGAAGCTTACAGAGGACCTGAGAAACCAGGAGAGGGAGTTATTAGCCGAATACCACACGATGCTAGGATTTGAAGAAACCTTTTGGAGGCAGAAATCAGATCGCGTTGGTTAAAGGAGGGTGACATAAATACAAAGTTCTTCCATGTCTCTACTCTTCGCCACAGGAGTACTAACAAAATTAAGGAGATCAAGATGGCCGATGGGTCTAACACCAAATATATGGAAGACATAAGGAGGGAAGCGGTTGAGTACTTTAAATCGTTGCTAGAAGATGTAAATCCGACTATTGAAGAAGAGGACTCTCTGTTGGCAGCCATTCCACCCCTCATAACTGATAATCTTAATGGATTCTTACTTAGTCCTTTCACAAAGGAGGAAATCAAGAAGGTCATTTTTGACATGAATGGTATCAGCTCCCCAGGACCGGATGGCTTCCCTGCAGCTTTCTTCCAGAAGTTTTGGGATATCCTAGGCAATGATGTAGTGGAAGCTATAATTGAGGCTCAAAAGGACATGGAAATCCCAGAAGGAGTTAATGCTACTTTTTTAGTCCTCATCCCTAAACTAGTGGGAGCAATGGAATTTTCCAGTTTCGCCCTATCAGTTTATGTAACACTCTGATGAAGATTCTCACAAAAACAATCGCCAATAGGTTGAAGGTTATCCTTCCTTTCATCATTGATATGAACCAAGGCGGCTTTGTGAAAGGGCGGCAAATATTGGATGGTATCATCACAATTCATGAGGTTATTCATTCAATGGTGACTAGTAAGGAAGCAGGTATGTTACTAAAGCTTGATATGAATAAAGCCTACGACCGGGTCTCATGGCGGTTCCTAACCAAGATTTTGGGTAAGTTTGGTTTCCGCCCCAGTGGATTAAGTTGATTTTTAGTTGTATCTCTACTACAAGATTTTCTGTCATGGTGAATGGGTCACCCTCCGGTTACTTTAAGAGTGAAAGGGGGTTGCGACAAGGAGATCCTTTGTCTCCATACTTGTTTATTATTTTAGCGAAAGCATTGGGTAGGAACATTTCAGCAACGATGGCAGATGGTCAATTGGAAGGTTTTAAACCAACCTCAACAACAGAGCCGTGTCTCACCAACGGTTTGTGGATGATACAATCATTATGTCCAAAGCCTCGGTGCCTCAGGCTAGGAAGCTGAAGAGAATTCTAACCAAGTATGAGACGAAAGCATGACAAGTACATAAACTATAAGAAGAGTAGCATCTATTTCTTTAACACGCCTGGTGGGAGGGAGGAAATAATAGCTAACCTCTTCGGTTGTGGAAAGGAGATTCTACCAGCAACTTATCTAGGCATGCCTATGTTCGAAGGAAGAATGAAGGCTACTTTGTGGAACTCAGTCATTGACAGGATCTCCAAAAAGTTAGCAGGGTGGAAGGGCAGCCTTCTTAGCTCCACGAGAAAAGCCTTATTAGTTCAAACTACTTTACAGAGCATTCCAATTTATCGCATGTCTCTATTTAGAATGCCTGCAAAGGTCCGAGCTACATTGGAGCTAATTCAACACAACTTTTTGTGGTCGAGTTCGAGAGGAGAGAAAGAGAATTTCGTTGGTAGCATGGAATCGGTGTGTGCAAGCAAGGATCAGGGGGGCCTGGGGTTAAAGAGAATGAAAGAAATGAATCAAGCTCTGATTGGCAAACAAGTATGGAGATTTATCAATAATGATCAATTGGGATGGGTAAAACTTCTTAAGGCAAAATATATCAGAAATAATCAGGACTTCCGAAAGCCGATAATCTTCCTAGAGGATCCTATTTTTGGAATTGTTTGCTCGAATGTCGGGAGGTAGTCAGGAAAGGCATCGGATGGAGAATTGGTAATGGAAGACAAGTGGACTTTTGGAAAGACCCGTGGTTGGAAGAGGCCCCTCTGAAATATAACTTAGACCTTCAGGTCCTCCAACATAAACTTTCGAAGGAAATGGGAGGAAAAGTAGGGGATTTTATTGTTGTAGCACAGGAAACTTCTTCTTGGAAGAAAATCACAGTTCATAATCTGTCAGAGCAAGAGAAGGTGGCCCTAACCAAACTCAATGATGCTTTAAGGGTGTTCCCGATCATTCCTGGGGGAGGAAGAGACAAGGCGATTTGGGGCAAAACTACAAGTGGGATCTATTCAAGAAAAATTGCCTATAAGTTAATCCACTCAAGATTCAATGGTTGGACTCCGACTTCTGTTATTTGGTTAAATAATTTAACCCCAAAAATAGCTTTCTTCTTTTGGTTGGCAATTCAAAATAAGATCCTGACAACAGATAATCTGCAAATGAGAGGTTTCCAATTCATCAATCGATGTATCTTGTGTGAGAAAGCGATAGAATCCGTAAGTCATATATTTCTAACTTGTGATTTTTCTTGTACGATCTTCCAAATGATCCTGTCCAAATTTCATATAGATTGGGTCTGTCCAAATAGCATGTCTGACTTCTGCATACAGTGGGCTTCCCCCTTTCGGGCAAAGCTTTTGACTTGGCTCTGGAAGCTCAGCTTACCCCATTTTTTATGGGGGATATGGAATGAGAGAAATAAGAGAGTATTTAAAGGACGTAAGAAAGATCCCAGGTTATGTGGTAATAAAATAATCAGAGCTTTGAAAGAAAACTGGAAAACTTTATTCTTCAAAAATGAGACCATGTCTCTAAGGGAAAGGAGGATTTTGCGGAACTGGGGAGAGGAACTTCCAGACCTAGACATTACAAACAACCCACGGGATGGTGTCAAGTGGATACCCCCCACACAAAAGTGGGTTAAGTTTAATTTTGACGGGGCAGCTAAAGGAAATCCGGGGGCTGCAGGAGCAGGAGGAGTTTTGAGAAATGAGGAAGGAAAAGTGGTCCTTGCCTTTGCAGAGCCTTTGGGAACTCAAACAAATCATTTTGCGAAGCTCGAGCCTGCATGCAAGCAATGAGAATTGCTAGACTTGAGGGTTATAAGGAAGTTATCTTTGAAGGGGATTCGCTTAATATAATCAAGGCAATTAAGGAGGATAAAGACCCCAGCTGGACCATATTGGAGCTTATCCTAGAAGCAAAGATTCATAAATCTCATTTGGTTAATGCCCGAATCCAACACACCTTCAGAGAAGGGAACCAAGCGGCGGATCTAATGGCAAATATTACGGTTTCGTTGGGGAGATGCAAATTTGGAAGGATAACTTCCCTCAAGAACTATTGGTGTTGGTCGCTAGAGAAGAGCTAAGATCAAACCTGTTAGAGCATCAGGAGATCAGATGGGCTGATGATGAGTAATCCGACAGATGGAATTAGGCAGAAAAGGCATCCCATTTGCTGGGGCCTGGGAGGTGACAAGTGTACAGTACAACAACCTAGTGTTAGTAAGTGCTAGGTGTTGTTTGGTTTTTGTTTTATCCTGAATAGTCAAGCGACAAGTATAGGACTGTGGACTCTAAGTATGGCTTAATGTGAGTCTTAGAAAGATCCATTTTGTATTTTGATTATACGGGCTTGATGCTAGAACCAGCCCATTTTGACTTTGTAAAAGGTTTGTGGACCTTATAACCACCTCTACCTTATACCAAAAAAAAAAGTGTTGGTGGGAATTAAAAAAAAAAAATAGAAAGGTCATCAAAGCATGAATAAAGAGAAAATAAAACTCAAAGGGATATTGATCTGGAAAACCAAATAAAATATCACGGGTGTTAAAAAGAAGTGGGTCTGGGCCCATTAATAAAAATAAAAGGTAATGATGAAAATTATATCATGGAATATTAAGGGTATGAATAAAACCCCTAAAAGAAGAGTTATTAAGGAATTAATTGGTTGATTTAGTCCTGAGTTTATTTTAATATAAGAAAAAAAATTAAATAGCGAGGAATGTAAATATGTTTTTAAAAATATTTGGAATATGAAAAAAATTGTCTGGCATATCCTTCTATAGGAGATGTGGGTGATATGACAACAATATAAGATAAATACAAATGGGATGGACAATTGTTAGAAGCAAAATTAATTAGGTTATTGGATTATTTTCTAAAAAAGAAGAAAACATCAAAGTTAGGGTTATAAATGTATATGCTTCAACTATAGTTACTCCTCATGAAAGATGTTGGAAGGACCTTAGCATTTTTTTTAACACATTGATGATTCATAATTGTGATCTATGGATTGTTGGGGGTAACTTCAACATAGTTCTATTTTCTTTGGAAAAGAAATGTGGTATTCCTACATGGTCTAAATCAATATAATGTTTTGCTTCATTTGCTAATTCATATGGGATTTGGGATGCTACTCCTTCAAGTTTACAATATACATGGTATAATAAATGCATTAGAAAAACTTATATAGCACAAATATTAGATAAATTCTTGTTTCTCAACACATGGTTGTATATAAAGTATATAATATCTTCAAATATTTTATTGTGAGCAGGATCAGATCACAAAACCATTCTTTTGACTTGCAAGTTACCCAATAATGGTCATCCAAATCCATTTTGCTTCTAGTCTATGTGGCTCTAAGACCCTAATTTATTTCAAATGGTTATATTATGGTGGGATGGCGTAAATTTTGAAGTTTCATGGATGTGCAAACTTGTTCAAAAGATAAAATATTTAAATGAGCAAATAAATTTTTAGAATTCTAGATATTTTGATAATTTTTTTTATATAAAATAATGAAATTAAATACATACTCAAAACTTTATAAGAGATAGTATAAGTCAATGAAATGGAACAAGTTTCTTATGTGCAAGAAAAATAATTACTTTCTAATTATATAATGTATTGAAAAAAAGAGTCATAATGGTTCTAAAAATCTAGGGATAAATGGCTCAAGGAAGGAGATAGATATACCAAATTTTTTTATGCTACAACAAAAGTAGATTTTTCTTTTTACTATAGCAAAATTTTAACTCCAAATGAAAGAAATATTGAGGAAGAAAAAAATATCAAGAAGGAAACAATTGATATTTCAAAAAAAAAATACTCGGTAAGCTATGGAGGCACAAGGTAAGATATTACAAAATATTCCATTAATTATCACATAAGGAAAAAATGAAAGCTTGATCAAGAATATATCTATGGAGGAGTTACATGAAGTCATTTTCTCTTTCCATCCTAACAAAGCATCTGGCCCTAATGGATTTCCTACAATTTTATCTCAAAAAATTTAGGATTTATTGAAGAATGATATGTTGGTTGTGGTTGAAGAGGCCCAAAAAAGGAAGGCTACAATAAGTGAGATCAGTGGCACTTTTGTCACATTGTTTTAAAAAAAAATGCATGACTAGATATTTTGATAATTTGCATTCAATAAGCCCTTGTAATCTGATTTATAAGATCAAAAATCATGGCAAAAAAATTGAATAGGATTCTAGATTGTGTTATCTAAGAGGAATAAGGTAGTTTTGTTTATGCAAATTCTTGATGGTGTAACCAATGCACATGAGACCATATAGTTTCTGCATTCCATGGAGAAAACTAGGTATGGTTATGAAATTAGATATGAACAAAGCATATGATAGGGTTTGTTGTAGTTTTCTATATTATATTCTCAAAATATTTGGCTTTGATCATTGTTGTAGCACTCCAAAATATTCTATTTTGATCAATGGTTATCTTAGTGGTTAGTTTAAGTCATCTCATGAACTTCTGTAAGCTGATTTAATATCTCATTATCTATTTATTATTCTTGTAGAAGCATTAGGGAGAGATTTCTCAAAGGCATAAATGGAAGAAAAAACCAAAGGTATTTGGGTTGCAAAAAATAATCTCATCTCCAATTTTTTAATGATACGTTTTTTTTTTGTTCATCCCTTAGTCAATGAGTTCATTGATTTTTAAAAAATATTATCATTCTATGAGAATGTTTTTGGATAGTTGGTTAATAATACAAAATCTATGATTTTCATTAACATTGCCTTGAATTTATAATGAATTGTTCTAGATATTTTAGGGTTTAAAATTAAATAATTTCATAAACCTTAATGGTTATTCCTTTGTCTCATGAAGGAAATAAAAGGTATTTTGGGTCTCTTGTTTAGATGGAATGAAAACTTATTTGGCAGGTTGGAAAGGTTAGTTCCTAACCATGGTAAGAAGGTTACAACTTGTAAAGACTACATTACAATCCATCCCTATTTATATGATGTCACTTTCAATATTACCAATAGGTATAGCATCAAATTTTGATAAAATTCAAATAGACTTTATTTGGAAAGGATGCGATAAAAAGAGATCAAGTTACCTCTCTATAAGTGGGATAAGGTTTGTAAACAAAAGAATATTGGAGGACCAGGCTTGTGGAATTGCAAAATAATGAGTTTAGCCCTAGGAGAAAAACTTGGGTGGATATTATTCAAAGTGTAGATACCCAATTTTGGAACACTTCACCAACCTTCAACTCTACTAAAATTCATTAATTAACCCTCATTTGTAAGCCTTTTAATTAATCAAATCAAATCAACCTTCTTCAAACCCAAATTTGGGACATTGTTTACCCTAAAAATAGCATCATATTTGGGATATAATTTCCATAGAAATTATTCATAAAACTCTACAAAAATACCACCAATGGAATAGGATTGAAACTAGCTTTTCAACGAGTATATATACCTATACTCTTATAACATTTAATGCCCTAAATTATGAGAAAATAACACATAGACATGTTAAAAGTAATAGTGTCAAATATGAGCAAAAGCACCATAGTAGCGCTATTTTTGAAAGGTGGTGCTTTGACCATAAAATGGTCAAAATAGTCAAAATTGAAATAATTTGACCATCAAATGATCAAAACAATCAAAATTGAAAAAATGCTAATAAAAAACAATAGTACTACACCAATGCTATTGTGTAAACATAGTGCTTTTGTTGATATGATTTGAATCCCTATAGGCATGAGCCTCTAGCACATGGATTCATTCTCTCACTAAGCCTGCAAATTTAAATTATATCCCTTATCCTAAGAGCATCTTTGAACCCCCTCTTCCCTTGAAGAATACCTCTACAAAATTTATAATTTGAGCCCATAAGATAGGCATTCAATTGGAATTTTCAACACTCTCTCTCTCTCTATATATATATATATATATCTTTATCTCTCTCTCCCTCTAGGGCAAGTGAAGCAAGGCATAGGGACATTCAAGCAAGATCATCCTCTTACCTCTCAATATAGGCTTGGGTTGTATCACTACCTCTCAATACTATGTTTTGTTAGCTCTGCTTTAGTTTTATGCATTACTTCTAGCTTGCTTAGCTAATTATATTAGATTATGTTCCATAACTACTATTTTATGGTTTTATACCTCTTTGATTGCATTTTATAGCAACATATAATCAATTGACTCTTCCTCATGTCCTCCTAAACTATCTTAATTCTCTTATTTAATGTTAATTATAGTTTTTAAAAGTGTTTATGTTATTATTCTTGTAGCATTTTATAGTTGCTCACAAAAATTTCTAATCTCTTTTATATCATAGGTATGCTTAGCTCTTGAATTTTAAACTCTCTTGATGTGCCCTTATAGACATTAATAGCTTTGTTGTGTATTCCTTATATTATCAAGTATATTGAACCTCCCTCTCACCTCTTGTTACACTTTGAATATCATTTGGTCTCTCGTTCCTCTTTCCTTGCCATAGTATACTAGGCATTTAATACTTCCACATTTTTTATCCTTCGTTTTCTTATTAATCTTTAGGCATTTTGTCACTCAGAATGATATTTTCACACTCCTATACCCAGACACCTTATATTGATATTTTCTTATATATTGATAGCACCACTTAGCTACAGTAATGTGACTTAGCTATGATAGCACCATATAGTTGTGATAGTGTCTAGGTGGTGCTATTTCTAGACTCCAACACTTTTACATAAGGTATATATCTCTTTCATATTTAGACACTGATTTATTTTATCATATATAAAAGGGGGTTTGATCAGCTTGACCAGATAGTCTTCTACCTCTCTATGATCAAACAAGCCCCCTAAACATAATTCTTGTTTTTTTTTTTTTTTGCAAGTATCATAGAGATAACTCAAGAGATATGCAATAGTGTTAAGGTGGCGCTTCTGCATAGATATCAAAAATAGTTGCCATAGTTTTTATAATATTTTTTAAAAGAAAATTAACATAACTTTTGTTGTTTATCCCTTTGTATCTATATTTTTTGTTTTATTCATAATAATTTTGTAAAAAGGAAAAATTCTAAGTTTAGTTAGAATTTACTTTTTCTCAAATTGTCTTAGGCAAGGAATCATAAGAGCATATAGTTGCATCTAGGCTAGTTTTGTAACCTTGCATAATCTCTTGTTTTCCCTTGAAAGGAAAAGACTCTTTACTTTCCTTGTAATCATTGAAATTGAAAGAGCACATAACTTAGGACCATTATTTGTTGCATATTTGTATTATTGCATTATTTAATTTTCTATTTTAGAGTAATTAGGGCTAGGTTACACAACATTAGGTGATTTATAAAACTTAAACATAAAAAAATTGAGTAAACCATAAACTTGTACATAAAGCATATTGAGGTAGACCAACCCATATGCTTTTAGGTACCCTTTGGAAAGGGAGTAAGGAAGGACTCAACCCACATGTGGTCTATTGTATACACAAAAAATAAAGGAAATATTTGGACAAAAATGTTAATTTAAAAATGTATAGATTGTGTTGATGTAATAAAATTATTTAGGAAAGTTGTAATCTTACTATAGTGGTAAGGTATTTGGCCTCTCTTTGAGAGGTTCAAGGTTCAAACCCCACTCAGTATGAGGGGACAAAGATCCCTTATAAAAATCTATGTAAACTCATTAAAAAAAATTACTCGTTGAAAAAAATAAAATTATTTAGTAAAATAACTTTACCCAAAGTATTGCCATCATGGAGCTTCACATAAAATAGTTTTCAATTTATCAAGAAACATATTAGATGTTTAGTCAATGAGGGGAATTATGTAACTTTTTTGTTTTATTTTTGGTTGAATCCTTATCCTCTTATCTCTAATTCAAAATGGCAACCATTGGATTGGTTATTCGTAGCTTGTTAATTTCTAAAGGTCAAATATTAGATTAAAGTGAGCAACAACTCTAGACCATGTATTTTTATTAGTAATTAGGTTGAAGGAGATAAACTCAAAAAAATTGTAGATGAGCTTCAAAATATTCTTCAAGTGTTTATTTTACTTATTTTTACATAACAAGATGAGTTGGTTTGAAATCTACCAAAATATGGTGGATACCCGATCAAGTTGGGATATGGGGATTTAGGTCAATCAAAATTTTCTACTCCTAAAGATTTTCTTTGGAAGATTTTTTTGTCATTAGAGGCTCTTCATAAGGCATTCACATTCCTTTGGTTAGTAGTTCAAATTAAGACTTCTATAGGAGATATTTTACAAAGAAATGGATATTAAGAAACTTTCTAGGATGCCTTGTATGAGAAGGATTTAGAAACATCATATCATTTACTTCTTCATTGTCCCTTTTCTCATACCATTTGGGGTTACCCTTTTTAATAATATGAGAATATATATTTTTGAAGTAACATTAATAAATGGAGATAGGGTTTATAAAAATTAATTTTGATAATGCTTCCAAAGAAAGTCTATAAAAAGCTAGTGGAGGTGGTATTTTTCAAAATGATGAATACAAAATTCTCCTTACATACTTAGAATCATACGGAACTTCAACTAATAACTATGTAGAGGCTAGGGCACTTCTTACAAGGATTAAAATTGCAATTGAAAAATGATGGAAATGCATTTTAATTGATGGATATTCACAAATTATCATTAATGCTATCAATGAATATCAATGTTATGATTAGAAAAAAATAATATTATTTTTTATGTTAATCATCTATATTGGATGCAATCTCTTGAAAATGTGAGCATATCTATAGAGAAGGACATCAAGTAGTAAATAATTTAGTCAATGATGGTGTTGATCTTTGTCGAGGTGAGATTCAAATTTTAGAAGGCAACTGTCAAGGAGATGGTATTTTGATGGGAGTGGGTCCCAATAGTGTGTATATATATACAGATATAATCTTTAAAATATTGTAATTATGAAATAGTTTTTTTTTCTAAGAGGTTTAGCACATATAATAGAGAGTAATAAGTTTCACACATTAAGCCAAGGTTCAAATCTCATGGGTGAACCTTTAACATCTAAATCAAATGCAATGAACTTTGCAAGCATTTTAAAATGTGGGATTCCAATATGGGGAGTGAGGCTTCAATCTTCCTTGAAATATGTTCATAATTATGGTAAAATACTATTGTAATTATATAATTATATTATTTATTAAAATATTATGATAGCGTAGTCATGATGTAATGCAATTTAAACAAGTTTTAATCTCATACAAACCATTAAAAAACCATTTTTAATACTTTTATCACATTAAAATTAAAATTATTTTTATTTATTTATAATATAAATCTTATTATTTTGTTTTTTTTTATTAGGTAAAAGAAGGGTTTTTGAAAGGCTCCCTAAACCTTTTCCAAACCACAAGTTATTTACAAACCAAAATCAAAATCTTCCAAGGATAAAACTAAAAAGAAACATACATAAAATTGTCCCACCCAAAGGGATCTAACATCAGCAAGAAGCCAAATCAAAAAACACAGGAGATACAGGAAGAGAATAAGGGGAACAAAGAGAACTAAAAGAACTAAGAGAACCCGTAAATACTTTGATTCATCATCCACTTATGTTTCCTTTCTTGCCTCAAAGTCTATCTGATCCCACTAGATCCACTCCATAGCATGTTAACTTCTGCAAAAGAAACCTTGATGTTAAATTATTTTGAAAGGAAAGTACACCTGAAATGAACCTTGATTGTGCCACATTTTCTCTTGATAATCATACCCAAGAATTGAGAAACAAACCAAATGAAAAATACTAGATTGTCACTCTTATGCATGAGTATGGAACAAACAACATCATGACACACTTTGTAATAATGAATAAATATATTAAGAAGAAGAATCGAGACTAATCTTGTACAATTTCCCCTCCAAATTACATGGCTATAATTAGAGAGCGAAGTGTTGTTTTGAATCATAGTCAACCACATCAACTTGAGGTTACCCTCTTCCACGTCATACTCATCTAGGTTAGGCTTTGAAAATCTAACAATGAGATGGTAGGCTTCAAAGTATATTTTGGTATCTTATAGATCTTGATAATGATGCTTAACCTACCATTTAATCATAAATAAACCACTCCCAAATATTGAGAGGACCAAGGTGGAAATAATTCCCTTGCTTGGTAGTGGATTCTAATTGGTTGCCCCTTGGAAATCAAACTGGAAGAAAATATGTTAACTTTGAGAAATATAAATTTGAGACTTTAACATTTTACCACCAACAATAAATTAAAATTAAAATTTAAATGTGAGCAGATGGCACCAACAAGCTCCCCTCAAGCTATTGAAATAAAATCCCTTGAGTCAAAAACAAAGGATAAATCCACCACTTCGAGAGTTAAATTTAAAAAAAAACACATAGAAGAGATTGACTCAACAGAAGAAGAGACCAAAAGATAGACCATTATGACATTTGATATAGACCTTGAGGGAAGACTTCCCTCAAAATTATAATCCCTTCTTGATGCACACTGATATTGGCTAAGACATTTACAAATTTGTTACCTTCTCTATAAATATGTCTGATTTGAAAATATTCTAGGGATTGAATGTTCCTTTTCAATTCCTCTATAAAAATTTTAATACTCTAATGAGGTGTGTGAAAACCATTTGCTGAGTTGATAATATTTAGATAATATCCTTCAATGATTACTTTTTTGTAATTTAAAGCTTCTAGCAGGGTTGTTCCCTGGAATTTATTTGTGTCTTCCGCAAAGTGATTAGTTTAAATTCCTATATTTTTAGCATAAGCAAAACACAACGCAAACCCTAAATTTCCCTAGATATCCTTTATATGTTCTATAAAAATTAAGTTTGATCCATCTAGGGGGAGGGAGCTCTGTTTAATTTGGAATATTTTTGTCAATCCAGGTTGCACCCTCTCTCTGTTCCTATATGAAAGACCTAATTGTTCCTCCAATTTAGCCTCATAATGAGGAACCCCAATATTATCTAGGTGAAAGCTTGAGATATTTTTCATAATAGCATTAAGTATTTTGGAACTAACAAAGGTAACATCCTTTTTGGAATCCTTGAATACCCTATTGTTTCTTTCCTTCCAAATCCCCCATAAAATATGATTGAAGCTAAAGTACCAAAGAATCCAAAGTATTCGATTAAAAAAAGGGGAATTCCATTGATCACAAACATTGAAGAGGAAACACGAAACAACCCAGTAAACTCCAAGGTTATTAAATAGGAAATAGAGAACATTCTAGAAAAAGGAGCACTAGAAGAATAAATGATTTGAGGTTTCATCACACTTTACACAAATATGACACCTATTAGAAATACACATCCCTCATTTTTTAAGGTTCTCTATGGTGAGGATCTTATTCTAAACTGCTAGTGAAAAACAAATGTTGACTTTAGGGACACGATTTCTAATCCAATTTTTTTTGCTAGGAAACTAGGCAACCGGTTCATATTCGATTAGAAAGTATGTAGATTTCACAAAAAAAGAGCCATCACTTTCACCTTTCTAAAACATGGAGACTTCCTCATCTAAATTTTTAATAACCTAAGTTCTCAATTTATCAACTAAGAATATAATGGCCTCTTCCTCTACATTATTAAGGTTAGGGAGAGAAAGGCCTTTCCATTTCATGCCATTGATTGTTTCAATAAAATCAATAGCTTTGGGGACATAGAGAAGCTAAGTTTTGGGCTCCATAATTGATATATTTGGAAAGTTATCTAGAGGTAAGTTCATGAGCCAAGTATCCTTCCATAAATCAATTTGTTTTCATTACCCAAATTCCATCTACACCCCTTAACAATGAGAGCTTTTTTATTTAGGATGCTAAACCAAAAATAGATCTTGAGAAGAGAAGGGGATCCACAAGAAAGTTTTTTTTTGGTTTAAATACTTGGATGAGAGAATGTAAATTCATCCTAAGTTTTTTATCGTAAACAACTTTCAATTTTGTTTGGCCAATAATGATTTATTCATTATTTTTAGCTTTTTAAAACCTAGACCTCCTACTTTTCTTCTACTATAGACCTGTTCCTAGGAGACTAGGGGGTTTTATTCTCCTCTTAGACCAACTAGAGAAAGATTTTCTAGAGGTGTTCAATTTTTTGGGTGACTTTAGCAAGGATTTTGAAGAGAGATAGGAAATATATAGGAATATTTTGGAGAGTGGATTTCACTAACTAGGCTTTTCCTACATGGCTAAGAAGGGTACCTTTCCAACCAAAGAGCTTCCTTTGAATCCTCTCCACCATAGGATCCTAGAGATTCTATTTTATTCTACCTTTGAATAGGGGCAACCCAAGGTAGATTGAGGGGAATTCAACTATCTCACACCCTAGGATTTGAGAAATATTACTCCGCCTCTTGAGTGGAGTATTAAGGAAGAAGATTTTACTCTTGAGGAAATTGATCTTCTAAACCACAATATCTCATAGGAAGACAAAATACACTTGATTTCCTTAGCTTGGGGGATAGATGCAAAAGTTGTTAATGTTGTATCATCCACACATTGTTGATGAATGACTGGACCCAGAGATAGATTAGGTCTAATTCCTTCAATAGTCTTCTAAGAGGAGGCAACTTTTAGAGATCTACCAAGAGCTTTAGCTATTAAAATGAATATATATGTGGAAAGAGGATCTCCCTGTCAAATACCCCTTAGGATTTTAAAATAGCCCATAGTAGACCTATTAATAATGACTAAGAACATAGCAATTGAGATGCAAACTTTGATAAGACTTAACCATCTTTCATGAAAACCAAATTTAGCCATGACTTTCAAGAAGTCCCAAGAGACCCTATCATAAGCTTTATTCATGTCTACTTTAAGGAATAAACTAACTCTTCCACTCTTATCCATAGAATGAATAAGCTCATGGATTTTTATAATACCATCTAAAATCTACATTCATGCCATGAAGGCTCCCTAAGTGGAATCAATAATAACAGGTAAAAAAGTATTGTTTATATTAATCAAGACTGTGATCAAAATTTTATACATGGTATTATAAATACTAATGGGCCAATAGTATTTGAAGTTCTTGGTCCCTACCATCTTGGGAATGAGACCAGGAAGGTAGAGTTTGTCTTTCAAAATGAATCCAATTCATTGAATCTCCTTCATAGCTTCCACAAACTCCTTATCAAGAATGTGCCAAAACTTTTGGAGGAAGTAAAACCATCAAGACCATAGTCTTTCATGCTGCCCATAATAAAAATAGCCCTCAAGTTTGAAATATGAAATAATTTGGTGTTACAATCACCTTCTTTTAGCCAAAGGGCCTCTAATTTTTGCCTCCATAACACATGTTCACAAGCCAAAATATTGTGAAACTCGACCAAAGTCATTTTATCCTTATCTCTAGCATCTGAGGACAAATCTCTAGATTCAATGGAAATTTCAATTTCCCTCAAATCCTTTTGAAATATATGCCCAAAAACCATTTTATTCTAAAATTTTAGATTAGCTTTGACCAACCTAAGCTTATTAACAATTTAGGAAACTAAAGGGCCAAAACATTTATGGGACCACCATTCCTTAGTTTGAGCCTCTAGATCCAAGTGTTGAATCCATATTGCTTCAAATCTAAAAGGTCTAAGAAGTTTTATTGGAGCTTGGAAGGTTTCAAGTAGTAAAGGATTATAATCCAAGCCAATTTTAGTAAGAGTACTTAAGGAAGCACCCCCAAAAGATAACAAGCCTTCTTTGAAGGTCAGGACCCTATCCAATATTATCTAGATAAGTTGGCTTCCTAACCTTCTATTGTTGACCAACCTGAGCTTATTAGCAATTTGGGAAATTAAGGGGCCAAAAAAATTATGGGACCACCATTACTTAATTTTAGCCTCTAGATCCGAGTGTTGAATCCACATTGCTTCAAATCTAAAATGTCTAAGAATTGTTTTGGAGCTTCGAAGTTTTCAATTAGTAAAGGATTATAATCTGAGCCAATTTTAGGAAGAGTAATTAAGGAAGCATCCTCAAAAGATAGCATACCTTCTTTGGAAATTAGGACCCTGTCCAATCACATCTAGATAAGTTGGCTTCCTACCCTTCTATTGCTCCATGTGAACTTATTACCTTTTAGGTTCATGTTCATCAATTCATTCTAAAATATTCTCTTATTAATCCCAAAGAGGCCCATGGTAAACTCCTTCCAAAGCAAGAATTTGGTACATAGATATTGGAAAGGACCCACTTATGCTTAGTCTCCTTATAGAAGAAAATAATGTTGGTAATTCTATTTGAAGCTAAAATAACTGACCTATCTAGATTTTTAGGATCCCATATAAAAGTTATTAAGTACATGAAAATTGTAGAAAATATAATTTTTCAATAACACATTGTAAGAAGGGGAATGGGGAAAGGTGTCATGAAGGACCTCATTACAATAGTTTTTTCTCTCCTCCTTCCTTCAAGGATAGGGTTATTTTGTGAGCTTAAAGTCTAAAGTTTAACGAGTTAGTTGAAGAACACCTACGTTTCTCCTAAGATACTTGTTTTACTAAGCTTAACCCTAACCTAGCCCTAATGCAACAACAATACCTAAAACTAAAATATTTTTTGCTTTTTCATGATAAAGTAAATGACAACTTTTATTTTTTGAAATCAAGGGTGCAAGAAGAATACAAAAAACTAGTCTTAAATTCAGCTACATGTGATTTCGATTTAAAGTTGAATATTGAAGATTTAGCTCATTCTCTAGATTATTAAAGACTAAGCTAGTTCCTTCTTTTTATTTTGCTTATTTTACCAAATAAATAGAAAAACAAAAATTTATTTAACACATAACAAAATAATGGAATACCTAAATACTAAAATGAAAATAAGATGGACCACAAAGATAGAAGCATTGCCAATGCTTTTTCCTACTAATAACACTTTTTATTTCCTAAAAAATAGGTAATATTGAATTGGATTAGCAATAAAGGGGCCTTCTTGAGCTAGAGAATAATTTTAGACTCCCTTGGTCAATATCAAATCCCCGTTTAGATAGATGTTGAAAACAACTAAAAAAATAAATGTATAGATTGAGTGATAGCATTGTCCACACTTTTGCCTACCAAATAATAATTTTCTTCTCTATTTCTATGTAATATCAGAGAGCGATAGTGCCACTGAACCTAAAATTTGGTAGTGTTTTTACCTTAAAGAGAAACAAAGTAAGATTAAATGTAAACAAATTATTTAATAACTAATATAATCTTAACAAGGAGGTATAAAGACTATACTAAATAATAGAAAATAGAGATTGGTTGCTTAAAGTAAAGACTAACAATGACAAGATGAAATTCCAAACTAGATGAAAATGAAATATGTAAAGTTATCTAGTATGCAACAAAATTAAAACTTGGAGTTGCAAAGCAAAAAAAGTGTCAAAAGCAAGAAAGGGGAAAGATCACAACCCAAGATGCTAAGGTCATTTTCCCCTTGTTTGAGGAAGATTATTGAAAGATTACTTATTTTCTAGTAGATATTTGAGAGCTTGAGATTGAAATCATGAATGCTTGGAGACTTGATGTGCTTGAATGCTTGGAGACTTAATGTGCTTGAATGCTTGGAGACTTGATGTGCTTGAATGCTTGGATGCTTGAGTTCTTGAAATAAATCTTGGATGCTTGAAGGATTGTCTTAACAAGATTATGGAAAGCTTTTAGCATAATCTTGCCATGTATGAATATGAATTACTATGAATCTTGAGATATCGTAATAGAATATTATTACAATGCAAGATAATGATGAATTGGTCACCCCAAGTACTAGTTTTGTAGGAATTCATGGCTCCTCGGGGTAAGGGTTTTATTAAATATGATAATATTAGAGAGGGTAATGATTTGAAATGGGATAAAGATGCCATTAATAAAGAAAATTTTAAAATTACAATCTTGAATTTAGAATTTTTATTGTGAGTTACAAATTAGATTTTAGGGATCAAATCCATTAATGGTGCACATATTGGAAGGTAACAACATCAAATTTCTTGGTTTAGAACATGATAATCAATAGAATTGGCAAGAACAATCTATGGTGGTGCTTCATCCTTGTACTTTTTCTAACATAACCATTGGAGGTCAATTTTAGGAGAAAAATATCAAAAGTTAATTTTTTATAAAATTGTTGTTTGGGATGTGAAAGTGTTGGTAACACTTTTACTCATGCCCTAGCACTTTTTATTTTGAAGTAATAAATACCTAAAATTGAGAACAATGATGATTGATTTGATTTGGGTGGTTGATTAGTTGATTGGTGAAGAGATTGAAAAACTAGAAGATTAGCAATATAATCAAAATTGGGTGTCTACATTTGCTCCATTTTTTATGCATCTATTGCATAATAAATGTGTTGAAAACTAACATAAATTCCCTAATTTTGAGATAAATTTGCTATTACTTATGGTCAATGATGCAAGATGACTGATGATTTGATTTTTTATTTAAATTTTGTATTAAAATTTATATTTTGGATAGCAATAATGGTGCCATGCCATGGTGTAGCCTCTCGAGTTTTGAATGAAAAATCAAGTTGAACAAAGGAAACTCAAATTGATTATGATCCATACTAGTGTAACGATGAATAATTAAGGATAATTAGTGAAATATAGTTGAGAAGGTCAAGTAGTAAAAGGACTAGGGAGTAAAGAGAATCCATTTTACTACAAAGAGGAGGAGAAAAAAAGCTATAGAGCACTCAAGTTACCTATTTTTTTATGGGTTAGAACATGCACCCATCACATCGAGCAGATTAGGTGAGGGTATTTATAGCAAGAGGATCAATGCTAGAGCCAGTGAGTACCAAAAAATTGCATCTTTAATGTTATTTTTTCCTCAAAAAGAGTACCTAAAAAAGGGTCAATGCTTTCATGTAGTGATGGTACTATCTCACAATTCTTTTATACTTTAGATGTGATTTCATATCCGACTTTTGATTTCACCATGTGATAATACTATCACTACTCGAGTACTTATTTCATTTTTTGATGGCACTTCTATCATGCAATGGTACTTTTTCATTATGATGGTACTTTTGTACCTATTGTAGTTTTTATTATTTTTAGGCTTTCTTGTTGTTGGTTTATATAATTTTGAGGCTAATAAAGCTCAGCCTATCTTGGATGTATGTGATATTACAAATACTAGACTACAAATTGTAGTAGCCACATATATTGGAGATTATCTAGGATTTTCTCAGTTTTGTAGGCCATGTACTTCTAGTAGCATTAGGGCTTTATCATTGACCCTACTACCCAAGGTGAAGTTTGACTAGGCACTGTTAATGGCTTTAGCAAAGAGGTGGTATTCAAAGATAAATATCTTTATACTACCAATAGAAGAGATAACCATTATATTGGAGGATGTGTGGTGGATCATAAGGATTCTTATTAGGGAGGAAGATATGCACCTATGATAATACCAACATAGGTTCATAGAGAGGCCAATCAAGGATGTAGACTTATTGGTGGTACAATCCAATATTGACATCAAATCTACATGTTTCTAGGTCATTGCATAGATAGACCTATCATATTTGGGGTGCTACTATAGAACATCAACCATAGGGTTGTCCATTGGGGCTATAGGGAGGTTATGGAATATATGTAAGATGAGAAACTAAATTTCACTTAGGAACCTGTCATGCTAGCATACCTATACTAATCACTGTACTAGATACTTTATAGAGGTGGAAGGAGCTTGAGTAGGTGCACATTACTCCAAAAATGGGTATGAGAGCATATTGTAGTTTTGAGATTGCTAAGACTTCTAGGGTGATTTAGGGACAATGAGGTATTGTCGACCTATTGGTGGGTTCACCATTTTGAGAGTGGATAAAGTGGTATAAAAAAGGGCATGATGGTAGTGGTTAAGAGGAAGGTAGATGAGTTGTGGCTAGAGCAGGTCATCTATAATTCATATAGCCATCATCCAAGATGGTCTAATTATGCCTAATATCTAGCTCATGTTGAGAGGGTTACATAAATAAAGGGATTTTAGGGTGAGTGAGAGATCCACTATTTTGATAGGTGGTCCTTTAGTATGAAGTTAGGGAGAAAATACCAATAAGGCTAGTATGATATAGGCACTTCACTTGGGAGAGGGGATTCAATGGTGCACTAAATATAGGCTCATACATCAAGGTGGACCTAGATGATCCTATTATTTTGTACTTTAAACACAATGACCTTGGTGTTATCCATGACTACTAGATATGGTGCCAAACCATCCATCCCAGGTGAGTGACAATCCTAGGGGTATAACATATGTAGCAACGACAAAGGTCAAGTAGGATTAGGCAACATTAGTTTTTATATGGCACCATGAGGTATATAGATAAAAAGAGGCTTAGGAATAGGTGGCGGTGGTGGTGGTGGTGGTAGTAGTAGTAGTAGTAGTAGTAGTAGGACCTCCACTATTTTTTCTTCCTATGATCATGACCAAAAATATAGGACCAAGCAAATCACATCAATTAATCATCAAGATAGAGAAATATAACTTAGCTAAGTGGAGAGCTTGAACATGGCTTTAGTAATAAGGATATCATATAGGATCCTATTGATAGTATAGGTCATAGGAATACAACAGACCGCCAAGGTTTGACTATGAAGTAGGATGCAACAATGGTGGGATCTGAAATAATATAAGTTAGAGATAATTAGATGGTGTAGGTTCTACTTGATAAAATGGTACATGTATAAAGGGACTTGTAGGATAAGAGTACATGAGTAGTACACTACAAATCTATCTACCATGTAGTCATCCTAGCAGACAGGCACCTATCATCACCCATGAGGACATGATCATGGATCCATTTTAAGTTTACAACTCACTGATTGTAGCACTCGGTCAATATGCCACCACCTATATAAGGACGGAGAGATATAGGAGCACCAATAATGGGCTCCTAAAGCTATCCTTAATAGCTAAATATTTTAATATTTTAGGGTTGACACTGATTATTGATGATTGTACAATATTGTTATGTATCATTGATATGTTGTATATACTTTGAGGTTTAATATATATCAAATTTTATGAGTTCATATATTTGAATTTTAATGTAATGATTGATGATTATGTTATGATCTATTTTATAATTCTATTATGACTAATTAATTAATGATAAATGATTGATAAAATTTATAAATTGAAAACATGAATGAGTGAAAATCATTAAATGTAGTAAGGATATGATGATTGGAAATATGAGGTATGCATGATGTGCCCAAGATGGAATTGCTTTAGAAAAACTATTTATAATTATATACAAAGCTATATTTTTCCAAGAGGACTTTATCTTTGAAAAGAAAAAATAAAAGTTTATAGAAATATGTATAACTATATACATAAGTATGCTTAGATATTTTCCCAATGGGACTTTAGTTACATTTTCCTAGAGGACTTTTAGTTAGCTTTGAGAATAATCTAGGGGGGATTTAGTTAGATTTTCCCAAAGGTCTTCTAGCTAGCTTTGAAATTTTCCTAGGGTAACTTTAGTTATCTTTTCCTAGAGGTTTTCTAGTTACCTTGCCATGATACAAAGATATATACAAACATGAAAATAAAATATTATTTTTAAACAAATGCCTAAAGTAATTTTGCTTGGCCCATAAGACTTTTGATTTAGCTTTGTAAGTATGACTTTTAATTTATATTTTCCCGTAGGACTTTAATTAAGATTTGATATTTACTTTTACACAAATGCAAAAAGGACTTTTTCTTGAAATGATTTACCTTATAGAGAAGTGTCATAGAGGAAATATGTTTGATTGGTGTAAAAAAAATTCATACCCCTAAATGATAGGTATATTTTATTGTTGACTAATTACCCCGAGTGTGGTGGTGTATAGGAGACAAGAGGTGATATGATCAATCTTGCTATCAACACCTATGAACCTCATAATACTCATCATGTAGCAATAGATTTGATGAGATATGTAGCGGGCCAAACAAGGTTAACTTCTTTTCTACTTTTGTCACATTCCCATGCATTTAATTTATCAACCCAGGGAGCTTCGTAAACTTTTGAAGGGTCTTGAACAAGATTGCTTACAATACCACTTGAGATGAGTCCGTTAGTTCTACTATTGGAGGTGTTTCAACGATCGTCAATCATTCATACACTCCTCAATAATTTATGTAAAAACAATTAAATCTACAAAAAGGAAATATTCACGTATTCCTGGAAATAAAAAATGCGATAAACAATCTTATAAAAGCAATAAACTAATCTAAAAAAACAAGAAAAATAGGGGAAGAAATACTGGCTTGGAGTGGGCCCAGGCTCCAGCAACTTCCTCCCAACTGAACACACACTTAAAAACTCTTAGAACTGTATTATAATTATCAGAGTATTACAATGCTTCTTCTGTATATCTCTCTATATTTACTAAAATATTATATATATCCTCAAAGAGTTTTGTGTGTGTTTATATAGCACACCTGTAGATCTTCTATTACAAAAAAGTTATAATAGTCGATTCATTCCAAACTAAACTAAGACAGTCTGGTAAATGTGATCGACGTTTGCTAAAACTGGCATTCATTTCTAATGGTGGCATGTTCACTGATTGGTTTGTGCTTCACCTGGAATTTGTAGGACGTTCTCATACATTGGTGCAATCCCCAATTTAACTCTACATGATGTAGAGTTGGAACTGCACCAGCATCTATTGTCCATGTCGTGCTTGTTTGGTCAACGGGTGAGGAACAGGGGTGCCTTCCCTATGAGGAAGGTGCCTAAGTATGTCAAGAACCTTCTCTATGTGAAAGGTGCCTTACTACCATTGGCACCTTCCTAGAAGAGGAAGGTGCTTATCTTCTGTTGGTGCCTTCCTATGAGAGGAAGGTGCTTGCCTTCTAGTGGCACCTTCTTGTCGGTGCCTTCCTTATGAGAGGAAGGTGCTTGCCTTCTAGTGGCGCCTTCCTATCGGTGCCTTCCTTATGAGAGGAAGGCGCTTATTTTCCTTTGGCACCTTCCTGGAAGAGGAAGGTCCTGGCCTTATATTGGTGCCTTCCTGGAAGAGGAATGTGCTTGTCTTTCCTTGGTGCCTTCTTGGAAGGGGAAGGTGTCTATTTACGCTTAGCGCCTTCCTGGAATAGGAAGGTGCCTACTTACGCTTGGTGCCTTCCTAGAAGAGGAATGTGCCTACTTATCTGCATTGATTCTGAAAGAAACAAATTTCCAGGTCCATGAAAATACCTTGACTGATCTAAATATGATTAAATCAACTACAATTCCACAAAAATACATTGAAAACACATGAATTAGATAACACACATAATTTCATCAAATAATTACATAATCATTCATAAACATATGCAATACTTATTATACAACCGCATAATAATCAAGAAAATATATAAAAAATATGAGAATTTTTGATGCTCATAATCCCCCCATGCCTAACATATGCCACGCCCTCGTGGCATCAAAACTATAGGTAGCCCTGTTGACCCTTCATCATTATCATTTCTTGGTGGATCTAGTTGTACCTACTACCCGTGTCTGCCTCTTCTATGCACTGGCACCTGGAGGTGTGGCTCCTCTTTTTCTACGTGGGTTTGTGGGTGCTACTATTGGCTTTGCTTTCCTCATCCTGGCAGCTATCGAAGGTGATCTAGCCAGTGTCGTCTCTATTGCCTGAATGTAGCTTCTACAGCTTGCCATAGGTCATCATCCAGAGGTCTGACCATTGTAAGAGGGATATCTAAATTATCCCTCTTGAGATGAACTACTTGGGCTTTGTACAATCGGGCTTCTTTAGGAGTACGCCATGTATTCTCCTTTGCAATGGCAATAGCTTCCAATTCGGGGCCATATACCCCCATCATTCAAAATACCTTCTTATCTTAGAGGGTCATCCCTAGGATGACCCGTAAATCTCCTAGAAATGGTTTTCCTCTGCCAGATTGATGTAGATACCAATGTCCCCCTGCATCCTTGAGGTTCCCTTCCTAGTCTCCTTAGCTGTTGTCATCTATTTGAGCAGTCGTTCGAACTATTTTTTGCTTCTTTGCGAATGGTTGCATATCCCACTCATCTTCTTATGGCTCGGTGAAGGTCACCTTCACCTTCTTTCGAGCCATCCTAGGCCCTTTTCCTTTGGCCTTTGCAGAAAATGTGATGGCTCAAACAGGGGTTTTCCCTTTCTCCCTGGTGGACGTCTTCTCACTTTGAGGGGCCTGCTCTGCGGTCCCTGGAGCATTTTCTTCACTCTAGGGGACCTGTGCTGCCCTCTCTAGGGGTGCTTCTTTGCCTCCTTGTCTGTCTTGTGCTGATCCCTCAGGTTTTTCTCTTTCCTCCTTAGTTTCGGGGAGTTCTTCCTTATCCCCTGGTCCTATCTATTGTTGTTGGCCCTCAACCTACTCTGTATCACTCAGGTCGATGACAGGGGGTGTTGTGGGATTTCTTTCCCTTTCACTCTCAAAAATAGAGGAATTCTCCCCTGCCTCTGGGCTGCTCTATCGGGTGTCTGATCAAAATTCTCTTGAAGAGAATACTCATTCTACAGATCTGGGAGAATTTTTTGGGACCTCTCTCGCCCAGTTAGTTTGGGTCAATGTGTCCCTTCTTTTTGTTCCCCTATCCTAGAGTTGATGGTTCTCCTTCTGCAACTGTTGGACCAACTACTCGAGCTAGGTGATTCATCTTTCTCATTCTTCCAATTTCCCCCTATGCTCATTATGGTAATCCTCCAAAATTTGTTGGGCCATCCAAAAATTGGTTTGCCACTCCAGTGCTTCCTCCAAGGTTACGTCAACCTGATCATTGCTCCCGAAAGTCCCTACATTTTGTGGGCTTCAATTTTTCAATTCTCGAAGGGTTTGGGCTGCCACATTGACTTTTGGGTTGTTCTCTTCTTCTTCTGTCGAGAGGAGGAGTTGTCACAGGTGTTTCCTCTTGGGGACTAATTTTAGCGACTGAAACTCGGCCTCACTGCTAATAAGCGACGCTCCTTCCTCTTAATACTCAGGTACTAGGGAATGTCCTCTTTCCTCTATGCATTCGAGCACTGGTGAATGCCCTCTTTATTTCATGAAATCAGGCAATGCCAATTGCTTGATACTTGCCACCTCCTCTGTAGGGCTTCCCTCTTCTTGACCTATTTTGGCAACAACATCTTATTGCCTTTCTTGGCCACCATCTCTCTTTGCATCGGGGTTCTGCCTCTACGCTTTTGCATGGCGAACTAGTGCTGATATCAGCCCATGGTGGGTCAAGGCGAACGGTGCTCCCTTATGGTACTTAACCACTTCTTCCTTTAGGGCATTTTCCAAGTAGAAGGGCATGTTCAACTTCCTTCTATGCACCAGGTGATTTAGAAACTGCATATGGTTAGTGTGCAAATGGGTATACTTCTCGGTGCATGTAAATAATCGAGAAACCTACTCAAATATCTTCCACAAATTTATGAGGAGGCTACTTTTGGGTAGCCCTTCCTTATCTATCTGCACATTTTCTCCTGCCAGTAGCACTTCGATGTATGGCTTCAGTAGTTTGCCTTTATATATGCATTCACCTGTGAGGGGCAATCCAGTCGCCTGCAAGATGTATTCAAGGGTGACAAAAATTTCTACCCCTCGCACTTGAGCTATGTCACCCCTCAAGGAGGCAGTAAATTCCTTGGCTACCTCTATATCCTGGCCCTAACTGACTAGGGTACAATATTCGAACTATCCCTCGGCCTCGAACTATGTTTTTAGTGTCCCCCTAATTCCTTCTATATCACTCTACTCATTCTTCTTCACCACATGATTCTTCGACCTTCCTCCCATGGTGCCTTCCCTTACTACTGTGCTTCTTTTTTTTGTCCTTACTTCTTCAGGAAGGTGCCTTCTTATAGGTAAGGTGCCTAACCTTAGAATTTAATTCTAGGGTACACCTTTTGAGCCATATCATTGGCATGTGGTTCTGGCCATGGGGGTATATGATTTTTATGATGGCAATATTTTTTCAGTACTGTATAATTTATGAATAATTATATAAATATTTGAGTTAGTATGCGCATACCTTATTTGGTGTTTCATACGTCATGAAGAGCGTTGATTCGTTGATTTGTGACATGGGGGAGGGGTATGGTAATCTGATGTCGCTCGTTCGTGTGGTGATTTCATTTTGATCAAGGCATCCGTGAGACTTAAGTGTTGGTTGTACACAAAAGGTGCTCTTTGGTACCTTCCTAATGTGGAAGTAACTTATGTGGTGCCTTCCTGATGTGGAAGGCGTTTATATGGTGCCTTCCTGATGTGGAAGGCACTTATATGGTGCCTTCCTAATGTTGACGGTGCTCTTTGAATGGATGCACCTTCCGATGGTGGAAGGCGTCTCTAATTGGATGTGCCTTCCAATGGTGGAAGGCACCCTTTTGATGATGGTGCCTTCCTGCTACGGAAGGTGCTTCTGAATGGGTGTGCCTTCCTGATGTGGAAGGCACTGCTGAATACCTGCGCCTTCCTGGGGTGGAAGGTACCTCAGTTTTTATGCACCAACCTGATGTGGAAGGCACCTTAGGCTCTTTTTTTTTGTGTGGCGCCTTCCCTATGTGGAAGGCGCCTATTTTTTCTCTCTTTTTTTTTTTTTTTTTGTGTGACGCCTTCCCGATGTGGAAGGCGCCTATTTTTTTTCTTTTTTTTTTTTTTTGTGTATGCACATTCTATATAAGGAAGACGCCTTCTTCTGGCAAGGTGCCTTCTTCATAAGGAAGGTGCCTTATTCTAGCGGGGTGCCTTATTCATATGGAATGTGCCTTCTTCTGGTTGGGTGCCTTATTTATAAGGAAGGCACCTTCTTCTGGTGGGGTGCCTTCTTCATACGGAAGGCACCTTCTTATGGTTGGGCACCTTCTTTATAAGGAAGGCACTTTCTTCTGGCGGGGCACCTTCTTCATACGAAAGGTGTCTTCTTCTAGTTGGGCACCTTCTTTATAAGGAAGGTGCCTTCTTCTGGCTAGGTGCCTTCTTCTGCGCCTTCTCGATGTGGAATTTATTCTTTGCAATCATGTTGCGATTGACTGGGAAATGGTGATCAAGCCTTATCAATCTCACTTCACACTGCCTCAGCTTCTACCTACGAGTGCCAGTGTCGGAATGTTGAGCCAAATTAGGTCTGGTTTCTTAGATACATATTCCTCATGTTGTCAGGTCCTCCACCTACAAAAAGCAAATGAAAATAAATAAAAATAAATGCAGTTAGACACATTCTATGCCTGTTAGGCCCTAGATTAGGATGCCTACAGCTTGCATGCGGGTGTCATCCCTGCAAAACACATTGTAAGAAAAAAACTAAATTAACTAATTTTTGTGAGCACCTCCATGCCCACCGTTTCACCTGTTAAGAGTTTGGTCCGGATCTAACAAGATGGGGTCTCCCCCACGTCTATTCTGGATTCCACCTGTAAGGTTTCAGATGTGTTATAGCGACGCAGTCGATGGCCATTGACGGTTAACACGGTGTTGTTGCCATCAATTGTTCTAATGCGCATTGCCCCATTCTTGATGAGCTCTACCACCTCATACGGTCCCATTCATATTTGCATTAATTTACTTTTTCTTTCATGGAACCGAGAATCATACAACAACACCAATTATTTTTCTTGGAACTACTTCAGTTTAATTTGGCGATCATGCCACCTCTTTCTTTTCTTTTGTATGATTTTTGTTCTTTGCAATGCATCCATTCAAATTTCGTCCAACTGATCTAGATGTCGAATACTTTCTTTTTTAGGGTCATCCAATCTCACGTTCAATTCTAAATATTTCCTCAATGTCTTGATTTCAAATTCAATGGGAATCATCGCACTCTTCCCTTAGACCAGTTGGAAGGGTGTGAAGCCTATGGTGGATTTCCACATGGTATTATATGCTCAGACTGCCTCTGGAAATTTTGTAGCCTAATATTTTCTATGTTGTTACATGGTCTTCATCAGGATGTTCTCTATTTATCTATTCGTCACTTCCACTTGCCTATTTTCTTATGGATGGTAGGGTGTAGTTTTATTGTGTCCAACTCTGTATTGCTCCATCAGCTCCTGGATCAACTTGGAGGTAAATTGAGGCCCTTAGTCTATTGTTATCTCTCTAGGGACCCTAAATCATGTAAAAATATGGGAAAATAAGAAATCGATGACTGTTCTTTCTTTTGAATCTCTTAACGCTTGAACTTCAACCCATTTGGTGACGTAATCTATATAGACCAAAATAAACCTCCTCCCTATTGAAGGTGGATTAATTGGTCCCACGAAGTCCATGCCCCACTTATCGAAGGGTTCCAGGTGTACCTGAGGTTGGAGGGGCATTTCATCTTGATGGGTTGGTTTGCTCATTCTTTGGCATTCATTGTACTTGTTGGCGTACATAGTCGCATCCTTGAACAGAGTGGGCCAAAAGTACCTAGCCTGTAGGATTTTGTAGGTAGTTTGTTTCCTTGTAAAGTTTCCTTTGCATGGTTCATCATGACACGCTTTGAGTACTTCTGAGAACTCTTGTTCTGCTACACATCTCCTTATAATCTTGTCACATACTATTTTGAATGGGAGGCCATCAATCCATAGGAATGATGCACTTTTCTCTATGACCGTCTGCTTTTCTTAGAAAGAGAGAGCAGGTGAGGTTCTTTTGATGGCCAAGTAATTGGCTATATCTGTGTACCATGATATTTTCTCACTGATGGTGAATAAATGTTCATCCAAAAACTAGTCTTCCACTGATGTATGGTCTGCTGGTATCAATCTAGATATAAAATCTGCTACGACGTTGTCTTTACCTGTGATGTTGAATTCGTACAGTAACAAGAGCCACCTAATAATTATTTTGCCAATGGTCGACTTGCTCATCAAGTATCTGATGGCCGCATGGTCTGTGTGGATAAATACCTTATATCCGATGATATAATAGCAGAATTTATTTATGGCATGCACAACTGCAAGGAACTCCTTCTTCATTGTGTAGTTGAGCTTGAATCCTACCAAGTTTTTGCTGACATAGTAGATGGCATGAAATTATTTGCCATCCTTCTGTCCAAGGACTGCTCCAATCACATTTTTGGATGCATCACAATAGATATGGAATGGTATGGCCCAATTTGGTCGTCTTAAAATTAGTGCAGATATCAGTTTCTCTTTAAGCAACTAAAATGCTTCTTCATAGTCTTTCATCCATTTGAACTCCACATCCTTAGATAATAGAGTGTGTAGTGGTTTTGCAATTTTGCTGAATTCAACAATAAATCACTAGTAGTACCTGGATGATCCAAGAAAACACCTCACCTCTCTCTACGTTCTCAGGCTGGGTAGGTCTCTGATGACCTCAATTTTTCTTTTATTAACCTTTATTCCTTCTACAGAGAGGTGGTGTCCCAATGCGATGCCTTCTTGCATCATCATAAAGCATTTCTCGTTGGTCAAGGACAAATTTTTTTCCTTGCTTCTTTTGAGTACTCTTTCCAAGTTCATCATTGCTTCATCAAAGGTTTCTCCATAGACGATGAATTCATCCATGTATACTTCGACCGCATCTCCCATCATGTCTAAAAATATGCTAAGCATCGCCCTTTGAAAGGTGGTAGGTGTGTTGCATAATCCGAAAGGTAATACCCGATAGGCAAACATTCCCCATGGGCAGGTGAACGTTGTCTTATCCTGATCACCTTCTCCTATCTAGATCTTGTTATATCCATTGAATCCATCTAGGAAGGATAAATACTTCCTCCCGGAGAGTGTATCCAAGACTTGATCAATGAACGGGAATGGTAAGTGGTCCTTCTTGGTCACTTTGTTTAATGCTCTATAGTCCACATAGATTCATCATTTTCCATTCTTTTTAGGGAATACCACTAACGATGATACCCACTCACTATCAAAAATTGGATAGTTGAATCTGATAGTCAAGAGTTTTTGCAATTATTCCTTGACAATGTCTTTCATTGTCGGATTCATTCTTCTCTGTGGTTTCCTGCTTGAGGTTGCTTGATCATCTAGGTATATACAATGGGTATAGATCTCTAGGCTGATACCCTTCATATCTAAGTAATCCCATGCAAATGTCTATTGGTGTCTAACTAGGAGCTCTTCTACTTTCATCAATTATGTGGGAGTCAACCCATTGCTGACATTCAATGTTCTTCCTTGCCTGACGTGTATTTGTTGAACATGGTGATCTTGGGCACCAGCCAACGATGATCCAAGTGTAGATATGGAGGACTCCCCATGGAGGAATTCCACAATAGCACCATCTTCATCTTCATTTGTCAACTCATCCAACGTCATCATCGATTGGATCATGGATAGCTTAGTATTTTCATGCTCGATCAACATGGGTTCTCCTAATGAGTCGACAGACTACATTGGGGGTGAAATATTCAACCGTTTAACATTTCATCCATCGAATATGGTCATCAGCCTATCCCGATAGCTGATGTAAGTGTCAGCTATTTCCAGCCATGGCCTTCCCAAGATGAGCAGGTAACCGCCCAACCTAGTTTTAGATTGCAATACTAAAAAGTCGACTAGGTATTCCCATGCGTTGACTATCACTATTACGTCTTCCAACATTCCTTTTGGTGCCACGGTCGATTGATCGACAAGCTACAGAACTATCATAGTGGGTTTCAGGTTCATGATTTGTAGCCTCTGCATGGTCTCTTGAGGCATTACATTGATGGCTACTCTGAAATCGACCAATGTATTGGACAAGGAATGTCCCTCAATTTTTAAAATCAGCATTGGGCTGCTCGGGTCTGCATACTTAGGATGGCACATTTTTCCCATCATCAAATATGCTAGTTTACCCATGACATTGATAGTCAGAATTGCTCTTCATC
The DNA here is from genome assembly GCA_028583015.1 of Wollemia nobilis. Lineage (NCBI taxonomy): Eukaryota > Viridiplantae > Streptophyta > Pinopsida > Araucariales > Araucariaceae > Wollemia > Wollemia nobilis. Next base: position 3,700,315 of record JAQPPZ010016892.1, on the reverse strand, counting down.
CTAACTTCCTTAGACACATCTCTCTTATTGCCTTATTATATATCAAAAAATCTTGGATGGCTTGAAATAGTGGAATTGTCACGGTGAGGTTCTTCAATCCAGACAAGATATCAAACTCTGACTGTGTTACTTTCCTTTGTTCTTGCAACTAGTTTGGAAATGGAGCCTTTGCTCTCTCAGGCATTTCTTCTATCACCTCTTATACAAGAGGTGTTTCTCCTACCTCTTCCTCCTCTTCTATAAGTGGAGGCATTCCCACTCCTAGTTGTCTACCAGAGCTAAGCTAAATATGGTACATCGGATACATCTCACCCTCCATGTTGTATGTTGGTTGGTTCACCCTGTTATTAGGATTTTCCATGGGTTGTGCGGGTAGCTGTGCAGGTCTCATTGCTGGAAACACCGATAAATTCTATTGAGGGTGAGCTGGTGCTACATTTTGTGGAGCCTGATTCCACGTAGTGTGGCCTCTCCACTGCTGCCCAGGATATGGATATGGCATCCATGGCTGCTAGTTTTGGAATGTTTTTGGGGGTGTGTTGGACCAGGGTGATGGCCCCCACCACCCCATGTTAGGTGGTTGAGGTGGGCCTTGGGGCATGTATGGTCCTCCCCCATATGATGACATTTTGGTTGGCATATTCCTCGCAAGGGGTTATGGCCAACTCTTTCAATTGCCTATGAAATAGGCATCCACGCTTTTAGCATCCTCTTGATTACTAGGTAGTTGCGGGTACAATTGATTTTTATGGTTTAGCCTACAAACTACGCATACTCTAACTTTATTCTCTAGGCATGCATTCTTTGCATGCTTCCCTCTGCATTTTGGACATAAATAAGCCAATGCTGCTTCATTTTCTTGCTTCTTTTTCTCTAACAGCAGCGTATCCATCTGCAAGGCTAGAGATGAGAGCATTTCACTTTTTAAATCTTCCAACATGTTACCTATTTTTGTCTTTGTGACTGAAGCAGTGGCTTTGATGGTTCTAGAAGTGGTCTTGCCTTTGATGGTTCTGACATAGTTTTTGGATGTCTTCCATAGCGTATTAGTAGACATCACCTCCAGAAATCATGTTAAGAGCCTTTAGTGATTCATTGGTAAGTCCTCTCAAAAATATGCTTTTGAGGGACTTATCAAATAGTTTCATGTGAGGATATCATTGAATATTGAATTTTAGTCTCTCCTAGCATTCCTTGAGAGACTCATCTTATTTTTGCGTCATGCGTAGGACCTCTTCTCTAGAGTCTCTTGCTCTCACAAAATCTTTGCATTGCTCTAAAAATAGCTTCTTCATTTGATCCCAAGTGGCAATGTGTCTGTCTCCTAGACCGATGAACCACTACAGAGCTGCATCATCCAATGTGGAAGGAAAGAGTTTCAGCTTTTGCGTATCATATTTGTAGTCCACAAACCTACATAAGACATCAAACTTAAATAAAAATAGGTCAGGGTCCTCAGTTGGGTATCCTTTGAAGGTCGAAAGGTGAGCAGGGGATATGTTTTTCATTTTGGTATCTCCTACTACTTCATCAATCAAGAAACTAAAGCTATATGAGACTTCTTCATTGTCAACCATTTTTTTAGGAAATGCGGTCTCTAATGCAGTATTTATGGCCTTACGATCATTTAAGACTTTCTAAGTCAAGGCTCTAAGGTTTTATGGTGTTATCATCCGATCTTCTATAGCTTTCCATAATAGGGCTTCCTCTAAGGGTGTCCTATTAAACAGGGGATTTATGATGATTCATTCTTCCCCAAGTTGATGGGATGAGGAGGCACTTTGCACAAAGTGTAGATCCTCACTCCAATGGATTGTTGGTGGTGGGTCGAGCGAGTCTAATTCAAATTTAGAATGTTTGGCTGACTCAGGTTCTGGTGGATTGGTTTTTATACATCGACCGTCAGGTCCTCTTCTTCTCGAAGAACTCATATAAGATCATATGGAAGGTTTCCAGGTATTGTAAATAATCTAGTTGAGACGCTTCCTCAAAAATTACGCTAAAAATGTTGCGAGTCAAACAAGGTTAACTTCTTTCCTACTTTTGTCACATGCTCGTGCATTTAATTTATCAACCCAAGGAGCTTCGTAAAATTGTGAAGGGTTTTGAACAAGATTTCTTACAATACCACTTGAGATGAGTCCACTAGTTCTACTATTGGGGGGTGTTTCAATGGTTTTCAATCATTCATACACTCCTCAATAATTTACATAAAAATAATTAAATCTACAGAAAGAAAATATTCATGCATTTTTGGAAATAAACCTATTGCAATACTAGAAATAACAATGTGATAAACAATCTTATAAAAGCGATAAACTAATCTAGAAAACATAGGAAAAATAGGGGAAGAAATACTGGCTTGGAGTGGGCCTAGGCTCCAGCAACTTCCTCCCAGCTGAACATGCACTTAGAAACTCTTAGAACTGTATTATAATTATTATAGTATTACAATGCTTCTTCTGTATATCTCTCTACATTTACTAAAATATTCTATATATCCTCAGAGAGGTCTGCGTGTGTTTATATAGCACACCCACAGATCTTCTGTTACAAAGAAGTTATAATAGTTGATTCATTCCAGACTAAACTAAGATAGTCTGGTAAATGTGATCGACGTCTACTAAAATTGGCATTCATTTCTAACGGTGGCATGTTCACTGATTGGTTTGTGCTTCACCTAGCATTGGTAGGACATTCTCATACGTCGGTGCGATCCCCAATTTAACTCTACATGATGTAGAGTTGGAACTACACCAGTCTTTTTTGTCCACGTCATGCTTGTCTAGTCAATGGGTGAAGAATAGGGGCGTATTTCCTATGAGGAAGGTGCCTACGTATGTTGGGTGCCTTCTCTATGTGGAAGGTGCCTTACTACCATTGGCACCTTCCTAGAAGAGGAAGGCGCTTATCTTTTGTTGGTGCCTTCCTGTGAGAGGAAGGTGCTTGTCTTCTAGTGGCGCCTACTTGTCGGTGCCTTCCTTATGAGATTAAGGTGCTTGCCTTCTAATGGCACCTTCCTATCGATGCCTTCCTTATGAGATGAAGGCACTTATTTTCCTTTGGTTCCTTCCTAGAATAGGAAGGCACTGGCCTTCTATTGATGCCTTCCTAGGAGAGGAAGGCGTTTGTCTTTCCTTGGCACCTTCCTAGAAGGGGAAGGTGCCTACTTATGCTTGGTGCCTTCCTAGAAGAGGAAGGCACCTACTTACACTTGGTGCCTTCCTAGAAGAGGAAGGTGCCTACCTTCTCTACATTGATTTCAAAAGAAACAAAGTGCCAAGTCCATGAAAAGACCTCGACTGATCCAAATCTGATTAAATCAACTACAATTCCACAAAAACACATTGAAAACACACGAATTAGATAACATGCATAATTTCATCAAATAATTATATAATCATTCATAAACATATGCAATCCTTATTATACAGACACATAATAATCAAGAAAATGTATACAAAATATGAGCATTTCTGATGCTCATCAAGATAGAAGAATTGATTTGATTTACATAACCATAAGCACCTATAAACCTTATAGTACTAAACATGTGATAAGATATTGATGATTGGAATAAATATAGATGGAGATTATATTCAAGAAAAATTATATTAGAAAGATAGATTGAAATATATTAATATAGGTTAATGTTATGCAAACCCTAATTTGACTAATAAATATAAGATTGAGAGGATCCACTTGCATCAGTCACCTAGTGAATAAAAATAAACTATCCTAACAGGTTTCATCATATGCATGTCATCACAAATCCCTAACTTAATATGTAACAAGTAGGCTATATTAGAGATAGGAATGTGCATGCAAGCAAAAATGAAATCAAGTATATGCAAGCAAATCATAATAAACAACTAAAAGTAAATAGGTAGTTGATGTAGACTCAAATGTTATACATTTTAAGGTGTTATATATTTTTTTTAGGTCCTTCAATAGGGATTATACATATTTAGGTGTTCGCGATTAATAGGGATGGCCATTAGTTCTCCTTGCAAAGTCTACAATTTGTAAGTATTCTAACCTACAGCATGGGCTATATGGTATGGACCAATCCATTTAGGTTTGATTTTTTCCTTTTCACCATGCTTATAATTTTTAGGGTCCCAATAGATGACTATGTCTCCTTGAGAGAAAGGAGTACCCTTGGCTTTCTTATTAAATAATTTCATAGTTTTCTAAATTTGAACCATCATTCTATTAAGGGTTTCTTTTCTTTGCTCTTCTAACAAGACAATTTGGTCTACCCTTCTTTGTAAAGGGTTGGGGTCATCATGATCTTGAAATAATATGGAAAGTGCCAATTTTTCTATTCTTGAGGACAATATGGTTTTCTATCCATATACCATTTCATAGGGAGTCCTTCATGTGTTTCATTTGACAAACAGCGTATCAGCCCAAAGAGCAAATTTTAGTTCATTGTACCATCCCCTTTTTTTCTTAACCAATGATATTTTTATTCTATTTATTACATTATTATTTGATGACTCAGCAAGACCATTCCCTTGGGGATAATAATTAGCATAATGTGATATTTCAATTCCATAGTTAGCATAGAATTCTACCATTTCATATGAAACAAAATACTACCCATTATTTGTTACTAGTTTTTGAGGAACTTCAAACCTGTTTAGAATGTTTTCTTCCAAGAATTTTATAATGGTGGTAGTTGTGGAGGTTCTTAAAGGAGTACCCTCTACCCACTTGGTAAAGTAGTCCATAACAATTAGGCTTGATGAGTTAGGCTTGATCTCTCCAATTAGGTCAATGTCCCATTGGGTGAATGGTGCTTCAATGATTACTGTTTTGAGGGGCATGGCTGCTAGTAGCTTCTTTCCTATAAAAACTTGACAGTTATGACAGTTCCTAACATATTTATATGCATCCTTAAAAATTGAAGGCTAATAATATCCTACTCTCAATATTTTATTAGCTATGGCTTTTGCAAAAAAAATTCCTCCATAGAAACCATCATGGATATCATTAATTATTTCTAGGACTTCATTTTCATATAAACAAACCAATAACACTCCATCAGAGTGTTTCCAATAAAGCATACCATCTTGCACAAGATATTTCTAAGCTTGAAGCTTTACTTACCTCATTCTATTTGTTGATATATCTCTGGGAAAAGACAGAGTTTGTAAATATGCCATAATTTCATCATACCAGAATCATACTTGGTTGATATAATGTATGGACATATAAAATAAGGCTCAAATTTTCCTTTGATCTTAGTTTGCATTAGTGTTCTTCTGATTCTCTTGAGGATAATATCACCAAATTTAAAGGAACAAGATCATTCATTCTTTCTATAGGTATGTTTAATCCTTTTCCAGTAGACTGTTAGATACCCAATATAGGTACTTAATAATATAATATTGTATATTGGTATGAGCCATAAATGAACTATTAAGTAAGGAAGGCCACATGTCAAATTAGAAATAGGTAGGAGAATAATGTCATAGAATCATATATGTAACCATCAAGGAATATTGTCATATGTAATCATCAAGGAATATTGTCATATTATTATACACTTTGTAAATCATGGAAGGTGAACCACCACATGGGTGATATTGTAACTCATTGAAGGTGAACCATCACACTCATGTATAAAGAGAAGTGTACCCCTTGTAAACGGAATGTATGAAGTATTCTTGTAGAATTCTTGGCTCGTGGAGCTATATATTTTGTGGAGTGGCTTCCTTCCAATAAGAAGCATTGTACTATATTGCCCTATCTCAAGGATAATATGAATCTCTATTTTGTTGTGTGGATTTTTATTGTGTAATTTATTTGTGGATGCATGTTGTATATTTTTCATATTGGTGAATGAATTATTGTAATGAGAAGATATGTTCATAACATAGACTCATAGGTTCTTTAAGGCATGGATTCACTTTTTATTAAGAAGTTCCAATTGGCTAAGATAGACAAGACAATTCATATTCAATAGAGAAGTCCTACAATAAAATGCACAAGGAAGGCAACTCTAGCTCAAAAGGGGATATTTCTTTAGTTCAATAAACCAAAGTGTTGTCCTCCAATTTTTGGGGCCATCAGGAAGGGTTTGGACCAAATGGTTGGTACTATTGTACCTCGTGCAAAGCAACACAGTAGGGACAATATTGAGAGTATAGGGTTTGGCTCTATTGGGGACCTCTTAGAAATATTGGATCCTTTATGGGATTTGACCTTGAGTGCATAATCCTAATATAACAACTTTATGGAAAAATATTAGAGAAAATGCAAAAAAACAAAGATAGTAGAAAGAAAAAAAAACTAAGCTAACAAAAGGTGATGTGCCAAAGATCGAATAAAATCCCTCTACACAATAGCTCTAACTGTAATGCATCGGCATGAACACTTCCTCCCATCAACATATATAATCATGGGAAACACAAGCATACACACACAAAGGATATGGAATAGGGAATGAGAACCAAATAAATAGAACTAAATAGTCGTGCAAGCCTTCAAAATATATATATATATGCAAGTAAAAATATTACAAAAGCTTATGCCAAAAGTGGGGGTTTGAGTTACCTGTAATACCGCTCAAATATGTGTATACTACTATTTAGAAGGAAATGAAAGGAAAATTATACAACTCTTAGATCCTTTTCAAAGCCTAAACTACTACTATTTATAGATACAATTGAGGGAATTTTCCCTCCAAAATTTGTAGGATATTCAGACAATTCCATCTGCTACTTGTGTCGATTTGAGTGAGGGATTCTTTTGTAATTACTATTGTTAGATGTTGTACTATATCCACCATGTATATCGTTAATGTTTTCTTGGATTTCTAATATAAAATGACAATGGTAGGTGATCCTTATTTTCTTTGTAATGGCATATTCATCTACCCCACCTACTTCCTCTAGGATTCTATGCACTATTACTCCTCTACAAATTAATCTAATATTCCCTCTAAGTTGGTGGCTCTTTGTGCTAAGCTTTAAATTCTAGTGTGCTCCTAGTCTATCCAGATCCCTTATGTAAGATATTGTTTGTTTGTCAAGACTTTCACTTGTTGACCTGTATTGAGACTTTTCAAGACTTCCATGATTAGGCTACATTTGTCATCAAAATTATTTTGTGGAAGATTAATCTCTTATTTTTCATAAAATATTTTAGTTTTTTCCTCCTGATATATCTTTCTTATATAGTCTACCTTTCAAAAAAAAAAATTCTTCATAACTTATCAAAAACTTTTGATTGTCAAGAATTTTTGTTTCTTTGTGTTGGTTGGTCCTTCCTTCTGCCTCCTACCTTTCAAGAAAAATTATGCTTGGAAGCTCCAAACTTTTGCATCTTCCCTTAACTTGGGAATTTATAAAATTTGTGATTACCTCTTGCCAAGATTCTTATACCTTCTTCCATATTGCCTTTTATATCAATTTTGGTCTATAGTCAGAACTTTAGTGTAATGATAAATCACTACAATTATTGCAACTCATAGGGGCCTTCCTGCTTGATGAAGGAAAAATTAGAATTATTACCTCTATCCTTGGGCGTAGAGTCAAAAATTTATAAGTCCTAGAAAAGAAAAATAAAAAATAAAAACACAAAACAACATCAAAATCACAATGTCGATAGCTTTTCAAGCACTTGATTGATTTCTAACCCACTCCTCTAATGGACGTTGGATCATTCTATATTGGTCATAGGCTATTTAGATACCAATATAGCTAGATCTATGAAGACTCTTTATGATGTTAGTGATCAGATGTGTCTAAGTCGTTAACTCAACTATAGGTCTAACCAAACTTGTAATGTGTGTTTCTTCCAAGGAATTCGACTAGTATTTGGAAGGAAAACTATCCTTTGTGTAGTTCTTTAGTAATTGCATGTATTCTTGTTCTAATACAACTATGTCCCTTTCATCCCAATGGGAAGTAAGTCATTTTTTTAATAGTGAGTCAATTTTACCTCAAAACCATGCACTATCATTATCTAAGGCAACAATATTAGTCTTACATATATGCACGACCTACTCCTGAATGAAAGTCATTACCCTTCACACTTTCATACTCCTATCATGAATTCCTATGGATCTTAATTTAGAATATTCTAAGTGGTGATAATAATCTAAAAACCTTTGGATTTTTTAGAGTTCTTGAAGACTAGATTTTTAGGGATTTTGAGTTCTCTAAAACCCTCAAGGGTGAAGTAGAACTATATCTTTTTAAGTCTTTAATTTTGATCAAGGGAAAATCATACAAAGGTATGTGTCCTTCTACTTCATGGGCCTAATACTAATTAAGCGCATACCCTTGGGTGTCTTTCAAATTTATTAAAGGGGTATGAACTATCAAAGGAAGTGAATGAGGGAAGAAGGTGACTAAGTGACTATAAGCATTAAAACGTTACCCCTCACCTACCTCCATTTAAAATTATCTTCAATAATAGGTAGTCTATTATTATTAAGAGAGAATGAACTACCTCTTAATAATATTTTTACTTCACTTCATTCATTAGTCGATCTCCTTTAAAAAAATTATGTTAAATAATAAACATATAATTGATTCAAGTCTCATCCGACATGACAAAAATACTTATTGTAGATATTACTAGCAGTTATCTTACACCCTAAGGCCATAGTAAGCTTGGAATATTATATTTTCACTTGATTAATCTCTAGAGAGGATCAATTCCCTATTTATTTTATGTATTTTATAGAATATTTGAAGAAAAAAGAAAAATGTATTTGTAAAAAATAATGTTTTTGAGTGATATTGAGGTGATCCAATTAGTCTTCATAAGAACTCATAGTTATCAATTATTCAAACCCACAAAGCACTTTGCATCATCCATCATTAAGAAGACAAGTGGGGAAACATAAGAGCTAAAACTTAATAGCTATAACCATTTATTGTTATTAACATCTACAAGATGAGAACATAATACATAAGTAAATATGTAATGATCCCTAATTGCCTTAATTAGTCATGATGGTTCATTGAATAGTCATGTTGATTCACTAATTAATTTCATATATTAATAGGTAGAATAATTTATTACGGATCATCATCAAATATATTATTTACATTGCTTATTCAAAGTAGAGAACTGCCCTCTCTAAGTGGCTGCAATATTTGAAATTATTTATTCTCCAATTGTTTATCTCAGCAAGTAAGGAAAATCCTTACAAGTGGTATCAAAGCTAATTCCTAGAAGCTACACAAAAAAAATTTCCATCTAAAATTTCACAGGGTGATTTGTTTCCAAGGAGAAGTTTCGCCATCGCACTTCAATATTAGCTGGCCAGGATTTCATTAGCAACCCAATGCATCCATAGCTGAGGCATATTTCATCTGAACATATTACATTAGATATAGTTTTCTAGAATAAATCTCCAATTCTGTATATTAAGTGTTGTCCTACATTCTAAGAGAGGGCAATTCTCTACACAAAATACAGATACAAGAGTGGTTCATTTACTCACTCTGTATTTCATTTACAGATGCATTATAAGCTGAAAAAATATAGAGTGTAGGATAGAATGAAGACAGAATTTTGGGCAGAACTAATAGCTACAAATTTTAGAATCCAAGAGAATGATTTTGGAGGAGAATTGGAGCCACAATAATCAGTTTTTCAAATAGCAAATTAATGGTAAAAAGGCAGAAAATTTGGGCAGCAATTAGAGCTGCAAAATTTAAAAAATTAATGCAGCATTTGAGTAGAAAGGAGAGTTGTAATATTGACAATTTTAGGGCAGCAAAGCAAAAGGAATTGGAGATGTAAATTTCATAAAATAAAGGTAGTAAATAGGTGAACCAAATGATCAAAAATACAATCTACAAAATGATGCCAAAAGGTGTGTAAAAGTGGTGTTATGAAAGTTTATTTTTTCGGTTTTTTTTTGTATCGATAAAAAAGGGGGTTGAAGGGCCTCGACACTTTACACAAAGCTCAAAATATGTACAAGAAAAAAAATAAGAGAAGATCATACAAATACAAGATAGCCCTATCTTAGTAAAATAAACAAACCTAGGCTAAACTTGTTGATGGAGAAGCTAAAATAATATTCCTTATGTTATCCTTCTATTTAACATGGTTGATGCAGTGCTCAATGTTTTACATAACTGATAAATAAAATGCTAACAATAATGTAATTTAGTGTGCTCAAATCCTTCATCGCATGATCCCAATAAGTATTCTGCTTTGCTCTATCCTCTTTATATGTTGGCTTCATTATCAATTATTATAATCTCTTCCAACTCCATGGGGGTATATGACCAGACCTTGAGATTCTTAGATTTAACTGCCATATTCACCATTTTATCAACAGCTTTGTTTCCCTCTCTATAAATATGTTTAACTTGAATTTCTTCTAGGTTTCCCAATATAGTTCTCACATTTGTAATTATTTGGAAAATGCTAGAATTATTTAACTCCTAATTTTGAAGGGAAGTTATAATATTCTTGGAATCCCCTCAAGAACAATTCTCCTAAAACCCAAATTCACTACAGTTCGAAGGCCTGTAAGCATTGCCCTTGCTTAAGATTGGTGATTTATGGTAATTCTTATATCTTCAACATATGCAACCACTACTTGACCTCTGTCATTCCTAATGAGGCCCCCACCACCAACATGACTTGGGTTACCTTTTGTAGCTCCATCAAAGTTAATTTTTACCCAGTCTTTGTGGGGACATTCCCATCTAGTATCTAGTCTCACCTTATTGATTTTTTTCATATTTAAGATATATTTTTCTCTAGAGAGGATCATTGCAGGATTTTCTTGGCCAATAATATTTTAATACAATCTTCCAATAGGGCTATTTTTATCCTGGCATAAACCCTAATTATTCATCTGGTTTAATTTTTTAACACTCATTTGTTTCTTTCCAACCAAATCCCCCAACAAATATGTGGAATGCATTTTATCAAAAAATATCGGTTCCTAAGTGCTACTATTCCCTGATTAGAGAATCTGGAATGACCCAAGCAACATTAACTTCTCTCAATAATATATTTAGGATATCACAAAAAATCCACAAGTTCCAAACAAGTGGTCCACACACTCATCCGATTTGTTACTTAAGACACAAATAGATGGAACCACAATCCCTCATAGACAGGTACTGGTCCCAGCCCTCACTAGTTAGGAAGAATCCTAATGTTGAAATTGCTTGTTCGTCCTACCAGGATGGGGGGTGGGCCAATTTTTGTTTGGATTTATGCGGGTACTGAATACCTTAATCATGATGTAGAGGTGTGGATTTCCATCCCATAATCACTAGCATTTTATGTAGAACAACACGCCAGGGCACATTACTCCATATGATATGCTTTCTTTGATGTAATGATCATCAATGATCATGATTTGTAAACTTGTGTTTTGTTTGTGGCTTTGTTTACTAACCCTTTTCAATGAGGGTTAGTTAGATTCCCCATGGGGTGTGTTAACCCACCCACTTTTTATTTATTGTAAATTTTGTTATCTTAAATAAATATAAATTTGCTTTTTTTCATCAAAAAAAATATTCAAGGAATTTTGTTAATGAATATTTAAATTTTTAATACAATTGTTAAATACTAATAAATAATAGGTACTTCTATACTTTTGAATTTAAATTATGGTTATTATTAATAACTTTATTTAAATTTCAAAAAAAAAGAAATAGGATGCAAAGTACAACTAGCACACAATGGGTCACCTTCCCTATGATTCAAACTTGGATTTTCTTGATGATGAGTTCCCAAAGACATACCAACTCATGTGTCTTGAAAAAAACAAAATTAAAACAATTGCACTTTTTTAATTAATTTAAATTAACAATAATTCTTAGATATAGTTTGTATACTATTATTTTAAACTATGTTGATATCTTTATTTATTTTGCATATCCAAATATTTTTAATTCAAGATTGTCGAATGAGGACTTAATAATATCAACTAAGTGTAAAAACATGTATTCTATTTTTTTCTTGGGGAAAAGGAGTTGTACTTAGGTCCCAACCCTTGATAAATCAACACTTTCTCCTTTAGAGCTTGAGATTTTACAAGCAGATTCAATTCTCATCTTAATTGAGTTGCTATGGCCAAATACCTACATTTTTTCATAGAAGTATTAAATTCTTGATTTTGATTTTTTGGATTGTCTTCAATTTTCTTTGTAAATACAAGTATTCCAAAATTTAGCATCCTTCTTGAAACTTTATCATAGTAACCTTCACAATACCAAAACTCCACCTCTACTATCTATACACTACATCTTAGTAGAGTAATATTTCTAAAACTTTACGCTATCATAGTTTGCTTTACTATATTTGGACTATTAGTTTCCTTCCTAAATCATAAGTGCAACCACAAGAAGTGTAATAAATAGTTTTTATGAAAAACATTAACGTTATAAATAACAACAAATATTACCAATGGGAAATATTAAAACAAATCTTAATAATTATTTTTTTTATACAGTCAACATTTCTTGTCATCTGTAACTAAACTTACTACTTCCTCAAACCATGGAATAGATAATTGAACTTCACGATCCTCTATTAAAAACACCTCTATTGGCTAGTCTATCTACACATTAATCCCTTCCCTTAATGTATGTGTAAACATGATTTCTTCAAACTTTGTAGAAAGGTCTTATATTTCCACAATGATCTATAGTATGTTCTATGGAGCCTTTACTTTTCTTAAAATTGCATTTATTACTATTAATGAATCCATCCATACTCTATTCATTTTCACTTGTCTACATATTTTAACCCTTCCAAAGTCACCCAAGCTTTAGCTTCATTATTTGTCTTAAATCCACTATTGAAAGTGTAATATGACAAAATCTTACCCTTATTATTTCTAATTATTCCTCCTCCTACTAGTCCTGGATTTCCTTTAGATGCTCCATCAAAATTCAATTTGATCAACTCCACTTTCATTTGTTTTCACTTTATATTATTTGTCTTCCTTGTGTTTCTATTGTACCTAACATCATAATTCTATTTGATGAATTAAATCCATCTATCAAGGGTTTGTGCTTCAAATTAGGGGTTGGGATGAGTTGATAGGGTTGGTTTATGGTTAGACAATTATTCCTTTTCATTACCTCCAAATTGATTTTGTTTTCTTTAAATATTCTTCTATTCCTTTCTAGCCATATAGTCCAAAGTATTGTATCTTTCAACATATCCTAGATATATTCTAATGCCTCACTTTTAAAAATGCTTTTTCATTACTTTAACCATTCTTCAATTCAATCATTCATCACTATGCATTTACTAAATATATTAAGAATCCATTGACATAGTTCTCAAACTATTGAGTAGTATCCCAAGAGATGGTCTATACTCTTATCCTTTTTATGTAGAACACATTTTTAGGGGCCATAAAAATCCCTTTTCATTAGGTTATCCCAAGATAAAATCTTCGTATGACCTACTACCCATACAAACATTTTGATTTTTGGAATGCTTGGGATTTGTCAAATATCTCTCCATATTCTTTTGGTATTCCTATTTTATTGGTGTTTTACATTGATTCTGCTTTGTGTTGTGTATTCTCTTTAGCTATTCAACTCCTAAATTGGTTGATCCTCAGCTCCCCATAGAATAATCACTATTGTTATATTTTTTCTCAACTTCCTCCTAGCAACAATGTTTCGTATACTTATAAAAAATGTATTTCCATTTGTATCTTCCTTCTTAATCATTGTATATAATGTTTGAAATCTTATCACCATATTTTATTGAAGTAATATCATCCATTTTTTCAAAATAAGTTCTAGATTGAGTGGTTTTTTATCACACCAAGTATCCATCCAAATAGAAAAAAATATCTACTTTTCTCCACCCATATTAGACCTTTAATCATTAGATCACTCAATTTTTTTAAACTGGTCCATAGTCCATACCCATTTGGTAATGAGAATGCAGTAAAAATTAAGCTTGGGACATTGGGATCAAGGTACTTAGAATAATTCTTGCCCATTGTCTATGATTCCTTTTGTACAATATCCAGATTACTTTTCCCCTTAAAGCTAATTTTGCATTCATAAGAATTATTAAAATGAGACCTCCCTTAGTTTTATTATCACATACCTTGTTTTATTTCACCAAAGAAAATTTCCTTTTATCATGTAATCTTGACCACAAAATTATCGCATAATATTTTTTTCTATTTATGGAAAAAGCGTTTTGAAAGGGATCCTAAACCTTTTACAAAGTGAAGAAGTAAAATCAACACTATTAACATAAGAAGCACAAACAAAGGAGAAACAAAAAACAATAGCTCAAACCAGCTGGAAAGAGGAGAAGCAAACCAACCAAATGAACCAAAATCCCCAATGGTTTGGGAAAGGAAACCCGCAGCTAGAAACCACTGCTCATCCATGTTCTTCTTACTGTCGCTTAAGGAAGTCTTGAAGTCTTAGTAGATTCATCGTAGTTAGATTTTATTACTTTAGATACCCAAAGCACATGTTGAATAATTAATTAAGTCTTGCAGTGAGAATAGTAGGCATTCTCAATCATCTTAGTAAAAATTATTGAAGGATCTCATTTGTCTCTTGATATAATTTTAATGTTAGTTAGGGATTATTTTTTCGTACCTTCAATTTTGGTAGTTTGCTCCTCAAGATAGTCCTAGTCACTCTCTTGATCACTCTCTTGAATTTTATGAATTGATGTCGAGGTCCTAGTCAAGTGGCGTCGATTCATCGAGCAATAATTTATTTTTGCCTTTGTTTTCCTAGTAGGTGTATTTTCATCATTGTCATTGATGACAATGTGAATGCTCATGAATTCTAGTCCTAAGCTACCAATTCCAATAAGGGATACTTTTTGGATAGCTTTCTAGAGTATATGTTTTTAGATGATTAGGAGGAGGTCTGGGAGGTCTGGATATTTTGTGTATGAAGAAATGTCCCTCCTGATGCCTTCCATAGATATCTCCATAGACATTACAAAATAGTCTAGCACATTAATTTCCTTCACATCTCTTAGATGGTTTGGAAACCCTAGATGAAAGCTTCGTAGTGGCTCGTCGATCCCATTCATAGTTAAATATTGTATGATAGGGATTAAAACCTTGTTCCATGGCTCAAGAAGTTTTCTTCTAATAATTCCACCTTTATCTCTAACCAGTTTCCTCTCTCTTATAGTAAAATATCTTAGTTCTTCAACCATAGAATGGTTGTCTCGATGAATTTTATAGCCATCATCAAGAAGCTCAGTAATCTCCATAAGTAGTCCCATAGTCACCTTAAATTTCAAACCTTTGAGAACATCCTAACCATTTTCCCAAGAATTAATGAAATCTTGAGTAATTTCATCGTCAGTGCCACTAAATTTTCTTAGAAAGCCTAAAAAACTATGATTTTGGAGGATAATTTCTGCATCTTGTTTAAAATTTAGGATATCAGGTTCAATGAGGGCCATTACAGAACTAGGGATATTACTACAGAGTAAACTTGTAAGGTAAATAAGGGAAGGGAAGTGGTGAAAGCAACTTTTATCCAGGTTTAAATTGAGACCTTCTTAGGTAGTCAAGAAAATAGGGGTAATCAAGGAAATCTAGTCGATAATGCCACCAATCCTGACACCCGAGTTGGTTCATAACTTGGAATGATGCCACTGGATAAGCTTGATGATGCATCGATTATTCCCATAGTTATCGATCTAAACATTTACAATATTGAGGCTAAATTTGGTAAGATCAACAAAGCTGGCAAGTTTGACAAGATGACTAGGAATAGTTGGCCTATCACTGCAAATTTCCACAATGGTATAACAATCGAACGCATAGGAAGGAAACCTAAGTTTTGAGGATGGACCATTTGGTTTTGGCTTACAAAAACTAGGCCAATAGAAGATTCCACCACTACCTAGATGATCTCTCATGTGAGCTTGGGTACTTGAGGCTTCCATTGATTTGGTAAATTGAGATTGAACACTACAAACTTTGGCCTCTTTTCCCCTAGAATCAATAGAAACCTTGAAAATGTTTCCATCCACACTTCCTCGATCCTTGATTTGTCCCTTGAAGTAATGAATTACCTTGAATTGGAGATTGATTGGTGACTCCCAAAAAAGATAATTATTTTGGGGATAACTTTGCATAATATTAGTTTCAAGACCTTTAATGGAGGAAGGTGAATATTCTACCTTCAAAGGCCTAAGGGTGATACAAAGTGCATGCTGAATAGAAGTATCAATCTACATGTCATGGGGTTTATCAAGCATGGATATGTGACACAAACCATTAAGAAGTAAAGTAAGCATCGACCTCAATATATGAGTAAGTACTCTCTTGATCCTAAGGATGGTGTTGGAGCTTACACTAACTTTGCATGTGCCAAATCCATGAAGCTTTTTGCAAATGTCAAATTTTTGAAACAACTATGACAAAATTTTAGAGAAAGCATATGTCATCATCCTGATTGTCATTCTTAAGGTCCTAGAGAAAGTTTTCTTGCCATACCTAAAGGGCATCTCCATTGACACCTCTATTAGCAATCCAGTCTCTTGCACTCACTAATGATATTGAAAAGGCTCCATGATGGATATTGAGAAGCTTTGAGACAATTGATAGCAAATAGGAAATATTCTATTAGAATATTTACTAACAAGTCTCTTACACTCGCTGATGATATTGAAAAGGCTCCACGATGGAGATTGAGAATATTTGAGGCAATTGATAACAAATAGGAAATATCCTTCAATGAATATATTTTTGAAACCAAGACCTTATAATATTAGCAAGCCTTGATATAGTGCTCTCGCTTCTACCATATTGTTGGTTTGGAAGCTGAAGTTTTAGCGTAGGCCAAAATGATTTTCCCTTGATCATTTTTTATTATACCTCCACCAGGAGCTCTCCCTAGATTCCCTTTATCTGCCCCATTGAAAATGAGCTTCATCCACCTTGCAAGAGGAGGAGTCTAGTTGATGCCTGGTCTATCAACAATAGGACAGAGAGATCTAGAAATGTAAACATTGTAAACATACGAAACTCAAGACCTAGTTTGGGGGCCACAATCAACGAGACTAATTGAGCATTTTGTGAGGAAAATGTTATAATGTGAAGGAAGATAAATTGAGAATATTTTACATCTCCATTAAAAACCCTATTGTTATTCTCCAACCAAATCTACCATAATAAGTGGTGTAAGTAGGTGGACCAAATGAATCTTAACTAGGAATTGAATAAGGGGTTAGGCCATTGCTCGAATAGGTGAACGATGGAAGATGACTAAACCCAAGAAATGTTAACAAATTCAAAAAGGAAGATCAAGATGGAAATAGATAAATGGCACCATAGAAAATTATGGAAGGTTGATTTCCAATTAGACTTGCAGAGAGGAAAATAGTTAGGGATATAAATCCCTTGATGATTAAGTTGTCCATAGTTAGAATTTGATTTTGTGATGCAATACAGGAAAAGAAATCAATTTTTGGAATTAAAATTTTAACTCAAAAAAACTTGGTAGGGGTCCAACATGCTAAGGGATGTTCTTGAATATAGTATGCAAATTTAATAGTGAACATACCATCCTCACTAAGCTTCCATATGGGAATGTCTTTTGACTGATTGTTTGAAATGACAAAGACTCTAAACAATTTTTGAAGAGTTTTGGTAATAGAGGAAATTTTTATATACAGATCAAGGGTAGGAATGAATTTCCACTGGCATCGGTTAGGAGATTGAGACATGAATTTTATAACTCTACTACCAAAAATTTGGTTTGTGATGGGCTTGAGAATTGCCATATTTGGTTCATTCATAAGAGGTTGGTCCTTTAGCCAAGCATCTTCCCAGAACTTGATATAATTTTTGCAGATGAGTCTCCATCTCAGTACCTTCCTAATAATATCCTTGGTTTGAATGATTGAATTCCAAAAGCATGATCTTTGAGGAAGAGGGTAATAATCCATGAAAGAGGTTTGTCGGAGGTATTTCCTTTTAACTATGTCAATCTAGGTAGATTGAATATTAGTGACAATCCTCCAAACTTGTTTTACCATGAGATCCAGTTTTATTTTGTGAACTTCCTCGAATCCTAACCCCTGTTGATCTTTCTTGTTGTAGATTATGTCCCAAGCTACTAACGTAAACCTATTTTTATTTTTATTTCCAACCCACAGGAACTTTCTTTGAATTTGTTCAATATTTTGACATACGAAGGCTGGAACTTTAAAGATGGATATCAAAAATATTGGAATACTTTATAGGTATGCTTGAACAAGAGTAGCCTTAGTTTCTTGGCTTAACATTACTTTCTTCCACCCTACCAGTTTCTTATTGATCTGCTCAATTACATTGTTCCACATATTTTTTGTAGGATTTCCATGAAAAAAAGGGAGGCCAAGGTAAATAGATGGTAGCTAAGAAATGGTATAATCCAGGATCCTAGAAATTTTGAGTTATTGGAAAATGGGGGTGTTTAGGATATAAATTTTTCTCTTCACAAAGTTAAATTTTTTTCCTAGTAGCTTCCTCAAAAAAGTTTAGAATAGTTTTTATTATTTTGGCTTCAGGAATTGAGGATAAATTTGCTAGGATAGTATCATCAATAAATTGTTAGTGAGTGGTGGACTTGGACATAGATGAGGGCTTAATACCAGATAGAAGGCCTAATGAGCAAGCTTATTTAAGGGATCTATCAAGGGATTCAGCCATGATGAAGAGGAAAGGTGACAAAGGGTCACCCTACCTAAGTCCTATGAAAATTTTAAAATATCCCATGGTTGAGCCATTGACAATGATCGCAAACCAGGTAGAGGTTAAGAAATCCTTGATTAAGGTGATATAATCCTCATGAAAGCCAAATTTCTTTAGGATAGCAAAGATAAAATTCCAAGAAACTTTGTCAAAGGTTTTTTTGATGTCAGTTTTTAGGAAGAGGCCAGGTTTCTTACTCTTGGCTACAGAATGAATAAGTTCATGAATTACCATTTGTTATGAATCTACCTCTGACGGAGCTCCCTTGATAGTGATCAATGATATTTGGAAGAATATTCTTAAGCCTATTGACAAAAATCTTAGATATGAGCTTGTAGATGACATTGCAAAGGCTTATAGGTCTGAAATTAGAGATGGATTTGTTCACTTGGGACTTAGGGATGAGAGCCAATAAAGTGGAGTTAACATCTTTGGAAATGGTTTTTTCTTGTTGGAAATCTTGGACAACATTGGTGACATCATGTCCAACAATATCCCAAAAGTTTTGGAAAAAATGAGGAACCCATCAGGTCTAGGAAACTTATCGGGGTGCATTGAGAGCATGGTTTCTTTGATTTCTTCATTTATAAATATCTTGAGGAGGTTAGAATTTGAGTCTTGTGAGACAAGGCAAGGAATGTTTGGAGAAGAGTGTTACAAGCTTGTAGGGAGGATGAAGTTCTAGGTCCCAAAATATTTTCAAAGTGGGAAACAACTTCAGACCTGATTTCATGGATGTCATTGATGCTTGAACCGTCACTCTTGGAGAGTTCCCTAATTCTATTAGTACTCCTATGTCTGAGCATTGACACATGAAAAAACTATGTTGGAGTCTCATTTTAATCACAATGCTCTAGACTTTTGCCTCCAAAATATCTCTTCTCTAGCTAGCTAGTTATGGAATTCAGCAAGGAGATTCTTCTCTTATTGTCTAAGACATGGGTCTGGACTTCCATTCTGAATGAGATTTTCAATAGTGGCCAGTTGTTCAATGATCCATTGCTTATTCTAGAAAATATATCTAAACACATATTTATTCTATTGTTTTAACTTGAGCTTGATGAAACAAATTTTTTTGGTTAATTGGGTTAAAGGAGGCCCTAAAACAATTTCCTTCCACTAGTTAGAAATGTAGGTCTGAAGGTCAAGGTGCTAAAGCCACATTTCTTCGAATATGAAAGGTGATTTGAAATGGAGAGTTGGTTGGAGATCTTCAACGATCAAAGGGTTGTGATCTGAACCAATTTTAGGGAGTGAGTTTAGAGTAGAATCACCTAAAAATTGGATTGCTTCCTTAGACAGTAAAAATATATCAAGTCTCAATTGGATGAGTTGGTTGCAATATATTATATTAATCCAAGTATACTTAGAACCTTTTAAGTGGACATCCATTAATTCATTCTCATCAACAAACTCTATAAATTCTTCAAAACACTTGGATGTGATTGGAGCTCCCCAAAATTTATCAGAGGAACAGAAGGGGTTGTTCAAATCACCAGCAAGCATCCATGGTTCATTTGAAAGTTGCTTCTCATTTGATTTAGAGTGGTCCAAAGGGCTCAACATCAAATAAGGCTATTAGGAGCATAAATATTTGAAAGTATCCATTTATTTCTGGTGTATTTATTTAAGAACAAAATATTAATGATTCTTTTTAATATGGATATAAGTCTACCTTCAATTAAGTTAGGGTCCCATACCCATAGGAGTCCGCCAAAAGAGCCATTAGTTGGATTGAATACAAATTCATTGTTCTTCCATAATATTTTACCAATCCTTTCACTATTATCCACATCAATTTCAGTTTCTTAGAGTGAGATGATGCTAGATTTTTGAGTTTTTCTCATGGATCTAACCAACCTCTATTTGGTTAATCCATTGAGGACTCTCACATTCCATAATAGGATCTTCATATAATGTGTTTGGAAGATTTCTTTCCTCCCTCCTTCCCTAGTATGGAGGTGATTTGGATCATTTACCCTCATCCTTAGGGAAATCAATGTTTCTTTGATCCATAAGGGATGAAAGAATGGTAGGTTGAATGCCATTGGCGATGTTGATTTTAGTTTCTTTCTTTCTTCTCTCTTGATTTCATGGCCTATATTTTTTTATCACTACCAACATCAACATCAATTTTTTTCCCTTGACTTATTGTAACCTATTTGGATGGACTAGAAAGCTCCTCCAGAATAAGGGAATCGATGATAGGGGAGTTGGTATTATTCATGAGAAATGTAGAATGATCTTCCTGGGTCAAAGGGTCAAAGATGGGATTTGATAAAACATTAGGTAGTGGAGGGCATGAAGGTCTCAACCTGGAAGGAGACTGGGGAACATCACAATGGTGATTAGTTAAGTCAATGATATTGGTAGAAATAGCAGTTTCTTATGAAAATATCTATGTTTTTATATTCATTAGAGTTATTTACATTTTCAATAGTAGAGTCTTGGCCATTTAAGGACAGAAAAGGGTTAGGATTTGCAAATAGAGATTGTACCTGGTCCTTTATTTGTAAATGCACCTAGGTCTGAGAGACATATTACTTGCCTTTATCATTTTGACTCTTTTTATAGTAGAGTTGAATCATATGACTGTTACTCAAACCTTTCTTACCCAAAAATCCATCCTTCTTTAGATATTTTCTTATAAGGGGGTACTAAGCTCTGAGGTGGCCCTATTTTTTATATTCAATGTAGAATACAGGTTTGTTCTCATGCTCGACTACTTGACACCTATGGTAGGAACCTATGATGAAATTGATATAAGTAGGTAGTTGAGAATATGTATTGCAGTGACATAGATACGCGTATAAGTAAGGTGACTTATTTCTTTGGTTGTCGAATCAATGGTGACTAGGTCACTGATGGTTTAGGCTATGCCTTTGGGAATTCTAGTATACCAAAACTACGATGGAAGACCAAGAAGTCTGACCCAAATGAGTGTTGTATTTATGCTTTGATTTTTTGGATCTAAATATTTGTCCCATATTCTTAGAAAGAGGCTTCTTCTACCAAAGAAATAGGGGTCGCCAATAATAATTTGACTTGTATCTTGAGGGTTGTTTAACCTGATCAAGAAAAACCCCTTGGTTAGGCTACTAGCTCCATTTTACCTATTGGTCGCCACTTTGAAAAAGCCCAATAAATTTCCTAATCAATGACAATGATTCTTGAAAAATCAAGGGCACCATGACCTTGGGGGGAATGATGACCTCTCTTCTTGAAACGGTGAGAGGGATTGAGTCTTAAATGATAGAGATGGAGGGTGTCGTCCTATTACAAAATTTAGCTACAAAGGAACTGAAAATAGCATTTCAAGATGAATTTTTTAGGTTGTCCCCTTCAAAACCCTTGATTTCTTCATTGTTGTCAGATTTATCTACATCATTAGCAACTCTATCACTAGTTTCCTTGAATCCAGTTGAGTGTCTCCCATAATACTCAACTCTACCTAGAGTTCTACCTACAAACCCGCACTAACTCCCACCCTCATAAAATTCAAAATTCTAAGTCCTGCCTGCTCAAGGAGAAACGTTTGCCATATTTTTTAGAAATAATGCTTCTTAAATAATCACATAATATAGATTACTATTTTTCTACTAATTTTGGTATTATATACAAGGACATTTATGTTGGAATAGCCTAATATTGATTTAATTAGTTGCACTCTTCCTACTAATGATAACCATCTACATTTCCATGTTGGTAGTTTATTTTGAACTTTACTTATGATGGATTCCATAGTATATCCTCATTCTCCCCCCAAATAAGGGAATCCCTAGATATGTTGCAAGCAAATTTATCTCTTTTATTTGAAGTAACATGCATATCCCTACTTTGATTCTAGTTGGAGTGTTTAGGAGATAAATTTTGAATTTTGTTTGATTAACTTTCTACCCTAATGCTCCTTCATATTCCTTTAATAAGTTATGCAATGCTTTAGCCTCACTTTTTCCCTGTCCTCCCAAAAAGGATTGTATCATCTTCAAAATATTGATGAGTGATTTTGTCGATGTTATTACTAGTTGTAAGTCCACTTATTAGCCAATATTTTATGCCTTCTTCAATTTCCTTTCCAATACCTTTACCATAATAATTAACAGATATGGTGATAGAGGATCTCCCTATCTAATACCCCTCTTGGGTTTAAATGATTCTATTACAAGTACATTGACTAATACTAAATATGATATTGTATAGACACAAGCTTTAGTCCATCTAACCCATTTCTTCCCAAATCCAAACTTTTCTAATATCGCAAAAATAAAATCTCATTTAACTCTATCATAGATTTTATTTATATCAAGTTTTACTATCATTGCTCTATATTTTCTATAAGTTTTTGAATGCATTACTTCATGAGCTACTATGATCCCATCAAGAATTTGTCTCCTTTTCACAAATCCTCCTTGCTATTTTGAAATGTTTTTTTTCTAATAGTGGTCTTAACTAATTTGCCATCACTTTGAAGATTATATTATATGTCACATTACATAAGATTATGGGCCTAAATGAATCAAATAATTATGCATCCTTATTTTTTAGAATTTGAGTAAGATATGTTGCATTTTTTTAATAAGGTATGTACTGTTTTACCCTAGACTATTTCATTACCAACAATAAATAATCCTTCATTATTTCCTAATTATTTTAATAGAATGTTGCAAAGATACCATCCAAACCTAGGTATTTATCCTTATCAAAAGAAAAAAAATTATAAATTAACTTCTTCTAGAGTAATAAGCTCCATCAATTTGCTATTGTCTTCATCTATTATAATTGAAAGTAGTTCTTGCAATAGTTTATCATTAAGAACTTCAATATCCTCTAATATTAGGATACTTTGGTAAGAATTGTGTTGCCTCCTTTTTGATTTCACTATGGTCTTCAATCCAAAACCCTTATATTAATTTAATTCTACTATTTTTGGATGTTGATCTTTGTACAATTTTCATTATGTACTATTGCTATCTTATGAAAAATTGTGTGTTTTTATCTCCTTTTAATCAAGTCTGTCTCAATTTTAATTTCCAAAATTTCTCTTCCTTAATCAAAATATTATGATATTCACTAAGAAACTACCTTTCCTTTGAGCTTGGATTATTGTGCTCACCTTTTTGTAATTTTTAAATTTTCTCTTTTAGTATTTCTTTCTTCTCAAAAATATTTTTGAAAGTGTTCTTGTTTTATTCTTTTAATCTATATGTTATTGATTTAATTTGTATTGGAAGTATATATAGCCCACCATTTTATAAATACTTCTATGTCTATGTTCTCATATTAAAAAATTAAGGATGGCCTTCCCACATCTACTCATATTTAAAATATGTTCTAATTTTAACTTACCACCATTTTAACTCTTATTGTCCAATGATCTAAATCAATCCTTCTCAAGGTATTAATATTAGCACAAGTGCCTTCATCTAGATGATATGATAGTATGTATCTGTGTAATGTTTTTTCTATTAGGTGATGGTCTATCTTTTTGTTGGTCCATGTAAAATTATCCTCTTTAAAATCAACCTCCCATAGATTATTGTTTTGAATAAAAGCTAATAAAACTCTTATACTTTGGGTTATTTTCATAATTCCCCTAAATTTTTCATCTAGCTTGGTTATGGAATTAAAATATTCTATAATTATGAATTAGATTTTTTTATCTTTACTTCTCATAAAGGCTTCAATCCCACTCCATACTTTAATTTTATTGACTTACTTGTAGTTCCATATACATTGATATGTATGAAACAAATATTTGCAAAGTAGCATGTGACTAATGATTCTATCCAATGTCTAGTTTTATGAATGGTTTTATAGGAGGTTCTAACTGGATTCCAACATATTAGAATTCCCCTTTCTACTCTTTCTAAATCCATAGCATCTCATTCACATCTAGTCATTACTACTTTCATAGTTTTGGAAACTTCTTCCTTTGTCATTTTAATTATCTAGATACAAAGAATATCAAGCTTATTACTTAAACATATTTCCATAATACATGTATGCTTTAAGGGGCCATTAGCACCCCTTATATTCCATGAGATGTTAATCATGTCTCATTAGGGATTGTTGGCCCCTCCTGCGAATTACCAATATCATTTTTTTGTTTGGTAAAGAGAAGTTCAACCAACTTATATTGGGTTCCTTTCTCTTGTTTTCTCTTGCTTCCTTAACTCTCTCTTGATAATTTGAAGTTTTCCCTCTTTTTGCCTTGCCCATATCAAGAGTATATCTTATTTTTCTATTTCTCAATATCCTTTCACAACTTTCCTTTTTATTAGATATATCCTCTCCTAGATCTACTAAGGAAGCTTTTGACTTATCCTACTCATTTTCAAGTATTTATTTGTTAATAGTAGAGTTTATAACATCTAACACTACATTGTCTCTACTACTTTCCTTCTCCTGAATGGTGCAAAAATAAGTATTCTATATTGTTGTGACAATCTTCAATGATAATTTTCACTCTAAAAATATAATCAATGATATTTAAAGTTAATTTGATATTTAGGCAAACCCTTGACTTTTTGTAAACAATAATTCTAAAATGACAAAATGTTGTTTGATAATTTATTGAATTATTTTTCTTACTACTGTATAAATAGATACAAAAGAATTTTAACCCTTTGTTTAAGAAAGCTTTGTTTGAGTGCAATGTTGAAAAGTCATGAAGTATATGTGAAGAGATGGAAAATCTAAATTAATATCCCTCAACATTATTTATCTTCTTTCTTGCAAGTTGTGTCATATCATTTTCATGTTATTTGAAATTAAATTTAGTTAAGTACAATGTCCTTAGTTGTATTGTTGCATGAATTCAAATTTAGTACATTGGAAGTAACATTCTCATTATATAAAAAAATGAATAAAGAATTTCCCACATAGAATTTTTTTATGATTTTTTATCAAATTAATATGAATTTTTATTTTGGTGATTATTTCTTCATGAATTAATGTTACAAAAAATAGTGTTTTCTCACTTAAATTTATTAGTCAAAATGTTAATATTAATTTATGGTATTAAATTCTTAGTTTATGTTATGAAACTCTTTGCTCACCATCATTTGAGTGATTAAACGGTGTCGTTTGGTATCATTTTTTATGGAGAATCTTAATTTTAATTCTTAGAGACGAAGGGGCTTAATGTGTGTGAGTGTTGGATGCTTTATCTAAAGTAATCAATTAAAATAACAATATTAATATTATTGTTAGGTGGGAGTAAACTTGTATGATAGGGTGGGTGTATGCCTCAAGGTCCCATACCTTAGACAAGGAGTGTTGGGCTTGGCCTATTACTTTAAAGAACATACTTTACCCTTTTTACATTTTATTATTAAATTCATTTAAAATATTTAAAATTAAACTTCAATGAAATTATTTTTTTATTTTATTGTTTTAAAGAAGTGTAATGATTTGAAATATTCTCCCTAGATTTTCATTGTAGTGATGTTATTCATTGCTCTACTTTATATATATATATATATATATATATATATATATATATATATATATATATATATATATATATATATATATGATCATGAGCCTTCTTAACTATTATGCATGTATTGTTTTGTAAGATTCAAGGAATTTAAGAGCTAATATCATTTCATAAAATGTTAAGGTTAATATACAAGATTTACACTTTTTGATTTAGGGTGTGAAAATATTCAGTCTAACCAATTACTAAATTAATGATAATTAAAAAATATAAGTAATAATATATGTGCAACAAAAACATGTAATATACTTGTAAAGATAGTGTAAAGTATAAATGCATTGTGAATTCTAAATCAAGTATTACAACAAAAGATCTTATATTGATGTGTTAGATTCTTCTGTTTATATTATCCTTATTTGAAGTACATGTGTACTTTCTTGACACCCATAAATTATACTTATTAAAAAATAAAATTTAACTAGATAAATAATCAATTCAAAATTCATTATACAATAGTTTGATATTGATGTCAATTAAAAAATATTATAATAAAATTTTGATATTATGCCAACAAAAATCAGATGAAAATATTTTAAACATGGAAATTGTATTTTGAACAGTTTTAAGTGTGTTCATTTTCATATCATTTTTTTGTTGCATAGAGAGCCTCTTCTTGATGTTCCAATTAATATTAGGTCGGAGTCAAGATTGGATGACTTGAAATTTCTCTCAGATCAACCTTTGGAGAAGGTCAATTCCTTTAGAATGCTTTAAAAGACAAAAGAATCAGGAAAGAGAAACAAGTAAGAAGGGGGTATATACAAGATTGAATCGAAAAGAGTTTAGCTAACAACAAGAATGCAAGCTAAGAGAATATAGACTACCTATTGCAATCAAGATCCTAATATAATTTCCCCCCATCAAATATCATGCAAGTTAAGCACAAAACTCACAACATATTATATTCCAAATATTTTAGTGAATGATCCAAATAACTATTTCACCTAATAAAGTTCACCCAGCTGAAACTAACAAAATTATCAAAAATGCAATTTGTTATAGCATTCAACACTTCAAATGCCTCAAGAGCAATGATCCAAACAACATCAAGCCTAACAGTATTTACTCCAATATAAGTTGAAATAAGGCAAACAACATTGAACCTAACATAATTCACTACCATAAAAGCTTAAAAAAAATGTTGAAAGTGTAATGCATTATAGAAGATACCGCATAAATTTTGACAAAAAAAATCCAAACAACCTTGACTGTTATTAGAAGAGCTTAGAGCCTCAACTCATAAAAAGGTATATACTAAAGTTTTCAACTCTTACTTGCTTGAAACAAGATTGATCCATATATACAATTTTTGGGTAAACTAATTGGGCATGATCTCAAGTTGAGTTGCTTCCACTTGGCATTTTCTTGTCATGTCTCAATTGGTTGTGATTATAGAATCTTCAATTATGCTTCATGGAAGTGGTCATCACTTTCTAGCTCTAACATTCTTAATTGATTCTTTTTGGAGTGTCAAATATCCTTTTATGCTAACATCCTTGACTCCAAGATATTTTTGATGCTTTTAGTGCCTTCCAAGTTGTTTTTCTTGATAAGTATAATGGTGTCAGACACATTTTGGAAGCTTAAGATTTAGAGCCTAAATTTCTACTTAGCTTTATTTTATTTTTTGGGCTTTCTTTGTGTCCTTTACCATTTTGTCAAAGCTTCATGAGAGCCTAGCTAACCTTGTTTATAGAAAATTTTGGCATAGCTTCTTTCAAAAAAGACACCTCCTATTATTTACACTTTATATCATGTCAAAAATTTTGAAGTACTTGCTTGTACTAGCATAAAAGATGTTCTAGCTTATTGACTTTTAGAGTCCCAACTTTAAAGTATATTTGTTGCTCAAAAGTTATTCCTTTAGGCTTCGACATGAAATTTTTCAAAACCTTGTCAGTCTGGGAATGCAATATTGCAAGAATATTGATTTTAGACTGTTCCTCAAGATTTGGGAACAAAAATTTTATCGATTCCAACCCACTTTTAGGACTAGTGAAAGTATTCAAAAAAATTGAATACATTCTTGGCACCTCTAGGGAGTTTTTCTTGACAAATTTTATAACCTAGACATCATTATTTTTAGGATATGGAGTCTTGCTATTCTAATCCAACCTCTTCCTCTTCTATCATAGGAGCTCATTATTTCTCTATTGCAATTGGTTATTCTTCTTCAATACTCATTGTAGCCTCTTGACCTTGTATATCTAGGAGTTGACTACATTCTATTCTTGCTCATTTGGAATTTGAAATATTTTTATCTCGTCATGAATAGATGTTATGCCATTGGTATTTTTGAACGATATGGTTTCATACCATTTTTCTATCTCAATTACCTTTGTATGTAGCATAGCCAACTTACTTGAGAACTCAAATAATTTATCTTCATTAGCATCTTCTGGCCATTTTGAAAATTTAGCCACTCTGTAAAGGATAAAGTGTGACCATATTTTGTTGAATGTGGAAGTCTATTTTCCATGAGTTAGATTATTCTATTCAAAGCTTTATTCCCAGTATTGACTAGCAAATTTAATGCTTGACATCCCTTTTTTAGTACTTGCTTTCATTCTATGACCTATTTTGTCATCAAGAACATTGATGTCATGTTCTCAATTGTGGATATCTATCATCCAATAGCATTATTTAATGCACGAAGCATTACATAAGCTTCTTTAACTTTTTTGGCCATGGATTTTGCATAGCAACAAATTCATTTCTAGTTTCTACATCAATTGTCTAATAGTAGTCAATAAATTCAATAACCATGGAGAGACCCTTAATATAATCAAAATACTAGCATCGTATTTTATTTTTAATCATTTGGTATGCATCAATAGAGACCTAATATGCATGGACTTGTTGCTTTACAATAGTAAGTTATTTTTTGATGTCTTGCACCTATTTGTGCAGTGTCTTATTTTCATAGTCCTTTGCTTGTAGATCTCATTGTAGTTGTTGGACCTGGTTTTCCAAAATCTCTACTCTTGTCTTATATTTTTCAAGAGCCTTTTCCAACTGCTCTACTCTTTTATTTTCTTTGTTGTATTTGGCCATGGCTTGGACTCTATCAACATACAACACATCCAATGTTGAATGAGCCCATTGAGATTTATATCCAATCACAACCTTATTCGTATCTATAGTATGAGTGATAATTTGATAATCAACTTTATTTAATTACGAATCTAGTTTAGACACCTCAGGGATCATGGTTTTCAATGTATACTACCTCTACTTAGGATCTATCATATTTATGACTCTTGTTGAGGAAGTTTCTAAATCATTGTTCTACTTTTTGGCATGTCATGCTTGAGAATTGGCTTACACTTGCTAAAATTATTTTTGAATTATGGAAATTGTGATGTTAGTAAAAGAAGAGTGTAAAATATGCTAAGAATTTGCATAGAATATTGTTAAATCAAGAGAAATGGTTTGAAGGGATACAAAATATGAGGTGGTTTGTAACGTATTTGGAGCCTTGGAAGTGAGTGGATGAGGAGGAGTAATGGTTTTAAGAGGTGATTTTGAAGGTTCCTTTGGTAACAAAAGTAAAAAGGGAGGGAAGGTTGTGTAGAAGAAGGTGGTGAAAATGAAGAGGGGAGCGAGGGGTATAATATTGAGATAGAGGTGATATACATATATCTTGCATTAGGATGTCCAATTGTTGTGTGTCTCTTAGTGGTATCATTATTTTTTTTATTTTTGCATTTAACTCCTCTTATCTCTAAGGGGATCCCAGCCTCTTTGTATGTTCTCTTGATTATGGTTGTTATTCATGGGGTCTTGGAGCTTTCAAAACCAAGAGTTAAAGAAAATGTTTTAATACATCCATACATAGTCCTTGTAAATCACTATTGAATGGTGCTTGAGGTGGAATTAGTGGTTTGGTTGCCCTTGGTCCCAATCCCCCACTAGTGTAACCTATTTTCCTTATTTTTTTCACACCCATAGGTTATGTTTGCTCAATTTTCTACTCGAGCAGATGCAATGGTAGGGATTTCTACCAATATAAAAGTGTAATGCCCTACTCTTGCTCTATGCCTAAAGTAGTTTCATCCAATACTTTTTGGATATTTAAAATTGTAGTTAAAACATATAGGGTTTTCTCTTCTTGTTTTGGAACACCAAACTCCTGATAATATTTTTCAAAAGCATAAGAACCCTCAAACTTGACTCTTTCTTCCTCTAAGTCAATTCTCATTTAATCCAATTTTTCTTTATCAAATATTTCTTCAAATTCTTCATCCTTTTTGTTGTACTAAATCTTATTTTTTTCATGATGCCCTCACAATGATACATCCACAATTCTAAAATCTTTATATCATTCCATTTCAATTCCACCAATTTCTTTATTCTCACCTCTTTGAGTTGATGATGCGCATAACATTAAGGATCATACTCACATACTTTCTTATAAATTTTTCTCCAGCAAGAACAATTGTCTTCTTCTTCTACTAGATTTACTTCTAGCTAAGCTATTTTCTCCTCTAATGGATTTTTTACCCTTTCTACTTCTATCCTCAAGGTAAGTTCAAATGCAGAAGGCTTTTTGTTCACCTTAGCAAGGTATACCCTTAGGAAGACATCAAGGTCATATTTCCATTTTTTCGAGACTACAATTTTAATCTTCAATAACCTTTGTCTTAACACCTCACTCAAATTTGGGACCTTGAGACTAATTGTTCCACGGCTAAAAGGTATTGCATACAAGGCATGCTTGTTTATTTCATGCCTAAGGTTTGCATCAGTGTGGTCTATCTATCAGCAAAGTTCCTGAGCAAATAACTAATCTATGATAATTTAGAGTAATAAGAATGGATCTTCATCAAAATAATATACCCTTATTATTGTACCTTTAGGTAAAAAATACCAATCTCTAACTTCCTTACTAGGATTGTGTAGATAATCTTTAACTTATTTTGATAATCATGGATTTTATCCTTTTATGGATGAAAATGTAGGACCAAGGAAAAACTTATTAAAATTGTAGAATGAATTTGACAATCAAAGAGTTGAGATCCAATCCACTACAATTAGGGCTCTTTCATCTTTATTAACCCTTATTATTTGAATTTCAAGAAATACATTGGGTGTCAAGTAGATAAAAAGTTAGGCTAGATAAGACAAATAATGGAAAACTCCCCTCTTATTGAACCTTACAGGCTACTCATGGATTTGGTCACAAAGGAACTTGGACCAATCAAAATAAATGGGTTTAGAGCTTATAATATCATATGTCATGGTTATTTGAAATTTATATATTATTTTGTTTGATTTTAAACCAAAAATGACAGTCAGAATAGCAAAAATATCCTAAATATACGATTGGAAATTACCTATTCTAGCTAGGATTTCAAGAAGTTTACTTATATTTTTATCTAGTTGATTGCTCAACCAAGTCTTTATCTTTTTACTATAAAAAGCAACTTCTCTCTCCTTAGTAAATATTCTAGGCATTCAAGGGAGAAAACCTCCAGTGAAGGCTTTTATAAATATTTTGGTCAAGATAGAAAAAGTACTTGGTCTTACGTGTACCTTACCTACCTTGAATCACGATTGTAATATTCAGCTATAGCCTGGACAAGCTTTGGATAGGAGTGTACTCTTTTGGGCATATATTATCCCAAGCAAGTATGCCAAAGAGCTTAATTTTATTTTTTTTCTAAAAATGATAAATTCTTTTGTTTTGTTGCATCTCAAAGGTGTTTTGCCTTGATAGTGATAATTGTATCAAAAATATTACCTAGCCTATCCTCTAGCTTGTTAGTCTTCATAGTTGTTTTCATAAAGATTTTTTAGTTAGATAGAATTTGCATTCACCCTTGGAATTTTACTTAGAGACCACTAAGGGTTGAATGCTTATTGCATATCATACGAAGCGGTTTAGTGTTAAACAATTTTCTTACCAATGATTAGGATCATGAATGTATGCATGATTCTTTAACTTACAAGATTTTGTAGCTTTGAAAGCATCTTGAAAGAGAGACGACCAATAATATCCAACCTAGAGGATATTTGTTATTGTTGTTTGACTAGAATAGTGTCCTTAAAAAAAACCTAAATGAAATTTTCTTAGTACTTCCTTTGCTTATTCTAGGTGGATGTAGTGTAAAAGAACTCCATCAAAATTCTTTTGATACAGAATTTCATCAACCATAAAAAAATTAAGAGCTTGAAGTCCATATCTCCACATTTGAGAAGGATTGATATTCTCCAGACATTTACCTATCTAGAAATATGTGACCAACTTTAAAATCCAATAATTTTCTTCTCCTAGATTGCTTCCTAATTATGGCTCCTAGAGCTCTTCTATAATTAAATTCTTCTCATCTACTACAAAATTGGCAAGCTATTCACATAAGTTTATTCCTTTTATCAACTTGGTTGGCTTGATCTCTATATCATACTCTTGAATCTTAGTTATCAAACCTACTCTTTTTTCACCAAGCTCTCCTTGCAAAACAAAGTTTTCGACATTCAGATGCACAACACATATAGTAGTCTTTCTCTGTGAGATATAATAGCTTAATTTTTTTAAGTATTTCATGAGAGCATATACATGTTTTTCAATGAATTTATTTTTCTCCTCATAATTGTACAATGTTTTGCTAAAAAAAGCAATGGGGTGCTCATTTTTCTATTTATCATTTTGTGTCAACACCGTAGCAATACTTTCTTTAGAACCATATACATATAATATGAAGTCTTTTTTATAGTCCATATTGGATCATATTGGAGCTTTACCTATATCTTGCTTAATTTTTTTGAAAGAATTTCTCCTTTCTTCTGTCCAAATGAATGACACCTCCTTTTTCAACAACACAATAATAGGCTTTAAAATTTGAGCAAAGTCCAATATAAACTTCCAAACAAAGTTGATTCGCTCGAAGAAAAATTGAAGACCCTTCTTATTGGTTGGAAGGGGCAATGACAATATTGCTTTTATCCAGTCTAGGTAAATAAAAAATCCTTATTTTGATGCCACATGCCCTAGCAATTTTCCTTCTTTGTATTGCAAAGATTGATTTATTATAATTGAGGAAGATTTCAAATTCTTTGCATTTTTCAAAGACCAACTTCAAGTGATTTAATTGTTGATTTTGTCATGGGAGAAAATTGTCATGTCATCTAGGTAAATAAGAATTACCTTGTTTACCAATTCCCCAAAATCCAAGTCCATATCTCTCTAAAAGGTAACTTCAACACTGGATAAACCAACCAACTTCCTTTGATAAGCAAATGTTTCACATATAGTAGTGAATATTGTCTTATACTAATCTTTATATTTGACCCAACTTTGATTGAAGCCTAAAAATCCATCCAACATAGAAAATATTTTAGCTCTAGACACTATTTATAGTACTTGATCTATTTGAGTAAGAGAATAATGATCTTTTAGTGAGGCTATGTTCAAGTTTTTGAAGTTAATGCAAAGCCAGCACAGAGTCGAATATCACCATCTTTTGTATGGGAACTAATTAGATACCCAATTTGAATGCTTGATGGGATATATTATTTTATCTTCTAGTAATTTAGTAACTCCTACTTCATTAATGGTTCAATCTTAGGATTTACATCCCTTTTTTTCTGATGGAAATGCTTGGTGTCCAAAAGTAGCTCAATTATGTGTTGTATAATATTTTTATCATAAACCTTCAAATATTCATAGCCCTATGCTATCACATCTCCAAATTCCTTACAAAGGGTAATCAAGTCATCTATTTCCTTTTGAGTGCATTTTATCCTAATCTTGATTTTTTCCTTGCTCTATATGGAACTCTTTACATTTCTTCTCATGAACCTAAATATTTTCACTTTTCACTTTTTCATTGTTGTTGAAGAGGCTTTATAAAGTGATTATGCCTCTTGGAATGTGATTATTTTTTAGTTGAATGATATCTTCCTCATCACTCTGATTCAATATTTCTTCTTGTTGATTCTCAACACATAAAGCCTCTTCTATAAGGAATTTTATTATCTGCCCATCACTATCAAATACTTACCAAAAACTATCATTGTCTAAAATGGAGTCTAAAAAAAAATTGACTTCTTTTCTTTTTGCTTTCTTACCCCTGGCAACGAGGTTGAAGTTTGCTCCCTATGAAGCCAGCTCATTTGCCAATGCATTTTCATTTCTAGGGATATCTTTTATATTTGTAGTATCAAATCTCTTTAATAGATCCTGGAATCTATTCTAGTAGGCTTTAAGGTAATGATGTCTACTGCTACACTTTTCAATAACTTGGTTGACTATCAATTTAGAATCTCCAATAATCATAATACATTTTATTCCTATATTTGTTGCCTTCATCAATCCTAAGCATAATGCTTCATATTCTACAACATTATTTGAACAAATTCAAATCAACCTATATGAGAATATTCTAATTCTACCAGAGGGGGATTAAATTACTATTCCTACTCTAGCTTCATTTCTTCTTCTGGCCCCATCAAAGAATACCTTCTACATTTTTATTTTCCTAAGCTTGTTATTTGCTTTTTATTAGTAACGAGGTTTTAAAAGGGACCCAAAACCTTATAACATGTTGCAAGGAGGATCCTGTGAAGGTTCAACTCCCTACAGAACAAGCCAAAATTGGACCATTCGTAGAATCCATAAACTAAAATAGTCTAAACTATTACAAACATACCGCCCATGGGCACAAATAGAAAACAGAAACAACATAGATATCGTAGGGACCTTCCCAAACAACCACATACAAAGAGACAGGGAGAGCACAAAAACCATACCAGGAAACAAAAGGGGATAATCCCATTTAGGACTAGTTGTTTTACTCTGGGATGGTCGAGGGCTAGTCACTATTTGGCTCCATCATGCAATATATTCCCAAGTCAGTTTTAATTGTTACATTTAAGTCCTTTAAGGATAAATCACCTTTTTCTTGTAATTATTCTTGCAGATATTGTAGGTTCTTTGAATGATTTTTTGTTATCTTTCTGGGGTTTTTTAGTTGCTCTTTTATCTCCATTTTTGGGCCCTCTAAGGCATCTTCAGTCAGACTAATGCTTTACGCCTCATTTCTTTCTATGTGCTAGGGACTTTGTTTCTTTGAATAGATCTAGATATTTTTTTCCCTTGTAGGGAATTATCATATGAGTGCATTCCAATAATAAATACCCCTCAAGTTTTGTTGTGAACTCCCTACACAAGCATAGTTAAAATATTAAGGGAAGGTCCACCACTATCACCTCCTATATCATTGAGATATTTGGAATCTTATGTAGAAGTATTGCAATATCCTTTATAGATTACACTATTCAAACTGGTGTTTCATTAAGCTGTAATACTCTGGAGCTAGTCTAGGTGTATTCTAAGCCCATATGATCATAAATAGCCTTAGGCATGATTGGTGTGGCAACTCTAGAATATACCATGTAGTTACACACTATCCTTCCTTTCATGCACAAAGAAAAATAAAATAGGGAAATATTATTCTCACCCATCCCAAGATTTTGATTAACTTGAGTCAAACTTATGTCCAAACAACCAAATCCATTTCCAACAATGATCTTTAGTATTGTTATGAGTAAGTCGATCTATCCAGGTATCATATATGCTAACCCTTGCAAGTATCTTTGTAAGTTCTTCAAAAATGTTATATATGGTAGTCCCTTGCAGTTTCTCTTCTTTCTTGAATGGTTTTTTGAATTGCTTTTGATATTGTTGAGTGGCTTCTCATATTTGCTCTTAGGTGACATATGGATACCATAAATTTATCCTAGATTGCTCTGTTTGATTGTCTTTCAACTTGGTTTGTTCCTTTTCAAGTTGAGGCATAGCCTTTAGGCTATCAACCTTTCGATGGTCTGGTATAAAAGGTTTTTTATCTGATCATTAAATGAATGGTGTTTGGACATGAAACCTTTTGAGTCAACAAGTCTTGATTTGAATCTATGATCATATGCACTAGCTCTTCTGAATGCCTTTAAGACTTTTGGTTTGCAGCTACCTGGCACTGATACTAATCAATTATACAAGATTTTATATTGAGTGAGTCGTTAGAGGCCATGCACTAGGAGTTATTCGAATATTATGGATATTTCTCCTTCTTGACTTTTGGTCATAACAATATTCTTTTTGAAACCTTCACTAATCAAAGCCTATTTATTTTTTGAAACATAAGGGGCTCATTTTTTTTTATCCCCATCCAACTTCTTTTCATCATCTTGTTGTTCTATTATTGTAATTTTCTCTATCAAATTTGTGAGTACTACCTTAAGATATTGCACTTCCATAGATTATTTTGGCTCAGACATAGATAATATTATAATATTTTGAGGGTATAGCCTTGGTGGATATGGATTAGAAAATGCGGGGGCTGCAACATTTGGCAATAAGGGTATTTGAGGTTGTTCAAGAATATCAAGAAGATATGGAACCACAAATTCTGGAGGTAACTTTCTAACAAAGATAAGGGTATTTTCTATGGCTATTTCTAATTGGTATATCTGAGGAGAAATCATCTCATTTGATTTTTGGATTTGAAGGCTTAGGTCTAGGATAAGGCATAGAGATAATAGATATATGTTTTATCCTTATAAGGTTTTAAGTCTTACTGAACCGAATATTGAAATTTGTGATATTTTTTTTAGGATGCCTTTGAATAGTGGCAAACTGGGTAAGTAGAGAAAAAAGATCCCGAGATCGTTAAACTCTATAATGAATGGCTCAACAATATGCCTATGTTTTGATGCTACCTTCTTCTAATGCACAATACCATGATAAAATTTTGCCTCTAAAATATAGAGCAAGCAACCAGACCATTACATCTTCATGGATAATATTATGAATAGTAGCTAAAGCAACAATATCTTGGTAGTTTTCATATGTTGTATTTCCACTACCATCATAGTAAGGAAAATATTTTAATGCAAACTGAGAAATATCATGGAGATTTAGAAGACAGATGTTTGGCACTATTCTAGCCAAGAAAAGTGCATCTAGCCATCACTTTTATTGGAGATCTAGTGGGTGATTGTGGAGATATGGCCTATTAAGGAGTGGGCATTTAAACTGATAATACTTGGACATAAGAAAGTGACTTACCTTTCTTACATGTATGGATAACTGATATCTCAAAAAATTGCAATGGTTCTTTTAACTTCTTGGCTTCTGATATAATGATCATGTGATTATAGATCTACGTCCTTCAATAGGATCATCGTCTTCTAGTTCTTTCAATAGTGTATCGTCAAGTTTCACCAACACTTGATCATCTAGAAATGTAGGCATGTCAAATTCTCATATGCACAAAGTGGCTCTAACTTTGAATAATGGGATTGTTATGATTTGGGTCCCATCGAGCATGCCAAAACTGATGGTCTAGTCAACATTAGGCAAGAGTCAAGATTGGATGATCTAAAATTTCTCTCAGATCAACCTTCAAAGAAAGTTGATTCCTCTAGAATGCTTTAAAAGAAAAAATAAAAGGGAAAGAGAAATATGGTATAAGGGGGTATAAACAATATTTCAGTGGAAAAAATTTAGCTAACATCAAGAATACAAGCTGAGAGAACATAAACTTATTTCAATTAAGAGCTTAACATAATTTCTCCCCTTAAAGCTCATGTGATTCAAGCATAGAAATTGCATCCTATATTCCAAATATTTCAGTGAATGATACAAACAATTATTTCAAAATTCACCCAGCTGAAACTAACAAAAATATCAAGAGTGTGATTTGTTACAAAATTCAACACTTCAAATGCCCAAAGAGCAATTATCCAAACAATGTCAATCCTAACAACATTTACTCCAATCTAAGTTGAGATAAAGCAAACAATTTTGAGCCTAACATAATTCACTACCATAAAAGCCTAAATGAAATGTTGAAAGTGTAATGCATTACAAAAAATGCCACATAAATTTCAATAGAAATAATTCAATCAATTATGATTGTTATTAGAATAGCCTAGAGCCTCAACTCACAAAAATGCAAACACTAAAGTTTTTTACCCTTACAAATGAGGAGCACTACTCTTTATATAGCTTTTGCTTGAAACAAGACTGATCATTACATACAATTATTGGGTAAACTAATTGGGTGTGATCTCAAGTTGAGTTGCTACCACTTGGTATTTTCTTGTCAGGTCTCAATTGGTTGTGACTATAGAATCTTCAATTATATTTCATGAAAGTGGCCATCAATTTTCAACTTTGAAACGCTTAACCGCTTCTTGCCAAGGTGTCAGATGTTATTTAATGCTAAGATATTTGAGTCTAGGACATTGTTTATGCTTTTAGTGTCTTCTAGGTTGCTTTCCTTGATAAGTATAATGTTCTAGACACATTTTGAAAGCTTAAAATTTTGAACCTAAGTTTCTACTTGGCTCTATTTTGTTTTCGGGCTTCCTTTGTGTCCTTTACCATTGTGTCAAAGCTTCATGGGAGCCTAGATGACCTTGTTCATAGAAATTTTTGACATAGCTAGCTTCTAAAAATACACCTCCTATTCTTTACACTTTATATCATGTCAGGAGTTTTGAAGCACTTGCTTGTACCAACACAAAAGGTGTTCAAACTTCCTAACTTTTAGAGGTCTGACTTTAGATAATGATGGTTGGTCAAAATTTATTTTCTTAGGCTTTGAAATGAAAGTTCTCAAAACCTTGGGAATGCAGGATTGCAAGAATAACGAGTCTAGACTATTATTGAAGCTTTGGGAGAAAACATTTTGACAATTCCAACCCACTTTTAGGACATTGTTGATGATTTTAGTGTCTTTCAGGTTGCTTTCCTTGATAAGTATAATGTGCTAGAGATGATTTTAGTGTCTTCCAGGTTGCTTTCCTTGATAAGTATAATGTGCTAGACACATTTTTGAAGCTTAAATTTAGACCCTAAGTTGCTACTTGGCTTTATTTTTCTTTTCAAGATTCCTTTGTATCCTTTACCATTGTGTTAAAGCTTCATAGGAGCCTAGATGACCTTGTTCATAGAAAGTTCTGACATAGCTTCTTCTAAATAAGACACCTCATATTCTTTACACTTTATATGATATCAGGAGTTTTGAAGCACTTGCTTATACCAACACAAAAGGTGTTCCAGCTTTCTGACCTTTAAAGGCCCGACTTTAAAGAATGATTGTTGGTCAAAATTTATTTTTTTAGGCTCTGACATGAAAGCTTTCAAAACCTTGGGAATGCAGGA
Organism: Wollemia nobilis; assembly: GCA_028583015.1. Taxonomy (NCBI): domain Eukaryota; kingdom Viridiplantae; phylum Streptophyta; class Pinopsida; order Araucariales; family Araucariaceae; genus Wollemia; species Wollemia nobilis. The sequence continues at coordinate 3,660,943 of JAQPPZ010016892.1, read as the reverse complement.
TTGAAATAATAATGAGCCCATATTGTTCCTCAAGCTGTGGGAGCAAAATTTTGACAAGTACAACCTACTTGTAGGATATTTTTGATGCTTTTAGTATCTTTTGGGTTGCTTTCCTTGATAAGTATAATGTGCTAGACATAATTTGGAAGCTTAACATTTAGAGCCTAAGTTGCTACTTGGATTTATTTTGCTTTTTGGGCTCCCTTTGTGTCTTTTACCATTGCGTCAAAGCTTCATGGGAGCCTAGATGACCTCGTTCATAGAAATTTCTAACATAGATTCTTCTAAAAAATACACCTCCTATTCTCTACACTTTATATCATGTCGGGATTTTTGAAGCACTTGCTTGTACCAACACAAAATGTGTTCCAACTTCCTGATTTTTAGAGGCCCAACTTTAAAGAATGATTTTTGGTCAAAATTTATTTTCTTAGACTCTAACATGAAAGTTTTAAAAACCTTGAGAATGCGGGATTGGAAGAATAACAAGTCCAAATTGTTCCTCAAGCTTTGGGAGCAAAAATGTTGACAAATCCAACACACATTTAGGATGGTGTTGATGATTTTAGTGTCTTATGGGTTGCTTTCCTTGATAATTATAATGTGCTAGACACATTTTGAAAGCTTAAAACTTAGAGCCTAAGTTACTACTTGGATTTATTTTGCTTTTCAGACTTCCTTTGTGTCCTTTACCATTGTTTCAAAGCTTCATGGCAGCCTATATGACCTTGTTCATAGAAAGTTCTGACATAGCTTCTTCTAAAAAATACACCTATTCTTTACACTTTATATCATGATGGGAGTTTTAAAGCACTTGCTTGTACCAACACAAAATGTGTTCCAGCTTGCTAACTTTTAGAGGCCTGATATTAAAGAATGATTGTTAGTCAAATTTTATTTTCTTAGGCTCTCACATGAAAGTTTTCAAAACCTTTGGAATGTAAGATTGCAAGAATCAAATTGTTCCTCAAGATTTAGGTGAAAAAACTTTGACAAGTTCAACCCACTTTTAGGATGTTGTTGATGCTTTGTCTTCTAGGTTGCTTTTCTTGATAAGTATAATGTGCTAGACACATTTTGGAAGCTTCAAATTTAGATTCTAAGCTGCTACTTGGCTTTATTTTGCTTTTCAGGCTTTCTGTATGTCCTTTACCATTGTGTCAAAATTTCATGTGAGCCTCGATGACCTTGTTCATAGAAAGTTCTGACATAGTTTCTTCTAAAAAAGACACCTCCTATTTTTTACACTTTATATCATGTCGAGAGTTTGAAGCAGTTGCTTATACCAACACAAAAGGTGTTCTAGCTTCCTAACTTTTAGAGGCCTGACTTTAAAGAATGATTGTTGGTCAAAATTTATTTTCTTAGGCTCTAACTTGAAATTTTTCAAAACCTTGGGAATGCAAGATTGCAAAAATAACGAGTTCAAACTTTTCCTCAAGATTTGGGAGAAAAAATATTGACAATTCCAACCCACTTTTAGGACATTGTTGATGCTTTTAGTGTCTTCTAGGTTGCTTTCCTTGATAAATATAATGTGCTAGACACATTTTGGAAGCTTTAACTTTAGAGCCTAAGTTGCTACTTGGATTTATTTTGCTTTTTAGGATTCCTTTGTGTCCTTTACCATTGTGTCAAAGCTTCATGTGAGCCTAGATGACCTTGTTTATATAAAGTTATAACATAGATTCTTTTAAAAGGTGTTTGAAGCACTTGCTTGTACCAACACAAAAGGTGTTCCAGCTTGCTGACTTTTAGAGGCCCGAATTTAAAGAATGATTGTTGGTAAAAATTAATTTTCTTAGGATCTTACATGAAAGCTTTCAAAACCTTGGGAATGCAGGATTGAAATAATAATGAGTCCAAATTGTTCCTCAAGCCTTGGGAGCAAAAAAACTTAACAATTCCAACCCACTTTTAGGATGTTGTTGATGCTTTTAATGTCTTCTGGGTTGCTTTCCTCTATATGTATAATGTGCTAGACACATTTTGGAAGCTTAAAATTTAGAGCCCAAGCTGCTACTTGGCTTTATTTTGCTTTTCAAGTTTCCTTTGTGTCCTTTACCATTGTGTCAAAGCTTCATGGGAGCCTGGATGACATTGTTCATAGAAAGTTCTGACATAGCTTCTTTTAAAAAAGACACCTCCTATTCTTTACACTTTATATCTTATTGGGAGTTTTGAAGCAGTTGCATGTACCAACACAAAAAGTGTTCTTGATTTCTAACTTTTAGAGGCCCAAATTTAAAGAATAATTGTAGGTCAAAATTTATTTTCTTAGGCTCTGACATGAAAGTTTTCAAAACCTTGGGAACTCAAGATTGCAAGAATAACAAGTCCAAGCTATTCCTCAAGCTTTCGAAACAAAAATGTTGACAAGTCCAACCCACTTTTAGGACATTGTTGATGCTTTTAGTGTCTTCTATGTTGCTTTCCTCGATAAGTATAATGTGCTAGACATATTTTGGAAGCTTAAAATTTAGAGCCTAAGTTGCTACTTGGATTTATTTTGCTTTTCAGGCTTTCTTTTTGTCCTTTACCATTGTGTCAAAGTTTCATGTGAGCCTAGATTACCTTGTTTATAAAACTTTCTGACATAGTTTCTTATAAAAAAGGCACCTACTATTCTTTGCACTTTATATCATGTTAGGAGTTTTTAAGCACTTGCTTGTACCAACACAAAAGGTGTTCCAACTTGCTGACTTTTAGAGGCCCAACTTTAAAGAATGATTTTTGATCAAAATTTATTTTCTTAGGCTCTTACATGAAAGCTTTCAAAACATTGGGAATGCAGGATTGAAAGAATAATGAGTCAAAATTGTTCCTCAAGCTTTGGGAGAAACACATTTAACAAGTCCAACCCACTTTTAGGATGGTGTTGATGCTTTTAGTCTCTTCTGGGTTGCTTTCCTTGATAAGTATAATGTACTAGATACATTTTGGAAGCTTAAGTTTAGAGCCCAAGTTGCTACTTGGCTTTATTTTGCTTTTCGAGCTTCCTTTGTGTCCTTTACCATTGTGTCAAAGCTTCATGGGAGCTTGGATGATCTTGTTCATAGAAATTTTTGACATAGCTTCTTCTAAAAAAGACACATATTCTTTACACTTTATATCATATCGAGAGTTTTGAAGCACTTGCTTGTACCAACACAAAAGGTGTTCCAGCTTGCTGACTTTTAGAGGCCCGAATTTAAAGAATGATTATTGGTCAAAATTTATATTTTCTGGCTCTTACATGAAAGCTTTCAAAATTTTGGGAATCCAGAATTGCAAGAATAACGAGTCCAAACTATTCCTCAAGCTTTGGGAGAAAAATTTTTAAAAATTCCAACCCACTTTTAGGATGTTGTTGATGCTTTTAGTGTCTTTTGGGTTGCTTCCATTGATAAGTATAATGTGCTAGACACATTTTTGCAAGATTAAAATTTAGAGCCCAAGTTGCTACTTGGCTTTATTTTACTTTTTGGGCTTCCTTTGTGACCTTTACCATTGTGTCAAAGCTTCATGTGAGCCTAGATGATCTTGTTCATAGAAAGTTCTGACATAGATTCTTCTAAAAAAGATACCTATTCTTTACACTTTATATCATGTTGGGAGTTTTGGAGTACTTTTTTGTACCAACACAAAAGGTGTTTCAGCTTGCTCACTTTTAGAGGCCTGACTTTGAAGAATGATTGTTGGTTAAAATTTATTTTTTTAGGCTCTGACATGAAAGATTTCAAAACCTTGGGAATGCAAAATTGCAATAATAATGAGTCCAAACTGTCCCTCAAGCTTTGGGAGCAAAAAAATTGACAATTCCAATCCACTTTTAGGATGTTGTTGATACTTTTAGTCTCTTTTGGGTTTCTTTCCTTGATAATTATAATGTGCTAGCCATATTTTGGAAGCTTAAAATTTAGACCCTAAGTTGCTACTTGGATTTATTTTGCTTTTCAGGCTTCCATTGTGTCATTTACCATTGTGTCAAAGCTTCATGGGAACCTAGATGACCTTGTTCATTTTAAGGTCTGACATAGCTTCTTCTAAAAAATACACCTCCTATTATTTACACTTTATATCATGTCAAGATTTTTGAAGCACGCACTTGTACCAACACAAAAGGTGTTCCAGCTTGTTGACTTTTAGAGGCCCGACTTTGAAGAATGATTTTTGGTCAAAATTTAATTTTTTAGGTTGTGACATGAAAGCTTTCAAAACCTTGGGAATGGAGGATTGCAAGAATAATGAGTCCATATTGTTCCTCAAGCTTTGGGAGAAAACAATTTGACAAGTCCAACCCACTTTTAGGATGTTGTTGATGCTTTTAGTCTCTTTTGGATTGCTTTCCTTGATAAGTATAATGTGCTAGACATATTTTGGAAGTTTTAAATTTAGACCCTAAGTTGCTACGTGGCTTTATTTTGCTTTTCAGGCTTCCATTGTGTCATTTACCATTGTGTCAAAGCTTCATGGGAACCTAAATGACCTTGTTCGTAGAAAGGCTTGACATAGTTTCTTCTAAAAAATACACCTTCCATTTTGTACACTTTATATCATGTCAAGAGTTTTGTAGCACTTTCTTGTACCAACACAAAAGGTGTTTCGACTTCTTGACTTATAGAGGCCCAACTTTAGAGAATGATTATGGTCATTTTTTGTTTTTTGCTCTTACATGAAAGCTTTCAAAACCTTGGGAATGTAAGATTGCAAGAATAACAAGTCCAGAGTGTTCCTCAAGCTTTGGGATCAAAAATGTTGACAACTCCAACCCGCTTTTAGGACATTGTTGATGCTTTTAGTGTCTTATGGGTTGCTTTCCTTGATAAGTATAATGTGCTAGACACATTTTGGAAGCTTAAAATTTAGAGCCTAAGTTGCTACTTGGCTTTATTTTTCTTTTCAGGCTTCCTTTTTGTCCTTTACCATTGTGTCAAAGCTTCATATGAGCCTAGATGACCTTGTTCATAGAAAGTTCTAACATAGCTTCTTCTAAAAAAGACACCTCCTATTCTTTACAGTTTATATCGTGTTGGGAGTTTTGATGCACTTGCTTAAACCAACACAAAAGGTGTTCCAGCTTCCTGACTTTTAGAGGCCCAACTTTAAAGAATGATTTTTGGTCAAAATTTATTTTCGTAGGCTCTAACATGAAAGTTTTCAAAACCTTAGGAATTTAGGATTGCAAGAATAACAAGTCCAGACTATTCCTCAAAGTTTGGGAACAAAATTTTTGACAAATCCAACCCACTTTTAGGACAGTGTTAATGCTTTTAGTGTCTTCTGGGTTGCTTTCTTTGATAAGTATAATTTGCTAGACACATTTTGGAAGCTTCAAATTTAGAGCCTAAGTTGCTACTTGGATTTATATTGCTTTTTGGGCTTCCTTTGTGTCCTTTACCATTGTGTCAAAGCTTCATGGGAGCCTAAATGACCTTGTTCATAGAAATTTCTGACATAGCTTCTTCTAAAAAAGACACCTCCTATTCTTTAAACTTTATAGCATATCGAGAGTTTTGAAGCACTTGCTTGTACCAACACAAAAGGTGTTCAGCTTGTTGACTTTTAGAAACCCAATTTTAAAGAATGATTGTTGGTCAAATTTTATTTTCTTAGGCTCTAACATGAAATATTTCAAAACCTTGGGAATGCAGGATTGCAAGAATAACAAGTCTAGACTATTCCTCAAGCTTTGGGAGCAAAACTTTTGACAAGTCCAACCCACTTTTAGGACATTGTTGATGCTTTTAGTATGTTCTGGGTTGCTTTCCTTGATAAGTATAATGTGCTAGACATTTTGGAAGCTTAGAATTTAGAACCCAAGTTGCTACTTGGCTTTATTTTACTTTATGGGATTTCTCTGTGTTCTTCACCATTGTGTCAGAGCTTCATGGGAGCCTAGATGACCTTGTTCATTCATAGAAAGTTCTTATATAGCTTCTTCTAAAAAAGACACCTCCTATTCTTTACACTTTATATCAAGTCAAGATTTTTGAAGCACTTGCTTGTACCAACACAAAAGGTGTTCTAGCTTCTTGACTTTTAAAGGCCCGAATTTGAAGAATGATTGTTGGTCAAAATTTATTTTCTTAGGCTCTGACATGAAAGTTTTCAAAACCTTGGGAATGCAAGATTGCAAGAATAACGAGTCCAAACTATTTCTCAAGATTTGGGAGCAAATATTTTGACAAGTCCAACCCACTTTTAGGATGTTGTTGATGCTTTTAGTGTATTCTTGGTTGCTTTCCTTGATAAGTATAATGTACTAGACACATTTTGGAAGATTAAAATTTAGAGCCTAAGGGTCTACTTGGCTTTATTTTGCTTTTTGGGCTTCCGTTGTGTCCTTTATCATTGTCAAAGCTTCATGGGAGCCTAGATGACCTTGTTCATAGAAAGTTCTAACATAGCTTCTTCTAAAAAATATACCTCCTATTATTTACACTTTATATCATGTCCAGAGTTTTAAAGCACTTGCTTGTACCAACACAAACGGTGTTCTAGCTTGCTGACTTTTAAAGGCCCGACTTTAAAGAATGATTGTTGGCCAATTTATTTTCTTAGGTTCTAACATGGAAGTTTTTTAAAACCTTAGGAATGCATGATTGCAAGAATAACGAGTCCAGACTATTCCTCAAGCTTTGGGAGCAAAACATTTGACATGTCCAACCCACTTTTAGGACGTTGTTGATGCTTTTAGTGTCTTCTAGGTTGTTTTCCTTGACAAGTATAATGTGCTAGACACATTTTGGAAGCTTCAAATTTAGAGCCCAAGTTTCTATTTGACTTTATTTTGCTTTCGGGCTTCCTTTGTGTCCTTTACCATTGTGTCAAAGCTTCATGGGAGCCTAGTAGACCTTGTTCATAGAAAGTTTTGACATAGCTTCTTATAAAAAAGACACCTCCTATTCTTTACACTTTATATCATGTCGAGAGTTTTGAAGCACTTGCTTATACCAACACAAATGATTATCTAGCTTCCTGACTTTTAGAGGCCCAACTTTAAAGAATGATTGTTGGTCAATTTATTTTCTTAGGTTCTGACATGAAAGATTTCAAAGCCCTGGGAATGCAGGATTGCAAGAGTAATGAGTCCAAACTATTCCTCAAGCTTTGGGAACAAAAATTTTGACAAGTCCAACCCACTTTTAGGGCATTGTTGATGCTTTTAGTGTCTTCTGGGTTGCTTTCCTTGATAAATATAATGTGCTAGATACATTTTGGAAGCTTAAAATTTAGAGCCTAAGTTGCTACTTGGCTTTATTTTACTTTTCAAGCTTCCATTGTGCCCTTTACCATTGTGTCAAAGCTTCATGGGAGCCTAAATGACCTTGTTCATAGAAATTTCTGACATAGCTTCTTCTAAAAAAGACACCTCCTATTCTTTAAACTTTATAGCATATCGGGAGTTTTGAAGCACTTGCTTGTACCAACACAAAAGGTGTTCAGCTTGTTTACTTTTAGAAACCCAATTTTAAAGAATGATTGTTGGTCAAATTTTATTTTCTTAGGCTCTGACATGAAAGTTTTCAAAACCTTGGGAATGCAAGATTGCAAGAATAACAAGTCTAGACTATTCCTCAAGCTTTGGGAGCAAAAATTTTGACAAGTCCAACCCACTTTTAGGACATTGTTGATGCTTTTAGTATCTTCTAGGTTGCATTCCTTGATAAGTATAATGTGCTAGACATTTTGGAAGCTTAGAATTTAGAACCCAAGTTGCTACTTGGCTTTATTTTACTTTCTAGGCTTTCTCTGTGTTCTTCACCATTGTGTCAAAGCTTCATGGGAGCCTAGATGACCTTGTTCATTCATAGAAAGTTCTTATATAGCTTCTTCTAAAAAAGACACCTCCTATTCTTTACACTTTATATCAATTCAGGAGTTTTGAAGCACTTGCTTGTACCAACACAAAAGGTGTTCCAGCTTCTTGACTTTTAGAGGCCCGACTTTGAAGAATGATTGTTGGTCAAAATTTATTTTCTTAGGCTCTGACATGAAAGTTTTCAAAACCTTGGGAATGCAGGATTGCAAGAATAATGAGTCCAAACTATTTCTCAAGCTTTGGGAGCAAATATTTTGACAAGTCCAACCCATTTTTAGGATGTTGTTGATGCTTTTAGTGTATTCTTGGTTGCTTTCCTTGATAAGTATAATGTACTAGACACATTTTGGAAGATTAAAATTTAGAGCCTAAGGGTCTACTTGGCTTTATTTTGCTTTTTGGGCTTTCGTTGTGTCCTTTACCATTGTCAAAGCTTCATGGGAGCCTAGATGACCTTGTTCATAGAAAGTTCTAACATAGCTTCTTCTAAAAAATATACCTCCTATTATTTACACTTTATATCATGTCGAGAGTTTTAAAGCACTTGCTTGTACCAACACAAACGGTGTTCTAGCTTGCTGACTTTTAAAGGCCCAACTTTAAAGAAATATTGTTGGCCAATTTATTTTCTTAGGTTCTAACATGGAAGTTTTCAAAACCTTAGGAATGCACGATTGCAAGAATAATGAGTCCAGACTATCCCTCAAGCTTTGGGAGCAAAACATTTGACATGTCCAACCCACTTTTAGGACGTTGTTGATGATTTTAGTCTTCTAGGTTTTTTTCCTTGACAAGTATAATGTGCTAGACACATTTTGGAAGCTTCAAATTTAGAGCCTAAGTTGCTATTTGACTTTATTTTGCTTTTCGGGCTTCCTTTGTGTCCTTTACCATTGTGTCAAAGCTTCATGGGAGCCTAGTAGACCTTGTTCATAGAAATTTTTGACATAGCTTCTTATAAAAAAGACACCTCCTATTCTTTACACTTTATATCATGTCGAGAGTTTTGAAGCACTTGCTTATACCAACACAAATGATTATCTAGCTTCCTGACTTTTAGAGGCCCAAATTTAAAGAATGATTGTTGGTCAATTTATTTTCTTAGGTTCTGACATGAAAGATTTCAAAACCCTGGGAATGCAGGATTGCAAGAATAACGAGTCCAAACTATTCCTCAAGCTTTGGGAACAAAAATTTTGACAAGTCCAACCCACTTTTAGGGCGTTTTTGATGCTTTTAGTGTCTTCTGGGTTGCTTTCCTTGATAAATATAATGTGCTAGATACATTTTGGAAGATTAAAATTTAGACCCTAAGTTGCTACTTAGCTTTATTTTACGTTTTGAGCTTCCATTGTGCCCTTTACCATTGTGTCAAAGCTTCATTGGGAGTTAGATGACCTTGTTCATTGAAGGTTCTAACATAGCTTCTTCTAAAAAAGACACCTCCTATTCTTTACACTTTATAGCATGTCAGGAGTTTTGAAGCACTTGCTTGTACCAACACAAAAGGTGTTCCAGCTTCCTGACTTTTAGAGGCCCGACTTTAAAGAATGATTATTGGTCAAATTTTATTTTCTTAGGTTCTGACATGAAAGTTTTCAAAACCTTGGGAATGCAGGATCACAAAAATAACGAGTCCAAATTGTTCCTCAAGCTTTGGAAGCAAACATTTTGACAAGTCCAACCCACTTTTAGGACATTGTTGATGTTTTTAGTGTCTTCTAGGTTGTTTTCCTTGATAAGTATAGTGTGCTAAACACATTTTGGAAGCTTAAAATTTAGAGCCTATGTTGCTACCTAGATTTATATTGCTTTTTGAACTTCCTTTGTGTCCTTTACCATTGTGTCAAAGCTTCATGGGAGCCTAGATGACCTTGTTCATAGGAAGTTCTGACATAGCTTCTTCTAAAAAATATACCATATTTTCTTTACACTTTATATCATGTCGAAAGTTTTAAAGCACTTGTTTGTACCAAAACAAAAGGTGTTCCAAGCACTTGTTTGTACCAAAACAAAAGGTGTTCCAGTTTTTTGTCTTTTAAAGGCCTAACTTGAAAGAATGATTGTTCTTTTAAAGGCCTAAATTTAAAGAATGATTGTTGATCAAAATTTATTTTCTTAGGCTCTGACATGAAATTTTTCAAAACCTTAGGAATGCACGATTGCAAGAATAATGAGTCTAGACTATTCCTCAAGCTTTGGGAGCAAAAATTTTAACAAGTCCACCCCACTTTTAAAACTTGTGAGTGTATTCAAAAATTTTTACTACACTTTTATGATCCCTAGACCGTTGGGTAAAGACGAAGTTAATGGGACGTTGACTCTCCAAGGAATCGAAACGGGTCAACCTATCGACAAGCACTCCACCGCTACCGACCACCTATCCCTTTTTAGACAAGTTCATTTTCATATCACTTATACACAGTGTTCCATGGGGACGTGTCCCCCCATTTCTCGTGTCCCCTAGGATGGGGGGACGACAAGGGGGATGTTTCCCCCCATCCCCCTTTTTTGGGGATGGCTGGGAAACATCCTCGGGACGACTGAGGCCTGTGGCCTCCCGTCCCCGGGATGTCCCCCTTTTTGGGGCGTCCCTGGGGATGCCCAGCTGTACCCGACTGAGGCCTATGGCCTCCCGTCCCCGGGACGTCCCCCTTGTGGGGCATCCCTGGGGATGCCCAGCCATCCCCGAGGACAGCTGGGCCCCATGGGGGACGGTTGGGTTGTCCCTAGGGACGGTTGGGCGTTAGCTATCCCCCATGGTTGGGCGTCCCCACCAAAGGGGAAAACCAAAAAAAAAAAAAATTACTTTTTAAAAAGGTAAGGGGTGGGACCCATTTTGAGTCTCACCCCCCCCCCCAAAAAAAAAACCCTAAACCTAAAAGTATGTTATATAAAGTGAAAACAAAAAACCACTTACACTCATCTTTCATTTTTCAAGAGAGAATAAGAAAAAGAGAGCTGGAGAGCAAAAGGAAAAAGCAACAGTAGGCAGCAAGGGCAGCAAGGCGACATAGCGATAGCGATAGGCGGCAAAGGCGGCAAGGGCAGCATAGCGGCAGCAATAGGCGACAAGGCGACGGATAGGCAGCAAACAACAGCAGAAAAAATAACAGCAACAACACTAGGTTTTCAAACTTTTTTTACCTCTTCCAAGCTGTTAGTGTTTTCAAATTGAAATTTTATATTTTAATTTCAACACAAAACATGGCCAGTAGTGCATCAGGTTCTTTTGAGGTTGATTTGGAGGAGGGATACCAAACTGAAAATCCAAACATAAACATGAATACTGCTGTTGTTAGGGATTCATCCTCTACCATCCAACCCCAAACTTCCAAAGGGGATAGCACTGCTTCTCAACCTAGTTTTGACTGCCCATCTTTGTTACTTAAAGAATATGCCAGGGGTCCATTTAATATAAAAAAACCACTGCTGCAATTTGTAACTAACTGTGACCAAGGGAAAAAAAATTTTGGGGGCTCAAGAACATGGTTGTGTAATATTTGCAAAACTACATTTAAGGGCAGCTATACTAGGGTTGAGTCTCATCTCACGGATAAGGCGAGGAACAGGGGTTAGGGCTTGCCAAAAAATGACCCGGGCACAAGTTAATGAAGTCCATAAGATTGTGCAAGAGTCTAGATTTAAAAATTCTGGTTTGTCTTTACCTACAGGCAGCCCATCATTTAGAGAGGACATTGGGGCCTCCTCGGAACAGCCACAAGAATTAACCCAAACATCCAGTATGCCACCGCTGCCCTCAAAGAAAAGGGGAACTGTAAATGAAATGTTTAATGTGCAAGGAAGAGAATCGGCAGATGATGCTATAGCAAAATTATTTTTTGCACATGGGCTGCCTTTCCATATTGCACGCTCCCCCTACTTCAAGGACGCGGTAAGAGAAATAACCAAGGCGGGGACTTCATATCTACCGCTTTGGAGAAACTAGGCTGCGTACCTCTCTTTTAGACAAACACTATTCCAAATGCGGTGTGGTTATGGAGCGGATGAGGAACACATGGTTGACTCATGGATGTTCTATCATCATGGATGGGTGGACTGACATTCGTTAACGTCCACTCATCAATATCATTGTCACATGTAAAGCTGGTCCCTATTTTCTCAAAGCCATTGATTGCACGGGAAAAAAAAGGATGTTGAGTTCTAGTTCCTTCAGTTGAAGGAGGCTATTGAGGAGGTTGGAGCCTCCAATGTTGTATAGGTAATCAATTCGATAATTTCTGTTTTACTTTTAAGTTTTAAGTTTTTTAGATTTTTTTATGAAAATCAGAATCTTTAAATTTTAAAATTACAAATCTAGATTCTAAATGGCTGTTAAAAACTTAAATGAGACCATTTTAATTTTTTGTTGTACACTACAAGTGAGTTACAGATGCAGCCCCTGTTTGCCAGCGTGCAGGCAAAATGATAGAACAAGAATATAAACATATTTTTTGGACCCCGTGTTGTGTTCATGCATTGAACAATGCATTGAAGGACATTGGGAGGATAGATTGGGTGAAGGAGATGGTTGCACAAGCCAGAGATATGCAAATGTTCATTTGCAACCATCACACTTCATTAGCCCTCTTTCGGTCCTTCTCAAAGAAGGAGTTCATCAAATCGGGAGACACTAGATACGCCACCTACTTCATTTTATTGGAGAGGATGATTGAGGTGCAAGATGCTCTACAATCCATGGTAGTATGCACGGAGTGGAAGAGGTGGCCAGAATCAAGGACAGAGGAGGGCAAAAAAATTAGAGACAAAACATTGGATGATAGTTGGTGGTCTCAAGCCAAGTAAGAAACCAAAATGTTATTTATGATTTTTCAATTTTCATTGTTTGTTTCAAATTGGAGTGCTCATATGACAATGTGACATATAAGTTTCTAAATTTTGTTTTTGATTTCTTGTAGGTATATTGTGTCTTTTGTTGCCCCTATTGTTGTTGTCATCAGATATCTTGACACAGATGCTCCTAGTCTAGGAGAAATATATGAGACTTTTGACAACATGTTGGGGGAGATTAAAAAAGTCATTTATGCTAGAGATCCATCCCTGTTATTCTATGAGGCCTACATCAGGCCTATTATACAGAGGAGGTGGGATAGGATGAACACCCCCCTTCATATGGCAGCATATTCAGTAAACCCAAAGTGGTATGAGCCTAGGCACAGGGAGAGTGTCTCCCCATGAGGATCGAGAGGTGAGAGAAGGGTTTTTGGAGGCCATTAGAAAGATATATGCGAGGGAGGAGAGCTCAAATATTAGAGATGAGTGGCTCAAATTTGCTAATCTTGAGGGCCCTCGCTTCAACCACCCAGAGTGTAGGGAGGATAGGGCTACCATTGCCCAAAGAAATCCCATTGGATGGTGGCAGCTATATGGGGACAACACACCTAACTTGAAATATTTTGCAATTAGGGTTCTTTCACAGGTTGCTAGTTCCTCTGTTGCTGAGAGGAATTGGTCTACATACGACTTTATCCACAATGTGAGGAGGAATAGGCTTACCTCTCGCGGAGCGAAGAAGCTAGTTGCAATGCATAGCTCTCTTTGCCTTCGTGAGGGAGTTAAGCCAAAGTAAAGGCAATCTCCAGCTACATGATGGGATGTTGATCTAGAGGATGCGGGACAGATTGATGAGGATGAGAGTCATGAGGGGTTGGTTGGAGTTTCATTGGAGGATCTTCACTTAGATGATGAGGACATCTCATCAAATAGTGATACAGATTTTGATAGTGATAGCCCAACGAAGTTCCATAGGAGTTCTATTACATTGTATACTCCTTTACTATTTTAGTTTTGAGTCTTTTTGTTGCAAATGAGCATTGATACTATGACTATTTCAGATTTCTTATTGCTGTCATATTTGAACAGTTAGTGACTGAAAATTTTTAAACATGACAGTCTTTGTTTGAACATTGGTGGCTGAAAAAATGATGACTGTTATTACTTAAAATGATGACTGTTTGAACATTGTTTGCACTTGATATCCTTGGCTGAACCTTCAAGTTATAGTTGTTGAACTTGAAACAATTAAATGGCTGCAAATTAGTAACTAATATGAACATGAAAATGTTAAATGACTCAATTATGGCTGCACTTATGTGTTAGTAACTAATCTGAATATGAATGGCTGCACTTACATAATTGATTAGTAATATGAAATATCATTTTTGTTGGGTGTAGAATTTTGAATGTGTAGATTATTCTAAATTTCTAAAAAATTTCATTTTTTATAGTATTATACCAGCCGTCCCCCCCAGCCGTCCCCTAAAATCGACCTGCCGTCCCCCGCCGTCCCCGGAAACCCGTCCCCCGCCGTCCCCAAAAACCTGTCCCCCCGGCTCGTGGAACCTTGCTTATACACCTTTTCAATACTAAAGTGGGCCTGCGGTAAGATTTTCAAATTTCAAATATGTTGTGTATATTAAGACTTTGGAATTTTAAGGTTTCAATCTAATGGGAAATAAAGTTACACATGATAACTAAGATAACTAGAGTTTGGTTAGAAAAACATATATTAAATAAATAATATCATATCCACCATGCAAAATAAATAAATAAATAAATAAATAATATCATCTTATATAACCTATGATCTTATATATGTTAAAATAATTTTTAAAACTTATAAAAGTCAAAGGTTATATAAAAACATTATGACCATTGAGCCTATTTGTTTAGCAAATAGACCTTTTCTTCTTATAAGTGTTAAAATAATTTTTTAAATTTATAGGGGTCAAAGGTTATATAAAACCATGGGATGTATATATATATATATAAAACGTTTATGTGACCAGTGAGCCTATTTGTTTACCAAATAGACCTTTCCTTCTTATGTGAAAAATCAGTAAGCTTATTCATATATCACATAGACCTACCTAATTTTGTATATGAAGTATTGTAAATGTTTGAGTGTTTGTGGGTGTTTAAGACTGCAAACAAGAACTCGCAAAGGCATGGATGGACATTAGCTTTACCTTTGTTGAAGTCACTTGTCCATATTTTGACACCTAAAACGGTAATATTACCTAGGGTTTCTTCCTGCATGCAATACCAACAGACGCAGATATTGTGTTGTAACCCAAGAGAGGATGCTTATTTATTTATTATTAAATCTGGGGTGGTGGCGGGGCGTTTTATTGCAGCGCATTGTTTGTTGCTTCTGGCCGAAAACGACCGTCTTTACATTCTCGGAAATCGCCCGAAAACCTCGGAGTGCCGGAGAAAGAAATCCCTGGGAAAGAAGTGGAATCAAGCACTGAATTTTCGTGAAAATAAGATTTCATTCTCATTGATAAATTTGATCGTAGCTAGCTGCTTGGAAAAGGAGGGGTTATTAACATCCTCTCATATGAACTTTCACGTCTCAAATACACAAGTCACGGGATTCAATGAAAACAGTCTGTCATAAAGGTATGTAAGATCATAGATTTAGTCTAATATTTTGGTTTAGAATACGAGACCTTCCAAAGAAACCAATCACATCAACTTTGAACAAGAAACCGATTACATGTTCAGCAGTAGCTGAACAGAGCAAATATTCTAACAATATTGATTGAGTTGTAGGTTTTCTTTAACTTTTCTTGTACAAACTCTTTGAACAGACCAGCCAGGCATGACAGGCTTATAGCAATTAACAAAATTGCCAGCGGACTTAACATACACTATACTGTTAGCAGTCCTAATTGGAGTCGCTGGTTGGCTGCCTGTTCTCAGCGAGCAGTCTTTTATGTACATTTTTAATCTTTATCAATAAAAACCGGCTTTCGAAATTGGTGGAACTTTATAGTATATAGTTTTAGCAATCTAAATTAGAGTCGCCGGTTGGCAACCTCTTTTTTTTGCAGGGAGAGGCTTTTATGTATGTTAATCTTTGTCAATAATAAAAACTGACTTTTGAAATCGACTCAACTCTCAAAGGACTTGCACTTTGCTAGTCAATCAACTATGTTGAAGGTATATAATTCTTGCATCTGGATTAGAAATTCCCCCTTCTCTCATATTTGTCGCCGGTTGGCTGCCTGATCTTAACCTTTTATGTATACAATCTTTATCAATAATAAAAAACTGACTTTTGAAATTGACTAACTCTCAAAATTACACTTGAGAGTCAATCAACTATGTTGAAGTTAATTTCAGTTCCTCTCAAGTATATAACTCTAGCATAAGTATATAACTCTAGCATCTGGATTAGAAATTCCCCCTTCTCTCTCCTTATATTTAGATTCAATTATAGGTCTATAGGAATGCTCCCAGGGTAAAGTGGCACAGTTAATAAAGGTAGCAAACTTAAAGGTGATATCAAGCATTACGTGTCTTCTTAGAGATCTTTTTAGATGCTAACCCCGTTTTGAACAAGCTACGAGTAAATCTTGTCAATCCATCTAAGAGACCCAAGGTTGGATAGGCCATTCCCAGGATGACATGGTCAACAGCAAGATCAACCTAACTTTGTTAGTGACTCTTCCTATAATGATATTTTTATGATGGATTTTATTCCACATTACTACCTCTTCTTGTACAGGCTAAACACCTGGATGTAAGAGTCCCGTAAAAACCACATTGTCAAAAACCATATTGTCCGGTGCTACTTAGGTTTAGACTTTAGATGAAGCTGAATCAAACTCATAATCTTATACTCGTGGATATGGCGACCTGAACCAAAAACCTAAATCCTCAGCCTTGGCAAGGTACCAACTTTCCAAGATATCCATCCACACCATCTTGGTTAATGGACTTGCTACGGTGTGAAATGGCACAAGAAATTTGTGTTTTTTTTATAAATAATCCAGCAGAAAATCTTTCTCAGAAATGCAAATAAAAACAAGCAAAAACGACCTTCAAAATTATTTTGGCATCTATCTGATACCATGAAGCCTTGGAAATGTAACTGCATAGCTATACATATATTTCTGAAGCGCGGAAAATACTTTAGAAAATAAGTATCTTCTCTCTCAAGCCTCCGAAATAGCTTTACACATTTAAATGAGGAGATAAGGGTGCTCTCCTCAATCCACTATGCACTACATCACAGTTATTTTAATTTCACTAAAAAGAATATATATAGTAGCCTATAAAAGGGGAAGAAAAGAAAATGGTATTTCTGAAACACTGCATATGATCTCAGCTTTAAAGGCTGGGTCACTGATGAGGATTCTTGGCCAATACTGCTACTGGGATGCGCACTCTGTGACCTTTGTCTCCTTCTAATAATATATCACCAAAGCTATAGCTTCCAGTGGGAAACCTTGAAGACAATGTTACTGAAAACGATTTGGTCTCACCTGCTTCCACAGTAAGGACTATAGGTTTTATTGTCAGAGACACATCTGGGGGCATCAAGCCTGAGATTTTATATGTTTCTGTTTGTGCCACATTAGTGACCTTTCTTAGTATAGTCTGGGATCCAAAGAGACTAGAAACTGCTATGGATGGTGTGTTAAGATCAATCTGACGCCCAATGGTTGGTCCACAGGCAGTGCTCGTCATGTTCGCAACTTGACCTTTATCAATACCCGGAACAGAACAGAGGAAACTAACATAATCTTCATATCCTGCAAAACAATTTGCGTTGTTAAATATGCCATAAAAGGACTTGAGAGCACAAGCAGTCGCTAAAGAATTTTAAATAACTAAAAATTTGTAGATTAGTGTACATGCCTGCATCAAAAATGAGACCTGGATCAAGAGCTGCCTTAGGATTAACAGCACCACTTCCATAATCAAAGGGTGTGGCAGGTACAAGAGTTGGAAGACCTGCATCGGAAAGATGTTGCGCTTGCAACGGTTTGCCCATGTGGTCAACAACTGCTGATGTTGTTTGTAAGGCTGACCTGATGGCAGTTGGGCTCCAATCAGGATGTTTCTGCTTGATCAAAGCTGCAATGCCAGCTATGTGAGGTGCTGCCATGCTTGTTCCTGATATCATTGCAAATCCTTCTCCTGTTTGAAACAAAGAAACCCTCAGAGTTTCATTTGTGAGGATGCTTCTAACAAGTAATACCAAAGAAGCTTACTATCTTCATCAAACAATAAAAAACTCTGATAAACTCAATATTCACTCGGTATTCAGTGTCTGGTAAAGCACATACTTGTATGAAGGCTTGTCAGACATTATGAAAGCTTGTGATGGAAAGATATGAAATTTACGCCAAATAACAAACTACAGGTATTTCCAGATTACATTGCTTGGAGAAGCCCTAACCATTCGACTCCAACTAATGAACCCAAATATGAACGGGAAACATACCTTGGAAATTAGCCTCATCAGTGCCATTTGGAGTCCATGCAGCCCATATCAAAGAACCAGGAGCCAAAATATCTGGCTTTAGAACATCAGCATCCGCATAGCTATAATCCTTTACATCTGGCCCTCTGGAAGAATAGACAGCTACCTGAGGAGCTCTCCTATGGAATATAGGGGTCAATCCATTTCCTATCGTAGCTTTGGCTCCAAAGCTTGTGACTTGACCTGATTCATCCCTTATTGTTGACCTATTATAGTAGTCTATAAAAACCTTTAGGCACAAACAAAAGCAACTGTCAATATTATTAATCACTAAATAAGATTACACCTAAAGCATTTTTTTCAATTTGCTACAAAATATAGGCTCTAGATCTAGAATAGCATTATTAACTGTTCACTCAAAATCTCCGTGTTGTAAATTATACCGATGATTTTTCTGTTTCAATTATAACAATTCCTGGAAGTCCCACTGGAACTGGATCAAATTTGGTTCCTGGTGCTACGGTCTCCACAACCAGGACAAATCCAGCTGCACCCAAATTCCTTGCAGTTTCTGCCACACGCTTTACAGATGCCCCACCGAACACAAAATTGTAGGAGTATCCACAGACTAGAAGGTTACCCTCAATAAGATCCTTGTTCAGAACCTCTGACGTTTGGCAATCAGATGGACTGAACAATATATCAGACGTATTTAGCATGGCATCATTTGCTGCAACTAGAGAGTAAGACTTATCCTTGCGTGTTGGGGCTGCACAGAGATACATTTGAGACATTAAGTACTGATTGTAAAAGTTGGGTGGATACAATTGACATCCCATATAAATTTCTAAAATTTAAAACAATTGTAGGTAAGGGATCAAATTTCAAACAAAAGAAAATGATATCCAACTCCTTTTTCCATTAGAGTAACAAGCATTCAGTTCACAAAAAATTACAAAAAAAGTACAAACTTCTCAGTGATGAGTACTCACGTGCAAGCCCAATTCCTGAAATATTTTTTCCATTTCCTAGTCGCATAGTATTTCTATAGCTCCTATCATCCACACCAGCTGCAACGGAAGTTATCCATGGGCTGTATGACACCACACTCTTGGGAAATGGGCCACCATTTCCTGCAGCTTGTACTACAAAAACTCCTGCCTTGACTGCAGAAAGAAGGGCAACATCAAATGGATTAAGAAATGTAGTTTTCCCAGTTGCTGATGGACTGTTTGGTCCAACAGAAAGATTCAAAATGTCCACACCATCTTCTACAGCCTGCAAAAAAGGCATGGAATTTATTTTATTTCTTTTGTAGAATTTTATTTATAGCAATTTTTAACTACGGTGGAACTCTGCCCCATTGTCTATGCATGTCAATTTGAAATCAATTTATAGCACAGAGAAAGAATTATAAACCTGATCAATGGCTGCCACAACATCGGCAACAAAACCTCCAAATTGAGGGTATAAGGCCTTGTAGACAGCAATACTGCAACATGATGACAAGGGAATATCAGGTTGAATTTAGATAGCCTAAATACAGATTTGAAGTTTATTACTTAAGCGAAACTACAATTTTATCCATTAGAGGCAACGAAGCAAGATCTAGAGTTTAGTTGATTTATTCTGAAACAATACTGCAAGATGACGGGAATATTAGGTTCATTTTAGATTGCCTAAAATGAAGAATTAAAGCATATCACTTAAGTGAAATTGCAATTCTATCAGTCAGAGGCAATTAAGCAAAATCTAGAGTTTAGTTGTTTTATTTGGGAGGCCTTACCGAGCCCTAGGAGCCATGCCACTTGCCTTGCCAAATTCAAATCCATGCATTCTCACTGGCACTCCGTAATTCCCTGCTGCTGTTGCAGCTGTATGACTGATGACGGTAAGACAAAAACCAAAGCACATGAGCCATGGTGCTTTAGAAGCAAGGATCCAATTTGAATACTTGATTGATGTAATAAGCACTGATATTCCATTTTAAAGGAACAGCAGGTCACTTTTCACTTTAAAAGAAGGTCCAAAAGAAAAAAAGACATGCATAATGCCTAGAGTTATCGAACATATTATCTCAATTCTAGAGAAAACTCAATATTGGAATTTTAATTTTTCAATTGACTGATCACTGATTGTACTAGAAACCCTTCTTGTTGCAGGGTACGCCCTGCCTGTTAAATTTAAACGCTAATTAAATTTTGGAATTTCTACCCAGAAAGTATAATTATTTCAAGTTACTTTGTATATATCACACAAACTTTCTCACAATTATGAAATTTGTCTGCATACCTGCCATGCCCATCCCCATCAAGAGGCGAGGCAAAATCGAGAGAACTGTTGAATGACCCTGCTGCAATGGCAGCAGATGCAAAATGCTGAGCCCCCACAATCTTTCCATTGCAGAAACTCCAAGAAGTACCAGTGTCAACCTCACATTTTCCTCTATATCCAGGAACAGGTCCATAATGAGGATAATTATGTACTGCAAAGCTTGGGTGGTGAGGATAGATTCCTGTGTCGATAATACCTATAACCACCCCTTCCCCTGCTCTTTCTTCGCCTCCTCCACTCGGCCACACTAGTTTTGGAAGACCCAAAAATTCTGGGGTGTGGGTTGTCAATCTTTTAACTTTCAAATCCTTTTCAACATGTTTTACCCCTGGTGACTTCATCAAGATCTCTGCCTATAATAAGAAGGGATGTAAGCGTCAGCAAACACCTCACGATAGTTTTCTACTGCTTGGATCAGAATAAGATCTGTTAAACCAACAAGACAATTCTGAAACGAAAGACACTCAAAGCCCTTGTACCTGCTCAGGGGACATTTGCACTGCAAACCCATTAATTATATGTCGATAGCTGTAGAGTTTCTTATAGCTGTCCGTTTCAAGAAGTTCATCTAAAAGCATATCATGCTGCCTTTCCAAGTGCTGGGAATAGGCTTTCACAGCCTCACTGTGCAAAAAGAACGTAAAGCATTTGCTCAGCCTACTAAAGGCAATAAAAAACGGTAGTAGCAGGCAGTCAAAACCATGTGCCATACCACTTGAAAAAAACAACCACCACCACCAAAAAAAACAAAGCCGCTACTTATGACAAAAGCATGAACTCGTAAGTAAAGCCAACTTGACAATGCATTTTATGTGGGTCAGAATTGGTCAGATCTTTAAAGCATGTTAATGTTTAAAAAGCAAGTATAGTGAATTTGATTCTGTTAACTAATGTCTGGAAACAATCCTAAACCGGATCCTTTATTTGAGGGTTTAAACACCCAGAACAAACTTTTACTGTATCCCTGCTTTTTCATCATTTCAAGCAACAGTCGCTGCTTGAAGCCTTGAAAGTTCGAGACCTGCTTTACCCTGCTGTAATCCCTGCAACCTATAGCAGGGCTAACCTCAATGGGATAGGGGACTTTAAACTTTAGCAGGGCTACGACCATGGGGTCATTCCTTCTGCAATCGGGTCACTGGGGAGAATTTCTGCGTAGCCAGGCTTCAAACTCGGGTATTAGCCTCACCAGCCCAAGTCCAAAAAAAATCAACAGGAATCCGAAAACCAGGTTCATGGCTCATTCTTTCACAAGCATTTCATATACTCTGCTCTTCATGGTGTGCTGCTAATTCCCTAAGGCCACAAAGGGTATTCTCCTGCCTCAATGTGATAGCAATCTATACCTTCCTGCGTTCTCACAAAACGAAAGCCAACCCAAAAAAAAAAGAAAAAAATGCAATGCCTAATAAAAACAGGAATAGAAAGCAAGCAAGCAAGTCTCATACCTTGTGGTATCAATCTTGCTCCCAAAAACAGCAGTTGCCTCAAACCCCGGAATGGAGCCTTTGTACCCAACCACAGGATCCCCATCAACGGTAACAATATAGATCTCCGCTTGGACTGAATTTACAACCAATGAAGCAGAAGCAACAAACAACACCACTACCGCCATCACACCCATCCTTGTGCCCAACTTCTCTGCCATTATCGCTGCAGCCAGCTAACAACAGCATTCAAAACCCCTCCCCTGAAAACCACTGTTTTGTTTTAAGTGGCCCAAAGCATCACAAAAAATACTCAACACTACTCTCCCTTCTATCTCTTCGAAAGAGACAGTGCAGTGTAACCAACAGACCACCTTACAGTTGAGTCATCCCTCTCCCAGATCAGACTTTGTCCAACACACCCAGTCCCCTTCTCGTCGTTTTATGGTTAAAAACTAGTCCAACACACCCAGTCCCCTTCTCGTCGTCGTACGGTTAAAAACTATCCCCTCACCCCAAAAATAGGTGTAAAGGACCATATTATATGATTATAATTTCCTCCACCGATACGTCAGTGTCCAAAGCTTGGCATAAGGCAGAATAAGGAGAGCTTTTAGAAATAGTGGAGTCCACCGTGGTTAAGTAAAGACGGCCCGTGGGGACATCACAACATGCATGCTCACGTTGGTAGACGGTCCGCTTGTTCGCCTTCAATGAATGAAGATCCGACAAATCGCAATTCTGTACGTGGACAGAATTGTCCAAAGCACCATCCACGGTCCAGATTCCTTCCTACAACTTTTAGTTGTGTGTATCCAGAAAGCATGTTCCGAATTCGATTCTGTATTAATATTTTTGGCCGTTGGAACTTGCTGGTGAAACAACGTTGTTCGACTCCCAACGACTATATTCCCAACACGTCAACGGTAAGAAATTCTAGAGAGAGAAAGAGCACCGCGTGACGTCTTGCATGTTTAGAGGTTGAAGCGAACAGCGTAGAACTGGATTTGTTTATTTTTTTTATCTTTAAAGTTTATCGGACCTTTTTTCTACCGGGAATAAAAGTAGAAATAAATTGTTTCCTTTGAGGTTCACAGGCGTTACATGCTTCTCTGGTTTCATCAGGCGTGGAGGAGGTACCTTGTTCCACGTTTTTTTTATATATATTAAAAATTGTTTGTCGTATCTAATACAAAAATATTCTTGTTGTAAAGTGATTATATTAAAAAATATTTATTAAATTTTTCGAAAAAATATATTTTTTAATTGAAGAGAATTTTTGTAAACTTTATCTCGTTGGTAAAAACAAAGTCAATACACAATGACCGTAGAGGGAATGAACCGGGGTTACCCACAGACAAACACGACCTATTCTTCTAAGGTAAAAATAGAATACCATTGTGATAAGTCTTTGGATTTTCATCTAAAAGATCCAAGTTCAAACCTCATACAACGACAATACAATGGTGAGGACTTTGACCTCTCTTCAAGGAGGTCCAAGGTTCAAACCACGACGTGCCAAAAAGATATAGGTTGGATGGTAGGGACCCCTCATTAAAACTTATGTGGACTCAATTTTTTTTCTCATAAAGAGATCAAGATCTGTTATAAAAACCCATGCTTCACCCTAATATTTTGTCAAAGATATAGGTTGGATGGTAGGGACCCCTCATAAAAACTTATGTGGACTCAATTTTTTTTCTCATAAAGAGATCAAGATCCATTATAAAAACTCATACTTCATCCTAATATTTTTTCCGACAAAGATAACATAGTGGTTAAGGTTTTGGCCTCTCTTCAAGGATGTCCAAGGTTCAAATCACGACGCACCTAGAAAGATATAGACTGAATGGTAGGATCAAATGTTTGTCGACTGGTTTCCCTAGTTTGATGTCATGGATCCAACAAGGTTCAAATCATGACGTACCTAGAAAGATATAAGGTTGAATGGTAGGGCCGAGTGTTTGTCGATTGGCTACCCCACTTTGATGTCTTGGACCTAACAGGTTAAAGTTATAGGTTGGATGGTAGGACTAAGTGTTTGTTGATTGACTATCCCAGTACGATATCCTGGACCCATGGCAGCATCTAAATCATCGTTCATATCCTGAAACCAACAAACTAAAGTTATAGTATCAACATCCAAATCTAATTAGATATCTGACAAAAAAAATATCAGTGGTATCAAAAAAATAATATAATAAAATAATTTTTTAAGTATCAACATCCAAATCTAATTAGATATCTAACAAAAAAAATATCAGTGGTATAAAAAAAAATAATATAATAAAATAATTTTTTAAGATCTACGGATCCAACATGTTAAAGTTATAGGTTAGATGGTAGGACTGTGTGTTTGTTGATTGACTATGACCCATGACCCATTTCAACCCGAGTTATAATGACAGCATCTGAATCATCGTTCATATCCTGAAACCAACAAACTAAAGTTATAGTGTCAACATCCGAATCTAATTAAATATCTAACAAAAAAAAATAACAGTATGTATCAAACAAAAATAATATAATAAAATAATTTCTTAAAATCCACGAATATTTAGATATATAAAATCACCCTATCCACCTTCGCACCCGACGGCCTTGGTTTGTACCGTGGTCAAGTCGACCGTCGAACTAGGATTGGACTGTTGAACCGGGGTGAGAAAAGGCGGCGGCTTCATGATGAGGGCACGTTCCTTCAGCGCGGGAATTTAGGCTTTCGGTTCTAATGCTTTTGCCCACACCACGGACTGACACAATTCGCGAAACTGGAAAACGGTTTTGACTTTTACCCTATTGAGGGAAAACAAATATTCATTTAATATTGGAAAAGATAAGTTTGTTTTTTAATGTTTAGTGAATTCTTTGGATTTAATTTTTTTTTCAAATTCTAAAAAACCACTTATTTATTAATTTTAACGAACAAATTAATATTTATAAATATTTTTTAGTAAAACAATTTGGTGATAATAAAAAGAGATATGATTGGATTTCCTGTTTGTGTGATTGGATATGAAAGGTCAATTAGAGGGTGATGTTCTTCTGGACTTATTTGATATGTGACGCTTTACAAATCATGTGGCCTTAATTTCAGGAAATGCAAATGTGAGAGCCCTTTTTGGCCGTCCAATGCTTTTAGAACTTTCCGTTTACATGATTGTAAAACTTTGACATGATTATATGTTGATCATGTTTTTTATTAAGCCGCTTAAGAAAAAGAAAGAAAGGAAAAGAAGTCCAAAGATGAAAGCAGAGTACAAAAGGAAAGTAGAGAATAAATTAATAATTTAAATGATGAAATTTAGAGTCTAGTTTGAAGGACGACCGAATCATTTAGCGGTAAAAAAATTTAAAGTTTAACTCAGTGTAATCAAAGTTAATTAGCTCATTGCCAGCTATAATTGAAGGGGGATTGCTTTTCAAAAGGTATAGAAGACACGGGTAGGAGTTTAGAGTCATCATAATTGGGACCCTCCAATAGAACCTTAGTAAAAAAAAATCTGTGTAGATGATTAACTCAATATTTGATCATAATTCATATCAAAACAATTTAAATCAGAGACCATTATGTTTTTAAAAAATTGGTACATGTCGGCAAGGTCCTTTTTACCCCTAGACTTTATTGCAAAGCCGAAGCTTAGAGCAAGCAAATCAAAGGATATGCAGAGGAAAAAAGACAAAACAGAACAGAACAACATTTTACTAAAAGACAAGTTCTTTGCATAACTTTAGTCCCAATACACAAGTTTGATATAAAGTAATGCAAGCAATCTATGGATTTAGTGAGTGTTTGATAGGTTGAGATTAATCTTTCAAAAATAAATAATTATGAAAATAATTTTCAAATATTTTTATGTATATTAAAAAATAAAAATAAATAAAATTAGTTTACATCTTTTAATCCATGCCCAGCCAACTAGGGAAATATTTTTCTGAGGGATGCATATATGTAAACTTTTATTAGGAAAACGAGTATAGCTTTAAATGAGAGAGAAAAAGAAAAATTTAATTGGGAGGGATGCATATACCTAAACTTTTATTAGGAAAACGACTATAGCTTTAAATGACGGAGAAAAAGAAAAATTAAATAGAAAGTTTTAATGGTTCAATACAACAATTTATTTATAATTATTGAATTTATTTAGAACATAATGATAATTTTTTTAAGGTTGGATGGAGTGATAAAATTCTATTGTAATGTATTTAAAATTTAGTATGTTAATTATAATGTGTACAAATGTACTTGATGTTAGATGTTTTTTTTATCATTGGTTTCTCGTTAGTAATATCTAATTGAAGGGTCTTGCTTTCAAAGTTAATGTTTTCTTTTGGTTGGCAACTCTAGGGAAGTGCTTCACATTGGATAATTTGCAGAAAAAGAGATTGGTTATCCCAAATAGATGTTACATGTGTGGTAATGTTGAAGAATTACTTATGCACCTATTGTCTAACTGTCCCTTCTCTCAGTCTGTTTTATTCTAGTTCTTGAGGACCGATAGTGTGGTTTGGATTTTTTCGAAGTTATTTTTTGACTAATTGTTCCATGGAGGTTTCCCTTTTTGTCTTCGCATCTTCGAGATTTTTGATCTTTTGTTTTATCTCATGTTTGGTGGGGTATTTGGAAAGAGAGGAATTCTAGAGCCTATAAAAATATCTCCCATCTGGTTGAGTTCGTGGCACTTCATGTTGTTGTTGTCATTGTTGAGAATGTGGATGCAATTTCTTTAGATAAGGTCACTTCCATTGGGGAGTTGGCAGTGGAGTCGACTCTTGGATTTAGAGATTATTCTCCCAAACATTATCCTAAAGCTCATGTTAGACATACTACTATTTGGGAACCTCCTCCTTCTGGTTGTTTGAAGCTAAATTTTGATGGAGCTTCTAAAGGGAATTCGGGACCAGCTGGTGTAGGGAGATTGGTTAGAGACTTTGACATGAGGATTTTGTTGGCTTTCGCTAAAAATTTAGATCGCCAAACCAATCATTTTACGAAGGCACGAGCTCTCTTTCAAGGGATTTATCGACTAGAATTTTTGAATGGCAGGAAGGTAATTATTGACGGGGATTCCCTCAATATCATGAATATGCTCAAAGGTGTTCAGGTCCCTTCTTGGACGATCACAAATGAACTTGTTGAAACCCAAAGACGAATTTTAACCCTCGAAGCGGTTGAGATTAAGCAAGTTTACAAGGAGGGAAATAGTTCGGAATTTTTTTTAGCAAACTTGGGACTTTTGCAGGAAAGATGCACGATTTGGTAGGAGGATTTGCCAAATGGATAAATTTCAAATAGACAATAAAAAATCGAGGAGATAATTTATGTTTTCAAATGGCTCTAATCTACGATAGTAGGGATCCCCTAGGAAAATTTATTGTTTGTCCTACTCGGCTATTATGTAGCTTTGTTGTTTGTTTGTTTTGTGGATCCTTTTTTGTTTGCTATGTTGATATATTTATTCCTTGTTTCCAGTTGGTTGGTTCATCCACTATTGTGAAAGGTTTGGGGCACCTTTCAAAACCCCTTTATCCATCTTATAAAAAAAACAATGTGTATAAATGTATGTGAATATTTAATGGTAATTTTTTTTAAAGAGATTGAAAAGCAGGAGAATATTAGGGACCACCCTTCCCATGAATTAAATGTGGGTTTCCATTAAGAGAGTCCAATGACTTTTGTTATTGTGGTGTCTCTGTTGAGACACTATTTAATAGTAATTTAAAAGAATAGAAAGAATAATTATTTTAATAAAATAATAATAATAAAGTATGTTTAATAGTAAGACTTTGAAACCCTAAATAAAAGTTAAGATTTGAATTGAATTTAATAAGAGTAAAGTTATATAAATAAATAAAGTTATACAACATACTCGAGATAATAAATTTAATTGAATAAATAATATCTTTTATGGGATAACCTCATATGACTTGTGGTCACATGATGCTCTCGTGACGTTAAAAATTATTTTATCTTTTATCCCTATATAATATATAAATAATTTTTTTTTCATTTGGTTAAATGGGATTGAAACATGTTCTCATTAATATTATATCATGACCATAAACCCTTTAAGTCCCCAAGGGCTAGGTGGATTGGTAAGACATTGGGCACTTACCAAGAGGAGACCTAGGTTCAAACCTTAGTGGCATGTCCAATTTGTGCAAAGGTAGTAGTCTGACCTGATTCTATTGAGTGTGTGCTATATTGATGATGGTGGTACCAACCCTGAGCCATCGAGGGTCTCCCTCACTCCAGGTTATGTTTATCAAGGTGAGATGGGGGTTAAAGTGGTAGCACCATTATTTGATGCTACGATCAGAGGCAATGTGACTTGACCTTATGACTAGTTATTAAAAAGGAAAGGGAGTTACTGATTTCTTTATGTATCAAAAAAAATATTACATCAATGACCATATATTGGTATTACAATAATTTAGCTATTATATATATATATAGTTACATAGAGGAATCGATAACTACCTTTCCTTTTTAACAACGAGTCACAGGGTCAAGTTTCATTACCTCCTATCGTAGTGTCAAATCATGGTGCTACTACTATAACCCCTATCTCACCTCGGTAAACACAACCTAGAGTGAAGGAGACCCTTGGTGGCTTGGGGTTGGTACCATTGTCATCAAGTTGGCGCACACTCAGCGAACTCAAGTCAGACTACTACCTTTGCCTAGATTGGACATGCCCTTGAGGTTTGAACATAGGTCTCTGTTAGAGTTAAAGTGCACTATGCCTTCACCTTGACACTTGTCAGTTTGTCTTGACAAGTGTCATATGTTGAATATAGGCTTATGCCTATATATTGTAACCATTTGTATCAATAATAATTATCTCATCTTTGTTCATCTAAAGATAAGGCCTAACATTTGGTATCAGAGCAGGTTCCCTCTCCTGCCTATGAAACTCTTGAGGGGGGATTTCCCTCATGGAAATCCTCCCTCCCCCCCTCAATTTTTATTTTTTTTTGTTCCCTATTTTTTTTTAAGTTTTTTTGACCGAGGGAGTATGCTCTCCATCATTTGATGGATCAGAAACTAAATGGTAAAAATGTTAAAAATGTTAAAAATTAGGAGGTCATTTTTAGTTTTTTTTTAGGGTTTACAGAATGGCTACCATTTTTTTTTGTTGTCAGATTTTTTTTCTCGTGTGTAGATGGCTTGGATGTTTGTTTGGCAAAGCAAGCCATCTACGGCTATTGCGGCGATGGAAACCGACGAGGGAGATGGAAAACTTGTGGCTCACAATGTCAAGTGCAACTGTTGTAGAGGCCAATTTTGCAATTGTTTTAGATCTGGAGAAACTGTTGTTGCTGTAACTGCTGCTGTGTTGAGTTCTGCTGCACTTGCTGCTGTAACTGTTGTATTGGCATGTTCTCTTGCAACTGCTGCAGCTGTGTGTTCTGCTGCAGTAGCATTTGTTGTGATGTTAGTTGTTGTTGCTGGTGCTGGATTTGTTTTTGCAACTGCTGCCATTGGATTTGAGGTTGGCACAGTTGTTCTTGCTGCTGTAACTGTTGTTGTGGAATGCTAAGTGGCATATGACAATTTTGTAAGCGAAAGCTTGCATGTGCAGGGAAAATTTAAAATACAAGTCTCTGCTTGTCGGTTAGATTGTCCAGAGCCCATTTGAGGGCGTATTTGCTTATTAGGGAGAAGTCCAGTGCAACTCCCACCTTTTGATCTCTTGCTACCGGATGAAGCACACCATCTGCTGTATCTGCTTCGAGACATCTGCGTCGTTCTTTTTTTGCTGATTTTTGCTCAAAATGCCCCCGACGGGATTCGATTCCACAACCTCCCGCAGGCCCGAACGCTCTCCTAAAGACGGAGATCTCATTAGCTTTCTCCTCGGCCTCCTGCCGGATGAAGCACACCATCTGCTGGATTCCATCTTCGGATCAAAAACCCTATCAGCAAATTCAGTATATAGATCCCCAGCCCGTAAGAGACAATGTAAAACCCCTTCAGTTTCACTCCTAACATTGTTTTGTTTCTTCTTTAGTTAGGATAGTGCACTTTAAGGGGGAATGTTAGAGTTAAAGTGCACTATGGGTTCACCTTGACACTTGTCAGTTTCTCTTGTCAAGTGTCATGTGTTGAATATAGGCTTATGCCTATATATTATAACCATTTGTATCAATAATAATTATCTTATCGTGTTCATTTCATATAAGGCCTAACAGTCTCCTCTTGGTAAGTGCTCAATTTCTTACCAATCCACCTAGCCCTTAAGGAAACTATTATGTATATATTGTTCAGTAGGATTTAAAATTTAAATCTAGATCTTCTCAAAAGTCAAAGAATCTAGTGAATTGAGCTAATGTCATTTGATAATTAAATTTTACCTATTAAATTGCAATATTTAGTAAATATATTATTCAATTTAGTTTTAAATCTAGTTAAATAATAGTTTTTATTTATTTAGTTTGTGTGAGAAACCCCTACGATCGATGCTTAGGGTTGAGCATTCTCATCCCAGCCATGACCACTTGTAAGACCAAGAGCTAAGCTTATTAATAGGGGATTAACACACATCCACACACATCACAATTTGAACCTTGGACCTCCTAAAGAAGAGCCAAAGCCCGAATCTAGTTAAATGATAGTTATTTATCCATTTAATTGGTAATCTCCCCTAATTAGTTGGAATAAAATAGAAGAATAAAAGGTTTTTAATGTCCACAAGACCAATAACAATGTATAGGACAATGGTTTTTCAAAGGAACATGTTTATTAAACATAAAAATTGACCTAATTAATTTTTTTCTATAATATTGATCTTTTGATATTGATTTTGATGAACAATTCTCTTATTTATCCACTTTCTCCTCCTAAAACAAATCATTCATTGATTCCACTGTTAGAATATCAACATAACTAGCTTAGATGATGTTATATGCTTACATTCCAAAATAAAATGATTCTTTATCTCAATTGCATCTAATGTGTAAAATGTACATATCATTTTTTTTCCATTCCTCTTTTGGTCACGTTCATATGCTTGTTTCACATATAAGCTAGTGAAAATTAGTCCTTAATCAAGTTGTGAGTATCTTTGCTCTCCAATTGATGTATGTTCCTATATACGCATTTTGATGGTGATTGTACATAAGGTTAACTTCAACAAAATGGTGTTTTATTTTTCTTGCTAACTTATTTTCCCTTGTGGTTGTTCTAAATTTTTCATAACAAATGTCTTTATGTCTTTGTATTATTTGGGCATTTATTCAAGTTAATATTAAATTTTATTCATCCACTTGTTTTGTTTCATCCATTTATTCTCTCTTGTTTAGATCTTCTTCTACTACAACCTTAGGTCATTTATTTGCATCCATATATTTGATTCTTTTCCAATATCTTAGAAGACAAACCATAATAGTGACCTTTATAGGAAATGTACCTATTTTTGCTAGAATAATCTCACATGGAATTAAAGCTTTTTTTTTTATTTGTTTGTAATTAGACACTTGTAAAGCCTCTCTACTTGTCTCCATTTTAAGGATGATGTGTTGCTAGCTAATACTTTACATTCATATACCACCATTGGTACCACTAATAGGCCAAATAAAATCTATATAGTTTTTCATTCCCATAATTTTCTCTTTATACTTTTATTTTGCAATGTAAAAAGTGTTCTCCATCCTCTCAAAATTCTCTTCCTTCTACACATTTCTCAATTGATTTTATTATTGAAGTCTATCCCAAGATATTTCTACTCTAATACTTCTTCTAGGAGATCCATTTCAAAGTGAAATTTTGACTAACTTTTTTTCTTTGTTGGAGAAGATTAAAATCTTGTTTTTGCTAGTATTTATTGGTATGTCTACCTACTTGCAAAAGTGTTTTAGGGACTTTAAGTATTATCTCAACCCTGATATTGATATTGCAATCAAAAAGAGATTTTTTGCATACAAAAAAAACTTCACATATTCTCCCACATGAACATAACCCCCTCCTATCATATTTAACCATTCTTCTAAATTTATCAATATATAAATTAAATAAGGTAGGAGATAATGGGCATCCTTTTTTAATCCTTATGCCACTTTTGAAGCATTTGGAAAGATCTGTTTGAGTTATAATTTTAGTTTGGACCTCCACATAAAGTCTATGAACTAATGAAGAGAAATAATACCCCGATAAACAAATTCTAGAAAAATAGTAATTGCAGAATCAAAGGAAAAACAGAGAAGAAGAACACATTACACAAGAATTTATCCTGGGAAACCCTTTCGGAAAAATCCCCAACAAGAATATTTCCTTATTGTATAAACTTGACCGTCTCCAATACAATAATATCCTTTCGCTCGCTTTTCGCTTGCGATTACATTTCTTGCAAATTCATTACCAAACCCTCATGCAAGTGTTGCTTTATATACCAACAACACAAGAAGGGGTTTTACAATACCATGGGCACAAAACCATGGCTTGGACATTACATTAACCCAAAAACACCCATATGGGTCTAAAAATAGATTAAACCCCCAAAAACATTCCCGACGAGGAAATTTTTATAGAGTGTAAAGTCCTTTTAGAGTTAACCCCTCCTGAATAACATGGAAAATATTCAACATAATTCCAACATTCTCCCACTTGTTGAATACTTTCCATAGGGGCTAATAACTGCCATTGTCAACTATCAAGGGCAACCATGCCCATAGATCTTCTACACCAAGAAATTTTTTGAGCAGGTACAACCTTTGTTAATGAATCAACAATATTCTTCTCTGTATCAACTTTCTCCAATATCACTCGGTTCTCTTCAACCATCTCTCTCACAAAATGGTACTTGATATCAATATGTTTTGATCGATCATGAAAACCAGGATTGTTTACCAAAAATATTGCACTCTGACTATCACTATCAATTCTCACAACCTTCTGCTTAATACCAACTATTGAACACAACCTCTGTAGCCACACTACTTCTTTATAGGTATGAGTTGCTACAATGTACTCTACTTCTATAGTGGACAAAGCAACAATTGATTGCTTTTTACTCATCCAACTTACTACCCCTCCAAATAGCCTGAACACATAAGCACTCATGGATCTTCTCTTATCAAGATCTCCAGCCCAGTCAACATCCACAAACCCTTGTAGATTTACAATATCATTATCTCCAAATTTTCCTTCATAATAGATAGCATAATCTGTAGTTCCATGCAAGTATCTAAAGATCCTCTTCACAATAGTCCAATGTTCCTTTCTTGGATTGGACATATATCTGCTAACTACTCCCACTGCATGTGCAATATCAGGTCTAGTACAGACCATTGCATACATCAGACTACCCACAACACTAGCATAAGGAACATGATGCATTTCTTCAATTTCCTCATCTATTTTAGGACATTGTTCAATAGATAACTTTTGACCAACCGGATATGGAGTACATACTGGTTTACAATCATGCATCCTAAACCTCTGTAGTATCAAATCAACATATTTCCTTTGATTTAACCATAACTTTCTATTTGCACGATCCCTTATTATTTCCATACCCAAAATAAATTTTGTAGCACCCAAATCCTTCATGTCAAATTTAGAAGATAACTGAGATTTTAGTAACTTTATCATCTCCTTATTGTTACCAATTAACAACATGTCATCCACATACAATATAATGATAACAAAATTTTCACCTTCCTTTTTGAAATATACACATGGATCTGCTTTGCTTTTTCCAAGCCCAAGTGTCAAAACAAACCTATCAAATTTTTGGTTCCACATCCTTGGAGACTGCTTCAACCCATAAAGAGACTTCTTCAGCTTGCATACCAAGTCCTCCTTACCTTTTACCCTAAAGCATTCTGGTTGTGACATATATATGTCTTCATCAAGTTCACCATGTAGAAAAGTTGTCTTTACATCCATCTATTCTATTTCAAAATCAAAAGCAATAGAAATAGCCAACATAACTCTAATTGATGTTAGTTTAGCCATAGGAGAAAAAATCTCACCAAATTCAATTCCCTCAACTTGAGAAAATCCTTTTGCTACCAGGCGAGCTTTGTACTTCTCCAACTTTCCTTCTACATTGTACTTCTTCTTGAATAACCACTTACAACCAACAGGTTTTCTACCAAGGGGTAATTTCACCAAGTCCCATGTCTTATTTTTATCCAAGGACTCCATTTCTTCTTCCATAGCCCTTTTCCAAGACTTATTCTCACTTGATTGAAGTGCCTCCTTTACAGTCTTGGGTTCTTCATCAATAATTGATAAATTAAATGCAAAACAAAAATTTGAAGGGCTATACCTTTCTAGGAGTCTTCTCACCCGATCTGATCTCCTCAAAATTGGAGTTCTAGGTTCTGCATCTTCAACTTCCTCCTCACCTTCTTCCTCTGAATATTCCTCTTCAGACTCTCTCTGTAATTCAGGTTCTACCATAAGTTCTTCCTCCTGTTCCAATTTTACCTGAACTATTTTTGGTTCTTTGCTTGGTTGCATTTCCTATTTTGGAACCCCTTTTGTTTCTCTAAAGATCACATTATGATTGTAAGTAATATTCTGTGTTTTTGGATTCCACAACTTATATCCTTTCACACTAGTACTATAACCTAGAAATATGCATTTCTTAGATTTATAGTCTAGCTTAGTCCTTTTCTCTTTTGGGACATACATATAAGCTTCACAACCAAAAACCCTTATATGATTGAGAGAGGGTTTCTTACCAATCCACACTTCCTATGGAGTTTTATCCACCAAAGTTGAGGTAGGAGATCTATTGATGAGGTAGCAAGCAGTTAACACAACTTCTACCCAGAATTTCTTTTCTAACCCTGCACCACTTAGCATGCTTCTGGCCTTATCCATCAATGTTCTATTCATCCATTCTACAACTCCATTCTGTTGTGGAGTATATGGAGTTGTTCTATGCCTTTCTATTCCACAGTCCTTGTAAAATTTCTCAAATTCATTAGAGCAATACTCACCACCATTATCACTTCTCAAAACCTTTATCTTTTTCTCTGTCTGATTTTCTACAAGAGCCTTGAACTCTTTAAATTTATTGAAAACATCATATTTGTACCGTAAAAAGTATACCCAGGTCTTTCTTGAGAAGTCATCTATAAATGTAACAAAATAGATGGATTTACCTAATGATGGTACTTTTGTAGGTCCAAACACATCACTGTGAACTAGATGCAAAATTCCTTCAGATCTTGTAGCACTACTTGGAAACTTAACTCTGGTTTGCTTTCCAAAAACATAGTGCTCACAAAAATCAAAATTTAATGGGCAATCAAAAATTCCTTCAACCATACCTTTCATTTTCAATGTTCGAAGGCCTTTCTCACCAATGTGCCCCATGCATTGATGCCACAACATTGTCTTCACTACAAGAATACTTGGAGCTTCTTCTACCATATTAATTTCCTCTACAACTGAAGAGTTATTGCAATCAATACTTACAGTGCTAGCCTCAAGTTTGAACAAAGTTCTTGTACGAACTCCCCTTGCCAACACTAAGCATCCACGAACCATCTTGCAACTATCCTTATTGAATTCCACAGTCACACCCACATCATTCATCTTACTAATGGATATAAGATTCCTTGCCAAACCTGGAATATGCAGCACACCAAGAAGGGTTTTAACTCTTCCATATTTTAACCTCAATTTGACTCTTCCTCGACCTATTATTTTCTGTGTCGAATTGTCTCCCAAGAAGACTTCACCTCCATTTATCTTTTCATATTCACAAAACCCCTCCCTATGAGGAGTCATATGAAAAGAAGCACCTGAGTCAATCAACCATGAGTCATGGTGTTCACTTGAGCATGTTGCAACTACGAACAGGTCCCCTGAATCTTCATTTGTGGTCTTCATTTCTGCAGATGTTCCTTCATCAACCTTTTTAGATCTGCAATCTCTTTTATAATGCCCTATTTTACCACACTTCCAACATTTCCTTTTGTCAGGAACAACAGATTTTCCCCTAGATTTTGATCTCCTTTCTCCTGATTTCTTTTTGCTTCTTTCTTGAGAATGACCTCTCACAACCAAGGCATCCTTCTGATGATAATCCTCAGAATATTTTCATCTCATTTCCTCATATAGCAATGTTCCTACTATATCCTCTACTTTCAATGTAGAAGTAGTATTGGAGATAGCCATAACTAGGTTATCCTAGGAGTCAGGTAATGAACAAAGTAAAGTAATACACTTTTCCTCTTCATCCATTTTTACATCTACAGAGTTTAATTGACTTATCACAGTGTTAAAAGCATTCAGATGTTCAGTCACAGAGTCACCATCATTCATCCGAAGAGAATACAACTTCTTTCGAAGAAAGAGTTTATTTACCAATGACTTTGTCTGATACAGTGCTCCCAACTTTTCCCATAACAACTTTGTCGTGGCCTCTGTCGATACATTCAACAATACTGAATCAGATAAGCACAATCTGATAGAGCTCCTTGCCTTCCTATCGATATTTAGCCATTCCTCATCTGTCATTCCTATTGGTTTTACTCCCAAGACTACGACCCACTGATCTTTATCCACCAACAGATCCTCCATCTTGAGTTTCCATAACTCAAAATTCTATCCATTGAATTTTTTGATCTCTACCCATGTGCTTCCCATCATTTTTCCTTCGCCCAGATTCTTTCACGCACTGCTCCCACTCAAGAATCAATTTATCCCAGGGTTGAAACCCTTATTCCTCAAACAAAGCTAAAACCTAGCTCTGATACCAAATGAAGAGAAATAACACCCCGATAAACAAATTCCAAAAAAATAGTAATTGCAGAATCAAAGGAAAAATAGAGAAGAAGAACACATTACACAAGAATTTATCCTAGGAAACCCTTTCGAGAAAATCCCCAGCAAGAATATTTCCTTATTGTATAAACTTGACCATCTCCAATACAATAATATCCTTTCGCTCGCTTTTCACTTGCGATTACATTTCTTGCAAATTCATTACCAAACCCTCATGCAAGTGTTGCTTTATATACCAACAACACAAGAAGGGGTTTTACAATACCATGGGCACAAAACCATGGGCCGACATTACA
This sequence comes from Wollemia nobilis, assembly GCA_028583015.1. Classification (NCBI taxonomy): domain Eukaryota; kingdom Viridiplantae; phylum Streptophyta; class Pinopsida; order Araucariales; family Araucariaceae; genus Wollemia; species Wollemia nobilis. The sequence continues at coordinate 3,624,096 of JAQPPZ010016892.1, read as the reverse complement.
TTAACCCAAAAACACCCATATGGGTCTAAAAATAGATTAAACCCCCAAAAAATTTCCTCGATGAGGAAATTTTTACAGAGTGTAAAGTCCTTTCAGAGTTAACCCCTCCTGAATAACATGGAAAATATTCAACATAATTCCAAATAACTGCCATTGTCAGCTGTCAAAGGCAATCATACCCATAGATCTTCTACACAAAGAATTTTTTTGACTAGGTACAACCTTTGTTAATGAATTAGTAGTATTCTTCTTTGTATCAACTTTCTCCAATATCACGCGGTTCTCTTCAACCATCTCTCTCACAAAATGGTACTTGATATCAATATGTTTTGATCGATTATGAAAACTAGGATTTTTTTGCCAAAAATATTGCACTTTGAATGTCATTTTCAATTCTCACAACCTTTTGCTTAATGCCAACTATTGAACACAACCTCTATAGCCACACTGTTTCTTTACAAACATGAGTTGCTACAATATACTCTAATTTTGTAGTGGATAAAGCATCGACTGATTACTTTTTACTCATCCAACTTATTACCCCTTTAAACAACCTGAAAATATAAGCACTCGTGGATCTTCTCTTGTCAAGATCTCCAGCCCAGCCAACATCCACAAACCCTTGTAGATTTACAATATCATTATCTCTAGATTTCCTTCATAACATATTACATAATTTTTTAGTTCCACACAAGTATCTGAATATCCTTTTCACAGCAGTCCAATGATTCTTTCCTGGATTGGATCTATATCTACTAACTACTTCCACTGCATATGCAATATCATGTCTAGTACAAACCATTATATACATTGGACTGCCCACAACACTAGCATAAGAAACATGATGCATTTCTTCAAGTTTATCATTTGTTTTAGGATATTGTTCTACATATAACTTTTGACCAACCAAATATGGAGTACATATTGGTTTACAATCATGCATCCTAAACCTATATAGTATCAAATCAACATATTTCCTTTGACTTAACCACAAATTTCTATTTGCACGATACCTTATTATTTCCATACCCAAAATAAATTTTGCAGCACCCAAATCCTTTATGTCAAATTTAGAAGATAACTGAGATTTTAGTAATTTTATCATCTCTTTATTGTTACCAATTAATAGCATGTCATCCACATACAATACAATGATAACAAAATTTTCACCTTCCTTTTTGAAATATACACATGGATCTACTTTATTTTTTCCAAACCCAAGTATAAAAACAAACCTATCAAATTTTTGGTTCCACATCCTTGGAGACTGCTTCAACCTGTAAAGAGACTTCTTTAGCTTGCATACCAAGTCCTCCTTACCTTTTACCTTGAAGCATTCTGGTTGTGACATATATATGACTTCATCAAGTTCACCATGTAGAAAATTTGTCTTTACATCCATTTGTTCTATTTCAAAATCAAAAGCAACAAAAATAGCCAACAAAACTCTAATCAAGGTTATGCATAAGGGGTCAGCCCCAAAATGTATTTATAAAAATTTGGCAAATTAGTTTCAAAATCTAGGCGAATAGTATCGAAACACATGTAGAAGGTTAACTATTATTAGGGGTAATGTTGGAAATTTAAACTTAAAATGGTCAAATTATTATAAAATTGGGGCGAATCGACCCCCCAAAAAAATTGCACCCAAATTGGTCAAGGGTCCCAAATATTAGCCAATTCTAAATTTTGAAAATCCTAATTTTAGCCAATTGGCTATAAATAGCCGCTATGCATAACCCTAACTCTAATTGATGTTAGTTTAGCCATGAGAAAAAATCTCACCAAATTCAATTCCCTCAACTTGAGAAAATCCTTTTGCTACTAGGCAAGCTTTGTACTTCTCCAACTTTCATTCTACATTGTACTTTTTTTTGAATAACCACTTACAACCAACAGGTTTTCTACCAAGGGGTAATTTCACCAAGTCCCATGTTTTATTTTTATCTAGGGATTTCATTTCTTCTTCCATAGTCCTTTTCCAAGACTTATTCTCACTTGACTAAAGTGCCTCCTTTCCAGACTTGGGTTCTTCATCAGTAATTGATAAATTAAATATAGAATAAAAATTTAAGGGGCTATACCTTTCTGGGAGTCTTCTCACCTGATCTAATCTCCTCAAAATTGGAGTTCCAAGTTCTGCATCTTTAGCTTCCTCCTCACCTTCTTCCTTTGAATATTCCTCTTCAGATTCTCTTTGTAATTCAGGTTATACCATAAGTTCTTCCTTCTATTCCAATTTTACATGAACTATTTTTGGTTCTTTGTTGGTTGCATTTCCTATTTTGGAACCTCTTTTGTTTCTCTAAGATCACATTATGATTGTAAGTAATATTATATGTTTCCAGAGTCCACATCTTATATCCTTTCACACCAGTACTATAACCTAGAAATATGCATGAAACTTACAAAAGAACACATTTGATCTAATAATTTGCTAAAACACAGATTATATAGAAGTGTTGATTTTATTCATGATAGAAGGGCTTTTGTGTTACAATTAGGGAGAATTCCCTCTCTTTATTTCATAAATGTACAATAATTTTGATGCTTTCTTTTGGGATCCTCAATGTAGGTGGGATTCATACGTAATGTGTGCCATTGGTAGTTGTATTTGTTGTTGTTTTCCTCTTTGCATCTATGCTAGACCTATAAAATGGAGTTAGTATGTTTGGGGGCTTGCCTTAGTCAGGCCCCATGGTAAAAAGGACAAATTGACTCAAAATCTATGATGAAAACTAAAATAAATTACATAAATGACTATGAAATGATGAAATTGAGTATACCTGACAGATTTGGAGTGAGAAACTATATGTAGGACGAACTTGCAGGTTGGGGGTGAACTGGAAACCGGATTCGCAAGTTGAAGGGCGAATTGAGTTGTGAGTACTTTCTGCTAGAGATCCTTGTTCGGATGGGCTCCTCAGGTTCTGCTATGTTGGTTGTATGGTTCAGATGTCTGAGATTGTATTTTTGGTCATATTTTTGTAGAGTTTCTGTAGACTAACTAAAAGGGGAGAGAGAGAGATAATGAGGAATTAGGTCCACTATTTATAGAAAAACCTAAGGTGTAGGGGGTGTGGTTAGAAGTACTAAACCCTAGGGTAAAGTCCTAATATGGTTAGGTTAGGGTTTATGAGGTGTCATTCCTACATTCCCTAAAGAAATATCTCATCCTCACACATGTGTGAGGAGAGATTAGGGTTAACTAGGATTAGTCAACTCTAAGGTTAGATTAGGGTTAGGTTAGGGTTTCCTAAGAAATATCCTAACTAACTTGGTGCACACACATGTGGGAGGGAATAATTAGGACTAATTAGGGTTTAGGAACCTAATTAACCTTTTTAATTCAAAAAGTGCACTTAAGTGAAGTGACTGTAAAATTAGAGTTGGAATTAACTTTAATTAAGACTTTTTGGGAACTAATAGTCCCGTGGGGTCCTAATTAGGTCTAGAAAGGGCTTAGGTTGCCTTAGGTATTTTGATGGATGAAAGGTGGTTATGACATGGATTGTGTAGTTTAGTAGGGTTTCATGCCTATAGACCAATGGCATGGTCTACATGGGTCTACGAAGGTCTACAATGGCCTACACTAATCTAGAGTAGTCTACGTTAGTCTAGAGTAGCCTACACAAGTCTACGCTGATCTACAATAGCCTAGAGGTGTCTAGGATGGTCTATGCAAATCTACAAGTATCCAGATGGATCTATAAGTACGTAGAGGTAGACATGTGTGACTTTTGGGTGTCTACATTTTACCCCTTTTGTACTATATTGTGTAGAACATAGTTTAATACAAAAATGTGATGGAAGAAAGTAGAAGATGAAGAAGGAAAAAGAATGGGATCCAATCAAAGGTATGTAGCCGCTTGAAGCATGACCATACAACATTGATCAATAGCCAAGAGAATAAGGGAAAATAATGGGATCTAATCAAAGGTATGTAGTCGCTCGAAGCGTGACCATACAACATTGATCAATAGCCAAGAGAAGAAGGGAAAAGAATGGGATCTAATAAAAGGTATGTAGCCACTCGAAGTGTGACCATACAACATTGATCAATATCCAATATGTTGAGCAAGGTGCAACAAAAGTATTGTCATTTTTGTCAACACAGTCAGAAAGATCAGTTGATGAAGTGGACAGGAGTTAAGAGGTTCCAATTGATGATGTGGACAGGAGTTAAGAGGTTCTTCAGAGTATTTGGAGAGAAAGGTGCAGCAAAAGTTGATGAAGTATACAGGAGTTAAGAAGTTCATATTGCATGAGTGTTACCAACAATTCCAAAGGGGGAGATTGTTGAGCAAGGTGCAACAAAAGTATTGTCATTGTTGTCAACATAGTTAGACAGATCAGTTGATGAAGTGGATAGGAGTTAAGAGGTTCCAGTTGATGATGTGGACAGGAGTTAAGAGGTTCTTTAGAGTATTTGGAGAGCAAGGTGCAACAAAAGTTGATGAAGTATACAGGAGTTAAGAAGTTCTTCAGAGATCAGTTGATTAAGTATACAGGAGTTAAGAAGTTCTTCAGAGTATGTACAATGATTTTCCAAAAGATAGAAGTGGCCCATTTGAGAAAAATCAAAAGAAAATCACAAGGAAGAAAACTGTCGCGATATTGCGACATGTTGAGAAGAAAGAAAACTGTCGTGATATCGCGACATGTTGAGAAGCAAGAAAATTGTCACGATATCACATGTTGAGAAGCAAGGAAAACTGTCGTGATATCGTGACATGTTCGGAGAGAAAGCGCAAGAAAGCAAAACTATCATGATTTCGTGACATGTTCGGAGAGAAAGCGCAAGCAAGAAAAACTGTCACGATTTCGCACATGTTCGGAGAGAAAGCGCAAGCAAGCAAAACTGTCGTGATTTTGCGACATGTTCGGAGAGAAAGTGCAAGCAAGCAAAACTGTCATGATTTTACGACATGTTCGGAGAGAAAGCGCAAGCTAGCAAAACTGTCGTGATTTCATGACATGTTCGAAGAGAAAGTGCAAGCAAGCAAAACTATCGCGATTTCGTGACATGTTCGGGGAGAAGGCGCAAGCAAGAAAAACTGTTGCGATTTCGCGACAAGTTAGAAGAGAGAGAAGAAGAAAGAAAAACTGTCGTGATTTCGTGACATGTTGGAAGAGAGAGAAGAAGAAAGAAAAATTGTTGTGATTTCGAGACATGTTGGAAGAGAAAAAGACAAGTTGAAAAAGTGTTGCGATTTCGTGACATATTGCAAGAGGAAGAGGAGAGAGAAAAAGATGTCGCGATTTTGCGACATGTTTCATTTTCGCGGTCCAAAGCGAAGAGAAAGAGGAGAGAGAAAAAGTTGTCGCGATTTCGTGACATGTTTCATTTTTGTGGTCCAAAGCGAAAAGAAAGAGGAGAGAGAAAAAGGTGTCGCGATTTCGTGACATGTTTCATTTTCACGGTCCGAAGCGAAGAGGAAGGCAGAGAAAGAAAAAGTGTCGCAATTTTGTGACATATTGCAAGGAAGGTTGTACGGACGAAAAAGTGTCACGATTTCATGACATATTGCAAGGAAGGGTGTACGGACGAAAAAGTTTCATGATTTCACGACATATTGCAAGGAAGATTGTACGGATGAAAAAGTGTCACGATTTTGCGACATGTTGCAGGAAAGTCTAAGAGAAAAAGTGTCGCGATATCGCGACATGTCAGGTTTTCACTAACTGAAGGCAAGAGAAAGAGCAAAGGAGAGAAAGTGTTGCAATATCGTGACATGTCGCATTTTTGCGACTAAAGGAGGAGAGAGAAAGCAAGAAGGCGAATGTGTCGTGATTTCATGACATGTGTTTTCGTGGGCGAAATACAAAGAAGAGCACAAGGCAACGAAAGTGTCACGATTTTGCGACATGTCATGTTTTTGTAGGTGCAATCCGAGAAAAGGACAAAGAGGAAGAAAGTGTCACAATTTTGTGACATGTCATGTTTTTGCGGGTGCAAGCTGAGAAGAGGACAAGAAGGCGAAAAGTGTTGCGATATCGCGACATGTCATGTTTTTGTAGTCAATAGCCAAGAAAAGGTCAAAGGGGCAAAAATGTCACGATATCGTGACATGTCATGTTTTTGTGGGTAAAAGGCGAGAAGAGTACAAAGAGACAAAAGTGTCTCAATTTCACGACAGGTCGCAACAACATGATTACGAACAGTTAACTGAAGTAGAACGACAGTTACAGGGGCAGTTGTAGAGGAAAATCATGCAACCAATATAAGAAGAGTCAATTGAAGTTAGTGCGATAGTTACAGGGGCAGTTACAGATAGAAATTATGCAAGCTAAAATAAGCACAGTGCATTAAAGACAGAACGACAGTTACAGGTCCCGTAAAGCAGTGTAACCGTCGAGCGACAGTTATACTAAAAATCCCACACAAGAAACAAAGCTATTAATAGAATGCATGTACAAATTACTGTGTGATAAAAGAGTTACTTTCAGAAGTGTCTATTAATAGGGTGCATGCAGGATTATGGAAGTCACAGAAGAACAGGTGTTTCAAGATGAAAATATTGTTATAAAAGGGCAGTTGCGTGGAGAATTAGGAAGCCGTTGAATGTGTGAAAGTGCTATCGAAAGAGTGTGAAAGTGCTGCTGGAAGAGAGTGCGTAGGAGGTGAGTGAGCAGGGTGTGTGCTGGGTAAAGAGTGGGCAATGTTGAGAAAGCAATAGACCAGTCAGGGTCTTGTAAAAGTGAAGGCATCTTTATGTCAATCATCTAGATTCAGAACAAAAGTCCAAGTTGGTGCTTGGCATCAGGGGTTGGTGCTCCTTCCAGTTGGTGCTGGTAAATCAAGGGTTGGTGCTCCTTTCTATTGGTGTAGATAAATTAGGAGTTGGTGCTCCTTCTAGTGGATGCTAGTAAATTATTTGTAAAATTGATATTTTGCAAAGGCTAGATTTGGATGGGAGTCCAAACAATCAGTTTTGAGGAGTAGCCAAAACTGGTGAACCTCGTTACATCTTGTGTTGTGTGATGCTCTTTGGTATATTTGCTTTATTAGGTTTTTAGCTTTCTTTGTTTTGGTATTAAGAATTGAAGATTTAAGTTTTTAAGAGCTACACTGATTCACCCCCCCTCTCAGTGTCAAAGTGAGACTAACAATTGGTATCAAAGCCAGTTTCCCTTATCAGGCTAAATTAGCTAGGGTTGATCTTGGATTAGTATGCAATGGGTAAGAAGAATAAATCCTCCTCAAATAAGGCATCTCAATCAGTTTTAGTTCCTATGGAAGATAAAATTGAACTAGAAAAGATAGGAGTGAATTCTGAAAAGATAGGAGTGAACTCTGAAGCATGTGATGAAAACCTTAAGGGTGAAGTATATCTAGAAGGTGAGTTGATCGCTGCACTTGAAGAGTTAAATATAGAAAAGAAAAATAACAAAAGCCTGTCCAAGAAGTTGAAAGAATATGAGGATAATATTGAAGATCTCTTATTACAAATTCATAAAGCCAAGAAAATAGAAGAAGCTTTGAAGTCACACCTGGATGATAAAAGCGATGTTTGTAGTAAACAAGAAGAGGAGATTGTTTTATTGAAGAAACAACTAGAAGAGGCCAATACAAATCTCAAATTTGAGAAGAGCATAGAGTTGCTAGATGAAATGATAAGGCAACAAAGAAGCCCCATGTCTAAGCTTGGTCTTGGATGTAAAGCTAAACAACCTTCATCTTCCAAATATGCAGAGAAGAAGAAGTTCACTGTTGAAGGATCGAAGCAAGAAAAGTCTGAAGCTGAATCTTCAAAAGGAAGAAAATATTAAAGAAGATCTACAGCAAAGCAACCACAACAAAAGATGTTCTATCACTCTCACTCTATACATAATAATGCTTTTAATGGATATTGTTTTAGATGCAACCATTATGGTCACAAGGCAATTTATTGTGGATTGAATAATAGATCAAATAGTTATGATGGTAGAAATACATCTGTTGAACACCATGTGCAATGTTTTAAATGTAATGGTCATGGGAACATAGCAAGGTTTTGTCCAAGAACCTTTTTATCCAATCTAAGGCAAGACAACAAATTTCATCAGACACAAAGAATGCAACATACAGTAGAGGAAGAAATCATGTGTATCAAAGAAAGGAAAATAATCATCCATCAAGGATGCACAAGAGACAACCACCCAAGAAAAATGTTCAAGTTTACGAAAAGCCTCAAAACTGTGATGCAGTTGAGAAACTCAAGCCCAAGTTCAAGAAAGGTTGGAGAACAAAAGAAGAGAGGAAATCGTGTCTCCTTGGACTGAAGGAGATTACTCCTCTATTGCATTAAGCAGCTCCAGGTAGCACATCCTCAGGGGGAGCAATGTTAAAGTTTTATTTTAATGCTCCTATGTATTTGTGTGGTGTTGTGGCTGATCCACAACACACCCCAAAATTGGGGACCCACCCTTTTTGCATGCTTTCAAAAGGAATCTCAGTGACCCAGTTGCCAAAATTCAAGAAAAAGGGGCAAAAATGCACAAGTGTAGAAAGTGTCACGAAATTGCGACATGTCGCGAAATCGCAACCTGTCGTGCCATCGTTGCCGAAAAATAGAAAAGTGTCACGAAATCGCGACATGTTGCTCCGTCGCGACCAAAAGAGGAGAGAGAAAGGCAAAATGAAAAAAGTGTCGCAAAATAGTGACATGTAGCTCCGTCGCGACCAAAAGAGGAGAGAGAAAGGAGAAGCAGAAAGTCGTAGCGAAATCGCGACATGTCGCAAAATTGTAGGTCAAACCAGTCAAAGCAGCGTCGAGTGAAAAACGTCGCGAAATCGCGACAGGTTGCAGCTAAAGCAGTAAGGATGAAAAGAACGTCACGAAATCACGACAGGTTGTAGCCAAAGCAACGCTGAGTGAAAAGCATCACGAAATCGCGACAGGTTGCAGGTAAAAGGCATGAAACAAGAAAACGTCGCGAAATCGTGACAGAAACGAGCCGAGGCGTACGGAAGGAAAATATGTCACGAAATCGTGACATGTCATGTTTTCGCGGTCAGAAGCAGCTAGATAGTATGGACTAGAAAAATGTCACGATTTCATGACAGAAAGCCGCAAGACAGCTCCAAACGAAAAATCGTCGCGATTTCGCGATAGGTTGCGGCCCAGTTGTACGGAACGAAAAAACATCATGATATCCCGACAGAATGCAGCGAAGGTGCCCGAAGTGGAAAAACGTCGCGATTTCGCGACAGGAAGCGGCAAGCGGGGCACAAAGCAGAAAGGCATCACGAAATCGTGACGCGTCGCAAAATCGTGGGTCAAACCGGTCAAACAGCATGAAGTGAAAAAGGCGTAGCGATATCGCGACAAAAATCAACAAAGGTGCATGAAGCGCAAAATGGTCACGAAATCGCGACAGAATCGACCGGAAGGCATGAATAGCAAAAATGGTTGCGAAATCGCGATAGAAAGCAGCAAAGGAGGATGAGGCGAAAAGGTGTCGCAAAATCGCGACAGGTCGCGGTTTCGCGGCTATGAAGCAGCGAAGCAGTACGGATGGAGATAGCATAGTGATTTTGTGACGAAAAGTTGGCAAAAGTGTATCAAGTGAAAAATGTCACGAAATCACGACAGGTTGCAGCAAAGCAGTCCGAAAGTGAAAATTGTCACGATTTCGCAACATAAAATGGGCAAAGAGTATGGAACAGGAAAGCGTCGCGATTTCGCGACATGTCGCGTTTTCACTGGGAAAGAAGGCAAGGAGGCTGTTGGCCGAAAAACGTCGCGATATCGCGACCTGTCTCATTTTCGTTGTGCTGGCAGAGGAACAAGCTGCATGCAGAATAATGTCACGATTTCCATGGGACCATTATAGAAGGCGTAGAAAGCGTGAGACACGTGGCATACAGGTGTCAGAGTTGCAGAAGCGTTACATGCAACGAAAGATTTCAAACGTTTCGGCATCGAGCATGAAGTAAAAGCATCGAAAAGGCAAGAATTTGAAAAGACGCATTCTGGGAGGTGAAACGAAGCGACGCAGGTGAACCGAAGAGCCGTGCCAGACAGTATAAAATTGGAAGCGCAGATTGAACAGGGGGTTGGAAATTGTCTGCTAGAGAGTTGCAGAGACAAGGGCTGCATGCCATTCCGGGCCTGCACTTGGAGCAATTTCCTTCATTTGTTCTGGATTTGTAATACCTGGAACATTCTGTAATTGCAATTGATATACCATTTTAATACAGAAATACAGAGAGTTGGCATCTCATTGATGAGAAAGAAGGAGTCATTTTTGCATGCATAATTTAATGTTTATCTTTCCCTTTCAGATTTTAGGTTTATAGATGGAGTTTAATGCGAGTCCTCTTGGTTGCTTCATGCGAAGGCCTAAAATTTGAAATTACAGTAAAAACCCTAGAAACCCGCACCTAGCTTATCTGGATTGTGCGAATTTGCAGGTTCAATAGGTTAGGTTGCATGCAAAAACCTCATTATCTTCGGTTTTATCAATCAAGATGGTAGCATTCTGGACGTAGTTTAGTTGCATCTTCATTTGCATGTATTTTATTTTCAAACCCTTATTTTATTTTTTGCATTTTAATTACAGTCATTTAAATAAATAACTGAAAATCCATCAAAGCTCAGAGTCCATTGCAAATCCAAATTAAAGTAAACTACAGTGCCCCTTGTTAACATCCACTTGCAACCCTAAGGTATTCCCAGCATTTACATTGAACAGCATCATTGGTGTTTTAGAACCAACATAACAGGAACCTTGGAGAAATTATTTTGTCATAATTTCTTTGCAAGCAGAGGATTTTGGGACTCAGATCCTATCGGAGAGTGTGCTTTCACAATTGGGTGAAAACACCACTCAACAGATTGGCGCTAGAAGGAGGGCCCAAATCGGTTTACTTTATTTTGGTTTTCATACATGAATAATATCTTTTGATTTAATTTTGAAATCATTTTTTAAAACTCACAAACAGCTAAACTGCAGCTTTTGTTTTCTTTTGTTGTAGGTTTTCTTTGAAATAATCGAGGGTTTCATCAGGCAGGCTGGACCCACCGCGTCGTATTGCGACCAGGTCCCAAACAACCGGAGAAACCATTTTTCATGACCTTACTGGTACTCCCAAGAATAAAACCAAGCAAGTCGTAAGCTCACCAGTCACAAAAGACCTATTTTCTCCAGGGAACATCGAGTGGACCTACGCCGTAATATCAGTTGCCACTAGTGTTCCTATTGTCAGTAATATTTCTACTGCTATTGTAGGTTTGTCTTCATCAATTTTGAGTCAAATGGCTCAAGCTCCAGCAGCTCCTTGGTATGGAGCTAACAATACTCCTTTGAATATTGTTGGGGATATCCATGAAATCCCCAAGAACATTGAAATATTTCTGCCTAAATACAAACCAGATGGCCCAAGAATAGCAGAAGAACATATCCAAGCCTATAGGGATGTTTTAATTAGGCTGCAAGTTCAATATGAAGATGTGGCTTGCAGACTTTTCCCCATGAGCTTAGATCCAATAGCATATGAATGGTATATATGCTTACCAACTGGTTCAATCACTTCTTGGACACAAATGGAAAATGCCTTTGTTAATCAATTTAGGTCACCCTTGGATCCCGCAACCATTTACAATCAGTTTATTACATGCAAAAGGGGCCAGGGGGAACCGATCGAGAATGTTTAATCGGAGATTCCAAAAGTGCTATAATAGAGCAATTAGGCATTTTGCCATTGATCCCGTGGTGGATTTGCAGATATATTTTGGGGCATTGGACCCCATGACAGCCATGTTTGCAAGACGAAATCCTCAAGTCACCACGCTCGCTCTAGCCTATAATGAAGCCATGACTATCGAGCAGCAAATGACACCACAAGGCTACGGGTTTACCCAGATGCCTATGATGGGACAATATGCTCCATATGGTCAAGCTCCCTTGGCAAATCAAATCATGGCACCTCAAGTGCCAAGCATGAACGCCTTCCCATATCAGCAGCCGTATCCACCAGCACCTGCATATGCACCCATTCCAATCCAACCAATCACATCCATTCCACCTGTCCCTGCATTTTTGCAGAATAGTCAATCGACTATGCAAGGAACTAGCCAAGTCAATCCTCAGGCCATAGTTCCTTTTCCAAATCCAACCCCGATTCAAAGTGTCAATCCATACGGGAATCAAATTCCTCGAGAACCCGACCCAAATGTTGAATCAAGACCCCATCAATTATGCGAATCCAACGGGGGTTAACAACAATGTGATTCCACCGAAGGAGATTTATTCAGAAGTCGAAGAGCTCAAGAAATTAGTTCATAAACTGAGCAATGACAGGGTTCAACAGCAGAAGTATGAGTCCCATGCCCCTCACTCAAATCAAAATTTTAACAATAGAGGGAGGCACTGGAACACCAAGCCAAACAATGGGGGAGTTCCCGCTCCCATTGCTAATCAACTAGATACTTCTACAGGACCTAGCCAATCCAATTCTCTTTTGAATCTTTCAGATTTGGCATGGGAAAGGGGGTGCAGGTTGCACAACACAAAAGAACACAATGAGAGGAATTGTCCTGAAATTGCTAGATACACTCATTGTCTTGAGGCACAAGTTGATGATTTGGAACTGGTATCAAATGAGGGTCCATCGCAACATCAAGATGATAATATTATGGTGATGGAAATCGTATATCATCAAGAAGGTGAGAGTGAGGAAGAAGAAGACGAAATTTTGGAACAGGAGGTGCAAGCTTTTCGAGATTTCAGAAAGGGGAATCATGGATACCATTTGAGAAGTAAATCTAAAGCCCCTAAAACCTCATCAACACCTCCAAACAATTCTATTCTTCCTCCGGATACTAAGGCAAATAATAATCCTCCTCCTCCACTCAGAAGAGAAATGTCTAATGACGTGCAGAAGACAATCAAATTCGAAAAACCAAACTATGACATAGTGGAGGATCTAAAGAAGTCCAAATCTAGCCTTTCATTCTTGGACGCGGCTAGATTGCCTGGCCAAAAGGAGGCGTTGATAAAAGCTTTGAACTCACCTGATCAAATGTGGAAGGAAAAGGGAGTTGAGTCCCATCTGATTTTGCGAAAGGAGAGAAGGGATGTCCCGCCATTCTTACTGACTCTGAGAATTGCGGGTAAGAATTTGCATAACTGTTTGGTGGACACGGGTGCCACGAGCAACCTCATGCCTTCGAAGATATGTCAAATGCTGGGTCTGCAACCTGTTTCATCCAAATGCAAGGTCTTGCAATTGGACCGATCAGAGGTAAATGTGGTAGGGACCCTATATGATGTCAAGATTCAATTAAATTCTGAACCCAGGGTCCAGCAGGTTGTAGACATTATGGTTGTTAATATCCCAAGTAGATATGGAATGCTACTTGCGAGGGATTGGATGAAAACTCTGAATGGCTATTTTTCAACAGACTGCTCACATATGTGGCTACCATGGAAAGGAATTGCAAACCAAATCAGAGTGGAAAATGAACCGAGGCTTAAGGAGATCATAACAAAATTTAACAAGCCGAATGAAGTTCAGTTTTCTGAGCCAGAACTAGGGGTTTATGCACTTGATGTTGAGGAAGCTACTGAAGAGCCTAAAGAGGAAACATGTCATGGTGGCTCTTCTGAGGAAAATGATTGCACGTGGTTGCTCAGGTTCGATGGATCAAAATCTAGACAGGGAGCAGGAGCTGGAGTCGAGCTCACTGGCCCAGGAGGTAAACCATTATTGGCTGCCTACAGATTGCAATTTCCTTGCACGAACAATGTGGCAGAATACGAAGCATTGATCTTTGGTTTACGTCTAGCATTGAGCAAGCATGTTAAATGCTTGAAGGTTTTGGGAGATTCTGAGTTGGTAGTCAAGCAAATCAAAGGACAGTATACATGCCATGACAGGAGACTAAGCCTTTATAGAACTAGGGTTATGGACCTCATTGAGGAGTTCGATGCATTCAATATAGCCCTTATTTCTAGGAAAGGAAATCGAATAGCAGACTCTCTTGCAGTCGTCGCGGGCATGTTAAACCCGGTTGATATAAAAAGATGTAAAAAGTTTTCCATTGAATTGGTTCCTTGTCCATCAATACCCGACAATGTCAAGAATTTCCAGGTTTTTGAAAGTGACAGACACATTTTCAAATTTGTCACGAACTCGGGTATTTTTGAAAATCGGGTGATTGATGAGGAGCAAAGGTGGCAAGATGAAACGAGAAAATGAAATTGAAACTACGTATCAATCCAACAAAATACCTAAAGACGTGGTTTCATTGGAAAAAATGTTCGACATGGGATGCAAGACCAAGAAAGGAAAAAGAGTCCCACTCCCCAAAGATGCATGTGATTCAATTAATCTAGGGAGTGCAGACAATCCAAAGGAGGTGTACATTGCAAAGGCATGTACAGATGAAGAAAGGAGCAACATAATGCAGGCATTGAAGCATTACATAGATTGCATTGCTTGGAATTACAATGAGCTGAAGACATACAACCAAGACATTATCACACATACCATCCCTTTGAAGCCAGACTCCAAGCCTTTTAGGCAAAGACAGCGAGTTGTTAACCCGCTATTGGAGCCTTTGATCGAAAGGGAGGTCAAAATATTATTGGAAGCGAAAATCATTTTTCCTGTTAGGCACTCAACCTGGGTGGCTAACCTCGTTCCAGTGAGGAAAAAGAGTGGAGAGATTAGGCTGTGCATAGATTTTCGAAATCTTAATAAAGCCTCTCAAAAAGATAATTATCCATTGCCATCAATCGATGAAATTCTACAAATGGTAAATGGATCTGAAATGATGTCCTTTCTTGATGGGTATTCTGGATACAACCAAATTCTTATACATCCAAATGACAGGATGAAAACAGCCTTCACCACCAAGTGGGGGACATTTGCATATAAGAGAATGTCGTTCGGACTGTTAAATGCTGGTGCAACTTTTCAACGCGCCATGGATTATGCATTCAAAGGGCTCATAGGCAAATGTATCATCGTGTATGTGGATGATATCCCAGTTTTCTCGAAGAAGAGAGAGGACCATGTCAAAGATTTAAAGAAAGTGCTTCAAAGATGCAGAGAACATGGAATTTCCTTAAATCCCAAAAAGTGCATTTTCGAAGTTACAGAAGGAAAATTGCTTGGTCACATCATTTCAAAAGAGGGCATATCCATCGACCCGAAAAGGATACAAGCTATCCAAAACTTACCTCTCCCGAGTAGTAAAAAAGAATTGAGATCTTTCTTTGGGCAGGTTAATTTTGTGAGGAAGTTTATCTCTAGCTTTCTTGAGATAGCCAAACCTCTGAACAAGATGCTCAAGAAAGATGTGGATGTAAAATGGAACGAGGAAAGTAGAGTGGCCTTCCAGAACATCAAAGATGCCATTTCCAGGGCCCCGGTCCTCATAAGTCCAGACTACTCCAAGCCTTTCTATATTTATGCTTTTGCATCAGAACACTCTTTTGCGAGTGTCTTAACCCAAAAAGGCGAGGATAGTGCAGAAAAACCCATAGCATTTTTAAGTGCCCCCTTAAAAGATGCTCAATTAAGGTATTCAATCCTTGATAAGCAAATGTACGCACTTTTTAAAACGGTGAAAAAATTTAGGCATTACATTGTGCACATCGAGTTATTGCCATCGTGCACGACTCTGCTGTTAAGACCATGTTTTTACAAAATGAACTAGGTGAGAAAAGAGGGAAATGGATTTCCACCATCCAAGAATTTGATCTCGAAATCCAACCTATGAAACTAGTTCGAGGACAAGGAGCTGGCGAAGGTGATCACAGAAAATAATCCGCAAATAACATGCCAATACTCGAACACAGAATACATTGCTAAGGATGACTGGTATGTTGATATTGTGCAATTTTTATTGAATGGTAAGTGTCCTTCTAATCTGAATTCAACCCAGAGAAGAGCTTTAAGGCTTAAGTCTATCAATTATCTGATGAAATCTGGTGTTCTTTACAGGAAGAATCATGAAGGGATCTACTTGAGGTGCTTGAACAAAGAAGAAGCTGCCAGGGTGTTGCAGGAATTTCACGGGAAACATGGAACTGGTCATGGTGCGGCAAATGCTACAACGCATCAAATCCTGAGAGCAGGATACTACTGCCACACATTTTCAAAGATGCACATGCCCATGTACGATCTTGTCATATCTATCAAGTGGCTGCCAATAGAGAAAGAAATGCAGCCATGCCGTTACAACTTGTAGTTGAAATGAGACCATTTGCACAGTGGGGACTAGATTTCATTGGGGTTATTAACCCAAATTCTTCTGATTCCCATAAATTCATATTGACAGCTACAGACTACTGTACAAGGTGGACAGAAGCGATTCCTACTAAACATGCCACCACAGACGTTGTAATTAAATTCCTTGAGGACCATATTATAACAAGATTTGGAATGCCCGATTCTATTGTCAGTGACAATGGTAAAGCGTTTATTTCTACGCAATTTGCAGATTGGGCATATGACAACAAAGTGAGCTTAAAGTTTGCATCTAATTATTATCCTCAAGGAAATGGGTTGGCCGAATCTTCAAATAAAAATTTGTTGAATACCATTAAGAAGTTGTTTGGAAAAGAACCCTCGGGATTGGCACAGCCAATTGAAGTTTGCCCTTTGGGCAGATAGGACCAGAGTGAGAATCCATAGGGAATACTCCCTATCATTTGGTCTATGGGCAAGACCCGATATTTCTTGCAAATTTGAAGTTGCAGACCTTGCATTTCATACAAGAGTACTTGGGGACAGATGATCAAGTTGAAGCCAAGTTAAGTCATTTGTTGCACCTTGATGAAAAGAGAGAAGAAGCCATGAATCACATGAATAAACACCAGGAAGTTATCAAAATATGGTTTGATAGAAGGGCCAAAGTTAAGTCATTCAGAATTTCAGATTTGGTATTACTATGGGACAAAAGACATGAGGAAAAAGGGAATCATCAAAAGTTTGATTGTCTTTGGTTAGGCCCATATCAGATTTCGAGAGATTCTTGGGAAGAATACCTTCGAGGCTAAAAACTTTAGAAGGGAGAGATTTTATGCTACCGGTTAATGGGCAGATTTTAAAGCATTATTTTAGCCCTTAGGTTGTGAGATTTTGATATTATTCTTTCGGTTTTGGTGGGGATTTTCAGTTTTTGTTTTTATTGTTTAGGATTGTTAGTCTAGCTAGGATTTTGGTTGTGGATTTGATTTCAATTGACATGTTTTGTTTATTTTGATAAAAAATATATATATATATATATATATATATATATATATATATATATATATATATATATATATAATAAAAAAATTGAGATGTCAACTTATGCTTAAGGTTAGGAGAATATGAAATATTGGAATTGTCTTGTAAAAGCTCCACAAGTAACACAAACATCTTAAGTTATATTGTTTGATTTTGTGATGCATGAAAGAGTCAGTTTTGCATGACAAATCATTTCATTTGCAATTCAAGAGATAATGCATTCATGGTACATCTCACTTTACATATACATTCCATCTTAGTTGCATATGCATCTTAGGTACAAATCATTAAAGTATGTCAAATCCTCTTAGGGTTGTGTTATAACATAAATGTAAGAAAAATCCTAAGGTTGGAAACTGAGTCTTGAGATATCTAGAACCAAGCACGTCTCATACATTAAAAAGGATCTTGAGCAAAATGATCAAAACCTAACTTGGAAGAAAAGGTTGGGCGAAAGAAGTTTTTCATGTCTATCCTATTATGCAACATGATCCTTAAAACAGTGGTTTTGACCACTTCCATAGAGCTTAAAGCCTAAAATCAGAGTAGTAAGGATAGGGTTAAATCCTCATCGAACTTAGGTTGAGGATCCAATTCCCCAAAGCTTTGATTTGACCTACATGGAGTAGTAAGGATAGGGCATAAATTCTCATCTCGCTTAGGTTGAGAATCTGATTCCCCAAAGCTCTTATGTCTCATTTCATAATAAATCTTGGATTGGAAGGATCGTACTACTTGTCCTCTGCAAAGGATGGGTAGTCATCCCCAAGGTCTAAGCAATAAAATTAATATTTTCCATTTACATCTAAAGTTTGGATTGGAAGGATCGTACTACATGTCCCTAGCAAGGATGGGTAGTCATCCCCAAGGTCCAAGAAGTAAAAAATAAATTTTCCCATCTCATATTTATATTGGATTGGAAGGATCGTACTACTTGTCCTCTGCAAAGGATGGGTAGTCATCCCCAAGGTCCAAAGAAATGAAGATAAGTTTTGGATTGTGGGGTTAGATATGCCCATGCATGGCAACATGTCTTGTCTAAAAAACAAGACCACTGATTGTCCAAAGGGTTAGACTAGCATGACCATTTCTTCCATAATTGGTTAAATTATTTTGCTCAAAGTGAGGTAATGAATTCTAAATCAGAATAGTAAGGATAGGGTTAAACTCTCATCTCGGTTGGTTGGGAGTCTGATTCCCCAAAGTTCTGATTTCACATTCACTTGCACATGGGTTCAAGATAGTAGGGACTCATAACCAACTTTGGGATATAATAAGGCAATTAATTAGTGGATCCTAAGAGGGTTTGGCAATCTTGAATGTTTGTACATGATACTAGAAGAAAGACTATGCATTTTATAAAAGCAAGATCTCCTAGCATATTCATTAGGTTACACAAATCATTCACAATCTCATATATGCATTCATGCAAAACTGACAATGGAGTGTGGATCAATTTCAAACGATAGGGAAAGAAATTCATTGCACACATTGAGCTAATACTTGATGATTCTAATGATTCATGTACTTCTGATCTTTGGGCATTTGTTTTTATTGCTTATGTGTTAACACATATTTTTGAGTTTGTATATGTTTCAGGTTGGGTTCTCACTAAAATGCTCAAGAGCATTTGACAGTAGAGTCGCCATTTGTTGTGGCTGATCCACAACACACCCCAAAATTGGGGACCCACCTTTTTTGCAGGCTTTCAGAGAAAATCTCAGTGACCCAGATGCTAAAAATGAAGAAAAGGGGCAAAAATGCACAAGTGTAGAAAGTGTCACGAAATCGCGACATGTCGCGAAATCGCGACTTAGCCGCCATCGTCGAAAAATGAAAAGTGTCACGAAATCGTGACATGTTGCTCCGTCGCAGCGAAGAGAGGAGAGAGAAAGGCAAAATGAAAAAGTGTCATGAAATCGTGACATGTTGCTCCGTCGCGGTCGAAAGAGGAGAGAGAAAGGCAGAAGGAAAAGGGTAGCGAAATCGCGACATGTCACAAAATCGTGGGTCAAACCAGTCAAAGAGAGTGAAAAATGTGAAATAATGATAGAAATATAGATAAAAAATAGATGAAAAAAAAAATGAAATCGATGTAACGAGTCGAGAAGGGGGAAAAGGCATAGTGATATCGCGACAAAAATCAGCAAACGTGCATGAAGGGCAAAATGGTCGCGAAATCGCGATAGAATCGATCGAAAGGCATGAATAGCAAAAATGGTCGTGAAATCGCGACAGAAAGTAGCAAAGGAGGATGAGGCGAAAATGTGTCACGAAATCACGATAGGTCGCAGTTTCGTGGCCCCGAAGTAGCGAAGCAGTACGAATGGAGATAGCGTAGCGATTTCACGATGGAAAGTTGGCAAAAGTGTATCAAGTGAAAAACGTCGCGAAATCACGACAGGTTGCAGCAAAGCAGTCCGAAAGTGAAAATTGTTGCGATTTCGCAACAGAAAACGGGCAAAGAGTACGAAATAGGAAAGCATCGCAATTTCGCGACATGTCACGTTTTCGCTGGGCAAGAAGGCAAGGAGGCTGTTGGCCGAAAAACGTCACGATATCGCGACCTGTCTCATTTTCGCTGTGCTGGCAGAGAAACAAGCTGCATGCAGAATAATGTCACGATTTCCATGGGACCGTTACAGAAGGCACAGAAAGCGTGAGACATGTGGCATACAGGTGTCAGAGTTGCAAAAGCGTTACATGCAACGAAATATTTTGAACGTTTTGGCATCGAGCATGGAGTAAAAGCATCAAAAAGGCAAGAATTTGAAAAGACACATTCTGGGAGGTGAAACAAAGCGATGCAGGTGAACCGAAGAGCCGTGCCAGACAGTATAAAATCGAAAGCACAGATTGAACAGAGGGTTGGAAATTGCTGCTAGCAGAGTTGCAGAGACAAGGGCTGCATGCCATTCTGGGCCTGCACTTGGAGCAATTTCCTTCATTTGTTTTGGATTTGTAATACCTGGAACATTCTATAATTGCAATTGATATACCATTTTAATACAGAAATACAGAGAGTTGGCATCTCATTGATGAGAAAGAAGGAGTCATTCCTGCATGTATAATTTAATGTTTATCTTTCCCTTTTAGATTTTAGGTTTATAGATGGAGTTTAATGCGAGTCCTCTCGGTTGCTTCATGTGAAGGCCTAAAATTTGAAATTACAGTAAAAAACCCTAGAAACCCACACCTAGCTTATCAAGATTATGCAAAAGTGCAGATTCAATAGGTTAGGTTGCATGCATAAACCTCATTATCTTCAGTTTTATCAATCAATATGGTAGCATTCTGGACATAGTTTAGTTGCATCTTCATTTGCATGTACTTTATTTTCAAACTGATGAGGATTGATGTTAGATCTTTCATATGACCCCTCTAGTAGTTCCTAGCTTAGGTTTGCATAGTTTATTTCTAGCAAATTCATATTGTAAGTGAGTCTCCTTCTCACATGCACTTGTGGGCACTAGTTGTCTTCTAGTTGTCTTTTAGAGTGTTAGTTAGCAAGTGTGAACTCAAAGTAGGAAGTGTGTACTTCAAGTTAGCTAAAATGGATCTTCTAGTTAGCAATCTTAACTTAGAAGTTTACGTGCATTCTCCTTTGCACCTTTGTAGCTTTTGGTTGAGCGTATTGAATCAAATCCATGATTTCATGGGTTGGTTATGTATTTTGGGCCATTAGTGCCTATATAATGATTTGTAAATAATAGAACACTTAGTTGGATTTTCAATCCTTTTCATTGGTATCAGAGCCTAGTTCATGTTTGCACTAGGGCTTGTGAGGTGAGAGGATAGGAGATAGAAATATTATGAGAAACGTTTTCTCATTGAGGACTCGGTTTAAGCCCAAAGGGAGCTTGAAAACCATTCGGAGAAGGAAGTTCCTTCGCCGACAAACCCCTCGATCCAACTTTTTGCTTATGCTTAAGAGGTATAGGAAAAGTTTGCCCCAGAGTTCTTCATATACTGATCCTTGGAAGGGATTGGATCGTAGCTACGGTCCAATTAGGATTAGGGAGCCATTTGACCCTGCTGCCCCCCCATTTTCGAGTATTGAAGAGCTCCAGGAGGACTTCCAAAGCTAGGTCGTGTGTCGACTTAGATCTGGGTGCCTTTCAAACGCTGGTCGTGTGTCGACCGGATCTTGAAAGGAGAGCTACTGGTGGGAGCTGGTTGCTCACATTTTCATAATTTAAAAGCTTTTCAAATTTTGGATTAACCCCCCCTGGTTAATTTATAATTTTTTTTCATATTGTGTTAAAAGGCTTTGGAATTTTATTAATATATTATTTTAATAATATATTATTGTAGTTGCTGCATTTATTGTAAAAAAAAAAAAAATTTTTTGTATTTTAAATTTTGCAGATAGATTTGGTTGCGTTCGGCCGTTCAAAGATGACGGAGCCTTCGGCATTGTTGTGGGCTTGCCGTCGCTTGTCGATCGACGGCCGTCGGGCAAGACATGGTAATCGCTGTCCGCTGGATAGCGATCGGATGGCGAGTGCCGTTGATCGTTGTCAGCTCGACAAAACTTGTGCTAGGTCGATAGCGCAGCGTATGCAGCGTTTGTCGCTGCCGACGCCGGCGTAGCGCCGAGCGAGCCGGCGGAATGAACGCCTACTGCTTGACGACTGACGGTTCGTCAGGCGTCGGCTCCGGTGCCGCGGGCTAGCCGTCGCAGTGCCTGACATTTCTGTCAGGCGTCTGCAGGCTTGCGGCCTACGACGCAGCGCCTGACAACGATCAGGGTCTGCTGGTCTGCGACTCAGAGCCCTTGGGGCGATGTCGACGATCTTTGTCGGGACGTCTGCCGGGCCTACGGTCGGCAAGACTGTGGCCAAGCACCAGCTGAGGCGGTCGCGTGCTTGGACCCCCCATTGTGCACGAAATTTTGTGCATGAAATTTTGTGCAGAACAGGCAAAGAGAATTGCCTCGAAAATTGTAAATTTTTTTTATTTTTCTGCACTTTGCCTTGGGAATTGTGCCAGGGAAGACTGGTGTTTCTGCACTTCGGGATCCGTGCAACTGGAGGTTGCCAAATTTTCATGCACAGTTAAAGTCCAGTTCAACAGCAGATTCAAGGGTAAATTTATTGTAAAATTTTAAATTTTTACTATTTTAAAGTTGCATGTTAAAAATTTCATTTTTATTAATTTAATTTTTAATAACTTAATTAAATTCATTAATCTTTGATTAATTGAAATTTAATTTTTAATTAAGTTATTTTTAAATTAATAAATGTTAATTTTGCACTTTATATTAGTTTAAAAATTTCAAAATTGATAGCCTTAGGAGTAAATTTTCCATTTTAAGCAGCACTCCATTGTAACAAGGAAATTTGCATTGTACTTCCTTGATTTAGTGCTTTCTTAAACTTTACTTCGGCTTATACCCGAGAACACATGGCTTCCGACTTGGCTGCCCAAGTGGCAGAATTGGCCCATGTTGTAAACACTTTGGCAGATAAGGCTAATGACACTACCATGGCATAAGTCCTTGGCAATCTTGCCATGAAGGTAAATGACATTTCTTTGCATAATGCCTCAACTTCTGCTCATGATTCTCGTTTGAGAGTTCGTTGTGAAGTTCCATTGTATGATGGATCCAGGAACCCTGATGTCTTGAATAGTT
This sequence comes from Wollemia nobilis, assembly GCA_028583015.1. Lineage (NCBI taxonomy): Eukaryota > Viridiplantae > Streptophyta > Pinopsida > Araucariales > Araucariaceae > Wollemia > Wollemia nobilis. Next base: position 3,601,231 of record JAQPPZ010016892.1, on the reverse strand, counting down.
GGATTCTTGACATGAGTTCTTGGTTTGCTTTCTCTCAACTTTCAGAAGATGATGTAGTGCCTTATGCTAAGCTTAAACTTTCTGGCTTAGCCAAAGTACTTGTGGAACGAAAACGAGGACAAGAACTCACTACATGGGATGAGCTTGTACAATGTCTTAAGACCAATTTCTATCCTTCAAATTATTCTAGGGAATTGGTTATTAAATGGTTTCATTTTCGCCAAGGTACTAATATGTCTGTACAAGAATATATTTTCCAATTTAACATGTTCATAATACTTGTGAATGTGGAGGATGATGTTCCAGGTTTGATTCTCAAGTTTCAAAGTGGCTTGTTGGAGCATTTGTACAGGGAACTAATGTTTGTTTCTATGGAAACATTGGATCAAGTTTTCAACCAGGTGCAGCTTGCGGAGGACAAGTTCAAGGCGCAATCGCAGGCATTCCGCACACCTGTTACTCAAGTGGTTGCAAACTCATCAAAAGGGAATAATTCTTTCTCACAAAAGAAGAATTTTGCTCAAAAGAAGAATGTGTCTTCTCCATCTCCTTCTTCTCCTTCCCCTTCCGCTTCTACTCCTTCTTCTTCTTCTTCTAAATCTTCATCTTCTTCTTCTAAGAAATTCTGCAATTATTGTAAGAAGAAAGGGCATGAGAAAGCTGATTGCTTTAAGCTCAAAAAGAAGAGTTTAGTGATTACTACTCAAGAGGAGGATGCTTCCAAGGGTCCCCTTGAGTCTGTAGGAGAGAGTCGAGTATATACGGAATTACGAGGTAAGCTTAATGAAGTTACCTTAGTAAATGTAAGTTCTTCAGATGGGGCTCGTGATGCTTTGTTCATCACTCGAGCCCACTTACTTCACAACTTTGCAACTCGATTGTATAGTGGATAATGGCTCGCAGAAAAATCTAATTGCGAGGTCCATTGTCGAGCGTTTGAAGTTACCTATGGAGCCTCATCCTCAACCTTATTCTTTGGGTTGGAAGGATAGTGGAAGAGGCTCGGAAATCACTCACACTTGCACTTTAAAATTTGCACTTGGCCCACATCTCATAGATCAAGTCACTTGTGATGTGACTCCTATGGATTGTTGTGGGATTTTGCTTGGACAACCTTTTCAATATGATAGGAGAGCTGTTTATGATGCTTTTAAAAGAACCTACACACTTCAAAAATATGGTAAGGTCTTTCTCATTAAAAGCACCAACACTCCTAATATCATTCTAAGTTCCAAGCAAACGAAAAGAGTAATTAAGAAAGGTGGTGATGTTGCTCTAATTTTCATTCGCTCTCAAAACACTTCTACATCTACATCCATTACAAAGCAACACTCTTCAATGGATAAAATATTGCAAAGTTATTCACACATATTTCAGGAGCCAAAGTCTCTTCCTCCAATTCGCACAATTAATCACAAGCATTGAAATAATTCCTTGTTCTTCTCTTCCTAATGCTCCCATGTATAGACAATATATTTTGCAAAATGAAGAAATAAAAAAGCAAATAGAAGATTTTTTGTCTAAGGGTTTCATTAAGGAAAGTATTGCTTGTGCCTCACCTATTTTGTTAGTTCTTAAGAAAGATGGCACTTGGAGATTATGCATTGATTTTCGTGCTTTGAACAGAATTTCTGTGAAGAATAGATATCCCTTACCCCGCATTGATGATTTATTAGATCAGCTTCAAGGAGCTAAGTTCTTTTCAAAAATAGATCTCAAAAGTGGATATCATCAAGTGCGTATCCAAGCCGAGGATACATGGAAGACAACTTTCAAGACGAAGATGGGCCTCTTTGAATGGTTGGTCATGCCCTTCGGTCTTACTAATGCTCCTGCAACCTTCATGAGGTTGATGAATGATGTATTTCGTGAAGTCCTTGACAAATTTGTCATTATATATCTTGATGATATATTGATTTTCTCAAAAACTTGGGAGGAACACCTTAGGCATATCCAGAAAACCCTTGATCTTCTTGCGAAGAATCAATTATATGCCAATTCTTCCAAGTGTTCTTTTGGCAATACTTCAGTTTCTTACCTTGGCTATGTGATTAGTGAGAGTGGAATTCAGGTAGATCCCCTAAAAGTTGATGTTTTGCTTAAGTGGTCCCCTCCTACAACTCTCACCGAGTTAAGGAGTTTCCTAGGACTTGCGAATTTTTATCGCAAGTTCATTCCTCAATATTCCACCCTTGCCACTCCATTGCATTATCTCACTAAGTCCAAAACTCCATTTCATTGGGAGAAAAGCCAAGAAGTTGCCTTTGAGAAACTCAAAAAGAAATTGTGTACAAGCACCGTGTTAACTTTACCCGACCTTTCTCAACCTTTTGAGATTGAAACAGATGCCTCTAAAGTTGCCTTAGGAGCCGTGCTCAAACAGAATGGTCATCCAGCTAGCTTATCATTCAGAAACTTTTTTCGCTGCTAAGTTGAACTATTCTACATATGACAAGGAGTTGTATGCTTTAGTTCAAGCCATTAAGTATTGGAGACACTATCTTTTGGGAAAAGATACAGTAGTACACACTGATCATATGCCTCTCAAGTTTTTACAATCTCAAAGTAAAATTGAAGAATCAAGACATATGAAGTGGGCCTCTTACCTCCAACAATTTCACTTGGTGATCAAGTACAAAAAGGGGAAGAGTAATATCGTTGTTGATTGTTTGAGTAGGCCTCCAGCCGCTCTTGCCTTAACAGTTATGTCCACTTCACACTTGGGATTTCAGACTTGGCCTAATCAGTATTCTCAGGATCCTGATTTTGGAAAAATATTTGAGCAAGTGAGTAAGCCTTCTTCTTCCAATTTGCGTCCTTTCCAAGATTTCTACATCAAAGAAGGACTTCTTTACAAATTGGACAAGGTTTGTGTTCCTTGTGAGCCTAGAGTGTCACTTCTTAAGGAAGCTCATTCTACACTTTATGGTGGTCACTTTGGGAAGCATAAAACACTTCATCATTTGCAACGATTTTTCTATTGGCCAAAAATGCAGAGGGATGTGTTGAGATTTCTCAAGCAGTGTGCAGTTTGTTGTCGCTCAAAACCAGCTAATAGGAAGTTTGGCTTAGGCATGCCTTTGCCCATTCCTTCCCGTCCTTGGGAAAGCATTTCCATGGACTTGGTTAGTGGTTTTCCTATGAAAGTGCGCCAACATGATTGTGTGTTCGTGGTGGTTGACAGATTCAACAAAATGGCTAAGTTTATTCCATGCCGCAAGACAAGTTCTGCATAGACTTAGCTCAATTTTTCTTTGACAGCATTTGGCGTTCCTTTGGTCTACCTACCAGCATTATCTCGGATCGTGATTCACGCTTTGTGGGTCACTTTTGGCATTCTTTGTGGAAGATTTTGGGAGTTTCCCTTAACTTTTCTATCGCCTATCATCCGCAGTCCGATGGGCAGACTAAAGTGGTAAACCGTACACTTGTGCAAAGTTTGCGAATCTATCATCACGCTTCACCAAGAAAGTGGGACTTGAGTCTCACGCATATTGAACATGCCTATAATAGGGCCCTACACTCTTCTACAGGTCATTCACCCTTTGAAGTTTGTATGGGATTTCAGCCCTTGGCACCTTATGAGTTACCTTTGTCTTTGCCTTCTCCTGTCACTTCACATCTTCAGAAGGAGCAAGACAAGGCACACTCATTTGTTCAACACTTGCACAATCTTCAATCAAAGGTGGTTGAGATTTTGCAAAAGACACAGCAGCAGCAGAAAAAGGCCATGGATCGACATCGAATTCCTCATCCTTTTCAGGTTGGTGATAAAGTTTGGTTGCATCTTGACAAGCGGCGTTTCACTGATAAGACTCATAGCAAAATCAAACCAATTCGCTATGGGCCTTATACTATTCTTCAGAAGGTGTCCGAGAATGCTTTTCGCCTTGATCTTCCCGCACACTTGGGAATTCATGACGTCGTCAATGTAGATCTCTTGAAGTTGTACTTTGACTCTACATTGGAGACTGCACCAGCTATCAGTCATCCTGTGGACGTGGTTCCTGAAGCACAGTTACCATTGGATGCGGATCAGATCTATGACACGAAGACTCGACAGACTCACCGGGGTCTACCACCTCATATCTTGTGGCTCGGCGAGGACAATTGCCGCATCAGGCTCGTTGGATTTCTTTTCATCAGATGTCCCGTGACTTTCCTATTCTTTTGAAAGCATTGGAGTCCAATGCTTCTATTGTGGGGAGGCATGATGAGGATTGATGTTAGATCTTTCATATGACCCCTCTAGTAGTTCCTAGCTTAGGTTTGCATAGTTTATTTCTAGCAAATTCATATTGTAAGTGAGTCTCCTTCTCACATGCACTTGTGGGCACTAGTTGTCTTCTAGTTGTCTTTTAGAGTGTTAGTTAGCAAGTGTGAACTCAAAGTAGGAAGTGTGTACTTCAAGTTAGCTAAAATGGATCTTCTAGTTAGCAATCTTAACTTAGAAGTTTACGTGCATTCTCCTTTGCACCTTTGTAGCTTTTGGTTGAGCGTATTGAATCAAATCCATGATTTCATGGGTTGGTTATGTATTTTGGGCCATTAGTGCCTATATAATGATTTGTAAATAATAGAACACTTAGTTGGATTTTCAATCCTTTTCACAAACCCTTAATTTATTTTTTGCATTTTAATTGCAGTCATTTAAATAAATAACTGAAAATCCATTAAAGCTCAGAGTCCATTGCAAATCCAAATTAAAGTAAACTACAGTGCCCCTTGTTAACATCCACTTGCAACCCTAAGGTATTCCCTGCATTTACATTGAAGAGCATCATTGGTGAATGAAGAACTATCACAACAGGAACCTTGGAGAAATTATTTAGTCATAATTTCTTTGCAAGCAGAGGATTTTGGGACTCACATCCTACTGGAGAGTGTGCTTTCACAATTGGGTGAAAACACCACTCAACATGTGGTTATCTGAGGATGAAAGGAAAGTAGTCGGGGAGTTGTTGTATAGCTATCAAAGTGTGTTTTCTATTCATACAGTTGTTTGTGGTAGTGCCATGAAGGGTGGTGATTAAATTGAGAGTTTTCTTTACTGGTAATATTGCTTTATGTCATTGTTGTACTATTGATGGTTCTTACTACCACTATCAAAAGTTAAGGATTATAATAGTTCAGATGATATTGGTTGTGGAAAGAACATGAGTATCATTGTTATATGAGTTATTGCATGGTTGACAATTGTTGGGTTGTGTTTCATGTTATTGAGAAAAGCATACTACATCTATCTTATTCTTTTGAGATTGAGATTGAGTTGAGATTAAGATTGGGAGTTAAGTATAGAACATATTGAGTCTCTAACAATTCTCTTTATGCTTCTATGAGGTTGATAAATCACATTGGGTCTCTAACAATTCTCTTTGTGGGTTCATGCTAAGCAAGTTTTTCTTGATGAACTTGTGAGCTGATTTGGACAAGTTCTAGTGAAGACTTGTGAGCTGAATTGGACAGGTTCTAGTGAGGACTTGTGAGCTTATTTGGACAAGTTCTATGTGATCTTGTTAAGCAGGTTCTGTGTGAGCCTATTGATAGAGTACATCAGATAGAGTCTTAACGGATAGAGATCCAGTAGCCAACACAGTTGAAGATAGATCTGAGTGAGGTTTCTTCAAGTGGAGAGAGGTCCACTAGTCAGTGCAACAGAGAGACAGAGTCTTCTATAATATAACAATTGAAGAGAGGTCCACCAGTCAGTAGTGGATACCTTCACAATAAATTGGGAGTGGTCATGCTTCCCAAGAACTGACTAGCTATCAAGACCACATTCTCAGGGGGAGCATTTATATATTTGATTATATTTTTGCTCATGTTTGTAATTTTTGCTGTCATAACATGTGCTTGAAAATGTTGTGCATGGACTCAGGGGGAGTCTGCAGTAGCCCTTTGGTATTATTGTCAAAGGGGGAGAAGAATTACAAGAGATTGCATAAGTGTTGCCAACAATTCCAAAGGGGGAGATTGTTGAGAAAGGTGCAGCAAAAGTATTGTCATTGTTGTCAACACAATCAAACATATCAGTTGATGAAGTGGATAGGAGTTAAGAGGTTCCAGTTGATGATGTGGACAGGAGTTAAGAGGTTCTTAAGAGTATTTGGAGAGCAAGGTGCAACAAAAGTTGATGAAGTATACAGGAGTTAAGAAGTTCGGATTGCATGAGTGTTGCCAACAATTCCAAAGGGGGAGATTGTTGAGCAAGGTGCAGCAAAAGTATTGTCATTGTTGTCAACACAGTCAGGCAGATCAGTTGATGAAGTGGACAGGAGTTAAGAGGTTCCAGTTGATGATGTGGACATGAGTTAAGAGGTTCTTCAGAGTATTTGGAGAGCAAGGTGCAGCAAAAGTTGATGAAGTATAAAGGAGTTAAGAAGTTTTTCAGAGATCAGTTGATTAAGTATACAGGAGTTAAGAAGTTCTTCAGAGTATGTACAGTGATTTTCCAAAATATAGAAGTGGCCCATTTGAGAAAGATCAAAAGAAAATCACAAGGAAGAAAACTGTCGCGATATTGCGACATGTTGAGAAGAAAAAAAACTGTCGTGATATCGTGACATGTTGAGAAGTAAGAAAACTGTCACGATATCGCAACATGTTGAGAAGCAAGGAAAACTATCATGATATCATGACATGTTCAGAGAGAAAGCACAAGCAAGCAAAACTGTCACGATTTCACGACATGTTCAGAGAGAAAGCACAAGCAAGCAAAACTATTGCGATTTTGCAACATGTTCGGAGAGAAAGTGCAAGCTAGCAAAACTGTCGCGATTTCACGACATGTTTGGAGAGAATGCACAAGCAAACAAAACTGTCATGATTTCATGACATGTTTGGAGAGAAAGTGCAAGCAAGCAAAAATATCATGATTTCGCAACATGTTCGGAGAGAATGTGCAATCTAGCAAAACTGTCGTGATTTCGCGACATGTTCGGAGAGAAAACGCAAGCAAGCAAAACTGTCGCAATTTCATGACATGTTCGGAGAGAAAGCGCAAGCTAGAAAAACTGTCACGATTTCATGACATGTTTGGAGAGAAAGCGCTAGCAAGAAAAACTATCACGATTTCACGACATGTTCGGGGAGAAGGTGCAAGCAAGAAAAACTGTCGTGATTTTGCGACATGTTAGAAGAGAGAGAAGAAGAAAGAAAAACTGTCGTGATTTCACGACATGTTGGAAGAGAGAGAAGAAGAAAGAAAAATTGTCGTGATTTCGTGACATGTTGGAAGAGAAAAAGACAAGTAGAAAAAGTGTCACGATTTCACGACATATTACAAGAGGAAGAGGAGAGAGAAAAAGATGTCACGATTTTGTGACATGTTTCATTTTCGCGGTCCAAAGCGAAGAGAAATAGGAGAGAGAAAAAGGTGTCACGATTTTGTGACATGTTTCATTTTTGTGGTCCAAAGCGAAGAGAAAGAGGAGAGAGAAAAAGGTGTCACGATTTCGTGACATATTTCATTTTCACGGTCTAAAGCGAAGAGGAATGCAGAGAAAGAAAAAGTGTCGCAATTTCATGACATATTGCAAGGAAGGTTGTACGGACGAAAAAGTGTTGCGATTTCATGACATATTGCAAGGAATGGTGTACGAACGAAAAAGTGTCATGATTTCGTGACATATTGCAAGGAAGATTGTACGGACAAAAAAGTGTCGTGATTTCGTGACATGTTGCAGGAAAGAGAGTCCGAGAGAAAAAGTGTCGCGATATCACGACATGTCAAGTTTTTGCGAACCGAAGGCAAGAGAAAGAGCAAAGGAGAGAAAGTGTCGCGATATTGTGACATGTCGCATTTTCATGACTAAAGGAGGAGAGAGAAAGAAAGAAGGCAAATGTGTCACGATTTCATGAAATGTGTTTTTGTGGGCGAAAGACAGAGAAGAGCACAAGGCAGCGAAAGTGTCGCAATTTCATGACATGTCATGTTTTCGTAGGTGCAAGTCGATAAAAGGACAAAGAGGCAAAAAGTTTCATGATTTTGTGACATTTCATGTTTTCGCGGGTGCAAGCTAAGAAGAGGACAAGAAGGCGAAAAGTGTCACGATATCGCAACATGTCATGCTTTCGTGGTCAACAGCCAAGAAAAGGTCAAAGGGGCAGAAATGTCACGATATCGTGACATGTCATGTTTTCACGGGTAAAAGGCGAGAAGAGTACAAAGAGACAAAAGTGTCACGATTTCACGACAAGTCACAACAACACGATTACGGACAGTTAACTGAAGTAGAACGACAGTTACAGGGGCAGTTGCAGAGGAAAATCATGCAGCCAATATAAGAAGAGTCAACTAAAGTTAGTGCGACAGTTACGGGCGATTATCAGATAGAAATCATGTAAGCTAAAATAAGCATAGTGCATTAAAGATAGAATGGCAGTTATAGGGCCCGTAAAGCAGTGTAACCATCGAGTGACAGTTATACTGAAAGTCCCACACAAGAAACAAAGCTATTAATAGAATGCATGTACAAATTACTGTGTGATAAAGGAGTTACTTTCAAAAGTGTCTATTAATAGGGTGCATGCAGGATTATGGAAGTCACAGAAGAACAGGTGTTTCAAGATGAAAATATTGTTATAAAAGGGCAGTTGCGTGGAGAATTAGGAAGCCGTTGAATGTGTGAAAGTGTTGTCGAAAGAGTGTGAAAGTGCTGCTGGAAGAGAGTGTGCAGGAGGCGAGTGAGCAGGGTGTGTGCTGGGTAAAGAGTGGGAAATGTTGAGAAAGCAATAGACCAGTCAGGGTCTTGTAAAAGTGAAGGCATCTTTATGTCAATCATCTAGATTCGAACGAAGTCCAAGTTGGTGCTTGGCATCAGGGGTTGGTGCTCCTTCCAGTTGGTGCTGGTAAATCAGGGGTTGGTGCTCCTTTCTGTTGGTGCAAATAAATAAGGGGTTGGTGCTCCTTCTAGTGGGTGCTGGTAAATTATTTGTAAAATTGATATTTTGCAAAGGCTAGATTTGGATGGGAGTCCAAACAGTCAATTTTGAGTAGCCAAAACTGGTGAACCTCGTTACATCTTGTGTTGTGTGATGCTATTTGGTATATTTGCTTTATTGGGTTTTTAGCTTTCTTTGTTTTGGTATTAAGAATTGAATATTTAAGTTTTTAAGAGCTACACTGATTCACCCCCCCGCTCTCAGTGTCAAAGTGAGACTAACACTCCATGTTTATCAAGATCACCTTAAATGAGACTATGATATAAAGGTCCATATTAGAGAATTCAAATTTGGAGATCTTGTCCTTAAATAAAATCAATAGAACTCCAACTTTCCACTACATTTTCATGACAAATTTACGGCCAACTAGTTAGGCATTTTCATCATCACATAGAAGATAAAGATAGGTACTTATCATTTAGCATCTATTTAGGGTGTTGAGGAACCTAAAACTCTTAAAATTATCCATTTGAAGGCATTTAATGCATAAGGTATAATGGAAAAAAACCACAAAAAAATCAAAATCACAAAACCACAAAAAAATCAAAATCACAAAACCACAAAAAAAAATCAAAACCACAAAAACCACAAAAAAAATTAGAAAATCACAAACACAAAAACATTGCATTTTCAATTACATTTCAAAACATCATACATTTCATGTAGATGCATTTTTTAACTTGCATTAGGCATATTCTTTCATTTGCATTAGCATTAGAACTAGTTTAGTTCTTACATGCTAGGATATGGTGCCACACTTGTATTCATGTCATCTTTCTTAATCAAACTTTCTCATCATCATAATTTGTGGTTTTTATTATGATATTTTTCTTATTAAGGGGTCTTCATAAGATAGGGTAGATACTGGATGAACATTAGCAATGATGTTTAGACAACCACTGACTATTTTATGCACACTTTTTAGTTTGTAAAAGATCATAGGGAAAAACACTCATATTTCACATATCAATATCATCCACATTCTCCTTTGTGAGTAACTATATTTTTCAACACTACCAATAAGTTTCTATAAGGTATTCACTAGGGTTTTTGGTCATTCACCATTCCTAATTTTTCTTTCAAATTTTGTAAAAAGCTATCTTAGATTTTAGAAGGTAGGGTATTGCTTTGATAGTACCTGTAGGCACCTAAATTATGTCATGCTTAGGGGAGCTACTTACATAGACACACTCATAAGATCATAAGACATAATGTTGGACTTTCCAAGCACCAACAATGGTTTTAACCACTCATTTGAGGCCTTTTCAAGCCATCCAAGATTGGTCGCTCAAGCCAAGAGCAACCAAATTCTAGCCGCACAAGCCTAGAGTAGCCAGACTTTAGCCGCTATAGATGGCAGTGACCAGATCATAGCCATTGCAGACGATAGTGACTAAGCCATAAGAAGTGGTTTACTGAAAAACATGCCCAATATTGAGTGAAAGTGGTGCAATAAAGATGAGCGAGAGTGACTTTGTATTCCTTTTCATGACCAGTTCACATAGGAGACTTGAGTTTGCATTTAGACTTAAGTTAACTGACCTCCAAGCATACAAAGGACACAATATTCTCATGCGAATGACCAATTCACATAGAAGACTCAAGTGGGTAGTTAGATTTTAGTTAACTGGCATTTAAACATAGACAATGGACAAAAGCTTCTCATGCCTTTATAAAATGTGCAAGCCTAAGAGCACCAGGACACCTCAGATATTTTATCACATCAAGGAGAGAGCCATTCTTTTGAGGAGATATTTTGAGACTTGGAGAGTTCTCTTTGAGATCACGTGTACGGTGGAGCTTTGATGAATTGAAGAGCATAACACCTACTATTTCAACATTGGATTATAGTCTTTGACCCATATTGTTGGGGCAAAGAGGGTAAGGTTTACTTTAGCGGTCACTGTCTTGGACAGTGGCCCGTAATCTTAGCTTAGATAGACATAAAATATTTTCTTCTGTTTCTTTATGTTCTTATTTCATTAGCATAGATTTACATGATTTCATGGCAGAGTTTTATCATATTTCCATTACATTATTTGATTGCTAACAACCTTATTCATGGAGGCAATCTTAGATAGCTAAACATGTATTGTTTTTTGAATTACATACAGGGCCATAGGTTCACGAGATGTAATCCATGACATATGAGAGCAAGAGGATCCGTCTGAGAGACATACTTGGAGAAGGAGGCATCTGTAAGCCCTTAGAAAATTTTGTGTATGGAATCGAGAAGCATTTCAGAGTGCGCCACCATTTTACAAAAGGGGACATCTCTTCATCCACTTGTAAATCATTGTATCAAGGTGGGTATCCCTAAGAGGGACCGACATGTAACCAGGGTTCAATATTAATGAAAGATCTATTCTCTGTCATTTCCATTTTATATGTTTTCTCATAATATTTTAGCTTCATTTTTGGTATATTAATAACATCGCAAGTAGAGTTAAGAGCCGTGTGTGCACCCCAGGGTCACTACAGATGGTGATCACGGTGGGATGACCACTAAATTTTCTATTTTCTACCAAAAAAATAACTTAATTTTGTGTGCAAGTCTAGCTGCTCTGAGCTATAGTGGCTAGAAACTAGATGCTCTGATCTAAAACGGCCAAAAACTAGCTGCTCTGAGCTACAACGGCCAAGAACCAGCCTCTCTAGTCAACAACGACCAGGATTGGAGTGCAGCAGAGGTCAAAATATTGACTCTCTGAGCTGGATCAAAGGTTGGTAGATATTTTTTGATGTTTTATAGCTTTCTATCTGCTTCTATGTGTTCAAAATAGAGAACTTAAAGCACATTTATGTTTGGAAATTGAAAGAATAAAGAATAAATAATTAAGCATTTCGCATATCTTAGATCTTCTTTTAAATTTTCCACTAGGCGTTGCTAGGAACAGCGGATTATGCCTGAAAATTTCACCTAGAATCCAACATGCTAGATATTGTATGTTGTTTTCTTGCTTTGAGGCCCTGCTAGAGGCCATAGTTGCACGAGATAAAGTGTGCTCATACAAAACATAGTAGTTCATGCATCTTTATGAATATTGAAATGTATTTTTGCACTTAGGCATATAGCAAAGACTCATTGCTACTATATTATGCACTTTATGTTCTGCAAGCTTAAAATGAACACCACAGACACACGTCTCATTTAAACATTGAAGAGTTGGATTTCATCACCAACCTTCAATTCAATCCAGTTACGTTGGAATTCATATCCTTCCACTAGTTTTCCCCTTAGAGCTTCCTAGAAATGGATTGGGAAACTTACTTATAGTAACACTAAGTTACTTGTGTTCAAACTGTCTCCCACTATTGGAACAATAATTGGTTCAGAGTGGAGGAGCTAGGCAAACCCCCCATTGGGTCTTCAATGGTGTACCCTAGATTATTTTGAGAAAATCATGTTTGGCATGAGTGTACTTGATTATCACTATGGATGAGTCTTCTCATTCTTAATCCAATAAAAAGAGCAAAGAAATCAAGAGAACAACACATCAAAACACAAAAAATAGTTTAGGGCACACTTAAATTGGTAATCAAGATAAACATTTGTTTGGAATTGTATGGTCATTCCTAAATAGCAAACTCAAAAGATAAATTCATAAAATAGCATGGTCAAAACAAGAAGTAAACACCCTCGGTCTAATGCCTAGGGAGAGATAGAAGCAATTCATACCCATAGGAGAAGTCATAGTAATGTTGAATGACCTACCTGTAAGACCATGAGACGTAGCTCCACAAGCCTAAGGGGTGATAATTCAACTCTTTGGGGATCTCCTCAAGAAACCCCAAGTAAAGAACCACATCATGGAACAAAGTCACATAAAAAAAGAGAGGCTTCACAACCATCCTCATAAAGGAGACATGAGGAGGCCTCAAGGGCCTCCTCTAAACACACAAAACATCTCAAAGACACGAGGAAACTTCAAGGGCTTCCTCCTCACATGGACATAAAGAATGTTCTAAGACTCATTCTTCACATAGGGATGACGAGACTACCACGTATCCATCCACATGGAGAAAATATGTCACCACCAAGCCCTCTTCATCAAGAAGGCAAACAAGAATTACAACACCTCAAGACTCACAAGAAACATATGAAATAGGTATGCCCACTGAAGGGCAGGAAACTAGAGCTACATCTAGTCATCAGAATCATATAGAAGAACCCTTTCACCCAAAAGGAAATATTCCTGTAGACTATGACCTCATAGGAGTAAATGGCACCCCATGGGACCAAACATAGAGAATGAGACAACTAGACAGGTTGGATCGATTTCCTACTCACCCAACTCAAAGAACTATAGCTAGTGAGAACTTTGCATCTGGAAGCTCACGAAATGTGACTTCTAAACATACCTCCCAATCTGGAGGTACCTCAGAGAGACCCTGTGGAAGACGCATGGAGTCTGATCGTAGGGATATTCAATAGTACACTAAATAAGTCACATTAACTAGCAAGAGTACAGATACAACTAAAACCTCCTCGAGGAATCTATGAGTCAAGACTACAAGAATAGAGTTAGATAAACATGAGTCTTCTAAAACATCACAAACTGACTGAATGAGGTGGTTATAAAATGCATTATGCAAAGAGTGAGAGTTAGTAGAAGCTCTTGAACAAGAGAAACAAATAGAAAGACTCTTGCGCCAACATGAGCATCGTTTAAGAGAGAAATATTAGCAACTAGATCTCAAAATATTTATAGATAAATGGTGGTGACCACCAAAGAACAAGATACGTTGACTTACTTAAGAAAAGGCACACTAGACAAGATATCCCATAATGAAACCCCCCACCAAATCATGAACAAAATCCAACTAATGGGGGGAGGACAAACATAAAAAATCAAGATCACAATCCGGATTCCCCTCATAGGAGGGAGGAAAATAGAATAAATCAAATGCATAGAAAGTTACCGCCATTGCCAATGTGAATAAGCTTGCACAAAGAGGAAATTCATGCATCAAAGGCATTTCAAGAGATTTCTAAAAATATGAAAACCTTTGAGAAACAAGAGGCAGCTGGGAACTCACCAACATTGAGCAAGATACACAATCAACCATTATGCCCATCAATCCCTAGCCCTCCATATCCTAAGCACTTTGAGATGCCTAGGTTAGATAAGTTTAAAGGTGAAGAGGATGCACAAGATCATGTCACCAATTTTATCAATGCTTATTTTCATCTTGAAGACAATGATGCTCTCATGCTAAGAACATTCATAATGACATTTTCAGGTGCTACCACTCAATGGTTCAACAAACTACCTAAGCATAGCATAACCAACTTTGAACAACTAGTAAACACATTCTTGAAGCATTTATCCTTTGGTGCTAAGAATAAGGTGAACCTTTTAGACCTAGAAAACCTAAAAAATTATGATGATGAGCCAGTAATGGATTATGGGAATAGGTGGAGAAAAATTATGGCAAAATTATCATTCTTTGTTGCCACAGAAGAGATCATTCGTATGTTTACCAAAATTTGTTCTAAACATATCTCCCTATTGATACAAATCCAATAGTATGCTTAATTCAAGGAAGCTTTAGCACAGACCAAGCTCATCAAAGAGATAAAAGTAGATGAGGGAACCATTAAGCTTCAAAACAAAAAGGAGTGGAACAAGAATGGTAAGAATGACAAGTACAAGCAGAAGTAGGGCAACCCTGCTCTAGTCAATAAAGTCGTATTGGCTACACCCAAGGATGGGGGTGCACAAAAACCACAGAACTATCATGCACATCCCCCACCAACCAACTATGACCAAAAGAAAAATTAAGGAAGAAAATGAGAATGCAAGCCACCTCGTTATTTCACACCTCTGATAGAATCAATGCAATCAACCTTTAATCAGTTGAGCAAGGCCAGGAGGATCAGATTTCTTGATATACCTCTTGTAGATCCCAACCATCCTAAACCAAAAGGATATAGGGAAGATCAATTTTGTCCTTATCATAGGATACCGGGGCATGACATTGAGGCTTACGTCGGGTTTAAGCATCAAGTGCAAAACATGGTCAAGGTAGGAGATCTCAAATTTGACAACCCACTAGCTCTCGATAATAGAGACATGGGCATATACAAAAACACATTTCCCAATCATGAAGCCCCTCGAGAGCAAGGGACCCAATTCAATCAGGTTCAAGCTGAAATACCTACCCACAGATGCATTGGGATGGTTGAGATTGATAACATAGCAACAAGGACTAGGCGGTATGGTCAACCGCAACCGCTTGCAACTCCCATGAACATCCCAGTCGCTCCTAGGAAAAGGCAAGACAACCTTCCAGGTCCACCAACGAGACCTATGGTAACTATTTAGAGTAGATTGGAGAAAAAATTATAGATGACTCTAGCCAAGTTATCCATCTATGAGCTCATACAATAGTCCCCAAAGCATAGGGAGACTCTAGTAGAGATTTTAAGAACAATTGAGCTTCAACCGCAAGATGCGAATGTATTCAATCACTTTGTAGGACAAGTGCAAGAATGTCAGGAACCTGTAATATGATTCTATGATCATGATATTAAGACAGTTTCTACTGCCTTACCAGACCCTCTGCTAAACATTGTAGCAGCCATCAATAACTTACCTTTAAAGAGGATTTTGGTTGATACAGGTTCATCGATAAACATCATCACAACTACAATAGAGCACCTCAAGATATCTAATACCAATATCATTCCAGGAACTTACACATTGAGAGATTTTAATGATGCTTTATGCAATACTATGGGAACGATAGTCCTACCCATCAAGGTGGGGCACAAGACCATCCTCGTGATGTGTCATGTCTTGGAAGGCACTATGTAGTACAACATCCTCTTAGGGCACCCTTGGATAGGGGCCATGAATTGCGTGCCTTTGATCTTGCACCAGTGTGTCAAGTATGTGCACGAAAGCAAAGTCTATGTGGTTCTGGCTGATGAAGAGCCTTTTAAATACGTTAATCAGGTGGATATTTTGGGAGAATTCATGATCCCTTATACTCACCTATATGTGGTACCTTCATCCCCAATCACACAAGTTGATAACAAAGACAAAGGGGTAAGAAAAAACCCAGGCACATCAACACCTCTTGGTGCACTCAAGATAATCAATGCTTCTAAAGTACCATCAATGTCAAAACAAAAATACAAACAGAAGCTAGAGAACCCCTTAGTTAAGGAAGAAAGGCCCAAAGAAATGCCAACTATAGCCATTGCTAAAATTCCAAGTCCTATGGAAGAGGAATATACTCAAGATCAATATGAAGATAGTTATTATCACCCTGCTTCACCAATATAATTTGTGGGGTCATCCACGTTGTATGCATCAATACACTTGGCAAGTATAGGCATAGGGGAATACCTTTGTAGAACATTACCTTTACGTCTATCATTGAGTCTGCATAGGACATAGGGAGGCATAAAGACTTAAGGCCTCTAGTAGGAATAGTGGTTCCACTGGAAATCCCTCCCAACCAAACTAATTTTATCTATGTCGGCATGGAATGTGCTCATAAGTCTTCAGATATAGAAGGAGATGGTGACAAATTATTCATAGTCAATGTTCATTACCTCTCTAATTACAAATTTTCTCTAAGATAATTTGAACATTGCCATTGGCATAGCTATGGCCTTGGCGTATATGAGCAGGGGCATAGGAGGCCTTATGAGCCACTATATCAGCTTCCTTCTGATAGATTTGGCTTGGGCTATTATAACGGAGGTCAAGATGACTCGCTTGTAGCGACATTGGAAAGATTAAGCATAAGGTTGGGATAAGACATTGATTTCATTCCTTATCACCCCTTGAGAATAGAAAATTTGAGCAATAGACAAGTGGCCATGATAAACATACCACCTCTAGAAACTTATCATCCAAACACCTCAATTGAATCCACCCCAATAGGGTACAACCTGTGGGATGAAGAGAATGGATATGATGCAAGTGATGATGAGGCACAATTTGGCTTAGCCTATCAAGGGCCTAACTATTTACAAAGGTTCACATGGTCCATCCATGATGAGATTGAATATACATCAGATGAAAGTGACTATGAATCAGAATACTCAATAGAAAAAGCTTACTTAGGCTTAAGCCATCAACCCCCTAACTTTGGGTCAAGAGATAAATGCAAATGGGATCTTCATAAGTGATGAAGCATATGAAGATGAAACAAAGATGGCCTACTTGGGGCCAAGACATGAGCCCCTTGTTGTAGGGTCGTATACCAATGCTAATGGTTTTTGGATAAGTGATGATGACTTTGAGGATGAGACCGAGATGGCTTATCTTGGACCTCACCACTTGCGGCAAGTCAATGAGATAGTAGAGAGAGAGGTGGCACTTCGTGCTATAGACCCTCAACTTTGATTTTTGGGGAGACCTTTTGATCTAGCTGCCATTCATCATATGGTTAATCCCCCTCCACCTACATTAAGCGATTAATTAGAGCCCAATGATCCTATTGTCCACCATGCTCATGGGCCAGATCCATATATTCCCATTCCTCCAGAACCTCATTGTGAGTATGGAAGAGAAACCCCTAAGACAATATTGCACCCATGTGGTCCTAGAGATTTCATACCATCCATCAACATGATCTCCATTGATTTGACTACTCCACTTCATAATCCAGCAGATCCCACCAAATCATTGCATTTTGATGTAGAGGCTATTGATTGGGATCGTGCTAATTCACCCATAGATCCATAAGACCTCTTCCCCAATGAAGAGATGTTACAACCATTCCATTTTGCATCAGGTTATGCGCATGATATCTTCCATATTAGTTTGGAACCTAAGTCAATAGGTCTTGTGAATATCACTAATGACATTCATTTGATACCCACGCCTCATCAACTAGAGGATGGATTACATATGACTATAGAAGCAACTTTCAAAATGGACATCAATGATGATCCAACCCAACCAAGGAAAGTCAAGTTCGGAGAAAATCTATCTCCACAGGAATAAGTCATCTTGATTCCCCTCCTCAAGGGGAGGCCAAATATTTTTGCTTGGACTTACAAAGACATGCCAGGGATAGATCTAAAGTTAGTCGTTCACAACCTTTCATTGGATCCCATGAAGAATCCAGACAAGAAAAAAATGAGAAAAATACAACCAACGATCTCTTTGATGGTAAAGAAAAAATTTAAAAAAACTACTAGATACAGTATTCATAGTTCCTATCGACTATCTTGAGTGGGTGTCAAACATGGTACCCATAGGAAAACCTGATGGAAGATTCCGTATTTGCATGGATTTCAGAGATTTAAATAAGGAAACACCAAAGGATTTATTCTTGTTGTAAAACATAGATGCTCTTGTAGATGCAACAACAGGTCATGAAATGCTCTCCCTAATGGATGGGTTTTTTGGATACAACCAAATTTGGATTAAGCTCGAAGATCAACATAAAAATTCTTTCATTACTCCATGGGGAAAATTCTGTTACAAAGTGATGCCATTCAGTCTCAAAAATGCTGATGCCACATATCAGTGGGCCATGACATACATATTCTATTACTATATGCATAAGATATTGGAATATTACATGGATGAATTAATAGCCAAGTCCCTATTGCAACAAGAGCATGCCGAAGTCCTTAGAAAAGTATTTTATTGCCTCATAGAACATAATGTTCAATTGAATCCTAAGAAGTGCATATTTGGCATAACTTCTGGCTTGATTTTACGATTCATAGTATCCAAGATAGGCATCGAAGTTGATCCTGCAAAGGTAAAGGCTATACTAGAAATGGCTGCCCCTACCAACATTAGGGAGTTGAGGAGCCTACAAGGCAAGATAGCATCCATCAAAAGATTCATCATGCAATAATCAAACAAATGCAGACCTATGAATAAGTTGCTATGTAAGGAAGTCCCCTTTAATTGGGATGAAGAATGACATAAAGCCTTTGCAAAGATCAAAACTTATCTGGAAACGCTACCAATATTGGCTCCACCAAGGCTAGAAATACCATTTTTACTATATATATTGGCCACTAATTTCACACTGGGCACCATGTTAGCACAAAATAATGCACAAGATAAAGAGCAAGCCATATATTACATTAGTCGCACCTTGGTGAGCTATGAGCTAGGATATGCATATGTCAAAAAATTGTGTTTAGAAGTGGTCTTTGCAATTCAAAAGTTGCGAAACTACATGTTGAGCCATACAACCTACGTCATATTAAAACAAAACCCTTTGTAGTACATAATGAGCAAGACATATCATAATACACATACCACAAAGTGGATCATGCTATTGATAAAATTTGATCTAGATTTCATAAGCCAAAAGTCCATAGAGGTACAAGTCATAGCAGATTAATTAGCAGAGGTGCCTCTTTAGGATAACAAGCCTCTCACCATAGAGTTGCCTAATGATGCGGTCTTTCCATTATCAGATCTGCCAGAGCTCGAAGAACCTAAGAAATAAAAATACATGTCATTGTTCTTCGATGGTTCAAAGTGTGAACAAGGAGCCAAAGCAACGATTGTCTTTATCACATGATAGGGTGCTCCATTGCCCTTATCATTGAAACTAGACTTCCTGTGCACAAACAACAATACAAAATATGAAGCATTGATCCTAGGAATCCAAACAGCCGTAGCGATGGGCATTAAAAAATTGAATATCTTTGTTGACTCCTTGCTCATAGTAAACCAAGTCAAAGGGCTCTTCCATGCAGGTGCCCACTCTTGAAGACTTACAAGGAACTTGTTGACAATTACTTAGCCTAGCTAGAATGGTATGACATCGAGGCAATCCCTCATATGTTGAATAGATTTGCAGACACCATGGCCTCTTTGGGATCCTTAATACCTTAGAATATATCTGCTGATTTTACAACCTCTCATGTAAAAGTGCTTTCACACTCAGTAATACACCGTAAAGCTTTTGACAATCAAGAATCAATCAACATGATCAACATCGAACCAAACCAGGATTGGTCCTTCGTAGCTAGAAGTTTCTTGCAAACAACACCTTGGGGATCACTGATATCCCAAGGACCCATAGAGTGTGGTGCGACCATATACCATATATGTGTTCCTCAATCCATGTTCACTACCTCAGAAATGCAGGAAGAGCAAGTTGTCTATTCTATAGAGGTTGTGGCCTATCAAGATTGGCTTTCCCAACTGTGGGACTTCTTGAAGCTCGGAATAATACATCAAGGTTTATCGCATACTGAAAGGTAAAAATTTAAACATAGAGCAACAAGATACATTTTTCTAGGAGAAATCCTCTACAAACGAGGATATGATGGAGTATTACTCCATTGTCTTGAGCCCTAAGAAGCATCTTGGGCAGTTTCACAAGCTCACAATGGAACATGTGGAGGCCATTTCAGTGGCATGGCCATCATTAAGTGCATATTGAGAATGGGTTACTATTGGCCCACAATGGAAAAGGACTACTATGAGTATGTCTGGAAATGTAGTAAGTACCAACATCATGCAAATCTAACACACTTACCATCGTAAGCTTTGCAACCCATCCAGGCAGCATGGCCATTCTCACAATGGGGACTAGAATTGATTGGGAAGATCTCACCCCCATTCTCATGCCAACATACATTCATCATAATAGCCATAGAATACTTCACTAAATGGATAGACACGATCCCCTTAATATCAAAAATTGGACCAAGGATTGTGGAGTTTATACTCCATAATATCATAAGTCATTTTGGGGTCCCTTCTAAGATAATATCAGATAATGGGCCATATTTTAAGAAAAAAATATGCATGATTTAATTAACAAATATCATATTAAGCATAGTTTTTCAATGCCTTATTATCTGTAAGCAAGCGGGCAAACAAAAGCCTAAAACAAAATAATAGTCTCCATTTTGAGGAAGATGGTGTAAGAAAATCACAAGGATTGGTACATGCAATTGCCTCTTGCACTATGGGTATACAAGACTAGTATACGGACGCCCACTAGGGCAACATCATTTTCACTAGTATATGGCACTAAAGCCATCATGCCTCTAGAGTTGGAAATCTCGACTCTACGCATAGCACTAAAAGACTTCATAGATGATGAAGTTGCACGACAAGGCCACCTTGATCAATTGATGCTTCTTGATGAATGTCGAGTCAATGCTTTATATCATCTCCATGTTTACCAAGATCACCTTGCGCAAGATTACAATAGTAAATTCCACCTAAGGGAATTTAATATTGAAGATCTAGTGCTCAAAGAAAACCAGCAGAATTCAAATCTATTGCCGTATCTATGAGATAAGTTTATGGTAAACTGGATAGGTCCATACATGATTTCATAGAGAGTTGAACCTGGATCATATCGCCTTATATCATTATATGGTGTTGAAGAGCCTGAAACTCTCAATATCATTCACCTAAAGGTATTTTACACATAAAAACACAAAAACATTCAAATATATCAAAAAATAAAAAACATTCAAATATTTCATAAAACATCAAAAACATTCAAATATGTCAAAAATAAAAAACATTCAAATATGTCAAAAACACAAATAAATCATAAAAACATAAAATTCAAAAATTCAAATCAAAGACTCCAAGGGTAATTCAAGTCGCTTGGTCAAAAATCAAATAAATGCTCCAAGGGTAATTCATACCACTTGGTCAAAAATCAAATCAAAGGCTCCAAGGGTAATTCAAACCGCTTAGTCAAAATCAAATCAAAGGCTCCAAGGGTAATTCACACCGCTTGGTCAAACATCAATTCAAAAGGCTCCAAGGGCAATTCACGTCGATTGGTCAAAAATCAAATAAAAAAGGCTCCAAAGGTAATTCAAACCGATTGGTCAAAATCAATAACAAAATCCCCAAAGGCATAATAAGCCCTTTGGTCAAAATAATCAAAAATACAAAAACAACATAAAATCAAAAATACAAAAACAATTGCACTTCACATTTTGCATTCACATCATCGCATTGCATTTTCACATACATTACAAGATATGTCATGAGAGTCTTAAAAGTGATACCACAGTTTGTCGCACAAGTCATTCATATCCATACCTCCATCAACATGTGTGTAATTGTGTTTTTCAACACAACCATTATTTTGTTGCTATACATAATTACTAAGGCTTTTCGGTTAGTCAACCAAATCTAGTAATCTTAACAACTTTTGAGGAAAACAACTTTGATTAGTAGAAAAAAAGGCCTAGTTGTGATAAAGCCTTGGATATTCAAGATCTCATCACTAATTGAAACACTAAAATCCTAGTCGGTACAAGGAAAAGATGAAAGCTGCAAAGCGGTCTATGTTACCTTAAGTGAAAAGGATTATCCTTGCTTATCCCCCTGTGCAAACGGTTTAAAGGTGCTGAGAATTGGCAAAAGGACAAGATTTACCCTATCAAAATCCCTTAAATCAAAATAAGCAAAATCACAAAGCAAAAGTACAAAATCAATAGGCCAAGCATACAGTCCAGATTTCAAAAGCAAAAATATGAGACACATCATATATTCAAAATACAAAAAAATCAAGCTCAAGAAAAAATAAAAAATAAATAGTGATTTTCATCACTAAGAATGAGCAAAATAAACGGTGATTATCATCACTACAAAAAATCCCCGCTCAAAAGAAAAAATCAATAAAAAATAAATAGTGATTTTCATCACTACATATGAGCAAAAATCCAAAGCCAAAAAGAAGCCAAAAATAAGGGAATAAAGCTTGAATCCCTGGAATTCTCAGCATTGTACAAAACTGGAAGGAGAAATCCTTACGCATGACGATATGTCTATTACAATTGCTTCATGCATTTGTGTAGACCAATGTTTGAATGTGGATGATCTAGCTTAGGTAACCAAATATTGCCTAGTGATATAGTCCAACTAAGTCCAACATAAGGATGAGAAGAACACTTGAGGATCCCTAATCTTAGCAATGGGCTGAAAGAATCCCACTGACATCAGTGGAAATTCTTGAGTTCTACCTCAAATTATACACTCACATGCACACACAGAGATCATGAAAAACTAGGAACATGGTAAAAGCCTTACTTTTCAAAAAGTCTAAATGGTAAGTAGACAACGGTTGATAGGGGAACTAGAGTGTTTGAATCTCCAAAAAACCCCCAAAATTTTTTTACATAGCAACAAATCATTAAATCATTCACACCATCACTTTCTTTATAATATTCTATAAATTAGGGGGTATCAACATAGTAGGACAGATACCACATATATATTAGAAATAGTATATAGACATCCACTGACTACTTTATATCTTTTAATTTACAAAAACTTATTAAGAAGATACATTACACATCATTACATCTCATATATGAATACCTAAATTAATTCTTATGATAGAAGTGATTATTTAAATTCATGATTATCTTTAAACTTTCTATGGTATCACCCATTAAGATTGTCAATGTCTTATGCATTCCGTATGTTTTAAGTTATTAGAGCATACAGGTTCATTTATACCATTCCATAACATAATTTAGGTGCATATAATTAAAGCAAAGATTAAACATGCATTTAACAATAACATTTGCATCCACAAAAACAAGTCATTAATCATCCATAAACCACATCATAAAACATACAGGAAATATCCATTTGCATACCATAAATTCATCATTCATCATCAAAATACGTTGCATCATATCATAAAATCATATAAACATCTGCACATCCATATAAGAATCTTCAAATATCATCTATCATCTACCATATTCATCAAATCATCATAATACCATCATCGAATCATATCGTAAAAAATAATAATAACAAAAACATAAGCAATAAATGATACACATAATGAGTTACAAAAGGTAAATCTATCATAAAAATATGTGTGTCAAGTCCAATGGATATACAAAAATTCCTGTGGGCCTGGACCTTGAAAATGGATCAAGAACCAAGTAGAACATCAATCTAGTGTTGGGCCTAAGCCCCCTACATCACCTCCTCCAGTGCCACCTCCCACAGTGGCGGTGTCACAAGTCGAGTGATGTGAGCCTATAGGTCTCTCTGTCCGAGTCTGGGTCCACTGGCTAGGAAGAGTGGAAGACTACCTTGAGGTAGAGCGCCTGCTAACCTGCAAACCACATGCATTTGTTGGATCCTTAGGGACAATCTCATGCCTCCTGAGCTGCATCTGAAGGAGGTTAACATGATCTATAAGACCCTAAATCCAAGCTTCATGCTCATCCAAAAAGAAATTAAGTCATACCACCTCAGCCCCTAAGCCTGCTACTGGAACCTCCTATGGTGTAGAAACATGAACAAAAAATTGCATCCTGACATCACCACACCTAATAGTAGACTGTAGAGCCTGTATTTGTGTTGTGATCTGCTCAATCATAGCATCTCACCATTATACCTAGAAATTAATAGCCTAGAGCTCAACCTCAATCTCATGCAACAATGCTCTCAGAGGACAGTCTCTCTCCTCAAGCTCTAACTGCTCCTCCTCCTCAGGAACATCTAATGAGGATTGATGTTTGATCACTCATATGACCCCTCTAGTAATTTCTAGTTAGTTTTGCATAGTTTATTTCTTGCAAATTAATATTGTGAGTCTCTTTCTCACATGCACTTGTGGGCACTAGTTATCTTCTAGTTGTCATTTAGGAGTGTTAGTTAGGAAGTGTGAACTCAAAGTAGGAAGTGTGTACTTCAAGATAGCTAAAAAGGATCTTATAGTTAGCATTATTCCTTTCTCCTAGCTTAGAAAGTTACGTGCATTCTCCTTTGCACTTTTGTAGCTTATGGTTAAGCATATTGGATCAAATCCATGATTTGATGGGTTTGGTTATGTATTTTGGGCCATTAGAGCCTATAAATTAAATTGTAAATAATAGAACACTTAGTTGGATTTTCAATCCTTTTCAATATCAAGATCCTCTGTTGCCACCTGCTCTACTAGCTGGCCCCATACCTCGATCCTGGCTCGAATCCTACATCCTACCAGATCTACACCATCACCCCCACCATAATCCTCGTGCCCTAGGCTATCGATGCCATGCCACATACAATCACCCCACCACTGAGAGTAGGCCTTTGTAACTCCCCCATCCACTATAGGGTCTACGACTGGGGCATCCTCCTCATATGCAAGCTTTGTGACCTATCATGGAGGTAGGTCCCTCTCTATTGTGAGGCACATGTACAAGAATGGTACCAAGGGCACATCCTACTATAATTCATACTAACAAAGAACCTGAGAGTAGAAGAAATACTCATGGATGGCAATCTTACAGCCAACGAGCCATCGCTTGCACCGTGTCCTAGCAGTAAAACTAGTTGGATCATCCCAAAATGAACACTTATTATATGACCACCACACGACATATCCAGCCAATAGTCTAGTGAAAGCATCAATTTAGTGGGATAGCTCCCCTGCAAAAGTGTGGCTCTTATGCTCCTCATACTCCTGAGCCTATCTGGAAGTATAGCACTATGTTCAAGTCTCAATAGATGTAATCTCAGCTAGGAGTCCCTTAGAGCAATCTACCTTAATATACTCCCATCCCCAAACCTGTAAGAGCAAACTGCAAGCAATGATAACGCGCCCCCATCGACATATGTGGTACAACTCATCATAGCACTGAGCTAATAGAGATCTACCCCATGCATATATGATAGGCTTCTCACTATCTAGTAGGTCCTACACCATTTCTAGGAGGTTCCAAGGGAACCTCAAACCCGAGAAGTCTGGGATAAGAACGTTGTCGATCACCATCAGTAACACAACATGCCTCACTGTTAAAACATGAGCATCATACCAAGTCTTGATAGATAATCCCCCATACCCAGTATCCCGAAGAGCCTATGTAGAATGCTTCCCAAACATTCTATCATAGATGGCCACTTGATCATTAGTGGCCGATGAAACAATGGGCATCCCATCGAATTGGATCCGAAAGATCCTGTACATGACCTTTGACATGATAGTCATATTGCCAGGTGGAAGGTGGAAGGTGTTGGTCCATGGGTTTCACTGGTGGGCTAAAGTCGTAATATAAGCATGGTCGGCCATAATGTGGGGTAACCTAATAATGTATTGTAGCCCACGGGCCTTAAACCACTCCCAGTCAGTGTTATCAAATCCATAAAGCAAGTCCAACAGGAACTTCGGGTCCCAATCCCGAGTAGTGAGGATCTAAATAAAGCAAAAGAAAAACAAAACATAACTACAATGCATCTAATGCATAATTCACAATATACATGAAAACGATGCAAAAGAGTAAGAGTTACTCTAAATATAAGCAAAAGAAGCATAAATTGCGCCTAATCAAGCAAAGCAAAAATTCAAAAGTAAACAAAAATCATAAAATCAATATATAAAATGCAAAAACAAGGCTCAATATTTAGCCGATGTCGCCTATATCAACCAAAACCTGATTGCTAGTTGCAGCAGCGGCCAAGGCCCAATGGTTAAATTTCTAACCATTGGGATTCAAGGTTGGCCACTCTGAGCGACAACGACCAAGGGGCAGCATGGGAAACCCGTGAAACCTTGGCCAAAAAATCAAAAAAATAAACTACAGTTGACAAAATAACTTAAGCAAAGCAACTAAATGGAGGGAAAGCAAACAAATTGAAAAAAAAATCCCCTACCCAAGCATCGAAACTAATCTAAGTTTGAGAATGCCCAAAATGGCGGCAACAGGTGAATAATGGAAAATATTCAAAAATCCTAGGTTAAATCCACTTACAGTTTACAAATTTGGGGACCAACCCATCGCAGAAAAAATGAACCTATGCCTAATTACAGAGTTTGTTCATTTCCAGCAGGTTTAGTGATGTTCATTTTGATCAATTTTACTTAAGCAAAGAAAAGAGAGCTAGGGTTTTGAATAGAAATACCTAAGAAGCTCTGGTTCCTCCAGCAGTTGATGTCTTGCCTCGTGCAACCATCTCCTCAACACCAACAAGTTTTGAAGTTGCAACCGTCACCGTTGCACCAGAGCTCTAAAAATGGAATATTCAACAGTGAAAATGATAGTTCAAAACCCTAGAATTGCAAGTTTTATATTTGCTTAATTATGCCTTGGCCGCTGCCGATGTCAGTGACCCGAGCTTCTTGGTCTCTTAAGGTGACAACGACCACAAGAAAGAAATTAGAGGTTGTTGGACCTGACAGCGGCCAAGCTCATAGGTCAAAATTAAGTAGTTCCTTCAATGAGGGAATAACAAAAACAACAAATAATCACACTTTTATGGTTTAGGATCATCAGAATGTTCAAAATAATAATTTTTTTTACATAAAATCACAATCTCAAGCAGGCCTCATATCCATTTACCTACTTTATCCACTCGATGATTGCAACGATTTGCACTCCATGTATAGTGAGATGAGTGGGCAACCATAAGGCCACTTGGGGCAAAATTAACTCATTTTGGAATTACGATATGTCACCCTTCAAACCTAAAGAATATCAAGAAGGTCAAACTGCTCCATGGGTGCGAAGGGGTCATTCTAATTCTCCTATGACATCAAAAATAGTAAGCCAAAGTGATACAATATAAACATAAACATAATCACTCATCCTAACTCCCTATGAAGGCTATTGATAGTCGGACCACTCCTCGGGATAGGGATGGATGATTATCATAAGAAATTAAAGTCACACTTGGATGTGGGATTGCCCATTAAAAGCAACAAATGCTAGAAAGGAACCAGATTAGTCATATTGGTCAAGCGACTTGTCGCTTCATTCATTGTCATTTCTTCACCAATCCATTGTGTGAAGAAGTAGTTCAAAACTTCAACTTAATCATAATCAAAATCAACAAAAGATCACTTGATCATAGCAAAATCATGTTCGTCCTTCGAATCATTGCATAAAACAATCACAAATTTCCCTTTTTTGTTGGGAACATAAGTAGACATGACATATTTGATTGTAGCTCTCCTACTGATCAGAATTATTGTAGCAGCTAAAGCTATCCGATTGAGTTCGAGGAATGATTGCAATTTAAAATACAAAATCCATTGGGCTAAGTCCTCTAAATGTTGAGGCAATGATTCAAGGGATGTGTGCCATCTTGCATGATTGGGCCATCTTACATTGATCAAACCATTGATCATTAGACACCCTATAAATGGACCAGTCTATGTTTTTGCCCAGCGTTGTGTTTTCCACATATTGCATCACAAAAAGGGGTATCTATAGACACCTAAATCGTGTCATGCTTAGGGGAGCTACTTACATAGACACACTCATAAGATCATAAGACAATCTTGGACTTTCCAAGCACCAACAGTGGTTCTCACCACTCATTTGGGGCCTTTTCAAGCCATCCAATCTTGGTCACTCAAGCCAAGAGCAACCAAATTCGAGCTACTCAAGCCTAAAGTAGCCAGACTTTAGTCACTACAGACGACAGCAGCTAAGCCATAAGAAGTGACTTACCAACAAACAGACCCAATATTGGGTGGAAGTGGTAGTCTACAAGCAATAAAGTGAGCGGAAGTGACTTTGTATTTATTTTCATGACCAGTTCACATAGGAGACTTGATTTTGCATTTAGACTTAAGTTAAATGACCTCCAAGCATAAAAAAAGGACAAAAGCTTCTCATGCTAACGACTAGTTCGCATAGAAGAATCAAGTAGGAAATTAGATTTTAGTTAACTGCCCTTCAAACATAGACAATGAAGAAAAGCTTCTCATGCTAACTTGCACTATGCATGAGAAATTCATTTCTAGGGTTTGGACATAGACCTAGGGTTTCACACTATAAAAGGTGCAAGCCTAAGAGCACTAGGACATCTCAGATCTTTTATCACATTAGGAGGAGAGACATTATTTTGAGGAGAGCTTTTGAGACTTGGAGAGTTCTCTTTGAGATCACGTGTACGATGGAGCTCTAACGAATTGAAGAGCATAACACCTAATATTTCAATATCAAATTATAGTCTTTGACCCATAGCTTTGGCACAAAGAGATCAAGGTTTACTTTAGAGGCCTTTATCTTGGACAGTGGCCCGCAGGATTAGATTAGATAGACATAGCATATTTTATTCTATTTCTTTATGTTCTTATATCATTAGCATAGATTTACACTATTTCATGGCATAGTTTTATGATATTTCCATTACATTCTTTGATTACTAACAACCTTCTCTTGGAATGCAATCTTGGACAGCTAAACATGTATTGTTTTTTGAATTGCATACAGGGCCACAGGTTCACGAGACGTAATCCATGAAATGCGAGAGCAAGAGGATCCGTCTGGGAGACATACCTAGAGGAGGCATCTGTAAGCCCTCAAAAATTTCCGTATGCAAAATCGAGAAGCATTTCAAAGCGCGCCACCATTTTGCAAAAGAGAACATCTCTTCATCCACTTGTAAATCATTGTATCAATATGGGTATCCCTAAGAGGGACCGACATGTAATTGGGGTTCAATATTAATGAAAGATCCATTCTTTGTCATTTCTATGTTATATGTTTTCTCGTAATCTTTTAGCTTCATTTTTGGTATAGTAATAACATCTCAAGTAGAGTTAAGAGCGACGCGTGCACCATAGGGTCGCTATAGTACCTTGCATATCTCAAAATCTCAAACGCATGCACACATTAAAACCCAATTTTTGAACAAGGAAGGATGACCTACAACATAGTCTTCGTCACCTTGAGTGAAAAGTTTTCCTTACTCATCCTATTATATGCACGGTCTAGAATGTTGATAATTGACAAAAGGACAATCTCCCCCCTACCCAAGCAATCCCCTTTGCTCTTAAAAAATGAGCAAGTATCCCACAAAAAGAAAAACAAAAGTGGTTTTCACCACTAAAGCAAATAAAATCCCCTTGCTCCAAAAAAAAATAGATGGTTTTCACCACTAAAATAGAGCAAGTATCCCAAGAAGTTAAAATAAAAGGAGGTAAAGAGCTTGAATCCTTGGAATCCTCAATTATTCATAAGTCATAGGATGACATCCATTACAGTAATGGGTTGAATGAAAGTTGCTTGGCAATGAACTAGTTTTATGCATGGCAATATATCTATCACATTAGCAACCTTCTTTTATATAGACCAATGTTAGCTTACAAGTGAGCTAGATTTTGGTGGCTTGTATTACCTAGTAGTCATGTCCAACTACATCTAAAATTAGGATAAAGATAACCATGAGGTGACCCTCAATACAACAATGGGTTGAATAAAACCTGCCTAGAAATGGGGTAATATTATGCATCATTAATAAACATCACATGCACACACAGGGATATTGAATATTTGGGTCTTCCAAGAAAATCTTCATCTTATAGATTCGGGTATAGTCAATAAATAATTTTTGATTGGTCAACTAGGGTGTTTGAGTCTCAAGAATTTTTTTATCATTCCTCATAGCACCTAATGGTTTCACATCCATCAATTCATCTAAAAAATGTATGACTTTTGTGAAAATGTTAGCATTTTGATTGATAACTTTTATACATTTCATTGTGCTTACATATAAGTTTATTAATCATCCTAGATTCATTAATTATGTTTTAACATATAAACATAAAAGAAAAATTGCATCATCATATCATTAGTATATCATATACATGCATATATCTAGGCATACATCTATACATTAACTACAATGTCTAGGCATACATCCATATCCATAATTGCATCCATAAAATGCATCCATAAATAAAACATAAATACATGATGGGCCATAATAAAAGATATATCATATAAATATGGAATTCCAGTACATCATGATACAAAATATTGGTAGGCTACAATAGTGTGGGTCCTCGTACCTCACAACCAAAAATATAGTAATACAATACATAAAGCTAAATTAGTAGGGCCTACACCCCTAGAGTCACCATCATACTTAACCACATCTTTGTGCACCCCTCATAATCCACTAGCTACTGATCTCTTAGGTCTATATTTAGACCTAGGAGTCCACCTCATAGACGACTACCTCGACTCACTATGCCAGCTCTACTCAAATTCTCCTACTGAAGAATGCTCAGGTAGATGAACACCAAGTAGTCCTACCTAATCCTCCAAGTCCTAAATATAGGCCCAATCAGATCAATTTAAATATTGATAATCACCCAACTGCATCTATAGCCTACTCACCTCATCTGGTACCCCTACTACATCCCTTGTAGCCTATACACCTATCCCTATCTATCCCTAAGCCATGATCAAAGTTGCCACCTATGTTTGTAGAGAATCTCACTATGACATCACCCTCTTCACCTTCTTCTAGCAACTTTATAGTTGAGAAACCAAAAAAAACTTCTCCTTAGAGAAGCCCCTTCCCTTCTATCTCTCCCTAGCAACCTAGCTTTATAGTACTGTAATCATAGTATCCCTCTTTGCCAACTATACTCGTAGAGACTGCACCTATCCTCTAAGCTAACCATACTCATCTTGGGGATGCTCATCATCCTCACTCTCATTCTATGTCTCCTCCACTCACTATGTGGTCTATCCCACCTCCTCCTCCATTTGGAAATGCACTCATCACTCATCCCTAACCTCCTTTATGCCCTCCTCTATTGCTAACCTAGTTGGTACACCCATAGGTCTACCACCTTGCTATAGTCAAGTCACCCATCATGCATTGTACTCTATTTTCATACCAATATCCTCCACTCCTAGATTTGCTAATGGTTTATCTGCATTATTTCCCACTAGCCCAACACGCGACCACTCCAACTGAGTATCATCACCTTAGTATCGGTAGATGACAAAATCACTAGAGATATCTTGATGAACCCTAAACTACTAAAAGATATGAGAGTAATAGAAATAATATCGCTTTATGCCATGGTTCTCAATTACCCATAATTTTTACCTCATCTACCTTAGCTACTCCGCTACCTCCTTCCATGCTAGGAAATCCCTATATGGTTACCAAATCACCTACTCTACTCTCAATACCTCAAATAATTTATATAGTGGAAAATATTGCTTAAGGGGGGTTGACTTCAACCCACATCCTACTCTCGATCTCATTGAGCTGCATATCCAATCTTCTTATCAACCATTTGTGTATGTGGTGCCCATGAAAGCCCATTAGGCTTATCCACATGAATGTGCTACCACCTCTAGATATAAATCAAGAATATGAAGCCCAAAATATATCTACCTTGATGTTGGATCTTATAAATCTCATCATATAAATGCACCAGTAAGGTACTGCCTCAGACCATAATCAATTACTCTTGATTAGTGCAGTCAACTAACTCCTAGACTAGCTCGAGCAAGTTCCATGAGAACCTAACTCCTGATGAATCTAGCATCATAATGTTGGATATGAGTGACATAAACACCACATGTATCCTAGTTAGAACATCTACCTCATACTAGGCCTCCACTAATGCCCTGCTGCTACCTAAGCCTTATCGAGCCACCTTCCAATCCTCACCAAAAACCTATTGAAGCACTTTGCTCTATTGGATAACATGTGAATAAGTGATAGGGCATCCCTTAATCAAAACACGTGGAATATGGTAGACATCCTCCAATGATATTGTCATCTCTCTCATTGGTAGATGCACATATTTGTCTGACTATCCTATTGATCTATTAGAGTGGTCAAATATACCTAATCTATAGTCACTACCTTTAACCTTGTCACCTACCTAAGGCTAATGGCCTCAATCCATTCCCAATTAGTATCAGTAGGGTGCCCTCGTGCAATCCCTAATACTATAAAAAATCTATGATGTTCCCTAATAAGCTGAATAAATAGGTAAGTGATATGGAAATCAGATCCCCCCTAAAAAAATACACAAAATAATGACAAAAATATACCTCCAATAAGGTCATCTTAGCCTGATAAAGTCTCTCCATGAGGTTGTCTTGGATAGATACGGTCTCCCCAGGCGACCATCCAGGGTTGATACGACTTCCAAAATGGTTGAAATTCTGACCGTTGGGGATTCAAACTCGATTATCCCACCCAGAGATGACCCCCAACCAAAAAAGAGAGATCGTCTCACCCTGATATGATCCTAAAATTAGGGCACATAACCTAAAATTATACCTAAAAAAACAAATAAAAATCAAGCAATCAAGCACAAGCAAAAAAACCTACACTACATCCTAATCTAAGGTGTGATTCCTTGCCTTAAATTTTTAGGTGAGGTTCATTATCCACATTAATTAGTGAGGTTCATTTTACTTTTAAAAATAACAAAGAAGGAAAAGTGGCATTTACCTTTCTCCTTTGGTCTCCTCCAGTGGTTGATATCTCAGGTAGGTCCATCGTGATAGTGGGTTAACTTTTTAGCAGTGCTTTGCATCACAAATTGTTCTCCTCCTCTCCATCTCTCATTTTCTCCAACTTCTAGCTATGCAAATGACATAAAAATATGAAAAATTTTGCTTTTATATTTTCAAAATTCTATGACTATTTTTGGGTTAGACGAATGCATTTAGTGCGATCATCCTACCACAGGACGGTCCCAAAAATTGCAGAATTTCCAAAAAAAATGTAAAAACAAAATTACCCAAAAAAAAATGAGAACCAATAAGATACCCAATATCTTTGGTCAAAAATATTCTCAAGTGATCCTAGTATCCAGTGATTTATCCTACACACATGGCGGTTGCAGTGACTACTTATCCATACAATCCATTCGGATGGGTAGATTACCATAAGGCCACTTGAACAAAAACAATTACCAATAATGGTCAAATAAATTCAAAAGGCCCCAAAGGCACCTAACCCCTTTGGTCACATAAAATTTAAAAAGTTAAAGTGAATCTCGTATCTAGTTATTTTCTCTATCAACATGGTGATTGCAGTGATTGGTTTTCCATGCCATTCAGTAGGATGATTAAATTACCATAAAGTCACTCACCAAACATAATAATATAATGGTCAAAATCAAATATGTAACAAGATATTTCTCCCTTCCACTTTTGAAAAAGTTCTACAAAACCCAAAACAAGTCATATTGGTCAGGAAACTCTTCACTTTCATCACTATCCATCTCCTCTATCGAATCATCGCTTTCATCACTATCCATATCCTCTATTGACTCATCGCTTGAGGGGGTAGTCATACATCACAAAATTCATAGTCAAAGTCAATAATCAAACACTTAATCAATGCAAATTGCATTCATTCAAGAAGCATTACCAAAAACTATCACACACCTCCCTATTTGTTGGGGCAAAAGAAAAAAATTCAACAAACACTTGGTATATCTAAAACCTAACCTGTAGAATTGCCTACCTGACATGTTTTCAGCATGTCAATATTAGGTACACCTAAATTAATTTGATGTAGGAACTCTACCCTCAATTGGAAAGTTTACCTAAAACCAAATCCATCAATGTATTGGAAGAAACAATTCAAAAAAGTATGCTCTTTTCATGATTGGGGCATCTAACATTGATTAGATTACTGAACATCATCAACCCTCAATTTGACTAACATGTCATCTATTTTTGCTCTCAACTATGATTTCACATAATGCATCCCAAAAAGGGGTATCTGTAGACACCTAAAACATGTCATATTAAGGATAATACCTATATGGACTCCTTTAGGGCTATATGACCCACCTTGGGCAACCCTAGGGCTCAATAGTGGTTTTCACCACTCAAACAAGGAGGAATTTTCCTTTGCAGCTATGACTATCCCACCAAGGGATGATCTCTAGAGACTATTTTACCCCAAGATAGTACCCATTCATAGCCATATCACCTCAATATTATCACACCTAAGATAAGTTTGAATCCTATGCAATGGTTAAAGCACTTATATGTGCCAGCTAGGCATAACAACATGGACAATTAGGTGCGGGAAGATCCAAGAATGGGTAGCTATATTTCTTGAATATGACCACTTATTGGATTCCCTTACAAGCTTGGAATCCCTTATTGGAAGTATATATGATGGCATCCATCCTTCATTAAAAATATAGCAATTTTTATGCAATGAAATGCTATCAAATTGAGGATAAAAGAGAGCTCTTACTTCCAAGCAACAAAGTATTGTTGAATTTCCACCATGAAGCTTCCAAGCATGCCAATGGATCACTTCGAAGGTTGAATATCATACCTATGTTTCTTGTACAATAAAGCATCCTTGCTTCAGTGTTGAATTCCATCCCTAAGTCATTCCCCATGAATGCACCAATTTGTCGACCAATCCATAGATCAAACCCGATGTCAGCTCGAATTGACCAAAATAAAATCATCCATAGATTAGTGATCATCTCTCTCAAAGATGGCCCACAGGTATGATCATATATCTCAGATATGGGTATCAAGTACAATCATCCTACATAGATACAACCTCTTGGGTAAAGATTTGTTTCTTGTTTTCTTTCTTTTATTAGGTTCTAGCAACATTTTGATTATTGTTTAGAATAGCTAGATTTCATTTTCATGCATGTATTTGTCGTATTTTAGTTTCTTTATCTCTTTTATTTTTCATCCCTAAGGCCTTATCTTGAAAGCATATTCATATGATTTTGATGCTCTTTAAATCTTCTTATGTGCATATTATAGGTCTTTATGAGGAAGCAATGGCATAAAGATTCATCCATCATCATCATACATTGTGATAGTCCTGAAAACCTATCCCTAATTAGTTTGTGGATGCTAAAATATCCTACATAGTACATCCAAATTGGTTTCAATTGTATTTCATTGTATCAATATTGGTAGCAATCCCTAAGAGGGATCTTCTTGTAATCTTCTTGGAAATAACAAAGTATTATTAATAAAAGGGCACCATCCACCATTTTCTTGTATTTTATTCTTTATATTTATGGTTACATCTAGATTAGCTACATTTAGATCTTGTATTTCATTTGATGAATGTATGGTATTTAGATTTTGTATTTCATTTTATTGAAATATTTTAGCAAGAAGTATGGGCTTCTTTTGCATTTTTTTCCTATTGTTAGAGTATATTACATCATTTGGTTATGTAAATGTACCACCATTGGTACATAACTAGAGTAGGAGTTTAATTTAGAGTAAAGTTAGTTGGTTACTTCAAGTATTGTAATAAATGCACAAGTGTCAATGTGCAAGTTGTAAATGTGCATGTAGTCCACATGTACATGAGTCTTAGGTAGAGTAAGGGCCAAGGAACCTATCTTCCTATATAAAGGCCTCATAGTGAGTGATTATAAGAGAGAACAATATAAATATAGAGAGTGTGTGGTATAGTTTAGTAGTATGGTACAATGTAGTCTTTTCATATCCTTTCATGGAGTGTTCATGTCCTCCATTATATAGCATTGTACTATTTTCATCACTTTCATTAATGGCATATTTTTGAGTTATTTGCAGATGTTCATTTCATTATTTTCCTACATATTATTGTGCCATTAGTTTATAGTTATCTCAGATTAGTTATCTTGCATCTTGTGGTTGTTCTTCCTATAATACTATCCCATCAAAAGCTAATAGTGGTATCAGAGCACATGGTAGATCAGATAGGAATTAGGGAGAGCCACAAAGAGAGATTGAGAGAAGTTTAAAAATATTAGTTCCAAAATTTTTGAGATTACATTTGGCTAGAGTCTTTCCACAGGGTTGTAGAAAAACTCGTGAAGACTAGGACTCAACATAAATTCCACTAGATTGACAAATCAACTAGTGAAGATTCATCATCTCTAGATTTAAGAGTTTCTTCCATTACAGTCCTAATACTTTGTTGTAGGAAAAAGGATATTTGAAGTAAGTTGGGAAGCTTCCTACAAAATATCTAGGAAGAATATCTTCTTTAGAATCAATCCAGCACCAGAAGAAACAATCGAAAGAATGAAGATTTGGAGGCCTAAAGAAAAGATCCCATTACTAGAGATTGTAGACCTGCAAAGTGCAGAAGGAGAAAAGGCCATAGGAGCCTTGTTACAAATTCAAGGGAGAAAAGAAGACTCCAGTGAAGAGTCCTAGTGAAGATAGGAGATTGGTGATCTCTAGTGTAGATTGAAGACTTCACCCTGAAGAAGCTGAAGAGACCCTTAGAAGGTCTAGTTACAAAACTCCCAGATCTAGAATATTAGAGGTTGGTGATCTCCATTAAAGCCTACAAATTGTAGAAGTGAAGAAGGACTAGCAAGGTCCTATTCTAGATTCCAACAACAACAAATTTTAGAGATCCAAGAGGAATATCTCATTACCAACACTTCCATAGTAGAAGGTTGAAGGAAAGGTCTCATTTGGAAGACCATAAGAGCTACAAGATTGAAGACCTTGGTGAGGTCTCAAGGAGAAATAAGGAGGCTTGGTGAGCCTCATTAAAGGAGATTCATTTAATGCCAAAGTTCTTAGGAGAACTCATTGGAGAAATTTACCACCAAGGAGAAGTTCCTGATAAAGGAATATTTGGGGATAATTATCACCATCTGAAAACAAGCCTAAAAAAATATAGATTTGACAAGGAGTTTGCCAAATCTCGGAGGATATTGGTGAAGACCTCAAGACTTTTAGATTCTTGAGAAGAGGGCCTAGATTAAAGTTAGAATTTTCAAGGAGGTTGAAGGAGAATCAAAATCACCTACTATAGTTAAAGGGCAACAAGTTAGAGGGTTTTTGGAGCTGCAAAAATGTGAGTTAGAGAGCTATTTTGAACAACCAAGAATAGTTGCAAGTTCATCCAGTTAAAGGGTAGCAATTTGGTGAATCAAATCACCAAGAAATCCTTCATCTATAGAGATCATTAAGGTAAGAAAATTGGGTGCAAATAGGTTCATTAATTGAACTTTAAATTAATTCCATTAAGCACCATATTTAGAGTTTTAAGAAGTTGCAAAGAGAAGGTTGCATATTATAGTCTTCAAAAGAGTGTAGAAGGAAGTTTCTTTTAAAGGTTAATACCTACACATTAAAATAGGAGTTAGATATATTTCAACAGAAAGAAAATTATCATATTCCTATTATCTAGTTACAACAAAGAAGACTACATTAAGTTACAAATATTATAGTTCTCTACAAGGAGAAATTACTAAGTGCATATTTCAAGGAGTAATAAGGTGAGATTAATATTGCACTATACTAGTTGTTCTTTAGATGCACTAAGTACTTTTAGATTGTAGTGAAAATTAGTGCATATTTCAAGTTATTTTGAGGATTCATTTATAGGAGAAATAAGGTGAGATTACTACTGCACTATTCTAGTTATTCTTAAGAGCATCAAGCTTGGAGATATTATTGGTGCATTAATACTAGTTACCCTTAAGTTTTAAAGTGCATTAAGAGGTTATCATAGAAGGAAGATTCAGTGCACAAATTTGGGTAAGAGTGAAGTGTCTAAAGACACTATTGAGCATCTAGAACCTACTACATATCTTGGTGAAAGTAAGTCACCAAAAGAAGACAACATAATAGCAGTATTGCTCTCAAGAAGTTGCCTCATCAAGAAGGATTAAGAGCATGAAAAAGGGAGATATTCGGTCTATTATCTTGGTGCAAGTTAAGGTACTAAATCTTAACTATTATAGCAAGCACCACTTTTGTTCCTTCAAACTCAGACAAGAAGGACAAAGGATTTAGCATTACAATAGACAACAAGCATGGTAGTCATTTTAGCAAGGTAAAAGGGTAGAGTTCAAGCAAGAGAAGAGAGCCATCGAAGGGCTCACATTACTCAAGAGTCAAGGTGCCTAAAGAACATCGTATTCACCATTGAACCAAATGCCTATAGCAAGCATCTAACCTAGCATCAAGCCAATACAAGGAGTTCATTACCGATTGTTATCTAAGTAAACAAGGAACAATGCTAAATACAAGCATAAATAAGTAAGGTACAAGGAGCTTTACCCATGATAGAGGAATCACCAACTGAAACAAAGCTCCCATAGCCACCATTGGAGTGCCATAGAACCTCCATCAAAGCATTCCTCATCACCTTAGCTAGAGCCACCCACACAACATCTACGTTGGCTTGGAAAGAAGGCATTGGAGATAAGTTATCAAGAGCATTTTTTGGTAAATGATATACAAGATATAATACATTGGAGGGAAGGTCTACATGCAGAAAACCTGAGCACCACTTGGTACAATCATTCTAGGCACCCTCACATTCCTCAACATACATCCAGGAGAAGAGTGCTCAAGGAATAATCTAACATCTATATTTGAGCGATTACAAGCATCATTGGGAGGTTACTTACCATAATCATCATTGCAAGGAGGAATGAGCATTGAAAGAACCTAAGTCTCAATGCTCATATTTAACGTAACTCTCAAGTGCCACTTGTCCAAAGTCGAAAGGCATTCATGCTATTTAAAGCACCTAAACTTGAAGGAGGAGAGAGTGAAATCAAGGCACACGATCAAGCATTGAAGGGAGGAGTCAAAGTGCTATTCAAGAGGAGAGAAAGATACCCATTTGCATTTAAGAGCCTCTATCATTCGTAGAAGCATGTAGGAATTTAGAATGAACTCCATACACCAATCAACATGGATGAAATACCTTGCAAGGAAGGTAGTATAAGGTTTTCAACATTGGAGTGGAAGCATATTCATAGCAAGCATTAAGTGAGAGCACATTGAATTGAGGTGCATTAAAGGCACTCATAAGAGAACATCCACTAGGCCTATCATAAACTAGTGAAGAGATACAACGAAGTTCAAGGAGGTTGAAGTCAAGCATAACACTCATCAATCCTATTAAGGTATTATTTTATATGGTTTGATTAATTTGCTTTCATAAGGAGTAATAAGGGATAGTATAAGGTTGAAATTATTATTATCATTTGCATATGCAAAATCAACCTTAATAAATTGAAAGCATATAAAGGAGTTCATAGTATTTCAAATCATTTAGTTGAAATACTTTAATATTTACAATTAAACACCATAGGAGATATAAGGGTTACTACTTGGAAGACAATATTATTATTGCAAATATTATTATCATTAATTTCTAATATTCCAAATTAGGGAGTTATAAGGTATACTACATCAAACATAGATTATTGGAATTTAGAAATATTAAACTATTAAGGGGTGTAAAAGGAAGTTCATTATTTACTTAAAGGAGTTGGAATTATTTACTTACACTTGTCTCATACTCATACTAAAGGAGACAAAATAAATCCAACCATAGAGAACTTCAAATTGATAAGTGCATAGTTCATTAGGAGAGATAAGGTAAAATAGAAGTTGATTATTGATTTATAAAATATTACAAAATCAACTCAAAGGTGAACTATTACTTACTAAGAACTTTATCAAACTTATAACACATTCCAATCACTAGGGAGACATAAGGAATCCTACAAAACCTAAGTCTTAGAAAGGTTTTATCAAATTGGGGAGTCATAAGATAGACTACTTAGAAAATTCTATCAAAAGTATACTCAAAGACACTAAAGAACTGAAGGAATCTACTTCAAGATCAATCAAGAAGAAATATGGATGAAATAGTAAGAAATGCATTCAATAATGAAAAACTATTTCATGAGGTAGAGTTTTATTCTCAAAATTTAATAGATACTTTTGAAGGATATAAATATTTATCCACCAATGATAAGGAAAGATTCTCATTATTTCTTAAAGAGGCAAAGGAAGGAAATTTTATACATTAATTGGTTATCTTCATGAAGTCCTTTTCAGAGCTTGGTGGAATACTCAAAATATAGTTATATTCACATTAGAAGAATGCTTGATGATATATCTATCATTAGTTATTTTTGAACTTGCTCAAAACATAAAGCAAACTAGCAAATCCAATCAATATTATTGTGATGATAGACTAACTCATCATGAAGTAGATGTTCCACTAGCAACAATACAAAAATACAAAATGAAGAAGGAAGAGGAAGAAAAGGCATGCTAGGAGAGAATAAAACAAAGAAAGAAACACAAAGACTGAACCAGATGGACATATTCAAATTACAGAATTGGAAAAACCTTCGGTTACAACTTTCTTTGCCTTGTATGAAGATACTAACTACTTGCTTGAATATATTACAGTAAGCAAAGAAGGAGAATACAAATTCCAGTACCATATTGAAGATCCATATTGAAGACTAAAGTCTTCAATACCCAAATAATGTAATACAAGGGGGTGTTAGAGTATATTACATCATTTGGGTTATGTAAATGTACCACCTTTGGTACATAACTAGAGTAGGAGTTTACTTTAGAGTAAAGTTAGTTGGTTACTTCAAGTATTGTAATAAATGCACAAGTGTCAATGTGCAAGTTGTAAATGTGCATGTAGTCCACATGTACATGAGTCCTAGGTAGAGTAAGGGCCAAGGAATCTATCTTCCTATATAAAGACCTCATAGTGAGTGATTATAGAGAGAACATAGAAATATAGAGAGTGTGTGGTATAGTTTAGTAGTATGGTACAATGTAGTCTTTTCATATCCATTCATGGAGTGTTCATGTCCTCCATTATATAGCATTGTACTATTTTTATCACTTTCATTAATGGCATATTTTTGAGTTATTTGCATATGTTCATCTCATTATTTTCCTGCATATTATTGTGCCATTAGTTTATAGTTATCTCAGATTAGTTATCTTGCATCTTGTGGTTTTTCTTCCTATAATACTATCCCATCAAAAGCTAACACCTATATTGAATTGAATCATATATAAAAACATGGTTTTTCTAGAAAATGGAATTGGAAAGTATTTGTCGAAAATATCTTGGAAAGAAGTATGGGATTCTTTTGCTTATGTTTATTATGCAATGAATAATATAGAAATGAATTCATACTTACATAAGAGTTGTTTTGATCCCTACATTCCTATAAAAACACCATGGAGTCTAGAGGAAGAAGATGTCATATCATGATGTTATATTCTTCATGGTTTCATGAAAAATTGTGAAGGTTTACGATTGGATATCACTCTTAGTGAAAGAGGATTTATTGTAAAAGTAAAGACTATTCATTTGTATGATCTAAATCCTTATACTATGATGGTTATTATTATTTCATGGCTCTTATCTATGTTTTTGAAACTAATGCTTTGATCAAAGAATTATACTAGATTTATTTGCATGCTTAAGTTCAATCTACATAAGAAGTATTTTTGCTTCCAATTTGAAAAATTCTCTTGTTTAGATGATTGTTTAGTTCAATCTTGTAAACCTTGTTAGTTCTAATTTTTTTTTTAAATATCTCTTAGGTTTGTTAGCTTTTGGGTTGTTATAGTTTAGTCCAAGGGAGGGAGTATGTAACAACCCTCCTTGGTAGGACTTATTCTTGACATTGAATAATGTATTGATGTTTGGATGTCTAATGCATAGTCTTATTTCATGTTATTAATAAGAATGAGTAGTTGCACTTTATGCTTTGATTATATTATTAGAATATGGTACTAGTAATATACTTGTGGTTTTAGGACCAGGTGCTCTCACAGGTGGATTTATATGGGATAACCACCTGAGTTGAGATAAATTTTGGGGAAATGATGGATGACTTGTTCATCGATGGATTAGGGGTAACAAAAAACCCTTCATATTGATGCATTGTATTTGTGCTTGTTTAATGTTCACACCATTGGTTTGGGAAGTTTCTTGTGCAATGAGTCTCCTCAATAGGTTGGTGATAGTGGTTGGCTATCTTAAAAGAGACACCTACTTAAGGATAAAAAAATGGTGTGCAATATTGTTTGTTTGAGTGACTTTTATGCTTGTGTGTTGTAAGCATAGATTGATGGATTAAAACTTATAAAGTATTAATATGTTGGTAACATTAATGCTTGAAATATTAGTTTCAATTTTAATAATTAATATTAAAAATTGATACTAAATAAGCTAAATTATTAGACTGATTCATTAAGTTGGTTAAGTTATTGCTTCAATGTCTTAATGTTAAGGAATATAACAGTATGGTTTAAAATTATTAGATTAATTCATGAGATTTTTTTAATTATTGCTTTTTTTTCCTAATGTTGAAAACATTAAGGAATATAACATTATGGTGTTGAAATAATTAAATGAAATTAATATTATTTACTATGCTTTAATTAAGCTAAGATAATCTTCATGAGAATTTTTAAATAATGGAAATGCTTTTTTGAAAATGTTACAAACTAGAGATGGCCAACTCAAGTGGAATTCAATGGGGGATGAACACTCGATTATTTGAGAGCTATCCCTAGGTATTTGAAGGAATGTTTGGATGATTTTTGGGGGATTTTTTGAAACAATATGGAGTTGGAAGGAAGGCACACACAAGGACAAATAAAAATTTTAGCATTGAGAGGTAATCTACTTTATTTTTATGGACATTGAATCTTTATCTCTGTTTGGATGGATTTGAAAACGTATTTATATTTGCCTTACTCTTTGGTTATCTTTCAGCTATGTGATTTGTGCTTCTTCCTTTGGTTTGCTTTAATAAAACCTTTTGATTCTTGCTATTGAGTTTTTTTGGGTGAGACTTTTTTTATAGAAGTAGTTTCCTGTATGGTCTATTTACCTATTGTGTTGCTTTCTAAGGTAGTGCATGCCAACATAAGAATCATGCTAATAGGGCACTCCCATGCATAATTTTTTCTTGGAACGCTTACTATAACTTGGATATGTTCTATTTTTTTATTTTAAACCTTTATGGGTTCGTACGTCTTGGGCAATGACCAAGTAGAGCTTGGGTAGTTTTAGGATTGCTTGTTGTGCATCATCCTTTTTCTTGTTTGTGCTTTAGTGGCTACATGTGATGTTGGTCTCAATTGCTTGAGAAAACATTTACCTTTTTAAGCATCGGTTTTATGGGAAATGTTGGTATTCCTCTCTAAAATATTATCCATGCTTGGGAAACATGTTTGGGAGATCATATTTTTGATGTATTATTAGTATGTTTGTTGGTGATTCGCATTACCGTTGTGATATTGAGATACCTTATTTGTAATAAGTAAATGGAAACTTAGGTTTAAAGGTATTAAGTGAATGGATACATAGGATTTTGTAAGCAAAGGAACATTTTTATTTGGAAGAAAAATTAGATAGATCAAAGGAAATTTTCTTATGGTTAAAATAATAAGAAAAATATTATTGTTTTTAGAAGAAAGATAGAGTTTATTTAATGTTATCCTTAGTTAGATTTAAATAAGAGTAATTCATCTTGTTGATGTTCTCTTTATTTAATGCTAGTAGAGAAATGCTTGATCTTCCATATTGGTGGATGTTTTATTTATGGAAATGATAGTAGATAAAATTTATGATCTTATGTACTTGTTGATCAATTTTGGAAAAAGCTTTTGGTTTAGAAGGAAAATAATTATAATGGTTTCTCGAGAGTTGAGTAGGTAGGGAAACCATTATAGATAGAAGTATGGGATTCTCTCCTCGGTTGATTTAGATGTATTGTGCATGTTTTATTGCAATTATATAAAGCTTATTAAATAGAGAAGCACGAGATCCCCTCTTGTTAAAAATAAATTGTACATGTTTGCTTGAAAATACATAGAGTATGTTAAGTTGCATTGCATAAAGAGCTATCATGATCCCTAAGTGATCCTAAATTTTAGGATATATTCCTCTCATGAATATGATTGTAAAAGGAAGGTGATACAAAGACCACTTAGGCATATTGGCTTTCATGTACCTTAGAATGAATTTTTTTATGTAATTGAAAGTTTACTTTGTATTGCTTGGATGAAAACTTCCAAATTTTTATATAAAGGAATGACAATATTTTAAGATGGATATAGTTTTATTTTTGAACAAAAGCAAAGGAGGTTTTGAAATATGATATGTATCTTGCCAAGTATTCCTATTATTTTTAGTAAATAAATTTTATCTTGTGATCTACCTTTTATGGGATGTTTCATATTATCTTTAAATATATTTGATAACAATATGAATATTCAA
This sequence comes from Wollemia nobilis, assembly GCA_028583015.1. Taxonomy (NCBI): domain Eukaryota; kingdom Viridiplantae; phylum Streptophyta; class Pinopsida; order Araucariales; family Araucariaceae; genus Wollemia; species Wollemia nobilis. The sequence continues at coordinate 3,556,538 of JAQPPZ010016892.1, read as the reverse complement.
TTTTATTTTCTAAGAAATGTTTCCTTTGCATAGCTTTATAGTAGCACTTAGATCAATTTAACTTTGGGTTTGGTAGCTCTATGTTGAAGATTATGTTTAATTGGTAATGCAATGTGTCAATCATTTTATTGAATTTGATATGGTGTTATAGTATAAGCATGTTCATTTTTAATTGAAGCATTTTATTTTAGAGAGAGTTATATTTTATTGTTAATGATATCTTGGGTTAAAAAGAAGGGCTCTTGGGATGGATCTAGAATTTCCTTTAGGACCCAAGTCAAAATAACCCAATCCTAGGAGGATATGTGGTGATGCAATAACCTGGTATAAGTGAGTCCTAGGAGTTGCAATAATGCAATAGCTAGTTACTCACAAAATCTAGGAGTTGTAATGATGTAATAGCCAAATTATTGTGATTTTTATACACATTGAATGGTGAGGATCGAGTGTTCCATAACAAGGAAGTTATAGGAATCATTCACAAGACAACAATGGTAATACCTTCAACATGGAGGTTTAGGTGATCATGTTCATTTCTAGATGAGTTGTAATGACCTTAATTAATCCACACAGGTGTGGTAACTAAGCACCAAGGCTTATGCTTGATTAACCTACCTATATGGACTTAGTATAAGGTTAGGGAATAAGCATTCCCCTTTAAGTGTTATGGGCCTTAAAGGATAATCCCTATGTTGTGGTCATAATATCCTATACCGGTGAGGGTATAGGAAAGGTGGGGGGCCACTTTGGCATCCTTCTAAATGATGAGGTTTAGTAAGGTGAACCCCAAAAATATAGGATGTTGGCCACTCCTATCCACTAAGTGTTTCTTATCATGGAATTGAACTCAAATGTGGTGAATCCTTGAGAATGCTAAAAAGCTATATTGGGGCTCTTGATAATCTTGCTTGTGTTATGTTCTTAAATATATATATACATATATCAGGTTGGTTTTTGGGTGGTTGTTACAACTAAGGATTTTGGCAAAGATCTTTATTTTTTGAAGAGGTTGAATAGCGAGGGTATATCATGGGCCACAATTCCCTATGAATTGAACTAGGGTCTTTATTAAGATAGCCCAATGACTTTTGTAATTATGATATCCTTTTCAAGATAATTTTAGAAAATATCTTAATTAATAATGTTTTATCATAAAAAAATAACATTGCAAGTGGTTCTAAACCATCTAAGTTGGTAAATGTGTTCTTCTTTCCCTTTGTACATTTGAGACTTGGGATTTTCAAATTTGGGTGAAAAAGGGTGACTAGTTATGAAAGGATCTAAAATCTGGTTGCACTAGTCCTTGTAATAGTACTTGTGGATGGAATAAGACCCTTGTATTGAAGCCATTTACTGTCTCAACATCTCCAAATTTGATATTAAAGTTTAAAGCATAGAAAAAATTTGTTTGATTGCGCATGAGGCATGTGCTGAGAGACAATAGGGCTTTTATAATTGATGAAAGGATAAATTTTATGCATTGGGACATATGATATTGAGTTTGTCATCATATGTATCACCCCCAAGCTATTCAAAATAAAATTATTATAAGATAAAACATGAGAAATTATAGGAATAGGATTTTGAGAAAAACCCATACTCATGCTTATGATGATAGTAGAAAGGTTTTTGATAGGGGAATTAGAGATTGAGGAACTAGGAGGTACACCTAGGTTAAGAGTGTAACTCATGCCTACTTAGTGAGGTAAAATAAAACTTACATTGACCCGTAATAGTTCCTTAAGAGGAGGTAAGGATGAATAATTTCTTGAGGATGATGGGATGCTTTATGTCCCACTCTATATGAAAGTGGTGATGGCAAGAGAATTAGAGTCAATACAATAGGAATTCGATGCATTAAAGTTTACATTTAAGGATTCAAAGGATGGATCCACTTTATTAGAAGCCAAAGGGTTAAAACTAGGTTGTTAGGTATGGTCCAAGATTTAACCCTCCCTTATAGAAATACATAGGTTTTCATTATATTCCTTGAGGATGGTTGACATGATGTCCCTATGTTTTTGCAAGAAGGAAGCCATGTGATCAAAGGATTTGAAGATTACTCTTCCTTGATCATTGTGAAGGGGGGTTAGAGAGAAAAATGGGAAGCATAATTGTATTCATATTTGAAGGTAGGGTTCTCAAATGTGGTTGGGTTCTCAACACCATCCATGAAAGGGTTAGGATTAATGGCTAATTGAGAAGAATTATGTGTGAAGTATAATCTCTCAACCATGGTTTAGAAGGAAAAGGATTTGAATTAGTTAAGTTTTTAATTTTGTAGAGTTGATTAGAGAAGAAAGAAAAGATGTTTTATCAACCTTATATCACCTTCCCTTGATATACCTGATCTAACGTATACACCTCAAGGGCATCACTATATACTTGACCACTCTCTATATACTCATTGATATGTGAGAGTGAACCAATTCATGGGATAACAAAATTATGTGGAAGTGACCATTGGATATATGGCCTAAGATGGTACATAAGGTATAATGATACACCTACTTATGAATCCCACTAACACACTATAATATACTCCTCACTAGGTATAAGTATGCATAAGACCCTATGTGGGTGTTTGCTAGCCCAAACTCATAATATACCCAATATAGCTTAATGATTAGTATGGTAGTTATTCAAAGAACCATAAATAATCCTGAGTAGGACTAGCCTTTGGTTATATTATTATTATTTTGGTTTATAATGATCTAATATAAATACACAAAATTAAGTGATCTTGCTTAAGTTGATAGATTTTAGTATTGATTAAGGTTTTTGGCTAAGACAAAAGGGATATTGGGAACCATGGTGGTGTTCATGTTAGGTTGACCAAAATATGATAAGGTAAGGGAAAAGGATTATGAAGGTCCTCTAATGTGGGAATTCAACATGTCTCTTCCTCTCTCTTATCGCTTTAAAAGTAGGGGATGTTATGAGAACCTAATGACTAGTTTTATGTGTAGATTAATAACACCTATGTTTCATTCCTTTTTAAAATATCCTTTTGTGAAGCCTAAAATTTAATCTAATCTATATGCACATATAAAAATGCAACACAAACAATCTATACTAAAATTATTTTTTAATTTAAATGAGAAAACAAAATAAATAATTTTTCTTGTGAGTTAGGGTGTAGGAAAGAATACAACATACAAGGTTTAGCCTAGGATGCAAAGTACTTGCACTTTCAATTTTTGTTGCACTAAAAAGTATTGATTTATCCCTTATATGGTTCAATATTCCTTCTTTATAAAATTAATAATAAAGCAAAAATAGAAGCTTATCTCAATATAGAATAGACATATATTGACCCAAAATACTAAAGACAACATGAACAAGTAAGATAGTGACTCGTTTCTACTATTTAAATGAATGTTTTTCTTTCTCACAAAAGCACCACCGATGATATTACCTCTTGTTAGTGCTATCACTTAAACCTAGAAATAGATAAAATCCTACAAAATAGACAACCACAAATGATGATCAATGTAGAGAGATCTATCTGATCTAGTAAAGAAATAACAAATTTCCTTACTGTGATGATCAAACCCCTATTTTGGACAAGAAAAGTGATAAAATGATAGAATTATTGAATTAAATGCTAAGATAATAGAATTGTGTCTCGGCAATAGCATTGTCAGTGTTATCACTACCTATGCTTCTACTCTATGTAAAACAAAGAACAATAGCACTACCAATCTATAATTTGGTAGTGCTACTACTTTTGTGAGTAGAATACAGATATTAAAACAAGATTAAAGTAAGATAATGATAAATATTGGAGGGATTTTATCCAAGAGGATAGAAACCCTATTACAAAATTGAATGACAATTATTAGACTACTTAAATATAAGATTAAGATAATCAAAAGGATGAAAAATTAGCTATGCAAATTCCATATGCAAAGGTATAAGATGTAAGATTCATCCAAACTAAACTAAGTTCATAGGATAGTTAAAATATTAAAGGTAAGAGCTACAAAAATATGGCAAATCTAATTATCAAAGATAAAATGGGAAGGGCACAACCTAAGACATCATGTTATTTTACCTTTGTTGAAGCTTGTTGATGGCCTTGAAGTGCTTGATATTGATGAAGATCACGTGATGCTTGTGAAATATGAAAAATGCAACACCCAAAAAATGCTTTGAATAAATTAAATACAAGGAAATACAAGATTGCACAATAGAATAATTTTCATTGACGGGGGGAGCCTAGAAACTCCATTGTTTACAAAGCTTGGATCCTTGAATCCTTTTGATACAATATTACAAGGGGTTAGGGTTATCCGAAACCCTAACAAGTAGAGCTTATGATGTCTTCAAGCACATATTGATCCCAATAGGGTTGAGTGGGATTTTTGATATCCAAGGTTGGGCCACTCCAGATGCTGATGTAGTGCTCCAGATCTATACACAAGGATACAACAAAATAGTTAGTAATACCTATGAGGGATCCATAGTATGAGGCCCTCTATAAGCAATGATAAATCCTAACTAAATGCTACAAATAAAGTGAATAGAAACAAAAGCACATGCATAAAATAAATAAATAAAGGATTGATCTATTTTACTTACTATGCTTTGATGTGAAACATATGATGTAGGTGACTAGTACCGCGATGCCCTAGCATCGCCCAGAAGCTAGGGGGACTTCATGAGTGGGAGAATAAAATGCCCGTGGGAACCTGGTAGCTATAGGAAATTCTCGTGGGTACTTGGCACTCGTAGGGATGCACCCATAGGTGCCTAGTGTTGACAGAAAGCACTTGGAGGCACATGGCGATTGATGGGAAATTCTATAGAAGTAGATCGATAAAGGGTGTGGGATGTAATGGTAGTGATGGCAAGTGAGGGAAGTGGAATACGATGGATGGAATGGGCCTAGGGCACAAAAGGCTTAGTGCAAGACTTAAGGCACTCAAGGAATCAGGGTATTCGATAACTCAAAAAACTTGAGAACTTAGAATTAGGGGTTGAGCCATAAAAATGGATCCTATTTATAATCTAACCTAAGGCATGTTAGGGTTTCAACGACACTAATCATGTGGTTGATATTAAAGCACATCTAAGGGTAGATAATAAATATAGGGTGTGGCATGGATTGATGTAAATGGGTGGTCAAGATTAAATGGAATTAGATGGCTAGGATTTATTTATTTATATAAACATATATTTATTAAATATATATCAAATATAATATTAAAATATTATTATTTAAATATATATAAATAATAGGTAGAAATGGCGATAAATCTAGGATGAAGGAAAAATGGCTATTTTTGGTGGTGGAAATGGCGAGAAAGCCTGGATGGAGGATGAATGACTAGATTTTGGTGTCTACAGATGCCCCTTTTTATACTATGTTATGTGAAACACAATGCAGTGCAAAAATATGAGACACCTATTTTGGCCAGGTGCAAAAGCAACTTCTCTTGGGATGTGGAGCACGAGCTTGAAGATAAAAGAATAAAATAATTTTGAGTTTTGCATAGCTTACCCCCTCAATTGGCGAATGAGGTTATGGATGAATCTCATGAGCCAATTGAAAATCTATGAAAATAAAATGTGGACGATATGAATGATGTAAAAGTTGATATCGTTATTGCCCCAATGGTGGGAAAGGGGTTGGTGAAAAGTGTGTCTATTTTTGCCCCAAAATATGAAGGGATTTTTGCCAAGTGTAGATGCCATGATCATGTAAGATGTATCCCATTGCAAGAAAGTCAAAACCAAAAAATGGTTGCCCTAAATTTGGGGTGATTCGATGTTGTTGAGACATTTTGTCTTTTTGGCATCATTGATATGCAAATATGATGATGCAAAGGAAAGAGAGTCAATATTGGATGGCCTACTAGTGACTGTTAAAATAATTCCCACAATTGGAACCAATCATCCTAGCTAGTACCTATCTCTAAGGTGTTAAGAAATTTTTTTCTGATGAAATTTGAGTTTTTATTCATGTTTTAAGCCCAACAAACTAGGCCATCAATGACAATGGTTGTGCAAATTGTTCTTGGCAATGTTTCACTCTGAAGATGAGGAAGTACCAAATATGATTGTTATTTCAAACAAGTAAACAAGTTATGATGATCATGAACAAGTGTTCTTATTGTAGGCTATTCATCTTACCTAATTGCATGGACACAAATCATTGCAACCGCCAATTATATAGAATAACCCACTAGCTACAAGATTCACTTGTATGTTATGTGAACTTTGCAAATAAATGATGATGATATGGAGATGATGTATGAATAATTAAAATGGTGATGGTCATAGTTTTGTGAATATTCGAACCTTTTTGAGGTGTTTTTGTGGCGTATTTGGTGGATTTACAAAATTTGGTCATAAAAAAAATTATGCATCCAAAACAATTGGAATCTTCACAAATCCTGATAAAATGATGAAATGCATTGATGAATGAAATTTGAAGTGCTTTTGTTTTGGGCAACTACTATTTTGTGATGGCTTGAATTTTCTCAATACTGACGCAAAATGCTTGCAGGTGCTTGCGGTCTATAGAAATGCTCGTAGGTGCTTCAATGCACCAGGAAATGCCCATGGGCACCTCAAAGCACCTAAAGCAGCTATAAATAGCTTTTTGGGCTAGAATGAAGCTCATTTATGCATTTGAGGAGTTTTATAAGCTACGTATAAGGAGTGTAGGGTGAGTAAGGAGTGAAGTGAGGTGAGGTATTTGCAGCGCAGAAGCTATGGCGATGAAGGGAGTTGGTGTGGAGGCCAGGGTTACAGATGGAGCATGAGCGAATGAGGTAACCCATTTTGTATTATGCTTTTTGTATTGTGCAAAATACTTCATGTTGTGCTACAGCTTAGAGTTTTGGAGACTCAACACTAGTTTTCCCTTACATCCTCAAGATGAGGAAGGCGATTACGGAGGAGTAGTGGGAGCTATTGATGGAGGTGGGGCTAGCAGAGGTAGCGTAAATGGATGTGGTGAGGGTGGATTAGGGGTACCTTTCTACTTTAGCAGAGAGGTGGGATGTGTACAGGGCAACATTTTAGCTCCCCATGAGAGAGGTGAAATTTACTTGGAGGATGTATACCGCATCCTCAAGGTATCGATTGAGGGGATCGAGGTTGAGGTTGGCCTCAACTAGAAAATATAGATGATGCATATGTTTAGGGATGCATGGCAAGGGGTGAAGGTGGAGAGTTGAGGCATATCCTATTTTTCCATGTATGTGGACAAGGAGTTGGACCCACTCCAAGAATTGGTGATGTTCGTGTTGGCCAACATTGTGGCCTTGAACAATACCAGGTGTAGATTTCCTTGGAATTTAATAGGGGTGGTGAGTGATATGCTCATGATGCGATAGGTGTACTCATGGACTCCTACCTTACTGGTGTAGATGGGAGATTATGATGTGATGAGGTGGGAGTGAAAGGTATTGGAGTGCAACTTGTTGTTGCAATGTTGGGGATGGGAGTATTTTAAATTTTCTCGATCAGAGGACTTGCATGTATGGAATTTTGCTAGGGATAAGCCTTACACTAGGTGATGGGCATTGACAGAGGAGGTGCAGTCGAGTCATCCAGTAAGGACAAGTTAGTAATACATGGATCTATGGGTTGGATTGACATTCACATAAGTGGTGTGGAGGCCATGGCTGGGTGTCCACTAGACTAGGGATGGAGAGCATTTGTAGTGGGTGTGGTAGGGTAGGTGGGTGATTAAGAGACATAGGAGTTAAGTGGAGCACTCAAATTCTCATGAGTGCTCCATCAGTTTGGGTTGAGGCAGGTTGTCCTTGATGAGCTAGTGTGATATAGGATATGTCAGGAGGATATTGGGCTACCTTGCATAGATCCATGGAGGGTAAATTTGGAGGATGACAAGGAGATGGATATCCTAGATGTGGAGGATGTGGGGATGACCATGAAGTATGATGCACGGTTCACAGCTCAACCATCATGGGTACCACCTTGAGGAGCGACTGATAAGGATGGCGGTGGAGAGGCCAGGGATGTGGGTATCCAGGAGATCCAAAATGAGAGTGCCTAGGAGACTTAGGGTGAGGGGACCCAAGATGTCCACAAGAGGTAGAAAAAACTTTTATCTAACAATCGAAGGTGGAAGGTGAAGGATGCAGCTTGGCAAACACTCAAGTTTAGGGAAGATGGTATATATGAAGAGGATATGGAGGAGGTTCCAAATGTATCCCCAGGCTAAAGCGAGGAGGAGTGGATACAAATAGAGCAATAGGTGGTAGAATGAGATGATAGGATTGTGAGGCTCCAGGTAGAGCTAACAGAGAGAGCATAGATATAATGTCAACATAGAACACATTTGGTCTTGGCATAGATATATCAAGGTATTGGAGGATAGGTTGATGTAACATCATATTCAACTTCTTTATCCTCCAAACTCATTAGTTTCCAGGGGTACAAGGCATAACGAGTCTAGGCATAGCTCTAGGTCTAGGACTCCTAGGTCACAGGCTCCTACTAGGTCACAGGGGTCTTCTTGGAGGATGTAGCTAGTGCTTAGATGCACTTTTTGTATATGATCCTTGGTGCTCCATTATATGCAGCAATTTGGCACTCATTGTATATGCGATATTCATATATATATATATGGATTTTACTTTTGTGTTATGTTTTTGTATGAATGCTTTGTGGAATGCTTTTGTGTAATGCACATTTATGTTTATGATTAATACATATGATATGTTATGGATGATTAATTCAAGATGGCATATATGGATGATCATTTGTAGTTTAGATATTTTCTTGACCCTTTTCTAGCATTGTTGTTTAATCAGGGGCCCCAGACTTGACTTATGAACTGACATGGATTTTGACATGGAAGAAGACATGGATGTTGATATGGAAGAAGGTATGGATGTTGATATGGAAGAAGATATAGATGTTGATATGGAATACTGCTTGTTTTATAGAGACTCAAACATCCTAGTAGCATCAAACAAACCCACTAAAATTACCTAATACTTCTAGGATCAAATGTGTGTGCAGTGAATTCATTTACCAAATTAAGAGAAAGGTAATGACCCGAGACAATCAAGAACCAGTGTGTGTGCAAGTGAGTTCATTAACTCATCTTGATTAAATTGGGTAAACCTATTATGGTTGAGACCAAGAGGCTATCTTCTTCGTATGAGTGGTCAGAGGTCTCTTTTAAAAGAGACATATCACCATGCATAAGCATACTCCACTACCAGTCATGCATCTATAGCTACGGTGGAGGCTAAATCCATAGTCCATGATTTTTGTTTTTTATTTCTTAATTTTTTGGGATGAATACCTAACCGTCTAACTAGAAATGTAATACGATCCTTACAACCCATTTAATCAGTGGTGTGTGATGTAAAAGGTGTAGATATTTGGGGAATCAAATTTTCAACCAAAGTTTGATGAGATTTGTACCCTATCCTTACTAATCTATCTTTTTAATCTGAAGCAACTGTGATAGTGGTGCAAACCAATGTTCTTATGGACTATGTTGCATGATGGGACAAGCACGGATGACTCTTTTCTCTTCAAGGTTCATACTAAGAATGGTGTTATCCCTCTTTGAAACGAGATTTTTTTAAGATGTGAGAATTGTGCTTAGTTCAAGAATGTTTTTAGAATCATTTTCCAAACTCAAGATTTTTCTTAGTGTATATGTGCAATGGTCCTAAAAGAAATTAACATATTTTTTGGAGGTTGCTTAAAACACTAGGAGTGGCTGAGTGATTGAAAACACCTAGGAATTTGTGAATGTATCTTGTGTGTATGGAAATTTGACTTTGTGGAATTGTGTGGATGACATTGTGAAGGTGCCCCTGATTAAGGCAACATAACTTTTGTTGGACCAATTAAGACCTTGGACTTAAAAAATATCCCTATATGAAATTCTTAATGTGGAATGTGAATGTAATGTAGTTTTGTGAAATATTATATGCAATATGCAATGTGGGTAAATGCAATGCTATGAATGAAATGGATGCAAATGTGTTTTGTGTATTAGCCATGTATCCACATATATATATATATATATATATATATATATATATAATAATCAAATTATGCAAAGAATAATTTCAATTGTATAACATTAAGTGGTTTGGATTCGTCTTCTCCCTCTAGACTGGCAAGTCTATAAGTACCATTACCCACTCTTTGTGTAACTATGTATGGACCTAACCAATTAGCCACAAATTTATCATGAAGGTGTGGAAATGCATTGGTATTTTTTTATTCTCTTTAAGGACAAGATCTCCTACTTGGAATTCATGTAGATGAACTTTGGCGTTGTAAGCACATTTGAGGCGATCTTGGTAAACTTGTAAATGCTCTAAAGAATTGACTCGCCTTTCATAAAGAAGTGTGAGTTGGTAAAGACGTGCGTGTCTAGCAGTGTCATCATCTATGAATTTATACAAATAAATTTGCAAGGGATATCAAGCTCAAGAGGCATGATTGCTTCAACTCCATAGACCAGTGAAAATGGTGTTGCCCCTGTAACCATGTGGATGCTTGTTCGATAAACCCATAATGCCAAGGGAATTTGTGTATGCCAATATCTATGATCAATATTAAACAAGTTTCTTGAGAATATCAATTAAGGTCTTATTGGAAGCTTTGGCTTATCAATTTGCTTATGGGTAATAAGGAGTCAAGAAACTATGTTGAATGTTGTATTTCTCACAAAGTGCTTGAACGTCCTTGTTCATGAAAGAATTGCCATTATCTAAAATGATTTTTGAGGGGATACCAAAAAAAATGATGTGATGGATTATAAACTCCACAATTATAGATCCTGTAATGCTAGTTAGAGGAATTACCTCAACCCACTTTGTGAAGTATTCAGTGGCTATGATGATGAAAGTATGTTGTCCCAAGGAAGAAGGTGAAATTTTGCCAATTAGATCTAGGCCCCATTATGAAAAGAGCCAAAGGCTTTGAATAGGCTATAAAGCTTGTGATGGTACATGAGTTAGATTAGCATGTTCATGAGACTTTTACAATGTTTAAAATAGGTGCAACAATCACATTTAATTATGGGCCAATAATAACCCATGCATAGAATACGCTTTGCAATGGCCATTACGCTAAAATGACCACCACAAGTACCATCATGGGATTCAGCTATGGCTCTTTGAGCCTCACTAGCATTAATATAATAAAGGAGGATTCCATCATAACCATGTTTATACAACACATTCCCTAAAATAATGAAATGGAGTACCTTTTTATTGAAAGTGCATTTGGCAGTTCGAGACATGTCAGATGGGAGTGTTCCAAACTTGAGAAAGTCTACTATTTGGATCGACCAAGGCTCATATGAATCCTAATATATTAATTAAACATCCTTCTCATATTTTAACTCAGCATGGGAAATTTTAGATTTAGAGATCGTTGAAATGATAAGGGGTTGTACCTCTCCAAATGAATCTTTTAGAATCAAGGATCCAAGGGAGGCCATCACATCTAAAAATATTTTAGTCGAATGTGGCAAGCCATTGATTTCATACCAATCAATATTAGAGAGAAACTTTATTGCTACTCTATGATAAAGCTTAATGGTAGGTTCTTTGCATTGGTATTCTCCATTGATTTATATGATGACAAGTTGAGAATCACCAAATATCCTTATATGCTTAATGTTCATAGCTAGTTGATTGAAGACCTAAGATTAAGGCTTCATACTCTACAGTGTTGTTTGTGCATTGGAAGTCTGGTATGAATGATAAGGGGATAGGTACCCCCTGTGGTGTGTGAAATACGACTCTAGAACCTTAACCTTTCATGCACTTAGATCCATCAAATAATAGTGTGATATCGATGTCTTCCTTCGGAATGAAATATTTTTCTTGTTCAGTGACAACAAATATCATATCATCTGGGATATCAATAATCAAAGGATGATCACTAGGTAGTGGAGCTTCCACAAGTTGATCAACTATTACCTAACCTTTAATGGATTTTTGGTTAATGAACTCTAGTTCAAATTCAGTAAGGATCATTATCCATTTAGCGGTGCAGGAGTTATTATAAGTGTGGGCCATCATGTAACGCAGAGAATTTTCCCTAGTTATGACATAAGTTGTGTGGTTAAGCATGTAATTTTGAATTTTCTTAGAGGTTAAAACCATGGCTAAGTATAATTTCTCTACATAGGTGTATTTAGTTTCATAGCTTACCAATGTTCGACTACTGTAGTAGACAAATTGCTCTCGATTTTGTTCATTCTTTTGTGCAAGCATTGTCCCTAATGCAAAGTCTTTTTCTAAGATGTAAAGATAAAATGGGACCCCTGAACAAGGAGGAGCTAAGACTGGCAGAGAAGCTAGGTATGGCTTAATTTCATTGAAGGATTTTTTACATTCACCTATCCAAGAGAATGACACCCCTTTTGTAGTAGGTGATTGAATGGCCTGCATTTATGAGAAAGTTATGCAATAAAATGATGGATTGATTGGATATTTCCTTGTAAACTATGCAATTCCTTTAAGTTAGTTGGGGGAGGCATCTCTAGAATAGCCTTGACCTTATTAGGGTCCACCTCAATGCCTCTTTTGGAGATAATTAATCCTAGAAGTTTGCCCAAGGTAACACCAAAGACACATTTCTTGGGATTCAACCTTACATTATGCTCTAGGAGTCAGTCAAAAAATTTCTCCAATACATTAATATGTTCTTGTCAAGTTTTGGATTTAGCCAAGATATCATCCACATAGTCTTCGATAATATTATGCATGTAGTCATGGAAATGTATGTCATGGCATGCTGATAAGTGGCACCTACATTTTTTAGGCCAAAGGGCATCACATTGTAACAAATTTTTTTCCAAGGTGTAGTGAATGTTGTTTTGTGTTGGTCATCAAGATTTATTTAAATCTAGTTGTATCTTGAAAAATCATCCATGAGTGAAAGCATTTCATGGTCGGCATAGGTATCGACAAGAGTATCAATGTATGGAAGAGGGAAGTCATCCTTAGTATATGCCTTGTTAAGATCTTGAAATTCAATGCATAGCATATCGCCCCATTAGTCTTCCGAATGGATACCATGTTTGAAAGCCACTCAGGATAGTCGATAGGAACTATAAATTTCACGTCTAAGAGTTTTTGAAGCTCTATTTTTACCAAGAGGGCCACGGTAGGATGCATTATCCTAAGCTTTTATTTGATTGGCTTAGCATCAGGATACAAGATGAGAGTGTGGACCACTAGACTAGGGTTAATACCAGGCATGTCCTTATAAGACCATGCAAATATACCCTTTTTCCTCTTGAGGAGAGCAGTAAATTACTCTTGTTTAGTGGGTGATAAAATTTTGCCAAGCTTGACAATTTGGGGATTGTCTTTGTTAGAACTAAGGTCCACATCGATAGTATCTTCAATAGACATGTGGGAACATTTATCAAGCTTATGGGGTGTAGGGATCAAATGAATATCATCTAAGATGTCATCAAACTCTTCTGGATTATCCTCATTTATTTCTACCTAGAAAACCTTCAGATTCAAAGTTGAAGATGAAGGTGAACGTGGAGGGGATGGAGGAATGTAGTTGTTAGAAGATCTTAAAAATTCCTTAGATAAGATAAATTCAAAAAGGTTGGAGGTAAGAAAATCTGGTACATATCAATAAGGCTTATGTTGATTTAAATTGGCTTAGCCAGATCGTATGGATTGCGGAGCATGGTGAATAATTCAACAAGACTCATGTTGAATTATGGGCAAGGTGGAAAAGGTAGGATAGAATGGATGGAACATAAGAATTAGTGCTAGAATATTGGTTAACCTAAACAACAGTAAGCAACACAAAACATATTTCACTAAATGATGTATTTACATATGTAATATGAAAAAAGAAAACATATTTTTGATTTTTGATTTTTTGATTTTTTTTTCTTTTGCTTTTAGTAGTGGTGAAAACCATAATTTTTTTTTATGTACATATGTTACAAGTTATATTATGGAATGTCTCAATGGAATGGAGGTGGTGGTTCACCGGTAGGGACATCTCGCTCTTGTGGAAGAAGCAAGCAAAATATGGGCTCATGGATGGGAAACATATTGAGATAAAACTCATCTTGTTCAGAATGATGAATTATGGACTCTAATTCTTATTCATATTCATATAAAAAAATAAACATAAGCTCGAATTCTTCATAGATTTCCTTATTAGAATTATCAGGATGGAGGGCTTCTTCTCCTAAATTAAGGTTAATCCTTTGGAAGGCTTGTTCAAGAGAAGAGGTGGTATAAAGTGGTGGTAACCTAGACCTAAAATTTCATGCACCTCTTGATATGGAACATCAATAGGTTGATGTACTCCTTGCTCATGTGATCCTAAGCCATGTCCTTGCCAATTGACAATGTGGAAATATCGAGATGGAAATACTGACATGTTTAAAATATTGACAAGTTTTGGTTATTTGGGCTCTTCTATGGGTGTTGTACTTGATGAGGAATCAATATCCCCATATACAAAATTAATGCTATTTGGAGCTGAACCCATATTGTAGACTTATCCTATTTATAAATGTGGGTCACGTGGGTGATTGAAATTCTTAGCACTAGGTATGGTGAGGGGTGTGATGGTGATGTCATCGACCATGTATTCACCAATACCAGGATTGGTGAGATGGACTTCAACTTGGGATGATATGGGAGGATCATGGTAAGGTGATGGATTGATAAATGGTGGAAATGGAGGTATCTCACAATCCATAAATTTGACTTATGAGACATTGGGTGAAGGAGATGGATTGGATTGGGAAGGTTGTGGAATTGATGATGATGAAGTGGATGGTAATGATGTTGATGATGTGGAATGACTGTGACCACATGTGCATGTATTCAATAATGATGATGATGGGGGTATGGTGGTTTGATGATGGTTGGTGATGGGGAGCTCTTCAGATATGGGATCCTTTCATGAAGAGATTGGTGAAGTGGTGGATGGATTGGATGACAGTGATAAGAAAATATGAGTGGAAGGGAGAATGGACTCATAAGGATTTGATATGAGATTGCAATACTTAAATGGCTTGATGTTTGCTGGTATGCAATGTACCTACCCCTCATGAACATATTTCAAGAATTGATGTAGTATCGAAGGAACACATCTCATTTCCCTCATCCAAGGTCTTCCAAGGAGTACATTGTACGCCATGGATCCTTCCAAGATGTGGAACATTGTGTGCAATGTTTTAACCCCTACTTCGATGGGTAAAATGACAGTGCCAAATGTGGAACACAAAGCATCATTGAATGCTTTGAGGGTGAAGGATGACTTGATGATATGATATGGAGGAATGTTAAAATTATGGAGAGTGGAGGTGGTGATAATGTTGATAGAGGAACTAGTATCAATTAGGAATCTCTTAAAAGGCTTTATATCAATTAGATCCATGATGTGCAATGGAGGGTCTACTAATTTGTTTGAGATTGGCTTAATCTTAAAATCATAGAATGTTATGGAAGACTCCATGCATGTTTGAATGCTCCCCATAAAGTTTTTGAAGGCATTAGGATCTTGCAATTGCAATTCGATGGATTTCAAAATATCCATTAATACCTCTTGATGTGGGGGAGATTGTTGGATTAGCTCATATATTGATAATTTAGTGGATGCCATTTTTAAACTTGTGGTTAATCAACTTCTCAATGAGATGACTGGTCAGGGTGGACAATTGATGGGTGGATTTGATGGATTCAATTGACTAGGTATATGGATGGGTGATGATGGAATGGAGGAAACTTGGATGGGTGGCAATGTAGAGGGTTGTGAGACACTTGCTTTAGGTGGTTGCCTTTGTTAGTTATTCTGTTGACCTCTAGTGACCACATGAATGGCCCCTACAAACCCTTGGTATTTTGAATATGATTGACTTGCTTAGGGGTAGTTTTAGTGTTAGCTCCCTCTATATTTTGTTGCACCTCCTCGTGATGAGGAAGTGGTGTTTGAAATATACCAAGTTTTTGGTTTTGTTGAGCGAGGGGATTACCAAATTTGATCACCCCCAAGTCAATAAGGTCTTGGACTACATTTTTGAAGACATTGCAATTGTTTATATCATACCCATTTTACCTATGATAGGGGTAAAATAAGTATTCCTGGTAATTTCTACCATGTTTGGTGGGATCATCTGGTCTAATTTTAGGCAGAGAAAATTTATTTATCTCATAAAAACTTCTAAATAGAGAGGCATACGACTCATCTAGTGGAGTATATTGGTGATTTTATCATACAGACTATTGCTGGGGATGGTTTTCCATAGGTGGCACTATGTTTTGAATTGTTGGAGCTTGTGTTTTTGAGGGGACCGTATGATAGGAAATTTGTTATGGTACTTTCTGCATAGGTTTTTGTTGTTGAGCCATTACTAGTTGGCTCATGACCACTTGATTGACTTGATTGGATTGGGTGGCTGGGGTAGCTTGTGTTTATTTCTATTGGACTGAATAAAGATTTTGTATTGGCCCTTGTTTTGCCCTTATTTCTTCTTAGGCTTAATTATGCCTTCTTGGATTTTGATATACTCAATGACACTATCCTGAGCTAAATATTATTCAAAGGATTGATAATTTCTTAGTTGGAGCATCCAAGAAATGGGTTTTAAGCAACTCTTGGTGAATAACTTAATTAGCTTGTCCATTGGTAAGGTGAATGACAATTTAGTGATGATAACCCTCCAACAGTTTTTGAAATCATAGATATATTCATCATCCTATTGTCTTAAGATATAGACATCAGATAATTAGATCTTATTTTTGACATTTAGGATGAATCAATAAAATAATTGATCAATCAATTGATCAAAAGTATAGATACTATGGCTTGGCAATTGATTGTACCATTCTATGGAATCCCCTCTTAATGTTTGAGAAAAAGTTCAAAGCATGAGAGCATTATCGTCTTGAATTCTAAATCATGCATTAACAAATGTGCTCACATGTTCTTTGGGATCCTCATTTCCCTTGAATTTATCAAACTTGGTACTGTAAAGTCTGCTAGATATGGCGGGGATGGTACCGAAGGATGAATTGGTTGGTTGATCAATTGGTGTAAGGTTGGTTTCTAGTTTGAAAAACCAGGGGTAAATTAAATCAATTGATCTATTTATTTCTACATGGCCTTAATTCTAAGGTCTTCCTCAGGAATGTGAAAGCCTTGAATTACATGATGAGCTTATGGAGGCATATTGGATGTAATATGATAAATGGGGGATTGTTGATGAAAATATGGGAAATTATGGAATGATGTTGATGGGTGAAGATTATGGCTAGGTTGGCCAATGGGAATAGTATGGGTAATGGTATGGTTTGATGGGGGAACAAGGATAGAGACCACCAAAGACTAAGGTACCCATGATAGACCCTGGTTGAAAAGGGGAGTATGAGTAGAGTTATGTAAAAATGTAGGGTTAACCTATACTTGTTGAGAATTTTAACATTGTCTAAGCAATTTTTTTAGGTGTTCCCATGCATCACTAATATCTCTATTAGAGGCTAATAGTATGGAAGTCGATGGTATGGAAGATATGGCTTGGATACAAGTTACACTAGGTATAACAACTTGTGAGGCCAAAACTTGTGAAGAAGCATTACCTTGTGCTTCATACAAGGGGTTGGTGTAGGTTCAGGTAGATGAGGTGCTAGGAGCACATGAGGGTTGAGTAATGGATGTGTGGGATGAAGGTGCAATCGATGACTCAAAAATAGGGTTAGTATACACCTGGGTAAAATTGGATGGGGTTGGGAATAGATAGACTCTTGTTGTACAGTATAATTCTATCTAGGTGAGTTGGGGATAGACTTTAAGGCATAATTAGAAGACTTCATGAAGGCTTCGCAAGGTTCCTCTACGTAATAACCTTGGATTAATAAATTGGAATCACCTTTGTATTAGAATCACAGTTGAATTGAATTGGATAACCCAAACAATGATATAAAATGAATGTTCTTCGATGTCTATAACTTACCAATGGATTGCCTACTTATACGCAACATAGGGTGCGACGTAAATACATACCTATTCATATCTCTATTAGTGATTATAAAATAGTGAAGGTTAATTATAATTATTGTTAGGAATAGGGTCCTAACATGCCACCCTCCTTAAAAAGAGCTTTGTCCTCAAAGCTCAAGGGGAGGAGCTTCGTCCTTTGTTTTCCAAGACGCATTTGCTCATGTTCTTGCACAACTTTAATGTTTTTTTTCTGTAAGCAAGGATATCAATAAGGGGGAATTGTTAGTGGTGGATTACCAAGAGAAATAGGAGAATATTCCTTAGGATAATTGTGATGACTATGGGAGGAGAACCTATAGGGATCCTCAAACACTTCAAAATGATACCTTAAAATTGGTGGTATTACTTTTGTATCAACCTGTTGTTTCCTAGGAGAGTCAAGGGGAAATGAGCATGTAGTGACCTTTTTGCTTTGTTTTCGGATAGGTTTTATCATTTGATGAGAACTCACTATTTGTGAGGAAATTGAGGGTAGTCTATTTAGAGTGTATTTCTAACCTTCATTGTTCACTGTATGGATGTTTACCTTAACCTTGCTTGGTCCACTGATCACTTATTACACATCGACCTTATTGTCTTCATTATGGTGAGTAGGTGCACTGGCCACTTTAGGAACAATTACCTCATTTTCTTTCTCTATGGAGAGACAAGGATCAACTTCCTTCAATAAATACAATGTTAGTGTAGCACATTTATGGTGGGGTCCATATTGCTCATCACAATTATTACAAAGACCTTTCACTCGTCGTTCCTTCATTTACTCAAATATAAGACGTTTAATTGGTAAAATTTGATTAGGTTTGGTAGTGGTGTAAGTAGTTTGTGCCTTCCCAATAGGTATTTTTACTAGTCGATGTTGATAATTGAATTTGTCTTCGACTAATTTGGCCAATACATAGGTCTGCATCATGGTATAGGGATTGAACCTTGTCACCTCCATTTGAATTTCCTCTTTCAATCCACTAATGAAGCCACCAATGAGAATTGATTCATCCAAACTTGTGTTGTGTTTGGTGATATCCTCAAATCATGTTTGATACTCATGCACTGAAGTGATTTGATGAAGTTTGATGATATTAATCGGTGAAAGTAGGTTGGTGTCATGAGATCTTCCATCGTCGGCCATTTGCGTAGTCATTGTTTGGAAGTTGTCACTAATTTGCTAAAAAATCGACACAAAACTATCACGAGAAATCATCGACACAAGTTGCTAAAAGTCATCGTCAAGATTTGTTGTCAAAAAGTTGGCCTCCAAAAGTTTATTGTCAAAAATTTTTATTTGGTGTTTACAATTTGTTGAACAATTTTTCCATCACTAGCGCGGTGGCAGTGAGAAACAATGGCTGAATTGCTCAACAAAATTTTAAAATTCACAAGAATTTTGTCTCCAAAATTTTATAATTGTAATTTTTTTTTTAAATTGCAAAAATTGTTTAAAAAAGTTGCTTTGCCAACACTTTTTGTTTGTAAAATTTATTGACAACCTTTTTGGAGCGGCGATGGCTAGGCAGCGATGGCAGAAGGTAGAGAAAACAGTAACAGGGTGAGAGGGGGGCAGAGAGGTGACGTAGGGAAGCGACAGAGACAAGTGTTGACAAGGCATAGATTGGAGGGTCGACAGGGCATAACTTCGGTTAAGGAGTAGCAAAGGTTGCAGGTGTCGTGCGAGGCGCGGAAGGAGGCGCGTGACCTAAGTCACATATTTATTTATGTGATTTTGTGTATTTTAAGACCAAACTTCCTTTTACCTTATAAATGTGGGACTAATGTCCCTTTAAAAAAAACTCTTTTGTGGCTGATGACATTTATTTACTTGACAACGACCAAATTTCTCGCCGATGACGGTATTTTGCTCGATGATGACATAATTTCTCGTCGGTGATGAAATGATTAAAATGTACCTTAGATTTATTTTGAAATTATTTCATGCCAATTTTATTTGGTCTGTCGAAGAATATATCTATGCCTATTGACGTCAATTTTGTTACTGATTTGGAAGTTTTTTTTTTCTGAATTTCTTTTCTTTTTGCCTGCGCTTTGAATTTTTTTTTGTTTTTGTTTACTCATAATGCTTGGTGTGTTGAGACAACACTACTACCAGCTGTCTGTCATCACCTATAGGGTACACATGATTGTTTGGCAAGGGATGCAACACAATTTTTGAGGTTCTCTTCTACGATGGTGTAATATTTAGGACAATGAAGATGGATGTAGGCGTTCTTCTACGGTGATTCAGATTTTACCACAACTATATTTTATCCACAACACTATTGAAACAAAGCACAGTGTCCTGTTATGCTTATGATGGTACACAGGAAATTTTTTGAATCGACTAGCTTTGATGCCAGATTCAAGGTTCCTCTACGTAATAACCTTGGATTAATAAATTGGAATCGCCTTTGTATTAGAATCATAGTTGAATTGAATTGGATAACCCAAACAATGATATAAAATGAATGTTCTTCGATGTCTATAACTTACCAATGGATTGCCTACTTATACGCAACATAGGGTGTGACGTAAAGACATACCTATTCATATCTCTATTAGTGATTATAAAATAGTGAAGGTTAATTATAATTATTATTAGGAATAGGGTCCTAACAACTTCTACTATTTCCATGTCTATATGGGTGACGTGGTTACGAATTTTAGGAGAAGTTGACTCCTCTTGGGGTATGGCCATGTGGAATACTGTGGAAGGTAAAGAATGTGAGGGACCTATAGATAAATCTTCCTGTGTCACATTCAAGGAATCCATCGCATAAGTGGTGGAAAAGGTGGATGAAGGTTCCATTAATTTTTCTTGACTTATTGCTTTCTTTTGATTTCGAGTTAATACCATAAGAAAAATAAATAAATATACAGTTTAAATACAAAATGTAACCCAAAAACTAGAATGTTTAAGGAAATAAACAAATAATGCTAAGTCTCAATCAATGTGGCTTACCTTGTTCATTAATTATCTCCTTTTAATGTGTGTTCATTTTATGTGCCAGTTTTGTGTGTTTTGATTTTCTAATCTTTCATAATGAAACAAAGGTGAAAAACTATGGCTAAGGTAGGATAATGAGATTCTTTTTAGTGATGAAATCCAACAAGAATTCTCAGGGGTATTCCTAGGGTAGCTAAAGGTAGATATTGGTGGATGGAGATGAATGGCACTGTCACCAAATCTCAAGCAATGGTTGGTGATGAAATCCAACCACTACTATTTTGCATGAATCATGATGTGTGTGAATTATTTTTAAGGTTTATGTTTTCTATTGTGTACAATTTTTTTAAAAACAATTCATTTCATAAACCTAAATCAAAAGCCAACAAAAGAATTTCAAGTTCTCCAAAGGGCATGAAGTACACCGCTTAGGACCCCCTATCTAAATAACAATCAGAGGGTTCATCCACCCCTCTTCCTAGAATAACCCAATGGTAGGGATACTTTTGGTAATCTAATATTATTCCAAATTAGATAGACAAAAGAAAATTTCTTTAACCCTAAGATGCAACACTAGGTTATGCAAGTTTTAGTTCAAATGCAAACAAAATGTAGTAGTTTGCACCCAAAAAATAAAAACCCTAATACAAATATGTGAGTGAATGCATATCTAAAACTACAAAATAATATGATTAAATTTCCATATTTCTTAATGATGATTCATTTTATTGTTTAACATATGAAAAATACAGAAGATGACCCAAAATACATAAAATAGAAAACTAGGATTTTAAATAGTCAACTTACTAGAAAGCCAACATTTTTGCTCCTAACTCTCTGTAAATACCTTTGGGTGATTTTTGAATTATTATGAGACACTCGTGGGAATTTCTGGATGGCTTTGAACACCTTTGGATATTTTTGGATTGTCTTCATATGTCACTAAGTGTTTTGCACATCTTTTGCAAACTTCTGTAGACTTCAAAAACCCTAGATCTAGTGAAATTTGCAAAATTTGTGCTTCTAAAAAACCTACAAAATGATAGAAAAAACAAGTAAATTAGTAAAACATATCATAAATAGAAACCCTTAGGAGGTCCCACCGTGATCGCCATTTGAAAGATGCAAAACACAACACCCAAATAATGCTTTGAACAAATGAAATACAAGGAAACATAAGATTGCACAATAGAATAATTTTCATTGATGGGGGTAGCCTAAAAACTCCATTGTTTACAAAGATTGAATCCTTGAATCCTTTTGATACAATATTACAAGGGGTTAGGGTTCTCCAAAACCCTAATAAGTAGAGCTTGTGATGTCTTCAAGCACATCTTGATCCCAACATGGTTGAGTGGTATTTTTGACATGCAAGGTTGGGCCACTCCAGATGTTGATGTAGTGCTCTAGATCTACACACAAAGACATAGCAAAATAGTTAGTAATACCTAAGAGGGCTCCACAGTATGAGGCCCTCTATAAGAAATGATAAACCCTAACTAAATACTACAAATAAAGTGAACAAATTCAGAAGCACATGCATAAAGTAAATAAATAGAAAAATTGATCCATTTTACTTAATGTGCTATGATGTGAAAAATCTAATGTAGGTGACTCATGCGACGATGCCCTAGCATCACTCGAAGGCTAGGATGACTTCAAGAGTGAGAGCGTAAAATTACCATAGGCACCTGGTGACTATAGGAAATGCTTGTGGGTACGTGGTGCTGGTAGGGAGGCACCCAAAGGTATTTGGTGTTAATAGAAAGTGCCTGGAGGAATCTGGTGGCTGAAGGAAAATTTTGTAGAAGCATATCAGGTGAGGACGTGGGATGTGGCGACAGTGATGGCGAGTGAGGGAAGTGGGATACGATGGATGGAATGGGTCTAGGGCATAAAAGGCTTGGTTTAAGACTCAAGGCACTCAGGGAATTAGGGTATTTGAGAACTCAAAAAACTTGACAACTTAGAATCAGGGGTTGAGCCATCAAAATAGCTCCTATTTATAATCTAACCTAAGGCATGCTAGGGTTTCATTGACACTAATCATGTGGTTGATATTAAAGAACATCTAAGGGTAGATAATAAATCTAGGGTGTGGCATGGATTGATGTAAATGGGTGGTCAGGATTAAATGGAATTGGATGGCTAGGATTTATTTATTTATATAAACATATATTTATCAAATATATATAATAATAGGCAAAAATGGCGAGAAATCTAGGATAAAGGACAAATGGATATGTTTTTGTGGTGGAAATGGTAGGAAATTCTAGATGGAGGATGAATGGTTAGATTTATGTATCTATAGCTTGTTTGAATATTTTATTTATAGGAGACATGGATGTTGAATCAAATGCCCATAAAGAAAATCTGATAGAGTTTTGGTTCACAAAATACTTGATCAAATGCCTATAAATTTTGACAAAGTTTGGGTACTAAAAATTCTTTTTGAAATGGCCATCCCAGGGGCTAGATTTATAGGCATCCATGTCCCTTTAAGATGATACTAAGGATAATATACCATGACTAGCAATTTAGATAGGTGGAATGGGTGCATAAAGGGGATAAGGTTCATCGAAGTCAAGTTTGAAAAAGCTTGATATGCAATTGAAAATGAGATAAGAAGGGTGAGGACCTGAAAATGTGTTAAAAGGAAGATCTTAAAAGTATCTAGCTAGACTTGGGATCCACCATGAAGGTTGTGAATTAGATCTTGGGAGATTTGGTAGACAATTTGAAAGAGGTAGGAGGTCAAAAATCTTAGTTTTGGTTCATAATAGTTAAAAGTGCCTGGAGGCAATAGCATTTTCAGTGCTACCATGCTAGTGTTATCCCCTCATGACCATTAGAGGTTAAAAAATGTGAAAATTTCAACAATTAAATTTAAGCAAAAGTTTTTCCAAGGTCATAGTAGTGCTACTGGTGATATCTCTCATGCCACAATACTATTTTTTTGGAGCAATAAATTCTTCAAACTTGGACACAAGGATGGTCAAGTCAATTTGGCTAGTTATAAGGCCAATTGGTGAAGAGCTTGGTCAATCTTGAAGATTAAATAATTTTTCCAACTTTGGGTGCCTACACCAATATACCCTAGCATTTCATACTACATCTACTCAAAGAATAAAAAGATCCTTAATAGAAATAACAACTAGTTATGTTCTTATTATCTATGATTATTGCAATCTAATTGATAAAAAAATATTATAATGGTATTGATTAATATTTAATAGATTTTAAATTCAATTAAGACTAGCTTGGTCAAAGGAAAATCTTAGAACCCATTATTGTTTTTATATCAGGTTCACCAAAATATAAGGATGAGAAAATTATAGAGGGTCTTTATTTAATATATGGGGATGGGTGCATTGGCTCCCTTGTATCTACTCAATATTGAATCCATAGCATATCACCTAGAGGATAGGAATTGATTTCTTTGAGTATCTAAGTTTAAAATTTTGAGTTTAAAAACTGTATTTTCCTCAGATGCCTCCTTGACTGCTTCTATACTAATCTAAATCTCAAGAATCGATTAAGTACAAATACAACCATACAAGATGTAATAGATATATTTAAGTCTACATACTTTTTTATTTTCCAAATGATGAAACAAATATGTTTTCTTTTTATAGACAAGGGTGCAAGAAATATGTGATTTACTTATAAATTAAAATACATGATCTAATCTAGATATTAGTCTAAAGGATGAAAAATTCTTAAAGACATTCCTCTAAGAAAATATGACTATACTTTTTTGTTTTTCCATTTTACTAAACATAAAACAAAAATAAAAACAAGTAGAAAATATAGAAAAGAGAATTCAATTTAAGCTAAAATAATAATACATAATACAAGAACCTGATTTTATTCTAGATTGTAGTGCCACTTGTTGCAAAAGTACTACTGGTGCTTCTAAATTTTGGTGGTATTTTTTCTTATGCTTTTCCATTATTATAGGTAATTTCAAAATAAATAGAATATAAGTAGATAAGATGTAGAAGGGTTTGACTAAGAAAGTGGTTTTCACTACCATGGTTGACATCATACCCTTGTTCATGACAAGATATAAAATATGTAAACAATAAAATTAGCATCTATAAAATACTCACTGGACTGAGCGCTTGTCCCTTCCATGGTGCTTTCAACGGCATAAAAGATTTAAAATTATTGTGGCATGGCGGTTATAGGGACGGACTACGCAAATATCTATGTGGTAGCTTTTGGAGCGGAAAGTGCAGAATACTGTGACGGCCATAAAAGTTGTACAACCTACCCGGATTCATGGCGGCTACGATTCCACCATATTAAAAAAAAAAAACATCTATAAAATAAAGGAAAAAAGTGCCATAGCTACATTGATGGTGATTAAAACTATGGGCAATGCTTTTGTCATATACAACTAAATATGATAAAATGTTAAATTGACATGTAAAATAAGATGCCGAAATAATAGAAGCTATACAAAATGATAAGAATAGGTTTTGAGAGACAAATATTTGTTTATTTGATCAAGAATATGCCTTGAACCCTTGCAATATTATGGATATTGAATGGGTTCCAAAATCCCCACCTTATACATAGACCATGAAAGGACATCATATTTTTTCAACCAGTTCAAGCCTTATATGCACCACACTTCAACTTACAATATTGGTAGTAGGTGAGTCTACAATTTAGAGCTTTATTAATTTAGAAGATGAATTCATGGGTTCTTTTGGTAGATTTTATCTACTCACAATAGTTATATTGGGGTCCCTTAAGGCATGAATTTATAGAATCCATGACTCTCTTGGAGGATCATTTGGAAGAAAGATATGCACTAGGCAAAATTAGAGAAAAATTTCTAATTGCATGGATTTATTGGATTAGGATAATTTTTGGTAGTTAGGTGGTGAACTATACAATTAAAAGTTATATAATTTCCAATAAAGGATGGTGATTACCATTGGATGAAGACCAGATAAAATCCATGAGACAAGATTCTAAATTTGATGGGTAGTTGACATTAGTTGAATGCCTCTTTTATTTTTTATTAATAACTAGGCAATAGCGCTAGATGCAAAAGTGCAATGGGGGATAATGTTCCTAATGATTCTACCAAAAAATAGCTAGTGGAGTGTCATTTGGGTAGGAAAAAATAGAACTTGAATATTTGTTAAAATCACTACTAGGATGTCAATATAACCATCATTGTTACTGCCTTAGGTATGATGATTTTACTTTGAGGTATTAAATACCCTTGATTTTGGTATTTATATGCTTAATTTGGTTAAGATGTTTAATTGGATAGATGAAGTAGATGTTGGAAATTTTTGAATATTTGATTATGTGCTCAAAATTGGGTGTCTATAGTAGGGTGATTTGGATCATGTCCAAAGCAATATAGATCATTTATAGGAGGGCTTAACTATTGAGGTGACATAATCTATTTTCTATTAGACAACCTATAATATAGTTGTACCTCTTGATTGTCATCTAGATTCTCTTCCTCATGCTCCTTCATGTTTGATACCTAGGTCTCATACTTGGTATCAGAAACATCACTCCTAGAGGTTGATCATGATGATATTACCTCAAGGAGGAGTTGGTAAAGGGATTACCCTTGAAACTATATATAGGACATTGAAAATGTTATTTTGATAACGAGATTTCTTTATAATATATTATGACGTATAGACACACACACATGCACACACACACATCTCTCTCTCTCTCTGCATTTTCACACCTACACACACATGCATGCAAGCATACACATGTTCGTGTATGTATATATATGTGTAATTTGATACTTTTATTGTTTGTAATTATTTTTTGATGGTTGAACTACTTGATGAAATATATAAATGGTTTAATTTTTTAGTGATGATTCTTAAAATTGGTTATATGGGATTGAAATGGTCCACCGATATTACATCATGGCCACACAATGGTATTATCACAACTTGGGTATTATGCACTTGCTTAGTAAGATTTGAACCTAGGTATCCTCCTTGAAAATAATAAAATTTCATCTGTTGAGCTAATGTCATTCAATGTTTAATGATTATTTCTAATATGTTGTTATTTAGTTAAATATTTAATATATTTAAGAGTTATGTTAGTCACAATATAATTTTAATTGATTATATTAAACTGAGAATAATGTTTCCCTTAAATGAGGTTTTAAAGAACAACAATGGTTTTGGTCATCCCTCATTTAACTTATATTTATGGAGTTTAAAAAAATCATAAATATATTTTAATAGTTATCAAATACATGTAGCTAATAAAACTATATAACATTAAACTTAGGAAAAATTCTAAGTAATATATATAGCAAAGTTCTTCATATAATTATGTTCAAAATATTTTTTGTAGTTATGGCATAATGGGCTGTAAATTTTTCTTTTGAGTAGAGAGCTTAAGAAACTTCTATTGTGCCACATGGGAATTCCTATGATACAAGTATATACCATATGGATGTTCCAAAATAGACTTTATATGTAGCATTACGACTTTATATGTGCCATAGTACACATTTTTTAATACACAAATATATAATATAGATGTGCTAGAGGGACTTTAACTATGCCATTAAGGCATTTGGATGCGCCATATATAAAATTAGATGCACCATATAGGAATTTAGATGAACCATAAAAGACTTTAGATGTGCCATAAAGGAATTTAGATATGCCATAAAGGAATTTGGATGTGACATATAAGACTTTATATGATATGAATATATACAATATAGACATTCCTAGAGGGAATTTAGCTATGTCATTAAGAACTTTGGATGTGCCATAAAGGACATTAGCTGTTTAATTTACTTTTATTTTGAAAAAATATATACTATACAATACTATAACAAATATAAAGTTTTGTGTACACCAGAGCATATATTTATATAATTATGTATAGTTTAAGTATGATACATAAGTTGGATAAGTTGAACATGAACTCAATGTATATAATTTTAAATATAATAAATTTATGATATGTATTACCCTTCTTCCTATGCAAGTACTAGTTTTGAATGGGTAAAGAAAAGGAATTTGATTAATTTGATATCATTATATTGCCCCCATGACTATATGTGTTTTAGATTTTTTTGGTGACATTACATAGGTATTTAAAATACCTCCTATTGAGGCCACCCAACAATTTGAATGGGTGTAGAATCAATGTTGTTTGATAGAGAATTTGTTGGATTATAAATAGTCTAGGTTCTAATTATTTTTATGAAAGAGATGAAAATAAGTATTATGATTATTGGAATATTTGTAACCACCAAAGTGATGTGATTTTTAATCATTATTACTAAAATGGATAATGTATTCATTTTTCTTTGTAAACATTTATATAAAAATATTACATGAATATGATAAATTGTTCAAAATAGGTGAAAAGAGCTTATGATAGAACACAATTTTATATCATCAATATAAAAAAACTTTTACCATCTAAGTCAATGACATGTGTATTACATCCTTTATTTTTTTTGTAAATGCTTATATGAGATAAAATATCATAATAAGCTTGAATGTAAATTGATATGGTTTTAATAATAGATCAAGAATGATATCATATGACTTTTTTGATGTGTGATAAAATGCAATTTGGAGGATATTTTATAGATTCCAAATGAGATTTTTTCCATCACCATGGAAGAGAGTTCATGGAACCTGGTTGGTAAATTTTAAGGGAGGAGGCCTGACATTGATGCCATAAGACCTTGGGCCCTGGTTAAGTGGGATCCTAAGAGAGCTCTAGACATTGTGGTAGCTTCCAATGGATTTTTCCTCATTAATATTAAATGTGAGGAGGATTCAAAGAAGATTTTGGATGAAGGGCCTTGATTATTTGGAAAGCGAGGACTCTTTTTGCTAAAATAGGGACCTGGTTTTAATCCTAAAACCTAAACAATTAATCTGATTCCATTGTGGGTTAGATTACTAGATCTACCCTTCCATATTTGGCATGCTGATATTCTCAAAGGCATATCTAAATCCATAGATGAGCTATTCCTAATCGACTAAGCAACTAGGACCAAATCTAGATTAGTATTTTCCCGTATGTATGTTATGGTGGACCTTGAAGCTAATCTATTGGATCACATTAATCTGATTTCAAATTTTAGGTCATGGATTTAGCCTATTGTATATGAGAATCGATCAGTAAAATATTTGGTCTGTAATAACTTTTTCCATGTCCCTAGCTCATACCCGATCCAAAATAGGAAGGCTTATTTCAAGAAGAATTGAAAGAAAAGGAATCTAGAGAAAAATCAAGACCAGCTCCTAGGAAAGAAGGTAGGATCTGATTTTGTAGGTCCCCTAGGTGAGGCTCCTGGTCTAAAGGAAGTTATTGAGGAAGATATTCAACAAATGGTTTAAAATAATGATGAAAAATGGTGTATAATTTTGAGTAGTACTCATTCTGGCCTTCCAATGCTCAAAAATGAAGATTTAACTTCTAATATTCCAATCCCTAAGGAGTTTCTCCAAAAATCTTTTCAATACCTAAACTCAGAGGAGGCTGAGTAGGATGGCTCTGAAGACCCTCAGGTGGGAGAGGGATCTTCTTAGAATATGGAGTTGAAAATGGACCTTCCAATTTTGGGTGATGTCAAATCCCCCTCTGGCGATGCCAAATACCCCTCTGGTGAAGGTTCTTCAGGGGTAAGGATGTTGCATCCTAAAATTAGAAGCTTGCGCAAGGGCCTGATTGAAATGGGAGTTACAAGGAAGGTAGTCAAACCATCCAATAAAGCTCAAAGAAGTAGAGAGACAAAAGTTAATATTGCAGATGGATTTCAATCCAAGCTCAAGTTTAAAATGTAAAAGGATACAAGAGGTAAGCAGCTAAAGATAGATTCATTTTGTTAGTCCCCCCAATCTAAGGATGGGGGTTTTCTTTCCAAGAATTGTAAATGAAAATTTTATCGTGGAACATTAGGGGCCTTAATGGGCTACCTAAACATTGTGCATTGAAATCTATCAGAAAAAATTTAAACTAGATATAATTTTGCCATAAGAAATAAAAATGGATAGTATTAGTGCTAAAATAGTTAAGAGGAAGGTTTGGAAGGAGGCTAAGTTCATAGCTAACTCAGCTAACGGTGCCTTGGTGGGTCTCTTGTGCATGTGGGACCCTAAAACCATTGATGGGTTGATTGTGTTCTGTTGGAATATGTAATGCAACATTGTGTAAATTATTCTTAGACTAAAATATAAAGTCTAAAGAATAATATTTGAATTAGTAAATAATTCTATTTTATGTAAAACTATTCCCACCCATTTAATAAATAAAATAAGGGTGCCAGGAATATTTAATTTGTGGGAAAATTTTATTTCCCCTTTTCTAGCAAACATTAAAAAGTAACCAATCACTTTTTAATATTTAATAGATGCCACTTGTCACACATCTCAAGATAAGATTGTGATAAGATTTTTCACACATCTCAAGATAAGATTGTGATAATATTAGGGTAATTTTAGGGTTATAGTAGAAAATCTTCTCTTTAAATAGGGGTGTTGTATACTACATCTATATATCTTGATATAATATGGTGATGCATATTTTTGCATAACATTGAAGCATTCTTGTATTGTTGAATCATTGAGTAATATAGTGAGCTTCATAGTGGATGTTTCTCTTCTTCATTTGAAGTAGGGTTTTACCACTCAATATTGGTATTGTGGATTTTCCTCTTTTGTGTGTGATTGATCTTGTGGAGCATTCTTCGATCTTGGGGAGACTTTGCTTGTCTCACATTTGGTATTAGAGCGGTTGAGATCTCCATCAAGTGTCACCAATGCTTTGAGGTGAAAAACCCATTAAGGTATATATATATATATATATATATTTTGTAATGCATGAATTTGTTATTTGGGTATTTTATGCATTTGATATTTGGGTAAAATTATTTTTCAAATCTGCCATTAGGGTTTATAGATTTATTATGTTTTTGTTTTTTGATCTAGTTGTTAGATCTTTTGCAAATGGTGTTTTCATTTTAAATCTAAAATTTTTTGGCATTGAGCTTTTGCTGGAAGGGTTTTGGAGCCAAACGGACTCCATGGTTGCGTCCAGAAGGCCCAAAAACCCTATTTCCATATATTATTTGCGCTATTTTGATGGAAAATAAATCTAAGGCAATTTTTTTTTATTTGGGGGCCAAAAGGCCCCCCACCCGTTTTGCTGTACAGTCTGAATTTTTTTTTATTATTCTATTTTTTAATAAAAAAATAGTTATTTAATAATAAAAAATAGTCATTTTTTATTATTCTATTTTTTTAGTAAAAAAATAGTCATTTAATAAAAAACAATCATTTTTTATTATTTTGTTTTTTAATAAAAAAAAGTTATTTTTTATTATTTTGTTTTTTAATAAAAAACAATCATTTATTTTATTTTAAGACCTAATAGTCATTTTTTTTTGCATAAATTGAAATGCATTTTTTATTATTGTATAATGCAACTAGAATCCTTTTATGCAAATTTTGGCAAATTTTTAGTCAAATTGTCAAATAATTTAGACCTTATAGTCATTTTTTTTCTCACATTAACAATGGTTGTTTGTGAATTTGCTTGTTTTGCAAGGTTATCCAAGTATGTTTTGGAGTATACAAGGCAATTTCGGATCATTTTTTTTTTTTTGTGGAAAACATCACAAAAGGGATGCCACTTTCGGGTAAGACCCAAGGAGGTAGGGGTATCCATTCCACCAAAAATGCCCAGGACTCGGACCTGGCCTACCACCTTTGACATACTCAAGGAGCAAACACACACACAAAACCAATTTAAAAATAAGTAAATAACAATAAAAATAATAAAATAAAATAAAAAATATGCTCCTTGAGTGTTTAAAAAATAAAAGCACAACCAAACACGCACAATAAGATAAAAGAAACCACAACACAAACCACATAGAAAAAAACAAGAACCACATAACAAAACACAAACAAGACAAAAACAACAGAACACTACAAAGACATAACCCAACAAAAACATGAAAAATAAACACAACCAAAACCTAAAAAATAAAATAAAAATAAAAATAAAAATAAAAAACAACCAACAACATACAATAAAAAAAAAAACATAGAAAACATTCACACATAAAAATACGAAAAAACACAAACAAAGAGAAACCCAAGAACAAGAACGAAAAAACACAAGAACAATAACAAAAAACATTAAAAAAAATCAAAACAACAAAAACACAAGAACAACAAAAAACAACACAAAGAACACAAAAACAAAAAAAAACAAAAGAACCCACCCACCTTAAAAAACTAAACAAAAAAAACAAAGAAGAAAAAAGAAAAAGAAAATAAAATAACAAAACAATGACCTATCTAGACCAGAAGACTATTAAGGCACGAATCAACAGAGGAAACAAAAAAAAAGAATAGAATGAGCTAGGGAACTAAAAAGAACTGAATGAACCAAAGAGAAGCAAAAAAAAAAACAAGAAGAAACTAGGTACCTTCAGAACTTGAGCAATCCAAAGAAATGATAGAAAGAAGAGCTTCCCTAATTTGAGAAGCCCACCATATAGGAGGGTGGCCATAACAAGTAAGATCACATTTGTCCAAAGCCCAATTAGCTAAAGCATCAACACTCTTGTTTTGATCTCTGACCACATGATTGTAATCAACTTTCAAAAATCCCATCTGGATTAACTGAATCTTCTCAATAATTCTTTTTATTCTCCAATCCACCTTATGATTCTAAGGAGTCTTCAAGAGATTAATCATAAGTTGAGAGTCAGACTCAACTAACACCTTTTCCCATCCAACCTTAGTAGCATCCTTAAGGGTTCTGGGGATACCATACCCCTCAGCAAGGTTATTGGAAAGAATACCCAAATTCTCAGCAAAAGTAAAAACCAGGGAGCCATCTGAAAGTCTACCAATTCCTCCCACACTAGCTTTTTCAGGGTTCCCTCTAGAGGCTCCATTAGTATTGACTTTTCCAAAATCCTTAGGAGGAGGTTATCAATTTCTAGTCCTATCCATATTACTAATACTCACATTCCCTTTAATATGGTTGCCCTTAGAAGGTTTAATATTCAATATTTGCATCACTTGATCCCATATTTGGTGGGAGTTTTGGGGGTGATTAAGGAGTTGATGGACTGATTCAACTAACTTGGCTATGGTATTTTGCCAAATATAGTGAATATCCTTCCTATCTTGATTAAAAATTCGGTTGTTCCTTTCATTCCAAATATTCCAAAGAAGAATGGTAGAACCCATCCAAACTAACTACTTAATAAAATGATCAACACCCTCTTGATTAGGCCAATCCCTCCAAAGCTGTTCAAAAGTAAAAAAATTGGACCACTGTAAGCCAAGTAAAGTGGCCATTCTCCTCCATAGATCAGAGGCTAAAGTACACTCAATAAAAATATGGTTGATCTTTTCTACATTCTCTTCACACATTTCACATTTAAAAGGGCCATGAAAACCACGCTTCATAAGTTTCTCACCAGTAAGCACCCTACGATGCAATAAAATCCAATTAAAGAACCTCACCTTAGGCT
The DNA here is from genome assembly GCA_028583015.1 of Wollemia nobilis. Lineage (NCBI taxonomy): Eukaryota > Viridiplantae > Streptophyta > Pinopsida > Araucariales > Araucariaceae > Wollemia > Wollemia nobilis. The sequence goes on along the minus strand of JAQPPZ010016892.1, from coordinate 3,523,044 downwards.
AGATATTTTGAGCCCACAATTGAGAAAATATTTCAGAATAATGGTTGGGATTATTATGGCATAAGGTCAAATAACCTTGAGCAACTGAATATTTACCCTTAGTAGTGTTGTTCCATCCAAAACAATATTTTTCATGGGACCAAGAGAGGGATCTCATATGAAGGATGTCTTGGATATCTTATCTTTGCCTTTCTGGGATTTGAATAGGCCAGTCCTCAATAGGGATCCGATATCTACCAACCTTTGAATTACCAGTATGGTATCGATGATAATTAGCCACCTTTATCCAATTAGCTCGGTGAAGCTCCTCCATCCAAGGCCTCCAATCGGGAAACTGAGTTATCAAAGGCTTGTGACCATCCCAAGAATCTGTCCAAAAATTTGCATGTTGACCATTATGAATGATCCAAAATAATTTTTTCTTTATCAAATCCTCACCAGTCTTAAGAACTACTAAAATCGGAGAACCTTTGGTAGGAATATGATAGCGAACAAGGTCTTCAGGACTTTTGTTCTCAGCATATTTAGCACGGAGATTATTGGCCCAAAGAGCATTGGGGTTATGTAAAATCCTCCAATATAATTTATCAGCTAAAGCTTTGTTGTTATTAATTGAAGACCGAAATCCTAACCCCCCTTCACTCTTAGGAAGACACAAAGTATCCCATTTCACCAAGGCCCATTTTCTTTTCTCCTTAGTACCACTCCAAAGGAAACGATGACTGATTTGATCCAATTCTCGAAGAACAACCTTTGGGATATTCAAAATGGGAGAAACATAAATAGTAATGTCTTGAAGGACTAATTTTACCAAGGTGATTCTACCCCCAGAAGAAAGCCACTTGTTGGTCCACTTTCCAATTTTCTTCTCGACTTTGTCCAACAACCAATTCCAATCTTTATTTTTTTGCCTTTGAATATTTATGGGAATACCTAAATAAGTGATTGGAAGAGAGGTCTTCTTATATCTTAATTTATCCAAGACCATGGATTCTCGTCTAGCAGAGCAGTGAAATAAAATAACTTTAGATTTGTCTTCATTGATCAACTGCCCAATAGCCTTAGAAAAATAGCTAATGATTTGCTTAATATTAGAAGCTTTCTTAACTGTAGCTTTACCTAAAAGAGTAGAGTCATCCACAAATTGAATATGAGAGATAGGTCTAGCTCCATGAGCAATGGTAACTCCCTCAAGGGTTTTGTTTTCCCTCTTTTTGGTTATAGTCCTACCCAAGCATTCAACAAGAATGATGAATAAATAAGGGGATAGCGGGTCACATTGCATAATACCTTTGGAAGCTGGGAAAGACTGAGAAGGTCTGCTATTGATAAGAACTAAGTAGGAAACCGAAGAGATACATCCCATAATCCAATCCATCCAATCCTTAGAGAAACCAAATTGCCTCAAAACTTTGATAAGGAAGTGCCAATCCACTTTGTCATAAGATTTGGATAAATCTAACCGAATGAACATAGAAGGATAATTTTGCATATCCATGGAATGGATGGCTTCCTGAGCAAGAACTATCTCATATACTATTTTACGTCCTTCCACATATCCCCCTTGCTCTGGGGAAATAATATTATGCAAAAGAGGCTTCAACCTTTCTACCATGATTTTAGTAATGATTTTGAGAAGAACATTACATAAAGCAATAGGTCTAAAAGTTGAGATATGATCAACCTCTTGAGATTTTGGAACAAGAGTAATGTAAGTTTTATTGATAACCTTCAAAATTTATTTGGCTTTCCTGGCTTCTTCCACCACCTCTAATAAATCAACACGAAGGATATCCCAAAACTCTTGGTAGAACTCAATAGGAAAACCATCAGGACCTGGGGTTTTCCCTTTTTGCATTTTAAAAACTACTTGTTGAAGCTCATTGATAGTAATAGGAGCAGTATTTTTGGATCAACTTTTTCACTCTCTTCCCCCTATTTTTATTAATTTCTTCTAATATCTCTCAAGCATTTGCTTGAAGCATAATGTAAAAATGTAACTTGTATCTCTCATAATGAAAGTAAAAGAGAATGAAAGTGAGAGAGAGAGAGAGAGAGAGAGAGAGAGAGAGAGAGAGAGAGAGAGAGTTGTGTATTTGTGTTTTGCCTATTTTGCATCTCAACTAATCTAACTACTAACTTACTAACTTGCTACTAAATAATCTACTAACCAACTAACTTTTGATTTACTAATTTTCATATTAATCAAGAAGGTTAAAAATGAATCAACTTACTAACCACAACTTTAGTATTTGATTAAAATTTACTTAATCCTGTAACACAGTTTATATTTGCTAAACACCTATTGAATCCAAAAGAATCTGCTCTATTGGTAGCAAGTCCTTTTTGGGTCCTTGTACCCATACCCTTTTGGGTAGCTTGGTTGACCTTGGGTGAGATGAATTGGCAATTCATTAGGCTATAACAAAACCTTAAAATGAACACTAACTTACTAACTTATTGACTATCTAACATTTAAAAAATGTTTTATGGTTCAATTCAAGTTAGTTTATTTTGTTGCAAGATTATTGTTATGGTTAGTTACCTTCTTATTGCAAGTTAATCTATTGCAAGTTGATCTTGGTTTATTTCCTTTATTCAATTGCAATATGGTTATAGTTGTTTATTGCAAGATGGTTATAGTAGTTCATGATGATGTTGATTATCTTTCATTATGATGCTTATATCTCTTGATGATGCTTAATTTTGATTATTTTTCATGATGTTTATCTTTCATGATGATTATCTTTGATGATTGAAAAGTAGATTACTTGAAAGTTATGTTTTTTTTTTGGAAGTATGTTTATCTACTTTATTATTGCATCATTTATTTCCTTTGTCAATGCATCTTATGTTTTGATTATGTTCACTTTCTAGAATGGTTGATCATGGAATCTCCTTCACACCTAAGCACATCCTTGATGGATCAAATTTTGGAATATGGGAACCAAGGATGAGGGCTGAATTTCAAGCAAGAAAGTTATGGCCCATTGTGAATGGAGATGAAGCAATCCCAACCCGGCAAGGGCACTTGAGACATACAACAACAAGAGTCACCTTGCACTTTCTATGATTATCAATAGTGCGAGTGATGAGATATTTATCACTATAAGCCATTGTGAGCATGCTAAATATGCATGGGATTTGCTAAAACAAGTCCATCTAGGATCCAACACATCAAGGAAATTCACTTTATTGTCCAAAATTCTTAGCACTATGCAAGGTGAAGAAGAAAGTGCCATGATCTTCCTCTCAAAGATGAAAGACATTAGAACTCAACTATTAGCTTGTAATTGCGATTGGATAAGTGAGAAGCTCTTAAGCTTTATCATTTTGAGGAACTTGTCAAGCAAGTTCAAGAATTTTGTCACCATTATTAAGACTAGGATAGAGCAAGAAGAGGATGAGATTCCTCTCAACACTCTTTCACAATTCTTGATTCAACATGAAGAGTCTCTTAATAGAGAAAAAGTGAATGGTCAAGTTGTCAAGGAGAAGAATGTTGCCTTGAGTGCCACTAAGGCTTCCTTCAAGAAGAAATACAAGGGAAGGAAAAATCAAAATTTCCAACCCAACAAGCCTAGAGTTGATTTCACTTGTAACTTTTGTGGCAAGAAAGGCCACAAGGAATAAAATTGTTTCAAGAAGAAGAATATTATAGAAAAGGAAGAGCAATAAAAGTCTAAGGTACAAGGACCTAATAAATGGTTTGGTAAGGGAAATAAAAATAACAACAATGTAAAGAAAAATTCTAATAAAAATTCCTTTGTTTGTGCCCTCTACTCCATTGACTCATCTACTTCTAATAAATGGGTGTTAGATTATGGATGCACTAACCATATATTTTTTGAAAAGGATAATTTTGTGGAATTTCATAAGCACTCTTCAGATTCAGTTGTCATTAGTGATAATACTACTCTTCAAGTAGAAGGTGTTGGCAATGTTGTAATTGAAGGGAAATTACTTGATAATGTCCTATATGTGCCTAACCTTAGGAGAAATTTAATTTCAGTTTTGCAAGTTGCTAGAAGTGGTCACACTATTGAGTTCAATGCAACTTCATGGAGAATTAGGAAAGGTATGCTACCAATCATTACAGGTTATGTGAAGAATAATATTTATGTGTTAGGTGATGCTCCTCCTAAAGTATGTTTAGCAACTAATATTTCTCCTAGTAGCAAGCTTTGGAACTTAAGGTTAGGCCATACAAACTATCAAAATATTCAAATGATGAAGTCCAAAAATTTGGTTGAAGGCTTGCCTAACATTTCACCTATTCATGGTTTGTATGAAACATGCATCTTAGGCAAGATGAGCAAACAAAATTTTACAAAGGAAAGTCAACAAGGGCCACATAAATTCTTCAACTCATTCATACAGATATTATGGTTCCATTACATGTTAGATCACTTGGTGGTGCATCCTATATTCTCACCTTTATAGATGATTATTCAAGAATGATATTTGGGTATCTACTTAAGAATAAATCAGATTGTTTTGAGACATTCAAGGAGTTCAAAGATTTGGTAGAAAATCAAAAGGGAGAAAAGATCAAAATGATTAAAAGTGACAATGGAGGGGAGTACGATAGTAATGATTTCAATGAGTTTTGTTCTTCTCATGGGATCAAAAGGTTGTTTACTTGTCCATACACTCCTCAAGAAAATGGTGTTGCAGAGAGGAAAAGTAGGACAATCATGGAGATGGTAATATGCATGCTTTGTGACCACTTACCTTAATTTCTTTGGGGTGAAGCAGCCAGTACAAAAATCTACATTTTTAACAAGTGTCCTTCAAAATCAGTTGAGGGGAAGACTCATTATGAGGTTTGGAATAGTAAGAAGCTGAATTTATCACACTTAAGAGTGTTTGGATGTGATGCATTTTAATATATTCCTTCAGATAAGAGGGAGAAATTGGACAAAAATTCTCAAAAAATCATCTTTGTTGGCTATGATGCAGAACATAGGGGCTACAGGTTATACTTACCTTCTTTATGCATTGTATTTGTTTCAAGATATGTCAAATTCAATGAAGACCTTCTTGAGATAGAAAAGGGTAGACCTTGTGTCAAAAGGACCAAGTGGTTGGATCATTCTTGAGGTCCTAAAGAGCAAAATTCAGTTAGCCAAAGGATAACTAGAAGTATGACCCTTAACATGTCTCTTCTAGCTAAGATAGAGAATGATCATGAGCCTAATTCTTACCAAGAAGCTTCACAACACTCTTTTTGGGTTGATGCCATGAAGGTTGAGATGGATTCTCTTCTAAAGAATAAAAATTGGGATCTAGTGCCTTATCCTAATAAGAGAAATGTTATTGGGAACAAGTGGGTCTATAGAATCAAGTACAATTATAATGGAGAGATAGAAAAGTATAAGGCTGGTTGGTTGCTAAGGATTATGCTCAAAAACATGGCATTGACTATGATGAAACCTTTGCACCAGTTGCCAAAATTCCCACCATTCAGCTTCTCATTGCTATTGTCGTTGCTCATGGTTAGCAGTTTTTATAGCTTGATGTGAAAAGTGCCTTTCTAAATGGTGATTTGGATGTGGATATCTACATGATTCAACCACAAGTATTTGTTATACAAGGTAAGGAAACACTTGTGTGTAAACTAAAGAAAACCTTGTACGGTCTGAAGCAAGCACCTAGAGCATGGTACATGAATATTTTAGGTTACTTCTTATCTCTTGGTTTTGATAATGCTATTCAGATATAGATCTCTATGTGCTTAGGAAGAATAACTTGGTCATTTTAATTGCTCTATTTGTTTATGACCTTGTTATGATTGGAAATGAGAATGAGGCTATTTTTGATTTCATCTCCAAATTAAAGTCAGAGTATGAAATGATTGACCTTGGTCTTCTACACTACTATCTTGGCATGCAAGTTTATCAGCATGAGGATTGTGCCTTTTTTATTCAATCCAAGTATATTGAAGATCTTCTTAAGAGGTTTTATTTGGAGGATGACAATCCTAATTCCATTCCTATTTCTACAGGGGTTAAGTTGGAAGTAAGTATAGAATCTCAGTTGGATGATGCTACATTGTATAGGCATCTCATTGGTAGTATTCTTTATGTTACCATCACAAGGCTAGATATTGCTTTTGTAGTTGGTATGATGGCTAGGTTCATGCAGAAACCTTATATTGAGCACTTACAAGCTAACAAGAATATTCTGAAGTACCTTTTAGGTACTAGATATTTGGTACTCAAGTATTCTAGGCTTCCTTCCTTTTCTCTTTTCAGATATGCTGATTTTGATTTTGGAGGGGATAGAATAGACAAAAATTCTACCACAACATATGTTTTTAGTATTGGATATGTAGCTATCTCTTGGTCTTCCAAGAAGTAAGATACAATTTATCTTTCTACAATGGAAGTGGAGTATAAGGCTATGACAACAGATGCACAGGAAGCAGTTTGGCTTCGTACCCTCATGAAGGAAATTGGATTTGAGCAATTTGGTCCTTCATGTTTGCTCTTCGATAATCAATCATCTATCGCCTTGGCTAAAAATATTGTAATGCATCAAAAGACAAGTCATGTTGAAATCCAAGCCCACTTTATCAAATAGAAGGTATTGTATGGGACTATTAAGTTGGAGTATTTCCCATCATATTCTAATTCTGTTGATTTGTTCACCAAACCTCTTCCCAAGGAACATTTTTGTAAGCTAAGGGACTCACTTGATTTGGTGAAGTTGTCCTCAACGGGGAATGAAGTGTAGTTACACTTGTGTGATGACAACTTCATCCTTATGAGGTGTTTTTTGCTATATATATGGGTTGATATTTGGTGGTATAATTGCTTTTTGCATCTCTTTTGAACATGGTACTTTCTTATTTACCTTGTGCAACTTTTGTACATGTTACTTTGTAGATGGTATTGTGCAATTATGGTATATGATACAATTGCTTTATGCGACTCTTTTACATAGTACTTTATTGTTGCCTTGTGCAACTTTGTATGTGTTTTTATGTAGTTGGCATTATGCAATTTGTTTATCATGGTACTTTCTTGTTAGCATTTATGCTACTTTTTTACATGATGTTTTATGGTTGGATTTATGCAACCGGTGTGCACACTTTATTATTTTCATATACCTTATGCAATTCTTGTACATGGTACTTTTTGTTAGCCTTGTGCTACTTTTGTACATGGTACTTTAGATTTTGAATTATCATGGTACTCCTTGTTTGCTTTATGCAACTTTGTACAAGATATTTTTTAAATCAACTATATAGCACGTGACTATAAGTATGGCTTGGCATATTTTTGTGATGACTTATAGTTCACTATTTGTTAGATCGGTTTTGTTATCATCTTTGGATATTCATATATGTTGTGGTGAATATATTTATGATGATGTATCTAATTGATCTTATGTTGAGCTACTTGTAGCTTGCAGGTACTTCCATTTGGGATTTTGTAGGCTTACTAAAGACACCCTTGTGATGTTTTATTCTTATCATTTGCAACCACTTGTGGTTGATGGATGGATTTGTAAGCTACTTGTATCTGAAGCTACTCCGTTGGGGCTTGTAGTCTCATTTTGGCCCATTTTGTATTGGTGATTATTGTACACCATTCTTGGTCAAATAAGCTCATTGTAACTATATTACTCATTTTATTCTCATCTTCGTTTGTATATTTAGGGGGAGAATGTTTCTTTGTTTCATAATTCATTTCCCCAATATTGTATTAAGGGGGGAGTGTTGGAATATGTAATGCAACATTGTATAAATTATTCTTAGACTAAAATATAAAGTCTAAAGAATAATATTTGAATTAGAAAATAATTCTATTTTATGTAAAAATATTCCCACCCAGTTAATAAATAAAATAAGGGTGCTAGGAATATTTAATTTGTGGGAAAATGTTATTTCTTTTTTTCTATAAAATATTAAAAAGTAACCAATCACTTTTTAATATTTGATAGATGCCACTTGTCACACATCTCAAGATAATATTGTGATAATATTTGTCACACATCTCAAGATAATATTGTGATAAGATTTTTCACACATCTCAAGATAATATTGTGATAAGATTTGTCACACATCTCAAGATAAGATTGTGATAAGATTAGGGTAATTTTAGGGTTGTAGTAGAAAAGCTTCTCTTTAAATAGGGGTGTTGTCTACTACATCTATATATCTTGATATATCATGTTGATGCATATTGTTGCATAACATAGAAGCATTATTGTATTGTTGAATCATTGAGTAATATAGTGAGCTTCATAGTGGATTTTTCCGTTCTTCATTTGAATCAGGGTTTTACCACTTAATATTGGTGTTGTGGATTTTTCTCTTTTGTGTGTGATTGATCTTGTGGAGCATTCTTCGATCTTGGGGAGACTTTGCTTGTCTCACATGTTCATATCTAACTAAGTAATTAGCATCCTATTTTGTTCCAAGAATTTAGGATTTAAATGGATAACCTTAAATATTTATGCCCCAAATTTGGGATCCTCTAGAACCATGCTTTGGGATTTCCTTGGTTCTATGAGAGAACATTTTAAAGGAGAGGTCTGGATTTTGGTAGACGATTTCAATAAACCCTTATATCCCTTTGATAAAAAATTAGGAACCTCAGTGCTCAGTAGCATGAATTAATTTACCTCTTTTATTCACTCCCAAGAGCTGATGGATTTGGACCTAAAAGGGTCAATATCTACATGGAGTAACAGGCGAATTGGAAGTCAAAACATTCAGTTTAGGCTGGAAAAAATGTTGGTGTCTAAATAAGGTATCCCATTTTTGGTGATGCATCCTTATGCTCTCTCCCTAAGCTAGCCTCAGATCACAATCTATTTTTTCTTGAAAAGACATAGGATTCGACCTTCTTTCCCTAACCATTTAGATTTGAAACAATGTGGCTTCAACACCCTAGTCTAGAATCCAACATTGAGGAATGGTGGAGTCATAGGTTTTTAGGTTCTTGAATGGCACAAATAGCCTCCAAGTTTAGATTTATAAAGGTAAAGCTGAAGGATTGGATTAAGTAGAATTTTGAAAATATTATTGCCAAAAAATATGGAGATTTGCAACCAGTTGCAGGAGGTTGATCAGATAGCTGAAACTCAAAAATACTCTATGGAATTAAAGAGGCAAGAACTATTTATTCTCATAGAGCTTCATAATGTTCTAGTAGGGGAAGAAATTATGTGGAGGTAGAAATCTAGGGCCCTATGACGTAAGGAGGGTGATCGAAACACAAATTTTTTTCACTCCACTACATTGAGTCATAGGAGTAATAATAGGATCAGGGTGCTTACAAAAGCAAATGGATAACTCTCTGAAGACATCAAATAGGTTAGATCCAAGGTAGTAATTTTTTTTAAGGACCTCCTGTGTTCCATGGCAGCAAAAAATCAAGAGGTTGAAGCTCACTTATTGAATAACATACCACATATAGTCTCTACAGATATAAATAATGTTTTGGATACTCCTTTTTTAGATGATAAATTCAATAAAGTAGTTTTTGCAATGGGCAGACTCAAAGTGTCGGGACCTGATTGGTGTCCCCTAATATTTTTAAAAAAATTAGGATATTTTGAGGCCAGAGATTTGTGATGCCATCATAGATGTTCAATCTTCAAAATGGTTCCCTTCATATGTCAACTCTACGTTTTTGGTGCTTATCCCTAAAACAGTTGATGCTAAGTATTTTGCAGCTTATAGGCCTATCAGTTTTTGCAATACTATTTTTAAAATTTTGATGAAGAACCTGATGAACAAATTGAAACTTTTATTACCAAGCATCATTGATATCTCATAGACTGGTTTTGTGGTTGGGAGGAAAATTCTGGATGGAATCATTGTAGTCCATGAAATCATCCATTTAACGACCAAAAGCAGTAATTTTGGGACCTTGCTCAAGCTGGATATGAATAAATCTTATGACAGGGTTGATTGGGAGTTTCTCTTTAAAGTATTGCATAAATTTAGCTTTAGTCAAGAGTGGATAAGTTTGATCAAATCATGTATCTCTTTAGCCAAGTTCTTGATTCTAGTGAATGGCTCTTCGATAGGATATTTTAGGAGTTGTAGGGGAATTCATCAAGGATATCCGTTGTCCCCATACCTTTTTATTTTACTAGAAAAATATTTGGGGTGGGCCATAAAAGCTAACTATTCTATTGTAGGTCTTAAGTCGGCTACACCCATAATTCCTATATTTCATAATCAATTTGTCGATGATACTCTTCTATCCTTTCAAGCCTCAATTTTACAAGAAAAATCAGTCAAAATTATTCTGGAATATTATGAACAAGCGATGGGTCCGAAGGTTAATTTTAGGAAAAGTATTTTTTTTTTTATCAATACTCCTCTAGAAAGGTAGTTGGGGATTATGAATATTCTGATATGTAATATTGGGTCTCTCCCTTCAACCTACCTAGGTATGCCAATGTTTTTTTGGGCTTCAAGATTTTTCCCTCAATGGGAACTGGTTATGGAGTGTTTCCAAAAAAAGCTTGCAAGTTGGAAAAAAGGTCTCCTAAGCCAAGAAAAAAAAGTGATGTTAGTTAAGGCCACCCTTCAAAGAATCCTGATATATTTCCTTTCTCTATTCTGAATCCTAAGTAATATTCTTGAAAGAATAGAATAGATCCAACGTTCATTTATTTGGTCAGGAGCAATTGACAAAATGAAATTTCATCTAGTGGCATGGTACCAAGTATGTAGTAAGAAAGAGGGTGGTTTAGGCCTTAGAATATTGAAATCCATGAACAAAGCTCTTATTGCAAAGCAAGGTTGGAGACTGGTTCAAGAGGAGAAATTAGGATGGGTTGATATTGTCAAAGACAAAAACCTAAATTATGAATTATGGTAAGTAGTTTATTAAATAATAATTAACCCTCCATGGTTCAACCTTTTGGTCTCGCCTAATTTGGTGCAGATCGGAAATTTGTAGAGGGGGTAGGTGGTGTTTGGAAGATGGTAGGTATGTCAAATTTTGGAGTGACATGTGGGCGATTGAGGTTCCGCTAGAGTCAAGATCACATATGGCTTTAGTCAAACCAATTATAGATCATTTTTGGGGAATAAGGTTTGTGATTTCATTGAAAGGATTGAATACCACCCCCGATGGAAACCATTTGACTTCCCAGGACTTTTAGTGGGGGAGAGGAGGGCATTTGATGAAATTTTTAATATCATTAAATGGATAATAATTCCTAGAAGAGAAAATTTGGATAGATTCATCTGGGGATTAGATAAGGATGGGAAATTATCTATCAAATCAGATTATTTTGCAATAGATGGTCCTTATGATCCTTGGTTTTTGATAGATAAAATTTGGCTGAAAGGACTAATTTCAAAAATCAACATTTTCTTCTGGCTGGTCGTATAAGGAAAATTTATAAATTTAGACAATCTCAAAAAAATATGTATGATTTTACCTAATGCTTGTTTCTTGTGCAAAAATGCAAAGGAATCCTTGCTCCATATTCTTTTTAACTGTCCTTTCTTGTAGGATGTTTTCAACTACTTTTTCAAATATTTGAACATCCAATGGGTATTTTTGAATAGCATAGAGGATGTGTTGACCCAATGGGTTTCTCCTTTCCTATCTCTCCACCTTTGTTGGTTTTGGAAATTTAGCCTTCCTCATATCTGGTGGAATATTTGGAAGGAAAGAAACTCAAGGATGTTTAAGGATGCTACTCATTTGGCTAAAGTTATGGCTTTGCAAGTGATTTCATTTTTTGTGGAGAATATTAGAACCCTAAATTTGAATTTTGTGACTACAGAGCAGGAATGATCAGTGGAGATATCTCGTGGATTCAATGTCAATCCTCAACCAGTCAAACATATTGTGCCTCTAGATAGAGCTAGGGTTAAGTGGGAGCCACCTCCAATTGGTTGGCTAAAGTTAAATTTTGATGGTGCATCTAAAGGAAATTTGGGTCCTACAGGTATCAAAGGGATTGTAAGGAACCATTATGGCTTGATAATTTTAGCCTTTGCTAATAATTTGGGCCATCAAACCAGTCACTTCACCGAAGCTAGGGCCCTATTCCAAGGATTTTCTCTATTGGATTATGTAAGTTGTAGGAAACTAATCATTGAAGGGGACTCCCTTAATATTATAAATATTGCAAGAGGGACTCAATATCCTACCTGGACTATTTTAAACCTTCTTATAGAATTTTAGAGATACATCCAAAATTTGGAAGATGTTCAGTTTAAGCATACATACAAGGAAAATTATCGAGTGGGTGATCTATTGGCTAACAAAGGAATTATTCAGAATAGTTTAGTGGTGTGGCAAAATAATTTCCTGGTGGATATTGCTTCCATTGATAATGACCTCATACACAATTAGTCACTCTGGTCGAGTTGTTGTTGATGACTTGGATACAAAACTTGGGGGCAATTATTGATTTTGGGTTTCTACACCAAATTTTATATTTCCAAGCTATTGTTTCCTCCCTACAAGCCACAATATCCAATGCAGAAGGAATTCTTGCCATGATGGGTTGGTAGTCTTGGAAAATTAATGACCTCATGGGGGAGAATGGGACAGGTGCATGGCTCGATTCATGGTTCAGGTCCTTCTACTGATCTATGTTTGGTTATTTATCTTTGACATCTTGATTTGATTTCAAATTGTTTTAAGTTTTAAATTATGTATGGTCTTACCTATGTACTAGTTTGGCTTTGGAAGGGGTAACTCCTCTGATTGGTCATTCCTTTATTATTACCGAATGTAATTAATTTTGGCTCCCTTTTTTTGGGTGGGGTTTAGTCTCTTTTGTAAAATGTTTGGAGATCCTTTAAAACTCCTTCATCCATCTAATAAAAACAAAATGCAAAAAGATAACACCCTATATTTTCACCTTTGGATTTCTATCTTGAAACTTACTTCTAAATTCTTAACCTCATATTGTGTCAAGATGTAAATATTAGATTAAATTGGTTGATTATAGGTTAAAATTTAAAAAAATATAAAAGGATGAATATTCATTATCATCATCACCTATGAGTTCATAGTATTTATTACATGAATATGAAAATATTAAATAAGGTTTAAATAGGAATTGAAGTGATAGAAGAGTGCTATACTGCACGAGTCTCTAGATGTGATGTCAAATATAAAAATACAACATTATATATTTTACATTTGATTATGTATGTCAAAACTCACTACCAAGTTCTTAATATTTTTGTATAATTTAGATGATAAGATCAAATTATATAATTTAAATACCAATTTGAAGATAGAGAAACAAAAAATGATAAACATTCACCATTGTTAGCATCTTGAAACCATAATATTGATCACTCTATAGTAAATAAGAGTATGAAAAGACTAAGGTAAATATAAATATTATTTTATTTTTATATAAAAGATAAGTTTTTACTATTTCTTAAGTCGTTGCAAACATTGTGATTGGATAAAGCATGATAAGGATAAATGTTATGAATATTTGAGAATATCACATTATTTATTACATGCAAATGTACCCTCCATGGTACGTTCATGGTACAGATGTAAATATGTAATAGATTAGGGTTGAGTCTATAATTTAGATGAGTGATTTATATATCCTATTTTATGTCAGTGTTAATGTGTAGGAAATGTATGTGTCATGTAAGTAAGAGTGCAAGTGTGCGAATATGTAAAGTGAGGATGTGCACAAGTGTCTTATATTAGGAATGCATGTAAAAAGAGAGTGAAGAATATAGTATGTTGGAAATATTACATTATTTGTCTCCTTTGTAATATTAGTTGGGTAGATGATATATATATATATATATATATATATATATATATATATATATATATATATAATGTGTGTCAATATGAGAGAAAGTGCAAAGTATCAAGATAGAATGAAGAGTCACATGATATGTGGAAATATGAGAGATTTATCTTTATGAGAGGAATATGAAAGGTTACATTTATCGGATGAAAAAGGAGAGCAACAATTAGAGAACTAAAAAGTCATGAAAATGATATATTGGAGGTAAATATCCATGCAATGTAATCAATATGTATCATACATGTAATATTATGATATTATGCACATCTAAGTTATATTCTATGAGATATTGCAGTATTTTTATTATTGAGTTTCATTGTTAATATCATTGATTTGATTTATTTTAGATCCTCGATAGATCTTTATGTAAGTTAACCTATTCAAAAAGCTATCAGTGGTATTAGAGCCACATCAATTTTACTTGCATAGGTTATGAATTTTTTGGGACAATTGTCACCATCCGATGACATGCCCAAAAGACAAAGATCCAAGTGTAATTAGAGCACAATATTTACAAGGAGATAAAAGTGGACTTGAGCAATAAATTTGCAAAGAGAACAGTACAATAAAATATTGCATCTAGACCATAGTAAAACCATAGAAAAATCTTAGTAGTGCTCATCCAAACAATTTGAGAGTGTTGTGATTAAGCATTGTAAATATTGCCTTCTAATTGGACCACATAAAAAAAAATCATCTACAATATTATGGAGCACAAGGAAGTTTTGTGTTTAATGCATTCCTATAATTTGACCTCATTTCTCAAATATGGCCTTAGTCATGTCCATAGTTGGGCTAAACTACTACAACAGTGCCACAACAACCCCACGATCTTGTGAAGAGGATCATTATTTCATAGAATAAAATTGAGGCAATTTCCAAAGTCATGAGCCACACCATCCAACTAAACCATCATTAAATTATTTTAGAGAGGCATGTAGGACCTTTATGAAGACAATGTGACCTATGGAGGATATTACTACACTTGTACTAAAGAGCTAACCAAGCAAAAAGTCATACTTCTTTACCATAATGTGGCTAAAAATTACGAGAAGTGAGAACACCAAACCCAAACCAGGGACAATCCAATTTGCCATGGTTATATGACTTGAAACACTAGACTTTCATGATCAATCCTATGCATCGTCTTGCTTTGCAAGTTCTCATCAAAAGCCCATTGTATAGGATTCATAGTTGATGGACCATTACTTGGTACTAGACTTTGCAATACTAGGGTCTTAACTGTATAAAATTTCCAATTATTTTAACTTCTCATTTGTATTATTTGGGATTTTGGGAGTCTCTGATAGGAGAATTGAAACACGATTTTAATAAAGTGGTCATAGCAAATCCAAGGATTGGATACGCATCAAAAATATGCTTCAACATGCATAGAGTTGTTGAGTCTTTTTACAAAAAAAATCAAGAGAATGTATTTAGAAGAGTGCAAAAGCCTTGGGGGCCCATGTGTGGGGCATGTTGTGAATGAAAAATGATTTCCTGACCACCCACTATCTATGCATAGATTCAATAGACAATGATATTTTTGGGGTAATTTTTTTTTAATTCAAATTTGAATTTGGTTATTTTTTAATTAAATCTTCTTTGCTAAGGTTCATTTGGAGTATTTAAAAATTTATTGGAGGGATAGGGATTAATTTCTTTATAAGGTCTATTATTAATTTTTATAAGGAGTGATGAGACATAGTGATATATTAATTAATTTTTTGATTAATTTGGAGTGATAAGTAGATATAAGGTCTTATTAACGTTATTTTATTAAAATTTTATTGAAGATATTATTTTAGTATTTTTTTTTTAAATTTAAAGATAATTGTTTTCTGCAAATTAATTAGTTTTGGACGGATAAGGAATCCTAGATCTAATTTAAGAAATAATTAAATTTGCAAACATTCTTATTTTCTAGTTTCTAAAACAACTAGGGAGGTAAAATGTTTTCAACAATAAGGGTTAAAAGTATTTGGAACACTATTAAAAATTATTTCTTCTCCTAAAAACTTTTGATTGAAAATTTAAGAGTAGACAAATTATTGAACTAGAAAATTTTTGCAAATTTGATTATTTGGGAGACAAGGTTTTTCAACCTCAAACTTTAGGAAAAATATAAATTTGCAAAAACTTAGTTTCTAACAATTTGGGAGAAATAAGGAATTCAACCTCATAGGTTTTGTAATTTAGAAACTTTGATTTATCTAAACCTAGGGATTTAAAGGGGCTACTACTCCAAAGTAACATTGCAAGAAAAAGGTAAATGAAAAAGAAAACAAATGATAAAAAACTAGAAACTCAAAAACTGGAAATCATTGAAATAGGAAACCCATGTTTTCAAGAAGAACCAATATATATTGAAGATGACTCGTTAGAATAAAAACTAAATAAAATAGAAATTCATGGTATTTAAAAAATATTGGAAAGATTAAAATTTTATACACAACAAATGATAGAAGAAACTAAAGAACAAAAGGATATATCAATAATTGAAAAGAATGCCTTACAATCAATTATGAGAGAAGTCAAAAATGAATTTTTTTAATACTTGGTAATTATCTAAGTTCAAAGCTTGATGAGGCATATAGAGATTCTAAAAGTAACTTTACATTACCTAGTGATATAGGAAAAATGATGTATATGGTATTTATTTCTAATGAAGTCCTTAAAGACAAGAATAGAAGACAAGAGGAAATGATTAAAGATTTGAAGAACAAGTTTATTGATGAAACAAATACTTTGAAGGATAGACTTGTTGATATTACTAGTGAAGCAGAAAAAGGAGAATTTTTAATACTTCAAAAATACATGCAAAGTGTTCTTAATAATGCTAATGATTGTTATGAAGATTTTTTCTGTACCTATTAGTCTATGGAGAATAATCTACAAGGGAATAATCACTCTAAATGTTTCCAAAATGAGAAAGCAAGAAAAGGTTGAAGAATTAGGGAACAAACCAATGATGAAAGATGTTTCTTGTGATACAATTGATTTAAGACCCATAATGATAGATTCATGTTGTGATACTATGGAGTTAAATTATTTGATGATAGATGCATCTTGTGATACTAGTGATCTTCATCAAAAGAAAAAAAATACAAATCATGATTCTTATCAAAATGAAAGGAAATATTGTGATGCAAGAAATGATATAGTGATTTAGAATTCATGAAAAAATATAATAACTTATTACAAAAATAGATGTTATATGTGATACAAGTGATTTAAATACAGTTCATGATTATTTATAAAAATCTTATGCTATTAGAATTGATGAATGCATGGATTCAAAATATGACAAAGATAGTTATGCACATAGTTGTGTTGATATTTATAGAAATCAATCTAAAGATATATTTAGTTATTTTTCAAAACCAAATAAAAGTAATTGGTTCAAAGTTGTTAAATAAAATGGGATATAAATATATAGGTTTGGGTAAACATGAACAAGGAATGAAAGAACCAATTGTACCAAAAATAAGACCAAAATATGAAGGTCTTGGATATACAGGACAAATGAGCAATAAGGAATCAAGAACTAAATTTGTAATAGGAAATAGTGACATCAAATCAAGGACAAGGACTGATAGAATTAGTTACAATAAAGGACAAAATAGTCAAAGAAATTTTATAATAAAAATCAAATGTAGTCATTGTGGTATATATGTACATAATATAGAGAGATGTTGGAATCTTCATAGTTGTAAAATTTGTGGAGGACATAATAATTCATAAATATTTTATCTACAAAAAGAAAAGAAAGACTATAGAGTAAAAGTAGATTGTGGATGGATAAACATGAATGAATGGGATAAGATGAAAGGAATATTGTATGGTTTCTATAGAAGAAAACCAAGTATAATCAAAGTTTGATTGCACAAAACCTAAAAAATGCAGAAGTTAAGGATAATACCACTAGGTTGAAGAATAACTAGTAAATATTAAGTTTCTATATAAGATATATTGAGTTTACCTATTCCAAGAATAAATTTGACATAGAAGGAAATATATAGCATAGTTTCAGGTCTTGAAGATAGACCTTGATATTGCAAAAATGGGAGACCCAAGAGCAATGTCCCATTGAACTTGAAGGTAGTAAGAAGACTTCAAGATAACAAAAATTCTTGAGGATAATCTTAGTTAAAGGACATAATATAGCACATTGAAGGTAGCATTTTAGAAGTCCACATTGGAAAATAAAATTAAAGAATTTAGGACATTAAAAGAGCAAGGTTACTATTGAAAGTGAGTGAATACCACAAGGATAGTATTGAATGTCACGAGGACAACATTGAAGAAAAAAGTATTGTTTAAATATTATAAGGGTAACATTAAAGAAAATAGGTCAAAATTAAGGAAGAATGGATGACCTAGAGGTATATTTCTAGAGGTAGTGACCCACAAGAAATGATCAAGTGGCAGTGATCCAGAGGTAGTGACCTAGAGGTATATCCATTGGCAATGACCCATAGGTAGTGAACCTGAGATAAATACCCTGAGGTGACTCAAATTCATTGATCCAAAAGTAGACCCAAATAATGGACATTACATACATCCATCCATGACAGAGTTAGAGTTCAAGAAAAAATATTTAATAAGTATCAAATAATGTAATACAGGGGGGTGTTAGAGATATTACATTATTTTACCCCTTTGTAATATTAATTTTATAGATGATTTATATAATTATAATGTATGTTTCAATATGAGATCAAGTTCAAAGTGTCAAGAGAGAATGAAGAGTCACATGATATGTGGTAAGATCAAAGCTTTGTCTTTATAAGAGGATTATTAAAGGTTGCATTTCTCGAATGAAAGAGGAGAGCAACAATTAGAGAACTGAAAAAGTCATAAAAAATGATATATTGGAGGTAAAGCTCCATGCAATGTAATCAATATGTATCATACATGTAATATTATGATATTGTGCACATATGAGTTATATTTTGTGAGATATTGTTGTAATTTCATTATTGAGTTTCATTGTTAGTATCATTGATTTGATTTATTTTAGATCCTGGATAGAGATTTTTGTAAGTTAACCTATTTAGAAAGCTATCATAGTATAAAAGTGGCAATATTGTAAGCCAAACATTATGGGAGTTGTCATATGGAGATCAATAGACAAGTACATGAAGAGTCATCTTCTATTTCTATATTATGGACACAAATCTCCATACAACACAAACAAGAAAAAAAACAAGAACAAGGACATGAATGTGAGAAAAGTAGTAAGCATTAATAATAAATATTGTATCCAGGTTTTGAGCAATTAATAGTGTAAGTATTATTCTCATGTATGTACATGAATGATTTTGTCCATTTTACATTCGTATTTGATATTATAAGTGAATTTTATTTCATTATTCTATTGGCCTTGATATACATTTAATTTATCATATATTATTTTTCTCTTATTATTGATATATAGACCTTTAATATTATGGCTTATTTATTAAGGGATATATGAAATTCTGAGATAGTAAGGTTTAAAATCCAACAATGGTATCAAAGTGACCACCATTTAACTCTGTCCATTCTTGATAGAGTTATATTAGAGTCTGTCCACTTTGAAAGTAGTGAAGACTTGGACTCTATTTTAGAAGGTCTGATTGACTAGGGATTGAGGAGATAAATATTAGTCAACTTGATTTGGATGCTAGGGTATTTCCACTTGGTTAAATGAAAACCAGTAAAAACTAGGACTCAACTAAGACTGATTAAGAACCAACTCAGAAGAGAGTTGGAATTTTAGGGACATTCAAAGTCACCCTGATTATATTTAGGATTATCTAGAGAAGAAGAGGAGAATCACTATTAGAGATTGATCGAGGGACAACTTAGGAGAAAGTTATAAATTGAGTGAAATCCAACTCAGAAGATAGTTGGACATACAAGGATATTGATAGACACCCTAATATTGATTTTGAATTCTATATAAAAAAGGAGAATCATATTTTGTTCTTAGGTATGATCTAAGACATTGAAGACTTTAGACATTTGAGAAGCATAATAGCTTATAGGATATTGAGAAGCATCACAAATTTCAAAGATAAAGAAGCATCATAGATTCCAAATATTGAGGATCATCATAGCTTCCAGAGAAAGAGGAGCATCATAGCTTCCATATAAATATGAGTATCTAAAGCCTCTAGGATATAGAGAAGCAACTAGGATTCTAGAGAAGATAATAAATATAAATCTTCTATAGAATAGAGGTTAAGTAAAACACAAAGGACAACGAATAATTATAACATTTTTAAGGAAAAGAAAATATTGAGGAACAAGGCTGACTAAAAATATCACTTTAGTATTGGTCATGGAGTAGTGTTCTTCAAGGATATTATTCAATGCAACAGTCAAAATATTCAAAGCAAAAGGTCATTATACAAAGGCCAAAATAGAGAGACAACATAAGTATAAAGATGGCAAACTAATAGCATAGTTGTATAGCCACTTGATACAACAAGATATTGTATAGATTAGCAAGCACTCACAGGTCGCTAGAAGAAGAATATCAATTTCTCACATGGTGCTAGACATAGATTATAAAAGCACTAACAGAGTGCTAGAGGTAGATTAGGAAGCACTAACATAGCACTAGAGGTATATAGGAAGTAATTGCAAGGTGCTAGAGGTAGAAAGTAAGCACTACTAGGGTGATAGAGGTAGGAGAATGAGACATCAAAGGGGAAAATCAAGCCACCAAAGAATGATCTATGAAGTGTGAGCTATCAAAGATCAATCCACTAGAGAATGAGCCACCAAAGGGTGAGCTATCAAATATTAAGCCACCAAAAAATGAGCCACGATAAAGCGAGACATCAGAGGATGAATTACCAAAGGATAAACTACTAGAGAATGAACCATCAAAGGATGAGCTACCAAGAGACACAAAAAAAGGAGAAGTTTTAGTCTATGGTCATCAATGTAACCATGATTGAAGCTTCCTACAACAAGCATCTCATAGCCTCATTAATGCTTACTATAATCAGTACACAAATTGGGCTAAACAGTGAGAGATAGGATATGGAGAGACCAAGCATGAACCAATGTAAAGAACTCTCTTTTCTTTAAGGAATACCAAACATTAAGGAACTTTGGAGGAATAAAATTCACTAATTATTACCTAGCATACAATAGCAATAAGAGCAATGAATTGAGAGAGACACTGAGAATTACATTGAGAATAGTGATAAATCTATTGATGCAATCCTAGGTTATGTCTATACATTACATTTGGTGCATAATCTTAGATTTTGAAGGGAAATAAATAAATTTGAATTGCTCTAAGATGGAGTTATAAGGTTTATGCACATTAATATTTTTCAAAAGTTATTTTGATTTAAATTTATCTTTTTAGATATGGAGTAATAAGGGTTACTACATAGATTTAATTTTATAAGGTTGAAATATATTAGTTTATTTTTAAATGGAATTAAATATTAGAAGGTTTGACATTTATTAAGTTTTTTTAAGAATTTGAAAAAATAGAGATTGGAGGAGTTAAAAGCAGTTAAGTTTTTCAGTTTTTAGTTTTTGAAGATTTTTGAGGTATTTTTGAAGATTTGAAAATATTAGAATCTTTGAAATTTGAAATTGGAAATTTGAAATTTTGTAAATTTAAAATTTTAGGGATTTAAAAGGATTTCTACATAAAAGGTTTAGAAATTTTAAAATTTTAAATTTTTTTATTTGAGTGATTATTTAATTTGGGAGATAAGGTTTACTACTTCAAAGGAATTAAATCATAAAATAGAATCATTAAATTGCAAACTGAAGAAAATATGGAGTCCATGATAAGAAAGAAAATATTAGAATTCATGAAGTCTGGCATTGGAAAATTGATTGATAAATATTATGGCAAGCTAGATATGGCAATACAATTCATTTATAGAGAAGCTATGAATAAAAGATTTGAAATATTTGAATATTATTTACATTCAAAGCTTGTTGAAGCAATTGATAATTATAAGGATGATATTATAATAAATATTGATATAGGTAGTATAATGTATATGGAATTGATTTCACTTGAACTTCATAAAGATAAAAATCTAAAACAAAAGGAGTTGATTGAAACTCTAAAAAAGAAAGTAGAGATTGATACAATTGAATCAAGTGAATCATATCTAAAAATAGTGTTTCATTCTTCATGCAATATTGACATTCCAAGTTCATCTAATTCAAGAAATTATTATGATGCTCTAAGTGAATATTTAGAAGATATAGGACAATATCAAGATTATAAGAAAACTAGATCAAATGAAGCACATGATCTAGAGGTCAAAGACCAAAAAAGTTCAATTTATTCATGCACATGCATCAGAAGCACACAAACTAGAAGCCAAAGAAGAAGCTCAAGTAATTCATGAACTAGATAATAAAGATCCTAATTCTAAATAACCAAATATTGAAGATAAATATGAATCTCAAAAAGAGGTTCATGAACAATGCAAGGTCACATGAAGATTGAAGATAAAAAATGAAGGCAAATATTGAAGACTAAATTCTTCAATAAACAAATAATGTAATACAAGGGGTGTTGGAGAATATTACATTATTTAGTACATGCAAATGTACCCCATGGTACCTTCATGGTACAAATGTAAATATGTAATAGATTAGGGTTGAGTATATAGTTTAGATGAGTGATTTATATTTCCCATTTTATGTAAGTGTCAATGTGCAATAAATGCACAAGTATCATGTAAGTAAGAGTGCAAGTGTGCAAATATGTAAAGTGAGGACGTGCACAAGTATCTTATATTCAAAGTGCATAAGAAGAGAATGAAGAGTCTAGTATACAAGCGGCAAGATGATAAGCCAAAGGTCATGGGAGTTGTCATATGGAGAGCAATAGCCAAGTTGATGAGTATTTATTTAGCATGTATTATTTGTGATATATTATGTAATTTCTATTTCTAAATCATGGATGCAATGTATTTTAAAATGTTATTTCTATTTAATTATGTGATTTATTAGTTAAAATGATGGATATGATTAAATTTGATAAATGTATGTATTTCATGCAAAACGTGCATAAAGTTGTGTATGATTGGACAGGAAAATGTTGAAGAACATTTCACAAGCATATGATGCAGTAGCAAAAGATTCAGATCAAACTCTAGATATGAAAGAATATGGACATAAGGATGACATATCAAGAAGATTGTAGACACGATTACAGAACATAGTGGTTGAATATTGTTACATAACACAATGGTTGAAGATTGTTACATAACACAGTTACTAAAGAATGTTACAGAAGGTAGTTGCTAAAGATTGTTACCAAATATGTCTTTCACTAAAATTCATGGAATATATTTGAACAATTCAATTGACCAAATTTGCATGCCACATCAGTGATAGTATGACACTCTTACACGATAGCAAATGATTACAGTCAGCATTGTTGGTTGACTTATCAAATATTATTCACAAGGATATTATAATTAATAAAGTTGTTGTAAAGTTACTTTATAAAGTCACAAAATTAGAATATGGTTATATTATCTAGATTCTGACACAATAATGTTATGTCCTTATCATGAATAAAGGGGCATATAGTTATGATGTTATATCTTGTGAAATGTTTAATTTAGCGTTGTTTTGTTATGTTTGTTCATGAAGTGCCACTTGGACCACTTAGGTTATTTATTAAGTCCAAGTAGGTTAGGTAATTATGTCATTTTTAGATTATTTATGTTAAGTACATAGTTGTCACATTATCAATTCCACAAGGCCACATGGAAAAATATGTGGAAGAGTTATATTCATAATTGTCCAAGTCATATTATATATTACATAGGGAGACCTTTGAAAAGGTCTAATATCGAATATTCAATGTTCTAATGCTTAATTGTCTAGCTAATGTCTGTATAATTTTTGAAGAAACACATGATTATGTACACCTAAATTCCTAGTAATAAAGCAACACTTTTTATGGTAACTATATCATTTATTGTGTCATTTACTACTTGATTTCCTTTATGTAATTGTAATTGTATTTTCCCTACATTCGTATAATAGAATAATGTAAGTACTAGTGATGCATCTTAGTTACTGAGATAAAATAGTTTAGGGGATAAAGACTTACACTTTCCTCTAGGACGTAGGCCCACTCCTACAATAAATCCCTATTCTCTCACCCTTGTAATAGATTAGAAATAGCTAGTACATAAAATTGCCTTTAGAATTATAAAATAAATTAAATTACATTTTCATAGAGCATAAAGTAAAAATAGATAATCAAAACTAACTATTTGCACAAGGATCCTCAACAATAGGTAAAATCATCATTGTTAGGTAAATATCATATTTAATTTATTGCATATTATTTTAATTTCTACATAATTTTTGTGATTATTATTTTTCTACAAAACCTGAAACTAAAAAGAGATTTGAATCAAGCTTAAGAATTAATTATCATGGTGTTATATATTTTATTTCTACTCTTTAAATATAACCTTTATTTCCCTATATTGATAAAATTAAATGTAAGTATTACTGCTAGAAATTTTTGGTGTTGTTGCTAGGGAGAGTAGTGTCGTAATTGTTAATTAGAAATTTTGTTTGGATACACAATAAGAGAGGCTTACTTGTATGTGGAAAGAGCTATGTATGAGTCATTGGCATGCATACGAGTCAAAGTGGCATGAGATGGTCCCAAAAAGCCCCTTTGTTTGAAGTTGCCAGGTTATTTTCTCTTGAGGAATTATTTTACCACTTTCATAGTTAAGGTTTTATTTCCTGCAAAATTTCTAAGCTTTGGGTGATTTCTATTATTTGCTTTGGTTTGGGTTCCCCTATAGAAATAGGAAGTATGATTGAGTGACATATTCATAGTGAAAAAAATGTTCCTAAATAATCAATGAAGTGATAGCAAAATAACCTTTTACTTTCAGTAATTTCATTTCCAATAAATTTACTTTTCAAAACAATATTTCATTTATTTTCCTATTATACTAAATTTGGTTGTATGAATTCATAGACCGTGAGTCGTACCTAGTTTTAGTTAGAGCAGGATTGCTCAAAAAAAAACAAAAAAAAATAGAGATCTTATTTTATTTTTCCTATTGTGATAAGGATAGCTATAAATTCATTTGTTATGAGTTGTACCTAAACCTGACAATAGTAGGACTAGTTTGAATTGGTTATAAAATAAAAATAAAAATAAAACAAAACAAAAAATAATCAGAACCCAAACAAAACCAAAAAAAAAAAAAGAGAAGGAAGAGGTAAAAGAAAATATTGCTAGATGGTGGAAAATAGTCTGCACTTATAGACCTTAGAAAATTACTAATTGAACAAGAAGTTAACCTTATTTTTGAAAAAAACACCAAACATCTAGTAAAGAGTGGGAGTGTTTGTGTGAATATTTGGACATTATTAAGGAGAGATCATACGAGTTGGAAAAGATCAAAAGAATTGACATAGCCAAAACTCTAGGACAAGACTACTATTCACCTTATCTAGATCTTGGAAGGAGTTGTGAGCATTGGCTTTGGGATAGGAGAGCGTCGGTAAATCCAAAAATTTACCATTAGTATCAATATTTTGAGGACTCCCTCATCATTCACAACTTCCTTGTAGACATAGAAAAAAGGGAAGTAGCCCTAGAATATAGCAAGAAATATCACAAGATACCTAGAGTTGTGTGCTTTAGAGAATTGTGTCAAGACTTGCGTTTTGAATTACAGTTCGAGAACCCTAATCCAATTGTAAAATAGGTTTTTATTGTCCAATTGATTACTTTGGTAACAAAATACATTGGATTTAATGAAGAGAATTATATGACTCCTAAAAAACTCAAACCTATCAACAATATTCATAAGTTTTTCTAGGAAGACTAAAATTTGTTTCAAAGTTTCATGTTCAGACCTAGAGATTCAAAAGGTGGATTTATTAAAATTATTAAACCAGAAGTAGAGTGCCAAGAAAACCATAGTAATAAATCTAAAATTTTTGAGTTAAAAGAAAATAAAACTTCTTCCTTAGAGCAAATTGAAATTCTAGAATAATATTCTAAGACATATTTACTACCAACACCAGAGTTTGATGATCATATCAATCCCTCATCTATCTTTACCGAACCTATACCTGGTCCAATTATTAAAATTCTATATTCAATCATGGCTTATCAAGGTAGTGAACAAGGGGAAGTAGATAGAAACCAAAGGCAAAGGACTAATGATCAAGGATAAGTAGAAAATCTAGGAGGTTGGATAAAGAAAGACTTTTGCCTTCCCAATCCCTTCCTTCAAAGATAGGCTAACAATAGAAACACATCTAGTCTCTATTGTTGTTTTGCCTACCTTCCATGGGAAACCACATGAGGATATCGATGCCTTCCTCTTTGAATTTGAAGTGGTGTGCCAGGCTTACTTTTACACCATAGATAAGAAAAATCTAATGCTATTCTGTTCTACACTCAAGGATGCAACCTTGAGATGGTTCATGGGTCTAGGGGAAAATATTTGCAACCGATGGGATGGAGAACGAGGATTAAAATACATATTCCTTGAAATATACCAAGACTATTGTAGGGTTTGGGATAAGAAAGTAGAGTTGTTTTGTATGAATTAAAAATATGATTAATTCCTTGAGGACTACCTCGAGAGATTTTGATTTGTGGGATCAAGACTAAACATTGAGTTGGATGAGGAAGTTTAGAATTTTTTTTTTCTAAAAGGGCTTAAGGAAGATGTCTTAGACATACTAAACCTTATGGAAAAAAGAGATATCCATAAAATGGGATTAGCAGAGATCATAAATATTTGTAAAAACTACCTAATAAATAAACCATTAAGAAGTAATAAATACCCATCATCAGGAGGGGAAGTAACACGAGCTGAAATCGGTAATATGCTAGAAAATATTAAAACTGATTTATTGAGCACATTGGTATAATCTCTCGACCTCATGAATAAGAAACTAAAGGAGAAAAACATTGAAGAGATATATTGTCATAGATGCATAAATAAACATAATCTAAGGGAATGCCCTTTGAATTTTACAAATATTTCCAAAAAGTTTGCCTATTGTAAAATCTATGACAAAAACCATAGTACTAAAAATTGTAAATATATCTCAGCTATCAAAACCACTAACAAAGAGCCTAAGGTCGAAGAGGCAGAATATGTCTACTTTATAGCTCAAAGAAGGAATGGCCCATTTAATGGTCCACCAAATTGGTCAAACTCTAACTATTCGAACCAACAAAGACCCAATTATTGGTAAAATACTCCAAATTAGTCAAAATGGAATCAATATAATCAAGATTGGAACATACCTCCTTGGACATAATTCATGCTCAATATGGAAATTCATCTCCATAGATGGCAGGATAAAATAAAAATGCATCTAGTTGGAATATGAATGGCCAATACAATCAAACAGGACCAAGCTAGTCTCAAGGGCAGTCCCAACAAAAAACTTTCAAAATCAATTTAGGGGACAAGTACCTTAAAACCAACCTCAAAATAAACTCCTTCCACCTCCAAACAACTGCCTTTGCCAGATCAACCTGTACATAATCCTAATAATAATAAAAACACTCAACAAGTCTATGAAATAAATGAGGTATGTTCAATATCTATAATGCCCTATCAACAAATTTAATTAAGATCTGGAAAAGTATTGGAAGATCATAGAGCCACCCTCATAGAACTTGAAGAACCTACCAAGAACTTGAGAAAAGAAAAATTCAATATGATAAATGTGAGGAAGGAATAGAAATTCCCCCAGAAGAGGTGTTGGATCAACATAAAGAGGTTCATATTTCTAAAAAATAAATAAGAGTTCCATATATCGAAAGACTGGCTATACCAAAAGAACCATCTAAACCAGCTTTCAATTTTTTGCAAGAATTAGAAAATTTCTCTATTATAATTCCTCTTTTACAGGCTACTAAAGATATTTCCATCTACTCCAAATTGGTAAAGAGTATAACAAATTTACAAAGAATAATGAGGAATGAACCTAGGACTATTCAAGTTATAGGGAAACTATTTGAAATCATGATTGGTGAGAAGTTGTTACCAAAATACACAGACCCTGGAGTACCTATACTCATAGTTCACATTGGAAAGATAGCCTTGCATAATATCTTAGTAGAATTAGGGGCTGCCATAAATGTCATGACAAAGAAAATAGCAGAATATTTAGGGGTACACATGATTCAACTAACCTCTATAGTGCTTCAACTTGCAAATAGATCTACCATTAAACCAGAAGGTAAACTAGAAGATATTATAGTTTTCGTAAGTTCATGGGAATACCCTGTAGAGTGTATAGTCTTACAACAAAATAAAATGTTATGGGGACACCCCTTGATATTAGGAAGACCATGGCTTGCAACAATTGATGCTTATATTAGTCGTATATCTAGGAATATGACTATTTCAAATGGTAAATATACTAAAAATCTTAGCTTATTTTCTAAATCAATAAAAGACAATGATTCTCCTAAATACTTAGATGATCTAAAAATTTTATCAATCAATATGCTAGGAGAATGTTTTCAAAAAGAAATTGAAGGGCCTTTAGCTTCACTTATTTATGAGGAACAAGGTAATAATGAAGTTTCCATGATTAATGGTGAAGCAAGTGTGAGTAACCCTCATCAGATGGTCCCTTAAAATTATCATCTAAACACTCTTAAACATGAAATAATGAGCATAGATAATAATTATAAGTAAATAGATATTACATCTAGAAAATCTTTAAATATAAGCAATGAGATTACAAACATTCAGGAATCACAACTGATAGAAGTGTTAAAGAAGCATTAAATAGCATTTGCATGGAATTATAAGGACATGAAAGGGATACATCAAAGTATTTGTAATCATATTTTTATTTAATAAGGTTGTCACCCAGTGAGACAACCTCAAAGGAGATTAAATCCAACTATGAAGGACATAGTCCAGAAAGAAATTGTTAAGCTCTTAAACGCAGGATTCATATACCCTATAGCTAATAGTGAATGGGTTTCACCATTGGTGATCGTCCCTAAAAAGAATGGTAAATGCAGAATCTGTGTAGACTACAGAGAATTAAATAAAGTGATAAAGAAGGAATTTTTCCCATTGCCTTTTATATATCAATTCCTTAACACTCTAGCTGGTAAGAAATACTTCTGCTTCTTGGATGGATTTAGCAGATATAATTAGGTCTCAATAGCAGAGGAATATCAAGAGAATGCCACTTTTACATGTCCCATAGGAACTTATGCTTATAAAGTCTTACCCTTTGGATTATGCAATGAATCTGCTACATTCCAAAGAGTTGTTCTTGATATTTTCACTGATATGATTAATGAATGCATAGAAGTTTACATGGATGACTTTACAATATATGGTGACACCTTTGAAGAAACTCTAGAAAATTTACAAAAAGTCCTAGCTAGATGCATAGAGTGAAACCTTTCTCTAAGTCATGAAAAATATTTCATGATGGTGAAAAATGGAATTGTTTTAGGATATTACATATCCGAAGAAGGTGTTAAGGTAGATCTTGCAAAAATACAAGTTAGTCTCTTCAACCTCCAAAAACTCAAATAGAGGTAAGAAGATTTTTAGGGCATGCAGGATACTATTGGAGATTCATTAAGGATAACAAAAAAATTATTTTTCCTATGCTTAAGATCTTAACCAAAGAAAATGAATTTAACTAGATTGAAGCATGTTAGGAAGCCTTCAAAATTATAAAATATAAATCGATTACTACTCCAATAGTGAGGGGACCAAACTGGAATTTAATCTCTCATATCCATTGTTATACCTTGAGGTATGCAATAGGGGTAGTACTACAACAAATAGAAAACAAAATATCTTATGCTATCTATTATATGAGTACAAATTTGTATGGAGTCAATCTTAATTACATAATCACTAAGAAAAAAAATTTAGCTGTAGTCCATGCTATTAATAAATTCAAACACTACATAATAGGGTATCAAGTATTTGTTCACACTGATCACTATACCATTAAGTACTTAATGAAAAAATCTACAGTAGGAGGTAGAGTGGTTATATGGCTTCTTTTTTTACAAGAATTTAATGTTACCATCATAGATAAAGCATGATAGAATAATGTCATTGTAGATCATCTATCTCGTATTCAAATATTTTATGGTAATGAGTTAATCCTAGATAATTTTCTTGATGAAATTGTGTTTGCTCTCTCGATATTCACTCCTTGGTATGCTGATATTGTAAATCACTTAGTAACAGGAAAAATAACTCAAAACTATACATCACATGAGCATATAAAACTAATACATCAGAGTATTCCTTATATGTGTATTAATGGAATATTGTTTAAAACATGCCCTAACCAAGTAATTAGGAGATGTGTGCAAGAAGAATATGCATATGATATCTTTCGGGTAGCACATGAAGAACCCTATGGAGGTCATTATATCGCCCAAAGGAGAGTCAATAAAATACTAAAAATTGGTTTCTTCTGGACCTGTTGGCATTTTTGCCACATTGATTTTGATTGAAGTACTAATGTGTTAATTGTTGCAAATCTAACTTTGATTTTAGCTTTGATGCAGTTTTGAAGAATAAAGGAGGAAAAAAGACTAAGTCTAGAAATTATAGCGATTCGCTGACATGTTCCAAAATTGCGGGTCGGGTGACTTCAAAGTCCAAGTGTCGAAAAGTGCAGCGATGCGCTGCAATGTTCCATTTTCGCGGTTCGAAGACTAAGTCCAGAAGTGGTAGCAATTCGCTGCATGTTGGTTGCAAAGGGAGTTCGAGGTGGAGGTTGCAGCGATGTGCTACACGTTTCAAAGGCACGGAAGGCTTAGTTGCAAAAAGGCTTAAGTTCTAAAAGTTGCAGCGATGCGCTGCACATTTTGGGAAAAGTACACAAGGCAAAAAGTTGCAGCGATGCGCTGCAACATTCCAAAATCACGGGGGTTGGTCGATACGGGAGTCTAAAGTAGAAGTTGCAGCGATTCGCTGCATCTTTTGGAAGAAGGTCCCGTAAAGCAAAAGACTTCGCATTTTCATGACAAAAGGGTGGCAGTTGGTACAGAAGGAGACATATGTAGCGAATCGCTACTTGTCTCAGAATCGCGGCCATTTTGGTCTAAATAGCAAAGACATAAAAGTTGCAGTGACTCGCTGCACTTTTGACAAGAGGGCCAAGCGAGATAAATTTGCAGCGATTCTGCGACGGGGAATGAGAAGAGCTAGAGACATGGTGGTAACATTGATTTCATGATGCATTGATCGAAAAATGACTAAGTATTCAAGTATGCAGCGAAGTGGCGACAAGGAAAGTCAAAAGCATTTAAGAAACAAAAAGTGTCGCATTTTCGCGACCCATCGGCAAGACCGTACAAAGTGCTTGAAACATGTAGCGATATCGCTACATGTTTCGTTTTCATGGGACATAGTGAAGGGAGGACCAAAAGAGACAAAAGGTGTTGAGAGATCGCCCGATGTGCCATTTTCACGGAATGAGCTAGCGATAGAAAATATGAAGTCGATTATGCAGCGATATCGCGACAGGGAAGATTTTCGCGAGTCCAAGGTAGCAAAAGTGTACGGCATCAAAATATGTCACGATTTCGCGACCCGTCGCGTTTTCGCGACCTGCGTCAGTTTCCCGCCAAGGCACAGTATGAACGGCCGATAAGGTTTTTTTACTTTCCGATGATTAAATGCTCGCCCGAATTAAATGCTTTGTGGATTTTCGATGCAGTCAAGGTTGAAGAAGCACCCAGGCCACCAAAATAGAAGATTATATTTGTTCGAGGCTACTTTTCGTGGATTGAGTTAATGATTTCATGCACATTTTCGAAAAACAAATTTAATGAAAGAGATGCGTGGTCTAATTGCATTTAATTTTTGCTCCCTTAACGCTGCAATTAAGGGGATCGTGTGTATAATTTCCAAAGCATAATTGTAGATCACAAGAAGTAAAGGTTGAAGAAGCGCCCAGGCCACCAAAATAGAAAATTATATTTGTTCGAAGCGCTGTTCGTGGATCATCCTAACGGTTTCACGTATATGTCAAGACATTTAATGAAGATGACCGCTGATTGCATTTAATTTTGTGGTTCTCTAGACTGCGATTAAGGGGATCATGTTCCTCGTTTCCTTCGCATAATTGTAGATCTCAAGAAGGTCGGTTACAAATATTAAATGCTGCAAAGAGGACGGCCCTCTATAAAAACCAATGTAAACTTCATTGCAAAGGGTTGGAAGTTTTGCTAAAAACTGGAAGTGCATTTGCGAGAATAAAGTATTGGCTTCAGATTTTTCAAGCAGTTGTTTGGGTGATTGTCTTTTCTGTTCCTTTTGCATTTCTAATAGAATTTATATTCCTTAAGTGCTGTTACATTCAAATTCTGCATATTGGATTTGAATCTTGCTTGTAAGGATATGATTCCTGGAGTGTAATCTTGGAGATATTTTTTGCATACAGTTGTGTGAGAGTTGAGTCATTATATTTTGTTGCTTGTTGTTGCTGCACTTTAAGTTTTATGCTGTTGTTCTTCCGATCCCATAACTCCATCCTGCGGCCATATTTCCATTTCTTTCTGCAACTTTTAATTTCTTTCTAGCAACCCTTATCTTCAAACAGAAATTTAGATTAGTAAAGGGAACCAGCCCACTCTGGAGATTGGTCTGGGAGCCATTTCTTGCTTCCAGCCTTTCAATGTTGGCCGGGTCTAGGGCGCACTTGTAAAAATCCTTTCATGTGGCGGATTCGTGACCAACAATTTTTGGCACGCCCGGTGGGACAGATTTCTTCTGTCTCTAAAATATCCCATAGTATCGAAGGTCTAATGTTCGCCTTTATACTGTAAAATTAGAGCATTTGGTGACTCTCTCTGAATTCAAAAATTATTCATGATCACGAGATTACGATCCAAGAAATTTGGCGATCTTGTCGAATTTTTCAAACTTGACAGTTCAAGAAGTGGTGAGCATTCTAGGTTAGTTTCCTCATCCCTTCCATATTCTGCTACATAGAACCCTGGTGTTGTTGCTAGTGTTTCATTTTCCCAACCATATCCACTAGTTCCAATGGCACAATATCCTCCACCTCCACACAAGAAGTTCTTGGCATGGAACAGTTCGGGAGCCTTGAACCTGTAGGCTCAGAATC
This sequence comes from Wollemia nobilis, assembly GCA_028583015.1. Classification (NCBI taxonomy): domain Eukaryota; kingdom Viridiplantae; phylum Streptophyta; class Pinopsida; order Araucariales; family Araucariaceae; genus Wollemia; species Wollemia nobilis. The sequence continues at coordinate 3,490,116 of JAQPPZ010016892.1, read as the reverse complement.
CAGTCCCTCAAGCTGCACTGAAAGCTTTGCCCACTTATGACGGTACAGGTAAGACAACTTATGAACACATAAATGATGTGGCTTCTCTAGTAGCCATCCATGATATTACTAATGAAGATGTAATGGTGAAGTTGTTGGTATGCTCTTTGAGAGGCAAATTGTTGTTTTGGTACCGAACGCTGCCACCAGGCACTATAACATCGTGGGATCAATTCGGTGATCTTCTGGTCAAAAATTTTCATGAACAGGCTGACCCCTTCTCATTGTTGAATCAGTTTACTGTAATACAAAGGCATCCACAGGAGGAAATAGCTGATTTCAATGTTCGATTTACCAGAACCTGGCACAAAATTCTTGAAGGTATTCGGCCTGCTGATGAATTGGCTGCACCTGTACTATCTTAGAGCATTCAACTCAGATATCGGCTGGACTGTTCGGCAGTCCAATGTGACAACATTTCCAGAGTTGTTTGAGCAAGCCATCAAAGCAGAAGCTGATTTGGTTACGGTAGGGAGACTTCCACCAAAGGTAACTATGCCTATAATTCCTGATTTGCCTCAGTATTTATATGCTGGTTCACAACCATAGCCCATGCCATCAATGTATCCTACACCATCATGGAGCTCCAAAGCACCTCAGATTGCACCTATCCCAGCTCCTCAGTTGCCTACTTTAGCTCCTTTATCGCTTCCTGCACCTAGCACTCAGCCATCTCCCATTTCCACTTCATTTCCAGCTTTGCCAGCACCACCAGCTCCTTTGCCCTTGCCAGAACCTCCTACCCCTATGAACCCTGATCCATATACTGCATTATTGCAGGAGGTGAAGTCTGCAAATTCGGCAACTAGAGCCATGGGAAACAAGATCACACTCATTGAGAGGAAGCAGGCTGAGAGAGATTTCCAGCCAAGGAGATTTCAACCTCTTGTAATCACTAGAGATCAAGCTGCCTCCACAAGTAAAGCACTTGAAAAGGGCTTAACTATTTTAGTAAATGAAGATCCAACTCTTGCAGACAGAATGTATTGGTTCTCAACCTGCAATGACCCTCATGGAGAAGATACTTGTATGGTCCATCTAAATTATGTGCAGACATTGGCTGCTAGCTCTTCAGGCAGACAAGTAAACATGATCTTAGAAGCTGGTCATAGTTTGATGACTGCAGTGGGAGATCAAGTTTCAGTTCTGACAAGAACTGGAAAGAAGCCTGTAACTGTGGATCCCGCTGATTTAGCGCCTTTGAAAGTACCTACTAAGGTGAAGAAGCCAGTGAATGCTCCTATGCCAGTTCCAAAGTCTGATGCACCTGTTTTACCAAAAGATCCAGCTCCCTACAGAGTTCAAGAAAATGCTGCAACTGCACCAGAAAGATCAAAAGCAGAGGAGCAAGCTCGTGAAAGGTTGAAGTATCCATCACTGACAAAGAGGCTAAGGGTGGAAGCTACACAGCAGTATTGTACCAGATTTGAACAACCTACTGAGAAGAAATACCTTGCTACAGTTTCATACAATATTGTTGAAGAGCTTAAGAAGACCCCAGCTAAGGTAAGCCTCTATGATGCTTTGCAGTTACCCGGTCAGGTAGACTTATGTAAATAATGCGAATTAACGTTTGCATTATCAAACAGGGATTAAATAGTACATCAGTAGCCGGGAATAGCCCATCCGACATAACTGAACTGTTACGTAGTTGTAACAGCAGTCCAATAATGTAATACGCTAATGAACATAATGAACAGTACGCTAACATCCCCCTTTATTACATTATTTGGGTAATGTAATAACTAATAGCTATACTAACATCCCCTTACATTATTTTGCAATACAAAGTGAGCTGCGAAACAATTCAAATTTGACACGTCCAAGTGCCTTAGTGAAAATGTCTCGCAACTTGAGCATCGGTGGGAATGTGTCTGAAGCCGAATTCGGTGCTTTGGAACTTCCTCTCGAATGAAATGACATTGTGTGTCAATGTGCTTTGTTTTTTCATGATGGACTGGATTCTTGACGAGGTTCAAAACACCCTGATTGTCGCAAAACAAGTGTATTGGAGATTTTGATGGATGGCCCATACTTGTTAGAATGTGACGTAACCATATCACTTCGCACACAGCTTCATGTGCGGCGTGATATTCTGCCTCTGTTGAAGAAATAGCAACCACCTGTTGCTTCTTGCTGTGCCAAGAGACAGTACCGGATCCCAGATGAAAAATGTATCCAGAAGTTGACTTGCGATCATCAAATGATCCGACATAGTCGAAGTCTATGTATCCTTGCAAGAAGAATTTGTTGTTCCTCTTGTATTCTAGGCCATATTCTATAGTACCACGGACATAGTGAAGAACACGTTTTGCTGCTTTCCAATGAGTAATCTTAGGCTCCTGCATGAACCTCGAAAGATAGTTTACAGGAAATACGAGATCTGGCCTAGTATTGGTCAGATATATGAGACTCCCAATCAACTGTCGATAGAGAGTGCCATCTACCTGAGGTGAGTCATCATATCGCGATAACTGAAGTCCATTCTCCATTGGAGTTTCCATTGGCTTGCAGTCAGTCATGCGATATTTATCGAGCAATGTCTTGGCATACTTTTTCTGAGACACTTTGATGGAGTGCTCCTTCTGGCTGAATTCCAGACCAAGACAAGAATGGAGAAGTCCGAGATCTGTCATCTCAAAATATTTGCACAAGTTTCTTTTGACAGGAGAGATCATATCTTCCGAACTCCCCGTAATGAGCAGATCATCCACATAGAGTACAAGCAACACTATCTCGTAACCCCGTTTCTTGAAATAGAGGTTTGCATCCGACGGACATCTCTTAAATCCATGCCGCATTAGGTGATTGTCCATTTTTATATACCAAGCTCGAGGAGCTTGTTTCAGACCATACAAGGATTTGACCAATTTGCAAACTTTCTGCTTGTTGGCCTTCCACCTCAAATCCTTCAGGCTGAGTCATATAAACTTCTTCTTGGAGATCACCATTAAGAAAGGCACTTTTGACATCCATCTGGTGAACTTTCCACCCATATTGTGCTGCCATAGCACACATAACCCGAATTGTGGTCATCCGAGCAGTAGGTGCAAAAGTTTCTTCATAGTCGATGCCTTCCTTTTGAGCATAGCCCTTTGCAACAAGTCGGGCCTTATGCTTATCAATTGTTCCATCCGCCTTGTACTTGACTTTGTATACCCATTTGCAGCCAATAGGTTTCTTTCCATGCGGTCGATCAACAAGCTTCCAAGTTTTATTCTTCATCGGAGACTCATACTCGTATCCATAGCGGCCTTCCACTGAGGCTCACTAAGAGCATCTTGCACTGATGCAGGTTCAAGACTATCTATGGTAGACATGAATGCCCTGTCATCATCAATATCCATATCCTCAACTTCTCTACTTGGAGTCACGGAAATTTCCTCAAAAGATTGACAAAGATCATCAACCTCACCATCTCTCGGCTTCTCTTTCCTTTTGAGCCATACTACGTGTACAAGGTCTATCCAAATTCAAATTGGGAGGAGTGGATAAATTTGCATCTCTGATTGTATTTGTACACCATTTAGGATTTCGCTTCGATGGTGGTGAAGAAGATGTAGAAGGACCTCCTGTCTGTGTTGACGAAGGAATCTCCTCTTCCTTAGGTTCCACAATATCTCGGTGTACTCGTAGATGTGCTCTGTGATGTGAAAGCTTCATCAAAGACAACATCTCTGCTGATATGAATTTTCTTGGTCAAAGGATCTATCAACCGATATCCTTTAGAGTGCTCATAATATCCAAGAAAAATACATCTCAGTGTTTTCTCATCTAGCTTCTTCCTTTTCTCTTTCGGTATGTGCATGAAAGCTTGACACCCGAAAATACGTAGATGAGATATGGAGGGTTTTCGACCACTCCATGCTTCCTGTGGAGTCATTCCTTTTAGGGCCTTTGTGGGTGCCCTATTCAAAAGATACACCTGCAGTGGTGACAGCTTCTCGCCCAATATTGTTGCCCAAGAGTTGCACTTGTGAGCATACAACGAACCATTTCCATGATAGAACGGTTCCTTCTCTCAAGCAACTCCATTCTGCTGAGGAGTATAGGCAGTTGTTAACTGTCTCTTGATCCCATGCTTATCTAGGAATGCAAAAAATTCATTAGAGGTAAACTCTCCCCCTCGATCTGAGCGAAGGGTTTTGATAGAAGCCCCTGACTCCTTCTCAACGGATTTCTTGAACTGCTGGAAGAATGCAAAAGCTTCATATTTCAGTTTGAGAAAGAAAACCCACATCTTTCGTGAGTAGTCATCTACGAATAACTGAAAGTACCTCTTCCCTCCAACACTGTTGGGTGTGAAAGGACCGCATAGATCGGTGTGAATTAGCTCCGGAGGTTTTCTTGCTCTTGTAGAGCTCTTCTCAAATGGTACTCTATGTCGCTTTCCCCGCTAGCGATCGAGCACACCGGCAATGTGGCGTAAAGGGAAGGAAGACCCTTTACCATCTCATACTTGCTCGAGCTCAAGTAAGTAGCCGTAACTAAGATGCCCATATCTCTTGTGCCATAGGGAAGTTGCCTCCTTGGTAGAGACAATCATGGCAACATGTGGAGTAGAGATAGCATCTAGTGCAAATAAGCCATGCTTATATGAAGTCATTGTAACTGCTTACCCTTCCCGGTAATTGTACAACACTTCTTTCCATTCTCAACATGAAAGTTGACAACCATATTTCTGTCCGAGATTTGTGTCACCGACAACAAATTGTTGGCCAATCCCGAAACATAGAGGACCTTGTCAACTCGACACTTGCCATCAGGAAGAGTGACTGAAACTATACCCTCTCCCTGAACCCTGTAGGTTTTATCATCAGCAATGGTGACAGGTTTGCCCTCCTTGGCCACAAATGATTCAAACCACGATTTGTCGCCATTCATATGTTTACTAGCTCCGTAATCGACATACCAAATAGGATCCCTCCGAGTGGAATCTATGGTAGTCATGAGCACCTTGTGTGCCCATTCGGAATCTGAGTCGATTCTTCAACAACAACATTCACCTCGGGGTTGCTTGTTTTTATTTTGTGGTTTGTTTTGGCCTTTTTGCTTGTTCTTATGCCAACACTCGTTGGTGTCATGGTTGTCTTTCTCACGGATCTTGCACCACCTCTTCTTCTCGTTGAGGTTGCTTGCCTTTTCCTTTCGTATCCTGTTGAGAATTTCCTCCTTTCCGAAAGTTGCCTCCTTTTTGCCCATTACCTTTCTTCCTAGAACCCCGCCTCGTTGGTGTATAGGGCTCGTATTGGAAGAATCATCCTTGTGAAGTTGGCGTGCCTCCCGTTGTTGGAGCAGATTGACCAACTCGATGTAGGTAATTTGTCGTTGGGACACCTGGATGGAGGTTATCAACATATCAAATGAAGAAGGTAAAGCTCTCATCACAAGTGAAATGAGAAGCTTTTCATCCACAGTATCTTCGAGAGAACTCAATTTCTCTTTCAACTCAGACACTCTACACAGAAAGATTTCAACTGTTTCACCCTACCTCAAACTCAGGTTATGAAGTTGTTGTTGAAGATGAAGAATGGTGGATTCATTCTTCCCCTCATAGATGGTTCTAAGGGCATCCCATGCCTCTTTACCACTTGCTTTATCAGCTATATGAGGTTGCACTTCATCTAAAACAACAAACAAAATGAGCACCTTTGCTCTACTGTCTTTCTTGTCAAAAGCAATCTGATCTGCTGAAGGACCTATGGATCCTGTTGTTGGTGAATGCCTTGTTGCTACTCCAAGTAACAATATCCCACAAATCTTCCATTTGGAGAATAGCCTTCATCTTATGTTTCCATGGTGTATAATTTGGACCTTTCAATAACCGATGCGGATCGCTCATCAATTTTGCAACAGTGGCCATAGTGAAGGTTCCTTATATCACCAAATTGGTCCCCCTTTCTATATACCTTTTGCTAGGCCAATATACCATACAAAATACCCGCCCTTACGTGAGGGAAACTATAGGTATTTAGAAAGATCAACAAAAATCACCCGCCCTTACGTGAGGGAAACTATAGGTGAAATTTAGAGATCATACGATACGTGGAACATAAGCGGTACTAAAATGGAATCGCCTTGTTGATGGCACCTACCATAGAAGATTCTTCTCATGCGTGGGGCGTAACTTCCCCTAAACACTATGAAGAATACTTCGTCAGGATTTACGCCTAAACACAAGTGCGATAAAGGGTAGTGGATGGAGTAAAAAATGCAAAAATGGCGTACTTATTCCTCCCCGACGATTTATAGAGAACAAGCTCAGACGTCGTTATAGCAGCTATATTAGGCGGTGGATACAGTAGCCAAATCACGACAGCTTTACCTGTAAGTGTTGGCCAGAGGTATCGCAAATACCGAACGCTGCAGTGCAAATAAATTGCATAGATGGGTTTTATATTCCGGGACTTAGGGAGTGTTTTGATTTTAATTTTTAATGTTATAGTGCAAAAATGAAATATGCAACATACAACAAAAAAAATTGCCCACAAGAATAACCCACAAGGTGTCGGTCACAGCCGAAAATACACCTTTTACAATGCCAAATTGCTATTTTTCGAAAAATTACTCTCTATCCCCCTTTGATTTTAAAAAAAATATCCCCCCTTAAAAAGCTTTCTTTAACAAAGCATTTTTATAATCATTATTTATTTAAAAATTAAAATAAATAATTTCAATTTATATAGTTTTAAAAACTTTAGAAAAAATAAATTAAAATTAAATTTTAATTTATAAAGTTTAAAACTATATTAAAAAATTAAAATTAAAAATTTTAATTAAAATAATAATAATTAAAAAATTACTTTGAAAAAAAATATATACCTGAGGGGAGTCGGCGGGATTTGAACCCCCGACCTGCAAGCTCCCTGAGCCTTACCGCACAGCTCACCGCCAAGTGAGCTTGCGGGCTGATCCGGAAGAAACAATGGAGCACCTCTCCTTTGTCCCTTCTCGGTCTGCCCAAGCCCTCTGCCACCTCCTCTGCTAGTCGCGGTCCGTCCCACGTTCTACAGCCTCTTTCGCGTCGCAGTCTACAACCTTCCCGGACGATGCGCTGCTTCGGCCTCCGGTTTGTTTTTTTTTTTTTTTTTTTTAAATTCGCCTTCTGCGAAAGAAAAAAAATCCGGAACGCGTCTTCTTCGATTTGAGAGGGGGGGAGGGGGAGTCGCGCAAATTGCGCCCGGGGGGGGGGGGTTATACCCCTGTGGCGGGCGGCGGGCGGGAAAAAAAAATTTAAAAATCCCTGCCCGGAGGGTGGTCCCCCTCCAGCGCGTCGCGGAGCGCGAGCTGCGTCTCCTTGACGCAGGCCCGGAGCTGCGTCTAGAATGACGCAGTCGCCGGGGGGGTTTATACCCCTCCTGCCGCGGTGGGCGGGAAATTTGAATTTCCCCCCGTAGCGTCGGCCAAGGGGGAGGGGGCCTCCCCTCCTGTCGCACGTCCTGCACGACAGTCTGTCGCACGGGCCTACTGCGGCAGCTCCGGGAGCGCACGGGCCTGCTGCGACAGTCTGTCGCACGGGCCTGCTGCGATAGCTCCTCTGTCGCGCGGGGGAGCGGGCCCCTCCTGGTTGCGCGCACACGCGGGGAGTGGTCTCTCTTTCCCGTCAACCGTGCGCAACGGGGTCCGGGCCCTCCTGCGACGCAGCGCACCGGCTGCGTCTGCTTCGACGACCGGTGGGGAGTCTGCCTGTTAAACTCAATGTCTCTTTCTATCGCGACTGCGCGACAAAATTTTTTTTTTTAAATTAACTGCACACCCGCCCAGATTCTCCAGCCTCGGCTTCTCGTCACGCCTCCCTGCACATCGCTGGCTCTGATACCATGTAAATAATGCGAATTAACGTTTGCATTATCAAACAGGGATTAAATAGTACATCAGTAGCCGGGAATAGCCCATCCGACGTAACTGAACTGTTACGTAGTTGTAACAGCAGTCCAATAATGTAATACGCTAATGAACAGAATGAACAGTACGCTAACAACTTATTACAGGAATCATTAAAATCTTTCAAAGATAATGAAAAAGGTCCTACCCAGACAGTGTATGCTCAAACCTTACCCACCTCTGCTACTGGGAAAAATAGACCACCTGCATTTTATTTGTCATTGCAAATAGAGGTTTGGATTGTGCATAATTGCATGATCGATTCTGGAGCTGCCCCGACTGTAATGCCCAAGGGAGTTTGTGAGGCAATGGGAATGGAATATACACGGAGTAGTCCTGGAGTTCTACAATTGGATGGTACGCCTATAAAAATAGTAGGTGTAATCAAAGATGTACCCATTGTCCTGCATACAATGCCACAAATTACTGTTATTCAAGAAATTGTTGTGGTAGATTTAGAGCACTACTTTAGTATGTGTTTATCCAGGGAATTTACTGCCAAGCTATGGGGTTATCTTGCATTAGATTATTCACACCTAGAAATTCCTTTCAAGGGTAGACGTCTCAGGATTTAAAATGAAAAGCCTTCCCCTTTTCACATCGAGAAGTTGGAAGATGCAAAAAAAGACATGCAGTCTGTTCACATGCTTACTGAAGAGTCTGAAGATTCTGTTTTAATGAGTGAAGTTTTAAATAATCTTCGGTTGGATGACCAGTTTTCTATGCTTAACTTCAATGCCATGTTGGAGACAGAAATCGGCTGTTATGCCATTCAGAAACCTGAGAGTGACACAAAGCAGGAATTGTCTAACCAAGCTGATCAGAATGATGTTACAGATAAATTATGGTAGCTATATTTTGATGGAGCTCGATGCAAGAATAGAGCAGGGGCAGGTATTGTGTTAATTTCACCTTCTGGTATACAGAGAACTTATTCATATCGTCTTACATGGAGTTGTACTAATAATGCTGCTGAATATGAAGCATTGTGTTTGGGTTTGAAGAAAGCAAGGAAGTTAGGAATTGAACAGCTCAAGATTTTTGGTGATTCCGAGCTTGTTGTAAATCGGATTACAAATAGATGCATTTCAAAGCAGCATTACCTTAAAGCATATCGAAATCAGGTTTGGGATTTGTTTGAGTTTTTTACTGCTCTTAATATTCAAGTTGTTTCCCGAGAGATGAATAAACATGCAGACCTGTTAGCATCTCTTGGAGCTAATTTTTCCCCTGTTGAACAAGTTGTGAACAAACCCAAGACAGTTAGAATGGTATACGGAGCCCAAGTGTGCCAGACAAAGAAACTTTCTGGCAAGTCTTTGAAAATGATGAGCAGATTGTTAATTTCTTGATCCATGAAGCTGCTACTGTCGAAGGAAGAACTTTGGAGGATGAAGGAGCTGAAGGGCTCATTAAATTAAGGAACAACCACATTTCGAAGGGTCTCATAACTCTGGAGAGCTTGTTCGACCAACATGATTAGTCCACAAAACATCGGATCAAAATTGACAAAAAAGAGTACATGGAATTAGAGTTAGAGCCTAACAAAGCTATCAAGGTTGGAACTGACTCTACCTCAGAAGAACTGCAAAAAATTAGGCAGCTGTGTGAGGAGTTTTCTGACATTGTAGCTTGGAGCTATGAAGATTTGAAAGGTTACAACAAACAGATTGTGCAGCATACAATTGAATTGGAGGAAGGAGTCAGACCTTTTCGGCAAAAATAGAGACCTGTTAATCCAAATATTGAGATGTTGATGAGGGCTGAGCTTGTAAAGATGTTGCAAGCTAAAATCATTTATCCAGTTAAGCACTCAACCTGGGTTGCCAATCTTGTCCCAGTTCGGAAGAAGAATGGAGATATTCGATTGTGCGTTGATTTCAGAAATTTAAACCGTGCATCATTAAAAGATCATTATCCTTTGTCGCGTATAGATCAAATACTGCATGTTGTGGCTAGAGCTCAGCGTTTTTCTTTGTTGGATGGATTTTCTGGATACAACCATATTTGGGTGAAATATGAAGATCAATATAAGACAACATTCACAACAAAGTGGGGCACTTTTGCTTATCAGCGAATGCCTTTTGGACTGTCAAATGCTGGAGCTACCTTCCAAAGAGCCATGGACGTTGCATTCAAGGATTTGTTGAACAAGATCATTGTCATATATCTTGATGACATGACAGTATTTTCACACAGACGGGAAGACCACTGCTCTCATCTGAGGCAAATTTTTGAAAAGTGCAGAGAGTTTGGAATTTCCATTAATCCAAAAAAGTTTGTGTTTGCAGTGAAAGAAGGTAAGCTTCTGGGCCATGTGATTTCAAAATATGGATTAGCAATTGATCCAGCCCGAGTTGAAGCATTGAAGAATTGTTACTCCCTGCAAACAAGAAGGAACTTCAGTCTTTCTTTGGACAGATCAATTTCATCAGAAAGTTTGTTTCTGATTTTGCCCAGGTTGTAAAACCTATGACTGAGTTGTTAAAAAAGGATGCAGATTTTCAATGGACAACTCGAAGAAAAGAAGCATTCCGAGAAATCAAGGAAAGAATAGCACAGGCTCCTGTTCTGATTAATCCTGATTACTCCAAGGATTTCATTTTATATGCAGTTGGGGAAGATGACAGTTATGCCGCGGTGCTTACACAGAAGGGAGATGATGGGAATGAAAGGCCCATTGCCTTTCTCAGTAAGGTCATTCTACCTCATGAAGCAAAGTACAATTTTATTGAAAAATAGGTATATGCTGTTATGAAATCCCTTAAGAAGTTTAAACATTTTATATCTCAGAGCAGAACCATTGTTTATGTGATACATCCAGGATGTAAGAAATTTCATTCTTCAAGGAGAGTTGGGTGAAAAACGTGCTGGTTGGGTCACTAAGATCCAAGAATTTGATGTAGAAATTCACCCTACTAAGCTAGTGCGTGGTAAGGCTCTATGCCAACATTTGGCAAAGATGGCAGCATCTGGTGTAGGTGAAGATCATGAAGAAAATCTTGTTAGTAATGACAATTTAATGAATTTCTCAATTCTAGAAAAGGACTGGATAGAAGACCTCATTGATTATTTCACAACTGGTAGATGTCCATCACAGTTGAATGCTTCGCAGAGGAGGAGATTTCGGCTGCAAGCTCTGCGGTATGTTTTGTTGCCAGAAGGATTGTTTTTTAGGAATCTTGATGGTGTTCTTCTGAGATGTGTTAAAGAAGCAGACAAGGCTAGGCTCCTGGAAGAATTTCATTCTGGTCTATCAGGAGGACATTTTGTAGGAAGGCCAATGGCTTTGAAGATAATCCGAGCTGGTTATTACTGGCAAACCCTGTTCTCAGATGCTTTCAAGATTGTACAAGCCTGTGACAAATGTCAGAGATACACAAGAAGGGTAAGAAATGCAGCACTGCCTTTGCATCCAGTTCAAGTTGAAGCACCCTTTCAGTAGTGGGGGTTGGATTTCATTGGAATCATTGATCCCAACTCCTCAGCTGGTCATAGATATATTTTGACAGCTACAGACTATTTCACCAGGTGGTCAGAAGCTATTCCTACAAAGGTGACCAAACAAACCGTGGTGATATCTTTTATTGAAGGTTTGATTACTCACTTTGGTATTCCTGATGCCATCATTACTAATAATGGGACCCCATTCATTGGAGCTGAACTAGATGTGTTTGCCAATAAGTATGGCATTTTCCTAAAAACATCTTCCAATTATTATCCACAGGGAAATGGCTTGGCGGAGTCAACAAATAAAAATTTGCTCCGGATTTTAAAGAGGTCTTTGGGAGAGAACAAGAGATCATGGCATCTTTTATTAAATCAAGCTTTATGGGCTGATAGAATTTTAGTTAAGAAGTCTATCAAGACCTCACCCTATGCCCTAGTTTATGGGAAAGAAGCAAAGTTGCCTGTTCATCTTGAGTTGCCTGTTTTGCAGCAATTACAAAATTTTCAGGACAATGAGACAGACCTGAGTTCCTTGGATTTGCGGATAGCTCAGTTATTGCATTTGGAGGAGCAGCATTATGAATCATATGATCAATTTGTTAAACACACACAAGGTATTTCGAAGTGGTTTTGTAAACATTCTACAGATCGTCCACTCAAAACAGGAGATTTGGTGTTGAAATGGAATGAGAATAAAGCTAAACCTGGGAATCACAAGAAATTTGATGCTTTATGGGAGGGTCCCTTCCGTATCACCAGCACAGGTACAACAAATTCATTCTATTTAGAAGACCTGGATGGCAGTCCACTTCCAATTTTAGTCAATGGCTTTCATCTGAAAGCCTACACTTCTTGAATTATCAGTTCAGTATGAATTTGTATATAGAAGAATAAAAAATAAAATATATATATATATATACATGTGTTACTTTTCATTTTTGTCACCTTGGTTCTTGTTGCTTGCGAGACATAGGTACCTTTTGCCTTTCTGTGTTTTTTTCCATTTCCCAGCAGTTAGTGGCTTTCAGAAAATTCTTCTTTTCCCTTCACTGTTTCCTCTTTCCTTTCTTCATCTTCTTCTTCTTTCTTTTCTTCTACAGAAAAAAAAAAAAAGAGCCACGGCTGTTGTTTCTTCTCCCCATTCTCATTGTTCCCGTTCCTTCCTATCCTTTTCCTCTCAAGTTATGTCATTTCACGCACTTATTTTAACAGTTTTTCATTTCCATTCCACAAATTCATTCACTTTCATTCCATTTCCATTGCAGCTGATAGCATAGCAGTATTCTGTTGCTGTGTCTACCACATCGCCTTCTCACTTCATCATTTCATTATTATCATCAATCCATTGCATTCACCGCTTGCGCAATCGTAGGAGCTCACTCCATTTTTGCCTTCCATTTGTCGCTTCATAACCAGTTATATGCAGGTTCTTCCAGTTCCAGCTTTTCAGTAGAAGATGATTGCAGCAGTCCCCTGATTCTGTTTCAATATGACTCTGTGCCCAATGTATTCAGACCTGGATTCTTGCATACAACGAGTTGTATACCCCGCGAGCCGCCAAGAATGTTGGCATTTTTGCCACATTGATTTTTATTGAAGTACTAATGTGTTAATTGTTGCAAATCTAACTTTGATTTTAGCTTTGATGCAGTTTTGAAGAATAAAGGAGCAAAAAAGACAGTCTAGAAATTGCAGCGATTCGCTGACATGTTCCAAAATCGTGGGTCGGGTGACTTCAAAGTCCAAGTGTCGAAAAGTGCAGCGATGCACTGCAATGTTCCATTTTTGCAGTTCAAAGACTAAGTCCAGAAGTGGCAGCGATTCGCTGCATGTTGGTTGCAAAGGGAGTTCGAGGTGGAGGTTGCAGCGATGCGCTGCACGTTTCAATGGCACGAAAGGCTTAGTTGCAAAAAGGCTTAAGTGCTAAAAGTTGCAGCGATGCGCTGCACATTTTGGGAAAAGCACACAAGGCAAAAATTTGCAGCGATGCGCTGCAACGTTCCAAAATCACGGGGGTTGGTCGATACGGGAGTCTAAAGTAGAAGTTGCAGCGATTCACTGCATCTTTTGGAAGAAGGTCCCGTAAAGCAAAAGACTTCGCATTTTCGTGACAAAAGGGTGGCAGTTGGTATGGAAGGAGACATATGTAGCGAATCGCTACTTGTCTCAGAATCGTGGCCATTTTGGTCTAAAGAGCAAAGACATAAAAGTTGCAGCGACTCGCTGCACTTTTGACAAGAGGGCCAAGCGAGATAAATTTGCAGCGATTCTACGACGGGGAATGAGAAGAGCTAGAGACATGGTGGTAACATTGATTTCATGATGCATTGATCGAAAAATGACTAAGTATTCAAGTATGCAGCGAAGTGGCGACAAGGAAAGTCAAAAGCATTTAAGAAACAAAAAGTGTTGCATTTTCGCGACCCATCGGCAAGACCGTACAAAGTTCTTGAAACATGTAGCGATATCGCTACATGTTCCGTTTTCATGGGACATAGCGAAGGGAGGACCAAAAGAGACAAAAGGTGTTGAGAGATCGCCCGATGTGCCATTTTTGCGGAATGAGCTAGCGATAGAAAAGATGAAGCCGATTATGCAGCGATATCGCGACAGGGAAGATTTTCGCGGGTCCAAGGTAGCAAAAGTGTACGGCATCAAAATATGTCACGATTTCGTGACCCGTCGCGTTTTCGTGACCTGCGTCAGTTTCCCGCCAAGGCATAGTATGAACGACCGATAAGGTTTTTTACTTTCCGATGATTAAATGCTCGCCCGAATTAAATGCTTTGTGGATTTTCGATGCAGTCAAGGTTGAAGAAGCGCCCAGGCCACAAAAATAGAAGATTATATTTGTTCGAGGCTACTGTTCGTGGATTGAGTTAATGATTTCATGCACATTTTCGGAAAACAAATTTAATGAAAGAGATGCGTGGTCTAATTGCATTTAATTTTTGCTCCCTTAACGCTGCAATTAAGGGGATCGTGTGTATAATTTCCAAAGCATAATTGTAGATCACAAGAAGTAAAGGTTGAAGAAGCGCCCAGGCCACCAAAATAGAAAATTATATTTGTTCGAAGCGCTGTTCGTGGATCATCCTAACGGTTTCACGTATATGTCAAGACATTTAATGGAGATGACCGCTGATTGCATTTAATTTTGTGGTTCTCTAGACTGCGATTAAGGGGATCGTTCCTCGTTTCCTTCGCATAATTGTAGATCTCAAGAAGGTCGGTTACAAAGATTAAATGCTGCAAAGAGGACGGCCCTCTATAAAAACCAATGTAAACTTCATTGCAAAGGGTTGGAAGTTTTGCTAAAAACTGGAAGTGCATTTGCGAGAATAAAGTATTGGCTTCAGATTTTTCAAGCAGTTGTTTGGGTGATTTTCTTTTCTGTTTCGTTTGCATTTCTAATATAATTTATATTCCTTAAGTGCTGTTACATTCAAATTCTGCATATTGGATTTGAATCTTGCTTGTAAGGATATGATTCCTGGAGTGTAATCTTGGAGAGATTTTTTGCATACAGTTGTGTGAGAGTTGAGTCATTATCTTTTGTTGCTTGCTGTTGCTGCACTTTAAGTTTTCTTCTGTTGTTCTTTCGATACCATAACTCCGGCCTGCGGCCATATTTCCATTTCTTTCTACAACTTTTAATTTCTTTCCAGCAACCCTTATCTTCAAACAGAAATTTAGATTAGTAAAGGGAACCAGCCCACTCTGGAGATTGGTCTGGGAGCCATTTCTTGCTTCCAGCCTTTCAATGTTGGCCGGGTCTAGGGCGCACTTGTAAAAATCCTTTCCTGTGGTGGATTCATGACCAACAGGACCACTATGAATAAAGATACCTATAAATTTTTTAATAGATGTGATGATTGTCAAAGAGCTAGTAAACCTACGCCTTCAATGGAAATGCCTTTGGTTCCACAAATAATATTTGAACCATTCGATAAATGGGGGATTGAATTTTTTGTACCAATATACCCTCCAAGTGTAGGTAATAAACACATACTTGTGTGTATAGACTATGTTACTAAGTGGGTTAAAGTTAAATCTCTACCATGAGCACAAGTTGAAGCAGTAGTTGATTTTCTTTATGAAAACATTATGCAACGCTTTGGAGCACCTAGAGAACTAGTCTCGAATCATGGATCTCAATTTCTCTCCAAATCAATTGCACATTTTGTTGACATCTATCAAATAAAACATAGTAAAACCTCACCATATCACCCTTAAGCTAACAAACAAGTAGAAGTTATGAATAGAGAATTTAAAAAGATCATTACAAAAACCATATTTGTTAATAGGGTTGATTGGGAAAAAATATTTAAAGAAGTTATATGGGCATACAATAAAACTTGGAAAACCACCATGGGATTATCCCCTTATGAAATGGTCTATGGAAAAAAAACTATCATGCCTATTGGATTTGAGATAGAAACTCTTTGCACAACAATACAACTTGACATGAATTTGGATTGAGCACAAAAGGCTATATTGGAAAAGTTAAAAATTCTGGATGAAAGAAGACTAGAAGCATTACATAGGACTAAATTAACCCAAAAAAAATGAATAAATGGCATGATAAACACATTTTACTATGAATATTTCAACCAAGAGATTGGGCCTTGTTGTTTGATTTCCACTACCAAGATTTTCAAGGTAAATTGAGGACAATATGGCTAGGACCCTATGAAATTGAAGAGATATTTGGTAATGGTACAGTCAAACTTAAGCCTATAGATGATTCAACAAGAATATTACTAGTAAACGGGCATAGGCTTAAACCATTATCTAAGGTAGAATTCATCCACCATCCTAAGCAACAAGCTGATTTGTAGTATATCTCTGAACTGCAACCATAAACTATTGAATAGTAACTTCTCTCTCAAAAAATAATATTATTCTTCCTTTGTTTCATAATGGAGTTCCTATTTGCAATATTTGTATCTTATTTTCATCAATCTTCAGTCCCAATATTTCAAAAAATATCCTAAAAGGATATTTCTTTACGATATTGTAGGAAAATTACTACCACATGTTGCATAACACCTTGTTTGCTAGATAAAATATAGGTGTTTTCAATTACTCAATCATCACAAGTGTTTTGATCAAATTTTCATTGAAATTCAAGCAATCTTTTGGTGTTGTAAGATATTCCTAGTCAATAAAGTTTTCTCTTGGACTACGCATATTAGAACACATAAAAACATTATGAGATCTGGAAATATTAATTCATGAGTTACTATTGTCATAAAGTGAACAGTTTCCCCTGCTTATCCATATATGTGCATGGCCTAGAGTACTAATGAATTGGCAAAAGGACAAGCTCACCCTTCATCCTTCAAAAATAAAATCCCTTGCTCCTCATCTAATCAAGCAAGTATCCCAAAAATATCTTCTTGCTTCCTCAAAAAATAAGCAAGAATCCCAAAAAGAAATAAATAAAAATCCCTTACTCCCTATCAAAATGAGCAAGTATCCCAAGAAAAATATAAAGAAAGGTAAAAGATATTGAATCCTTGGAATTCTAAGTGTATTGAAAACCATTAGGTGATCTTCATTACAGAAAAGGGTTGAATGAAACCCGCCTGGCAATAAGGTATCCTTCTACAGTAGCAGTAAGTCTAGACAAGACCGATGGACACTCACAGATAAGCTAACTTGTTAGAAAAAGTGATCATTTTTTACTCAATCCTTACTCATAATGAAAAATGAATATTCACTGCACACACAGTTGGTCCTTGAGAATCTTGAAAACATTAGGACAAATTTAACATCATATTGATTTGTGAAATGAGTAGATGAATTTGTTTGAAGTCACTAGGTTGTTTGAATATTTGTGAAGACAACTCTAGAATATCATAAGTAGGCAAAAGTTAGAAGCAAATTCCTATGGAAGTACTATAGTTCATTTTATCCTACATAAAGGTGACTTGTATCTCCCAAAAATTTGCACCCTTTAGAAAAATCCATCAAGATAATATCATAATATCTATTCCATTTTTTCTAAGTATTAAAATTATCTAAGCCTTTGATAGAATCTATTTTTGCATTTATTGATGATTGATATCAAGCTTTATAATCATTACTTTTCTCTCACTTGGAAATTCCTTAATGAAATATAGGAAGCACAAACACAAAAAATTATATTAATCCCCCATAAATAAAACTCATTAATATATCATTCACCATAATATAAATAAAACACCCTTCATTTTTTTTGGTAATATAGCCAAAATTACAGTTTTGGGGAGAGTAAATAAATACATCTGAAATTCATAATACAGTTTGGAGGGAAGAATAAGGTAAAGTATTTCCTTAACTCTATAATTACAATTTTTGTAGACAACTTTTGTAGATATCTTCCATAGATAGCTTCTATAGATATCTTCTGTAGATACCTTCTGTAGATGTTTTATTTATATATCTTTAATAGATATTTTCTATAGACAACTTATGTAGTAATCTTCTATAAGCACCATCTGTAGACAGTATTCGTAACACACACCATAAAATATTTCTAAGTGTAGATATTTAAATTGGCCCCAAGTATAAGCGACACATAGCAATCTAGAATATGATAGAATGTGTCAACCAAAAATATAAAATAATGCGTCAATGTTGAATATAAACGAATTTCACAACATGGAATATAAAAATAATTTTATCAATGTCATTTATAAAGGTTTTAGAAAAAAAAAGGGGGATAAAATTATATGAATATTTATAAAACCCCTTTTGACCACCTTTGAAATTTGTGAAGACTTGGCATACAGACTAAGGTATAAAATTTAAATTTAAATTCTAAAAATTCTTTATGTAAGGAGTTGATGTCGGTAAGTATGCCAAAAGCCTATCCATGAATGTAAAGGTAAAATTTAGCATCTGACGTGTACACCCAATATGGTGCCACATATTGCATTTTTAATTTTTCTTAAAATATTCTCTTGGAAATGTAGATGCCTCATTGAGAAAGCACAAAGGATGACCACAAAGGTTTAAAAAATGTCGACCACTCTGAAACCATCAACAATGAGTGACACGTGGACCCATGCACCTATAACAAGAAATATCATGGATTGAAGACGTCAACCGTTGATTAAATTCTAAATGAAGAGTTATGATAAAGGAGGTAAAATCATGTTAAATCTAGAAACTTCCTCAAACCACCTTTGAAAATATACCCGCGAACTCCTATTTCAAGATGATGCTAATCATTAACACATAGTCACCCTGATTCAATTGTGGAAAATAGCCATGGATCAGTATTTGTGGCCATCAATTAGGACTAAATGGAAATTTGATATGTGGCACATGGGTAAACTTCATGCAAAACAAAACAAAACCCTAAAATTTAATTTTCCTTTCATAGAAGGCTCTGCAAGCACAATGAAAATTCTCTACAACTCAACTGAAACCCTAAAGAATTTTTTAGCAGATAAAATTGAAGCCTCGAAACAAACATGGAAGGGGAAATCACTGCGAAAGAATATAATTGTGAGAGGAAATGTGAGCAGAATATAATTCTGAAAATGACATCATGGGGTGGTGTAAAAATTTGGTAGACCGAAAGCGATAGGTAAATTTTAATTATTTCAATTTTTTGTTTTTAGTCATAGAGGATAAGATACTTTACACCCTAATCATTCCACCATAAAAAGAAAAAAATGTATATATTTTCATAGTTATATACGCATAAGGATAGGATTTACAATTATAATTACTTCTGCTGATGAAAGAAACCACTACAAAATATAAAAATACCCCCAAATTTTATGTTTTTCATAATTCTTTTATAAAATGATAAAAAAAATTCTATTTTGCAAAATGTAAAATGGTTTTTGTAATTGGAATAATTATTGTAGGTCTTTCAATAGCTAAAAAAAAGTTTTGAAACTACCCCATTAAAATTCTTGTCTACCCTAAACCATGCCCCGTTCCATGTTCCAAAAGAGGAGTGAACCCCCATTCGTTGAAACCCAGAACCCCAATGATTTCGTAAATAAATTGTTTTAAAATGCTAGGCGGTGGGATGCCCTCATGAAGTTTTAAGGGCATGATCAAGGGGTTACAAAGTATTTTATAATGAACTAAAATCCCGCAGCTATGGTCACCCACATTGGGAATATCCCAATTGCCATCAACCCCAGTTTAATTTCTAAAACCTTGAGTCTACTTGAAGTGGGACAACCTTACTACAAATCCTACTTGAAAGGTGTTAAACAAATATTTGAGCAATTTTGAGAGCATTGCACTATAATATATGATAAGGAATGTTGTCCAAAAGGGATAGCCACCTCTTCACTCCCCTTTAAATGGCAATAATTTGTGATACTTATCATAAAATTATTCACACTATAATGGGGGTTATCTAGTTGTGGGGGATATCATATTAATATGCTACTAAAACTAAAGTTTCTAGGATAGAAATATTGCATCATAAATATGTCATATTTCTTGTTTCAGTATTTAAAATCTATAGTTCTTCATGTACAGCCTAAAAACCTCAGTGATATCCCTAAGTTTTATTTAATTACACATCATGGGCTTATCAAATTATTGGTTTTACATAAAGCAAATGAAGTTATATCCTGGGAAACAATCATAGAAGATTCTAACCTACCGGATCATTCTAAGTCCACTGATAGTGAATCACTTGAAAATAGTACGTCTAGTGAGGAATCAGAGCTAGAGAGTCATGAGGAGGAACCCAAATCTCCAAAACATAAATGTCATACCAGATCTGATAAACCTTCCCAACCTACATAGAAAACTTGACTTGAAAAATATATTTTTGAAACTCATGAAAGAGGAGAGATGTCTAGATACGAGTTTAATTTACCCAATCCTAAGCCAGCCACTGAGTTTGTCACATATTCAGGTGTAGAACATTGTGCTGCAAATCAAAACCGATAAGCTCTAAGAATATTTTACAGAACACTTAAAGTTAGTTCAGCGTGCCCTTACTCTGTAGGTTAGACTTGATCAAATAAATTGCTTTATATAGGGTGACAAAACCTGCTGAACCTATCAACCAACCACCACATGTTGACGTCTCCCCAAATAAGAGCTCTAAAACCAGTAGGAAAAAATAAAAATCAATCAATTTTAACAAAATCATTGACTTCACCAAGGTTATAGAAGAAGAAATTTCACTACTATTTTCCAATCTGCTTTAATAGAATCGACCTCAGGAATCGATCCCCTCCACTAAATCTAGAATCACACCAAGAAAACTAGCCTTGAACATTGGGATGCCTCCAGATATTTGTGTGGTCATTAACAATGTGGTTGCATCAATTGAACAACCTTCGCCTTCCAATATATAGGACACGATGTAGGGAGAGGGATCCATTGAGGTGGAACACATCAAAACTATTATGGTTGAAACTCTAGTTGATGAGCAGAAGGCTAAGGTACAGGTGCAAAAGGTGAAGCGTGAATGAAAATTACCACCAGTATGACCACCATCATCAAGAATTTCTTCCTGACGGTTACAAGTTGGATAAACTAAAAAAATAACTAATAAAATATTTTCATGATTTTCAAACTTCATCTAATATTTGATGTCTATATATTTTTACTTCTGCAAAATATTTTGAATGGTTTGTTTCATGTCTGTAGAAATATTCTTTTTCTGTGAAATATATATCTCTGAGCATAATATTTTAGATAGTGTTTATTGTTACATTTGGAATTATTTATTTATGCAGTGCTTAATGTCTTATGATTAAAGTTTTAGTAAGGTTATCCCAATGAAATAATATTGAGTACTCATTTTTCCAAAAATTATTATGAGATTTCGCTCGTACAGGAATTAGTTCTCTGAAAAGTTACAAACAATTTATTTTATTTGCTAACAATTAGATGTTTTCTATTTACTACTGAAATTGTTTCTCTTATGTGATACTGTTACAGGTAATCTTCAATCAAATAATTGTAAAAGTTATTATCTATTTGGTAGTCCCTGTAACAACCATATTGTCATAGAAATGATCTTTGAAGACCTAAAATAATTTATTTTCAACTGTAGAAATTCACCTGAAAACTATGTTATATGGTCATATGTGATATATGTTTTGAGTTATTTCAGAAATTGTTTGTTTCTTGTGATTGCAAATACTGTTGCGAATTTTTTTAGGATGGTATTTAATAAAATTACGTGGTTATATTTGAATAATAATTTTTTTGTCATGTTTCATGTATTCACAAGGAAATTTTTGAAGAAAATATGAAATCTTGATTGTTTATTAAATATCTTATTTATTTATAAACATCTCGAATATAATATCTAAAATATGTGCGGTGTTTGTGATATTTTGTTAAAGTATCATTTTTTCCACATGCATGAGGACATGCATATATCTTAGTTTGGGGGAAAATGATGAGTATTTATTTAGAATGTATTATTTGTGATATATTTCTATTTCTAAATCATAGATGCAATGTATTTTAAAATTTTATTTCTATTTAATTATGTGATTTATAAGTTAAAATGATGGATATGATTAAATTTGATAAATGTATGTATTTCACGCAAAATATGTGTAAATATGTGTATGATTGGATAGGAAAATGCTGAAGAATGTTTCATAGGTGTATGATGCAGCAACACAAGATTCAGATCAGACTCTGGACATGAAAGAATATGGACATAAGGATGACATATCAAGAAGGTTGTAGACATGGGTTACAAAACACAATGGCTGAAGACTATTATAGAAAACAGTGGTTGAAGACTATTACACAACACAGTGGCTGAAGACTATTATAGACAGTAGCTGGTAAAGACTGTTACTAAAGATATCTTTCACTAAAAGTTACAAAAAATATTTTACCAAGTCAATTGACCAACGTTGCATGCCACATCATTTACAACATGGCACTCTTACACGGTAGAAAATGATTACAGTCAACATAGTTGGTTGAATTGTCAAATATTATTCACAAGGATATTATAATTAATAAAGTTGTTGTAAAGTGACCCAAGTGTTGTAGGTGAGTTGGAGAGGAGAGGGCAATCCTCCAAGGGATGTCCCAGGTTCAAATCTCCACCCTACCAAAAATCTAAATTGGGTATCTAAAATCCAATTGATAATGTTGGTGTGGGTAGGGTTGGGTGCGACCCCCGAGTGACTTTGATGGTGTAGAACCCCCTGTTCGTGGTCTCTCAGACCAAGGCGGCTCCACAAGGGGTTTTTTGCTTTAAAAAAAAAGTTGTAAATTTACTTTATAAAGTCACAAGAGTATTGGTAGGTTGTCTAGATTCTATTGCAAGATTGTTATGTCCTTCTCGTGAATAGAGGGGCATATAATTATGATGGTATATCTTGTGAAATGTTTAATTTAGCATTGTTTTGTTATGTTCGTTCATGAAGTGCCACTTGGACCACTTAGGATATTTATTGAGTCCAAGTAGGTTAGGGAATTATGTCAGTTTAGATTATTTCTGTTAAGTACATAGTTGTTGCATTTTCAAGTCCACAAGGCCACATGGAAAAATACGTGGAAGAGTTATATTTAGAATTATCCAAGTCATATTACATATTACACATGGAGACCTTTGAAAATGTCTAATATCGAATGTTCAATGTTCTAATGCTTAATCATCTAGCTAATGTCTATACAATTTTTGAAGAATCGTGCAATTATGTATGCCTAAATTCCCAGTAATAAAGCAACACTTTTTATGGTAGCTGTATCATTTATTGTGTCAATTACTAGATGATTTCCTTTATGTAATTGTAATTTTAATTGTATTCTCCCTGCATTCATAGAATAGAATAATATTAGTAGTAGTTATGCATCTTATTTACTGATATAAAATAGTTTATAGGAGAAAGACTTACACTATCATCTAGGAGGCAGGGCCCACTCCTCCAGTCAGTCCCTATTCTCTCACCTGTGTAATAGGTTAGAAATAGTTAGTATGTAAAATTGACTTTAGAATTATAAAATAAATTAAATTACATTTTCATAAAGCATAAAGTAAAAATAGATAATCAAAACTAACTATTTGCATGAGGATCCTCACCAATAGGTAAAATCCTCATTATTAGGTAAATATCATATTTAATTTATTGCATATTATTTAAATTTCCGCATAATTTCTGCAATTATTATTTTTTTACAAAACTTGAGACTAAAAAGAGATCTGAATCAATCTTAAGAATTAATTATCATGGTATAATGTATATTGGATTTCTACTCTTAAAATTTAACCTTGATTGCCTTAGATTGATAAAATTAAATGCAATAATTACTGCTAGACACAAGTACATGAAGATTCAGCTTCTATGTATATATTTTGGAGACAAATCTCCATACAACATGAACAAGAAAAAATAAGAAAAATAGAAACATGAAAAAAATAGCAAGCATTAATAATAAAGCTTGTATACAGATTTTAAGTATCTAATATTGTATGTATTCTTCATGTATGTACATGAATTATTTTGGCCATTTTACATTCATATTTGATATTATAAGTGAATGTTATTTCATTATTATATTGGCCTTGATATACATTTAATTTCTCATATATTATTGTACTCTTATTATTCATATTTAGACCTTTAATATTGTGGCTTATTAATTAAGGGATCTATGATATTTTGAGATAGTAAGGCTTAAAATCCAACAATGAAGATGGACTAAGATCTAGATAAACTATGTATAGGGATGAATTATGATAAATAAAACGTGTTCCTAAACTTGTTACTTATCAAAGTTCATCCTAAAATGCCTAACACATTAGAATATTAATCAAGATTCAATTGTTCTTTATCACAATGTGATTTGTCCTAGGAAATAATATATTTATATTTTCTTCTAGGGTGTAAACCAAGATATGAAAGAGTATGAATATCTTAGTATATAAATATAAAATGATAAGTTGTAGATATTATTTAAGGTGAATATTGATGAAAATCTAGCAGTATTGGATTCCTAGCAAAAGGGAAACACCAGTTAATCCTAAGTAGCATCATCCCATGATGAGTGGTGTGGATATATATGAGAAATTTCATAATAAATGTTAATATTGAGTAAGGTTAATGAAAATTGATAATAAAAATTAATATTAGAACTTCATGTGGCTATTATCCTAAATGATTTATTTGAAGGGAAGAACTTAAGCCATATTTTCACTCTTAAGCACAAATCAACCAAATCACTGGCACTGATTTCATTTCAAAAAATGAAATTAGATATTCTATACCTATGAACCTGGATGCTTTGATTGAAGAGAATAATATAAGTGATTATTTATCCTTGCATGTACAAAATGATGGAGGAGCCATTTCCTAGATTGATGATAAAACAATAATGATTTCCACTCATGTTTATATCTGTATATCCTCATGGATAAATGATTAGTATTGATAGAGCAATATATTTTCACTCTTATATCTATATTTTACAAGTATATGCATGTTGTCATGAGTAATATCTAAAACAAGAAACAAAGACAAACAAGATGAACATAATGATATTAATTATAAACTCATATTATCTACATAGAAAAATGGAAAATAACTAATCCTAGCTACTATCATTCTATGCATATCCTCATAGACTTCAACATTGTATTGATGATAATGTGATATTTGGAAAATCATGGAGGACCTCCATATAGGCATTTGGGAGTGAATGTGCTTGCTCCGTAGTTCCTACTAGGTATTATATCTATTAGCTTGAGGACAAGGGAAGTGAGCCTAATCTAAGGGTTGAATGGTTCAGTTAGAAAACACCTATGTTTTCCTTAAGATTTTTCCTTTACAACCTAACCTTATTTTGATTTTATGCTAACTAAAAAGCTAATAAAATAATGTAGTGGATAGACCCTATAGACTATATGCTTTTATCCTTTCAATTATAGATAAACAAGATAATTTTAATTTCAAATAAAGGGTGTAAAAGGGTAATGCAATCACATAGTCCTAAGTTTTGATGAAGATGTAGTACTACCATTGTTTCCCTAAAGATATCAAGATAGCAAATTTTTCATCCTTTTTTTTCTTTTTTTGGTGAATAAAAAACATAAAACATAGAATACTATACACATAAACATATAATAGATAGACAATAGTTCAAATATGTAATGAAAAAGATACTAATTAGAGGCTCTAACTTGGATATGCTCCTAATATAGAAGTGTTGGCTAAATGTAGAAGCACTAGTAGTGCTTCTAATGTCTACTAGCACTTTTACTTGTTACTCATTTTTCAATAAACTTAAAAAATGACAAATAAATTGTTAGGAACCTACTATTAAAATAAAGATCACTCACACAAAATACTGAAAAATAATTGAAATACATCAAATAAAAAAATAACACTATGCAAAAAGTAATTGCAAAATTGAAACAATCTCACAAATAACTCAGAATCACAGGCCTCTTCAAGGGGGCAACCTCCTTCAATATTTCATTAGCTTGCAAAAAGATACATTCGTACATGGCTTCATGTCTTTTAAAGAGAAAGCTTCATGCAACCCTACCTAAAGGCTCAAGAGTTGGCTTACATGCAAAATTCCACTCGAGCTAGAATCTTCTACCAAACATCGGTTACAATCTTGATAATGGTTACATGAGATGGCACCACTTGGCTAGGTGCCTTACTTGCCACATACATTACAAAGTATTACAAAATAACATTATAATGGGATCCCCCACGTTGGAAGTGGGTCATTACATAATAATGAGAATTACAAAATAACGTTAGGATGGGATCCTAACATGTCCTTCCCCTTCAAAAAGTTTTTTCCTCAAAGTTGAAGGTGAGGAAACTAGTGTTGGAGCTGATGGAGAGACTCCCATGTAGCATCTTCTGGCTGGAGTCCATACCACTGAACAAGGACCTCAGTAATGGTGTGGTTGCAGAGAGTGTGAGTTTGATGATCCAACAATTATTTGGGTTCAAGCAAGATAGAACCTTCTTCATCTAACTCTGGGAGTGCAGATTGAACCTGTACCTAAGTTCCCACCACCTTTTTGAGAGAGGAAACATGAAAAATATGATGGAGTTTGGATGTAGGTGGAAGGGCCAATTTGTAGGCTATGGCACCAATCCGCTGTAACACCTGGTAGGGCCCATAGTATTTTATAGCAAGTTTCTAGCACCTACGAAGCTAGAGGGACAACTATTTGTATGGCCATATATGGAGGGAAAACCATATCACCCACATCAAAACTATGCTCGAAATGGTGTTGGTCAACCTATTGGCGCATCCCTTTATGGGCCGCATCCAAATTCAGCTTCAGTTGATGGAGGACATCGACATGTTGACTGAGAGTAGTGTCGACTGCATGGACCTTGGAGCTACCTGGGATGTAGGAGGAAGGCGTGGGTGGAAGGTGCCCATAAACTACCTCAAAATGGGTAACCTTGGTTGTTGTGTGATAGGAAGTGTTGTACCACCATTCGGCCAAAGGAAGCCACTTCGCCCAGTGAGTAGGATGATCAGATGCAAAGCAACGAAGGTAGGTCTCCAAACATTTGTTGACAATCTCGGTCTGGCCATCCATTTGCGGATGATATGCTGAACTCATTTTGAGCTGAGTTCCCTACAACTTAAACAATTCTTGCCAGAAATGACTAGTAAAGGTGGGGTCACGGTCAGACATGATGGAGGTAGGCATACCATGAAGGCAGAAAATAGAATCAAGGAAAATTTGGGCAATGATGGAGGCTGTGTAAGGATGGGATAGGGAACAAAAGTGAGCATACTTCGAAAGATGATCCACTACCATGAAGATAACAGATTTGCCTCCGGACTTAGGCAACCCTTCAATAAAATCCATGGAAATATCCATCCAAACTTGGTCAGGAATGGGCAAGGGTTGAAGAGTGCCTAGAGAATGCATTGTTTCACCTTTCATCCATTGATAGGTATCACAAGCTACCACAAAATCTTGGATGTCCTTTTTCATACCTATCCAAAAAAAAGTGTGCTTAAGTCATTCATATGTTTTGAGAAATCTTGAATGGCCTACAGATGGGGCAACGTGCAGTTCTTGCATGAGGAGTTCTCGAAGTGGGGACTTGTGGGGAACAACAAGGCATTGGTGGTAATGCAAATCATGGCCATCCCAAGTGTAGCCCTAACATGAAGTAGGCTCCGTGGATAGGGAGGCAACCAAAGTTTACAAATCAAAATCCTGAAGTACCTCCTGGCATAAGGAATTGATCCATTGGGGAACAGGTGATGAAATGGCACACAACATACTAAGAGCCTCAAATTGGTGAGAGAGAGCATCAACCACAATATTCTCCTTGCCCTTCTTGTAGGTGATATCATAATCATAGCCCATGAGTTTAGAGACCCATTTTTGTTGTTTGGGGGTGGCAACCCATTGCTCCAAAAAGTATTTGAGACTCTGATGGTCCATTTTAATGGAGAAATGATGCCCAATGAGATATGGTCACCAATGGGTTACTGCATGTAGAATTACCATCATCTCCTTGGCATAAGTGGATTTTCCCAAATTATGGCTGGAGAGAGCTTTACTAGTGAAAGCCAAGGGTCACCCTTCTTGCATCAACATGGCACCAATACCATGACCAGAAGCATCGCTTTCAATGACAAAAGATTTGGAAAAATCTGGCATGGCTAAGACTAGAGTGGTGGTCATAGCATGCTTCAACTCTAGGAAAGCTTGTTCAATGGGTCCCGACCAAGTAAAAGAGTCCTTCTTTAACATGGAAGTGAGGGGAGCTACAATTTTACCATAGTTACGAATAAATTTATGGTAATAACTTGTAAGCCCTAAAAATCCTTGAAGACCCTTGAGAGTGTGAGGTTTTGGCCATTCCTGAACCGCTTGGATCTTCTTGGGGTCAACTTTGATGCCATCCTTGGTGACAATGTGTCCCAAATACTCCACTTCTATCAACCCAAAAGAACACTTGGACCACTTAGCATAGAGTTGATGTTGTGCCAATAGTTATAGAGTCTGATCCACATGAACAAGATGCTCTTCCCATGAGCGACTATATACCAGAATGTCATCAAAGAAGACTAGGATGAATTTTCGAAGGAATGGGCGAAAAATGTTGTTCATGAGGCTTTGGAAAGTGGAAGGAGCATTAGTTAAGCCAAATGGCATCACCAAAAACTCATAGTGACCTTCATGAGTATGAAAAGCAATCTTGGGAATATCCTCATCCTTGAGCTTGATTTGATGGTACCCAGAGCGAAGGTCTAATTTGGAAAAGTACATAGTCCCATGTAGTTCATCCAGTAATTCATCCACCATCGGAATAGGAAACTTATCCTTGATGGTGAGTTTATTGAGCTCATGGTAATCGATACACAACCGCCATGACCCATATTTCTTGTGCACCAATAAAACTGGAGAAGAGTAAGGACTATTGCTTGGTCGAATGACGCCATATTTTAACAATTCTTGTACTAACTTCTTGATTTTTGACTTAAGAGCATGAGGATATCAGTATGGTCTAATGTTGGGCGGTGCATTTCCAGGTAACAAAGGAATAGCATGGTCATGAGAGCGATGAGGCGGTAATTTTGATGGTTCAACAAAAACATAATTGTGCTTGGCCAAAACAAGTTGCAAATCTATAGGAATGGAATCCTCCTCTGAAGGGTGAGGTTGGATCACAAATATCTGAGCTATGATACCCCAAGATGATTTTTTTAACAACTTCTCCATCTAGATTGAATTGATAATCTATGAAGGCCCTGCTTTTGAGCCATGAAGAGTGTGGGACTATCCATCCTATGAAAATCGCATCCAAAGCTCGACAAAGTTCCATGAGATGGTTCCCAATGTGCCCAACCATTGAGCTCCCAACACGATATCACATCCCCCTAGTTGAAGTGCAAACATATCTTGTTTGAGCTCATAGTCCCCAATATTGACCTTAACATTACGACATTTACCTTTGCAAGGTAAGGTTCCACCATTGGCAACCATAACCTCAAAGGAATTACATGTGTGTACGTAACAATTTTCCTGCTTGGAAATGTAGGGATCAATAAAGTTGTGTGTGCTACTAGAATCAATCAGGATGGTAAGGCGTAGGCCTTTGAAATAACCCACAACTTTCATGGTTTGGGGAGAAGTAATGCCAGCAAGCGCATGAACAAAAATTTCAGCCTATGGTTCATCTTGGTTTTCTTCCTTCGATTTGGGTGGTTCCTCTATTGATTTTGTGTCATCATCACTATGGTCATTGGTGTCAAGCTCATCAACATCTATGAGGAACAACTTCTTTTGGGTGCACCTATGCCCACGAGAAAAATTTTCATCACAATTGTAGCACAACCCTTGGGCGCATTGCACATCCATTTCGGCAGTGGTTAGACGTTTGGGTGCAGTAGTGGGTGCAACAATTTTTGTTCATTTTGATTTTGGAATCTAGGAGGAAAAGAGGGTTTAGCCTATGGAAATTTAGATATCCGCCTCTGAGCTAAAAATTTGGATTCGGCCAAATGAGCCAACTTGATAGCCTGCATCATGGATTGTGGTTTAAACATCATGACCTCGGCTTGGAGATCTTCCCTCAAACCGCTAACAAAACAACTCATAAAGAACCCTTCATTCATTCTTGTAGTTTTGTTGGCCAATTTCTCAAATTGTATTTGGTAATCTCAAACTATCGAAGTTTGTCTCAACTTTGTCAATTGTCCTATAAAATCATCATACTCACTAGGGCCAAAGCGAGTGAGTAATTGAGACTCAAAGTCTTCCCAAGAGAGATGAGGGGAAGTTTTCTGCAACCATTGGTACCATTGTAAAGCTTCAGATTCCAAGTTGAAGGAAGCCATTTGAACTCGGTAATATATAGGGACATCATGGAGGCTAAAAAATTGAGCAACACGACATAACCACCCATCCACATCCTTCCCATTAAACTTAGGAAAGTCTAATTTGGGCATCTTAAAGGTAGGATCACGATCATAGTGAGGATGAGAGTCATTTGTTCCCCTTCCTTTACCTCGGTCAAAATATGAGTGTTCAGTATGGTACTTAGACTTGCTTGGACCACCTTGCAATTTGGACTCAACTTCTACAAGTTGTTCTTCTAGGCGAATTCTAGAGGTATCTTGTTCAGTTCTAAAATTTTGAAATTTTGCCATCAAGTTTTGACTTGTGCTTTGCAAGTTAGTAACAATGCTTAGTAGGGATTCCAACAATGTAGTGGTGGTTTTCTCTACCTATTTTTGATGTCCACGAGTGCCACCAACCATTTTGGATAGTCTTGAACCTCTTTTACTAAATTACTAAAAATAGAAGTGTGGTTTTAGGAGTTACTATTTTTAGTAAGGAGTCCAAAAAAGTGCTTGGGTGTTATATATCAAAATGATCAGCTTGAAAATATGATCACAATGGGCTATATCCCACAAAAAGGATTTTGGGATCAAATTTTGTATTTGTGGAATATTTGGCCAAAAAGGGCTAGTGGAAAAATGACAAATTTGAGGAATTTCGAGAAAATAAGGAGTTAGGACTCAAAAATTTTGTGAGAGGTGCAAAAGGGGCTAACTAAGATAACAAAACAAATTTGAGGATTTTTGGGGTTGTCTAGGGCTTTTATGACTTTTTTAGTGTTATTTTTTCCTATTTTTGGTTTAAAAATTACTCAAAATAGAGTAATGATAAAACCACTACAACTTCTTCATTATAGCTCCGATTTGCACGATTTTTTATTTTTTGAGTGCAAAATTTTTGATTTTTTTCCTCTATTTTGATGAGTCTATTGGTGCGGTCGATTTTTTATTTGGAGCTACGGTTCAAAATTTGGGTACTAGATCAACTGTCTCTGACCTGTGTGATCTATCGACTGACCAATGTGTCTCTATCCCTATCACTTGTACTACAATTATTGACACTGTGCACATAACTAACATGAATCCTTTATACTGTGTAGTTACTAACATGGATGGTTCTATTTCTAACCCTGACCACTTGTAATTTTTGACTTCTACATACGATTGTTACTATCAATGTTAACTTACATTGTATTGTCACTGACCTGACTATTATTGTCATTGTCTCTACTATTATTATCATTGACCTAACTATTATTAGAATATTTTAGACTATGATAGACACTTGTAGACTTGTACTTAATTGTTTGGTGCATGCAAGTTTGTTCTTCTATGATAGGGAAGTCCTTCGTATGCTCACTTTTGGGGTTCGTGAATGCAGGTTTAGCAGAATAGGAAGATGTTATTTTTGTAGGTTGAAGTGTTTGACAAAACTAGGGTGCGCTAGGTAGAGGAGTATGTAACACCCATAGGCCCTTTGTTATACCGTAGTGACGAACAATAGTGCTTGGACCAATATTTCAGGCCACTACCCAAGGAGGATTCCACACATACCCTTGAGCACACTATCTACCTCTCTGATAGTATGGGAGGGTAATCATCCGAGATGTTGTGTCCCATGGACTATGGATGATACAAGGCCAAAAAGCTTCCTACTGGATAAAATTTTTTTTAACCCTAGAATGGTCTCCCGATACACCCAAAGATGCGTGGGAGCTCGATTCTGTGTGCAAGTGTTGTCTAAGGCCTGGGTATTGGAGCCTGATCACCCCTCACTTCACTAGACGCTTTATGGGCTATCTAGCTTAGCCAATAATGATAGCTTCTTCACGATATTTTAAAACCCCCGACATAGGGTTTCTAGCCTACTCAACTACTAAAAAAAATTGTATTTTTTGGCTTTTTTGGTTTTTTGCAGATTTTTTTGGTTTTTTAAATAAAGGAAAACAGAATAAAAAAATACAGGAAAATTATACCTAATAGGCAGAAATGGCTGAGCAAGAATTATCGTAGTCACAGCAGAACTCAGCCCTGGAAAGCGCTCTGATACCACTTGTTAGGAACCTACTATTAAAATAAAGCTCACTCACACAAAATACTTGAAAATAACTGAAATACATCAAATAACATAATAACACTATGCAAAAAGTAATTGCAAAATTGAAACAATCTCACAAATAACTCGGAATCGCAGGCCTCTTCGAGGGGGCAACCTCTTCAATATTTCATTAACTTGCAAAAAGATACATTCGTACATGGCTTCATGTCTTTTAAAGAGAAAGCTTCATGCAACCCTACCTAAAGGCTCAAGAGTTGGCTTACATGCAAAATGCCACTCGAGCTAGAATCTTCTACCAAACATCGGTTACAATCTTGATAACGGTTACATGAGATGGCACCACTTGGCTAGGTGCCTTACTTGCCACATACATTACAAAGTATTACAAAATAAAATTATAATGGGATCCCCCATGTTGGAAGTGGGTCATTACATAATAATGAGAATTACAAAATAATGTTAGGATGGGATCCTAATATAAATTTAGTTAGCAACAGGAAGTTAAAGTCTCTTGAAAATATTATGAAGTTGGAGGGACTATCTCTAGAAGTAATAAATGAGGAAAGAATAGTTTTGACCAATTTCCATAATACTTTTGCTCAAAAAGAGGTGATGTGGCATCAAAAATTGAGGGACTTGTGGCTCAAGTATGTGGATAAAAATAGTAATTTCTTTTATATTTCAACCTTGAGGCATAGAAGTGTCACTAGGATTAATGATGTTGTTAGGACAGATGGATTAGAGAAAATTTAGGATATTAGAAGAGAAACTATGACTATGGATAAAGGTATCTATTGGAGAATATTCCTCTTCTAGTCTCTGATGATATGAACAATTTTTTAATCAGGCCCTTCACAAATTATGAGATCAAAGATGTAGTGTTTTCTATGACTGGATTAAAATCCCTGGGTGTTGATGATTTCCCTTCATATTTTTTTAGAATTTCTAGCATATCCTTGGGAAAGAAGTTTGTGAATCCTTGATAGAAATCCAAAGAACTAATTTCATCCCTTTTGGTGTCAAGTCTATTTTTCTAACTCTAATCCCTAAATCTTCTACTGCTAAAAGCTTTAAATATTTCACACCCATCAATTTAGCTAATATATTGAAGCCTATCCTTTTGATTCTTATTGATGCTATAAAAAGTGGTTTTTGTTAGGAAGACATATTCTTGATGGCATCATTGTAGTCCATGAGCTTATTCACTCAGTTGATAAAAATGAAAGACCTAGGTTTTTTATTAATATTGACATTAATAAGGTATATTATAGAGTGTCCTGGAATTTTCTTCTCAAAGTTTTGGAGAGATTCGGTTTTGATAAAATATTGATCAATTTAGTCAAAGTGTGCATTTCCTCAGCAAATTTTTCTATTATTGCTAATGGAACTCCAATTGGATACGTCTAGAGTCGTAGAGGCATTTGTCAGGGGGACCTATTATATCTTTCTCTTTATTCTTATGGCTAAAGAATTAGGTAGATCTATCAAAGTTGAAGTTGTTCTGGAAGGGATTAGACCTATGCTATCTTTGAATCCAATCTCCCATCATTAGTTTATAGATGATACCCTCCTATCCTTTCTTGTTGGTTTCCCAAGCTAGAGTGATTAAGGAAACCCTTTTAGATTTTAAAAAAGTGGTAGGTGAGTAGATTGGCTTTTCGAAGAGAAAATTATTCTTTTTAAATACTCCTTTATCTAGGTAAAGGAAGATTATTGGTATTATTGGTTTTGAAATTGCCAGTATCTTGACAAATTATCTTGGAATACCTCTAATTAAAGTAAAGGTAAAATATAGCTTGTGGGATCTAGTGGTGGACAGGATTCATAAGAAGCTATATGTATGGAAAGGTGCCTTGTTAAGTCAAGCTGGTAAGGAAATGTTGGTGAAATTTATGTTTTAGAGTATACCTATTTTTTCAAGTTGCTTTTCAAAATCCAAAAGAAAAATTTACTGAAGATTGAGCACGTGCAAAAAATATTTTTTTGGTCTGGGTTAGAAGAGAAGAAGAGATTCGAGTGTGATTTTTTGTAGTGTGCACTATAAATTATTGAGTGTGAATTCAGTAACAAAAATAAAATTGGACACAGAGCATCTAAGAGGTAAAAATAGGGTTTTCATTGAATCCTTACCCAATATGGGGCACAAAACTGCACAGAGGGTTCTAAAACCTAAAATAGAGATTGATAATGCAACAAAACATGGAATAAGATGAATAAACAAACTAATGAAGGCAAAGAGACAACCTGATGATCTTGTGGAAGAAGCAAGAGCAAATATGGAATACCTATCCTTTTTTAAGAAGATAATTTATCATCAAGGATTTTCCCACTTGCTAATCACAAGGAACACACCAACAACAAAACACCAAAGCACCAAGAGCACTAGAAGATTGCACAAGAAGCCAAAATAATTATTATCTTGCATGAAATTTCTTAGATTGCTATCTAGTTGGAAAAAGGGTATCCAATATCTTTATTTATGGAGGGTTTGGAGGGTTAAAAGGCTGGAAAATAAAAATAAATCTTGATTAAGCCAATGCCCCAAATGTTAGCTTAAAATTTAGGTTTTTCAAAGAAAAACCCTAAATTTTCCAAATCTGTGCCTCGTAATTTATTAAACATGGATTCGGTTAAGGTTAATAAAAGCAAGGTAAAACACAAGAAAAAGGGACCAAACTTGGTCCTAGCAAGTTTAAGAGCCTCTCGAAGGAACCTAAGAAAAATGACTCTTTTGGGTGGGTCAATTTTTCATGTCTACATTTTACCCCCTCTTTGATGTATTTATGGCCTAATAAATGCATCAAAGAAATATGTAGACACCTATAGTCAAAAAGGATGACAAACGCAAGGAAAAATGGGTGGTCGGTTTAGAAGAAAGAGGTGGTGTAAAAATGGTGTTATTTCAAATACTTTGAATATTTTACATGCAAATTGAGGCATTAGGAACATTATTGCCTCTCAAGCTAGGGTGCCCCTTGGAGTTTTGAAAGGAATGTAAAATTCCTAATGAAACTTGACACAATGAAATTAGAAGAAAAGAGAGCAACAAATGATGAAAAACGTATAAAAAATGGAAAAAAAGGAGAAAAAAATAGGAATAAAAATCAAAAGGGGTGAAAACCCTAATTCATTTTCACCACACAAGAAAATAGAAGAGAGATCTAGAGAAAATGATAGAATAACACTTCCCACACAATGAGTTATAGTTACGAGAGGTAAGGTTGATGCAATAGCAGATCGGGCACAAGTAAGAGCTAAAATACCATCTAGCATGTAGATTTTAATTCATTTTTAGCATTTTTTTAGTAATTTTTTACATTTTTAGTGGTGATCGAATCTGTACCCTGTGTTGTATAGGGTGTGGATTCACAATTCCGTGTCCTAGAGGATATTGGGTGCAAATTCAGAGAAGGAAGATAGTCAAAGAAAAGAGAAAATAGAGAAAACAAGAAAAAAAAAATAGGAGAGAAGAGATTAGGTTGCTCTTAGTGTAAAAATTGTATTAGCATGTTTATATTAATTTTTTTGAAGTGAGTTGTTATGTGTGGCAATGACAAATATAATGAATGCAATGAATGGAAGAATGCAACTAAGTGAATGAATGACATGAATCTAACTAAATGTGAACATCTAAATGCAAACCTAAATGAAATGTGAAATGCATAGATGAATGGTTGGAAAGAAGAAAGGAGAGAAAAAATAAGAAGAAAAATAAACAAGGAAGAAGAAAGAGATAAAAATAAAGCATCAAAGGCCAACAAGAGAAAAGCAAAAGAAGAAAAAATGAGTGAAACCCTATAAGGACGTATACTCACAAATTATCGAGATGGAGGCTACCCCTAGTGTGTGGCCATGAAGCTATCTCGTAAGGGTGTTACACTCACAAAAGATATGGATAAATGTGGAGCATTTACCCACTATGAATGTATTTCTCACTAAGATAGCCAAAGAAAAGGAAATTCCTGCTAGGATGTATGCTCACAAATGATTAAGATGGAGGTTGTCCCTTGCATGGTGCCATGAAGTTTATCCTACATGGGGAGAAGAATTGAGTGGTGTGCCAATGAGTACTACCTGATAGGGTTGTGATGTCTGCAATAAGGTGTATGAAAAAAGTAAATGGAGTAAAACAATAGGTGAATGTGTGTATCCATATTGAAGCTTCAATGGTTAAGAAGTATATGTAATATAATAAGTGGGCACATGAAAACCATAAGTGATATTCATGTAGTATCTACCCTATCCTACAAGGACATCTTAACCATAAAAAATCAAGAAGGAAGAAGTGTGAAAACAA
Source organism: Wollemia nobilis (assembly GCA_028583015.1). NCBI lineage: Eukaryota > Viridiplantae > Streptophyta > Pinopsida > Araucariales > Araucariaceae > Wollemia > Wollemia nobilis. Next base: position 3,453,589 of record JAQPPZ010016892.1, on the reverse strand, counting down.
GAATGAGAATATAGAATAAGAATGTATATCCTTATCTTGATGAAAGGAAGAAAGGAAAACATGCAAAGAACAAGGATATACAAAGGAATAACTATATCCCTTGACTTGGAGAGATAGAAGCAATGAAAACTTTCAAGGTCAAGGAATATGAAGAAAGAAGAGAGAAGAAGAAGAGAGGAAGGGATGGGTGAATACAATGATGAAAATGTATAGAAATGAGCCCTAGGTTGAAGATTCTCTAGGCATCTGAGCCCTAGTGTGAGTGCAATGCATGTGAGCTACGACCTAACTAGGTGTCATTACTTACAATTGTCATGAAATCTCCAAGAATCTATATGATCAAGCAGTCATGCAAGTATGAAAAATCAACAATGCAATTGTATGACAATCAAAATGTAAGTGGAACATAATGTTGGGAAAACCATGTAAAATATGATAGGTAGTCATATAGTATGAATCAAGAAAATCGAATGCAGTATGCGAACTAAACTAGATGAAAATACAAAGTTGTGCATAGTATTTTTTATTTTATTATTTTTTTCTACATTTATTAGTGCTTTAAGTTTTTAAAGTTGGCACAAATTTTTATTGTGTCACCTATCTTAACAAAAAGGATGGTAGTGCAAGGAACTAACCCATCAAAAAAAGGTCTATTAGGTAGGATACTTGCATGAATCCCATCACAAAGAGGATCATCCACAACATATTCTCTAGAATTTATCACATGGAAGTCATGACAAACTATGAATGTGCCATCCTTTTTTATGAAAGAATGAGAGACTCGCAACTTTGCAAGATATCTATGAGATAGAGGAACAAGATCCCCTTGAGATCTAGAAAACTCATCATGCGCAACACAAGGGATGGACCCATCAAAGAAGAAGTTGTTTCAAATGACAACTTTATGATCTCTACCACAAAGGGTATCCCTTTTAGTGTACTCTTCTAGGGTCACAACTAACTCAGGATGCACCAAAGTTACCACATTGCAAAATAGAATTTCAAATGGATAAGGCAGCCCTTCATCCTCATCACTCCACTCCAAGTCTTGATGATCTAGATTTTTAGCGTAAGTAAGAAGGTGATCATCATTATCAAATGGTAAAGGTTGGTTTTTATTAGGGATATAGCCAATGGCACATCTCCTAGGTCAAATATCAACTTCTAAAGGCTTTTGAATACCTTTCTATCATGGAACCAAACCTTTGCATTTATATCCCATACTAGATAGGATTTTCTTTGAAAGTGGGTAATCATTGGACAAGTAACAATGGGAAAAATAATGCTCTACAAGGAGGTTTCTACCATGGATCTTTTCTTCGAGGGAGGTACCCATAAATATAAAGGTACACATGCTAATGTGTACAGTTTCACCTTCTTTATAGGGTAAATCCATAGTTCTTGGTGAAGGTGGTATCTTGGCAAGATCCATAAGATGTTCTAAAAGAAAATGATTAACTTAATACCATGATGAAACATTTATTAGTGGTGTCTCACTCTTAAACTTTCAAATTTCTTGGTGATGGGAGATGAGAAAAATGATGGACATAAATTGAGATCATATTGAGCTTGCTCAACCATTGAATAATATTGGAATGGATGAGGGTCACCCATAATAGTGACAAGTTATTACTTGTAATTGAATTTCAAACATTCATAAAAATTAGAAGGGATAACCCTCATTGCATTAATCCAATTGCATCCAAGAAGAAGATTAAAATATGTAGGGTAAAACACCACATAGAACAAGGTATCTAAGATCTTAGGTCCAACCTTAATGGTGGGAGATATAATGCCACAAGCCTCTTGGGACTTGTTGATAAAAGCTTTGATAATGACATCGTATTTCATTATATCCTCCTCTTTTAATCTAAATTTTAGAGAAAATTCATAAGTGCATAAATTGAGGGAAGAACCATTATGAATCACAATTAGTTTGATAAAGTTTCTCCAATAAAAGTAGTGTTGTAGAGGGAAGAAACCCCTCGTAAGTCTGAGGAAGGAATATCATCATCCAAAAATGTGATATGATGTATCCCAAGGGAACCTACAATATTAGATATAGCACTAGGGGAAATGTCTTGAGGAACGAATTATTGTCTTAGAAGCTTCAACAAGGCTTCCCTATGAATGGGAGAAATTTGCAAAAGCTCTAAGAAGGAGATCTTGGTTTGGGTGCTAGCTAACTACTATTGAATGTTGAAGGAGACTTTAGGTTGTGGTTTCAACCCTAAAGACGGTGTTTCTAATCTTGTTCTCCTTTTTTGGCTACTATTCAAAACTAAGGGTGGTTTCAAATGTTAACTGGAGGTAGAACTTATTTCTTGCTAAGATAATTGAGTGATTTGTGCTTGAGATTTTTTCCTTGTAGTTATCGCTATCATACCAACCATATTATTTTAGCGAGGTGTCACATTACAATATGAAACTTGATTAGCTACTTTTTTCCCATGCTTAGGTAGGGGTCTTGGAATATCCCCATGTCTTGATTTGTTGTGGGTGCTTGTTGAGTAGGAGGTTGATTATTTGTGGGAGGATTGGGTTGAGAACCTTCTATAACAAGGTGACCTTCATCAATCATGTCCTAAACCACATATTTCAAACTCTTACATCCAATTGTCATGTGCCCATCCACTCCATGATACTCACAATGTTGACCAGGCTTATACCAATAATTCATGGTATTTGGTTGCCTTATGGAAGGTAACTCAATTATGTGATTTTACAAAATCTACTTGAAGACTAACAAAAGGGATTGGTTGAGTCTTGTAAAATTCCATGATCAGGTTTTTTGAGGTTTATCAAGTACCATTTTTTGTAGGTTGTTAACAATATTATTAACAGGCCTACTATCTATTATCCCATCACCAATTATATGCTTATTCTTATATTGTGTTTTCATGGTCCTATATTCTTTTATCTTAAGTTGATCTCTTCAAATAACGACTTGTTCTACCCTTCCTGCCAGATCTATAGCTTGATCAAAAGATGTGATAGTTGTTATTTCCAATTCATAAGATCAAAGTTTTGTTTAGTGGTGAATTTCACAATTTAGCACGAATATTTGGATTTCCAAAATGTCAATTTTATGATTTTTGGGACCATAGAGGTCGACCCATTCACCCAAAAATTTTGGGATCTAATTTTTTTTATGGTAAATTTGCCTCGTTGTCATAAGGTTTCCTGCCCAATTTTTACCCTAAATTTATTTAAAATAAGAAATATCTCGCCCAAATCATCCCTTGTACCCCATTATATATAGCTAAACCTAACAACGACTCCCATACAATTACAACATTTTTTTTGGATAGCGAGCGATACAAAGTAGAGTACTGACAAAACCAGAGTCCATGACTGGCAGAAGGTGACTGGAAGAAGGCGACTGATAGAAGGTGACTGTCAGAATGCGACTGGCAGAAGTTGATTGATAGAAGGCGACAAGAAAAAGGTGACTGACAAAAGGTGACAGGACAAAGGTGACCAAAGAAGGCCACGGGCAGAAGGTGACTGGTAGAAGGTGACTAGTAGAAGGTGACTTGCAAAAGGCGACTAACAAAAGGCGACTGGTAGAAAGTGATTGGCAGAAGGTAACTGACAGGTGACTGACAGAAGGTGACTAGCATAAGGTGACTGACACAAGGTGACTTGCAAAAGGCAACTGGCACAAGGTTACTGGCAGAAGGTGATTGATAGAAGGTGATTTATCAAATGCGACTAGCAAAATGCGACTGACATAAGGTGACTAACACAAGGTGACTAGTAGAAGGTGACTGATACAAGGTGATTGACAAAATGTGACTAACACAAGGCAACTAGCAGAAGGTGATTAACATAAGGTGACTGACACAAGGTGACTGGTAGAAGGTGACAAGCAAAAGGTGACTAGTAGAAATGTGACTAACATAAGATGACTGGCAGAAGGCGACTAACATAATGTGACTGGCAGAAGGCGACTAGCATAATGTGACTATCACAAGGCAAATGGTAGAAGGTGACTGACATAAGGCAACCAGTAGAAGGTGACCGATAGAAGGTGACTAATAGAAGGTGACTGACAGAAGGTGACTAATAGAAGGTGACTGGCAAAAGGCAACTGACACAAGGCGACTAGCAAAAGGTGACTGACACAAGGTGACTTGTAGAAGGTGACTAAAAGAAGGCGACTAGCAGAAGGTGACTCAATTTATCTGTATGCTTCTTTTACCATTAAATTTCATTTTTCATTTTATTAATGGACACTCAATAAGGAGGTTTATTCTGCCTGTGAGCAATATTCATGGGACAGTCACAGATTCTGTTGTCTCTAGCAGTAGTTCTATTTTATACCTATTATTTTCATATTTAAAAATATTCTTTGTTCATGTTATTCTTCTATTCATACAGGTAAAATTTTCAACTATAGGCAGTGGAAAGAAGGGGTGAGAGTCTTCCAATAAAAGTACTATCCTCGATGTTCAAAATTTTATGAACAAGGAACGCGATTTTTGAGCTCTGGCGATTTGGCGGGAAACCTTCTGAATTGCCGACGGCCGAGCCTCTAGGGTTTCAGATCGGAAACCTCTTCCAGGGTCTTTGGGGGTTTGCTGCTGGTTTTTGTTCTAGGCTCTTTCGGTGCCCCGGGAGGGCCCAATGGGGTCTCTTCCAGGTTCTCTCGAGGGGAAGAAGACCTCTTATGCGGAGATATTACGAGAAAATCCTGCGTCTTCCTCTGATGATGCTCACTGAGTGCTTTCCATCTGCTATCCAGGAATGCGGGCAAGGGTTCTCCTGTGCATAGAGTCAATGGATGTCTCCCGCAATCTGCGTCAAGACCAAAAATAGTCATCGAACCGTAGCCGGTTGAAGACACGATAAACTATCGTGCTACTCATGATCCGATCTGCAAGTTCATGGGCATTCGACCCACCCCGCACTTTTTGCATTCCTGGGTGAGACAAAACTGGGAGCCTATCGGTGAGTACTCCTTATGGCCCATAAGCAATGGGTATTTTATTATTAGTTTTTCTTCCCTAATGGATAGAAACAGAGCATTTGAATCAGAGAAGAGGAGCCATGGCCCGACAGGGTTATTTGTCCAACCGTGGAGAGCGGGTTTCGACCCTCGCATTGAACCCACGACCGTCCCGGTTTGGATCCGTCGTATGCTCTCCCGATGGAGTTTTGGGGTGAGCAGATTCTTGAATTGATAGGCAACTCTCTAGGTAGATATTTGGGAGTTTCCAAGGATACCATTGAAGGAAATACTGTTGTTTATGCGAGAATTTGTGTAGAACTGGATATTAGTCAACCGCTACCAGCCGAGATGGAACTGGAGTTAGCAGGACATTCCTGGATACAGCAGTTAGACTATGAAGCCCTACCTTTCCGATGTAGAGTCTGTCATTTGCATGGCCATTTGGCAAGGTTCTGCCCAAATATCTTGAGCACCAAAGCGGATGCTCCACAGGGAATGTCAAATCGCCCCCGAGAAGGTAAGTCCACTTCGGTCAAGGAACCACCCGTCATTCCCCCTGGTTCTGAGGGCCAGAAAGATGGCTTTGAACAGCATAAGAGAAGAAGAAACAAAAAGAGAAATGGCAAGGAGCAAGCTCTTCCCAAGCCAACCAACCGGTATGAAATCTTCAAATCTCTTGTGGATCAAGAAGACCAAATTATGGAAGGAGCAGATGGGAACCTTGAGGATAATATCATCCTTACTCATGCTCCTCCCTCATCAACCCCTGTCCTTGAACAGGTGATTGACTCCTCTGAGACTTTGCAGCAAGAAAACCCAGGGACTCTGGTAATCCACTCCCTAGTACAGCCAACTATTAAAGATGTTACCATGGGAATTGCAGAAAAGCTCATAGAAAGACCAGCTCTTGGAATTTCCCAGGTGGAGAAGAGGTCAAAAAATAGTAATTCCCAAGGGGTGGGCAGGAAATCCAATAAGGATCTAATTGAAGTGCAAGGAGATAAGCTAATCAATGGAGGATTGGCGAGAACAATTGATTCGTATTGCTCCCAAGGTTTCCAATGATTATTCAATCTTGGAATGTGAGGGGTTTAAACAAAGAGAACCCATCAATCTGTTGTTCAAAGACTTTTAGAGAGAAGTAAAACAGACTTTCTGCTCATTCAGAGACAAAAATGTCATTAGACCTTATGAGTAAAACTCGCACCGAACTGGAGGGGTGCCGGCCATATGGCGGTGGTTGCTCTAGGTGCCTCAGGAGGGATTGCTACTCTTTGGAATCCTCTGGCGTGGATAGCAATAGAACATATAGCCTGGAGAGGTGTCCTCACATCTCTTTTTAAGAATATTGTTACAGCTGAACAAGTCTTAATTACAAATTTCTATGGGGCTCAGAACACCGATGGTCAGCGGTCTCAATGGAAAGTCGTTCAAAACATGAGGTCCTCCCGGGAAGATTTTGATTGGATTATTGCTGGGGACTTCAATGCTAAATTATCTGCTAGGGATCATGAAGGTGGCATCCCTGCTTTGGATACAGGGGACCGGCTGTTTATTGCCCAAGTCCAGGCCTTTAACCTTGTTGATATCAAAGGCCCTGGTACAAACTTTACCTGGACTAATAAGAGAAGAGAGCCATACAATAGGAGGGTTAAGCTTGACCGGTTTCTGGTCTCGAAGGAAGCTTATGTTAGATGGAATATCAAATTCCAGATTTTGGAGGGCCCAGTCTCAGATCACTCTCCCATTTTGCTGGAGGGAGGGACTATGTCAGGGAAGTATTACAAACCTTTTAAATTTGAAAATTTTTGGTTGCAAAAAGAGGACCTACGAAGGAAAATTCCACAGTGGTGGGAAGAAGGTCGTCTCCCTTTTGGAACAACTATGTTCAAATTTCATAAACAACTTCTTTTTGTTAAGAGTAAACTAAAACAGTGGAAGCAAACTAACAAATCTGATTTCCAGCTCCAACGGGCTCCCTTGTTGGCCAGATGGAATGAGGTGCAAAAACAATTCAGAGAAGGAATTATTTCTGAGCATCTTAAATTCGAGGATGACGCTTTACGCAAAGCGGTTGAGGACATTGATAATCAAGAAGAGATCTACTCGGAGACAGAGAGCAAGAAATACTTGGCTATTAGAAGGAGACAGAAATACTAAATTTTTCCATCGCTCTGCCTGTGCTAGAAGGCAATTGAATAACATGGAATTCCTTCAAGATGAGAATGGAAACTCTTTTGACACTCTCCCTGATATGCACTCCCTCTCTATGGAGTACTTCTCAAACCTCTTCAAGGAAAGTATGCAAGATGATGTGGAAGCCCAAAATGAAGTCATTGAGGGCATTCCCTCTATTATTTCTCATGAAGAGAATCAGGCCCTTCTTAAGCCCATTGATCGTGATGAACTCAAGAAGGTGGTCTTTGGGATGTGCACAGGAAAATCGCCTGGTCCGGACGGTTTCCCTATTGAGTTCTTTCAGGCCTTCTGGGATATCTTGGAGGAGGATGTGTTGGCTGTCATTGAGGAATCCCGAACTAACAAAAGAATGCTCAAGGCTCTAAATCACACCTTTATCACCTTAATTCCTAAAGGAGAGGGGGGGCTCACATTTCCGATTTCAGACCTATTGCATTATGTAATGTGATTTACAAAATTATCACTAAAATTATGGCCGAAAGACTAAAACCCCTTCTTCGTAATATAATCTCCCCTGAGCAAGGGGGTTTTGTTGAAGGAAGACAGATCTTGGATGGAGTGATCTTGGCTCAGGAGGCTATCCATTCTATGCATAATTCAGGTAACAAGGGAATGTTCATCAAACTGGATATGTCTAAGGCTTATGACAGAGTAGAGTGGGGCTTCTTGGTCAAGATGTTGGCAGCCTTTGGTTTTTCTCAGGACTGGATTGCCTGGGTCATGAGCTGTATCTCTACGCCTTCCTACTCTGTTTTAATTAAGGGACTTCCCTCGCCACCTTTTGGAGCCTCTCGGGTCTCCGCCAAGGAGATCCTTGCTCTCCTTATCTCTTTCTCATCTTGGCTGAAGGTTTAGGCAGACTCCTCCCGAGAAGAAGACGTCAAGGACGGATAACAGGAATTAAAATCGGGGCTGAAGTTTTGACTCATTTACAGTTTGTGGATGATACGGGTTTGGTGGGAGTTGCCAGCCTCATGGAAGCAAGAGGAATCAAAGATTCTCTTAACGTCTACCTCCGGGCTTCTAATCAAGTCATCAATGAAACAAAATCAAAAGTGGTCTTCTTTAACCTTGATCAAAGGTCACAAGAGAGAGTTATGGAGATCCCGGGTTTCACTAGGACCTCCCTTCCCGTTGTTTATCCTGGGGTTCCTCTCGCATTTCAAAAACCGAAAGCTGATTTCTGGAAGGACCTTTTGGATGGCATCAAAGAGAGAATGAATCACTGGTCTCATAGATGGTTAAGCTATGGGGGCCGACTAACTTTCCTAAAGTCTGTTATTCATGCCATGCCTATTTACAAATTCTCTATTCTGGCCGCCCCTCCTTCAATTTGGAAAGAGCTGGACAAAGCGGCTAGAAGTTTTCTCTGGGAAGGTGCCAAAGGAGAGAGGAAATGGGCCTTGGTTGGTTGGGATAAGGTCACCCAGCCCAAGGAAAAAGGTGGGCTGGGTTTAAGAAGCTCCAAGTTTAACAATCGGGCCCCGGTCGGTAAATTGTATTGGAGGTGGATTTCCCACCTACGTCCCTCTGCAGCAGTAATCCTTTCTAGTAAATACTTGGGTCTTGTTCATCCCAACGACTTGGGCCGCTATCCTTTGGAGGGTAATGGATCTCTTGTGTGGCATGCGCTCAAGCTTGGATCTCGCATTATCAAAGATCAATTGTTCTGGAAAGTTGGGAGAGGGGAGAAGGCCCGGTTTTGGACTGATTCTTGGGATCAGCATCCTCCTATCCTTGCTATGTTTCCCGATTTGCATCCGTTAAAATCAGCTCTTGAAGATAAGGGTTGGATTAATATTGAGAGCTACTTCAATACCAGCCAATTGGGGGAGTTTAAGGTTCAAAAGTTTAAGCGGTCGGGTGAATGGCCTATTCCAATCCCTCCGGAGCAGGCTCCAACTCTGGAAAAACTTTTGGCAGAAAGGTTTCTTACTGGGAGAGATGAGGAGGATGAGCTTGCCTGGGGCTTTGGGAACCTTGGGGTTTATTCTATGAAGGAGGGCTATGATTCGATCCTTCCTGAGCCCCCCCCACACTCTTTTCCAGTTCAAGAATGGAGGAAGATATGGCATCCCAAGGGCTGGCCGAAAGTGAACTTCTTTGCTTGGCAGCTGATGCATAATGGTATCTTGACCTTTGACAACCTCAGAATTAGAGGCATCATTGGCCCTTCCCAGTGTGTTTTGTGTTATAGGAATGAGGAAACTGCGGATCATCTTCTGTTTGATTGTCCTTTCACACAGCAGATTTGGCATCGTTGGTTCTCCCACTTTAAACTTCAGGCTCTTGGAGACTTGTCTCGGACCAATTTATGGGAAAGTTGGAAGAGAGGTAGATTTATATCTAAAGCTCTTCGTACTGGCTGGGAGCTCGGTTTCCTTTTTATTTGGTGGCAGGTGTGGCTGGAAAGAAATGCTCGTATTTTCCGTGAAACCTTCTCTTCGGTGGATGGGATATGGCAGGTCATCTGGAGCAAAGTTGTGGAAACCGTTGCCATCTATGCTGAGGAGGAAAATCAGCCAGCTTCTAAGCCTTTGAAAGGGAGAGTTGCTGATCTTGAGAGACAGGTAAGAAGTTGTTGGAAACCTCCCCTAGAAGGCTGGGTCAAAATCAATACTGATGGAGCTGCAAAAGGTAATCCGGGCAATGCTGGTAGTGGAGTTATCTGCCGTGATCATGCTGGGACTGTGCTCTATTGGGAATTGCAAGGTCTGGGATATGCCACAAACAATGAAGCTGAGGCCTTTGCTATTAAATCTGCCTCCATCTGGGCCGTCAAGCAAGGTCATAGAAAGATAATCATTGAGTCTGATTCCCAAATCCTGGTTGGTGCTCTTGATTGCATGAGGAACTTTGCCTTAAAAGCTTGGAGGCTACGGATTTTGGTTTCCCAAATTATAGAGCTTTGGAAGGAAGTAGAGGATGTGATACCTGTTTATGCTAGTAGATCTCTCAATAAAGCGGCTGATTTCCTTGCTAAGATGGGTGCTGAGAGAGAGGTTGGGATGCATCTGCATAGCAATATGTCTGTGGAGGATGCAGAGATCAGACAAGGCCTTGAACAATTTTTGAAATAATGTGCAAAGTTTTTTTTGCTAAGGATCTTTTTTGTCGCGATATCGCGACATGTAGTGCTGTCGCGGCCTCTGGCTGGTTGCTGTCGCGATATCGCGACAGGTTGAGCCTCCGCGGCCTCTGGTGGGTTTCTGTCGCGACATCGCGACATGTCGCGATATCGCGTGCCGCGATATCGCGACATGTCGCGATATCGCGACAGGTCCCGCTTTCGTGGTCCGTGTGGAGTTCTTGCCGCGCTTTCGTTCCCTTCATGAAGTTGAAAAGCAAAGTTAATATTTCGTCGCGTTTTCGTGACAAGTTTGAGAATTGGAAGCTGCAAGGTATTCCTGTCGCGATTTCGCGACACGTTTGGCACTTAGGCGGTCGGGTGGAAAATTGTCGCGATATCGCGACCCGTAGCGCTCGTCGCGGCAACGAGTTGGTTTTTGTCGCGATTTCGCGACAGAGTTGTGCCTTCCCCGGCCTCTGGCGAATTTCTTGCGCGATATCGCGACATGTAGCGCTGTCGTGGCTCTTGTTGGGCTTTGCTAGCGATATTGTGCCTCTCTTGAAGATGTTGTTCAAAGGTGGTATTGTGTCGCGTTTTTGCAATAGGTTGGTTAATTGGATGCAGCTTGGCTTTTTTGTCGCGATTTCGCGGCATGTTTGGCTCTTAAGCGACTGGTTGGTTTTTTGTCGCGATATCGCGACCCTTTTGCGGCATGACTGTTGTTTAGTTTTTTCGTCGCGTTTTCGCGACGCCTTCTGCGGGTGGCTGTCGAGGGCCCTTCCTGTCGCGATTTCGCGACATGTCACGATTTCGTGACATGTCGCGTTATCGCGACTGTTGGCGCCGAAGCGGCCGTGACGGGTTTGCCTGTCGCGATTTCGCGACATGTCGCGTTTTCGCGACATGTCGCCTTTTCGCGCCGTTTGTTCTCTTTGCCCTGTGGCTGCTAGTGTTGCCTTTGTGCGCTGCCCTTGTTGTGTTGCTCTTGGCTCTGGGTCGGGATGTGTTCTCTCCCGCTTGTATCTGGTCTTTGTATTAATACAAGTTTTCATTTTTTTCAAAAAAAAAAAATAAAAGGACTATCCTCAAATACTTTCCTAATATTTCAAAACCTAGTCTGTCGTTGACATCTGCACAAGCTGAAGGTATGAACACCTTTACTCACCAGTTAATTTTTTTACTTTGTTAATTTTAAATATAATATCCTCAATTCATAAAGAAGTGTGTTTTTTGGTTGATGGCTTTGTTCACTTTTATCTGGAGAAAACACTAGTATGTTTTTAAATGCCATAGTGATAATGAATCTACTACTGACACTAGAATTATCTCTACAGAAAACATTGTTAACTCTAGTATTCCTCCATTTCCACATATCCACGATAATCAATAATCCAAACATGAAGATAATCTCAATCATATCGAACAACAACATGAAGATATTCCTAAATCTAACATGCCAAGTGGAAAAGAAACTAATAGTTCTTATGTAGTCCCTACTTCCAGAGAATCTTCATCTAAAAAAATAAATGTGCAAGGTTATCTAGGTGGATAATTAATAGATCATTTCAGCCTGATTGGATATTAGAATTTCCATTTATTGAGCCAGTGTTGCCATAGAATAGTAGTGATGATATAATAGAATTAATATGTGTAATTTACACTCAGGTGTTGTAAGTGAGTTGGAGAGGAAAGGGCAATCCTCCAAGGGAGGTTCTAGGTTCAAATCTCCACCCTACCAAAAAGCTGAATTGGGTATCCAAAATCCAATTGATAATGTTGGTGTGGGCAGGGTCGAGTGCAACTCCCGGGTGACTTTGATGGTGTAGAACCCTCTGTTCATGGTCTCTCATACCAAGGCAGCCCCGCAAGGGGTTTTTCACTTTAAAAAAATATATATGCGTAATTTGCAGTTGGAATCATGGAAAGGAGCATAGATTACAAATTAAAAAAGATACAGTAGAAAAAAATTGTGGAAAGGTTTATATCAAAACAAAAGAAGGTGATCGAGCAACACAAAAAATTATAGGTGGAAGGATGCATCAGAGTGCACACATATGAGATATGCAAAAGAATATGATAAATAAATGAAAAAAAACAAACATTGGTTGATAAAGGTGCAACGATTCAAGCCCAATTTTAAAAAATAAATAAGTTAACTTTAGCTTCAAAAAGTTTGCAGTTTGTTGTTGTATTTTCTATTCTTAATAAGGGTAGACCTATGTCTGATTTCATAGATTATAAATCTCTATTTCGACTAGCTGATGTGCAGAACTTACCCAACGCTCATTGGTCAAATCGAAGTGGTTGGGAAATGGCAAAATTTTTGTCATTGGTTGAGCAGAATGACCTCAGAGAGAAAGTAAAAAAGAAAAAATTCATTTCACTTTCAATTGATGAGGTGACTACAGTTTATAATACATCTTGGATTTGCATGCATGTTTACACATTGGAAAATCATTCAAGGCAACCTCATTTACTAGGAATACACAAAATGATGGAAAATTGTAATGTAGAAAACATTTACAATGTTGTTGTAACTAGTTTAAAAGAAGTAGGAATGAATGAAATTGAATTAGCCACTAAGTTAATATGTGTAGGAGCTGATGGTGCTACTACAATGAAAGGACATAGGAATGGTCTTTGTGTTAGACTACAAACATTGGTTGCCCCATATTTGATCCCTATTCATTGCATGGCTCACAGAATGAATCTTGCATACAAAATTATGGATACATTTATAAATGTTTCCAGAGTGGAAGAGCTTGTCCATGAAATTCATGAATATTTTTCACGTAGTCCAAAAATATTTTTAGAGTTTCAACAGTTTGCACTAGGAGTTACCGAAGGTAAAAAATTGTTGAAAGATGTGGATACTAGGTGGATTTTGATGTATCTACCGGCATTAAGAGTTTTCAAATAATATCAATCCTTGATAGGGTTTATGTATGCAAATCGTATGACGGTTGATAAGGCTAAAGATTTACTTTTTTGAATGAGTGACTTTGAAACTCTTCTCACATTGTGTGGAATTCTTCCAATGTTGGAAAAAAAATACTTTGATCAAAATTGCACAAGAGAGATCGATTTATATTGTGGATTTCATCAGGGCAAGAATACAAATTTGCATGCATATTGATATGATGTATGCATATGGTCAAAATTTTATGGATCCCTTGTTTGAGAGTTGGAGAGCATTAACAAGTGTGAATAGTCCTCAAAGCTTTTTGAAGTTCAATATTAACGATCATTGGTGTATTAATGTCCCCAAAAATAAAATACCTTTATATTGTTATGGTGTGTGATTGGATATAGCTACAAATGAAGTTGAGAAAATTCCAATAACCTACAATAGATTCCATGTGGTTGTGGATGATACAAAATTTAAACTAAAACATGTAGCAGAACCATTGACAAAATAAATCAGAGACCATTTTCAAAGAGATGAATTGCCAGAGGCTATGGGTTTGGTAAATCCAATGTTTTGTGATCCTTGTAATGAATACCAGATTATAAATTCTTTGTTCCTCAAATACATGGGCAGACTTGCTGGTCATTTTAGTCAAAGTGTTGTAGTCAATGGCATTGAAATCAATGGCATTCTGAACAAAGATCTTTTGACAAAATAATCCAATTTTTTTGGAACAACAATGTCTACTCAAGTTTCACAGCTCTCTAACCGTCATGAATCAGGTTCTATTTCATGTTTGTGGAGAATATTACAACCAAGTACTGTCTTAAAACATACTATGAGTGAATATTTTTATTTATATGAATTATGTCAAACGATGATTTTGGGATCCGTGGAAGATGAAAGGGTGTTCGGTGCACTTTCATATATAAAATATAAACTTAAAAATAGGTTGAACAAAAATTTGGAGAATTGCTTGAGAGTATATGTGTCGGCCTATGATATGGATGATTTTCCTTATGAAAGAGCATTGTCACATTGGAGTTCTTTGGCAGAGAGAAGAGGTGTAACGAATATTGATAATTATGAGGATGATGGTAACACTGGTCAGACTGTGGCGACAAAATTTTTGGGAATGAGTGTAGAACATTTTGTACAATCTGAAAAGAGTTTGTTCCAGCTTCCAACATTATAATGCAAGGATGCATTCATTTGATTTTATTTCACATATTATCATTTGATTTGATTTCACATATCAGAATGAGATGAAGCTATCATTTGATTTGATTTCACATATCAGAATGAAAGGATTTTTTATTTGATTTAATTTGAGTTCACATGTTATTATTTGATTTTATTTCACATATCTGAATGAAAGGATGATATCATTTTAATTGATTTCATTTGACTTGATTTCACATGTTACATTATTTTTCTTGTAATATTTGTTATTCGTGAAATTAATTGCCTATGCTGTTTTTTCTGATATTTCAAATTAATTCATATAACATAAAATAACATCTTATTGCATTCACATAATTCAATATTACTTAATATATAAACACAAACAATCAAAACATAACAACATTCAAAACAAAGGTTTAAAAATATAACACATATCAAACATTATTTCTTCCACTTCAAATTAAGAACAACAAACTTTTACATCATCATAAATAATCAAAACATACTCTCTTTCATTAATATTTAAAGAAGATACCATTCATTCGTTATTTACAATACATATCAAACATTATTTCTTCCACTTAAAATTTCCAATAGATAACATATTTTTCGGAAATAGTCATTTACTGTTTCAATTCTCATAAAGGATACCATTCATTTACAATTTACAATATATATCAAACATTATTTCTTTCATTTCAAATTACTTAATACATCAACACATATAATCCTAACATAACAACATTCAAAACAAAATTTCCAATAGATAACACATTTTTTGAAAATAGTCTCATTCATTGGTTCAATTCTCAAAAATGACACCATTCATTTGCAATTTACAAAACATATCAAACAGTATTTCTTCCATTTAAAATTACTTAATGCATCAACACATAATCATAACATAGCAACATTCAAAACAAAATTACAAATAGATAACATATTTTTCAGAAATAGTCTCATTCATTGTTTTAATTCTAAAAAATGATACCATTCATTTACAATTTACAAAACATATCAAACATTATTTCTTTCACTTCAAATTACTTAATACATCAACACATATAATCTTAACATAACAACATTGAAAACAAAATTTCCAATAGATAAAACATTTTTTTGATAATAGTCTCATTCATTGATTTTTGACAATAGTCTCATTCATTGATTTCAATTCTCAAAAAGGATATCAAACATATCAATAAAAACATATCAAAAATTATTTATTCCGCTTCAAATTAAAACATAATAATAATTAAAAATAAAACTTCAAAATGATAATATGATTTTTTCAGAAATTGCCTCTAACATTGATTTCAATTTTCAAAAAAATACTAGTGTTAAATATTTATAAAAATATAAAGATATAAAGATTTTTTGTTTCACTTAAAACCCAACACAACAAAGAACTATTGTTTTTCAATGTTTCCTAAAGGTCCACCCACATCTACCTCAATAACCTTTTCTTCTAATACCCCAGCCCTAACCAAACTTTTTGTTGTAGTGTTGATCCCCGATAACAAGGCACTCTCTTCCTTCACTAGATCTTATTTGAAAGGTGCACTCAGCTCCTTCTCCCTTTCTTTTAGTTTGGCCTCAACATCCAGGCCCCTATCTTTGATAACCTTCTTTAGGTAATTATTTTCTCTAACCGTCTGTTGTAACCTCTTCTTCAATTCAATAGCATTATTAATGCTAATTTTGGTAGTCTTGATCAAAACTTTCATGGCACTAACTTGTTGCTTTAGGTGTTGGAAATTAGACTACAAAAAAGAAATAAAAAAGGTTAATATTTATAAACAAAACATATTTAACAAAAAAAATATTTTTTAGTTAGGTGTAGAACTTACATCAGCTGTAAGTTGTGTTGTTTTTTGCAACTGCTACTTTGTTTTGATCAAGTGCCCATTCATTAAAATAAGTTTGGGCTTCTGCATTGAGTTTTTCCAAATGATTCATAACAACAACAAGAATTTCATTTCTATATGTAGACTCGGCCTCCATAGTGCTAGATTCAGCTTTATGTCTCATTCTCCATCTTGAGAAACAACTCTTTTATTTTTAAAAAATTCTTATATCGGCAATTGATGGCTTTAATCAAAACCTTGGCCTGATATTCCCATTCCTTCAATTTATCAATATTCAAAATAAGAGTATTATGAACTACAGCTTTACATGCATCGGCTAATAACACATTTTAAGAAACATTTAGGATATCATCTTCTGTAACAGTACGGGCGGTGACTTGATGTGGGTCGGAGGGGGAAACTTTGATGGCATCTACATTGACATCATCTTCTTCTCCATCAATGCCCTATTCATCCTCAAGAATATCACTTGCCTTTAAAGGGAAATTTTTAGGATTCATACCCTGATAAAGAAAGTCACAATCAAAAGTTCCCGAGGGCATTTGAGATTCACTCTCAACATTTGAAAAATTCTCCAAGTTTAATATCGGTACAACAAAAATATTAGATGATGACACATTTTATGTCTCTATAGCACTTCTTGCATTGTGAGGTGGTGGTGTGAGGAACATTTTACCATGCATGCGTGATTGGTTCCTCGTAGGTGAAACCTGAAGTGGATGGACCTGAAATTGCTTTGGGTGGACCTAAACCTGCTTTGGCTGTGGTTGTGGTTGTGGCTATGGTTGTGGTTGTGGTCATGGAGGGTCAGGTGGTGGAGCCATATTTTTTTTAGCCTTTTGAATCTACGAGGTCCCTTTGTTAAATTTCACACAAGAACATAAAATAAATCATTTGTAAATAACAATAGCATTAAATAAGATTTATTCAAAATATACATACCTGAATTAGACTCTACAGCCATTGATATTTCAACCATTTGCCTTTTTTTTGAAAAATACGTAAAACACATTAAAAAAACATAATTTTAAGTAAAAAAATAAATCATTTAAAAAACATTTTTGAAAAATGCAGAGTAAGGTTATACTTCTTCTATGTCGACTATAACTATTTCTCTAGTAAAATGTGTCGCAGGTGTATGCTGAATTCGACCATCATCAGACCTCACAAGTTTGTTGGGAGTCATTGGTGATGACTACGATTGCGTGTTAGAATCAGTAGATACTTCTAGAATCCTAAATGCGGCATCCCTCTTACTTGAATACTGAGATGCTATTTTCTATTTAAAAAAAAAAATAGAGAATAAAAAGATAAATTAAAAAAAGAAAATAAAGATATTTCAAAAAAAAAAATTACCTGTATCTCACCATCAGACATGCCAATAGACAACAAAATATGGTGCAATGCAGTGGGAGGACTACTCTGTTGAAGGTTGAAATAAGCTTCTTGAAATAAACAAAGAATAAAATTGTTGGTAGTCACTATGTAAACAGATGCTTGAATTTTTTGAGCATTTAAAAGGTCATGCTTTAGGCGGTTGGAAATGTGCGTGCACTAGTCAAATTTACTGCCATCAATACAATGAAGCAATAAAGAAAGTGCCCAAAAAGCATTTCTATAGGTCGTCCCTGCAGAATAAGCCTTGCCTAAAAAAATTCAATTTAAGCATATACAAATTTGTCTCCAACATTTGAAATGTTTAAGCCCATTTTGGACTTAGAATAATTGACTGGAAAAAGAGAAAATTATTAGAAAACAAAAAATAAAACAAGAACTTTTTTAGAGAAATGAAACTATAACAGAACAATATTTAATGTTAAATAAAAAATAAATTTTCAAATTATACCTTTCATATTGTCAGGATGAATAGTGTAAAGGTTTCCTAGGGTGGATTTATCATCGTCAGTTAAGGCGTACTGGTTGTTCACCAGTACACCATCCAAAAATGGTAGCCCTGTTAGTCACTGCACATCGAAGGGTTTAACCGAAAAATAATTTCATTGTTATCCATAGGGATCAAAACAGTGCACATGTCATGGTTTTACCAAGAAATGATCCGTTGCATCAACTGAACGTTAATGTTCAACTGAGGCATCTTCAACACACCAGCAAGTCCAAAGGTGTAAATCCACAAGGAATCTCTATCAAGAGTGTTGAAAATGCTCTTGAGATTGGGGCAGAAGGTGTACTTGAAATGAACTTTGGATGGAAGCCTATAACCATTGGGAAAATATAAGCTTTTACAAAACATAAAATTCCATTATGTGTATATACTCTCATAACTAGGGAGACATAAGCAAGCCTATAACCCAAGGAACAGTAAATTTTCATCAAAATCAATCTCATATACTTCAATCAGGAGAGTCATAAAGTAGACTACTCTATCCCAAAGGATTAAGGTAATAAAAATGACTATTGGTATGTTAAACAACACTCTTAGGAGTGGAATAAAGAAAACACCAATATGGATTAAAAACCTGGTGGATTACATTGATGAAAATGGAAAAGAAAATGAAGAGTCAATACAATGTGAAATAAGTTCTAAAATAAACAAATTTGAAAAGGAAGATTCATCTAATGAGTCTGATGATTGCTATACCAAAGGAGATCCTAAACAGGAAAAATTTGATCAACAAAACCATTTACAAAAATGGAAATACATAATATCTTCAATTGTGCACATGTGGATAGAAAGTTTCATCAAGGAGATAGAAAAGCATGATATTCCTAAAATAAACTTTAAAATTATCAGATCATATCTATTTTGCACCTATTGCAATCAATATGGTCATAAAAAATCCAATTTTTGGAGTTTTCATCCATGCAGATATTGTAATAGGACAAATCACTCATCTTTTTCCTGTCATTCCAAATATATGTACTATAAAAGCTATGAAAGAAGATTGCTACAAATAATAAACTGCTATCTATAGGAAATTATTTTAGAAGGTTCAACTAACATTGAAATCAAGGTTGACACTTATGAAGGATAGAGAAACATATTTTACATAGGCACAAAAGAAAGAAGAAGAACCTATTCAGATCCGCTCATGACATGCAAGACCATGAGAACCATTGTTCATCAAAGGTACCTGACATCAAGAAACAAAGAGCTAGAAAATATCAAAATCCATGACTTGAAAATTGAAGCAGCTAAAGAAGAAGAACCTAAAAAAGTGAAAGATCATTCATTGGAGGAAGATCCACATGAATACTAAAAGTCTTCAATACCCTAATATTGTAATACAGGGGGGTGTTAGAAATAGATCATATTACATTATTTGGGTCATGTAAATGTATCTACCAAGATACATACTTAGGAAATTATATTAATTTAGGGGGAAGTTACTTAGTTTCTTCATGCAATATAATAAGTGCACAAGTTTCAATGTGCAAGTTGTACATGTGCAAGTTATCCTTTGCACATCTAGATAGAGTGTTGGCCAAGGAACCTATCTTCCTATATAATGGCCTTATTGTGATAGTCATAGAGAACACATATAGCATAGTGTTATAGAGAGTAGCACATAGTGCATCATAGGGCATAGATAAAGTTACCCATATTCGGGATGGGTGCAATGTATTCGAGTAGCATTATTCATGGAGTGTTTATTTCCTCCACAACTACATTGTATTCATTTTCATAATTTCTATTTATAGTATATTTTCAGTCATCTCGTATATTTACTTTATTTCATATTATTATTTATGCATCTTGTGATTGATATCTCCCATTGCATATAGAATCAAAATCTAACAACAATATACGAAAGGTATGCAAATCAAAACCCTAGGATTTGGGGATGAATAATTACCCCAAAATCTAACTAGACTAAATTCATACCCTGTAAATTACCAAGCATGGATTCGGTAATAGAAAGAAATTTGGACGTAGAGCACCCGAGAGGTGATAACAAGGTTTTCACCAAATTTGTGCCCTATAGCATATGGGGCACGAATTCATAAAAAGGGTTATAAAACCCAAAATAGATACTGATAATGCAAAAAAACATGAAATAAGATAAATAAATGAACTAATGAATGTAAAGAGAACCTAGTGATTCTCTGGAAGAAGCAAGAGCAAATGTGGAAGACCTCTCCTCCTTCAAGAATACAAATTGTCATCAAGGCTTTGTCCACTTGTATATCACAAGGAACACACCAATAACATTTGACCAAAGCACCAAGAGCACCATAATATTGCACAAGAAGCCAAAATAATTCTTATCTCACATGAAATTTCTTAGATTGCTAGTTGGTTGGAAAATGGAGATCCAATCCCTTTATTTATAGAGGGTTTGGAGTGATAAAAGGAAGGAAAATGAAAATTAACCTTAATTAAGCTGATGCCCCAAAAGGTTGACTTAAAATTTAGGTTTTTTCAAGGAAAACCCTAAATTTACCAAATTCACACCCCATAATTTATTGGGTACGAATTTGGTCAAGGTTAAGAAAAGAAAGGTAAAACACAAGAAAAATGGGCCAAACTTGCTCTTAGCAAGTTTGAGAGCCTCCTAAATGAACCTAAGGAAAAATGACTCATTTGGGTGGGTAAATTTTTTGTGTCTATAGTTGCAAACCTAAAGATAAAAAATCTGGTATTTTCCATACTTGTGTTTGGGAGAAGACCCAAAACTACCCACAACTATCCTTATGACGATCGATATTGTCTATGCATAAATATATATACCTACCCTATTTACATATGTACGAGTAAAAAAAACTTCTTACTTAGATATAATGCTTTAGGTACTGATCATTTATTGATATTGGTAATATGTGGCCATCCAAATCACACAATTGAAAAGCATTTAATTTTTTTTCGTTCTATGAGATATGGACCAGAATACGTAGAATCAAATTTATCATGTGCACATGGCTAAGATTGATACACATCCCATTTAAGGACAAGGTCCCCTTCCTCAAATGATTTATGAGTTGCCTTCTTTTCAAACCATCGTTTGACTATTTTTTGGTGATTCCTAAGATTTTCATATGCCTTTTTACATTTTTCTTCCAGTAAGATCAGTTTGGTCATTCTTTTTTCCATAGGCTCTATATCTTATAATCCATATTAACTAATGTATTTCAAGGCTAACAACTATAAATTTATAGGAAAAACTACCTCGTTCCCATAAACTAAAGCATAAGATGAATTTTTTAAAGCCTTTTTTTTGTAATCTTGTCAACCTTGGTCTATCCATAAATGCCAACTTCTTGGATTGTCTTCAATGTTGAATTTTATTATTTTCAATAAATTTTTATTTGTATATATTACCAAATCATTCTCTTAAGGGTAATAATTGAAGTATGCATTCCAATTTATGGTAATTATTTTGGACAATGTTGAATCATTCATCAGTGCTAAAATCGTTGATTTTGAAATAAAATATGAGTAATAATTATTTATGGTAATAATTGAAGTATGCATTCCAATTTATGGTAATTATTTTGGACAATGCTGAATCATTCAAAGGTAATTATTTATATATTACCAACTCATTCTCTTAAGGGTAATAATTGAAGTATGCATTCCAATTTATGGTAATTATTTTGGACAATGCTGAATCATTCATCGGTGCTAAAACCGTTTATTTTGAAATAAAATATGGCATAATTGGAATGCATACTTCAATTATTACCCTTAAGAGAATGAGTTGGTAATATATAAATAATTAGGTAATTATTTATATATTACCAAATCATTCTCTTAAGGGTAATAATTGATGTATGCATTCCAATTTATGCCATATTTTATTTCAAAATCAACGGTTTTAGCACCGATGAATGATTCAGCATTGTCCAAAATAATTTTAACTGGGATCTCAAACCTTACAATCAGCCTTTCCAAAAACATAGTAATTGTATCCTAATCAACATGTTTGGTGGTTTTGTCCTTCATCCATTTTTTAAAATAATCTATCATTGTTAAGATGTATTTGTGTCCTATGAACAAATTGGAATTGATGACCCCAATAAAATCTATCCCCCATTGTTGGAAGGGTTCTTCCATAGTTATTGGTTGAAGAGGCATAATTGGATGCTTGCTTTTTCCCATGAACCTTTGACACTTGTCACAGGATCTAGCTAACTTGAATGCATATAATAATATTTATAGCCAATAATATCTAGCTCTTAGTGTAGTCATGGTTTATTCAAAGTAATTTCCATAAAAAAAACCACCATGAAATTTTTTTAGGACTTCTTTCATCTTGTTCGGATGTAAACATCTTAGTTACACCTCGTCAAATTTATTCGGTATAAAATGCCATATATTAGTGCATATTTTCTTACCTATAGTGTATATCTGCATCTCTAATAAGTAGTTAGACCATACAGACATCTTTCATATTTAAAATAATATATTAACTATTTGATCCAAGTACTCGGTTATGCTTATACTCCTAGTTGGGTGAACTACTCTTCTTCCACTAGTAGATTTAAATTTTGAATAATAGATTTAGCTAATTGTTGGCACAATGCTCTTCCTATTATTAGCTTGGTCAACATGATCTCAATTTCATACTCCTAAATCTTGGTCACCCAACCAACTCTCTTATCATCCAGTTCTCCTTGAATTACAAAGTTTCGAACATTCAGATGCACTACATGTATCAATATCTTGCTTTAATACGTAAAGTGCCTAAACTTATTTAATGATCTCATCATTGCATATAATTGTTTTTCTATAAAGTTATACCTTTCCTCATGGTCATGTAGTGTTTGACTCAAGAAGGCTATAGGTCACTCATTGTTCTCTTCCCTTTTTTGGGTAAGCACAATGGCGTAGCTTTCCTCTGTTCCAAATACATAAAGGATGAAATATTTAGAGTATTATAGATTAATAAGAATATGGGCTTGAGCTATTGCTTCTTTAATACTCTTAAAATCATTTTTTCAAAAATCTATCCACTTGAAGTCCACTTCCTTTTTAAGCATTTCAATCATGGGCTTAAATATTTGAGAAACATTTGAAATGAATTTTTACACAAAGTTGATTTACCCAAAAAATGGTTGAAGACCCTTATTTTTTAGTGGTAGAGGAAGGGATAGAATGGCTTTTACCATATATAGGTAAATATTTAGCACTATTTTGGACACAAAATGTCCTAACAACTTCCCTTTTTGCATAATAAAAAATACTTTCTTTGGGTTTAATGAAACCCCAAACTCCCTACATTTCTCAAACACTAATCATAGATTCTCAACATGCTTCTCCTTCTGATGAGAGAATACTATCATGTCATCTAAATAAATCACTATTGTCTTGTTCACCAACTTTCCAAATGCTAGATTTATTACTCTTCAAAAAGTAGCACCAACATTAGACAGACCAAAGAGCATTTATTGATATGTAAAAGTTCTCCACTTAGTGGTAAATGTTGTCTTGTACTAGTCTTCATCATGGACCAACACCTGGTTGAAACTAGATAATCCATACAGTAGAGAGAATCCTTTTTCCCTATCTACAATATGCAATATTTTACCAATCTATGTAAGAGGGTAATGATATTTTAGTGATGCTTTATTTAGGTTTCAAAATTTCACATAGAGGTGGATATCACCATTTTTCTTTCTTACCAAAACCAAATTGAAAACCCATGTAGAATGCTTGATGGGGTAGATAATATTAGCATTTAGCAACTTTAGTAGTTCATGCTTCATCAAAACTTCTATATTTGGGTTGATAGGTCTTTGCTTTTGCCATAAAAATTTTGCATCCAATGTTAATTCAATGGTGTGTTGGATAGTATCCTTGTTGTACACCTTGAAATCATCGTAGGTCCATGCTATAATATCATTGAAATATATACATAATTCTATAGTTTGGTTAACTTTATCTTCTGACCAATGCACACCTTCTTTGAGATTCTCCCTAGGATTCATTTATACCTTTCTATATCCTTGGCTATCAATATCCATCTTATGACAAGTTGGTTGATCACTCCTATCAAACAAGCTTTCTAAGGTTATCAATATTTTTAAAATATGATTATTCTTAAGTCGGATAAGCTCACCTTCCTCTTCATAATTTAGCATCCAATCACTTGTACAGTTCATTTCATGTATTACGAAGTCAACTACTTGCTCATAATTTTCAAATACTTACCAAAAGGTATCCTTATCAGGTACATATGGCATATATACTAGCCTCACCATTTTTTTGTGTATCGCATTAGACACTAGGTAAAAAATTGCTCTGACATATTCTAACAAGTTAAAATGAGTAAAAAATATCTAGGGATAGCCTTAATATTTAGCACCTCAAAAACCTCTAATAAATCCCACACTCTATATCTATAGGCTTTGAGGTAGTGTTGCTTGTTGGTGCACCACTTTAAGACCTAATTGACTATTAATTTTGAATCACCATGGATCAGAAGTTGTTTAATGCCTTGTGTTAATCACCTTCTGATAGTCATATTGTATCATTCATCTTCTGTCAGTCACCTTCTACCAGTCGCCTTCTGCAAATTGCCTTCTGCTAATTTTGTTGATACTTGTAGTTGAAAAAAAATTGCCATGTTTTGAAAAAATTTCTTCAAAATTTTGAAAAATTCGCCCCACAGTTTATACATTTTTCACGTTGATTCACCTTGATTTGATAAATACTTTTTCGGTACTACCCCTTATGCATAACCCTGCATAAGATATATGCTCTTATAAATTTCCAATGAATATCTCAAGCATATCTCAAGGAGGTAAAGTATATCTCAATCGTCCCACTAAAATCCTCCAACGAGACACAAATTTTGAAAATCTTTCATCCTTACCTTGTTTTAAAATATAAACATCTTTCATAGTCATATTATTTTCAATATAAGCTCTTAATTGTTTAATAAATAATTTAGTTGTTTCTTCAAAATTTCTCAAATAATGATTAGGCAATTAATAATACCACTCTAATGCCATACCACCAAGTCTCTTAGGAAATGTCTTTAGCAACATGTCATCATATATGATATCATGGCACGTTGTCCTAAATATTCTTAAATGCTTAATTGGATATTTTGTTCCCTTATAGATAGGTAAACTAGTATTTTAAAATGCTTAGGGTAGGGCCTAGAGGTAATGATAGGGTCTAAATACTGATTGCATATTTCTTTATAGTTGTAGGTGAAACTAGGAGGCTAAATCATATCCACTCTTGAAATAAAATGTTTCACCACATTTTTAAACTTTGCATATCAATACTATTGTTGTGCAATACCCCTAGGTTCCCTAATGGAGGGGTATAGATAGGTTGTTGAAAGGGAACTTCGCTAATGTTGGAGGTATTGGTATTATTATGGTATGGGTTATGATATGTGGTATCTTGTTGTGGAGGATAATTGACATTTGATGGATTAGAAGTATGAATATTGAGATAATTAGAATGAAGAAGAAAATGAACATAATCTTAAGTGGCACTACTAATTGGAGGAACTTGCAAAATTATTCCAACATTGGTGGTCATAGTAGTAGCATATGTTGATTTATAATAAGGATTACCCTAATGTGAAGATTCAAACAAAGGGTTGTCATGAAAATTTTTAGGAGATATGTCTAGAAGAGGCAAAGTCTCATCTCTTTCAAGCTAAGCTTCCTCCTCCATAGATTTAATAAAAGTCACCTTATGGTGTTTCATGAAACCCCAAACATGTTCAAATGATGTAAGTTGAAGCCACTATTAAGCCCCTCATAGGGATCATAGTTAGTATTAGTTTCCACATGTTCTTGCTATTTTTATCAATATTAGGATTCTCTCTATTAATATAATCATTTTCTTGAGAAATTTTATCAGATTCCAGATGCCTCATCAAATCCTAAGGAACATAGCCATTAGGATAAATGAAAGGATAGAGAAGAAAACTAAGGAAAGACACACAAGAATATTCTTAAGAAATTTTTAAATATTTTTCTATTTCTAAGAAAACAAAATTAGTGGTCTTATTTAAAGTTTTTAAGAGAAAATCAAAGGAAGAGGTTTCCTATCTTGGCCACTAATATGTGTGTTCATGTTGGGTTCACCAAAGATGTAGAGGGGAAAAATTTTCTTATCGTGTATGATTCTTGGCTGGATTCATTGGGAGTCGATTTGACCATGGGGGTGTGTTATATTATTAACACTCAAAACAAATAAAGGGTTCACCAGGAATGGCTTTAAGACTTGCTCTAAGTTTGAGGTGGAAGTGTTTAATGTGTGATTTAAGCAAGCACCTATGTTTGGCCTTTCTAAACTAAACTATGGAAATGATGCAAGAACACACAAGATGCAAGAAGACATTGACTAACCCTAATATAATGCTTTAGTTCAATGATATCTAACCCTAGGTTTCAAGAAATAAAATCTCTTTCTTTGAGCAATGGACTAAGATAATGCACAAATAAGACTAAACCCTAGATGCAAAACTATATGCCTTTTTCTTTTAAATGCCTTGAAAGCAATAAAATGTTTTTCCTTTTTGCTTATAACCTATGTTTTTAATAGGAATAACAAAAGCAAACAACACACAACCTAACAGCTTTACTTATGTCACTTATCTAATTTGATGTTCAATCCAGGATTTATCTTGCATCCAAAGTATCCAACAACTTCAAATCTACAAAACAACTTCACAAAAGCCTTAGAAAATATGGTCAACATTTGGGGTCTTGTTTAAGCTATTATATGACGGAGCTTGGAGGCATAACAGTCAAGACCCCTAGGTCTTTTTAGCTAACCATTCAAAATAAAATGAGCTTTGATATTTGGAACAAACACAAAAAAATATGATAGCATGGAATAGTAAATGAAATGCAAATAGAATGGGCACAATGCTTGAACAAGAATGCAACTTTGGAACCTAGGGTTTGGGAACAAGTGATTGCCCCTAAGCTAATGTAATGTGAAATGCAAGCAAAATAGAATGATAACAATTAAAACAAGATGCAAATAGAGATGAAACAATTGTTAGAAATAGATCATATTACATTATTTGGGTCATGTAAATGTATCTACCAAGATACATACTTAGGACATTAGATTACTTTAGGGGGAAGTTACTTAGTTTCTTCATGCAATGTAATAAATGCACAAGTGTCAATGTGCAAGTTGTACATGTGCAAGTTATCCCTTGCACAACTAGATAGAGTGTTGGCCAAGGAACCTATCTTCCTATATAATGGCCTTATTGTCATAGTCATATATAGAGAACACATATAGCATAGTGTCATAGAGAGCAACACATAGTGCATCATAGGGCATAGATAAAGTCACTCATATTGGAGATGGGTGCAATGTAGTCCAGTAGCATTATTCATGGAGTGTTCATTTCCTCCACAGCTACATTATATTCATTTCCATCATTTCTATTTATAGTATATTTTCAGTCATCTCACATATTTACTTTATTTTATATTATTATTTTTGCATCTTGTGATTGCTATCTCCCATTGCATATAGCATCAAAATTAATAGTGGTATCAGATCTACGGTAGATCTAGCCATAGGAAAGCCACCATTATCAATGAGCCTGAGTTTATTTATCAACCTGATGCGCCTTTGGACTAGTCACTGTCAAAAACTCTTAGAAGAGTCTAGGTGGTAGAAACAGGGAGAGCCACAAGTGAGGACTGAAATAAATCTCAGTTTCATAAATACTAAGATTACTTTTGGCTAGAGTATTTCCACATAGTTACAGGAAAAACTCATGAAGACTAGGACTCAACATTCAATCCACTAGATTGACAAATCAACTAGTGAAGTCAAGATATCTGGAATTTCTTAACTATTGCCCATAGTTTCTTTTTGTTGCAAAAATCTAATTCTTAGAAGATTGGGATTCCTCCTACAACAAAAAGCTAGGAGACTTCAACTTCATTGCCTGAAGGTCAATGTATCTTCATAGTGCAGAGGTTAGTTTCTTGTCCAAGAAAAGAATACTATGGAAGAAGACTTTTGGAAAAGAGTTGTGGTGAAGTTAGGAGACAGGAGATCTCCATTACTAAATTGAAAACTTCACAAAATATGAAAAGGCTATAGAAGCCTTGATCTAGAAGAAAAATCCATAGAAGCCTTGATATTGAAGAAAAAGGCCACATAAGCCTTGATCTTGAAAAAGGCCACAGGAGCCTTGATACTGAAATTAGGCCATAGTAGCCTTGATCCTGAAGAAGACTCCAGAAGAGAGTATCTGATTTAGAAGGAGATTAATATTTCAGTACTAATACTTTGTTGCAGGGAAAGGAGATTTAGTGAGTCAAGAAAACTTCCTACAAGAAATCTAGGAAGAGTATCTTCTTCAGAATCAATCCAGCACCTACAGTCAAAGATATCAAGAGAATAACTTCTAGTCTTGGAAGAAGGACTAGGAGAGTCCTGCTCGAATCTAGAAGTAGCAAAAGTAAAGATCCAGAGGAAGATCTCACCACCAACACTTCCAGGAGTAGAAGGTTGAAGAAAATGTCTCAAGGAAGACCAGAAGCAGCTATGAGATCAAATACCTTGGGGAGGTCTCAATGAGCATCTAGTAAAAGGCTTGGAGAGCCTTACTAAAGAAATCATCAAAGAAGAACTCATTGGAGAAATCCACTACCAAGGAGAAGCCCCTGATAGTGAAGGACTTGGGACAATTATCGCCATCCGACAACAAGCCCAAGAGGAGAAGAATTTGGCAAGGAGTGCCAAATCCTAGAAGAAGAATCTAGTGAAGACCTCAAGACACTCAAATATTGAGAAGAAGATCTTGTTTGAAGTCAAAATTTGACAAGAAGCTTGAAGGAAGATTCAGACAGAAGAAGCCTACCAAATCTAGGATATTTGGAGATTACCTCTCATAGAAAGAAGGCACCACTTCAGAAATGAATATCTCTTCAAATCTACAGCAAAAGGAGGAGACTACAAGAGGAGAACAAGCCACCAAAATCCTAGGCTCATGAAAGAAATTTTGAGACCATCTTTTGGTGAAGACGAAGTTGTTCAAGGTAGCCTACAAAGAGCTGCAACATCCTACACAAGGCAACAACTTGGTGATCCTAGACACCAAGATCTACATCCTCTACATAAGTGGAAAAATAGCTTTTAGAAAAAGGTATGCAACTATTGGTGCAAGTAGATTCATTAATTGGATTACTTATCAGATTTGTTTAAGCACCTTAATTTGAATTGAAGTTGCAAATAGGAGAATTGAATTAAAGTCTTCAAAAGTGCAAAAATAGAAAGGTTTCTTTTAGGTTCATTTGCACTTTAGGAGTTTATTAGATTTTAGAATTCCAACTATCTATCAACTACCTATCATCTACTTTGGAAAGCAAAAGAAGACTAGCTCCTACTACCTTTGCTTATAACAAAATTGTAGAATAAGTCTTGAAGATTCATTCTAGATTATTCTTGATTAGTTGCAGTAAATTGATTGAGTGCATTAATTTTTGAGAGTTAATTGGAGTGATAAGGTGAAATTTTTAGTGCATTAAAAGTGAAAATTTATTAGATTTATTTGCACTATCCTATTGCTCTCAAAATATTGTTATTTGTGTTCTTGAGAAAGGCACAAAAATAGAATTTGTCAAAGTGTCTAAAGACACTATTAGTGCACAGAGATATGCAACTTTGAGTGGTCTAAGGAAGCCACAAAATCATCTCAATCCTCCAAGAATTGGAGAAGAAATTAACCACCAAAAGAGCAGCAAAGGAAGCCTCAAACGAGACTTGGTGAGTCTCAAGATCAAAGCACATTAAGTTTTCTACAAAAGAAATAGTGCAGAAAAATATAGAAAAAGAGAGCTTCTATCAAGTGGTTACAAGCTTGGATCCATCCATAAAATATCCAAGCAAAAGGGGTAGGTGTCTAATCAAAGATACAACCTCGAAAACCCCTCATATTGCATTCAAAATTCTGCCACAAACCAGAAAATCAGACCTTGAAAAAGAGGTGTAAAGGAAGGTGCAATAAGACATGTTTATACATTAATATGTTACATTTAATTGCACTATCCTAATCTAGTTTATACAGAAAAAGGAGGTATATTTGAAGGTGTCTCAAGGGCTCAACACTCATTGGAAAAACCAGCTAAAGGTGGTTGTTCACTAACGTCCATCCAAGCACATCAACGGAGGCAGATTTAAAGGAGTCTCAAGGGCTCAACGTACGCTGGAAAAACTAGTTGAAGGTGGTCATTCACTATCTTCCCTCCAAGCACATCAAAGGAGTCATCCTAAAGACTCTTACTCCCTCATATTGGATGGTCGAACCTACAAGAGACAAGACGAAGGATTAAAGGAGATAAAATAGTAGAGCAACGCTGTCTACAAGGAGGACATAAAATAGGTGAGTTAAGAGGAAAAATAAGCACCATTGGAGCATTCCAGTCTCCACATATTTGAAGCAAAAATTTGGTGCTCAAGCCTTCAGATCGATGCTCCTCAACTCAACCTGAAACAACCTACAAGCAAGTGCAATTGATCAAAATAGGAGTTGTAGATATCACAGGGTTTAAAGAACCTCCAAGAAGGATACGTTGAAGGAGTGTTATAGAAGACACCCATGCACAAGGAGGAAGTGAAATTTTTCACTTGAAACAAGACCCTAACGCTCCTCACTCAAGTGCTCATCATCAACAACAAGGGGGTTACAAGCTACAAGTTGGTGCAATTATCATATGAGGAACACTTGTCCGAAGGGAAGCCAAGCGTTGTATTAAAATAATGTAATATCCAAACGTTACAAAGTGTTCTCAAGCATCTTCAAACTCCTCAAGCACTCATGAAGTAATGGATGTGCCACTTGGAAATCACACCAATATTCTCCTCCAAATTTAAAAGCATCAACGATCAACACATTAAATAGGAGAGCATTTACATCCAAAGTCTACAATCATAGGGTGCAATGGCAGTGTGGAAGCAAGGCGTGGAAGAGCCTTCAATGCTCTAAAGAAGGAAGGTCAAGAGCAGATGTAAGTGGTGACACATTTGGAACGTCTAAGGTTCCAAGCATATCATTGAAGGAAGAGCCACATTCAAAACATATATTACCACTAAGGTTCCAAGCAAATTGTTGATAAAAGGCCACATTTGGAACGTCTATTTGCCACCAAGGTTCCAAGCAAATCATTGACGGAAGGGCCACATTTGGAACGTCTATTTGCCACCAAGGTTCCAAGAAAATCATTGAAAGAAGAGTCGTAGAATCAACATCCATATTGCAATGCATGCACAATGAATACAACATTGAATATTGAATGATATAAGGTAAGCTTTATTCCACCATAATATGCTTTCTTTTACTTGGGAGTCATAAGGTTGAAATTAAAAGAATTCAACTACATTGAAAGCAATATCCAAAAAGGGGAATAATATATCATATCAATAAAATATTTGCAATATTAACATAGGAGCAATAAGGACTTCTACTAGAATTTATTTAAAATATTTGTAAATATTATTGTGATCTAATTTTCCAACATTTGGGAGTTATAAGGGTTACTACTTCAAATTAACTTATTGGAAATTAGATACACTTCAATCAAAACATAAGGGATATTTAAAAAGAGGTTATTAAAATATTTAGGCTAAGGTTGAAAACTTATATATATACTTGTCTCAAACACATCAAAAAGGGACAAAAGAAATCCAACATTAAAACCTCTACATATTGAGAAAAAGTGCTTAGTTCAATAGGAGCAATAAGGGATAGATAAAAGTTGATTTTTGATATTTACAAAGCCTTACAAAATCAAACCAAAAATTGAACTATATTTTCAAAAGCACTATATTATATCCCTAGGGAGTCATAAGGAATTCCACAAAACTTGGTAATATCAGCATTGATCATAAATTATCAAGTTGCAAATCCATTGGGAAAATATAAGCTTTTACAAAACCTAAAATTCCATTAGGTGTATATACTCTCATAACTAGGGAGACATAAGGAAGCCTACAAACCTAAGGAACAATAAAGGTTTCATCAAAATCAAGCTTATATACTTCAATTAGGAGAGTCATAAGGTAGACTACTCTATCCCAAAGGATTCAGGTAATACAAATGACTATTGGTATGTTAAACAACACTCTTAGGAGTGGAATAAAGAAAATACCAATATGGATTAAAAACCTGATGGATTACAATGATGAAAATGGGAAAGAAAAGGAAGAATCAATACAATGTGAAATAAGTTCTGAAATCAACAACTTTGAAAAGGAAGATTCATCTAATGAGTCTGATGACTACTGTACCAAAGGAGATCCTAAACAGGAAAAATTTGATCAACAAAACCTTATACAAAAAGGGAAATATGGAATAGCTTCAATTGTGCACATATGGCTAGAAGGTTTTATCAAGGAGATAGACAAGCATGATATTCCTAAAATAAACTTCAAAATTATCAGATCATCTCTATTTTGCACCTATTGCAATCAATATGGTCATGAAAAATCCAATTGTTGGAGTTTCCATCCATGCAGATATTGTAATGGGACAAATCACTCATATTTTTCTTGTCATTCCAAATATAGGTACTATAAAAGCTATGAAAGAAGATTGCTACAAAGAATAAACTGCTATCTACAGGAACTTATTTTAGATGGTTCAACTAACATTGAGCTCAAGGTTGACACTTATGAAGGATAGAGAAACAGGTCTTACATAGGTACAAAAGAAAGAAGAAGAACCTATTCAGATCCACTCATGACATGCAAGACCATGAGAACCATTGTTCATCAAAGGTGCCTGACATCAAGAAACAAAGAGCTAGAAAAGATCAAAAGCCATGACTTGAAAATTGAAGCAGTTGAAGAAGAAGAACCTAAACAAGTGAAAGATCATTCATTGGAGGAAGATCCACATTGAAGACTAAAAGTCTTCAATACCCAAATATTGTAATACAGGGGGTGTTAGAAATAGATCATATTACATTATTTGGGTCATGTAAATGTATCTACCAAGATACATACTTAGGACATTAGATTACTTTAGGGGGAAGTTACTTAGTTTCTTCATGCAATGTAATAAATGCACAAGTTTCAATGTGCAAGTTGTACATGTGCAAGTTATCCCTTGCACAACTAGATAGAGTGTTGGCCAAGGAACCTATCTTCCTATATAATGGCCTTATTGTCATAGTCATAGAGAACACATATAGCATAGTGTTATAGAGAGTAACATAGTGCATCATAGGGCATAGATAAAGTTACCCATATTTGAGATGGGTGCAATGTATTCTAGTAGCATTATTCATGGAGTGTTCATTTCCTCCACAACTACATTGTATTCATTTTCATAATTTCTATTTATAGTATATTTTTAGTCATCTCGTAGATTTACTTTCTTTCATATTATTATTTATGCATCTTGTGATTGCTATCTCCCATTGCATATAGAATCAAAAGCTAACAACAATATGCAAAAGGTATGCAAATCAAAACCCTAGGATTTGGGGATGAATAATTGCCCCAAAATCTAACTAGACTAAATTCATACCCTATAAATTACCAAGCATGGATTCGGTAATAGAAATAAAATTGGACGTAGAGCGCCCGAGAGGTGATAACAAGGTTTTCACCAAATTTGTGCCCTATAGCATATGGGGCACGAATTCATAAAAAGGGTTATAAAACCCAAAATAGATACTAATAATGCAACAAAACATGAAATAAGATAAATAAATGAACTAATGAATGTAAAGAGAACCTGGTGATTCTATAGAAGAAGCAAGAGGAAATGTGGAAGACCTCTCCTCCTTCAAGAATACAAATTGTCATCAAGGCTTTGTCCACTTTTATATCACAAGGAACACACCAATAACAATTGACCAAAGCACCAAGAGCACCATAATATTGCACAAGAAGCTAAAATAATTCTTATCTCACATGAACTTTCTTAGATTTCTAGCTGGTTGGAAAAGGGAGATCCAATCCCTTTATTTATAGAGGGTTTGGAGTGATAAAAGGAAGGAAAATGAAAATTAACCTTAATTAAGATGATGCCCCAAAAGTTGACTTAAATTTTAGGTTTTTTCAAGGAAAACCCTAAATTTACCAAATTCACACCCCATAATTTATTGGGTGCGAATTTGGTCAAGGTTAAGAAAAGAAAGGTAAAACACAAGAAAAATGGGCCAAACTTGCTCTTAGCAAGTTTTAGAGCTTCCTAAATTAACCTAAGAAAAAATGACTCATTTGGGTGGGTAAATTTTTTGTGTCTATAGTTGCAAACCTAAAGATAAAAAATCTGGTATTTTCCATACTTGTGTTTGGGAGAAGACCCAAAACTACCCACAACTATCCTTATGACGATCGATATTTTCTATGCATAAATATATATACCTACACTATTTACATATGTACGAGTAAAAAAAACTTCTTACTTAGATATAATGCTTTAGGTACTGATCATTTATTGATATTGGTAATATGTGGCCATCCAAATCACACAATTGAAAAGCATTTAATTTTTTTTCGTTCTATGACATATGGACCAGAATACGTAGATTCAAATTTATCATGCGCACATGGATAAGATTGATACACATCCCATTTAAGGACAAGGTCCCCTTCCTCAAATTATTTATGAGTTGCCTTCTTTTCAAACCATCGTTTGACTATTTTCTGGTGATTCCTAAGATTTTCATATGCCTTTTTACATTTTTTTTCCAGCAAGATCAGTTCGGTCATTCTTTTTTCCATAGGCTCTATATCTTATAATCCATATTAACTAATGTATTTCAAGGCTAACAACTATAAATTTATAGGAAAAACTACCTCGTTCCTATAAACTAAAGCATAAGATGAATTTTTTAAAGCCTTTTTTTTGTAATCTTGTCAACCTTGGTCTATCCATAAATGCCAACTTCTTGGATTGTCTTCAATGTTGAATTTTATTATTTTCAATAAATTTTTATTTGTATATTCTACCAACTCATTCTCTTAAGGGTAATAATTGAAGGATGCATTCCAATTTATGCCATATTTTATTTCAAAATCAACGGTTTTAGCACCGATGAATGATTCAGCATTGTCCAAAATAATTTTAACTCGGATCTCAAACCTTACAATTAGCCTTTCCAAAAACATATTAATTGTATCCTAATCAACATGTTTTGTGGTTTTGTCCTTCATCCATTTTTTAAAATAATCTATCATTGTTAAGATGTATTTGTGTCCTAAGAAAAAATTGGAATTGATGACCCCAATAAAATCTATCCCCCATTTTTGGAAGGGTTCTTCCATAGTTATTGGTTGAAGAGGCATAATCGGATGCTTGCTTTTTCCCATGAACCTTTGACACTTGTCACAGGATCTAGCTATCTTGAATGCATATAATAATATTTATAGCCAATAATATCTAGCTCTTAGAATCTTTGTAGTCATGGTTTGTTCAAAGTAATTTCCATCAAAAAAACCACCATGAAATTTGTTTAGGACTTCTTTCATCTTGTTCGGATGTAAACATCTTAGTTACACCCCGTCAAAATTTATTCGGTATAAAATGCCATATATTAGTGCATATTTTCTTACCTATAGTGTATATTTGCATCTCTAATAAGTAGTTAGACCATACAGACATCTTTCATATTTAAAATAATATATTAACTATTTGATCCAAGTACTCGATTATGCTTATACTCCTTCTAGTTGGGTGAACTACTCTTCTTCCACTAGCAGATTTAAATTTTGAATAATAGATTTAGCCAATTGTTGGCACAATGGTCTTCCTATTATCATGTTGGTCAGCATGATCTCAATTTCATACTCCTAAATCTTGGTCACCCAACCAACTCTCTTATCATCTAGTTCTCCTTGAATTACAAAGTTTCGAACATTCAGATGCACTACATGTATCAATATCTTGCTTTAATACATAAAGTGACTAAACTTATTTAATGATCTCATCATTGCATATAATTGTTTTTCTATAAAGTTATACCTTTCCTCATGGTCATGTAGTGTTTGACTCAAGAAGGCTATAGGTCACTCATTGTTCTCTTCCCTTTTTTGGGTAAGCACAATGGCGTAGCTTTCCTCTGTTCCAAATACATAAAGGATGAAATATTTAGAGTATTATAGATTAATAAGAATATGGGCTTGAGCTATTGCTTCTTTAATACTCTTAAAATCATTTTTTCAAAAATCTATCCACTTGAAGTCCACTTCATTTTTAAGCATTTCAATCATGGGCTTAAATATTTGAGAAACATTTGAAATGAATTTTTACACAAAGTTGATTTACCCAAAAAATGGTTGAAGACCCTTCTTGTTTAGTGGTAGAGAAAGGGATAGAATGGCTTTTACCCTATATGGGTCAATATTTAGCACTATTTTGGACACAAAATTTCCTAACAACTTCCTTTTTTGCATAATAAAAAATACTTTCTTTGGGTTTAATGAAACCCCA
The DNA here is from genome assembly GCA_028583015.1 of Wollemia nobilis. Lineage (NCBI taxonomy): Eukaryota > Viridiplantae > Streptophyta > Pinopsida > Araucariales > Araucariaceae > Wollemia > Wollemia nobilis. The sequence continues at coordinate 3,417,057 of JAQPPZ010016892.1, read as the reverse complement.
AACTCCCTACATTTCTCAAACACTAATCATAGATGTTCAACATGCTTCTCCTTCTGATGAGAGAATACTATCATGTCATCTAAATAAATCACTATTATCTTGTTCACCAACTCCCCAAATTCCAGATTCATTACTCTTCAAAAAGTAGCACCAACATTAGACAGACCAAAGAGCATTTATTGATATGTAAAAGTTCTCCACTTAGAGGTAAATGTTGTCTTGTACTAGTCTTCATCATGGACCAACACCTGGTTGAAACTAGATAATACATCCAGTAGATAGAATCCTTTTGCCCTATCTACAATATGCAATATTTTACCAATCTATGTAAGAGGGTAATGATATTTTAGTGATGCTTTATTTAGGTTTCAAAATTTCACATAGACGTGGATATCACCATTTTTCTTTCTTACTAAAACCAAATTAAAAACCCATGTAGAATGCTTGATGGGGTAGATAATATTAGCATTTAGCAACTTTAGCAGTTCATGCTTCATCAACACTTCTATATTTGGGTTGATAGGTCTTTGCTTTTTCCATAAAAATTTTGCATCCATTGTTAATTCAATGGTGTGTTGGATAGTATCCTTGTTGTACACCTTGAGGTCATCGTAGGTCCATGCTATAATATCATTGAACTCTTTACATAATTCTAGAATTTGGTTAACTTCCTCTTCTGACCAATGCACACCTTCTTTGAAATTCTCCCTAGGATTCATTTATACCTTTCTATATCCTTGGCTATCAATCTCCATCTTATGACAAGTTGGTTGATCACTCCTATCAAACAAGCTTTCTAAGGTTATCAATCCTTTTGGGATATGATTATTCTTAAGTTGGATCAGCTCACCTTCCTCTTCATACTTTAGCATCCAATCACTTGTACAGTTCATTTCATGTATTAGGAAGTCAACTACTTGCTCATAATTTTCAAATACTTACCAAAATGTATCCTTATCAGGTACCTATGGCATATATACTAGCCTCACCATTTTTTCTTGTGTATCGCATTAGACACTGGGTAAAAAATTGCTCTGACATATTCTAACAAGTTAAAATGAGTAAAAACTCTCTAGGGATAGCCTTAATATTTAGCACCTCAAAAACCTCTAATAAATCCCACACTCTATGTCTATAGGCTTTGAGGTAGTGTTGCTTGTTAGTGCACCACTTTAAGACCTGATTGACTATTAATTTTGAATCACCATGGATCAAAAGTTTTTTTATTCCCATATTCTTAGCCTTTTTTAACCCTAAACATAATACCTCATATTTTTTGCATTGTTTATGAAACTCCATGTTAGTCTATATGAGAATACATTTTCTACTCTGGATTGTAAATTCAACACTATGCCTACTTCAATTCCATTTTTGCATATTTCCCTACCAAATAAAAGCTTCCACATTTCATTTTGTTGAATAATTTATCTAGCTGAGGCTACATTTTTCTTTTATTCTAGACTTGTGATTGAATAGGTGTCAATTCCTATCTCAATCATGGCATTGAAGTCTTACAAGGATAACTAGTCCTCTGTTTTGAGCTCATCCAATATTTAATCCATTAGATCAATTTCTTCAATCATCATGTTGATTGTGTTAGCTTGTTGATTTTTATCTTCAATCCTTTATATATGAAAGGAGGATTTTTTTATATAGAATACCTTAACTCTCCTACCTTTATGTGGAATTTCCATATATGAGTAGTCAAGCAATAGGTAACCACCCAATTTGGTAGTGAATTCCCTTGATAAACATCCCAAAATAAGGTTCCAGACCTAGTAGCATAATTACTTGGATAACAGTTATTTGAGGCATCTTGTGCAGCACCATTGGCACATATTTTATTACCCCTACTATTTTAACTAGTGTGTCTTCTAGTTGCAGTTCACTAGGAATTATTCTTGTATATTCCATATCCATTATATCACACATTGCTTTGGGCATTACTATGGTAGCTTCTCTAGATTCAATCAAACAATTTTGCACCACCCATACTTCTATTCTAAGTGATAAATAAAATGGTGATGACTTGTTTTTTCTTGTTATAGAAGAAGGATTACCTTGAGCTAAATTATGTTTAATATGGTGATTACCTTTATTCTTGATAGACTTCAGTGAAGCCTACAATAGATCAATCTACCTTGGAATAAGCAAAGAATCATACATACTGGCTTTGGAAGGTGTCTTCTTCAATTTCTCAACTATATTGAATCCAAGCATTTCAAACTATTTCCTCTACTCTTTTGCAAGTTCCCTAAATTTTTTTGAGTACTCCTAGGTTGTCTCAAGCCTTTGACACTTAGTAAGAGAGGGGTATTTGAGTTTATCTCTTAATTTCTCTTGGGTTTCACCTTCCTTTGTTACCTATTGGTATTTTTTAGTCATATTTTGAACTGGGGTAGTTTGAAGAATATCCCTTATAGGCTACTCCTTAGATCTATTATCTTGGGATCAACTGCTAAGGTTTTCTTCCCTAATATTGTTAACATCAACACCTGCTCAACTAAGGGCATCATGAAGTTATGATCCTTTTTCCTTAACATATTTACCTACCCTTTTTGAGTCCTTTTTACCTTTTCAATGGTAAATTTTTTAATGTGATGGTGGTACATCATACAAGAGTTCTCACCATGTGGATCATTATAGGTTGAACACCAATAGTCTAATTTAGAGCTTGAAGTGGATGGTTCATCCTCCTGGTCATTATACAATGTACTAGATTTTTTAGTAATTTTGCTAGTAGAAGTTGCTTGATCCTTTATCACATGAGGAAAATTTATGGGTTGAAATTTTCTCTTAGCTTCTCTTCTTTTCATGGCAGTAACCTCATTTGCCAAGTTTTTCATAGCACTAGTCATCTCTTGTAAAGTAATTGTTTGAGCATCTAGGGTTGGTAATGTAGGTATAGCATGGGTTATTGGTAGTTTTGGAATAGTAGGAGGCATTGGTAACATTAAATACATTGGTGGGATAGGCCATGTTGGTAAATTTATGGTCCTATTTATGTCTGGATAGGAAGTACTTGAATTAGGAGCTTGTAAATGTTATTGGGAAAATTCTAGAAATATTGGCATTATAGTCTTTGGAGGTAATTTACCTATTGCAATTAGATCCCCTTATACCTTTGATACCTTCTTGAAAAATATCCAAGAATTCAAGAACACCAAATTGTATTATGACCATGCCTAAGTTTGATTTGAATACCCTTAAATAGTAGTACATTGCTTGTTCATTGGTTGGCCTAAGACCTTGAGGTACTCTCTTCCATGTCCTACTAAATCTAATATTGAAATCCATTATTTCTTCCTATGGATGTCTTTGTATTACTATGAACTATGTTAGCATAGAGAATGGATTCACTTGTTCATTAAATTCCTCCACTAATTTTCTAGCAAGTTGTACCCATGAATTTATACTAAGATCCAACAAGTTTCTATACTAGTATAAAAATTTTCCCTTAAAATATATGGAATTAAAGAACAATGCAAGACAAACAATGATGCAAGAGGATAAGAAGCTAACCCTAGAATTATTTGTGGACTTTTAATGAGAACTAAAACCCTAGTTTGCAAGTAAATAATTTTTTTTCTTTTCATCAAGGGTTCAAGAGAATGCACAAATAGATTTAACCTAAGGTGCAAACTATATGCTTTTCCTCTTTCAAAATGGCTAAAATAAAGTCAAATATTTTTCTTTTACTTTTTATTGTATTTTATTATGAGTTGAATGTAAAATAGAAATAGAAAAAAAACAAACAACAAACAACCTAAGAAGTCCACTTAGGGCACTTACTTGATCTGGTGATTGACCCTAGCTTTTAACTTACGTCCAGATATACCCAATAGCTTCAAAACCTGCAAAATAGCTTCAAAAATCCTAAAAAAAAATGATTAGTGTTTAGGGGCTTGCTTAGTTTGCTATGTGACTAAGATTGGAGGCACAGTAGTCAAGCCTCCTTGGTCCATTTGAAAATAAGAGCAATTTTTGACCCTTCTGGAAGTGAACAAGACAATATGTAATAAATGAAATAGTGCAACAATGATATTATGACCTAAATAAAACATGCAATATTAGACTAAGGTTTTGGAAGTGAAACCTTACCCCCAAACCTAAAGGGGTCAAATTCGCACCCCGTAAGAGGTGACCATGAATTCAACTCTGTTGAATTTGTGCCCTATATAGATGGGGTGCAAATTCACAATAGAGATGCTAAAATGATCTATCAATGTAAAAATGTAACCCAAAATAGGCAATTAAAAATCTAAGAAGACTAAAAATACAATAAGTAACCTAGTGGTAGTGAAATAACAACCAAAGTAATGAAGACCTCCACAAAATGGTACACTCCTCCACAAGGCTCCAACACTTGTCCACCAAGAGTAGAAAATTACAAAAGCAAGCATAACAGTAGGAAAAGAAAAATTGAAGACACATGATGGCATTCAAAACTTGTTGCTTCTCTCTCTCTTGATCTTGCTAGGAGAATTATAAGGATTAGTATTGTATCAAAAATATAAAAATTGACATATATCGTGCATATTAAATGTCGACTTGTAAAGGTGGACATGCCTATAAATATGTTTTTGATTAATGCAATTCACAGTTTTCATTTGTGTCATTTTGTGTTATCTATTAAGAGTGTTTCCCACATCATTGGTACTAGAGAAAGGTGCAAGGGTTTTTAGAGTATCCTCTTCCTAAGACAAGATTGTTTTATAAAGGAATTAGAAAACCAACCCATTGATCTTGAGTGGTGAACATTCTTTTCCTTCCATAAACATCTTCGAGCACTTCTATTCATGAAAACTCTCACTTGGGATCACTATGACTCTGACCCTCAGCTAGCCGGATCTCTCTGACTCTGATTTTGAGCTCCTATTTCATAGATCAAATTTTTTATGTGATGTAAACTCTATTCATGACCATCATTCATGATGTCGAGCCTGACCATTTTGCTCATCGACATCACCATGAAATTTCAACAATTCCATGTAGAAATGATTACCAATTTTTAGCAGCTTCAAACTGAAATCACCGTCACTACCACTACAAATGAATATATCAATGAAGAAGATTAATTCCACCCCTGATCCAAAACTTGAAGAATTTTTAACCACACCTGGATGCAAACCAGATTCTCTTGGTAATATACCCAATGTCTTTCCACTAGATGATGTGGATCTTGATGCAGATCTGAGATTATTTGAAGCTCATGTTGTTGAGCCAGAAGATGTTTTACCATATACCATGGTTCCTATGAATCCTGCATCTTTACCACATTAGAGTTTTGATCTCCTTATTTCATAAGTTGATCCATTGCACATGGCTTTCACACCATATTCCTTGGTGGCTTTATCATTGTCATTATTTTGCTATGCTCCTCCTACCTAGATTCCACCATGGCCACCACTATTGGTTCCATATATTATCCATGATCTACTACGCTCATCACTAGCTCTATTTTATAGATAGTCGTTTGCTCACTCGACACATGGTTGTTCATTTTGTTACATCTCACTCGGTGGCTCATCATGGCCCACTATTTCTCCATTCCTAATCACCATGTACTATTGTAGTCCCTTTCAGTGTGTTCTCTATTTTTTTCTGATCATTGACCTCCACCTGCAAAAATGCATCTCGCACAACATAGATCTGCAGCTTTGATATCTTTATCGCCTAGATCTGCATATTTCATTCATTGCTCCTATATTTTTTGGTGTGTGCCATGTTTAGCCAACATCACCTTCAAGCTTCATCACCTCCGTCACCAACATACAACATAGCCTCCTCTTGCTTGGCCCTTCTTGTGACCTCCGCCTACGATCTAGTTTCCTAAGGTGTTTGTAACATTCATGTGACACTCTGCGCACCATTCCATGATGATCTCTATTTTTAGGCATGATCTTGTGTTTACTGGTGAACAGTACTATTACAACAACCTCCTATGCATTATCAAAAATATAATTAAAATAATTCTAATGGGTTTTGCATTTTTTGATGGCCTTCCTTTCTCGACGATAATTATTTATTTGTCTCCTAAGGTTATAAGTATTTATGGTATTGTTATGTTTTTTGGGTGTGCATGCAATTATCGATGAAGTTCAATAATTAATAGTAAACCCATTCCAACAAGATCTACACTTTTCAAACATCCTCAGGCATGATCCACTATTTATCGATGACATTCATCCTGCTACTAGTTTTTGGTTACGCCTACCACATCTATCCATAATATTTATGATGAGCTTTAGATCTCTTCTTGGTGCACTGTTTCAATTTTTGTGGTGACCATCTACTACAATATGAATTCTCTGGTGATTTCACTATGATTTTCCAGTATTTTCTAGCATCTTCTTGTGATGTATTTGTATTTCCCACCATATTCATCACATTTCAACCATGTAGCATCATTTTTCGATGACTCCATTCTTCATGGAATGCAAAATTACTTCCAATTCCTAAGGTTTACAGCTAAATAATACCTCTCTAGTGGATTTTACCATTTCTAGTGAGTATTGGCATTCACTGGCATTGTTTTCCCATGATCAACAAGTTTCTATCGCATTTAAAACCATCTGGTGTGAAATGTTCTTTGTAGTTTGTTTGTGGGTTTTATCTCACATGGTTTATGCATCATTCTTATGGGTCTATATATGTCGTGGGCCTCCATCTATGTAATAGCTAGCTTCTTCTGGCTATCCTAGCACCTTTCTTACCTCCCATAAAGCTCTCACATCGCCTGCCATCATGTGTCATCCTCCCATACCCTGTATCTCTGCCTAGTCAGCATACTCTGCTATCATCATCAGACTATCACCCTGTCTATTACCCACATGACAATGCATTGTCTATATTTAGTTTCCACATGTAGTATTTTCCATCATTCACCTCAGTTTTTGTGATCCCATCACATCTGACACTACTCGTCAGTCACCTTAGTTTTTGTGATCCCACCACATTAGCATTTGACCCTATCACCCTATCATGTGTAGTTCTAGATTTCCATGTCTACCCCACATGTGGTAATTCTAGTACCATCCTTGCTATTAATCATCCACCCTATGTCGCATCTAGGTTAGTTACTAGAGGTCATTCCATGTCACAAGAGGTCATTCCATGTCACATTTCGATCAGTCATTTCAGGTCAGTCCATGCTGACATCACACATTTCGAATTCATCTGACTCCCATTGTGCCTTGTGTTGAATTAATTCAACTCCCATCATGCCTTGATTGTCCTTCCCTTATCATAGTCGTCAGTATCTACACTCATTTAGTCAATTTCCATCATAATCGTTAGTCAGTCAACATCCATCATAGCCATTGTACACATTCATCATAGTCGTTGCATAATTTTCAAGCACGCTCCATCAATAAATTAACTAGACATGCATGCATTCCATTAATATGGTATATTGAGCATCTTTGGAGGCATAACCTTTCATTAATGCTCATGGTATAAACATTTAATATCAATAAAATTCAAATTTTTTGCTTGGCATATTTTGTGCACATGGTTTGAGGTATCTTTTACTGCATATCCTTTTGACATCAGTTGTTACTTTCTTCTACCATTTCGAGGGACCAATTTTAGTTATCCATCGGTATAGTAGTGTTTACAGTCATTAGAGAGCATTTTCCAAGCCCAACTTAGATCCAGTGCTAGATTTTAGTTTTATGAAGACCCCTTCAAATTCATCATTTTTATCTTCTTCTTTTTGTATCAAGAGTGTATTTTTGGTTGTACCTAATACTCTTTAGTTACCCATATTTATCTTCCACACTTGTATGCATTGGGGACCAATGCTTCCTCAGTGGGGAGGAATGATAGGGATTAGTATTGTATTGCATTTAATATTGACACAAATCATGCATATTAAATGCCAACTTGTAAAGGCAAACATGCCTATAAATATATTTTTGATTAATACAATTCACAATTTTTATTTGTGCTATTTTGTGTTATCTATTAAGAGTGTTTACCACATCACAGATCTTGTCAACTTGCTAGAAAACATGTTAGGATAAAATGAGGATCCAATCCCTCTATTTACAAAATTTTTGGAGGGCAAAAGGGTGGAAAAAAAAGGGAAAAACCTAGGGGAGGACCGATGTCCTAGAGGTCAGCCCAAAAATTGGTTTTTCTAAGAGAAAACCCTAAGTTTAAGAATTCATGCCCCGTCCTAGGCAACCGCAAATTCAACAAAACTAGGAAAATAAGCAAAGAAGGGGGGGAGAAGCCCAAAATTGCACTTGATGAATTTGAGGGACTTCTTAGGGATTCTATGGAAAAATGACTCATTTAGGTGGGTCAATTTTCCATGTCTATAATGATATAAAGGAATATCCAAGTAGGTTGATGGAATTTTTCAATTTTAAACACTAAAATATCCATAATAATTCATTGTAAATCTAGGGCAATGTTAATGGGAAATTTTTAGATTTTGTAGTATTAACTAATTATCCAATATCTTTCTCATAGCATAATAATATTGACATAAACTCCATGGCCTCACTACCTAAGGGATAGCCCAAAGGAAAAGTCTCAATAAATTAGAGATGAGATTTCAAGGGACCATTTTTTGCAACTTTTTTTTTTTATATAAGCAAAAAACCCCTTGCGGGGCCGCCTTGGTCTAAGAGACCATGAAAAAGGGGTTCTACACCATCAAAGTCACTCGGGGGTCGCACCTGAACCTGCCCGCACCAACATTATCAATTGGATTTTGGGTACCCAATTCAGCTTTTTGGTAGGGTGGAGATTCGAACCTGGGACCTCCCTTGGAGGATTGCCCTCTCCTCTCCAACTCACCTACAACACCTGGGTAAAAATAATTTATAGTGGAAAACACCCATTTCGAGGTGCCACTTTCAACAGGTTGGGCATAGGAGGAATGGAGCCTTGTCAGCCTCTACCAACACATAGGACATTCCTAACTATACCATATATCTGTAGGATGGAGACAAGGGGAATGGAACCTAGGTCAGCCTCTACCAGCACCTAGGGCATTTACCACTACACCACAACAAGCAGATAAAACTAATTTATAGTGGAAAACACCCCTTTTGAGGTGCCACTTTCAATAGGTTGGGCATAGGAGGAATGGAGCCTTGTCGGCCTCTACCAGCACATAGGACATTCCTAACTATACCATATATCTACAGGATGGATACAAGGGGAATGGAACCTGGGTTGGCCTCTACCAGCACCCAAGGCATTTACCACTGCACCACAACAAGTAGATCCATTTTTTGCAACTTGAATACCATTTATCTTTCCTTTATTTTTTGTCTTTGAGAAAGCTCTCCTTAATGCCTCTACAATAATAATGAATAGATAAGTAGATAGTGGATCACCTTGGAATATTCCATAATATGACTTGAAGTAACTAGAAGGAGAACCATTTATCAAAATAGAATATTTCATAGTATTATAACATGTAGTGAGTTCTCACTATATCTAGTAGGCCCTACCAAAAATAGGTATATAGGCCAAGGTCCTTGCTTAGTTCTGAGAAAAATGAAAGGCCTAGAATTCTTGTCTACTTATCACATAATTGATGCCAAAAATAAAATAAAGATACTACCAAGAAGGAGCATATGCTAAAATTTGTTGATAAGCCTAAATCTCCCTACACCATGAGGTAAAGTTAATCACTTCCATGAAACAAGCAAAAAATCATAGTCTTTCTAGTGATAATTGAGCCAAGCCCCGATGCAAACAAAGATACCATATCATTTTTATAAATAACTGATAGGGCTCAACCATAGACAAGAATTTTACCTTCTCCATGACCCTAGATCCATCCTTTAAATAGAAGAAGGGGCTCAAAATCTAAAGTAGCCTCTATGGGAAATTGGGTTTCAAAGAGGCATGTGTCCTAGGATGATTGAAAGGAGATATCAATAACAAACCTAGGAAGCACAATCCAAAAACTAGAGAGTAAGAAAAGAAGGGGGACAATGCCTATAAGGTGAAGGTGGGTAGATTTTCCAAGGATTGCCTAATTATCTAGAGACTCCCCCTAAAATTCATGGTAAAAGGGAAAAGTGGGGAAAAGAATCCAAACCAAAATCCTGGCAACCCCAAGGCATCGACAATCAATCAAGAGGACAATTAGTGATTGATTCATCACAAACTAGACAAAAGGACCACCCATAAGGCAACAATCGAGTTCCTGAGGCCAATATTGAGGTAAAGGGCACCCTGATAGTCCAATGATTCAAAAAATAAGGGAACAAAAAATGGGGGATCTAGAATGTAGATAAAACACTAGTAACCTCACCACACCAAAACTATTTGTCACTAGAAGCTAAAAATAGAAAGCAATTGATAAGAGTAGTAACTAGGTTTGATCGAAGGTTGATAGAACAACTAATCGATACTAGGTCTAAAGCTAAGAAACAATTCCAATGATAATGTTTTTCAAGCTCAAATACCCATAAAATTAGAAATGATACCAATTGATGGCACCTCCAAAATAACATCATTGACCAAAATTAGTATTTATAGTGATTAGATCCTAAGGTAGCTCTAGACCAGTCTAGAATAATTATAGTATGACACCTTGGATATAGCAACCCAAAGTAGATTAGCTTTCCTATTTTAAATGTTCCATTTGGTGGAAATTTTAAATTTTAAACTTTGATGTAAATATTATAAATATCCATACTCAATGCCAAGAAAAGGATTTTGAATTGCTATCGTGTCTAATATCTGACCTTGAGCAATATTTCCTCCTCTTTTCATTTTGTATTTTAGTCTAGACCTGAGCCTTGGGTCATAGCATGTGCAGGTCATTGAGCCTCTTCTAACTGTATACAAATGGAATAAGCTTTAACATGAATACAAAGAGCTATGATTACAATATTTATATCCAAGTCTAAGTATTTGTGTATCTTTATGTGAGAGGTTGTGACTACTCCAGTATTTCTATCTTGGATTTTATAGGGGATTATTCAATTTTCAATCTTATGCAATTGGGAATGTGTTCAATTTAATGATATCATGAGTTCACTAATCCCACTGAAGTGCAAAATGGGAACAACAATATTTCATGCATCACCACTTGTAGCTTAGGCTACTTAGTCTAGACAATTTTATTATTTTTTCATTATTTTTTTTAGTCATTTATCATTTTTCTCTTTTCCTTTTCCCTAGAAAAAACCCAATAGGCAAGGCTAGCTTAGGATGGAGAGAATTATATATTACACCTAGATAATAAGTTAGACTTAGAATAATTTTGAAGGTCATCCAAAGGATCCACATCCCATGCTCCACAGACTTATTAGAACTAGCATCCCAAGTGAGACACAAGCACTGGACACTCCCAAAGAAAAATACATCCATGAGTGGTCATAGTTCCCTAGATGTAGGGATCATTTTTGGCTCTCAAAAGTTCAAATTAGCACACCTAGTGGAACCCAAACTGCTAAATTAATCCCCTAATTAGAATCTATATTGAGGTTCTAGTGAAGGCCTCAATCCCCTACTTTTTAAAGCACATCAAAAATTCACCTAGTGAATCTACTATAAAAGATAATAACCTAAAAATAATTTCCTATCAAGGAACATGTCAAGGTTACAATGGGAGCCTCTACCTGGTTAGTAATAAGTGTTTACCACATGATGACTCCATTGCATGAGAAAATAAAATAGAACCTAAACAAGGTAGGAGAAATTAGAGTTGTTATTTCATGATCTTAAATCCTACCATATGATCAAGTGGAATATTAAATCCTCAATTATTTTTTCCCCTTCTCAACTTTGGTGATAGATAAATAAATCAATGGCAAATTATGATAGCCCTACAAAACCCAAACCAAAGGTGGATACCAACATAGAATTATGTGTATTCATTATAGTTGCCAACCTTACTGGTGACATGGATGGATATTTTAATTTTTGTGGTAAATGCCTCCAAAAATTCATTAGGGAGGATACATAAACCCCTAACAAACACCTCAAGCACCATGGCAACCTATGTGCTCTACACAATATTGATCAACCAAATATAGCACTCAAGTTGCTCATGGCTTCTTTGGTGGGAAAGTAAAAATATTTGTGTATGACTCTTTCCCCCGTACTCCATTAAAAGCTTAGATAAGTTTGTTGATATTTTTATAGACCAATTTGGAAAAGAGACAAAATGGATCTCACCCTTAGAACATCTAACTACCATAAAAAGAGCTCCCATGGAAGCTATGAATGACTTCAATGCCAAATTCCATGAAACCTAGTGCAACATCCCTAATCAAGTCAAATCCCTTTCTAGTATGGATTTCATTTACTATATAATAAAATTTACTCTAGATATTGCTATGATAGTAGAATCTAGAGGAGACACCCCACAAAAGCCTATCAAATGGTGTCCCAAGACAAAAAAAAAGTATTTGGTCCAAATTGAAAGGTTGGTCGTAGCTCACCTTTTCTCCAAAATTCTACCCCCCCCATAGTTCTCCATCCAAAGGGTAACTATCTCCTTCCAAAAAATAACCCAACCCCACTATCACACAACCGGCTACTTCAAGCCATAATTTAATTACTATCCCAAATTTTGGAACTAGACTACCCAAACAAACACTGAAAACTAACCCCCTAAACCAAACTTGATGGAGTGAGAATTAAGGAGGATAACAAAAAATAATTTGGCCTGGTATCCCCATCGAAATACCAATAAGATAATTTGGTAAACACCATGAAACCACTAAGGAACTAGCTCAAAATAATAAAATACCATTGAAATTGACAAACATTACCATAGGAAAACTTCTAGGTAAGCTGGAGTGTCCTATTAATAGTATAGCACAAGTCCAAACGATGCCCATAGAAGATAAATTTTAGAGTCATGTTATAGAGAAGGAAGGATACTTCTAAGTGGCACCACATGGATTTTTAGAAACCCTAGAGGTAATGCAAAGAGTGACCCCAAATACACCCCTATCATTCAAATACATTTTTCCCAGTCCAACATGTAAATAAATTCATTATCAAGAAAGCGAAAAAAAGACCCAAGTATTAGCTTTTGATGAGTATATGATATAGGAAATGCAACCACAAGATGTAAGATAAGCAAGCTATGATAACTATATGATAATGGCACTATAATATGAAGGAAAACTATAAGATAAAATTCTTCAATAACTCAAAAATATGCCATTAATGAAAGCTCATGAAAATAGTACAATACAGTATGATGGAGGACATGAACACTCCATAAATTGTTCTTAAGGAGCTACATTGTACTCCACTACCAATCTATACTATGCACACTCTATATTCTCTACCACACACACTATATCCTCTACTCCTATGATTTCACTCACTATAAGGCCTATACATAGGAAGATAGGTTCCTTGGCCCTTACTCTACCTATGACTCTTCATCTACCTTTCCTATGACTCATGTACAAGTGGACTCTTTATACATTTACATCATTGCACATTGACACTTGTGCATTTATTACATTCCTTGAAGTAACTACTTAAATTTACTCTAAAGTAAACTCCTACTCTAGTTATGTACCCAAGGTGGTACATTGACATGTACCCAATAATGTAATATACTCTAACACCCCCTATATTACATTATTTGGGTATTGAAGACTTTAGTCTTCAATATGGATCTTTGTCTTGGTTCTATAATTTGTATTCTCCTTCTCTACTTTATGTATCCTATTCAAGCAAGTAGTTAGTGTCTTCATAAAATGCTATCTTCATTGAGAGAGCTTTAACTTCATGTTCATTTGTTGGTTCTTCCAATTCTTTAATTTCTTGAATCCTTTGAGCTAGGTGTCCTTTATGATTTCCTTCTCGATATTCCAATTGAGGATAATTGTATGAACGTTGAAACTATTGTTGATGAGGATTATTTTGAGTTTGATATTGCCTTGGTTGGAATACCCTATTTGGTTGGCTTCCATAGTTTGTCTGATTTCCCTGATTTTGGTTTCTAGGATTGAATATGCAATAATTAGTGTTATGTCCTTTTCTCCTGCATACATGATAATATCTGTTATTCCATGGTCTTCATCCTTTTGAGGATGAGGTAACGTTTCCTTGTGGATTATCTTTTGAAACTAATGCATTGTTAGTCATTTCATATTTAACTATATTTTCCACCTCATATTCTTGAATAATATTGACTAACTCATCAAAAGATGTATCTTTACTTAGGATTTGTAAAGATGTAACCAAGTGCTTGTAGTTGTCTGGAAGAGCTCTCATAGTTACTTGAACAAGAAACTTGTCTTCAATATTTTCTCCTAAGGTTAATAATTTTCCATTTATATCTGCTACCTTCCTTAGGAATAGTTCTATACTTTCACCACTATTCATTTTCAATGAATGTAACTGAGTTTGAAGATTTAAGATAGTGGCTTTATTCTTCCCTTCAAATATTTTGGATAAGGTTTTTCAAGCTTCTGTAGATGTTCTTGATGAACTAATGTAAGGTTGTATTTCATCTGTAATGGCAAAATTTATTATCATTAATGCTTTTGCATCACTTTCTTCAAACTTTTGAATCTTTGTATCACCTGTAGTAGGTTTAGTTGTTGTTCCTTTGACAATTTCCCAAAGCTTTTCAACTATCAAAATTACCCTTACTTTATTTTTCCATGAGGAGTAATTTGGACCTTTAAGTAGTTGTGATTCTATGAGGAAGAATTTGTTTGTTGTCATGATGGTCCTTGTAGGCTACCTTATAACTCCCTAGTCTAATTTGATAAAACCTTTCCAAGATTTAGTTTTTGTAGGATTCCTTATATCTCCCTAGTGTTTAGAGTATGCTCTAATATTGATAAAGTGCTTAGCTACTATTAGTTCACCTTTTGAGTTGATTTTGTAATATTTTGAGAATGATGGTAATATAATAATCAACTCCTATTTCACCTTATTTCTCCTATTGAACTTATGCACTTTTCAATTTGATGAAGTTCTCTATGGTTGGATTCCTTTTGTCTCTTTAGTATGAGTATGAGACAAGTATAAGTAAATAGTTCCAACTCTTTTAAGCAATTAATGAACTTCCTTCTTTAACCTTAACTTCAATAGATCAATTTTCTAAATTCCAATTGTCTAAGGTTTTGATGTAGTATACCTTATATCTCCCTATTTTGGAACTTTAGAAAATAATATTTGCAAAATAATATTAATTATCTAAGGTAGAAACCCTTATTTCTCCTACTTAATTATTTGCAAATATTTGATATAATGCTCCTTGAGCTAATTCTTAAGGTTATGCACTCTTTGATTTAATTGCTTTCCTTTCTAAGGTTATAGATACTCCAATGCAATATAACTTAAACCTTAGATATATATGCTACCTTATACCTCCTTTTATACTTTAATGAAAGCAAATATTTAGTGCAAATATACCTTCAAATTATGTATGTTGATTGGTGTTGGGCTTGACGTCGATGTGTAAACTATGAGCACTAGAATTTTTGCATCTTCTCCATGAGAATTCAATGCTCTTTCTCCAAATAACGCTCTTCTAGGATATCTCTTGCTCCTCTTAATGCACTTTGACTATTGTGCTCAAGTCTCGCTAGAGATGTGCTCCCTCTCTCTGTGCTCTTACTCTTGGTGGCTATAAGTATGCTTCCCCTTTCTTTGACCAAGTGCCAAGTGGCACTAGGTATTGCCCAAGACTTTGGTCTTCTCCTTAGGTGGTGTAGCACTTATCATTATGCTATATGGTGTAGGTTTGAGTGTCTCTCTTGAGCGTTAGCTATGGTTGGTGAGCGTTGAAGATGCTCTTCTTGAGCATTGAAGCGATAATGAAGGCGTTACTTTATTTGAGCACCCTTTCTTCTTGAGCACTAAACAATGATTAAGGAATCAAACTTGAAATGCCTCACCAACCTAGGTGTTCTTCTTGAACTCAAGCATTATGGAGGATTGCAAACGCTCTTACTTCCCTTGTGCCAAGTGGCACTCGATTCTTGGTAGTGTTAAGATAAATGGAAGCACCTTCTTTGCATGGAATCAAATAGCTCAATATTCATTTTAACCCTAGATCTTATCTTGGCTTCTTTATTTCCTTCAACTCCTATTCTCTCTAACTTCATTCGTAGGTTAGCTTGGCTTCTTGGCAATGGCTCTTCTCCAACGTAGATGGATGGCACTTCTATTGCTTGGGTAACTCACCTTATCTTCTCTTTACCTTACCAATTATTATGTGTTATTTCCAACTTGCACTATTGATGCTTGGATTACCTTGCTATTCTCCTTTTGCTACAAGTTTTGCACCATGACAGGTGTCCTTTGCTATGGTATTATTTCCTTGTGCACTATATAGGCACTGAATCTGGTTGCATTGGCACTGATTTGGGTGTCTTTTGACACCTCAAATGGAAGGATATTGAGCCCTTGGATGGATCTATATTTTGTTATCGGAGCTCCTTCTTTAGACTATGTAAAACACCCACTTTAATGGCTAAAATATGGGTAATGTAGTCTCCTTTCTAGTGCACCTTTGTCTTGATGATGCGGCCCCTTGTAGACTGTAATAGGCTCACTGTAGTAGTGTCCTTAGACACTCTAGCTTCTACACTTGATTTGCTACATAGAGTAGGGTGCAATGATGTAGATGAATCCACCTTGAAATGCACCAAAGACTTGAGACTTTTATGGTCTCTTTTGAAGCTTTCTTGCTTCTTTGATAAGGTGGTTCTCTTCTCCAATCTATGGAGGTTCTATTGCTCTTTTGGTGGCTTCTCCTTGCCACAAAATGCTATAGGTTTTGTGTGCTCAATAGTGTCTCTAGACACTTCACTCTTACCCTATTTTGTGCACTAAAACTTCCTTCTTGATAAACTCTTAATGCACTTTAAAACCTTAAGGGTAATTAGTATAATGCACTTAAGAATAGCTAGAATAGTGCAATAGTAATATTACCTTATTTCTCCTTCAAAGTAACTCGTAAGATGTACTAATAATAACTCTCAAATGCACTATAATCTCTGCAACTCTCACTTAAGAGTAATGTCTTCTAGATAATAGGAAGATGATATTTTTCTTTCTATCAAAAATTATCTAACTCCTATTTTAATGTGCAGGTATTAACCTTTATAAGAAACTATCTTCTGCACTCCCTTGAAGATTTTAATATGCAACCTTCTCTTTGCAACTTTTAAACCTTAATAAGGTGCCTAATGGAACTTGATAATGAACCAAATAATTAAAGTTCAACTAATGAACCTTCTTGCACCCAAGTTGCTTACCTTAATGATCTCTGTAGATGAAGGATTACGAGGTGATTAGATTCACCTTATTGCTGCCTTTTACTGGATGAAATTGCAGCTCTTCTTGACTATCCAAAATAGTTCTCTAACTCACCTATTTGCAGCTTTGAAACCCTCTAACTTGTTGCCCAAATTGCTGCTTTCTTACTATCCTCAAATCTAAAAATTTTAGATTGCAAAGTAGTCAATCTCTCCACTGAAATGTTGTCCTTGAATCTCAAAAATTTGGTAGGGAACTCCTCCAAATTGTAGCTAAGATTTTCCTTCAAGAACCCTTCAGTTTTCTACTATAGAAACCAGTAGATCTCCTTTCTCTGAATGAGCCTTCAAGCCTTCAATGGTAATCTTCAAACCTCTTAGGTTTGGTAGTTTCTTCAATCTCCTTTCTCCTTCTTCCTCCTTGTCGAATTCTGACTTCAATCTAGGCCTTCTTCTCAAGAATCTGAAAGTCTTGAGGTCTTCACCAATCTCCTCCAAAATTTGGCAAGCTTCTTGCCAAATCTATCTTCATTTGGGCTTGTTGTTGGATGGTGATAATTATCCCAAAATATTTCTTTATCAAGAACTTCTCCTTGGTGGTAAATTTCTCCAATGAGTTCTCCTAGGAACTCCTTCAATGGCCTTCTTCGAATCTCCTTCAATGAGGCTCACCAAGCCTTCTCCTTGTTTCTCCTTGAGACCTCTTCTCTAGGGTCTTCACTCTCGTAGCTTCTTTGGTCTTCCTAATGAGACCTTTCCTTCAAACTTCTACTGTGGAAGTGTTGGAAATGAGATATCCCTCTTGGATCTCTAAAATATGCTACTACTAGTATTTGGAACTAGACCTTTGCTAGTCCTTCTCAATATTCAATCTTCCAAGTCTGGAATTTCTTCAATGAGACCTTCTATGGGTCTTCTCTTCAACTTTCAATGGAGATCTCCAATCTCCAATATTTTTCAGGACTCTTTTCCTTGAGTCTCTTCCTCCTTCAATGGGGTCTTCTTTCTAGGACCTCCTCCTTGATTTGCAGTCTTCAATATTCAATATTCAATGGAGATCACCAACCTCCAATCTTCTCCTGGACTCTTCTCTGGAGTCTCTTCTTCCTCGAATCTGCAACAAGGCTCCTATGGCCTTTTCTTCTTCTACACTTTGTAGGTCTACAATCTCTAG
This sequence comes from Wollemia nobilis, assembly GCA_028583015.1. Taxonomy (NCBI): domain Eukaryota; kingdom Viridiplantae; phylum Streptophyta; class Pinopsida; order Araucariales; family Araucariaceae; genus Wollemia; species Wollemia nobilis. Next base: position 3,398,655 of record JAQPPZ010016892.1, on the reverse strand, counting down.
CAATGGGACCTTTTCTACAGGCCTCCAAATATTTGATCTTTCATTTTTTGCTTCTGGTGCTGGATTGATTCTAAAGAAGATATTCTTCCTAGCTCTTTGTAGGAAGCTTCCCAACTTTCTTTGAATCTCCTTTTCCTGCAACAAAGTATTAGGACTATAATGGAAGAAATTCTAAATCTAGAGATAATCAATCTTCACTAGTTGATTTGTCAATCTAGTGGAATCAACGTTGAGTCCTAGTCTTCACAAGTTTTTCTGCAACTCTGTGGAAAGACTCTAGCCAAATGCAATCTCAAAAAATTTGAAAATGAGATTTTTGGATTCCTCTCAATCTCACTTGTGGCTCTCCCTATTTCCTATCGATCTACCATGTGCTCTGATACCACTATTAGCTTTTGATGAGTATATGATATAGGAAATGCAACCACAAGATGTAAGATAAGAAAGCTATGATAACTATATGATAATGGCACTATAATATGCAGGAAAACTATAAGATAAACTTCTGCAATAACTCAAAAATATGCCATTAATGAAAGCTCACAAAAATAGTACAATGCAGTATGATGGAGGATATGAACACTCCATAAACTATTCTTAAGGAGCTACATTGTACTCCACTACCAATCTATACTATGCACACTCTATATTCTCTACCACACACACTATATCCTCTACTCCTCTGATTTCACTCACTATAAGGCCTATATATAGGAAGATAGGTTCCTTGGCCCTTACTCTACCTATGACTCTTCATCTACCTTTCCTATGACTCATGTACAAGTGGACTCCTTGTACATTTACATCATTGCACATTGACACTTGTGCATTTATTACATTCCTTGAAGTAACTACTTAACTTTACTCTAAAGTAAACTCCTACTCTAGTTATGTACCCAAGGTGGTACATTGACATGTACCCAATAATGTAATATACTCTAACACCAATAAATTCACATGGCAAAAGTAAATGGACTTGGTGCCAATACAACAAATAATATTCATAAGTTTCCTCTTGTGGTAACCAAACATAAGTCAAGACATTAGGATAGGTTTGCAAGTGAGTTCCAACCAAACTATGGAGTCCCCATGCTTAGCTATGGCCCAAACTCTCTCATAAGCATGGGAACTCATCATTCCTCAAATATAGATGTTCATTGGCTCTAGAGTGCAACAAGTCACATGTTTAAAATGACTAACAGGTGAAGACAATTGAAATTTGGGGTAATATGGTCTAGGCATTATAGGTTCCAATTAAAAATCCTTATGTGAAATACTTGGTGCACAAAATGTGCCAACATTATGTACTATAGTATAAATATCAACATTTAGAATAAGATGGGTGGATACCAAGTGTTGCAAAACTAGCAATTGAGTAAGCGATATATATGAATGGAAAATATTGGAAAAAGGCTCATGAAGAGTAGATTTTGAAAAATTTTCCATCAAATGCTTATTTGAGAAAATCATTATGAACTACAAGACCTCGGGTCAATAGAATGATTTGGAAAAATTAATTGTCATATGTAAACACAAGGTAGAGCAAAAAGAAAGCATACCTGTATTAATCCAATAGGGGCATGAATTCCAAGCCTTGCTAATCCATTGGGAACCACACAAAGCAAGAAACTCCATGTAGGATAATTTTATAAAAGGGAATACCCCCCTTCCAAAGTCCTTCATAGACCCTCAATTATTGGCCATCCTTCGAGATATTTCTTTTTTATTTAGACTAGAAAGTTCCTTAGAGTTACCCTTAGACTCTACACTCAATAGATAAGTCTTTAGCTACTAGGTTCCTTGCCTCATAAAAGTAGGAGTCCCTTATGATCCACCAAAATTTAGTGAGTTCTCACTACATCTGGAAGATCCTACCAAGAATTAGGTATGTGGGCCAATGTCCCTACCTAGTGATGAGTAAAATGAAAGGCTAATAAGTCTCGTCTACTTATCATGTAGTTGATGCCAAAAAGAAAATAAATATGCTAGCAAGAAGGAGCCTATGTTGAAAGTTATTGGCAATCCTAAAGATCCATATGCCACAAGGTAAAGTTAATCACTCAGATGAAACAAGCAAAAAGTATTAGCATTTCCAATGATAACTGACCAAAATTTTCAATGCAAACAAAGACACCATAACCTTTGTGATAATAACTTATGGGGCTCAATCACATATAATAGTTTTACCTTCATCATGGCCCTCAACCCATCCTTAAAACATAATAAGGGGTCCATAAGTTAAAGTAGTCTCTTTAGAAAAATGGGTTTCAAAGAGGCATGTGTCCTATGTTGATTGAAAAGAGACATTAGTAACAAACCTAGGAAGCACAACCCCAAAACCAAAGAGGAATAAAAGAAGGGGGACAGTGCTTATAAGATGAAGGTGGGTAGACTTGCCAAGGATTGCCTAACAATCTAGATACTTGCCCCCAAATTTATTGTAAAAAGGTAAAAGAGGGGTAGAAGAGCCAAACCAGATGATAAGCATATGAAAAACCTAGTAACTCTGATGAAGGAACAAACCTAAGTTATTGACAATAAATCAATAGGATAATCAATGATTGGGTCATCACCAAATGGAAAAATGGACCACCCATAGGGCAACAACCAATTTCCTAGGATCAATCTTGAGGTAGAGAGAACCCTGATAGTTTGATGATTAAAAAGAGGGAACAAAAAAGGGGGGAATCAAAATGTAAATCAAACATTGGGAACTACACCACACCAAAATTATTTGCCATCAAAAGCTAAAAATAGAGAGCAATTGATAGGACCAATAACTAGGTCCAATAGAAGGTTGATAGAACAACTAATCAACATTAGGGCTAAAGCTAGGTAGAGATTCTGGTGATAATATTTTTACACTCAAATCCCCACAAAAGTAGAAAGGATACCAGTTGATGGCATCTCCAAAAGGCCATCATCGACCCAAGTAGTCTTTATGGTGATTAGATCCTGAGGTGACTTCAAACCTACCCAAAATAATTATAGTATGGCACCTCAGATATAACAATCCAAAGAGGACTAGCTTTCCGATTTAAAGTGTCACATTTGGAGGTATTTTGAACTTCAAATTTTGATGTAAATATTATAAATAACCATTCTTAAGGCCAATAAAAGGTGGTGGAATTGTTGTCGTGTCTAGTATCTAACCTTGAACAGTTTTTCCTCCTCTTTTCATTTTCTATTTTAGTCTGGACTTGAGCATTGTGTCATACCATGTACAAATCATTGAACCTCTTCTAATTGTATATGAATTTTATGAGCCTTAACATGAATACAAAGAGATATGACTACTCTGGTATTTTTGTCTTGGTCTGAGTATGTGTATTTTTGTGTGGGAGGTTGTCACTACAATATTTTTATCTTGGCTTTCAAAGGGGATTTATCAATTTGCAGTTTTATGTAATTGGGACTGTGTTCAATTCAATGTTTTCATGTTTGATTCATATGTTCACTAATCCCACTAAAGTGCATAATGGGAACCATAATATTTGGCACATCGTCATCCATAGCTTAGGCTAGGTACCTTTACTAATTTTCCATTATTTTTCTTTTAGTCATTTATCACTTTCCTCTATTTTTTTTTCCATTGAAAAACATTTGATAGATTGTGCTAGCTTAGGAGGAATATCATCAGATATTGCACCAAGACAATGAGTTGACCTTGGTAAAAATATTGGAGGTCATCCAAAGGAATTACATCTCTAAGCAAGGCATAGACACCGAACATGTCTAGAGAAAACTGCATCCACAAGAGGTTATGATTCCTAGGGTGTAGGGGTTATTTTTAGCCATAAACACAACATTTAATCCATTCACATCGATTGTAATCAAAACCAAACATTTTGAGAATATCATGTAGAAAAATCCAAGAAACTCTATAAAATGCTTTGTTCATATCTAATTTTATAAGTATACTTTTTTTTTTCATGGAACTAAGAGAATGTATGGCCTCTTGTGCAATGATTATATCATCAATAATTTGGTTACCATGAATAAAACCACTTTTTTTCTCTGAGATAACATGATCTAGAATGTCTTTCAACCTATTTTCCATACTTTTTGAAATGACCTTATAAATCATATTACAAATTATTATTGAATGAAAATTATCAAAATATTTTGTCTCGTCTTTCTTGGAAACCAACTTAATAAAAGTGTCATTTATCTCAATTATTATAGCCTTACTTTTCTAGGCCTCTTCAATCACAACTAACATGTCATTCTCCAATAAATCTCAATTTTATTGAAATAAAATTATCAAAAATCTATTAGGGCTAAGTGTCTTATTATGATGGAAAGAGAACACTAGTTCATGTAGTTCCTCCAAAGATATGTTCATCAAAATTTCAAAATTATAATTGATGGAATATTTTACAAAAGCTTATCTCGTATCTCCTTATTTTGCCTAGTATCTAACAAAATATTTTTGAAATAATTAATTGCTTGCTTCCTTATATCTTCATCTTCCTCAATATTTCTTCCATTTGGAGTTAAAATATTTTTGATGTGATGAAAAGAAAAGTTTGTTTTTGTTGTAGCATAAAAAATATATATTTATATATCCTTCCTTGAACCATTTCTCCCTAGATTTTTGGAACCAATATGAATATTTATTTTTCAATACATTATGATAATTAGAAATTGATTATTTTTCTTTCACATAAGAATCTTGATCCATTCCATTAGTTTCCACTATCTCTTGTATTTTTTTTCTTGAATTTAATTTATTTATTTTCTTTATAAATATTACCAAAAGATTTAGCATTCCAAATATTTGTTCACTCCTTTAAATATTTCATATTTTGAATAAATATATACATATATGATCCTTCAAAATTTATCTCATCCCACCATAACATAACCATCTAGAAGAAATTAAGGTCTTGGAGCCACGGACTGGAAATAAAATAACTTTCGATGATTGTTACTAGATAAATTGTAAGTCAAAAGAATGGATTTTTGATATGATCCTACTCACAATAAAATATCTAAAGAGATTATATACTTTATTTGCAATAATTTTTTGAATAACAATAATCTATCCAATTTCTTTATTATATGAGTTTTTCCCATGTGTATATTATCCCATGTATATTGAAAACTTGAAGGACTATTATCTCAAAGGCCATTTGAATTAATAAATGAAGCAAAATCTTGAATTTATTTTAGACCATCTTGAGATACCACCTTTCTTTTCCAAAGGAGATAGAACAATGTTGAAATCACCCCCAAAAATCCATAGATCATAACATATCATCATTTTGTTTGACAAAAATATGGCAATGTCCTTCCAACATCTTTCATGAGGAGTAACTATAGCTGGAGCATATGCATTTATAACCCCAACTTCAATTTTTCTCTTTCCTATAAAATAATCCAACAACTCAATTACTTTTTGCTTCTAACAATTTCCACTTCCATTTGTGTTTATCCCATATTATTGCAATTCCACCAAAAACTCTCATAGAAGAAACTTCTAGACAATCACCATCTTCCAATTTTTTTAAAAACATCCTTACATTCCTTACTAAATTTTTTTTTTGAATAATAATTTTTATACACATCCACCATGGGGATTGAACCTGTAGGTAGACCACACTTAACTACTTAATTTTATTTATTGTATTAATATAAACTAAAAAATATAACCTATTAATTCCTTAATAACTCTTGTTTAGGGGTATTATTCATACCCCTAATATTCAATGATATCATAGTCATCATCATCGCTTTTTATTTTTATTAGTGGGCTTAGCCTCACTTCTTGTTAACACCTATGATATTTTTTTTGCCTTCCCAAATAAATATCCCTTTGAGTTTACTTTTCTCTTTGTTCATGTTTTGATGGCCTTCCTTTCCTTTTTCCACTACCACTAACACTCATATTTTCCAATCTCTTCTATTTTCCCATATTGTGTATAATAAGACTTATATTTTAAATATTTATGTTATCCTAAATAATCTAAAATGCAAGGAATAGCCTCATAAACACTTTCTTCTTTATGTTCCCCCAAAAACCATAAAGTGAATGGATAATCCTCCATAGTCATTACTTTCTTATGCTACCTTAGAAACCCTAAATATTCTTGGATATCCTTTGTATGTTTTTCTTTATTATGTTGCTCTTGAAACCTTAAAGTGAAACGAATACACTTTTTACTACTTTCATTCTTATCGGAAGGAAAATATTTTATGCTACTTGAGAAAAATGAAGATGATTTACCCAGATTAACCTTGACCTCCTTTCCCTCATTCACTTTAAAATTTACCTCCCCATATTTTGCTTTAAAATTTGCCTCCCTACCATATTTTGTACCTTTAAATCCTTTTGTATTTGAACTTACACATTGTACTTCCCAATCCCTTGTTTCATTTTTCTTCTAATAGTTGATTTGAGTGGACTATAATTGCTTTTGTCATTTTTATGATGTGGAGAGGGTTTTCTTACCACTTTCTGAGTGGAAAATCCTTAATTTGATCTAGCTTCTCCTATGATATGAGCTCCTTGTTTCAAATTAAACTTTGTATCATGTCCAAAAAAATTCATCTCTTTCCTCATCATTTTCACTTTGTAATATCTTGCCATGTATCTAGTTTCATGACATTTGCGACATCAGAATGCAATGTTTTCATAATCTACTTGTTGATTCCATTATATTGATTTACATTTGATCCTAATGGACTATGGTAAAGGTTTTAAAATATCCATGGAAATACATATTTACATTCCTTCTCTCCTTAGTAGTTTATTCCTCTTAGATGAACTCGCCTAGAGTATTGCCAATATTCTTCAAACCTCCTTATTGATGAGTTGATAAGAAGTCCAAAAATCCTATTTACACTTCAATATTTTTAATATTCTTTGTCTCCATAGAAAAATTATCACTATGGTCTTAAAAATAATGTATCTTTCCCCTTAAATTAAGGGCCTCCATCCATTATTTTATACCTTATTTTTGAACTAGATAAGATAAAGAGGAAAAACCCTTTCAAAATAAAAGTCATGGAGTAATTTGAATTCCATCCCCACTTCCACTTGATATATTTTTTAATATCATAAAAACCTAACCAATATCCATGGAACTTACATATTAACCCTCTAGTTTTAAGAACCATTATATCATGATCAATCATCTCATCCTTTATAGTTACTTTTGGTGCAGTATCTACTACCTAGATAGGGTTTGCCATGGATTCTCTCTTCCTCTTATTACTAACTATGGCATCCATACTTCCACCTAAGGCATTATTACTTCCAACTAGGGCATCATTACTCTTTATAAGGACTTTTAAAAATGACTTTCTTGTCATTATCCTAGATTCTCTTTATTTGAATCTTTTAGTTTTTTATTTTCTCTAATATTTAGAATAATAAGTAGTGCTCTATCTTTGATTGCACTTTGCTTTCTACTACCTATGCATGCTTACTACTCACTCCTATTTTGTACTCCTAGTTTGTACTCGCTATTCAACTTTAAATCCTAGAATATTTACTATAGTCCATTATGAATCAAGGAGATGTTAAAATATCATGGATTTTGTTGTATTGACCAATTATCTTACAAACTTCTCATAATTTGATAACTTTGATTTAAATTCCATGGTCTTGCTAACTAATGGATGACCTAAATAAAAATATAACTAATATATTAGAGATAATATTCAAATGGAACATTTGAATATTATACTTTTACCTTTAAAATAACTCTTTTCAAAACCTCAACAAGAATAATGAAAAGATAATGAGATAGTGGGTCACCTTGGTGGAGACCATGAGATGATTTAAAGTATTCACTAGGGGATTCATTGGTTGAAATAGAATATCTTAGAGTGTTGTAACAACATCTAATCCATTCACCAATATTTATAAAAACCATATTTTTGAAAACATCATATAAAAAACTCTAAAAGATCCTATCATATGTTTCATTCATATCTAATTTCACAATCATACATAGTTTTTCATGGATTGAAGAGAATGTATGACCTCTTATATAATGATAATATTATCAAGGATATGTTTTCTATATATAAAACCACCTTGCTTCTTCAAGATGACATAATTTACAATATTTTTTAAACTATTTACCATAATTTTGAAATTATTTTATAATTATTCCACAAAGGCTTATTGGATGAAAAAAATCAATGTATTATTTCTTACCTTTTAGAATCAATGTAATAAAGGTGGAAATTATTTAAAATATTATAGCCTTATTTTTCCTATCCTCTTCCACCATAATCAACATCTTTTTCTTCAACATATCCAAACATTTTTGAAAGAAAATAGGAAATTCATTGAGGTTGGGTCAATCATAAAGGTGGAAAGAGAAAATTAGCTCTTATAGATCTTCTATTGAAATATTTTAATTAATATTTAATTCCCTCTATTTGTGGTAATTGGTAGAATGTATTATAAAATCTTACCCTAAGACTCCTTATTTTGCCTAGATTCTAATGGAATATCTTTGAAATAATTGATTACTTCCTTCTAGATCTCTTTTTCTTTTTCAATAATTCTTCGATATCGATTTAAAATTATTTTTTATTCAATAAAAAGATAAAAATTTGTTTTGGAAATAATATGATATTTTTGTTATTTCTATCGCCTTTCTTAAGTCATCTATACCTAGTTTCTTGGGTCCAATATGACTCTTGCAATATTTTATGATAAACATAAATTAATAATTTTTCTTGGGCATATGCATGTTAGATCATTCCATTGATTTCCTCTATAACTTATAAATTCTTGAAGTCGTATTTAATTTTCTCCTTTATTTTAATTGTATAACTTGTACATACATGATCCTTCAAGATTTGCTTCATCCCAGCACAACATAACTATTTGTTAGAAATTAGGATCTTGGGTCCACATAGACAAAATAAAATGAATTTCAAAGGCTATTATTGAGCAGACCACATCTCAATAGATTTATGATCTAATATGACTCATAAGAAAAATTCTAAAGACATTATATACTTTATTTTGTAGTCAACTATTATATATCAAAAATTTGTACAATATTTTTATCGTATGAGATTTCCTAATATACCTATTATCCCATGTACATTAAATCTTGAATGAATAATATCCCAAAGCCTATTTTAATTTCACAAAGAATCAAAATCTTTTATTGATCTAGACTAGCTAGAAGTACTACCCTTGTTTTCTGAAGACTATAGAACTATAATGAAGTCCTCTTAATAATCTAAAGTTTGCTAATTGAATTTGATATGAATAAACTAATATCCTTCCAATATCTATATCAAAGAGTCATTAGATTTAAAGCACACATATTTATGAATCTAATATATGTATTATCTTTAACGTCGGCTAAAATACTTATTCAAGCTTCGACTAAGGACGTCAAGGTTGTTGTTGCTCCCGTGGACTATCATGGCGAGAACAAATATGTTGACATGGAGATGACGAACGATGAGCTTCAGGAGGTTGGAGCAAAACCATATGATGAAGCCCAAGATGCCTAACGACATCCTTTTGTGCAGTTTTATCTGATGCTTCATCCTTGTTACCTGAAGCATCCTTTTTTGTTCTATTTTTTCTTAAGGTTATCCTTTATTTTTGCTTTGGTTTTTTGGCTGGTTTTCAAGGATAGCCTTCATTGCTTCTTATTTTTGAAGGGTTGAGCCCTATGTTGTCCTATTCTGGGTGTTCAACTTTTATAGCCTGTTTGTAATCAGGTTTTGGGTCCCTGCTAAACCCGTACTTAATGCAAATTTTTAACCGATCAAAAAAATATCTGTATTATATTCTTCCTTGTAATAAATACTAGCAACCCAATTACTTTTTCTTCCTATAATTATCCATCCTATTTATAATTTTCCCATATCCCAAAGTAGATATTTGTAGGTAATCCCATCTTCTAGATATTTTTTAATTCTTTCTTACATTCATTACTACCTAAGTTTTTCTATATTAAAATAAATTCAATATTATAAAGATTGGTTTGTTACTTAACTCTTTTTTGGGGTCATATTCACACCCCCAATATTTTAGGATATCATATTTATCATATTTTGAATTCTTACTTGTGGGGTTATCGCCACTTATTGTTAATTTGTGATATTTATATTTGGAATCCTGAATAAAGACCCCTATGGGTTTCCTTTTCAATTTATTCCTACTTTGAGGGTCTTCCTCTCCTTTTTCTATTTACTTTGAGTGGGGAAAACATTGAAGGCTTGGGTACTTCAACTAGGAGGTCCACGATTTTAATCTAAAGGGAGTAGGGTATGTACACCCAATAGGTAGATATAACAAAATGAGTGCCCCCTTCCGCTCATTGTAGACCCAAAATAGTATGAGATTGTTTCATGTGCACAATGTTCATTGAACATAAAATTTACTTAACCTTTAACATAACCTATGATTTTATCTTCATCAATATCTTCCACTTTTATATACTCATCATAGTTGAATTTATTATCTATAGATTTATACTTCCATAGAGGCCTTGAAGTATGGTGTAAGAGAACGTAAATTGTAAGGCATAAACTCAAAAATACCTTTTTTTAATTCTAATCTAGAAACCCTTAAGTGCAAGGGCTAATCTCTAAATTATTGAATTTCTTATGTTGCTTTAGAATCCCTAAAGTGCAATGCATTTTTTTCATACTGCATTTTTTTGCTATGGTTCCATGAAATCTCTCAAGTGTAAGGGACAACCTTTAGACTATTTTTATTTTATAATAAGGATACATTTTCTACTATTTGAAGAAATTGGATATGATTTACATCGATAAAACATAACCCTTAAGTGCAAGGGCTAATCTCTAAAGTATTGAATTTATTATGTTGCTTTAGAAACCCTAAAGTGCAATGCATGGTTTTCATACTACATTTTTTTACTATAGTTCCATGAAATCTCTCAAGTGTAAGGGACAACCTTTAGACTATTTTAATTTTATGATAAGGAGACATTTTCTACTATTTTAAGAAATTGGATATGATATACGTTGATCAAACCTAACCCCTTTCACGTTCGCTATTTCAAAATTTATCTTTACATATTCATTTGCAACTTTAGTTCCTTCTAAATTTGAACTTGTAAATCACACTTCGTCATCTTGCCCATCCTTCTTAGTTTTTTAAATGTTTCCTATTAATGTATTGATAGAATTTGCTATCTAGTGATGTAGAGGGGAATTCTTTGCTACATTTTTGGGACTTGAAATTCCTTTGATATAATACATATTATATAATGATATGATCCTCTTACTTCATCTTTTAGATTATCTCATGATCAAAATATTTTATCGGTTTCTTGATCATTTTTGCTTTGTAATTGTTGTGGGGATTTCCTTCTTAAACTTTATCATGTCATAGGAATATCAAAAATCACAATGAGTATTGTAGACTCTAGTGGATCTACCACTTTAACCCAAGAATAGATTATCTAAGTGACTCTAGACAAACCAGGTTGGGTAAGGAAACCCCAGACAATGGGATTGAATACTTATCGTTATGACACAATCACCCATATATTACCAGATTCGATGATATTATATTAATTCTTTGTTCTTTTTTACCAATCCAAACAAATTTAGGACCATTAAGACCAGATCAATGCTATGTCCATTGGGTAGTTGTAGTAGATTTAAGTTCATGGTTAACTCAAAAAATAAAGAGAAAGAGGAACTAGCTCATTTTCATTCATTCAAATTATGTAATCAATAAAAAAGGTAAACTAGCAAAAGATAGCATCATCCACATATTCATATTGTTGTAGCATGCAAATGAGCAGACACATAGACCATAATGCAGGAATCCTCAAGAATAGAGTTGGAATTTGTAGTAAATGTAATGATATACATAAAAATCCTGGTAAAGTTCTCGGGTCTCATATGATAATGACTACAATGCTTACCTTGTTCAAATATCCTAACAAGGAGCTTTTTCTCTCCATCCTGATTAGAGCGATGCAATAGTCTCCAACGCTGGCATATCCATAGGAAATAATCTCAGCATACAGAGCTTCCTAGATGATCCCTATAAATGAGGATGAAATGAGGAAGACAGAAAAGGTACACACAAAGAAAAATATGACTAACTCTTAGACACAGCTATACCTGGGTTTAATTTTTCTCTCTCAGAGGTTTGATAAAAAAAGTTGCCACTGTAATGGTCTTCTATATATAGAGTTGGGTGTTGAAGCGGGGCTGCAATTGCTTTCTCATCGGCCCTCCATTTGGCCTGATCTCCTCTTCCTCGTAAAAATGTGGTAAAATCAAAACTAGGCACATGGCCCATGTCCTTCTCTTCATAGGGATGATGATTATTATTGTGGGCTATCCTTCCCGCTTTCTTGGGCTGGTGGTTGTGGTGTGCTTTGATCATGAGCTTCCCTTGGTGTACTATTCATTATCATTTTGATTCTACCAAATTTTTCATCCTCAATGCTGAAATAAAACATAGCCTTTCTACTAACTTGTCACCTTTCTTTATCTTTTTGTAATTGTCCTACATTCATAGATGCTATCAGTAGTACCATGTTTCTCACATATAGGTAAGTATACATATATAAAAATATATATTTGCTTTCTTTCAATACTCGGTTGAGGAGGGTTACTACACCTATTCAATTTTTTTACTAGGAGCCTCTATAATATAGACCATCCACCTACCTCTTTCTTAAAACATGGGGTGCATGAACTCATGTGTCCCTCAATTTTTTGTGTGCTCCAAAATTAGGACAAAAATAAAAGTCCTCAAAATTCAACAAAATTTCTTAGGTGTCTAAATGGGTCAAATGGATACTCAAATAAGTTGATATCATAAAAAAATTATTCCCTATTCTTGATATATATCCCTTCAAAGTTTGACATAAATTAGTACGTGTGAGTTAATGGGGTGCATGAAATTGTGCATCCTTTAAGACCTTTATATGCTCCATAGAAAAATGGGGTGCATGAATTTAACATGGGGTGCACAAATTATGGAAATATTATTAAAATCAAATTCATTTAATCAAGAAATGCATAGGGGCTTATATAGTTTGGAAGCGAAAAATTCGCTAACCATAAAGCCTAATATAGAAGATGCTAATTCAAAACTAAACTAAACACTTCTTCTACCTATATGTCGACCAAACTATATGCTGACCAACAATAAAGTAATAATACCAATGTTTAACCTATACGCTAACATTCTCCCCCTTAAATTTGAGAGGGCTGACAAGATAGTCTCTCAGCTTTACATATTGAGCTTTAGCAACTCCTTTGGTGAAGATGTCCACCATGTTTTCCAAATTGTTGTAATTTTGAAGCTCAACTACATGTTTCTCCACCATGTCGCGAATGAAGTGATACTTCATATCAAAGTGCTTTGACTTGTTGTGGTGGATAGGATTATGTGCCAATTGGATGGCACTCATATTGTCACAATACAATCTTGTAGAACCACTTTGTTACTCTACAATGTCTTCAAGGAATTTTCTCAAGCATAGATCTTGATTACTAGCATGTGTTATTGCTATATACTCAGCCTCAATAGATGACAATGCTACAACAATCTGCTTTTTGGAACTCCATGTAATTAGTCTTGAACCAAGACTAAAACAATTTCTTGAAGTAGATTTTCTATCATCTATATTGCTACTGTTGAGTGGTATTTTCACCCAGTTGTGAAAACACACTCTCCGATAGGATTTGGGTTCTAAATCCTCTGCTTGCAAAGAAATTAAACAAGTAACTTCTCCAAGGTTCCTGTTATGTTAGCATTTTGCATCTGTGTATTAATGATCTCAAATGAAGATATTCATTTTAAATGCTTGGAACACCTTAGTGGTTGCAAGTAACTGAAAACAAGGGGCACTGTGGTTTATTTTACTGTGAAAATTTTAATGATTGTTCATTGAACCCGAATAAAGCAAATATGATTTGATCTTTATATGACCATGCTGTAACTTCAAAATGAAATTTGATGAAATGCCATAAATGATGGAATTATTTATGGATTTTGAAGTTTTTTAATTTTTTATTTTATTTTAATGCTTGAAAAATAAAGTTGGAACTTCTGAAAAATAAAGTGCAGCAAAAAGAAAATAAAATGCAAAAGAAAAGAAATTAAAATTGCATTCAGTTTGATGCTATCCCGTCCTGGCAAAACCGAAGATGTGAGGTTTCCATGCATGCAACCTAACCTATGGGACCTGCAAACACGCACAATCCTGATAAGCTAAGTGCTGATTCAAAGGGTTTTGAAATAAAATTCAAATTTTGAATATTCGCCTAATGCAACCCACAAAAGTGGCATTTAACATTATCTATAAATCCGAAATCTGAAAAATGAAAGAATAAACATTAAATCTATAGCATGCACAGAAGATCTCCTTCTTTCTTGCCCACAAGATGCAAATTTTTGAACACTTCTGCATTAAAAATAAATCATGTTACAATAGCAGAATCTGCTGGTTTCCCCAAACCCAGTCTATGGAAGGAAAACAACCTCAAAGCAGGCCCAGAATGACCCTCTGGCCTTTAGCACTGCAACTCTGCTCGTAGCGGTTTCGACCCTTATACAGTCTATGCCTCTAATTTTATACTTCTGATACGGCTCTCTTTTTGCCCTGCGTCGCTTCGTTTCACCTCCTAGAATGCATCGCTTCGTATTCCCACCTTTTCGTTGCTTTTGAATTTATGTTCGATACTAAAACGTTCGATATTTTTTGTTGACATGTAACGCTTCTGTAACCCTGACACCTGTATGCCATGTGTTTCATGCTTCCTCTGCATGTTCTATAATGGCCCCATGTAAATCATGACATTTTTATGCATGCAGCTTTGCTCCTTTACTTTCATCATGAAAATGCGACATGTCACGATATCGTGACATTTTCTTGCCAGCAGCCTTGCCAATGCAACCTGTCATGAAATCATGACGTTTTTTGTTTGAGTTGTGAGGATGCAACCTGTCATGAAATCATGACGTTTTCATCTCCGTACGCCTCGCTCTTCTTCAGAAATCGTATGACTTTTCATGAGCTATCTTGCTTTCTGTCATGAAATCGCGACGCTTTTTCACTTGGAGCTATCTTGCGGCTTTCTGTCGTGAAATCGCGACGCTTTTTCACTTGGCTATCTTGCGATTTTTGTCATGAAATCATGATGCTTTTCTATTTGTACCACTTTGCCAGCTTTGTCGTGAAATCGCGACGCTTTTCTATTTTGGGCCCCTTTGCTGCTTTTTGTCGCGATATCGCTACGCTTTTCTGCTTCGTGCCCCTTTGCTGCTTTTTGTCGCGAAATCATGACGCTTTTAGTGCCTATGCCCTGTTTGACTGTTTTGACCATGATTTTGTGACATGTCATGATTTCGCGATAATTTTCCATTCTATCTTTCTCTCTCCTCTCGGGCCGTGACGGAGCAACATGTCAGAGATATTCGTGACACTTTTTCATTTTCGACGAGAGCAACATGTCGCGATTTCGTGACACTTTTTCATTTTCGGTCGCGACGGAGCAACATGTCACGATTTCGTGACACTTTTTCATTTTCGGTCGCGACGGAGCAACATGTCGCGATTTCGCGACACTTTTCCATTCTTGTGCAATTTTGCCTTTTTCTTGATTTTTAGCATCTGGGTCACTGAGATCTTCTTTGAAAGCATGCAAAAAAGGTGGGTCCCCAATTTTGGGGTGTGTTGTGGATCAGCCACAACAAATGGCGACTCTACTGTCAAATGCTCCTGAGCATTTGGTGAGAACCCAACCTGGAAGTATACAAACTTGGAAACCAGCATTAGCACATAAGAAATATAAACAAATGCCCATAGATCAGAAATACATGAATCATCAGAATCATTAAGTATCAGCTCGGTGTGTGCAATGTGTTTCATTCCCTATCGTTTGAAATTGATCAACATTCCATCGTCAGTTTTACATGAATGCATATGTGAGATTGTGAATGATTTGTGTAACCTAATAAATATGCTAAGAGATTTTGCTTTTATAAAAGGCATAGTCTTTCTTCTAGTATCATACACAAACATTCAAGATTATCAAACCCTCTTAGGATCAACTATATGTATAATGAATTGCTTTATTAGATCCCAAAGTTGGTTATGAGTCCCTACTATCTTGAACCCATGTGTAAGTGAAAGTGAAATCAGAGCTTTGGGAAATCGGACTCCCAACCTAATCGAGATGGGAGTTTAACCCTATTCTTACTACTCTGATTTGGAATTCATTACCTCACTTTGAGCAAAATAATTTAACCAATTATGGAAGAAATGGTCATGCTAGTCTAACCCTTTGAACAATCAGTGGTCTTGTTTTTTAGACAAGACATGTTGCCATGCATGGGCATACCTAACCCCATAATCCAAGACTTACCTTCATTTCTTTGGACCTTGGGGATGACTACCCATCCTTTGCAGAGGACAAGTAGTACGATCCTTCCAATCCAATATAAATATGAGATGGGAAAAATTAATTTTTTACTTCTTGGACCTTGGGGATGACTACCCATCCTTGCTAGGGACATGTAGTACGATCCTTCCAATCCAAGCTTTGGATAGATGTAAATGGAAAATATTAATTTTATTGCTTGGACCTTGGGGATGACTACCCATCCTTTGCAGAGGACAAGTAGTACGATCCTTCCAATCCAAGATTTATTATGAAATGAGACATAGGAGCTTTGGGGAATCAGATTCTCAACCTAAGCGAGATGAGAATTTATGCCCTATCCTTACTACTCCATGTAGGTCAAATCAAAGCTTTGGGGAGTTGGATCCTCAACCTAAGTTCGATGAGGATTTAGCCCTATCCTTACTACTCTGATTTTAGGCTTTAAGCTTTATGGAAGTGGTCAAAACCACTGTTTTAAGGATCATGTTGCATAATAGGATAGACATGAAATACTTCTTTCGCCCAACCTTTTCTTCCAAGCAAGGTTTTGATCATTTTGCTCAAGATCCTTTTTAATGTGTATAAAATGTGCTTGGTTCTAGATATCTCAAGACTCGGTTCCCAACCTTAGGATTTTCTTCTTATTTATGTGATAGCATAACCTTAAGAGGATTTGACACACTTTAATGATTTGTATTTGAAATGCATTTGCAACTAAGATGGCATGTATGTGCAAAGTGAGATGTAATATGAATGCATTGTCTTTTGAAATGCAGATGAAATATTGCCATATAAAACTGACTACTTCATGCATCACAAGTTTCAAACGATACTATTAAAATGTTTGTATTTCTTGCGGAGCTTTCTACCACATAATTCCAATGTTCCATATTTCCCCGATCTAGAACATAAGTTAGCATCTCAAGACAACTTTTTCATCATTTTTTTTTTTATATATAGACAAACAAAACATGTCAAATAAACACACAACTTTAAATTAAAACTTATTCAATCCAAAACCAAACTGCAATCCCAAAAATGAAAATTTGAAAACACAAACCAAAACCAAACCCAAAGTAACTTCAAAAACGATCTTGAAAACACAAACCAAAACCCAAAAAACCAAAATCTATATACAAATGTACAATATAATACAAGATGATGCAAAGCTTGGATTATCACTTTCCTGGATCCCAAACATGATTAGAACATTTCAACAAAAATATAACATGATATGCATGCCAAATGTTGTGGGAATCCAACACAAACAAGACTAGACCAAACAATGCAACAAATTTCCACTTGCCATGCTCACCATACCAATTTGATTTAGTTCCAATAATACTCCCATAGGTGAGCATCAAATTACTAAAATGATTAGACAATAAATGATTTTTAATTTTATCATGTCTATTCTTTAAAATGTAAATTTCATAATTCCCTCCTTGATTTAGAATTAGGCTATCCTTTTCAAATATGCAATTTTGTAAGTAGTAGCCTATTTCTACAAATTTCAAAGCCAAATCATTTTCCAAATTTGTAGGCCAATCAAATTTGTGTAACAATTTACAAGCATCTAGGATATTTACTAAATTAGGATCATTAAAAGTTTTTATCCTAGATTCAATTAGTAATTGTTGATGAATTTGGTTTAACAATTCAAGTGCATCAACTTCTTTTCCATTCATTAAAACCATGTTATTAAAGGTGTGATTAAAAATTATACCTTGTTTTTCATTTACCTTTAATGACATTTCATCATTCAAATTCAAAACATGGTCATGCAAATCCTCACCCAAATCTTGGATACTTGAACACAAAATGTTAGATTCTAACTTTTGAACATTTTTATTTACCAAAATTTTATGGGGATTTGCAATCCCTCTTTTACCTCATGGTCTTCATACTCTTCATTGATTACTTGTTTATCAAACATACCAAAGTTGGGCACCCAATTGAAAACATGCCCCTCCTTTTCAACCCTCAAATGTTTTTGGTCAAAGTGTATGTCCCATGACTCATCTTGATGATCCTTCATTTGAGTTGCTTCCAATTGATCAATCTCTTTATCATTTGGTTCTAATTCTTTGTTCACTATCCATGGTATCTCTTCATGTGAGGTGGAAGTTTCCATATCTTGCATATCAAGTGAAATATGAGTTTCATCTATAGAGATGTGAGAAAAGAATGCATCATCATATCTCCCCCAACCATTGTAAAAATCGTCATCCAAATCCATAGAATGAAATTCCATGATGTTTGTGACATGATCTCTTGATTCATTCATCAATTCTTTTTCTTCTTTGTCCTTGGTAATAGGATCATTATAATCTTCCAAAATTTGATGAGATTTGAAACCCTCTTCCAAAACATCCTCAAATTGTACAGGAGTTGTAAGGTCTTCCTTTGAGTAGGCGATTATGTTGTCCTGTATATCAATGGGCACACAAGTTTCATTAGTAGTTTTGGAATGAGTGAAATCTTCCCACTTCTTCCAAGCATCATAATAATCATCTTCCAAAATCAAGTGGTGACGTTCAACTATTTCTTCAACATCTTCCAATTCATCAATGTGTTTCTCATCAAATTCATCTTCACCTTCCTTAGATGGTTCAATTATTTCCAAAAGTGGGTTATTTCTTGAATTCAAATTTATAAGGCTATCATCGTCCAAATTAGTAACCCATGATTCAATTTTATCATAATTTGGAGGGTGAAGAATTTCTTGATCGTTAATTTTACACATCTCATCAATAGTATCTTCCAAGAACAAGTGGTGAAATTCTATCATATCTTCAAATTTATTTATTGATTTTCTTTCCATTTCACTTTCAACCACTTCATTTAATTCTATGGTGGGTTCCATCCTATCACATATATCAAACATTGTTGAATTTAGAACCCCTTCATCTGGATAATCGTGTATCTCTATGAATGAGATCATTTCTGCATAATCCTCACTAGCGGATGTTGGCTTAGCAATTTGCACCTCCCCTTGGACTACATCTAAGGTGGTTGTAAGATTTGGATATTCAAATTCATCCCCTTGATCATTTACCTTAGATATCATTGGAGTGGAGGGTGCTATGTTTGATGGTTGGTGTAGGTTGGCATCAAAATAACAATCTCTCATGTGAACATGTTGTGCCTTTTCTTCTTCAAGACCTTGTCGTTCTATCTCTTCTAAGATCTCATGGATTTTCTCTAGAGACAAACCACTCAGTTTTTCCTCAATGAGTGAAGCAAGTGTGGGGTGTATGGCTCCTAGGTATACTTCCATGGCTTCCTCTTCTAATGTGTTAAAATTTTCCCACATTTGGGAGTGCAACTCACGAAATCTTCCATTGAATTGACTCAAGGATTCATTAGGCTCTTTACATATGGAGGTAAACTGATTTTTCAAGATTTCTAAGTCAACTTCGATTACCAAAATGATAAAGATAGGCTGCTTCTAGTTGTATCCAAGAAGTCCTAACCTCCATGGGTAGTTGGCTATACCAAAAGAATGGTTTATCATCCAAAATGTATGCAAATAACTTACAAGCCACCTCCTCATAGAAAATCTGGAATTTACATAATGTATCCTTGTAGACATGCAGTTTTTGCAAGTATCCTAGTGGCACCTCTTGATTAAAACACCGTAAAAAATCCAATAACATTGTAGGAATTTGATAGGGTACCACAGGTATAGACAAACCCTTATAATGATCCTCTATCATTGATACCATTCTCTCTCTTAGAGACACTATTTCAGCTCTCAGGGATACCATTTGCTCCTCAAGTGTTGCCATTAGTGAAACTTAAAATGTAATTTTAGAACCAAATCTGTTGAATATTCAACCTGCAAGGTAATAAAAAAAAATCAAGTTAGCATCAACCAAGAGATGTACTTATTAAAATCAAATGAAAGTAATTGGATGAAACAACACTTTTTTAGTCAAGACCAAAATTTTCAAAATTAAATCAAATCACATTATTTCTGTATGAACAATCAGAAAAGTGTTAGAATAATATACAGCATACCTGAATTGCTTAAAATAGAATAAAGTAAACCAATTCAGGCCATCCTTTTAACAATCTGCTGAGTGTTAGAGGACTAAAGCATAAAAAATTTAAATTTAAATAACACTAAAATAAACCCGTTCGGCCCTCCTAGCACCAATCCGTTGAGTGGTGTTAGAGGAGGCCGAAGATGCTAATCAAATGGACTTGAAATATTTAGCAATGTAAAGCTCTTAAACAATTATAAACCTACAGCATCTAAAATCACGATAAAATAAACCCCTTCATGCCCTCCTTCTAGCGCCAATCTGTTGAGTGGTATTTTCACCCAGTTGTGAAAACACACTCTCCGATAGGATTTGGGTTCTAAATCCTCTGCTTGCAAAGAAATTAAACAAGTAACTTCTCCAAGGTTCCTGTTATGTTAGCATTTTGCATCTGTGTATTAATGATCTCAAATGAAGATATTCATTTTAAATGCTTGGAACACCTTAGTGGTTGCAAGTAACTGAAAACAAGGGGCACTGTGGTTTATTTTACTGTGAAAGTTTAGTGATTGTTCATTGAACCCGAATAAAGCAAATATGATTTGATCTTTATATGACCATGCTGTAACCTCAAAATGAAATTTGATGAAATGCCATAAATGATGGAATTATTTATGGATTTTGAAGTTTTTTAATTTTTTTATTTTATTTTAATGCTTGAAAAATAAAGTTGGAACTTCTGAAAAATAAAGTGCAGCAAAAAGAAAATAAAATGCAAAAGAAAAGAAATTAAAATTGCATTCAGTTTGATGCTATCCCGTCCTGGCAAAACCGAAGATGTGAGGTTTCCATGCATGCAACCTAACCTATGGGACCTGCAAACACGCACAATCTTGATAAGCTAAGTGCTGATTCAAAGGGTTTTGAAATAAAATTCAAATTTCGAATATTCGCCTAATGCAACCCACAAAAGTGGCATTTAACATTATCTATAAATCCGAAATCTAAAAAATGAAAGAATAAACATTAAATCTATAGCATGCACAGAAGATCTCCTTCTTTCTTGCCCACAAGATGCAAATTTTTGAACACTCCTGCATTAAAAATAAATCATGTTACAATAGCAGAATCTGTTGGTTTCCCCAAACCCAGTCTATGGAAGGAAAATAGCCTCAAAGCAGGCCCAGAATGACCCTCTGGCCTTTAGCACTGCAACTCTGCTCGTAGCGGTTTCCGACCCCTGTACCTGTCATGTGCTTCTGCTTTTATACTTCTGATACGGCTCTCTGTTTCGCCCTGCGTCGCTTCGTTTCACCTCCCAGAATGCATCGCTTCGTATTCCCGCCTTTTCGTTGCTTTTGAATTTATGTTCGATACCGAAACGTTCGATATTTTTTATTGACATGTAACGCTTCTGTAACCCTGACACCTGTATGCCATGTGTTTCACGCTTCCTCTGCATGTTCTATAATGGCCCCATGTAAATCATGACATTTTTATGCATGCAGCTTTGCTCCTTTGCTTTCATCATGAAAATGCGACATGTCACGATATCACGACATTTTCTTGCCAGCAGCCTTGCCAATGCAACCTGTCACGAAATCGTGACGTTTTTTTGTTTCGAGCTGTGAGGGCGCAACCTGTCATGAAATCATGACATTTTTCATCTCCGTACGCCTCGGCTACTTCCTGTCGTGAAATCGTGACGCTTTTTCATTCGGAGCTATCTTGCGGCTTTTGTCGTGAAATCGTGACGTTTTTTCACTTGGAGCTATCTTGCGGTTTCTGTCATGAAATCATGATGCTTTTTCACTTGTTCTTTCTTTCGCAAATCGCGACGCTTTTCTATTTCCCTTTGCTTTGTCGCGATATCGCGATGCTTTTCTATTTCGTGCCCCTTTGCTGCTTTTTGTCGTGAAATCGCTACGCTTTTCTGCTTCGTGCCCCTTTGCTGCTTTTTTGTCACGAAATCGCTACGCTTTTCGTGCCTTGCCCTGTTTGACTGTCTTGACCATGATTTTGCGACATGTCATGATTTCACGACAATTTTCCATTCTATCTTTCTCTCTCCTCTCTGGGCCGCGACGGAGCAACATGTCGCGATTTCGTGACACTTTTTCATTTTCGGCCGCGACGGAGCAACATGTCGCGATTTCGCGACACTTTTTCATTTTCGGCCGTGACGGAGCAACATGTCACGATTTCGTGACACTTTTTCATTTTCGGCCGCGACGGAGCAACATGTCGCGATTTCGCGACACTTTTCCATTCTTGTGCAATTTTGCCTTTTTCTTGATTTTTAGCATCTGGGTCACTGAGATCTTCTTTGAAAGCATGCAAAAAAGGTGGGTCCCCAATTTTGGGGTGTGTTGTGGATCAGCCACAACACTACCCCAGTAACTATCACTAAAACCAACTAATTTTATGAAATTACATTTGTGGTAATGGATCCCAAAATCCAATGTACCCTTTACATATCTCAAAATTCTCTTAGTTGCTTGAAAATAAAGTTTTGATGGATCAGCCATAAACCTTGAAACAAGAGAAACAACATACTGAATATCAGGCCTTGTGTTGGTGAGGAACATTAGACTCCCAACCATGCTCCTATAAGTATTCATGTCAACTTTTGGTGCTCCATAATCTTTGCTCAATTGGATCCCATGACCTGTTGGAGTTGCAACAGATTTGCATTGCTCCATGGAAAATTTCTTAATCATATATTGAGCATATTTGTGTTGACATATGAAGATACCTTTATCTATTTGATGAACTTCCATGCCTAGGAAATAATGCATTAAGCCTAGATCTTTCATTTCAAATTATTTCATCATGGAGTGTTTGAACTCCTTATTCATCTTGTCACTACTACCCATGAATATTAGATCATCCACATATAAACATACAATGAGAATATCTTTACCTTGCTTTAGGTAGTAGAGAGTAGGTTCACTTTTACTCTGAGTGAATCCATACTCCTAAAAGTAGCCATCAATGTGAGAGTACCATGCTCTTGGTGCTTGCTTGAGGCCATATAGTGTTTTTTTAAGTTTGTAGACAAGGTTATCCTTACCTTGTTCTTTAAAACCTTGAGGTTGTTGCACAAAAACCTCTTCATTCAAGTACCCATTGATAAAGGAACTCTTTACATCCATGTGTTGAATTTTCCATCCTTTGTGGGCTGCCAAAGAAAGTATTGATCTGATTGTCTCATGTCTAGAAACAGGAGCAAAGGTCTCCTCATAGTCAATCTCATACTTCTGATTGAAGCCTTTCACTACAAGTATCGCCTTGTGTCTTTCAATGCTTCCATAAGCATTGAATTTGGTCTTATAGACCCATTGACATCCAACACATTTTGTACCATTATGAAGCTTCACTAGCTCCCAAGTATCATTCTTTTTTATAGAGGTTATTTCCTCTTCCATGGCTTGCTACCATACATCACGAGTGCATGCTTTCTCATAGCTAGATGGCTCTAGCTTTGCACTAGTAATTAAAGCATAATTGACTACATCTCCCTTAGGTTATTTGGAGTCATAATCACCATACATATGCAAATTTTCAAGTCTTTTAAAACTGCATTCATTTCACTAGCTTGACTTCTAGTGTATCTTTTCTGTAAATTATTCTCCAACATTTGAATAGATGGATGGTGTTGAAGAATTCTTTTACCTCTATATGGAGGATAAATATCCATAGGTGAAGAACTTGGAGTAGCATCTAGTGTACTCATACTTGGGCTTGTAGGACTCCTTTGTTGTTTTTGGGCAACATTTTCTGCACTTGCTACACTTGAGAGGAACTAGCATCATGAGATCCATCATCAACAAAAAGTTTTTGATGACCCCATTCTCCCCCTTCATCAAAAATTACATCCTTTGAAAGGACAATTTTATGTTTTTTGGGATTTTAGATCCTATATGCTTTGGTAGACTCACAATATCCAACAAAAATACATGCTTGACTTTTGGGGTCAAGTTTATTTCTTTTCTCATCAAGAATGTGGGCATAGACAAGACAACCAAAAACCTCAAAGTGTTTTATATTTAGATTTTTGCCATTCCATCCTTCATAAGAAGTGATCCCATATAGACTAGAAGTAGGAATCCTATTCAAAATGTAAACACTAGTTCTTACAGTATCAACCCAATACATGTTGCTTAAATGCTTAGTTTTTAGCATTGATCTAGCCATTTCTACTATAGTGCGGTTATTTCTTTCAGCCACACCATTTTGTTGTGGAGTATAGGCAGTTGTGAGTTACCTTTTTATCCCACAATATTTACAATAATTTAAAAATTCATTTGAAGAATACTCGCATCCTCTATCATTGCTTAGACTCTTTACAACAAACTCACTTTGTTTCTCTACATTATTTTTGAAATTTATGAAACAATCAAAAGCATCATCTTTAGTTTTCAAAAAATAGATCCAACACATCCTAGATAAATAATCAATGAAAGTGAGAAAGTAATAATTGTTACCAATGCTTTTGGTTTGCATGGGACCAAAAATATTTGAATGCACCAATTAGAGTGGAAGGCTAGCTCTCCATGCTTGTCCTTTTGAAAACTTGGATCTAGAGTGCTTTCCCAAAGCACATCCTTCACAGACCTCCTTGCATTCATCAACTTTTGGAAGTCCACACACCATAGCTTGAGAAGTTAATAATTTCAATATTTTAGAATTTAGATGACCATATCTCAAGTGCCAAAGTACACTTGGATTTGCTATAGCAATACTATCAAGTTGAGCACCCCCGTTTTCCCCAAAATTAAGATAAAACAACCTATTTTGTGTCATAGGTACTCGAGTAACAACTCTATTATAATTGTTCTTATCAAAAATTACACGTTTGCCTTCGTCAAAAACAAGCCTATAATTTTTCTCCATCATTTTTCCAACACTAAGCAAGTTATGTTGGATTTTGGATGTAATAGATGTCATTTACCTTTTTAGTACCTTCTTTTGTTGGAACCTCCATGGCTCCAATACCTTCAACTTGTAGAGCTTTGTCATCTTCCAACTTGATTCTTGATTAGTAGGTGGAATCCATTGTAGCAAAGAGCTCCTCTTTACCACTCATGTGATTGGAAAAACCAGTATCTAAAATCCAAGTGTTTTTTAGACTTTGATCTGTTTTTCCATAAGTAAGAAACAGATTTGAAGTTATTTATTCTTCACCATAGTTGCCATATTGACATCTTCCACCTTGAGAAGTCTTGGGTCAACAATCTTTAGCAAAGAGACTAGGCTTGCCATAATTGAAACAAGCTTTCTTTATTTTTTCACCTCCTCTACCTTGATTTCCATTCCATCCTTGATTTCCATTTCATCCTTGATTTTCACCTCTGCCTTGATTGCCATCTCTGCATTGATTACTACCTCTACCTTGATTTCCTCCTCTTGAGATACTTATTCCTCTACATTTTCTTTGTCCTCTGCCTTGGACTCTTCCTTTTCCTCTTCCTGCACCCTTATTGGATGAGAAATTTTTGTCATCTCCTCCATAGCTTTTTGAAGGAGAACCCTGTAATATTTCTTCATGAGACATAAAGGAACCAATTAGAGCATCAAAAGATAGGCTAGAAATATATTTTGACTCCTCAATAATGATAGCTATATGATTCTATTTTGGAAGAAGTGTCCTTAACACTTTCTTAACCACTACTTTAGTTTTGATGTCATATCCAAGGGTTTCCATTTTTTTTACTATGGATTTCACTCTAATGCAATAATCACCAACATTCTCATCATTTTGCATTTTTAAGTTTTCAAAATCCCTTTTCAAGGTTTGAAGCCTCACTTGCTTCACCTGATCACTACCTTGATAAACAAGAAGCAATTCTTGGAAAGATGCTTTTCTCCAAAGCTGCTTGGATATGGTAGAGGGCAGAAGAATTGCTCTTTTGGGTATCCTTTTTGGTTTTCTTATCTGTTGCACTCAAAGTGGTCCAATCTGAAGGTTCTACATAACCTTCTTCAACTACATCTCATAGTCCTTTGCCAATGAGTAAGGTCCTCATTTTTATGGACCAATACTCATAATCTAACCCATGAAACTTAGGTATGGGTAGATTATTATTTGATGCCATAACTTTTGGAAATAAACTAGAAATACTCTACTTTTATTCCTCAATACAAACAATCCACTATGCTTTGCAAAAGAAAATTACAGATTTAAATCAAATCTCACTTGGTCAACTCTCTCATAGAGATCTTGTTCTACCTGCATAGGTTCACTTATCACTTCATTGACAAAATTGTCAGCAACAGAATCATTGTTGTCACTAACAATTATGACTTCAGGTGAATGTGGTTCTGGTTCCACTATTTCAATAGAGTCACTGTCACTCAGATAAATGATCTCAGGTTCCTATGGTGCAACTTCAAGAGATACTGACTCCTCAGGTCTACTATCAAACAAATTGTTGTCTTCGAAATCACCATCGTAACCAGCATCAAGAGCTCTTAGGTTTGCTATGATAGCATTTTGGAGCTGATTGAAGATGGTATTCAGACCATATATTCGCACCCTTTCATCAAAGGATTCAGGGGTCTCTCTAGCTAGAAGAGAGAGGAGGGCATAGTAACTTCCATTTGACCTTAACATAATAGATTTAATGGCCACAAAATAATCCCCCTTTGATGGAAAAAATATCCCCCCTTAAAGCAGAAAATCAACTCCTATGAAGCCTTTTAAGCTTGTTACAAAGATTGCCTCTTAGGCAATTTGTACAAATCATCAACAAAGATTACCTCTTAGGCAATTGTGTAAATCATTTAATTGCAAAAAATAAAATTTTATCAAAGTTTTAATTAATAATAAAATTTAATTTTAACTAAAAACCATTAAAATTTTAAAAAATATTTATTTTTTAATTAAATTAATATTAAATTATTAAAAAAAAGATAAAATTAATATTAAATTGCAAAAAAAATTAAATTACCTTATAGTGCCCTCATTTTTTTTAGCAAAATTAATAGCGTTGTGCATTGGGGTTTGACCTCACGACCTTGCGCACAGCGTTTCGACAGCCCTACCATCACAGCCACTAGGCCAAACGGGAACAAGAAGGGAGAAAGAGAAAAACAAAGAACAATGGTGTCTGATGCTACCTCCAGTGATGCTTCTCCATGGGTGGCACTTCCTTGGCAGGTGGTGGGACCCCTTTGCTATCACCAACGGTGTCTCCTCGTTTGAAACTAACTCACCAGGCAATTCTTTTGGAAGTCTTGCGTATGATCTTCTATTGTGCACAAAATAACCAGTTTTCCTTTCAACGCCAGTGAAAATCGAGATCTCCTTCATGATCTCATCCACTCAGAGAAACAGCTTTGGTGTACGTCTGTGCTCTTCATTATGCGGTGTCACCTCCATGATAGAATTTATGTCTGCAATCGTTATAGGTAAACATATGTTGAATTATGAATCATCATCTAAATCATGCCAAACAACAATTTAATGCCTATAATTTATTTACCTCTATTGGAAAAACTTTTGAGCAATGGCGAGATAGGATAGCTCACATCAAGCTCGAATCTTAACGCCTACAAATCTAGATGATTCGATTGCTTTCTAGGTTATTGATAGCATCGTCAAGAACTAGGTTGAGCACGGGGATAATAATCCCACATGTGCATCATCGAGAGGTATGGAGATATTTAAAATTAACAATGCTTACTTTAATGTTCGACTACCTTTGGGTAGTCTATACCACCCACTGGCTACCCGTGCTTGTTGTAATATGCCTCCACGTGTCATATTCATCCACCAAAGTAGAAAATTTTATCACTGACCATCTATTTCAGCACCACATCAGGCCATGTCTTTAGCCTTGATCGTTTAGGGTCCCATGTGTAGTATGTCCGCATAAATCCCACCTTTGAGTCAGATGCTTACACTGTCAACACCACCTTCTAGGAATTTGTGTGTTCCACATCTTCTAGGGGTCTAGACGTCACTTGCCTAGTCCTCGTTAGCATCCCATCCACATCATAGGCTATCATCAGTCTCCTTGTCTAGGCTCGTCAGTCCACATAGCTTCCCATCCACATCATAGGCTATTGTCAGACTGCCCTCGACCTTCAATCCGTTTAGTCATATGTGCCTCTGTGTCTGCATCCAACTAGGTACATTAGGTCGCCACTGTCACGTAGGGTCTGTCTAGGCCAGTCACCCGTAGGGTCCATATAGGCCAGCGTGAAGGCCCAAATATGGTTCTTGTCTAGTCTTATCTTAGGATTTGAATGAGCTGAGAGCCAATAATAGATTTGATACCAAATATGGAAATATTGCTAAAATCAAATTCAATTAATCAAGAAATACATAGAGGCTTATATAGTTTGGAAGCGAAAAAGCCGCTAACCATAAAGCCTAATATAGAAGATGCTAATTCAAAAAAAACAAAACACTTCTTCTACCTATATGCCGACCAAAGTATATTCTAACCAAAAATAAAGCAATAATGCCAATGTTTAACCTATACACTAACACAAACTAGCGCACCCCTCAGATTTTTGCATGCTCCAAAATTAGGGCAAAAATCAAAGTTCTTGAAAATCAACGAAAATTCTCAGGTGTCTAAATGGGACAAATGGTGACTCAAATTAGTTGAGATCATCAAAAAAAATCTTCATAGTTTAGGAGATATACCACTTTAAATTTTGACGTAAATCAGTTGAGATCATCAAAAACATTAGTTGAGATCATAAAAAAATTCTTCTTGATTCGTGAGATATACCCCTTCAAATTTTGACATAAATTGGCATGCACGAGTTAATGGGGTGCACAACCTTAAGATGGGGTGCATAAAATCATGCACCCATTAAGACCTTTGTGTGCTCCATAGAAAAATAAGGCACACGAATTTAACATGGGGTGCACAAACTCGTGCACCCCTCAAATTTTTCGTGCACTCCAAAATTGGGGTAAAAATCGAGATTCTTGGAATTTGATGAAATTTCTTAGGGATCTAAATGGGCTAAATAGTGACTCAAATAAGTTGATATCATAAAAAAAAAATTACATAGTTTGGGAGATATACCACTTTAAATTTTTACGTGATGTTACTGTAAATTGCTATTTCTGGAAAAATCTAGTAATTAATGTTCTTAAAATTCAGTTTTGTTGTGAAGATTAGATCAAGTTATTTCCCCCAATTTTTAGATTAGCTCAAATGGAGTCTTCTAGCTCAAGTTATGGCCATATCAATTTGCATCCAAATGCAGGGCAAAAGTGATGAAATTGGAGGAGTCCTAAAATGAAATTCAATTAATTAAGCCTTTGAAAAAATGCTCAATCCAAACCATTGCCACTAGATCCCGATCTTCAAGATACATAAATCTCAACACTTTAGAAAGCTAGAAATTTATATTAAACCCAAGCCTTAATTTTTTGGAATCATCAAAAATTGGGCCTTGCACCCTAAGCTCACCTAGACATCAATTCAATGAATTGTTTTCAAAATCAATGGGGTAAAAATTGAGTTGTAACAATGGGGTACAACACCAACTCTGACTGGGATAGGTAGTATGAATGGCACATGAATGCTCCTGAGAACTCTAGAATATTTGATTGATAATCAAGAGACCACAAAAATTCAGACTAAAATCTGAAAAGGAAAACAAAAAAACAAATACTAAAGTACGAACCTTGGTTTTGATCAGTAAAATCTGATGACCTAGTTTAAAAACATATGAACTTTGACTTATGGGGGAATAGATCTATCAACAATGTCCTAAGATAGAGTCAAGGCAGATTTATTTGGAATTTTTTGTGTCATCATGCCTAGGATTGTGTGTGTTTTGTGCATTCATTCTTATCACTTGATCAGTCAGAAATTCACCATATCGATAGGAGTTGAGCCTATTAAGTATCTCACTCTGAAAGATATTCACCTTGAAATTGCTCCACTTCCATCTAGGCATCTATAGCCCTGATGGAGATGACCTCGATTTCCTCCAAACTTGCTCTACTACTAATCAGGCATCTATAGCCCCGATAGAGGTTATCTGGATACCCCAACATATAGCTACTTTGCATTATTTATATTTTTCTTCTTTTTGAGAAGGATTATGATGAATTACAAAGCTCGCGTTGGGTTGGAATTATGTAAGGCTAAGGAAGTAGAGTGTATATATTTTTAGCTCAAGGCATCATGTTAATGATGAATTCATTCTTCTTGATCAAGGAATATCCTTAAAATATATGGGAGATGTGAAGCTTTAGCATAATGCACTGCACCTTCCTCGTAATCTGTTTTATCTTTGGACTTATTGAACCATTGCCTAAAACCTGTACCACAAGGTTTTAGTGTCGTCTGCCCTTACTCTAAGTCTTTTTTCTTTGAATGATTAGAACTAGTCTATCAAAATTGTAGTGTGCAGCAAAAAAATTGAAGGAGACAAAATCATAAATATTTTTGGATATTGATGGTGATCAAACAAAATGGAAATTATCTTATTGGAATATTTTCAATGGCAATCAACCTTTCTGGGATAATTTTTGTGAAACTTAGAACAATATTGGGGATAACGCTTCATTTTGGAAAAATAGCTTAATGACCTCAAGATGGAGAGCAAGTTCAAATTTCTTTCATTTTTTGTCTAGATGGCCTAGGATACACTCTCAATTCTTGATGACTCCAGATAAAAATAGACTGCAGTTGAACTTTATGTATTCTTTTTATCCTTGTCCTTTTTAGGATCTATCTTCTCTTTGAATGGCCAATTCTTGTGGGGTTCTTGATGATGGGTTGGGCATTGGGGATTTCACTCTAAAATGAGGTAAAAGATGCAATATTACCTAGGATTGGGGCTTTGTTAATGAATATCATGGAGAAGTCAGCAAAGGGACCAACATCATCTTCCATACCAATGAGTATTATGAATTTATCAATTTCATCTGATTTGGACTACTTTAATCTGACTGATTTCACACTTAAAACATAAACAAGGAGATAGTTCTTTGTAGAAGAAAGACTCAATAGATCAATTATGATTTTACATGAAGTTCTATTATCAGGCGAGCGATTACAGATAGAGTAATAATTCATTGAATTCAACATATATCTTTGGAAAACATGGAGGGTCCTCGTTTCTAACTTATTAATAAGCTTAGAAGACCTATAAAATCCATATTCCTTTTGTGCTATGATTCTTTGACCAGTATATTTTTTTGACTTAACTATACTTTTAGGCTAGTGATCAATCAATTATGTCTCATGGTATTCCTCTACATTGGGCTTCACAAGGTGAACTAAATCTTTGGATAAATCATCCTCAATCATTACTCTTTCATCTACTTTTTCATATTCAACCTCCACAATTTTGATGGTCAATGCCTCTTCCTCTGAATGTTGTTCTTGTATTTCTAATATGTTGAAATCATCAATTTGAAGGCTTTTTGGAATTTCCACTATTACAGATTGATCTTGTTGGCTTTCATCAAAATTGTCATCAGGAGCTTAATGATGATGTTCTTTTCTGGGAAACAAAGTTCTTTTCTCATTACTGACAAGGCAAACATTGATATCTCCTTCAACCCATGGTTTGTGATCAATCCATTCTATTTTGTGGTTCTCTTCCACATTGGACTTAAAAACACCCGCATTTTGACTCATTGTTATTAATTATTGCTCCCTTATCAATTTCTTCTTTAGTATGCACTGTCTTGTATGATAGTGCCTCTACATCTGAGTGTTATTCTCTCATCTCATCCATATTATGAACATTCATCTCATCTATTATGCTCTCAAAGTCCATGGCATGGTTTTCTTGAAAAATATCCACTACTACTATAAGCGGTTCCCATTTGTCTTCATCAAGTATGACATTAGAGGTTTTAGGATGAAGTTGCTCTCTTTTGGATATTAAAGTTCTATGTTCTCGATAGACCTCAATATCTCCTTTAGTTTACGATGATTATACTTGCAATCTAAATTGGTCCTGACTACTTTACTAGGTCGATCCTTGAAGTTCAGGCTAGTGTGTGAAGCTAAATAGATGTCACAACTAGAAGGCTTATGAGGTGAACTACAAGCAGGGTAATAGAAAGGGAATAAATTTTTGATCATGTTCCTTTATACGTGAATAGCCTTATTCATGCACTCATCAATAGTGTTTACTTGCTCTTTTCTTAGTTCATGATTGAATACTCTGGAGAAATCATTTTTATAAAAGCAGATGGATTGCTGATCATTAAGAGCCATCCTATTAGAAATTCTATTCTTAACCTTGATGAATATTTTGTTGAAGTCATTAACCATTTTATTTCTCTTTTTTTATTGTAGTTAATTCAGTTATGAGCGAATGTATATTCCTCTCCTCACCATACCTTTCTAAAAAGCTTCTTCCATTTCCTGAAAACCCAATAAGCATTGTGGGGGAAGACTACTGAACCAATCTAAAGCATCTTTCTCTAGGGTCTGCCAAAATATCCTAAGAGCCACATCTTCTTCTTCGACTTCTAATCTATCCATGGCATACAAAAAATCTTGAATGTGGTCTTCCTTGCTTATAATGTTATCCACCAAAAATTTGGGTATGTATTTGTGGGCCTTAGGGCTAATGGATTTAAGACCAGGGGTAAGATAAAAGGCTTGTATCTATTTGTACGCCAGTTGTTTAAAATAGGATTGTTCATTTTTTGTAGCTATGCCCCCCAACACAGGAAAACAATAGACAAGGTAGTACTTACTAGGTGGGGACTTTTTGGGACACAACTAGTACTATTGTTATTATGATCACCTAAAGGAACAAAAACTTGAGGTTCCTTTTTAATCTTACATGGATGAAAAAGTACCTATGGATCTGGAAGTTTGGGGTAGAGTTATTTTTCACTACTTTTCATGGCTGTCAGATCAGCTCCTTGTTGATGATGGGTTCTTTAGAGTCACCAGCACAGTGTGTAAAAAATAAGAGGTGCTCTCTGGCCAAGATTGCTCATCCCAATACTCTAGATCTCACAATTCCAAAGAATATGGTGTAAGTTCGATGGGCCAATGTGAATATGTCATGGGGATTAAAAGAATAGGAAAATTTAAAGGATCCTCCCCAACAACTGTGCCAAAAACTGTGGGGATTTCCTGCTTACCTCCTTAAACTTTGTCACATCACAGGAATCCCAAAAATCACAATGAGTATTGTAGACTCTGGTGGATCTACCACTTTAACCTAGGAATAGATTATCTAAGTGACTCTAGATAGACCAGGTTGGGTAAGGAAACCCTAGATAATGGGCTTGAATATTTATCATTATGACATAATCACCCATATATTACCAAATTCGATGATATTATATTAATTCTTTGTTCTTTTTTACCAAACCAAGCAATATTAAGACCATTAAGACCAGATCGGTGCCATGTCCATTGGGTAGTTGTAGCAAATTTAAATTTGTGGTTAACTCAAAAAAAAAGAGAAAGAGGAACTAGCTCATTTTCATTCATTCAATTTATGTAATCAATAAAAATGATAAACTAGCGAAAGAAAGAGTTATCCACATATTCAGATTACTGTAACATGCAAATGAGCAGACACAGACCATAACACAGGAATTGCCAGGAATAGAGTTGGAATTTTTATTAAATGAAATGATATACATAACAATAATGGCAGAGTTATCGGGTCTCATATTATAATGACTACAATGCTTCCCTTGTTCGAATATTTCAACAAGGATATTTTCTTTCCATCCTGATTACAGCGATGCAAGAGTCTCCAACTCTGGTGTGTCCACAGAAACAATCTTAGTAGACAGAGCTTCCCAGAAAATCCCTAGAAATGACAGAAGAAAGGGAAAAATGAGGAAGATAGAAAAGGCACACACAAAGGAAAATATGACTAACTCTTAGACACAACTATACATGGCCTTAAGTTTTCTCTCTCGGAGGTTTAATAAAAATTGTTATCGTTGTAATGGTCTTCTATATATAGAGCTGGGTGTGGAAGCGGGGCTGCAACTGCTTTCTCATCGACCCTTCATTTGACCTGATCACCTCTTCCTCACAAAAAGGTGGTAGAATCAAAACCGTGCACATGGCCTACTTCCTTCTCCTCGTAGGTATGACGGTTATTGTTGTGGACTATCCTTCCCGCTTTCCTTGGCTGGCGGTTGTGGTGTGCTTTGATCGTGAGCTTTCCCTGGTGTACTGTTTGATCTCCTTTTGATTTTTCCAAATTTTTCATCCTCGATGTCGCAATAAAACATAGCCTTTCTACTGACTTGTCACCTTTATTTATATTTTCATAATTATCCTACATTCACAAATTCTATCAACAGTACCATGTTTCTCACATATAGGTAAGTATACATATATAAAAATATGTATTTGCTTTCTTTCAATACTCGACTAAGGAGGGTTGCTACACTCTATTAAATTTTTTATTGGGAGAATCTACAAGACAAAACATCCACGTACCTCTTTCTTAAAATATGGGGTGCACGAACTCACGCGCCCCTCAATTTTTCGTGCACTCCAAAATGAGGGCAAAAATCAAAGTTCTCAAAATTCAAAAAAAATTCTCAGGTGTCTAAATGGGCCAAATGGGCACTCAAATTAGTGGATATGACTTGCTCCACTACCAACCAGGCATCTATAGCCCCAGTGGAGATGACCTCGATCTCCTCTAGACCTGATCTACTGCCAGCCAGGCATCCATAGCCCCGGTAGAGGTTATTTGGATACCCCAACATATAGCTACTTTGCATTATTTATATTTTTCTTCTTTTTGAGAAGGATTATAATGAATTACAAAGCTCGCATTGGGTTAGAATTATGTAAGGCTAAGGAAGTAGAGTGTATATATTTTTAGATCAAGGCATCATGTTAATGATGACTTCATTCTTCTTGATCAAGGAATATCCTTAAATTATGTGGAAGATGTGAAGCTTCAGCATAATGCACTGTGCATTCCTCCTAATATATTTTATCTTTGGACTTATTGGACCATTGCCTAAAACCTGGCCCAAATTTTTTTAGTGTCATCTGCCCTCACTCTAAGTCTTTTTTCTTTGATTGATTAGAACTAGTCTATCAAAATTGTAGTGTACAACAAACAATTTGAAGGAGACAAAATCATAAACATTGTTGGATGTTGATGGTGATCAAACAAAAGGGAAATTATCTCATTGGAATATTTGAAATGGCAATCAACCTTTCTGGGATAATTT
This sequence comes from Wollemia nobilis, assembly GCA_028583015.1. NCBI lineage: Eukaryota > Viridiplantae > Streptophyta > Pinopsida > Araucariales > Araucariaceae > Wollemia > Wollemia nobilis. The sequence continues at coordinate 3,363,111 of JAQPPZ010016892.1, read as the reverse complement.
TTGTGAAATTTAGAACAAGATCGGGGGTAACGCTTCATTTTGCAAAAATAGCTTAATGACCTCAAGATGTAGAGCGAGTTCAAATTTATTTTGTTTTTGTCTAGATGGCCTAGGATACACTCTCAATTCTTGATGACTCTAGAGAAAAATAGACTACAGTTGAATTTTATGTATTCTTTTTATCCTTATTTTTTTTACGATGTATATTCTGTTCGAATGGCCAATTCTTGTGTGGTTCCTAATTATGGGTTGGGCATTGGGGATTTCGCTCTGAAATGACATAATAGATGCAGTATTACCTAATACTGGGGCTTTGTTAATGAACATAATGGAGAATTTAGCAAAGGTACCAACATCATCTCCTAGACCAATGAGTATTATGAATTTATCAATTTCATCTAATTTGGACTGCTTTAATCTGACTGATTTCACACTTAAAATAGAAATAAGGAGATAGTTCTTTGTGGAAGAAATACTCAACAGATCAACTATGATTTTACATGAAGTTCTATTATTAGACGGGCAATTATAGACAGAGTATTCATTCATTGAATTCAACATATATCTTTGGAAAACATGGAGGGGCATCATTTCTAACTGATTAATAAGCTTAGAAGACCTAGAAAATTCATCCTCCTTTTATGCTATGATTCTTTGACCAGTATCATTTTTTGACTTAACTATACTTTTAGACTTGTGATTAGTCAGTTCTGTCTCATGGTCTTCCTCTACATTGGGATTCACAAGGTGAACTACATCTTTGGATAAATCATCCTCAATCATTACCCTTTTATCTACTTTTTCATATTCAACCTCCACAGATTTGTTGGTCAATACCTCTTCCTCTGAATGTTGTTCCGGTATTTCTAATATGTCGAAATCATCAATTTGAAGGCTTTTTGGAATTTCTACTGTTACATATTGATCTTTTTAGCTTTCATCAAAACTGTCATCAGGATCTTGATGATGATGTTCTTTTCTGGAAAACAAAGTTCTTTGATCATTACTGACAAGGCAAACATTGATATCTCCTTCAACCCATGGTTTGTGATCAATCCATTCTATTTTGTGGTTCTCTTTTGCATTGGATTTAGAAAGACCCCCATTTTTAGACTTATCATTATTAATTGTTGCCCCATTATCAATTTCTTCTTCTTCAGTCTACACTATCTAGTATGATAGTGCCTCTACATCTAGTTATTGTTCTCTCATCTCATCCATTTTAGGAACATTCATCTCATCTATTGTGCTCTCAAATTCCATGGAATGGCTTTCTTGAAAAATATCCACTACTACTATAAGTGGTTCTCATTTGGCTTCATCAAGTATGGCATTAGAGGTTTTAGGATGAATTTGCTCTCTTTTGGATATTAAAGTTGTATGTTCTCGATAGACCTCAATATCTCCTTTAGATTTATTGTGATTATCCTTGCAATCTGAATTGGTCCTGACTTCTTTACTAGGTCGATCCTTGAGGTTCAGGCTAGGGTGTGAAGCTAAATAGATGGCACAACTAAAATGCTTATGAGGTGAACTACAAGTAGGTCAATAGAAAGGAAATTTACTACTGATCATGTTACTTTCTACGTGAATATCCTTACTCATGCACTCATAAAAAGCATTTACTTGCTCTTTCCCTAGTTCATGATTGAATTGTGCAGAGAAAGCATTTTATAAAAGTAAATGGATTGTTGATCATTAAGAACCATCCTGTCATAAATTATGTTCTTAACCTTGATGAATATTTTTTTGAAGTCATTAACCATTTTATTTCTCTCTTTTTTATTGTAGCTAATTAAGTTATGTGTGAATGTATATTCCTCTCTTCACCATACCTTTATAAAAAGGCTTCTTCCATTTCCTGGAAACCCAATATGCAATGTGGGGAAGACTACTGAACCAATCTAAAGCATATTTCTCTAGGGTCTACCAAAATATCCTAAGAGCCACATCTTCTTATTCGACTTTCAATTTGTCCATGGCATACAAAAAATCTCGAATGTGGTCTTCCTCAGTTACAGTATTATCTCCCAAAAATTGGGTATGTATTTTTTGGCCTTAGGGGGTAATGGATTTAAGAATCGGGGCAAGATGAAAGGCCTGTATCTATTTGTATGTCAATTTTTTAAAATGCGGTTGGCCATTTTTGTAGTTGAGCCCCCCAACATAGGAAAAGAAGTAGACAAGATAGTACTTACTAGGTGGGGACTTTTTGGGACACAACTAGTACTACTGTAATTATGACCACCTAAAGGAATAGAAACTTGAGGTTCCTTTTTAATATTATGTAAACGAAAAAGTACCTATGGATCTGGAAGTTTGAGGTAGAGTTCATTTTTGCTACTTCTCATGGCTACAAAATTTGCTCCTCATTGATGATGGGTTCTTTAGAGTCGCCAGCACAGTGTGCAAAAAATAAGAGGTGCTTTTTGGCAAATATTACTCGGCCCAATACTCTAGATCTCACAACACCAAATATTGTGGTGTAAGTTCAATGACCCAGTGTGAATATGTCATGGGGAGTAAAACAACAGGAAAATTTAAAGGATCCTCCCTGGCAACAGCACCAAAAATTATTGTAGGGATTTCCTACTTACCTCCTTAAACTTTGTCACATTATTGGAATCTCGAAAATCACAATGGGTATTGTAGACTCTGGTGGATCTATCACTTTAACCCAAAAATAGATTATCTTAGTGACTCTAGATAGACCAGGTTGGATAAGGAAACCTTATACAATGGGCTTGAATATTTATCGTTATGAAATAATCATCCATAGATTACCAGATTCGATGATATTATATTAATTCTTTGTTCTTTTTTACCAAACCAAGCAATGTTAAGACCATTAAGAACAGACCGATGCCATGTCCATTAGGTAGTTGTAGCAGATTTAAATTTGTGGTTAACTCAAAAAAGAAAGAGAAAGAGGAACTAGCTCATTTTCATTCATTCAAATTATGTAATCAATAAAATGGTAAACTAGCGAAAGAAAACGTCATCCACATATTCATATTACTATAACATGCAAATGAGCAAACACATAGACTGTAATGCAGGAATTTCTAGGAATAGAGTTGGAATTTGTATTAAATGAAATGTTATACATAAAAATCTTGGGTCTCATATGATAATGACTACAATGCTTCCCTTATTCAAATATCACAAGAAGGAGCTTTGTCTTTCCATCCTAATTACAATGATCCAAGAGTCTCCAACTCTGGCGTGTCACAGGAAATGATCTCAATAGATAGAGCTTCCCAGACGATCCCAAAAAATGAAAAAAGAAAGGGTAAAATGAGGAAGATAGAAAAGGCACATATAAAGGAAAATACAACTAACTCTTAGACACAACTATACCTGGGCTTAAGTTTTCTCTCTCAGAGGTTTGATAAAAAATGTTATCGATGTAATGGTCTTCTATATATAGAGTTGGGTGCTAAAGCGTGGTTGCAACTACTTTCTCATCGGCCCTCCATTTGGCCTGAACTTCTCTTCCTTGCAAAAAGGTGGCAGAATAAAAACTAGGTACGTGGCCCACGTCCTTCTCCTCGCAAGGATGATGGTTATTGTTGTGGGCTACCCTTTTCACTTTCCTAGGTTGGAGATTGTGGTGTGCTTTGATCATGAGCTTCCCTTGGTGTACTATTCGTTCTCATTTTTATTCTACAAACTTTTTCATCCTCGATGTTGCAATAAAATATAGCCTTCTATTGACTTGTCACCTTTATTTACCTTTTTGAAATTGAAGAACACAATCTTATACTGAGAGGGGGGGGTGAACAGTATAAGACCTCTTTTTACTTTTTCCTTTATACTTCAAAATAGTAAAGCAATATACCCAAAGCAATATCAAAGCAATGCACAATATCATCAACAAAGTGACACCAATTTTAACGTGGTTCACCCAAAATGGCTGGGCTACATCCACAAAACTTTTCTATAAAAGTTATATCAAAGTTCTTTGGGAATCCTTCCCAATTACAATGTTTATGAGCCTCAACCCAAAGGATATACCTTCCCCTAATAAAAATTTATGAGCCTCTGCTCAAAGGAGATACCTTCCCCTTTGCTCTGGAAATGATCCCTCAGAAGATTAACTGCCTCTACCTCTTGCCAGCACGTGGAACTCCTTTCCACCGAAGACCTCCTATCCTCAATGCTTATCCTAAGAGACCTCTGCCTTCTATGATCATGTCCATAGTAGCTCAGCAACCTGTACCAAACACAGTCAATCGGTCTAGTACAAGTCTTCCTCTGTCTGTTAGATCTATCCAACGCTTGAAAAAATCAATCCTCTACACACAAGCCTTCTCAAAGACTTGCCAAATCTGTCCTCAGGTTCTCCTCAAAGAACCAGTGCACCTCTGTCCTCAATTTCTCTAATAGAACTATCAAACTCAGCTCACAAGTCCTCTGCTAGGACCTGTCCAAATCTGCTCACAAGTCCCCACCGAAAGCTGTCCAAAACTGCTCACAAGTCCCCATCGAAACCTGTCCAAGACTGCTCACAAGTCCCCATAGAAACCTGTCCAAAAACTCAACAAGCTCACCAAGAAAAAAAAACTTTCTTAGTAGGAAATCACAAGGTGAATTGTTAGAGACCCAATGTGATTTTTCAAACTCATTGTTAGAGACTCAATATGTTCTATACTCAACTCCCAATCTCAAAACTCAACTCAAATCAACTCAGCTCAAACTCAATCTCAAATCTGAAAACTCAACTCAATATCTAAAATGGATAGGATAGAATGCTTTCTTTCAAGAACATGAAACCCCAACAATTTCCAACTATGCAAATAATCACATAACAATGATACTCATGTTCTTTTCACCATCAATTAGGGCTTCAAAAACAATGCTCATCAAACAAGGTTCAATCAACACCATTCAACTCAAAACACAACCTTAAAGCATTTCACAATCAACATTAGAAAAGGAAACAAGTAGAACTCCTTTTCTCTCCAATATTGTTTGAACAAAAATCATCCACCAACTCAAATCACAATAGCACAAAACAACTTTTCAAATCATCAAAAAAGGAGTAAGCCCAACACTTTAACCAAGTAAAGAATAGCTTGATTATTACCAATTTAATGAAAGCAAATGTCAATCTCAAAGCTGCCCACTTAAGGTTTCACAACTTCACACAAGAAGCAATTTTAACCTTAAAATATCATGCTTTCATTTCCATAATCAACCAAAAGCACTCTCAACATTACAAGAAAAATGTATCCCTTATACACCTTATTTCTTCCTTATAGTTGTATCAAAAATAAAATTTATCTCTCATAAGAATGCAATAAGATATTTCAAACAACACCTTCAAAAGAATCTTTTATCAAAATAAAACAAGCTTTAAACTCCTTATAACTCCTAAGTTGTTTTTCCCTCTAATAAACTTCCTCCATCCACAAAATACACTTAGCAAAAATTAATTTCGAAAGTACCTTGGCCAACATCAAAAATCATGCTATGGAGAAATTGCGCACGAATTCTAACACCACCCGCTGCGTCCACTTCATGATGTAAAACCCTTTCACGTTATTCGAACGCGGAACCTCTCGTTCGGGTAGCGCGCCAACAACCTAGCCGCTATCGGTGTGCCAAAGGCACCCGGTGAGGTTTAAACCTCATGCTATTAGCCTTGTTCCTTCTGCTCTAGGGATTAAATAAAACAATAGTGCCTCCATTTCTTTTGATGCAAACATGAAGACGAAAACCTTATGGCGGATTTACGACAAGCGACGAGTACAAAAAATGAACAGCAGATTCACAAAAACGGCAAAGACACAATCGGAGAAGAAATCCGAACAACGGATCACGAAATCACAGCGAGGAAGAAATCGAATAGCAGATCACGAATTCACAACGAGCAACTCTTTTCAAAATGTGGATCGGATGATTTTTTATTTTCATCGAGGGAGATTTATATGCATTTTTACCATAAGCTCTTGACATTGACGAGGAGTTTAACACGTCGGTGGAGGTCTTGGCTAGCGCCCACATAGTTAAGACATTTGCGCCATGGGTTAGGAGAACCCATTGCAAACAATAATTTAATATTTATTTAAAAATAATTAAAGGGAACCTTAACAAGGTTTTTAATTATTTAAATAAATACTTCCTCCTGGAACCAAATGCATTAAACTAATGCATCCACCTATAATCTTTAAACCTGCCAACTTGGGGTTTACAAAAGACCATTGAAACTGTCATGCCGTAACCTTCATCAAAATAAATTATTTGACATCAAACAAATTCCTTCAAGATCTTCTTGACATCAATGACAACTTATACACTTGAGCAAAGGCAATGTACCTAAAGTACCCAAAATTGCCAACAATATCCCCCTTTGTCATTGATGGCAAACCTTTACTGAAAACACTTCTCAAGAGCCAAAACTAAAACCAACTGTGCTAACAACTGAGAATCTTCTTTTGAAGTTTTGCTCCCCCTGACTTGAAGCTCTCCCCTTCACTTTGAAGCTCTCCCCCTTACTCATATCTCTCCCCCTTTGTCATCAATGGCAAAGGGTCACCTTTGGGGCTTGGGACTAAGAATGAGCCTCTTAGCTTAGTCCCTCCCCCACCTCCTGATGAGGTGATTAATTCCGGGGTGGGAGTAAAACTCCCATTAGGCACTGATCATCATCAGCATCTATAACTTCCTTGCCAGGCCTTTTCTTGAACTCTTTGTCCATATTCATGTTCTTGTCACTGTTCTTGTTCTTGTTCTCATCCCTGTTCTTGTCCATGCCTTGATCCTTGGACCTGATCATGCCACTGTTCCTGTTTCTATATTCTAGAATTTTAGCTCTACACTGTTTGATTATGTGACCTTCATTATTGCACTTGAAACACTTGACAATGTTGTTTCTCTGAGGTAAACCTGATCTTTGAATCCACCTGTTCTGACCAAACTTGTACTAACCAAACCTATTCTGACCAAACCTGTTCTGATCAAACCTGTTCTAATCAAACCTGTTCCTGTTATTTGCCTTGCAATAAACTGCCTTGTGCCCAAACTACTTACAAGAGTAGCAATACCCTTGAAAGAAACTAGCACTTCTTAAATTGTCATTTACCTTCTTCACTTGAGCCATGCAATGTGAAGCCATGTGACCAAACCTATGACAAGCAAAATATCTGCCTTGAAACTTTCCTTTATTTGACATCTTGGGTCCTGAATACTTTCTTCTCATTCTGAATTCTATTTTCTGTTTCTGTGCATCTATCATTCAAGGACTCCTTTTCTGAAATACTTTCCTCATCAGAACTCTCTTCCTTTTGGAGTCTCTTACTAGACTCTCCAACTTGTTCCTTGTGTGGCTTAACAAAACCAAGGCTTGTTTTATTTGTTGTCTTTCTTTGACCTTTGATGAGTGACTTAACCTTTTTGAAACTATATTGAAACCTATAAAGCTTATCCTTGTACTCTTTAGTTTCCTCTTTCAAAGAAGCCAATTTCTGTTCCAACTTGCTATACTCAAGAACCTTAGACTCTAACTCATCCTTGAGTTCTTGTGTCTTAGCTATAGAGAAGTCAAGACTTTATATAAGATCATCTCTCTCCATACAACATTCATCTAACTTATCCTTGAGTCTAGCATTCTTCTTTCTTTCCTTTTTCAAAGCACTAAGAGCACTAATAATTTCACCTTCAAGATCTACTTCACCTTCCTCTATATCTTCCTCTATTTGTTTGCTTTTTGAATCATCAAAGCCTTTTTCATATTTCTTATCACTAGAGGTGCTACCATTTTCAAAAACCATACATGCATCTTCCTTATAGTTTTCTCAAGCATCCTCATACATACTAGAAACCAAATCATTATTTGTGCAATCATCCTCAAGGTGACCAAAGTTTCCACATCTAAGACATTTCATGATAATGAATCTATGTTTCGATTCTTCCTCTTTTTCTGATATGAACAACATCTCATTTTCATCATCACTTGAAGAAATTTCACTATCACTACTAGAACACTTACTTGCTTTGTCTAGGTAGAAACTCTTCTTGTGCTTGTGAGAATACCTCTTTCCTTGATTGTTGTGCTCATCTTTGTTCTTCCTGTGATGCTTGTGCTTTTCAGAATCCTTGCTCTTAGAATCCTGTTTATCTTCATCACTTTCATTCTTGGGAACAATATAGTCAATAGCATAATGACCAAACTTTCCACAATTGAAACATCTTATATTTTTCATACTTTTGTGCTTTCTAGAGAACTTGCCTTTCTTGCTGTAATATGCCTCTTCATCACTAGAAGACTCATCACTATCTTGAAGTTGTTTACCCTTGGATTTCTTGGTAGCCTTGAAAGTCGCCTCTTTCTTGACATCAACCTTCACTTGAGTTCTCAACTCAAATGCTACAAGTATACTATGGAGCTCATCCTTTTTCAACTTATCCAAATCTTTAGCTTCCTCAATAGTAGAAATATTTTCACTAAATCTATTAGGAAGAGATCTTAAAATCTTATCACAAACATCATTTTCAGCAAGCTCAAGACCTAAGTCTTTCATGGAGTTAACAACCTCATCCATATGAAGCATGTAGTCACTAATATTTTCATCATAATTCATCTTGAGTTGTTCAAACATACCTTTGAAGTGTCTCAACTTGGCCTTTCTGACATTTGTATCACCTGTATGAACCACCTTCAACTGTTTCCACATTTCACTAGCTGTCTTGCAGTGAATCACCTTGGTGAGATCTATTTTCTATAAGCCTTTCAGGATTGCATTCATTGCCTTTGAATTGCTATGATGTAGGAGCCTTTCTTCCTTAGTAATAGGACCATGTACAGGAATAGTGTACTCATCTTCAATCACTTCCCAAACATCATTACCAAGTGCCATTAGATGAACCTTCATCCTTGCACTCCAAAGACCAAAATCTGACCCATCAAGAATAGGTGTTGCATTGCCACTTGAATGATCCATTGTGTTCTTTACTAGCTTTTCCTTCAAGCTCGTTAAACTTTCCGAAGGCACCGACTCTAATACCAATTGAAGAACACAAGCTTATACTGAGAGGGGGGGGTGAACAAGTATAAGACCTCTTTTTACTTTTTTTCTTTATACTTCAAAATAGTAAAGCAATATACCCAAAGCAATATCAAAGCAATGCACAATATCATCCACAAAGTGACACCAATTTTAACGTGGTTCACCCAAAATGGCTGGGCTACGTCCACAATACTTTTCTCTAAAAGTTATCTCAAAGTTCTTTGGGAATCCTTCCCAATTACAATGTTTATGAGCCTCGTCCCAAAGGATATACCTTCCCCCAATCAAAATTTATGAGCCTTTTCTCAAAGGAGATACCTTCCCCTCTACTCTGGAAATGATCCCTCAAAAGATCAACTACCTCTACCACTTGCCAACACATGGAACTCCTTTCCACCGAAGACCTCTTGTCCTCAATGCTTAGACTAAGAGACCTCTACCTTCTATGATCACGTCCACAGCAGCTCAGCAACCTATACCAAACACAGTCAGTCGGTCTAGTACAAGTCTTCCTCTGTCTATCAGATCTGTCCAACACTTGAACAAATCAATCCTCTACACACAAGCCTTCTAAAAGACTTACCAAATCTGTCCTCAGGTTCTTCTCAGAGAACCAGTGCACCTCTATCCTCAAGTTCTCTAATAGAACTATCAAACTCAACTCACAAGTCCTCTGCTAGGACCTGTCCAAATCTGCTCACAAGTCCCCACCGGAACCTGTCCAAAACTGCTCACAAGTCCCCACCGGAACCTGTCTAAGACTGCTCACAAGTCCCCATCGGAACCTGTCCAAAAACTCAGCAAGCTCACCAAGAAAAAAAACTTTCTTAGTAGGAAATCACAAGGTGAATTGTTAGATACCCAATGTGATTTGTCAAACTCATTGTTAGAGACTCAATATGTTATATACTCAACTCCCAATCTCAAAACTCAACTCAAATCAACTCAGCTCAAACTCAATCTCAAATATGAAAACTCAACTCAATATCTGAAATGGATAGGATAGAATGCTTTATTTCAAGAACATGAAACCCCAACAATTGCCAACTATGCAAAGAATCACATAACAATGATACTCATGTTCTTTTCACCATCAATTAGGGCTTTAACAACAATGCTCATCAAACAAGGTTCAATCAACACCATTCAACTCAAAACACAACCTTAAAGCATTTCGCAATCAACATTAGAAAAGGAAACAAGTAGAACTCCTTTTCTCTCCAATATTGTTTGAACAAAAATCATCCACCAACTCAAATCACAATAGCACAAAACAACTTTTCAAATCATCAACAAAGGAGTAAGCCCAACACTTTAACCAAGTAAATAATAGCTTGATTATTACCAATTTAATGAAAGCAAATGTCAATCTCAAAGTTGCCCACTTAAGGTTTCACAACTTCACACAAGAAGCAATTTTAACCTTAAAACATCATGCTTTCATTTCCATAATCAACCAAAAGCACTCTCAACATTACAAGAAAAATTTATCCCTTATACACCTTATTTCTCCCTTATAGTCGTATCAAAAATAAAATTTATCTCTCATAAGAATGCAATAAGATATTTCAAACAACACCTTCAAAAGAATATTTTATCAAAATAAAACAAGCTTTAAACTCCTTATAACTCCTAAGTCGCTTTTCCCTCTAATAAACTTCCTCCATCCACAAAATACACTTAGCAAAAATTAATTTCGAAAGTACCTTGGCCAACATCAAAAATCGTGCTATGGAGAAATTGCGCACGAATTCTAACACCACCCGCTGCGTCCACTTCACGATGTAAAATCCTTTCACGTTATTCGAACGTGGAACCTCCCATTCGGGTAGCGCGCCAACAACCTAGCCACTATCGGTGTGCCAAAGGCACCCGATGAGGTTTAAACCTCACGCTGTTAGCCTTGTTCCTTCTGCTCCAGGGATTAAATAAAACAACAGTGCCTCCCTTTCTTCTAACGCAAACACGAAGACAAAAACCTTACGGTGGATTTACAACAAGCGGCGAGTACAAAAAATGAATAGTAGATTCACGAAAACGGTGAAGACACAGTCGGAGAAGAAATCCGAACAGTGGATCACGAAATCACAACGAGGAAGAAATCAAACAGCAGATCACGAATTCACAACGAGCAACTCTTTTCAAAATGTGGATCGGATGATTCTTTATTTTCATCGAGGGAGATTTATATGCATTTTTACCATAAGCTCTTGACATCGACGAGGAGTTTAACACGTCGGTGGAGGTCTTGGCTAGCACCCACAATCTTAAAACATAGTGCCCACATAGTTAAGACATAGTGCATCCACCTATAATCTTTAAACCTACCAACTTGGGGTTTACAAAAGACCATTGAAACTGTCATGTCGTAACCTTCATCAAAACAAATTATTTGACATCAAACAAATTCCTTCAAGAGCTTCTTGACATCAATGACAACTTATACACTTGAGCAAAGGCAATGTACCCAAAGTACCCAAAATTGCCAATAGAAATTGTCCTGCATTCATAAATGCTATTAGCAATATCATGTTTCTCACATATAGGTAAGTATACATATATAAAAATATGTATTTGCTTTCTTTCAATACTCGACTGAGGAGGGTTACTACACCTATTCATTTTTTTACTGGGAGCCTCTACAAGACAGACCATCCACCTGCATCTTTCTAAAAATATGGGGTGCATGAATTTAACATGGGGCACATGAACTCGTGCACCCCTCAGTTTTTCATGCACTCAAAAATTAGGGTAAAAATCAAAGTTCTCAAAATTCAAAAAAAAATCTCAAGTTTCTAAATGGGAAAAATGGGTACAAAAATCAGTCAATATCATCAAAAAAATATTCTCAATTCATGAGATATACCCTTCAAAGTTTGGCGTAAATCGGTGCGCTCAAGTTAATGGGATGCACGACTTTAAAATGGGGTGCACTAAATTGTGTGCCCTTTAAGACCTTTGTGTGCTCCATAGTAAAATAGGGTGCATGAATTTAACATGGGCTGCATGAACTAAACATGGGGTACACGAAATCGCGCGCCCCTCTAATTTTTATGTGTTCCAAAATTAGGGCAAAAATCAAAGTCCCCAGAATTTGACAAAAATTCTCAAATGTCTAAATGGGCCAAATGGGTACTCAAATCAGTTGAGATCATCAAAAAAATCTTCTCGGTTCATGATCCATACCCCTTCAAATTTTGACATAAATAAAAGCGTGCAAGTTAATGGGGCACATGACTTTAAAATGGGGCACACGAAATCGTGCACCTTTTAATACATTTTTGTACTCCATATAAAAATGGGGTACACAAATTTAACATAGGGTGCATGAGTTTCGTGCGCTTCAAATTTGGGACATTAATTGAATTTCTTAGAATTTGACAAAATTTCTCAAGGGTCTAAATGGGCCAAATGGGTACTCAAATCAATTGAGATCATCAAAAAAATCTTCACAGTTTGGGAGATATACCACTTTAAATTTTTATGTGATGTTACTGTAAATTGCTAGTTTTGGAAAAATCTAGCAATTAATGTTCTTAAAATCTAGTTCTATTGTGAATATTAGATTAAGTTCTTTCCCCTAGTTTTTGGATTAGCTCAAGTGAAGCCTTCTAGATCAAGTTATGGCCATATCAATTTGCATCCAAATGTAGGGCAAAAGTGATAAAATTGGAGGAGTCCTAAAATGAAATCAAATTAATTAAGCCTTTGAAAAAATGCTCAATCCAAACCATTGCCACTAGACCCCAATATTCAAGATACACAAATCTCAGCACTTTTGCAAGCTAGAAATTTATATTTAACCCAAGCCTTAATTTTTTGGAATCATAAAAAATTGGGCCTTGCACCCTAAGCTCACTTAGACATCAATTCAATGAATTTTTTCAAAAATAATGGGGTGAAAACTAAGTTGTAACAATGGGATACAACACCGACTCTTATTGGGATAGGTAGTATGAATGGCACATGAATGCTCCTGAGAACTCCATAATATTTGGTTGACAATCAAGAGACCACAAAAATTTAGACTAAAAGCCAAAAAAGAAAACAAAGAAAAAAATACTAAAGGATGGACCTTGGTTTTGATCAGTAAAATTTGATAAACCCTATTTAAAAATAGATGAAATTTGACTTATGGGGTAACATATCTATCAGCAATATCTTAAGATAGAGTCGAGGCAAATTTATTTGGAAGTTGTTGTGTCATAATGCCTAGGCTTGTGTGTTTTGTGTATTCATTCTTATCCCTTGATTAGTCAAAAATTCATCATATCGACAATAGTTGAACCTATTAAGTATCTAACTATAATAGATATGTGCCTTGACATTGATCCACTTCTAGCCAAGCATCTATAACCCCAATGGATATAAACTCGATTTCCTCCAGACCTGCTCTACTACCATCCATACACACATAGCCCTGATAGAGGTTATCCGGATACCCCAACATATAGTTGCTTTGCAGTATTTGTATTTTTCTTCTTTTTGAGAAGGATTATGATGAATTACAAAGCTCGCATTGGGTTAGAAATTTGTAAGGCTAAGGAAGTAGAGTGTATATATTTTTAGCTCAAGACATCCTTTTAATGATGACTTCATTCTTCTTGATCAAAAAATATCCTTAAAATATATGGGAGATGTGAAGCTTCAGCATAATACACCGCACCTTCCTCCTAATTTTTTATATCTTTGTACTTGTTGGACCATTTCCTAAAACCTGGCCCACAAGATTTTAGTGTCGCCTGCCCTCACTCTAGGTCTTTTTTCTTTGACTTATTAGAACAAGTCTATCAAAATTGTAGTGTGCAACAAAAAATTTGAAGGAGACAAAATTATAAACATTTTCGGATACTGATGGTGATCAAACAAAAGAGAAATTATCTCATTGGAATATTTTCAATGGCAATCAACCTTTCTGGGATTATTTTTGTGAAACTTAGAACAAGATGGGGGGTAATGCTTCATTTTGCAAAAATATCTTAATGACCTTAAGATGTAGAGCATGTTCAAATCTCTTTCATTTTTTTTTGGATGGCCTAGGATACACTCTCAATTCTTGATGACTCAGAGAAAAACATACTGCAATTGAACTTTATGCATTATTTTTATCCTTGTCCTTTTTAGGATGTATCTTCTGTTCAACTGGCCAATTCTTGTGGGGTTCCTGATGATGGGTTGGGCATTGGGGATTTCACTTTGAAATGAGGTAACAGATGTAGTATTACCTAGGACTAGGGCTTTTTTAATGAACATGATGGAGAAGTCAGCAAAGGGACCAACATCATCTCCCATACCAATGAGTATTATGAACTTATCGATTTCATCTTATTTGGAATGCTTTAATTGATTTATTTCACACTTAAAATAGAAACAAGGAGATAGTTATTTGTAAAATAAAGACTCAATATATCAACTATGATTTTACATAAAGTTCTATTATCAGGTGGGTGATTGCAAACAGAGTAGTCATTCATTGAATTCAACATATATCTTTGGAAAACATGGAGGGGCCTCATTTCTGATTGATTAATAAGCTTAGAAGACCTAGAAAATTCATCTTCCTTTTGTGCTATGATTCTTTGACCAGTATATTTTTTTGACTTAACTATACTTTTAGGCTTGTGATTAGTCAGTTCTGTCTCATGGACTTCCTCTACATTGGGCTTCATAATGTGAACTACATCTTTGGATAAATCATCCTGAATCATTGCCCTTTCATCTACTTTTTCCTCTTCAACCTCCATAGATTTGTTGGTCAATACCTCTTCCTCTGAATGTTGTTCTGGTATTTCTAATATGTCAAAATCATAAATTTGAAGGCTTTTTGGAATTTCTACTGTTACATATTGATCTTGTTGGCTTTCATCAAAACTATCATCAGGAGCTTGATGATGATGTTCTTTTCTAGGAAACAACATCCTTTTCTCATTAGTGACAAGGCAGACGTTGATATCTCCTTCAACCCATGGTTTTTGATCAATACATTATATTTTGTGGTTCTCTTTCACGTTGGACTTAAAATGACCCCCATTTTCATACTGATCGTTATTAATTGTTGCCCCCTTATCAATTTCTTATTCTTCAGTTTGCATTGTCTAGTCTGATAGTGCCTCTACATCTAATTGTTGTTCTCTCATATCATCCATATTAGGAACATTCATCTCATATATTGTGCTCTCAAATTCCATGGCATGGCTTTCTTTAAAAATATCCACTGCTACTATAAGCGGTTCCTATTTGGCTTCATCAAGTATGACATTAGAGGTTTCGGGATGAATTTTCTCTCTTTTGGATATTAAAGTTCTATGTTCTTGATAGACCTCAATATCTCCTTTAGATTTACTATGATTATCCTTGCAATCTGAATTGGTCCTGACTGCTTTACAAGGTCGATCCTTGAGGTTCAGGCTAGGGTGCGAAGCTAAATAGATGGCACAACTAGAAGGCTTATGAGGTGAACTACAAGCAGGGCAATAGAAAGGGAATTTACTATTGATCATGTTCCTTTCTACGTGAATAGCCTTACTCATGCACTCATCAATAGTGTTTACTTTCTCTTTCCCTAGTTCATGATTGAATTCTGCAGAGAAATCATTTTTATAAAAGCAGATGGATTGTTGATCATTAAGAGCCATACTGTCAAAAATTATGTTCTTAACCTTGATGAATATTTTGTTGAAGTCATTAACCGGTTTATTTCTCTCTTTTTTACTGTAGCTAGTTTAGTTATGAGCGAATGTATATTCCTCTCCTCACCATACCTTTCTAAAAAGGCTTCTTCCATTTCCTAGAAATCCAATATGCAATGTGGGGAAGACTATTGAACCAATCTAAAGCATATTTCTCTAGGGTCTGCCAAAATAGCCTAAGAGCCACATCTTCTTATTTGACTTCCAATCTATCCATGGCATACATAAAATCTCGAGTGTGGTCTTCCCCGGTTACAATATTATCCCCCAAGAATTTGGGTATGTATTGTTTAGCCTTAGGGGGTAATGGATTTAAGACCGAGGGCAAGATAAAAGGCCTGTATCTATTTTTATGCCAATTTTTTAAAAGAGGATTAGCCATTTTTTTAGCTGGGCCCCCCAACACAAGAAAATAAGTAAACGAGATAGTACTTACTATACTTACTAGGTGGGGACTTTTTGGGACACAACTAGTACTGCTGTAGTTACGACCACCTAAAGGAATAGAAACTTGAGGTTCCTTTTTAATCTTACATGGAAAAAAAAGTATCTGTGGATCTAGAAGTTTGGGGTAGAATTCCTTTCTTCTACTTCTCATGTCCACCATATTAGCTCCTCATTGATGATGGGTTCTTTAGAGTCATCAGTACAGTGTGCAAAAAATAAGAGGTGTTCTCTAGCCAAGATTGCTTGGCCCAATACTCTAGATCTCACAACACTAAAAACTATGGCGTAAGTTCAATGGGCCAATCTAAATATGTCATGGGGAGTAAAACAACAATAAAATTTAAATGATCTTCCCTAGTAACGAGGCCAAAAACTATTGTGGGTTTTTCCTTCTTACCTCCTTAAACTTTGTCACATCATAGGAATCCTAAAAATCATGAGTATTGTAGACTTTGGTGGATCTACCGCTTTAACCCAGGAATAGATTATCTAAGTGACTCTAGACAAACCAGGTTGGGTAAGGAAACCCCATACAATGGGTTTGAATATTTATCATTATGAAATAATCACCCATAGATTACTAGATTCGATGATATTATATTAATTTTTTGTTCTTTTTGACAAAACCAAGCAATGTTAAGACCATTAAGACCAGACCAGTGCCATGTCCATTGGGTAGTTGTAGCAGATTTAAATTCATGGTTAACTCAAAAAAGAAAGAGAAAGAGGAACTAGCTCATTTTCATTCATTCAAATTATGTAATCAATAAAAATGGTAAACTAGCAAAAGAAAGAGTCATCCACATATTCAGATTACTGTAACATGAAAATGAGCAGACACAGACTTTAATGCAATAATTTCTAGGAATAGAGTTGGAATTTGTATTAAATGAAATACTATACATAAAAAGCCCTGAGTCTATCCTTCCCTTCTCCTTGCAAGAATTATAGTTATTTTTGCAGGCTATCCTTCCCGCTTTTCTAGGTTGGTGACTGTGGTGTGCTTTGATCGTGGGCTTCCCCTAGTATACTGTTCATTATCCTTTTGATTTTGCCAAATTTTTCATCCTTGATGTCATAATAAAACATAGACTTTCTATTGACTTGTCACCTTTATTTATATTTTCATATCTATCCTACATTCATAGATGCTATTAGCAATATCAGGTTTCTCATGTATAAGTAAGCATACATATATAAAAATATGTATTTACTTTCTTTCAATACTCGACTCAGGAGGGTTACTACACCTATTCAATTTTTTATTGGAAGCCTCTGCAAGACAGACCATTCACCTACCTATTTCTTAAAATATGTGGTGCATAAATTTAACATGGGGTGCATGAACTCACACGCCCCTCAGTTTTTTGTGCGCTCCAAAATTAGGGTAAAAATAAAAGTTCTCAAAATTCAACAAAATTTCTCAAGTATCTAAATGGGCCAAATGGGTACTCAAATCAGTCGAGATCATCAAAAAATTATTCCTGATTTATGAGATATACCCCTTCAAATTTTCGTGTGAATCGATGCATATGAGTTGATGGAGCGCACGACTTTAAAATGGTGTGCATGAAATCTTGCACCCTTTAAGATCTTTGTGTGATCCATAGGAATATGGGATGCATGAATTTAACATGGGGTGCCTGAATTTGACATGGGGCGCATGAAATCTCGTGCCCATCAAATTTTTGCACACTCCAAAATTATGGTAAAAATTAAAGTTTTTGCAATTCGACAAAAAATATCAAGTGTGTAAATGGTCCAAATTGGTACTCAACTCAATTGAGATCATCAAAAAATTATTCTCGATTCGTGAGATATACCCCTTCAAAGTTTGACGTAAATCAATGCACGCGAGTTAATGGGGTGCACGAATATAAAATGGGGCACATGAAATCATGCACTCTTTAATACCTTTGTGCACTCCATAGAAAAATGGGGTACATGAATTTAACATGGGGCGCATGAACTCAAGTACCCCTCGGATTTTTGTGCACTCCAAAATTAGGATAAAAATTGAAGTTCTCATAATTCAACAAAATTTCTCAGGGGTCTAAATTGGCCAAATGGGTACTCAAATCAGTTGAGATCATCAAAAAAAATCTTCACTGTTTGTAAGATATACCACTTTAAAGGTTTATGTGATGTTATTATAAATTGCTATTTCTAGAAAAATCTAGCAAATAATGTTCTTAAAATCTAGTTTCGTTGTGAAGGTTAGATCAAGTTCTTTCCCCCAGTTTTTGGATTAGCTCAAATGGAGTCTTATAGCTTAATTTATGGCCATATCAATTTGCATCCAAATGCAAGGCAAAAGTGATGAAATTGGAGCAGTCCTGAAATGAAATTCAATTAATTAAGCCTTTGAAAAAATGCTCAATCCAAACCATTGCCACTAGACCCCAATATTCAAGATGCACAAATCTTAGCACTTTTGCAAGCAAGAAATTTAGATTAAACCCAAGCCTTAATTTTTTGAAATCATCAAAAATTGGGCCTTGCACCCTAAGCTCACGTAGACATCAATTCAATGAATTTTTTTCAAAAATAATGGGGTGAAAACTAATTTGTAATAATGGGGTACAACACCAGCTCTGATTGGGATAGTTAGTATTAATGGCACATGAATGCTCCTGAGAACTCCAAAATATTCGATTGACAATCAAGAGACCACAAAAATTTAGACTAAAAGCCAAAAAGGAAAACAAAGAAACAAATACTAAAGGATGGATCTTAGTTCCAATCAGTAAAATCTAAAGACCCAATTTAAAAATAGATGAAATTTGACTTATGGAGGAACAGATCTATCAGCAATGTCTAAAGATAGAGTCGAGGTAGATTTATTTGGAAGTTGATGTGTCATCATGCCTAGGCTTGTATGTGTTTTGTGCATTAATTCTTATCCTTTGATCACTCATAAATTCACCATATTAGTAGGAGTTGAGTCTATTAAGTATCTCACTCTGATAGATATTTGCCTTGATATTGCTCCACTGCCAACCAGGCATCTATAGCCCCAGTGGATATGACCTCGATTTCCTCTAGACCTACTCTACTTCCAACCAAGCATCCATAACCTTGGTAGATGTTATCCAGATACCCCAACATATAGTTTCTTTGCATTATTTATAGTTTTCTTCTTGTTGAGAAGGATTATGATGAATTACAAAGCTCGCATTGGGTTAGAAATTTGTAAGTCTAAGGAAGTAGAGTGTATATATTTTTAGCTCAAGGCATCATGTTAATGATGACTTCATTCTTCTTGATCAAATAATATCCTTAAAATATGTAGGAGATGTGAAGCTTTAGCATAATGCACCGTACCTTCCTCCTAATCAATTTTATCTTTGGACTTGTTGGACCATTGCCTAAAACCTGGCCCATAAGGTTTTAGTGTCATCTTCCCTCACTCTAGGTCTTTTTTCTTTGACTGATTAGAATGAGTCTATCAAAAATGCAATGTGCAACAAAAAAGAGAAGACAAAATCATAAACATTTTCGGATACTAATGGTGATCAAACAAAAGGGAAATTATTTCATTGGAATATTTGCAATAGAAATCAACCTTTTTGGGATGATTTTTGTGAAACTTAGAACAAGATGGGGGGTAACACTTCATTCTGCAAAAATAGCTTAATGACTTCAGAATGTAGAGCGAGTTCAAATTTCTTTCATTTTTGTTTGGATGGACTAGGATACACTCTCAATTCTTGATGACTCTAGAGAAAAATAGACTGTAGTTGAACTTTATGCATTCTTTTTATCCTTGTCCTTTTTAGTATGTATATTCTATTCGAATGGCCAATTATTTTGGGGTTACTGATGATGGGTTGGGCATTGGGGATTTCTCTCTAAAACAAGGTAACAGATGTTGTATTACCTAGGACTGGGGCTTTATTAATAAACATGATGGAGAAGTCAGCAAAGGGACCAACATCATCTCCCAGATCAATGAGTATTATGAATTTATCGATTTCATCTGATTTGGAATGCTTTAACTGACTAATTTCACACTTAAAAGAGAAGCAAGGAGATTAGTTCTTTGTAGAAGAAATACTCAATAGAGAACCTATGATTTTACATGAAGTTCTATTATCATGAGGGTGATTACAAACAGAGTAGTCATTCATTGAATTCAACATATATATTTGGAAAACATGGATGGGTCTCGTTTCTGATTGATAAATAAGCTTAGAAGACCTAGAAAATTCATCTTCCTTTTGTGTTATAATTCTTTGACCAATATATTTTTTTGACATAACTATACTTTTAGTCTTGTGATTAGTCATTTTTGTCTCATGGTCTTCCTCTACATTGGGATTCATAAGTCAAACTATATCTTTGCATAAATTATCCTCAATCATTACACTTTCATCTATTTTTTTCTCTTCAACCTCCACAATTTTGTTTTTCAATGCCTCTTCCTCTTAATGTTGTTCTGGTATTTCTAATATGTCGAAATCATCAATTTGAAGGCTTTTTGGAATTTCTACTATTACAATTTGATCTTGTTGGATTTCATTAAAACTGTCATCAGGAGCTTGATGATGATGTTCTTTTCTGAGAAACAACATCCTTTGCTCATTACTGACAAGGTAGATGTTGATATCTCCTTCAACCCATGGTTTGTGACCAATCCATTCTATTTTTTGGTTCTCTTTTTCATTGAACTCAAAAAGACCCCCATTTTCAGACTTATCATTATTAATTGTTGTCCCCTTATCAATTTCTTGTTCTTCAATCTGCATTGTCTTGTCTAATAGTGCCTCTGCATCTAAGTTTTGTTCTCTCATCTCATCCATATTAGGAATATTCATCTCATCTATTGTGCTCTTAAATTCCATGGTATGGCTTTCTTGAAAAATATCCACTACTACTATAAGTGGTTCCCATTTGGCATCATCAAGTATGACATTAGAGGTTTCAGGATGAAGTTGCTCTCTTTTGGATATTAAAGTTCTATTTTCTCGATAGACCTCAATATATCCATTAGATTTACTGTGATTATCCTTGCAATCTGAATTGGTCCTGACTTATTTACTAGGTCGATCCTTGAGGTTCAGGCTAGGGTGTGAAGCTAAATAGATGGCACAACTAGAAGGCTTATGAGGTGAACTACAATCAGGGCAATAGAAAGAGAATTTACTGTCGATCATATTCCTTTCTACGTGAATAGCCTTACTCATGCACTCATCAATAGTGTTTACTTGCTCTTTCCCTAGTTCATGATTTAATTCTGTGGAGAAAGCATTTTTATAAAAGCAGATGGATTATTGATCATTAAGAGCCATCCTATCAGAAATTTTGTTCTTAACCTTGATGAATATTTTTTTGAAGTCATTAACCGATTTATCTCTATTTTTTATTGTAGCTAATTCAATTATGAGTGAATGTATATTCCTCTCCTCACCATACCTTTCTAAAAAGGCTTCTTCCTTTTTTGGGGGAAGACTACTGAACCAATCTAAAGCATCTTTCTCTAGGGTTTGTCAAAATAGCCTAAGAGCCACATATTCTTGGATTTCCAATCTATCCATGGCATACTAAAAATATTGAATGTTTTCTTCCCCGATTATAGTGTTAGCCCCCAGGAATTTGGGTATGTATTTGTGGGCCTTAGGGGGTAATGGATTTAAGACCTGGGGTCAGATAAAATACATGTATCTATTTGTACACCAATTTTTTAAAAGAGGATTAGCCATTTTTGTAGTTGGGCCCCAAACACAAGAAAAACAGTAGACAAGATAGTACTTACTAGGTGGGGAGTTTTTGGGACACAACTAGTACTGATGCAATTACGACCATCTAAAGGAACAGAAACTTCAGGTTCCTTTTTAATATTATGTGGATGGAAAAGAACCTATGGATTTGGAATTTTGGGGCAAAGTTCCTTTTTGCTACTTCTTGTGGTCGCCATATCAGCTCCTTGTTGATGATGGGTTCTTTAGAGTCACCAGCACAGTGTGAAAAAAATAAGAGGTTCTCTTTGTCCAAGATTGCTCAGCCTAAAACTCTAGATCTCACAACACCAAAGACTATGATGTAATGTCAATGGGCCAACGTGAATATGTCATGGGGAGTAAAACAACAAGAAAATTTAAAGGATCCTCCCTGGTAATGATGCCAAAAATTATTATGGGGATTTCTTGCTTACCTCCTTAAACTTTGTCATGTCACAGGAATCCCAAAAATCACCGAGTATTGTAGACTCTGGTGGATCTACCGCTTTAACCGAGGAATACATTATCTAAGTGACTGTAGACAGACCAGGTTGGGTAAGGAAACCTCAAACAATGGGCTTGAATATTTATCATTATGAAACAATGACCCATAGATTACCAGATTCGATGATATTATATTAATTCTTTGTTCTTTTTGACCAAACCAAGCAATGTTAAGACCATTAAGACCAGACCAGTGCCATGTCCATTGGGTAGTTGTAGCAGATTTAAATTCATGGTTAACTCAGAAAAGAAAGAGAAAGAGGAACTAGCTCGTTTTCATTCATTCAAATTATGTAATCAATAAAAATGGTAAACTAGCGAAAGAAAGAGTCATCCACTATTCAGATTACTGTAACATGAAAATGAGCAGACACAGACTTTAATGCAATAATTTCTAGGAATAGAGTTGGAATTTGTATTAAATGAAATAATATACATAAAAAGCCCTGCAGAGTGCTCGGGTTTCATATGATAATGACTACAATGCTTCCCTTGTTCAAATATCACAAGGATATTTTTCTCTCCATCTTGATTACAACAATGCAAGAGTTACCAACTCTAGCGTGTCCACAGGAAATGATCTCAGCAAACAAATCTTCCTAGATGATCCTTGAAAATGATAGAAGAAAGGGTGAAATGAGGAAGACAGAAAAGGCACACACAAATGAAAATACGACTAACTCTTAGACACAACTATACTTGGGCTTAAGTTTTCTCTCTTAGATGTTTGATAAATCAGTCGAGATCATCAAAAAATTATTCCTGATTCATGAGATATACGCCTTGAAAGTTTGATGTAAATTGGCATGCATGAGTTAATGGGGTGCACGACTTTAAAAATGGGGTGCACAAAATTATGTGCCCTTTAAGACCTTTGTGCACTCCATAAAATGGGGTGTATGAATTTAGCGTGGGGTGCATGAATTTAACATGGGGCACACAAACTTAACATGGGGCGTACAAACTCGCACGCCCCTTAGATTTTTATGCACTCCAATATTAGGGCAAAAACCAAAGTTCTCATAATTTGATAAAAATTTGCAGGTGTCTAAATGGGCCAAATTGGTACTAAAATCAGTTGAGATCATCAATAAATTCTTCTTAGTTTGTGAGATATACCCCTTCAAATTTTGACGTAAATCAAGATGCACGAGTTAATGGGGCACATGAAATCATGCACCCTTTAAGACCTTTGTTCTCTCAATAGAAAAATGGGGCACATGAATTTAACATGGGGTGTACAAATTCGTAGGCCCCTCAGATATTTGTGCGCTCCAAAATTAGGGCAAAAATCAAATTTCTCAGAATTTGATGAAATTTCTCAAGGGTCTAAATTGGCCAAATGGGTACTCAAATTAGCTAAGATCATCAAGCAAAATCTTCACATTTTGGGATATATACCAATTTAAATTTTTATGTGATGTTACTATAAATTGCTATTTCTAGAAAAATATCGCAATTAATATTCTTAAAATATAGTTTGGTTGTGAAGATTAGACCAAGTTCTTTCCCCCTATTTTTAGATTAGATCAAATGGAGTCTTCTATCTCAAGTTGTGGCCATATCAATTTGCATCCAAATACAGGGTAAAAGTGACAAAATCAGAGCAGTCCTAAAATGAAATTCAATTAATTAAGCCTTTGAAAAAATGTTCAATCCAAACCATTGCCACTAGACCCCAATATTCAAGATACACAAATCTCAGCACTTTTGCAAGCTAGAAATTTATATTAAACCCAAGCCTTAATTTTCTTGAATCATCAAAAATTGAGCATTGCACCCTAAGCTCACCTAGACATCAATTTAATAAAAAAAATTCAAAAATAATGGTGTGAAAACTAAGTTGTAACAATGGGGTACTACACCGGTTCTGACTGGGATAGGTAGTATGAGAGGCACATGAATGCTCCTGAGAACTCCATAATCTTTGGTTGAAAATCAAGAGAGACCACAAAAATTTAGACAAAAAGTCATAAAGGAAAACAAAGAAACAAATACTAAAGGATGGACCTTGGTTTTGATCAGTAAAATCTAATGACCTAGTTTGAAAACATATGCACTTTAACTTGTGGGGGAACAGATCTATCATCAATGTCTTAAGATAGATTCGAGGCAGATTTATTTAGAAGTTTTTGTGTCATCATGCTTAGTCTTGTGTGTGTTTTGTGCATTAATTCTTATCCCTTTATCAGTAAGAAATTCACCATATCAGTAGGAGTTGAGCAAATTAAGTATCTCACTCTAATAGATATTCGTCTTGATATTGCTTCTCTGTCATCCAGGCATCTATAGCCCCAGTGGAGATGACCTAAATTTCCTACATACCTGCTCTACTGCCAGCTAGGCACCCATAGCCCCTATAGAGGTTATTCAGATACCCCAACAAATAGCTACTTTGCATTATTTATATTTTTCTTCTTTTTGAGAAGGATTATGATGAATTACAAAGACTTCATTCTTCTTGATAAAGGAATATCCTTAAAATATGTGGGAGATGTGAAGCTTCAGCATAATGCACCACACCTTCCTCCTAATATGTTTTATCTTTGGACTTGTTGGATCGTTGCCTAAAACCTGACTCACAAGGTTTTAGTGTTGGTTGTCCTCACTCTAGGTCTTTTTCTTTGACTAATTAGAGCAAGTCTATCAAAATTGCAGTGTGCAAAAAAAACTTTGAAGGAGACAAAATCATAAACATTGTCAGATACTGATGGTGATAAAACAAAAGGGAAATTCTCACATTGGAATATTTGTAATAGCAATCAACATTTTTGGTATAATTTTTGTGAAACTTAGAACAATATGAGGGGTAACGCTTTATTTTGAAAAAATAGCTTAATGACCTTAAGATGTAGAGCGATTTCAAATTTCTTTCATTTTTGTTTGGATGCCCGAGGATACACTATCAATTCTTGATGACTCCAGAGAAAAATAGACTGTAGTTGAACTTTATGCATTCTTTTTATCCTTGTCCTTTTTAGGATGTATCTTCTATTCGAATGGCCAATTCTTGTGGGATTCTTGATGATGGGTTGGGCATTGGGTATTTCACTCTGAAACGAGGTAACAGATGCAGTATTACCTAGGACTGGGGATTTATTAATAAACATGATGGAGAAGTCAGCAAAGGGACCAACATCATCTCCCATACCAATGAGTATTATGAATTTATCGATTTCATCTGATTTGGACTGCTTTAACTGACTGATTTCACACTTAAAACATAAACAAGGAGATAGTTCTTTGCAGAAGAAAGACTCAACATATCAACTATGATTTTACATGAAGTTCTATTATCATGTGGGTGATTACAAACAGAGTAGTAATTCATTGAATTCAACATATATCTTTGCAAAACATGGAGGGGACTCATTTTTTATTGATTAATAAGCTTAGAAGACCTAGAAAATTCATCTTCCTTTTGTGCTATGATTCTTTGACCAGTATATTTTTTTGACTTAACTATACTTTTAGGCTTCTGATTAGTCAGCTTTATCTCATGCTCTTCCTCTGCATTGGGCTTCATAAGATGAACTACATCTTTGGATAAATCATCCTCAATCAGTGCCCTTTCATCTAATTTTTCATCTTCAACCTCCATATTTTTGTTGGTCAATGCCTCTTCCTCTAAATGTTGTTCTTGTATTTGTAATATGTTGAAATCATCAATTTGAAGGCTTTTTGGAATTTCTACTATTAAAGATTGATCTTGTTGGCTTTCATCAAAACTGTCATTAGGAACTTGATGATGATGTTCTTTTCTGGGAAACGTCCTTTCCTCATTACTGACAAGGGAGACATTGATATCTCCTTCAACCCATGGTTTGTGATCAATCCATTCTATTTTATGGTTCTCTTCCACATTGGACTTAAAAATACCCCCATTTTTAGACTCATCGTTATTAATTGTTGCCCCCTTATCAATTTCTTCTTCTTCAGTCTGCACTATCTTGTCTGATAGTGCCTCTGCATCTGAGTGTTGTTCTCTCATCTCATCCATATTAGGAACACTCATCTCATTTATTATTCTCTCAAAGTCCATGGTATGGCTTTCTTGAAAAATATCCACTCCTACTATAAGTGGTTCCCATTTGGCTTCATCAAGTATGACATTAGAGGTTTTAGGATGAATTTTCTCTCTTTTGGATATTAAAGTTATATGTTATCGATAGACCTCAATATCTTCTTTAGATTTATTGTGATTATCCTTGAAATATGAATTGGTTCTGACTGCTTTACTAGGCCGATCCTTGAGGTTCAGGCTAGGATGTGAAGCTAAATAGATGGCACAACTAGAAGGCTTATGAGGTGAACTACAAGCAAGGCAATAGAAAGGGAATTTATTGCTGATCATGTTCCTTTCTACGTGAATAGCCTTATTCATGCACTCATCAATAGTGTTTACTTGCTCTTTACCTAGTTCATGATTGAATTCTATAGAGAAAGCATTTTTATAAAAGCAGATGGACTACTGATCATTAAGAGCCATCCTATCAAAAATTATGTTCTTAACCTTGATGAATCTTTTGTTGAAATCATTAACTAGTTTATTTCTCTCTCTTTTTATTATAGCTAATTAAGTTATGAGTGAATGTATATTCCTCTCCTCATCATACCTTTCTAAAAAGGCTTCTTCCATATCTTGGACACCCAATATGCAATGTGGCGGAAGACTACTAAACTTATCTAAAGCATATTTTTCTAGGGTCTTCCAAAATATCCTAAGAGCCACATCTTCTTCTTGTTAGCGCACATAGCCTATCTCAAGGCTATAGTTGGGCGGGATATCACATTAATGTAAAAAATGTTTTATTATGCGCTATTGAGCACTCCTCCTAAACCGTTGAGGAGGTTGGTTGGTTGGTTATCCAACCAACCATGGCATTGTATATATATCCCTTCCAAATCAATAAACAATTGCTCATTCACATTATTTTCTTTGGCAGGTGCTTCAACATGGTATTAGAGCATGGTGGTAAGACCGAGACGGGCGATTCCGGATGGTGGGACCTGGGTGAGATGAGACCTAGGCACGAATCAAGCAGAGCCTGATGAGACCTGATTGAGGATTCAACAAAATTAATAGCACAAATATCGAGGTGAGCAGACCTGACAGCACAGAGACTGAGGGCCCTAAAACCTAGCCCATAAACATGTGTTAGGACACAAGTGACTCAGAAGCTGGCCAGGCTGACTACATGGTAGGATACGGGTGACTCAGAGGCTAACCAGGACACATGGCACGTTGGGGTTGGCTCAGGGGCAAAATAAGGGCATGGTTTGATTTCTCGAAGGCAATAGAAAGAGCTAGTGTGATGAAGCATATAAAAACTATTAATTTTCCCCTTCCCTTGTGCATGTGGGATAAAGGAAATATTTTTTTTTTTATTTTTTTTTTTACACAGGAAGCAACAAACGTAGTTTTCATCCTTTCTATTCCATGGCGACCTCCAACTTAGGTGTAAAACATCACAGACCCTAAGATATGATGCTGGCAAAGTGTAAGTTTCTAAACTCATGAAGGCAGATTCATTTTGTTACTGTGCTTTTGGTGAGGTTCATGACGATTTGTAGATTCTACCAGGTACGTAGTAAAGACAAGAGGTACATTGTGCCTTCATCCTCACCATGAACTATGTAGCCTACGTGGTTCAGCTCCTTTTCTCAGAGGGTGAGGTAGGGGGTTCCAACCCCATTGACCATTGCAGAAAGAAAAAAAAATTAAATATATATACTATGGTTGTTGCAGTGCTATCATCAAGCAGTTTATGCCTTCCCATTCCCACCTCTGTGTGTGGTCGGGGTGGTTCGACATCTCCTTCATGAAGGTTTGATTGGGGGTTCTATCCCCACCAAAATTCATGCAATTTTTGCTCACGATTTGGCTTTATTACAAGGGGTATTTGATGGTTTCATTTCCACCTCTCTGTGCAGCCGAGGTGGTTCGGCCTTTCTTGCGTGGAGTGTGAGGTTGGGAGTTCCGACCCCACCCACAACAAATTTTTGCCAAAGTTGCTAGACAACAAATTATATTTTCCAAATTTGTTAAATAATAATAATAATAATTTTCCAAAGTTTCTACACAAAATTACCCACAAATTGCAAATTTGCTAAGCAAACAAATAATGCCAAAACACTACCATAGATTTTTTTCCCACTGTGAATTTTACCAAAATAAGGGGGGGTTCAATTGCACTTCTTTCTTGCAAAATTCCAAAATCAAGGGGGGAAATTAATACACCTAGAGCCTTTCATAATGGCATTTGTGCACAAATATCTCTCAGATTTACAATTTCTAAAAGGTCCCAATATTGTTCCATGGAAGATAAAAATGAGAGCCATTCTTCAGGTGGAAGACTTATGGGATGTAGTAACTAAGACTACAAATTTACCCTCAAACAGTAGGAACCGATCAAGAAGCTTGGTATAATAAGGACAAGAGAGGTCTCATGTTTCTCCTACTTGCTACTACAGATGAGGTCCAACCTCATATCTATGATTCCAAAACCAGTAAGGTAGCTTGGGATTCTTTGATTACTATTTATGAAGGAAAGAATTCGTCCACCATTCTACACCTTCAAACTCAACTACACACCCTCAGTATGAATTTTGGGGAGACAATTGATCTTTTCCTTTACAGAGTGGTAGACCTAAAATTCAAATTGAATGCTATGGGAAAACTAGTGGATGATGATGTCTTGAACTCTATTATCTTGAGAGCATTGTCAGACTCCTATAAGATGTTTATCACTTCCCTCAATGTTTCTGGTAGACAAGTGTCTTTTGTGGAATTGGTAAATTTGCTCTAAAATGATGAGACAAATCAAGTTCAGAAATATGAGGTGCCATATAATGCCCTTTCCACCCAACAAAGGAGTAAGAACCCAGGTCAGTTTCAAAAATGGGGTTCTTCCTCCAAGGGAAAAGGGAAACAAAATCAGCAAAAGGATAAATATTGTAAGATTTATGATATGAATAACCATGACACCAATAGGTGTTGGTTCAAAAACAAGCAACAGAATGATCAACCTCATAGGAAGAAAGGGAAAGAGAAATAGCAATATAAAAATAAACATAAGCAACCTAAGGGACATGTTGCTTATGCTAACTCCAACTCAGACTCAGATATCTCTGGTTTCGATTCAGATTTTGACTCTAAAAGAGCACACAAGGTGCTCATGATCCATACTTCATCTTCCCAGATAGATGTTGTATGGTATATTGATTCAGGCACTAGTAAGAATATGACTAGAGAAAAATATTGGTTTGAAATATTTTAGGAGAAAGAGGGAAAGCCAGTTACCATTGCTGATGATCAAGTCTATCAAGTAAAGGGTGAAGGAAATATTTTTGTCACTCTCCTAGATGGGAGATGTCAGATTGAGAAGGTCCTCTATGTCCCTATATTAGCCAATAATCTATTGCTTGTTCCTTAGATGTTGGATAGAAAAATGGATGTTGTGTTCCGAGTTGTGAAAGGCAAGAAGAGATGTTTTATAATCCACAAAGGTAAACATGTTGCAACTAGTTCCTACAAGCATGGATTGTTCATTCTAGATGCTCTTTCAACACCTCATGTTGCTCTAGCTACAACTACAAAGGAGGCCACTTCTCTCTGGAATAGAATATATGGGCATCTCAATTCAGGATATTTGCTCAAATTGAGCAAATATGAGATGGTGAGAGGACTTCCTCATCTCTCCTCCATCTTACCAGTTTTCTTGGATTACTTAGTAGGGAAGCAACATCGGGTACCTTTTGAATCTAGCTCTTCTAGAGCTAAGAAACCTTTGGAGTTGGTACACACCAATCTATGTAGTCCTATGCCAACCAGTTATGGTGGAAATAAGTAATTTCAATTGTTCATTGATGATCACTCCTGAAATATGTGGGTTTTATTCCTCCAATTGAAATTAGAGGCATTTTCATACTTTCAAAAATTCAAGAAACTTGTTGAAAAAGAGTCTGGATTTCTAATAAAATTCCTCCACTCAAATCGAGGGGGGAATATACTTCCAAGGATTTTTCATCATACTTGAAATAACATGGGATAAAGAAACAACTGACAACAGTTTATACACCATAGCAAAATGGTGTTGCTGAGAAGAGAAATCACTCCATTGTGGAAATGATTCGATGTATGATAAAAGGAGCACATCTTGAAGATCAACATTGGGCAGAAGCAGTAAATAAAAACATCATACCTCTTGAATAGAGCACCCACAAGAGCTCTACAAGGCAAAACCCCACAAGAAGCATGGAGTGGTAAGAAACCCTCCATTTCTCATCTACAAGTGTTTGGATGTAAAGCCTTCATGCATATTCCAAAATAGAGAAGGAAGAAGTTAGATGAGAAAACCTTGTAATGTATCTTTCTTTGTTATGATGAGCATTCAAAGGAATATTGCTTGATCTATCCTATAACCAAGAAAAAACATATAAGTAGATATGTAGTATTTGATGAAGCTTTCACACCAAATAATACCTCTACATCAGTATATCATGAGGATGATGAGCCTAAGCAAGAGGTTTCACCCCCTTAGAAAATATTCCAAAATGGTATACTAGCACTTTGAGAGATTCTAAATTGACCTCACTTATTCCTCCAACCAACCATGGTATTGTATATATATCCCTTCCAAATCAATAAACAATTGCTTGTTCACGTTATTTTCTTTGGCAGGTGCTTCAACACTTCTTTGACTTCCAATTTGTCCATGGCATACAGAAAATCTTGAATGTGGTCTTCCTCGGTTACAGTGTTATCTTCCAAGAATTTGGGTATGTATTTGTGGGCCTTAGGGGGTAATGGATTTAAGACCAAGGGCAAAATAAAAGGTTTGTATCTATTTGTAAGCCAGTTTTCAAAAAGAGGATTGGCTATTTTTTTAGTTGGGTCCCCCAAAAAAGGAAAAATAGTAGACAAGATATTACTTACTGGGTGGGGAATTTTTGGGACACAACTAGTACTATTGTAATTACGACCACCTAAAGGAACAGAAACTTGAGGTTCCTTTTTAATCTTACATAGATGGAAAAGTACCTATGGATCTAGAAGTTTGGGGTAAAGTTCCTTTCCTCTACTTCTTGTGGTCGTTATATCAACTCCTCATTGATGATGGGTTCTTCAGATTCACCAACACAGTGTGCAAAAAATAAGAGGTTCTCTCTAGCCAAGATTGCTCATCCCAATACTCTAGAACTCACAATGCCAAAGACTGTGGCATAAGTTCGATGGGCCAGTGTGAATATGTTGTGGGGAATAAAACAATAGGAAAATTTAAAGGATTCTCCTTAGCAACGATGCCAAAAAATATTGTGGGGATTTCCTGATTACCTCCTTAAACTTTATCACATCACAGAAATCCTTAAAATCACGAGTATCATAGACTTTGGTGGATCTACCACTTTAACCCAAGAATAGATTATCTAAATGACTCTAGATAGACCAGGTTGGGTAAGGAAACCCTAGACAATGGGCTTGAATATTTATCATTATGACACAATCACCCATAGATTACCAGATTCGATGATATTATATTAATTCTTTGTTCTTTTTTACCAAACCAAGCAATGTTAAGACCATTAAGACCAGACCGGTGCCATGTCCATTGGGTAGTTGTAGCAAGATTTAAATTCATGGTTAACTCAAAAAACAAAGAGAAAGAGGAACTAGCTTGTTTTCATTAATTCAAATTATGTAATCAATAAAAATGGTAAACTAGCGAAATAAAGCGTCATCCACTTATTTATATTAGTGTAACATGCAAATGAGTAGACATATAGACCATAATGCAATAATTGCCAGGAATAGAGTTGGAATTTGTATTAAATGAAATGATATACATAAAAATCCTGACAGAGTGCTTGGGTCTCATATGATAATGACTACAATGCTTCCCTTGTTTGAATATAGCAACAAGAAGATTTTTCTCTCCATCTTGATTACAACGATGCAATAGTCTCCAACTCTGGCGTGTCCATAGGAAATGATCTTAGTAGACAGAGCTTCCCCGATGATCCTTGGAAATTACAAAAGAAATGGAAAAATGAGGAAGATAGAAAAGGCACACACAAAGAAAAATATGACTAACTCTTAGACATAGCTATACCTAGTCTTAAGTTTTATCTCTCAGAGGTTTGATAAAAAATGTTGCCATTGTAATGGTCTTCAATATATAGAGTTGGGTGTTGAAGCGGGGTTGCAACTACTTTCTCATTGGCCCTCCATTTTTCCTGATCTTATCTTCCTCGCAAAAATGTGGTAGAATCAAAACTGGGCATGTGGCCCACGTCCTTCTCTTCACAGGGATGATGATTATTGTTGTGGGCTATCCTTCTCACTTTCCTGGGCTGGTGGTTGTGGTGTGCTTTGATCATGAGCTTCCCCTAGTGTACTATTCATTCTCCTTTTGATTCTGCCAAATTTTTCATCCTCAATGCCACAATACAATATAGCCTTTCTACTGAATTGTCACTTTTCTTTATCTTTTCGTAACTATTATGCATTCACATATGCTATCAATAGTATCATGTTTCTCATGTATAGGTAAGTATACATATATAAAATTTGTATTTGCTTTTTTTCAATACTCGACTGAGGAGGGTTAGTACACCTGTTCATTTTTTACTTCGAGCCTCTACAATACATACCATCCACCTACCTCTTTCTAAAACATGGGGTGCATGAATTTAACATGGGGCGCACGAACTCGCACGTCCGTCAGTTTTTTGTGCGCTCCAAAATTAGGGTAAAAATCAAAGTTTTCAGAATTCAAAACAATTTCTCAAGGGACTAAATGGGCTTAATGGGTACTCAAATCAGTCAATATCATCAAAAACTTCTTTTTGATTTGTGAGATATACCCCTTCAAATTTTGACGTAAATCGATGCATGCGAGTTAATGGGGCACACGACTTTAAAATGGGGTACACGAAATTGTGCATCCTTTAAGACCTTTGTGCACTCCATAGGAAAATGGGTTATACAAATTTAACATGGGGCACACGAACTCGTGTGCCCCTCAGTTTTTTGTGTGCTCCAAAATTAGGACAAAAATCAAATTTCTTAGAATTCAAAAAAAAATCTCAGGTGTCTAAATGGGCCAAATGGGTACTCAAATCAGTTTAGATCATCGAAAATTATTTCTAGTTCATGAGATATACCCCTTCAAAGTTTGACGTAAATTGGTGCATGCGAGTTAATGGGGCGCATGAATTTAAAATGGGGTGCACAAAATCATGTGCCCTTTAATACCTTTGTGTGCTCCATAGAAAAATGGGGCACACAAATTTAACATAGGGCGCACAAACTCGCGTGACCCTCAGATTTTTACGCATTCCAAAATTAGGGCAAAAATCAAAGTTCTCATAATTTTATTAAATTTCTCAGGGGTTTAAATGGGCCAAATGGGTACTCAAATAAGTTGAGATCATCAAAAAAATATTCCCATTTTGGGATATATACAACTTTAAATTTTTATGTGATGTTACTATAAATTGCTATTTTCTTGAAAAATCTAGCAATTAATATTCTTAAAATCTAGTTCCGTTGTGAATATTAGATCAATTTCTTTCCCCCAGTTTTCATATTAGCTCAAATGGAGTCTTCTAGCTCAAGTTATGGCCATATCAATTTGCATCCAAATGCAGGGCAAAAGTGATGAAATTGGAGCAGTCCTGAAATGAAATTCAATTAATTAAGGTTTTGAAAACATGCTCAATCCAAAGCATTTCCACTAGACCCCGATCTTCAATATACACAAATCTCATAACTTTTGCAAGCTAGAAATTTATATTAAACCCAATCCTTAATTTTCTGAAATCATCAAAAATTGGGCCTTGCACCCTAAGCTCACCTAGACATCTATTCAATAATTTTTTTTCAAAAACAATGGGGTGAAAACTAAGTTGTAACAATGGGGTACAATAGTAATCTCTTGTAATTTATTTAACATTAAAATATTTATGGTATTAGAGTGCAATGTTTTCATAATCTACCTATTAATCCCATTATGTTTATTAAATTTTTAATTTTAATGTATTTTGGCAAAGGTATTAAACTATTTATGGCAATAAATAGCCACATATATACAACGTGATTTTGCCCCTTAGTAACTAGCTCATCCTCAATGAAATCCTTGAGAGTATTATGAATATCCTGCAAACCCTTATTACTAATGAGTTAATATGGTTTTCCAAAAAGACTAACCTACAATATAATCCTTTCAAGATTTTTTTTATGTTTTGCTCCATAGAAAAATTTTAAGTCCATGGTCTTAAGCGTTATTCAAATTTCCCCTAAACCATGGGCCTCCACACGTTATTTTATCCCTAACTTCTTAACTAGAGAATATTTTGAGAAAAAAATCCTTCAAAAGGAAATCCATTTATTAATTTGAAATCAATACCCCATTTAATCCACTTTTGAAAAACCTAGCTAATTTCCATTGATCTTGGATATTAACCCTTTGCTTATAAGAAACAATACGTCATACTTGATAACCTCATCCTTGATAATCACTTTTGTTGTATCATTTACTACCTTTATAAGGATTATTATGAATTCACTTTTCCTTTTGTTTTTTATTGGTAAACTATTACTTCTCCTAATTGAGTCATCCTTACTTCTAGATCGAGCTTATTTAAACAATTTTTCTTTCTTATACCCAATTTTTTCGCATGAGAATCCTTTATTCTTTGGATTTATTTAAAAATATAGAGCAAGAACTTTGAAGGTGAATATTATTCTTTACTTGCATTAGAACCTTGGCTTATGGTGTGCAACTTTTCTCCCATGTTATAGTGATATCAATAAATCATATTGTCATTACTATTACCATTACTATGAAGTGTCTTTTCCACTAAATTCACTAACCAAAGTTGAATGCATTCATCTTCCTAATTTTGACTTGATATTTTGGAAATTATACACAATGACCAACAATATTTGAAATTAAATCTCTTTATTTTAAGCTAATGTTAGTAACCATATAATCTCATGTCATGTGATTGCATTATAATAATATTATCATTTTAGTGAGTCAAAATTGAAATGGGTCCCATCCCCCACCCCTATTACATGATGAGCATTAACATGGTATTTTTTTTTTTTGTTACATAGGAGAGTTGGTCACAACCATACTATTTTTAGTAACTGAAAAGTGCAGGGTTCAAACCATAGGAGTTCCTCCCACAAAATCTATTACACCTCGTTGTTGACCCAGCATGAAGGGGACCATTGATCACTCAAGATTTATATCATCACCATCAATCTGGCATGCACTTAGAGTATTATGATCAAACTACTACCTTTGCAAATATGTTACACCTAAGATTTGAACCTGGGTGTCTTCTTGGTAAGTGCCTAGCCAGACAAGCACTTACCAATCCACCTAGTCCTTGGGGGCCATTAAAGTGGTATTGTTATTATAATTAAGTTTTGACAATTATAAAATATAAATTCATGTTATTTTATTACATCATAATAATATTAATTTATTTAGTGTCCAACGGGGATATCACAAATATATATGGTTTGGCTCTTCTTTGGGAGGTCCAAGGTTCAAATTGTAGCATGTGTGATTGTGTTTATCCCCCAAGGTTCAAATCATAGGATGTGTGGTTGTGTTTATCCCCTATTGATAAGCATAGCTCTTGACCTTACGAGGGATCATGGATGGGGGGACTGCTCAACCCTCTACATCGATCATTGGGTTTTATCACACTACCCTAATTATATATATTATTTAGTAAGTTGGGATTAAAATGAGATCCAACCTTATTACACCATGGTTGCATAATTAAAGTATTCACGTGACCCACATAGTGATATTAATACAATTATATTTTGATAATTATGCATATAAGATATGGAACTAGGCCTTCACCTTGAATATCTACTTTCTAAATCACTTAATCTCATGCCATTTGTTTAAATGTTAAGGTTTACCTATTACATTTGAACCTTGGTTTAGGGATGTGAAACTTATTATTCTCCACCACTTATTATAACCCTACAAACACATTAAAATTAATTATTTTCTTAATTTGTTATACGAAATTAAGATAGGCTCGACTCATATTACATCTTAAATACTTTATAATTATATTTTAACAAACCATATAACTATTACAACAATATTTTTGACAATAATGCATATCACATGTCAAGATTTGAACTTAGATCTCTATTTTAAAAGTAAAGTTATTTAACCAATTGAAATCATATTATCTAATATTTTCAAACTATGGCATGGATGAGTGTGTGATGGGGTGGGTGTGTGGTGGTTGTGTGTTAAATTCCCTATTGATAAGCATAGCTCTCGGCTTTACGAGGGGTCATGGTTGGGAGGAGACTGCTCAGCCCTATGCGTTGGTCGTAGGGGTTTATCATACTAACCAAATCAAATATATATATATATATTATCTAATATTTTTTATATATCATAAATATTTTACAATTATATTTCAACAAACCATATATATATATATATATATATATATATATATATATATATATATATATATATATATATATTGATATACAAAGGTTTTTTCTAGGTGTCTTCTTGGTAAGTACCTAGCCAAGCACTTACCAATCCACCTAGCCCTTAAGGGCCATTAACGTGGTATTATTATTATAATTAAATTGTGACAATTATAAAATATAAAGTGATATTATTTTACTACATCATAATAATATTAATTGATTTAGTGTCTTGTGGGGGATAACATAACTAATTTTGTAAACCCAAAAAAACACACCATAAAATTAAAAGTAAAGTGTTATATTAAATTAAAAGAGTCTCTTTTTTGATACACACTGTCAATTTTATAGGGAGTTTTACAACATTGATATATTTAAATAAAGAGATATCCCTTTCACAATTCCAGGATGGTGTCTTCGTTCTTCGTGTTACAAGCAAATGTGGGTGATATGTTGGAGTTGTGCTTAATGGAGTTGAGTTGATTTGAGTCTCTTCAAAGACCTACACACAAGAAAACAAACAATATGTTAGTAGCACTTGCTTATATGATGAAAAGCATAAACAGAAAGATCAACCAAAGCTTAAAACAAAACAAAGGTATGAAAATATCTTACTCATAAAGCATGCACAAATTCTAGGTAAATTTTGGCAGCATTTCCTTAAGTAAATCCTTAGCTCCCTTTATTTTGGCCATGAAAGGGTGTATTTATAGACAAATCTAGCTTGGGTGAATAGGATTCCATGTTGACTCCACATAGGCTCCACATGGATGAGGGTAGTGTTGGTGTAAAATTGACCTATGGTTATGATTGCGCCCATGACCTTACCAACATTGAGTAGACAGACTAAGTATTGAGGGGTTCCATCTAATATCCAGAGAAGGCTAGTTCCTTGGTGGTTTTTATAAGAAAAATGGAGAAATATTTACTGAAAGAAAGGTAAATATAGCCGCAACTAGAAATTTTCTCATGGTGTGGATTAAACAACAAAGATAAATGCATATAACTTCACAGCCTAAGCGTTTTCTATACCTTCATGCAAAAATAATAGTTCCTTAATGTGGTTTAGATGTTAATCTAACACATGCATATATCAAATATTTAACTCCAAAAATATTATTTATATCATGCATGAGTCCAGATAATAGAACAAATACAACGTATAACTTAGTAATGTAAATAGAAGCATCGAATGTTCATACATACACTTGCGCACAATAAACCAGAAGACAATAGAAGCATATATTATTGCTTAAATCCAGAGTACATACATCCAATCCTATAAATTTCTAAGATCTGACCCTTATTCAGGGTGCGATCCCTATTATACTTTATGGTAAACATCCCTTGATAGCTAACACATTCTGACACAAAGTTAGTTACAACAAATACATTGCAAAATGCATAAATATGTTTTGCATGGCTTCTTATTGGTTAAATAAGAGAATAAAATAACCAATTGCATAAGTTTAATATTTTATGCTTTAATCACTATCTGCCATCTATTTTCGATGCATTCCTCTGAAGGCATGTTCTTCTATTTCTACTTGTCTCTATTTCATGAAATTTTGTCATGTAGTGAAATTGTGACATTATAAAGTCTTGACTGTAGCACAGGGGTGGAGGATTCCCATCATAGAGGTATATTCTAAGTCTTAGAATTATCCATATGTAGGTCCTAACTCGCTTTCCAAATCATACAACCGTATAGTCCCTCAAACTACCCTTTTGCGCCCAATGATCAGCTTGTACGGAAGTCAAATGCACACACTGTATGATCCCAAATTATACAGTGTCATGGCTTGTACAATTTTACACTCATCCAAACTATCATATTCAATTTTGGAGGTTGCTGTACACATTTTTGTAATCGTTCAAGTCGATTTCCCAAAACTGCCAAATCGGGTAAATTTCTCTTAATCACCTATTTTACCAAATAGGGTAAGTTTTCTTTATACGATTTGTATGAACTCTAGTGTATGATTTACATGAAATTAAGGTACATTCAGGTTCCAAATAAGATGCTCCAATGACTCAATATTTCACAGGGATGTTTTGTAATGGTTTAATATGCCAATTAATCCATTCTCCATAACATGCAAAACATCTTAATGGGGCTTGTGAGAGATTCCATTCAATTGATTACGTACAAAAATCATACAAAAGGGTTCATGACGTCTTCCTCAATGTTTCCATGCTCATAGATCATTCCTCAGGTTTCACCAATGCTAGATTCTATCAAGAAGTTGCAACAATGCATAAAACTAAGCTAAACATTCACCAGAAAACACATGCAACAAGGTTAACCCATAATTCACAATCCATCAATGCTAGAATCGTACACAACTTGTCACAAACGTAATTATACTCATTTGTATCTTATTCTACCATGAATGCAATTACAATATGGATTCTCTATCAATCTACTTGCAATAACTCAGAACTCAACAATCTATCTCTAGATTCCAACCAGTAAATTACTCAGCATATCCAATAATGTCCAGACCTACAAAAATGAAAATGGGGCCTTATATAAAATTTTCCTAGGCTGTTCCAAGTGGTTCTTGAGGCAATTAGTTACTTACAACTACCCATGTACAACCGAATTCATAAATTTAGACTTTTACTAAGTCTAACACTTTAATTAGCATAATCCATGCATCATTTCACTCTAAAATTACATTTCCCATGCATTTGAATGCATTTCAGTGTGTCTTGTACGATTTGATCTTGCCCTATACGATTTTCCATCTTGGTTGTATGGTTTGTCCCTACCTGTACAGTTTTACAAAACTTGGGCAAACTGCCAAATTTTCAAAATTGAGCAAATCCTTCTTGTCACTTTCTCTTCTTCTAGGAGGTGGATTTATCGCCTACATCTGCCCTCCCCTTTACTTTGGTCGGTGTCCTCACCAACTCATTTTTCTACTTCAATTGAGCCTCGTAGTTTGCCACTACTACCTCTAAGTCTTTTACTTATGACTTGTACATTTCTCGTTCATTCTTCAACTTAGATGCGTAGCTTCCCATATCTACTACTTTCACCCCATGGAAGTTAGCCTTTTCTTCAGTAGTCTTTAGGAATTCCATAATTTGTTTTTCTTGATCTGAGGTACTCCTTTTCAACTTCTCCTATCAGTGAGCTTATGCTTGAGCTTTCGCCTGAAGCAATTCATTCTTCTCTATAATGGTCTCCAGGTGATGATTAATATCAGCCTCCATTGCTCGAACACTATCTTCCTTGGTTTTCAACTGAGCTTGCTTTTCTAGGACCATCTCATTCAGTATTTTGTTGTCCTTTGTTAGCTCTTCTATCCATTTGTCTTGTGTTACCATTTGCTCACTCTTCTCGGCCAACTATGCTGTCATCTGTTCCTCATTTGCTTTGAGTTGTGCCTCCAACTCCTTAATCTTATCCTCTGCCATATGTGAGATTTGTCGCTTTTCTTATTCAAGCGTGTTAAGTCTGGCTTTAGACTCAGCTCTAATGCCTGTCATATCTTCCTCTAATTTCTTTATTTTCTCTTCTACCATAGCTCTGCTTTTCTGTAATTCTTCTTCCATTGCGGCCAATTCCTTTTGAGTGGTTGCAGTTTCCTCCTTATGAGCCTCCTTGAGCTGATAGATTTGTTCCAATCCTATGCTCAACCACTCTATCTAGTGTGTTAGGAAGTTGAGCTTCCTCAGAGTGATAGTCAATCTAGTAGTAACCCTCTTGTACTCCAACTCTACCATGTTCATGGGATAGGTCGAACAATTGGCTTTGTCCAAGTACACCCTTGGATCTTTCCTATAATTTTTTACCACCCCTTCTAGCAAGTTCTCCCTTCCCAACATCATTGTTACCTCTTCCCTGGGTAACCTCCATGGATGTTGTGCATGAATGTCTACAATTCTCCTTGTACGCTCTACACTATTCACCCATTTTATTATCTTCTCCAACTCGAGAGACACTTGTTCTTCCCACAACTTCAATTCTCCCATGTGGCCAACACAAAATTCCAATTTGGCGCTATTAATGAAATGGCCTAACTGAGAAAATAAATGTTCCACCTTATCTTCTATTCCATGTACATCCTCCTCAGTTGCAATTCTGTTGAACCACGGTATTTCCAAAAGATAATTGGGTTGGATCCCTCGTAGTTCTTCCTCTGTAGGAGTTTGTTAATCTTCCTCCTGTGTGGTGGTTAGAGCTTTCCCCAAGCTCTTGGAGTGCTCTCTGAGTATCTATCTTTTCTCGTAGTGGAGCCTTCTCTTCAATATTTTCTAACTCCACATTATCCTATATTTTCACAATCTCATGTTGAGATTGTTGCTGCTCAACCTGTTCTTGGGCTTCCTTTTGTTCTGTAAGCCCCACTTGTTATTCTATCCTCTCTTGGGCTATTTCTTGTTCCACACTACCCAACTATTCTTTTTCTATCACTTATTCCTCATGATTCTACTGAATCTCCATTACTGTGACATGCTCAAAAATAAGTTCTTCCTATTCTAGTGGTGCCTTCATCTTTTTTTGTGCCCCACCCTTACTTGAGCCTCCTCCCATCACAAACCTGTAATGAGGTTTTTTATTGGAATTTTCCTCTAAGGTATCTACTCTTATTTCCATTCTCTCTTGAGTAGTGGCTAGTTCCTCTTGTGCTATTTTCCCTACCT
The DNA here is from genome assembly GCA_028583015.1 of Wollemia nobilis. Classification (NCBI taxonomy): domain Eukaryota; kingdom Viridiplantae; phylum Streptophyta; class Pinopsida; order Araucariales; family Araucariaceae; genus Wollemia; species Wollemia nobilis. The sequence goes on along the minus strand of JAQPPZ010016892.1, from coordinate 3,321,596 downwards.
CTAGTCCTTTCAAAAATTCAAAAGCATCCACCCGCTCAAATTGTTGGAAAATTTGTGGAGATACCACTATTCTTTCTTCCTCTATCTAGTACAACTCATCTAGTTCCATCCTTTTCAAGTCTGATTATTCTCCCTCTTCCTACTGCTCCTCCTGTGCAGGTTCTTCTTGTATTTTTGGAACTAGTTTACTTGCCATTATTTCTCATTGTCTTCTTGTTTTTATCTATATTGGGTTGCCTTGCCTCTCCACCTTTTCCTCCCTTTTTTGGTTTGATGGTTGCTCCTACTATCGTTGCCTAGGTGCTTGTAGTTCCAGCTCCTATTCCAATTATCTAGGATTTTTCCTTCTATGGTGTACATCTTCGTCTTCCTCCAGAGTGGTTTCCTCTCGAGCTCTGATGACCTGCTACTCGCTCCTTGTTCGAGGTCTCTTCGGGGCCTCCTTTGGTAGTGGTACTGACTTCGCCCATATCAATATATTTGGCTACCCTTTCTCAATTTCTTGAGGTGCTGTCAAACCTAAGAAATGGATTTTCACTTTAGTAACAACATTCAATAACAATCCAATGGCATGGAAATCCATTGCAAATTTCTTTGGCCGCTTCGTTAGTACTTCATGCATTTTCCTTTCTAGATAGGTACCCCAATCATACTTGATCCCTTTGGTGATACCTTCTACATATTGGGCCATCTAGATTGGCATTTTTTTGGACCTTGTATCCCTTTCCAGTCGAGCCATAATTGTATTCATGGCACACGGCCAATGTTGCCCTACCAATTGGCTCTGCTTGATTCCTCTTGCTCCTGCACCCGAGATCTTTGCATCGATCGATGATGTAACATTGGTAAGTGTAGTGATGAGGCAATATGCCTCTATTGGATATACCAACCTTTTCACTACCTCTATACCATCCTCTAGTAAGCCAAATATCTTCCAAAATACTTCTACTAAAATCTCTACCTTCATCGCCCTCTTGCCCACATTGACATAGGTTGTCCTGGTTGTAGGGTTATATGCCTGAACTATCTGTAATAGATAGTTATAGAAGAAGGTCTTATAGAATGGTGGTACTTGTGTGATGACTACTACACCTACCTCCTCAAACTATTTCCTCCATGGGTGGTGCTTGTTTTATCTCTCACTCCACCAATTTTGGCATGTGTCCGCTCCATGCTATACAAATGTTATATTTGTTATTTCCTCCTAGCCTTCTTCGTATTCGCTACTCATAGTTTTCTCCTAATATGGTATGTGGACTTCACTTCTTACCTCCCTCCTTGAGGTTCTTTCCTATGCCATTCTCTCCTCTTGATACCTTGGTGGTGTTCTTCTTCGATCAGCCCGCCAATGCCTCTGCCTTCTCCATGGCCTATATCCTTCTCTCCTCCAAGGATGATTACCACACCAATCATGGGACTAAAACTATCACCCTTGGTGTTTTCATGGATATGCTTCTCTCTAATGCAGGGTTCTTGGTGATCTTTCCACCCTATTGGCTACAATCCACCTTAACCGGCGTCCAAACTCTTCTACTGAGATCATTCTTCCACCATTCTTCTGGTTGACTAACTACCCGAACATCACCATTTTTGTAATTGGAAGTACTCCTAAAATCATATGATTTTATTGTAATTGTACATTATGCTCTCCATTGTACTCCTATACGTTTTCACCTCCAACAACCACTTCTCAATCGTACACTGCTCCTTTGCCATAGTTTAGTTTCCAGCCTGTTTAGTCTTTGCACTGCCATAACTTCCCCAAATTGTACATCTGTAAACTGAAATCATATAGTGTGATATTACTCCATACAATATCACTTTTTGACTGCCTCCCACCTTGGAATCCATACACCTCTATACGATTCCATACGATTTGATGAAAACTGTAAATTTTTTGAAAACCACTCAAAACTGTACTATCTTCTTCTGAAATCGTACATATCACCTTCAAAATCATCTAGTATGACTTTTCAAACCCTAAGTTGTAAAAAAATTGAAATTTTGACTTTCTTTTTCGAATATTTCACGAACCCATTTGCGGATTGCCCCGGTCTTCTGTTTTAGTGCTTTTTGGGAGTAATTTTCCAAATTTTCCACCTTTGGCACAATTTATCTTCAAATGACAAATTTTTGGATGTAATTTATGGTTGTATTGACTTATCCTTTCTTTCCCTGCATTTTCCAACTTACTTTTTACATGATTTCTTCAATTTTAAGGTTTAAATCTCACTTTCCTTGTAATTCCTATAGTTTGGCTTCAATTTTTCACTTTCTCAAACCCTAATCTATCATTTTTCACCACTGAGTTCGTACTTGGGTGCCTTCTACTATATATTCCTCCTATTTCTGGCTGCACTTTGAATTTTTCCCTTTCATGGAGTAAAACCCTAATTTTCCTCTTCCGTTCCTTCTCCGGGTTGATTCTTCCGAAAATGAAAAGTACTCCTTGGTGCTAATTAAAATGGGTCCTCATAAATTCAGATTTTTGATGAATTTTTCTTCCCATATGGTCTTCTCCATTCAATTGCATGCTTTCCACCTTCGTCCTCCTGAAAAATTCAAATTCTCACTTATATGATTTCATGAAAATTGCAAGTTTTCTTTCCATTTAAGGAAATTCCAAAACCCTAATTAAACCCTAACCACCTAAATTCCTAGATTGTACCACCTTGCATTTTTTTCATCCTCTTAACTTAGATGACTGACAACTCAACAGTTATTTGAAAAAATTTTGTCTTTTTCCCCCCTTTTTTCTCCAACCATTACTTTTTCTCACATGCCGCATTAAATGGGGTAGTTGGAAATCGTACAACATGCTAAATAATCATACAGTGTATGATCCAAATTGTACAACATATCATTTTGTATGATTTCTCATGTCCTTTTGTCAATTTTTCTTGTACGATCTCATAATTTTACTTTTTTCATCCTCAATCTTGACTTGTACGATCTTATACTTAGAGAAATTTTCAATTTTTCTCTCTGAAGAGGCCATCGTTTCCGGTTTTCAACCCACTTCCTTCTTAATTGCGTCTCGAGGGATTTTCATAATTAAGGCACTTTATATATATATATATTCCATTTCTTTTCTTCTTCTTTTTCATTTCCTAACTATTTACACTTACCTTCTTGGCAATCGCACAGTGACATTCACTTGTACAATTCCCTTTGAATCTTACCTTTGAGGTTTGATCATAATATTCTATGTTACTGTGCCCTCTGGAACTACGTGCTCTCTTGGCCGATTTGTTTCCTCCTGTGATGCTACTGTATTTTATGGCCTTCCTCTGCCATGTATACAATTTGAGTACAATTGCAAGCTGGAGTCTCCTCACCTAGTGATCTTTCCTCTTGTATTGCAGGTGATTGATCCTGTGGTAGTGGTGTCCTTACTACTCTACTATCATTTGAGTGACTTCTTTGCCTATCACCTCAGATCAATTCTGGCTCCAGACTTGGTGATCGGATCCTTTGTTGACCTAAATTTCTTTCATCCGCAAAGTGTACTCTTCCTCTTCCAACAAGGCTTCTACTGCGTGAATGTCTACCCCATATTGTTCCTCTTGACATCGGGCTTCTCTGCACTAATGGTGATTCCTCCCTTTCTTGGAGTAATCATCTACTACCCATCACTCGTTGAGGTCCTTGTATGATTAAGGATGGTTGTCCCCATGTACATTGCCTTGTAGGATTTGGTAAGATTCCTCTCATTCTTGGTATACCTCATAGATTTCTTGTCTAATTCATGCATGCTAATGGTGTATCTCCAGGCCATCTAGGAGTAGGGAGTTCAGAACCTTCCTTGTCCTCTTCCTCCTCTATTGGTAACATCACCCTGATTTCGGTCACTTCTTGGTTGACTACCTCCTCCCCTTTCTAACTAAAGTCAGAGGGGTCCTTGTCTACCTCTTCCTCTCATTCCTTGGTTATCAGGAGTAATTTCTACCAACTCAATGTTGGCTAGTGGACTTCTATTTGGTTCCAGTTATCAAAAAAAAATTATTCTATGGTCAGCATGTATTAAACGACATCTCCATCTTCTTTCCTCGAAGGATCTTTGTGGGGATGATGTTGCCAAGACTTCCCTGTATACGTCAGAGAAATATATCTTCGAACGAGAGTCATTTTGATTGTCATCTTTCTATTCTGCCTAATCTATTGGCAAATTCATCAACCTCTCCAATATCCTTACTTCCCTTAATTGTCTTCTTAACTGTCAATGGGCTATTATATATGCTTGTGGATCAATGTTGAGCTGATGCTCTTATGATCTCCCTAGTTGTCATTGTGTTCTCCCAGTTGCTAGAGGATCATGACTCTCCTGAGGATTATGGGTATTCCCTAGGAAATCATTCTCATCACTACTATCCATGCTAGGTTCCCTTACTAGCCAAGACAACCCTTCATCGTTGGAGTCTATCAAATCTAGTAGTGCATTATCTTGTAATTTAGGTGATGTGGTTGCCTCCTCTATGAATATCTCGCCAAAGCATCTCTACATCTTCATTTATCATTGGAGGGTCACTCGGTGGTGGTTGCAAACTTGTGCTTGCACCTTCATTCCCTCCACCGCTTCTTGGAGTTATTCCTTCGGCCTCCTCAGGTTCTCTTCCGAGCTCTTGTAGCCTAGTTTCTCTCTATTCATCCAACCTTCGTATGGTGCCATCCAATTCTTGGATGAGTTGCTCTCTCAACCTTGCATTATGATCTCATAATGTTTGATACTCCTCCTATAGTTGTTGAGTCTGCATTCACATCCTCTATTGTAATAGCCTTATCTGAGCTAATGGAGAAAGTCCAGCTAATTCTTCATCTATGGTTTCATCCTTGTCATCCTCTAGAATTTCCATTTTGAATGTGTCCACTCTATCTTCATGGCGTACTATAAACCTTATCCTTCTTCGTCCTTCAGTTTGTCGAGAGATTTCTCTATGTTCCACTTGAGGATACCTCACATTCGTATTCTTGGGTAACAGTACTATCTCCTGGTAGCCTCTTTCATTTTTAGGAATTCATTCCTCTTCTTCTTATGTTATTCTTTCGGTCCCATTTGTGAATCTCACATATACTTGCAATCTTCTTATTTCTCCTGGTCGAGGTGCCAACTCTTGTTGTTCCACTATTGGTCTTGTCTCCTCCCCTTCTGTAAATAAGTTTACAAGTCCCGTATCTAGCTCTTCTTGTGGTGGACCTGGCTCAATATGAGCTCTTCCTTAAGCTTCTTCTCGCTCTTTTTGGGCTCTTTCTTCTAAAGAAATGAATAAACACTGTACCTTATAGGACTTCAACTTTGAGCCATTTACAGTGTTGGGAACCTCTGTCCCATTCAATTTTTGTAACTTGACTGCTCTATTATCCATTACTTCAATCACTTTATAGGGCCCAAGCTACAATGTTTTCAACTTTCCTAGATTGATTTACCTTTTTTCGTTAAACTTTAGAACCAAGTCTCCTAGACTAAGTTCTAACTTCCTTAGATGTTTGTCATGCCACAAATTCTTTCTTTTCTAGGCTATCTCAATCACCCATTGTGCCATGACTCTTTTTTTTTCTAGCTTGATCAGTATTTTCAGTTATTCTTCAAAACTTTCTTGATCACCCAAGCGGTGCTCCACTGCAATCCTCAAGCTTGGTATCAAGAATTCGACTGGCAACACTACCTCCTACCCATACATCAACTAAAAAGTTGTATGCTCTATTTTTAGTTTAATTTTTTTTTTATATGACCACAAAATAGATGGTAACATTTCCTCCTGGTCTGCTCCCTCAATTCCATAGGTTTTATACAAAGTCAACACCAAGACTTTATTTTTTGCCTCTGCCTGCTCATTTGCTCTCAGATAGTACAGACTAGATAGTGAGTGTAAAATATTTAACTCTATCATTAGAATCTTGATAATATTGTTAACAAAGTGCCCTCCTTGATCACTTGTTATTTATAGCAGAATACCAAACCTTGTGATTACCTATTCATACAAAAATCTCATTGTAATATTTACCGAGTTATCAGGTAATGCTCTTGCTTCTACCCATTTTGTTAATTATTCTATTGCCACTACAATATATCTACACCTCCTTCATTGGGATGTCTTCAATGGTCCTACAAAGTCCAATCCCCACCATTCAAATAACTCTTGGGGTTGTGATGGGTGTAATGGCATAAAGTCCCTCCTCACTAGATTTCCTACCCTTTGGCAAGTATCGCAAGCTTTCACATACTCCTTTGCATCATTATACAGTGTGGGCCACCATAGTCCAGCTAGAAATATCTTCCTAGCAGTTGCATCCGGTCCCATGTGCCCTCCTTCTAGGCCTACGTGAGCTTCTTTCAATGTCGCATTGACTTCTTCCTCCATCACACATCTTCATAGAATCCCATCACTTCCCATTTTATACAACAATCCTGCTATTATCTGGAAAGGTGTTGACTTCATTATAACTTTATTTTTCTCGGTTGCCATTATTTCTTGTGGCAACTCTCTTATGGATAGGTATTGGCCAACCAATTTGTACCATGATAGAACAACATTGATGGCAAATAACTATGCATCTAGAAATTCATCAGGAACTCTTGTTCCTACAGGTTCACCTAATCGTATCCGAGACAACTGGTCTGCAATCATGTGCTTCTTACCAGGTCTCACTACCACTCAGAATATGAACTCTTGAAGGGTGACGAGCCACCTACTAACTCATCCTTGTATTACCGATTTATTTATCAAGTACAACAAGGCTTGATGATCCACATAAAAAGCAAAGGGATTCACCAATAGGTAATGCCTAAACTTCTATATTGCATATACCATTCCTAAGGCCTCTCTTTCCATTGTACTATAATTTCTCTCCACCCTCGACAATAGGCAACTTGCAAAGAAAATAGGTTGATCTAGCCTGAATTGCCCTTCTTGTGCTAAGGTGCAACCAATTGCAAAGTTTGAAGCATCCACATGGACATGGAATTCCTTGTCCCAATTCAAAAACACCAAAATTGGACTACTGAAAAGTTTAGCCTTCAACTCCTCAAAGGCTCCTTGGTGCTCCTCCATCCATCTGAAAGGAATATTCTTCTTCATCAAGGAATCCAATGGGTAGGATACATGTGCATAATTCCTGATAAACCTTCTATAATACCCCGTCGATCCAAGGAAGGTTTTCAATGAACTCACATCAAATGGTTCCTCCATGTGCAATATCACACGAATTTTATCAGGATCTGTCTTCAATCCTTCACTGCACACTATGTGTCCCAAAAATTTCCCATATGGTACCATCAGATAACATTTCCCAGGATTCAATGATATCTATGCATTTTTGCACCTACTCATGCATTCACTAAGGGTAGGAAGATGCTCCTTGATATTCCCATAAATGGACCAATCATCCAAAAATGCTTTGAAGTTTCCTATTTCCAATTGATCAAATATATACAGTATGATACGTTGAAATGTAGCTAGGGCATTACACAGCCTGAATGGCATTTGATTATAAGCATAGATGCCATTCTCCATAATAAATGTGGTCTTTAGCTTGTCCTCCTCGGCTATACTGATTTGATTGTACCCTAAAAATCCATCCAAAAAGGAATAGATTTCATGTCCTGCGACTTCCTCCAGGATTGAATCTATGAAGGGAATGGGGAAGGGGTCCTTAATAGTTATTGCATTTAGACTCCTGAAGTCCACACATATCCTAATTTTTTCCACTTCTTTCTTCAAAGTAATTACTATGGGCAATACCCATTCACTGGTCGTTACTTTGAAGATGATTCCTGCTTCTAACATCTTTTCAATCTTTATGTTCACTAATGCAACATACTTGGGGTTCATTCTATATGGTCTCCTCCTTACGGGTTGTGCTCCTAGAATTAGTGCAATCTTGTGGACACATATTTCTAGTGGTACTCCCTTCAAATCCTTATATGTCCAGGCAAAGACATCCTTATATTCCAAGAATATCTTAAAATCCATCGCCTTCAATACAAGATTCCAATCATCACCACAATGAATCATCCTAGGTTCCTCCTCTGTTCCTAGATTGATGTCCACTATCCGAGGTCCTTCATATTTGATATTTTTTGGTTCACTAGCTACCTTTTCTATATTCTTTGGGTGTGTCGATATTTCATCAATTTCTACATCTCCTACTGTATACTCCGTGAAACTCTTTGGAAATGTCCATTTCTCTTCCACCTCTTTCTTGGATTTCTAGTTGGATTTTGGCTTGTCTTGGTTTTCCTTGATCTCCTCTACCTCAATGCAGAGACAGTCAGGCTAAAAAATTTTGTACTCCTCCATTTTCCAATGAAGAAGTTCGCTATCAGATCTTGCTTCATCTTCACTACATTATTCTAAGTACAGCATACCTTCTCCATCAGGCTCATATCCTTCATCTCTTGAGGAGTTTTTTGATTCATCTATTGTAGCCACATCCTCACTAACCCTCTGGTTGGCTAGATTGATCATATATTTATGTTATCCTTTCTTAAAAGTGATCTAATTTTTTCCCTAGTTGTGATTAACTTTGGCTACTCGTAGCCACCCTCTCCCCAATAGAGCATTGTATGTAGGTTTTTGCATAAGTAATCACAATAAAATCCAAGACAAACTCCTATTCAACTATTACCACTTGTTGTGCTATCAAGACTCATTTTATGTCAATACCATTCTGGTCAGCACCATACAATCAAAATCTCGGTGCCCATAGATATGGAGCTCCCAGTTCTAGCCAAGTCTTCTCAGGTAGCACATTGATGTTGGATCCTCCATACACTATGACTTGTGTCAATTTGTGCCCTAGGATCTCCATATGAACCAATGCAGGTTTCTTTCCTACATCAATCATCAATATGGTTGGATCCATAAATTGATCTTTCCACTCCTTTTCTTGAATCTATTGGCTCTGTACTTCCATCACCTTATGTGGTTGAGTTTCTTCCACCAGTACCTTCTGTAATGATGGAATGGCTTCCAATAGGCTTGCCACCTTTACTTGTATTGTGGTGTCTAAAACTTGTGCTACCAAATTTTGCACAACTTTTTCCTGATTTGATGGTTTTCTTAGTTCCTTCTTAGCTGTTGACTCTACTTGCTTAGTCTTCTCAACTTCTTCTTGCAATATTTTCTTTGCTACTTGCCAGCGTTACTTTTCCTTTGTTGGCTCTAGATACTTATCCTTCTTAGCCTGATTTCTCATCATGGCTAAAACTTCTTGGGTTTCCTCCTTAACTTGAGGAACCTCAATGTCTAGATAACTAACATTCTGTGGGTTACTTGAACTTGCCTGTTTTGGGCAATTTGCTTCTTTGTGGTTCCCTGGACCACACCATCTATACATATGTGTAGTGCTTACTTGTGGTGTTTCCTACATCTGAGGTGAAGGACAATTTTTCACAAAATGCCCCCTATTCCTAGCAATTGCGACACTATATGATCGGTCTTCCTTCTGAATCATATTGCAAATGACTTTGTCCTCCTTGTCGATTGCCTTGGTTTGATCTTCCACCTCATTTGTTGTTTCTATAACCACCACTTGTTGCTTTTTGCCCACTTCCTTGGGTATTCAATTTCTCTTCCTACTCTTGGATTGACAATACCTGTGGATGTACTCTTGCATTATACGGACATAGCATTACCTCATGTCCCATCACATTACAAATGTGGCAATAGTCATTCCTTGGACACTTCACATTTGTATGACCTTATGTCTTACATTTTGTGCACCACATGTCATTCCTATTAGGTTTGATATTTTGTTCTTTTATCATCTTATCAAACTCTTGATGGAAGGATGCTACTATCCTTTGTATAGTGTCATCTTCTCCACTGTCCGAATCATTAGACTTGGGGTGAGACAAAATTCTTGTATACATCTATTTTGATTCACTCTCAAAATTATTTGCATGCTTCACTGCTTCTTCATATGTTTCTAATGGTACTACCTTCATATTTTTCTTATACTTTGGAAGCAATCCATCTACAAACCACCGCTTTACTAAAACATCTACCAAAGGCATCTGCATCTTATCGACTAATTGTTTTAGTCTATGGTTATAGGATTTCACATCTTCATCAGATTTTTGCTTTGTCATGCAAATTTTTGTAACGATATCTCCATCATCCTTCAAAGGTCAAAATTCCTCAATGAACTTCTCCTTTATCTGGTTCCAAGTTTGAAAATCTATGGTATTTTCTCTCTTCAAGTACCAATCAATTGCCAATCCTCTCAAGGTAGCAGGAAATAAAGTTACCCAATCATCTGGTCTATCCACACCATTTGCTCTCCAAATGGTTATGCAAGTTCCTATGTGCCTTGTGGGGTCTTCCTTACCCTCACCTAAAAATGGTGGACATCTTTGTTTGGCTGCCTTGTTAGCCATATTCGGAGAGTCATCACTATCACTTGAGGTATCTCGTGGAATATCTAATTGATTCCTCCTTGGGGGTGTCTTACTCCCATTATCGTCAAAAGTTTCAATTCGAGGTATCTTGTTCTATCCCACCACTCATTGACCAAACTCTCATGCATCTTCACTTTGTGACCTCCTTCGCTAATGTGAGGGAGATGGTCTTGGTATTTCCTCCTGAGACCTCGTGCCCTATTGCTATGGTGCCTGACTCCCATCCTCTGCACTCTCTTGCAAACCCTTCTATCACTTTCTCAGGTGTCACCATCCACTCTCCATCCTCTTTCACTTTTTTGTGTCAACCCTTGCCTCTACGCTTGGTGGTTCTATTTCCTCATCTTCTGTCTCTATCAACAATACCTCAAAGTCTCCTTCTTCTGATGTCCAAACTTGCTCTATTTATGGTTCTTGAGTACTACGATCTGAGTTACTTATGTTTTATCTCTAAGAAATCCTCATGCTCCTTATAACTAGAATTTTCTCTTGTACTACCCATATCCTATGGCTTCATGCACTGGTGTCCGTCATTCACCTCCAATTTTGTAGTATTCTTCCTTTGTCGATTTGACCCGTTTTGACAAAGATGCTAGATTCGATAAGGCAATGGTGCCAAATGTTAGCATAGGGATGGAGGATTCCTATAAAGGAGGTATATTCTAAAGGCTAAGAATGATCCATATGTAAGTCCCAACTTGGTTTCCAAATCGTACAACCGTACGGTCCCTCAAACTACCCTTTTGCGCCCAATGATCAGCTTGTATGGAAGTCAAATGCACACACTGTACAATCCCAAATTATATAATGTCATGGCTTGTACGATTTTACACTCAGCCAAACTATCAAATCTAGTTTTAGAGGCTGCCGTACACAGTTTTGTAATCGTTCAAGTCGATTTCCCAAAAATGCCAAATCGGGTAAATTCCTCTTAATCACCTATTTTACTAAATCGGGTAAGTTTTCTTTATACGATTTGTACAAACTCTGGTGTACGATTTACATGAAATGAAGGTACATTAAGGTGCCAAATAATATTCTCCAATAACTCAATCTTTCACAGGGATGTTTTGTAATGGTTTAATATGCCAATTAATCCATTCTCCATAACATGCAAAACATCTTAACGGGGCTGGTGAGAGATTCCCTTCAATTGATTACGTACAAAAATTGTACAATAGGGTTCATGATGTCTTCCCCAATGCTTCCATGCTCACATATCATTCCTCAGGTTTCACCAATGCTAGATTCTATCAAGAAGTTGCAACAATACATAAAACTAAGCTAAACAATTACCAAAAAACACATGCAACAAGATTAACCCATAATTCACAATCCATCCATGCCAGAATCGTACACCACTTGTCACAAATGTAATTATACTCATTTGTGTCTTAGTCTACCATGAATGCAATTACAATATGGATTCTCTATCAATCTACTTGCAATAACTCAGAACTCAACAATCTATCTCTAGATTCCAACCAGTAAATTACTCAACATATCCAATAATGTCTAGACCTACAAAAATGAAAATGGGGCCTTATATAACATTGCTCAAGCCATTCCAAGTGGTTCCTAAAAAAATTAATTACTTACAACTGCCCATGTACAACTGAATTCATAAATTTAGACTTTTACTAAGTCTAACACTTTAATTAGCAAATCCATGCGTCATTACACTCCAAAATTACATTTCCCATGCATTTGAATGCATTTCAGTGTGCCTTGTATGATTTTATCTTGCCCTGTATAGTTTTCCATCTTGGTTGTATGGTTTGACTTCCTATTGTATGGTTTACCCCTACCTGTACAGTTTTACAAAACTTGGGCAAACTGCCACAATTGTCAAAATTGAGCAAATCCTTCTTGTCACTTTCTCTTCTTCTGGGAGGTGGATTTTTTGCCTACATTGACCTTCTCCTCCCCTTCGAGCCCACAAAACTTTGACATGTCATGAAATCGTGACATTATAGCGCCTTAGTCTTCTTCCTCCTATTAAGCCCGTGAAACTTTGACATGTCATGAAATCATGACATTTTGATGCCTTGGCTCTTTTCTTACTTTGAGCTCGCGAAACTTCGACATGTCACAAAATCATGACATTGTAGCACCTTAGGCTCTTTTCTGGCTTTGAGCTCATGAAACTTCAACATGTCATGAAATCATGACATTTTTGCACTTTGGCTCTTTTCTTGCTTTGAGCTCATGAAACTTCAACATGTCACGAAATCGTGACATCCTGCCTACCTTAGTCTTTTCCACTCTTTACTTCACAAAAATGGGAAACTGGTTCAAGCCTCAAAATCTCTACTATCTTTAGGGTAGTCTTTTTAGACTAACATTCTTGGCACCTTCCGAGGAATTTTTGCTAGCAAAAATATTAGAATCCAGGACCTTCATCCATTGGGAAATGGAGTCAAAACAATATGGAAGAGGAAGTTTTGGAAAATCAGAAAAGAATTACTTAAATAAGTAAAGCATTACCTTTCAAAATACCTCTTACGAACTTATGTATACTTTACTATTGTTACATTAAAATCTCAGTAATTCAAATTTTTGTGAAACTCTTCATGGTCGGTCGTTGGTCCCACCTTCTATCAGCTGATTCTAATCAGTTTGCTTGGACTTTTTCTGTGTTTCTATCATCTTGATAACTTCATTGTAAGTGAGGCAGACTTGCTTCCAAGCTTCATCATCAGGGTCTGATGATTCCATGAATAACTGATATACATACTGCAATTCTTCCACTTTATCATGAGATACTATCTTGTACCTCAAAATTAGCTCCTATAAATAGGACTTAATCTGCGTGAGATTTTGGACCATAGCAAACACATGTGCTTCTTCTATGGGCTCTTCCCAGCCTTCTATTTTAGATTCATCATCAATAAAATATCTTAGGGATGTTGTGAGTGCATCTTCACTTAGAACATTTGAATTTTCATCCCAAAGATATGGAAGTCCACATTTGTTTGCTAGGTTTAAATGCTTTACTAGTCCCTTAGCCTCAGCTTCTAACTCCTGGAGGAGTTTTACCCCTTGGTTTACAAGTTTAAATCTTCTGAAGAAACTTCTGGCTGCAATTTTAGCCTGAGACCAGGCTTCACTTCGGATCTTGGCAGTGACGTTCTCGGGCATATTATCAGACAGGACTTGAATTTTCATTGCAGCATCTGATCTCACCTGTAAAAATCTTACTAAAACTTTTAACTCATCTCCGACTACTTCAAGCACTTCCTTTACTTTGGCCAAATATATCAACATAGGCCTTGTTCTCAGACTAAGCAGCAAGATATCTTCAAACATTTCTTTTCTTACTGCTTTGGCCTTTTCTTTTGATAGGCCATGTGCTTCATTCTGCTTCTCCTGGACCTGTTGTTGAAGTTCTTGTACTTGTAGATTCAGGGATTGAATCTGTTCAGTCACTTTCTCAAGTTCTTCTTTATATTTGGCTGCCTCACTCGTAGCTTCACTGAATCTATCCTCCCATATTTTAGCCTCTAGTTTCAAGGCTTTCTCCACCAGTTTCTGTTCTTGCAAGGTAGATTCACACTCTTTTCTGGCTTCTTGCTCTTTGATGAATTTTTCTTTAAAATATTCTCCATGTAAGTAAATAGTTCCCAGGTGAGCCTGGGCCATTCCCCATTCATCTTGCATATGGAGCTGAGTAATATCTTCGGTTACACTCTCTGCTTGATAGTCTTCTATCATTATGTCACCCTCAGGCTTCTTTACTTTTGGGGTCAACTTCACCTTCTTCCACTGCATAGTGGTGGGATCAAGTGCTATCATTTCCTATGTGTGGGTTGGAGCCTTAGAGGCTTCAGTAGAGCGGGATGCCCACCAATCTAAGGCATTTTTATTTGCCTTCCTTAGATCTTTCAACTTTGAAAAAGTTGGATGACTTTCAGTAGCTGCAGAGGGAGGTGGACCTCATAGTTGGGATGCATGCACCAGGGAGAAATGGGGTTGAGACCAATGCGGTACTTCCATCCAAAGGGGCAACTATAGGGTGAGTAAGTAACTCTGAAGATTGGCCAACTTCATATTGAATCTGTGAAGATGATGTTGGTTCTAGAGAAAGAAACCGTTGTTTCAAAGGAAACATTATATCTTTCTTTGGAATAGAAATGGAAGGAGATTTAACTTGGGAATGAGTAGGAAGAGAAGAATGAGAGAATAGAGAAGCCATACCTGATCCCATTGGGAGTACGCGCTGGTTTTCATCTTCTACTATGTGATCTTCATTAATCTCATTCGCAGTAGAATTTTCAACTTCATCTTGTTGGGGGGATTTGGTTACTTCTCCTCTTCCACCATATTTCTCTTCAACATGTGTCTTCTTCTAGGTCTATTATTTCAACATTTAGGGGAATATCCCCATGCTGGTTCCTATTATGTTCAACAATCTCTTTTTTAACAATCATATTTTTAGAAATGATTGTGTTTAGTCCTTCTTGAGCAAAGTAGGCACTATTATCAACTACTTCATTCTGAGCTTCTTCTTGCACATTATCATTTCTAGCTATTTCAACATTCTAAGAAACATCTCCCATATTTTGAGGGAGTTTCTCACTTTCTTTGGCAATTTCAACATGTTCAACAGTTTCCTATTGTTGATCTCTACCACCTTGAGTGGCCTTTTTAGCTTTTAGAGCTATTTCAACTTCTTGATTATTTCTCTGTTGGTTTCCTGCTACATATTTTAGCTTCCTCTTCTTGTTGACAATGGGCACTTCATCTGATTTAGTATCGAAGGGGGAAGGGGGAACAAATTTTGGGGCCTTTGAAAATGTGGCTCTACCTTTTGATGGGTCAGCATCGAGTGCCATATGTTTTCCTCTTTTCTCTGCTTGCAAGGGTTCTATGATTCCTTGCCCATATTTTCCTAGTCCCTTGCCATCATAACCCATATTCACCATCATCTGAGTTGCTTTTCCATACATTTTTCTCTGTTCTTCTATGAAGATGGTTTCAATGGACCTCTTTTTTGATGACCTAAGCCTTGTCTATGCATGGGATTTTTGTTGCTCAACTGCAACTTTCTTGCCTTTACTCTGGTCTACTTTCTATTTTTTAGTAGCTTTAGGGCTTACCTCTTTGCTACCATCGATGCTCGGGGTACTTTTTTGGTGAAATTACTCGACCAGGTAGCTTGATAATGGTCATAGCAAACCAAAAATTCAAGATCATTGTTAACGGGCCACCTTGAGTCAATCATATTAGTTTGGACCCTCATCATCCACCATTCATGGATTTTTCCTACTATCCATTCCGCCCCCTTCTTCTGCATCTTATTGATAGTCTTATCATCCAAGATGTGCTTAGGATTGTTCTTGGGGTCATAATCAACCACATGCTCATAAAAATCATGCCATGGAGGTAGTGGTTGCATTCTCTCTACATGCCATTCTAATGCCTCATCTTCGATATTATTTCTACAATCTTCAATGTCCTACCTAGGGGACATGTGGTAGTTTTTTATAGGGGTTTTGTTCAGAATCGCTTGCCTCTCTACAAATCTATTGATGGGGTCATACCTCCATCATTGTGGTATTTCTATCAACCCCAATTCCCTTAGAGCTTGAGCAATTTGTTCATGTTGCCCTTTCTTTGAAACAATAATACCCTCAAACTAGAATGGCATCGTACAGGTACTAGTTTTACCTATCCCTGTATCGTATCTAAAATTTATTTGTTCTGTTTGTCTAACATATTCTAAAGCAAATAATCTATCAGTGACATAATGTGGAAGCAAAAAGGGTTTTCCAGTAAACCCATATAGTCTAATAACAACCCCTTGAGTGAGGATGAACCAGTCACCCTCCTCTGCATGTTTGTTCTGCAAAACTTTTACAGCTTTTGGGTTTAACCTTCTTATTTCTCCATACATAATATTTAGGGCTGGCCCTAGAAATTCTCTTTTGAAATCATAATATGATTCTATCTTATACAAAATATTAGTCCATTCATATACGGGCAATGTTCTCCCTTTCTCATCTTTATCATTTACAGAAATGAAAGCTAGCTCTTGAGCCATAAAATAAAAGAAAACCCATACTAAATATGAAGAGAATTTGAAAGAAGACTGAGAACCCCTTTTCATCGAAGACAAACCTTCATGAATTTGATGAAAAATGTATCCCGACCAGTCAAAAAATAGGGGCCTGATGCTCCCATCCATAACTGAAGAATCATAATTTTTAGGGTTTGATAGGCAATTGACCAATGCAATCTGCCACCCATAAACCTTTTCATCGGTCTTCAGGCCCACCACCATAGCTAAAATGGAAAATAGTTCTAGATTTTTGAAATCCGTCAGAGGAATGGGGGTTTCGGGCATAGTCCCTCCAGTAGGTGGTTTCTTTAATTGCATTCCTAGGAAATTTTTTATCTTCTCAGAGGGAATAAAATATTTTTCTTGGTCTACAAGGTCAAAAGCTTTTGGCTCAAGAGCAGGCACATGACCAATGGTAAAAGCATCAATGAAAGCATCTGGGCTCAGGGTGAAAAGGGTTCTGCCCTGGGAGTTCTTAATAGTCCTTTCTTTGGTGTCATAAAAACTAGCAATAGCTTTAATCAATTCGGGATAGGGATGAATGAGAATATAAACATACCAGTAGAGTAGAGCATTGAAGGTGAAAGTAGTAGGAGAAGATGCAGTGATACATGTAGTCATTCTCTCCTCAATATCCCTTCAAATTTTCTCTAGGTTTTTCCATGTTACAACAGTATCACCAATTCTGGCATCCCTATCGATGAATTTCTTGCCTACTTCATCTTCGCATCTCATTGTCAGGGAAATAGAAGATGATGCTGCCATTGCTGCCTTCTGGATATTTTTCTTTGGAGCCATAGGAAAACACTCATAGAGATTGTTTGTACTGGGTTCAAGCTTGAGAATAAAAATAGAAAGTAAGTTGTAGTAGAGAAATTCATTCAAAAGTGAATTAGGGTTTTTTATGTCGATTTGAAAGATCATGCATGGATTGCATTAACTATGGTTGGTGAACTCATATTTCTTGAATCTTCTTGCATGTTGTTCCTACCACTTTCCCGCATGCTAAATTCTTTGGCCAATCACTGACCACTACATTAAATGAGAAATTATGCTCTTCAAGGTCTTGATCATCCATGAAAGGAGTGCCTTCCCACCAATCATTGAAAGGCTATGTGGTAGATTTTGAATTTTAACCGTTACATCCCAACAAGATAGCACTTTTCTCCTCTCTTTTTTTATTATTTTTTTTTTTTTGTTGACCTTGGATGGTCATGAAATGGCGACAAAAACTATTACAAGCCAAAAACTTTGAAATATTTACAAAATACTATATAACATACATAATATATAGGAAATTCTCTTTGTTTATTCGAAGTAGAGTTTTAAGTGAAAAGCATTCACTATTATAGGTTGAATTACACCTCGTTGATCTTTTAGCTGAAATGAATTAAATTGCTTCTCAGCAATTATCTCAAAGGGACCTTCCCAAAAGGCATCAAATTTTTGGTGTTGCCCTGGCTTGGCCTTTCTCTCATTCCATTTTAAAACCGAGTCTCCAACTTTAAATTTTTTGAAGGTAGTCTTTTTATCGAACCACCCTTTTGTGTCAGTCACATGTTTCTGGTGGTGATTATAGGCCTGCTCCCTCTGTTCTTCTAGTTGTAAGAGTTGCATCAACCTAGCCTCCATTGGTTGACTTCCTTCGACATCAATCTGATTGAGTAACTTTAAAGCTGGTATCTCCATATGTATGGGTAGAATAGCCTCTTTGCCATAGACCAAGGAATAGGGTGATGTATCAATGGATTTCTTAATTGAAATCCTATCAGCCCATAGTGCTTGGTTTATCAAGGAGTGCCAACTCCTCTTGTTATCTTTCAGAGTTCTCTTCAGAATTCTGAGAAGATTCTTATTTGTAGATTCTGCCAGGCCATTCCCTTGTGGGTAGTAGTTGGAGGAGGTCTTCAAGTATATATCGTATCTTCTAGTAAATTCAATCATCTTAGCACCAATGAAGGCTGATCCATTATCTGTAACCAGTGAATCTGGTATACCAAACCTTGTAATCAAGCTTTCTACAAACTCAATCATGACTTCTTGATCAACTTTCTTAGTGGGAATTACTTCAACCCACTTGGTAAAATAATCTGTGGTAGTAAGTATATACTTGTGGCCATTTGATGAATTTGGCTCTATTACTCCAATAAAATCTAACCCCCACTATTGGAAGGGCTCTTCAACTTGGATAGATTTTAGAGGCATAGGGGCATTTCTGTTCCTCCCTACATATCTCTGGCATTCCTCACAACTCTTGGTTACTTTGAAAGTATCAGAGAAAATAGAAGGCCAATAGCAACCTGCTCTGAGTATTTTTAATGCAGTAGTTCTTCCTGAATAGTGTCCCCTAGACAAGCCTCCATGAAATTCTTTCAACACCTTTTGTTTTTGATCTTCCCTTATGCATTTTAGTAGTACGCCATCTATATTTTTTCTATACAACCCTTCTGATAAAAGGGTGTATCTCAATGCTTGGGTTCTGTACCTTCTTCTCTGTGAAGCATTCAGATTATCAAGACATCTTCCAGTCTAAAAATACTCCACGAGGTCATCAATCCAGTCAGTATTCTCCAGATTTTGATCTGATTCTGCATTCAACATTATGCTTTGGTGGGCCACATGATCATTCGAAGCCTACTTAGCCAACTCTTGGCATAGGGCCCTACCCCTTACTATTTTGGTTGGGTGTATCTCTACATCATATTCTTGTATCTTTGTCACCCAACCAACTCTCTTTTCACCAAGTTCTCCTTGTATTATAAAATTCCTGACATCAGGATGAATCACATAGACAATGATTTTACTTTGTGATAGGAAGTGCTTGAACTTATTTAGAGACTTCATGATGGCATATACTTGTTTCTCAATAAAATTATATCTTTCCTCATGATCATGCATGGTGGCACTTAGAAAAGCTATAGGCCTTTCTTCATTGTCAACTCCCTTCTGGGTGAGAACCGTAGCATAGCTTTCTTGCTCCCCAACAACATATAAGATGAAGTTTCTAGAGTAATCAGGGTTAACAAGCATAGGTGCTTGAGTTATTTCCTCCTTTATCTTTCTAAAGGTATATTTCCTTGGATCTGTCCATTTGAATGGAGCATCCTTCTTTAGTAGTTCTATCATTGGTTTGATAATTTGTGCAAAATCTACGATAAACTTGCGTACAAAATTTATCTATCCAAAGAAATATTGCAAGCCTTTCTTGTTCACTGGCAAGGGGAGTTCTAGGAGTGCTTTTACTCTATCAAGATCTATGGCCAATCCAGCTTTTGAGATGACATGACCAAGTAGAATACCTTCTTCTACAACAAATATGGATTTCTTTGGGTTCAAAGATATCCCAAATTCTCTGCATTTTTCAAATACCCTCTCAAGGTGTTCTATATGATCTTCTTTATGGTGAGAAAAAATTATCATATCATCTAAGTAGATGACTATGACCTTGTTAGCAAGTTCCCCGAAGGCCACATCCATTGCCCTTTGGAAGGTTGCTCCTGCATTGGACAACCCAAAAGGCATCCTTTGATAGGTGAATGTTCCCCACTTGGTGGTGAAGGTAGTTTTATATTGATCTTCATCTCTAACCCATACCTGATTGTAACCAGAGAAACCATCCAATAAGGAGAATCTCTCTGCTCCTACTACTGTATGTAAAATCTGGTCTATCTATGGAAGTGGGTAATGATCCTTGAGTGAAGCCTTGTTCAAATTCCTGAAATCGATGCACAACCTAATGTCCCCATTTTTCTTCCTAACTGGGACTAGATTAGCTACCCAGGTAGAGTGTTTAATAGGGTACACTATCTTAGCTTGAAGGAGTTTTAACAACTCTTGCTTCATCAATGCTTCTATCTTTGGGTTCATAGGCCTTTGCTTTTGCCTGAAAGGTTTAGCATCTTCCTCCAACTCAATGGTATGTTGTATAGTCTCTTTCCTGTACACTTTGAGATCATTGTACACCCAAGCAATAATATCTAGAAATTTCTTGCACAATTCTCTTATCTGATTTAACTCTTCCTCTGTACAATTAACTCCAACTTTGATCACTTTTCCCTGTTCTAGTTGAACTTCTTTATACCAGTATTTATCAACCTTTATTTTATGGCCTACTACTCTATCATTGTTGTCAAAAATACTCTCAAGGGTGATCAGTCCCTTTGGGATATGATTATTCTTCAATTGAATTAGTCCTTCTTCTTCTTCGTCTTCTAGCATTCTACCACTTGAGCAATTCATTTCATAGATTAAAAAATCTAATATTTGCTCATCATTTTCAAAAACTTGCTAGAAAATATTTTTATCTGGCACAGAGGGTCTATATATGAGTCTCACCATCTTGGACTTCTGAATGACGTTGTTGATGGGGTAGAAGTTTTCTCCTACAGATGCCAACAAATCAGTGTGGGTGTTTTGCTCTCTAGGGATAGACTTAATGTTTAGAGCCTCGAAGGCTTCTAAAAGGTCCCACACCTTATTTTTGTATACCTTTAGGTAATGTTGTTTACTTGTACATTTTTTCATGATTTGATTCACGATGAGTTCTGAATCTCCATAAATTTGTAACTGCTTAACTCCTAGTTTTTTAGCCTTTCTCAGACCCAGACAAAGTGCTTCGTACTCTGCTGCATTATTAGTGCAACTCCATGTCATCCTGTAAGAGAAAATTCTCTCTTTGCCTATGGGGGAGATTAAGACTATACCAGCACCGACTCCATTCTTGCATCTAGCCCCATCAAAGAAAAGCTTCTAGAGCTGACTGGTAGGCTTATCTTCTTTGGGAGCAGGAGCCACTTGTTTTTTTTTGTTTTATAATGGAATAACTTCCCATCTCGGTTTCTACCATGGCATTGAAATTCTTCAGAGAGAACTGGTCTTCTGTTTGAAGCTCCTCCAAGGTCTCTTCCATTAGATCAAGGTCCTCCATTTCTTCTATCATCATACTTATAGTACCGACCTCTTCTATCTTTTCTATGTGAAAGGTAGATGGTTTTTCATTAAATATCTTGATCCTTCTACCTTTAAAAGGTATTTCCAAATGTGAGTAGTCTAAAGATAGATATCCTCCTATCTTGGCTGTGAACTCCCTGGATAAACACATGCCAAAGTATGGTGCTAAATCCACTACTACCACTTCTTGTATGACTACAATTTGAGGCATTCTATGAAGCTTTATAGGGATGTCTTTGATTACCCCTACAGTCTTGACTGGAGTGCCATCCAACTATAGAACTCTTGGGTTGCTTCTAGTGTACTCCATTCCCATAATGTCGCACACTACTTTTGGTATTACTGTGGTAGCAACACCTGAGTCTATCATGCAATTATGTACAACCCACCCTTCCATTTGAAGAGATAGATAAAATGGAGGTGGTCTATTTTTTCTAGTAGTAGATGTTAGGTTCATCTGAACTGTATTTGAGTAGGATGGGTTCCTACCTTTGTTTTTTATTGACCTTAAATATTCTTGCAAGAGATCAATTTGACCAGGAAACTGTAGGGCATCATACATGCTTGCTTTTGAGGGAGTCTTCTTCATCTCTTCTACTATGTTAAAAGAATATGAGTCAACATTCCTCTCTCTTTCCTTAGAAAAGGTATCATATCTACTTTTGTATCCCTGAGTTGCTTTTGTTCTCTATATTTTAGTTAGAGAAGGAAATCTTAACCTCTCCTTAGCTTGTTCTTGAGTCTCAGCCTCTTTTTGTGAGATAGACTCTTTATGTACTTCTGACCTAGTGCTTTGGGTAGGGACTTGAGATTTCTTTTCATAGGGGATATCCCTTTTAGGTAGAGCCTTAGGGACTGAGGGAAAACTTAGAGGTTGGAGTTCTTGAGGATCTACTTGCAGAGGTTTTTTACTTGATCTTGTTAGGACCACAACTTGTTCAACTGAAGGCATCATGAAATTATGGTTCATTTCTCTGATCATGCTCACGTGTCCTTTCAAAGTTTTCTCCACTTTTTCAATAGCTACCTTTTGTACATAGTGTTGATGGATCATACATGAACTTTCCCCATGTGGGTCATTGCATGTAGAGCACCAGTAATCAGAATTTGTAGGAGTTGTAGATTCTTCATCATCATTTGCATAAACTACACTTGACCTCTCCTGACCCTTATTGCTTGATGAAGTTGTGTCTCTTGTTACTTGGGGAAATCTTCTCGGTTGAAAACTTCTTTCAGCTTCCCTTCTTTTCATTGATATGATCTCATTAGTCAAATTCTTCATTGTTGATTGCATGTCTAGTAAGATGAAAAGTTGAGATTCTTGAGTTGACTAAGCAGGTGGTGCAAGTAATGCAAGAACTACAAGAATAGGAGGTAATGCTAGGAAATTTTGAGGTATTTGTATTGTTGGAATAGATGGTTGCCCACTCCATTTTGGAAGGTCTATGCTTGGATAATGAGAAGAACTTGAGGAGCTAGCATTGAAATCTTGGGGAATATCTAGGAAAATCGGCATCACCACTTTTGGTGGAAACCTTCCAGTGGCAATGAGGTCTTTCTCTACTTTAGATGCTTCCTAAAAAATATTAGGGAAGGTGAATACCCAAGATTGTCGTATGATCATACTAATATCAGAGTCGAAAGCTCTCAAATAATAATACACAACTTGTTCGCTGGTAGGCCTCAATCTGTTAGGCACCCTTTCCCAAGTGCGACTGAATCGGATGTTGAAATCAACTATTTCTTCTTGAGGATGCTTTCGAATGATGGTAAACTAATTGAGTAGGGAGAAAGGATCTGCATGTTGATTAAATTCATCTACCAACTTGCCAGTGAGTTCAGCCCAACTTGTAATAGATTGAATAGGAAGTGCTCTGTACCAATAGAGCATTTTTCCTTTCAAGGAAATGACCAACAATCTGATCATTACATCTTCCTGAGTGATGTTGTATATGGCTACCAAAGAAGCAACATCTAAACAATGCTCATAAGCCATCTTGCCTGTCCCATCGTATGAAGGTAATGCTTTCAAAGCCATAGTAGGGATCAGATTTTGAGCCATCAGGTTCAACGGACCCATGTGATTCCATGTGAGATAAGTTGGAGGAGGAGCAACCATTGTAGCTATTATGCTTGCTTGTACTGTAGAACTACTGATAGTTGTACTTGAAGATATATTGATAATGGGGTTGGGAAAAATAGTAGGTACAAGGGTGATAATATTGGTAGTAGGTGGGTTTGATCTAGTAGATAAAATTGGATGAACCCTAAGGCTACCAAGATGTAACTCGAAGAACTCAATGGGCTCTTCGGAGTTTCTTGCTTTGGATCTGGTTATCATATATGTAAATATTTATAATTTTTAACTAGACAAATAGATAAGGTATTTCTTGGGTCTATACCTTCGGATGGAGTCACCAAGTGATTGATTTAGATCTAAATAGAACAAAGACAAACATCGAACCTTATAAAATATTATGGGATTTTGGTCCCATTGGGCGTGCCAAAAACTATTGGTGCAAAATCGGCCTATGGTTATGATTGCGCCCATGACCTTGCCAACATTGAGTAGATGGACTAAGTATTGAGGGGTTCCATCTAATCTCCAGAGAAGGTTGGTTCCTTGGTGGTTTTTATGAGAAAAGGGGAGAAATATTTACTGAAAGAAAGGGAAATATAGTCGTAGCTAGAACTTTTCTCATGGTGCAGATTAAACAACAACAAAGATAAATGCATATAACTTCACAGTCTAAGCATTTTCTATACCTTCATGCAGAAATCATAGTTCCTTAATGTGGTTTAGATGTTAATCTAACACATGCATGTATCAAATATTTAACTCTAGTAATACTGTTTATATCATGCATGAGTCTAGATAATAGAACAAATACAACGTATAACTTAGTAATGTAAATAGAAGCATCAAATGTTTATACATACACTTGCACATAATGAACTAGAAGCCAATAGAAGCATATATTATTGCTTAAATCTAGAGTACATACATCCAATCCTATAAATGTCTAAGAGCCGACCCTTATTCAGGGTGCGCTCCCTATTATATATACTCTATGACAAGCATGTTTTGACAGCTAACAAATTTTGACACAAAATCAGTTACAACAAATGCGCTGCAAAATGCACCAGTATGTTTTGCATGGCTTCTTATTGGTTCAATCAGAGAATCAAATCACCAATGGTGAGAGTTTAATATTTGATGCTTCAATCACTATCTACCATCGGTTGTCGACACGTTCCTCTAAAGGCATGTTCTTCTATTTCTATTTATGTCTCTGTTCCATGAAATTCTATCATATCATGAAATCATGACATTCTAAGGTCTTGACCTTCTTCTCCCCTTTGAGCCCATGAAACTTTGACATGTCATGAAATCATGACATTATAGCACCTTAGTCTTCTTCCTCCTGTTAAGCTCATGAAATTTTGACATGTCATGAAATCATGACATCTTTATGCCTTGGCTCTTTTCTTGCTTTGAGCTCGTGAAACTTCAACATGTCACGAAATCATGACATTGTAGTACCTTAGTCTTCCTCCTCCTATTAAGCCCATGAAACTTCGACATGTCATGAAATCATGACATTTTGACGCCTTGGCTCTTTTCTTGCTTTGAGCTCATGAAACTTCAACATGTCACGAAATCGCGACATCTTGCCTGCCTTAGTCTTTTTCGCTCTTTACTTCACAAAAATGGGAAACTGGTTCAAGCCTCAAAATCTCTGCTATCTTCAGGGTAGTCTTTTTAGACTAACAGGTAGTTGGGAGAAAGGTCTAGAGAGGGTGAGGTGGAATGTTTCATTTATTTTCCTTGGAGAAAGGGAGAGTCTAGAAAGATGAAAATATTTTTAAATTAAGTTTCTAGATGCATGGGGGATTGTGGGGAATTAAAAATTCCCAAAAATGGTGAGGTGTCCTATGGGGAGGGTGGCACATTAAAAGGGCTTTGGGTAGAGTGTCCTAGGGGGATGGGAGAGTATTTTAAAATTGATTTTCAAAAGCCAAGGAGGTAAGTTTAATAATTTTAAAATGCCAAGTGTAATAAGTGGGTGTCCTTGGGCCATGTGGCTTTAATGCACTTTTTAATTTTAAATTCAAATTTACCTTTAATGGCATGGAGGGGGGTACCATATGAGGTGACATATTAAATTAGGGACAATTTTAAATTCTCAAAAATGGGAGGATTTCTAGGCTTCTAGATTTCTTATTTAATGTGGTGCCTAGAACATGACATAATCTGCATTAAGGGGCTTTTAATATTGCATTTGATTAATGTTAATTTTACATTAGGATTATTTTATTTATTTTTATCATTTTCTATGTAGGAGGGGTAATAAATAGGGTTATGATGGAGATGTAAATTATATTTAATTAGCATAATTTAGGTTTAATTAATTACTAATGGCATATGGAGAAGATTAGGGATTATTATTATTTTATTTTGGTGTTTTTATAATGTTTTTGTTATTTTTGTAAGTGTAGGGGTTATTTCAAAATTTGATTAATTATTATTTATAGTGTGTTTCTAAGGTTTTGGTGGGAGATGTTAGGGGATTTTAAATATTTGTGGATTAATTATATTTTTATAAGGTGTCAAAAAGACATATTTGGGTGTATTAATTTATAATTTATTATGTTATCAAAAATACTAATTTTCGATGTCCACAGCTGCCCCTTTTTACAATGGTTTGTTTGTGAGAACAACACAATGCAAAAACATTTGTCAAAATTTTGTTGTGTGATTGCCCCAATGAGATGATTATCCCCGTGGGAGTATATTTGATGACCCCCTCAAGTGGTGAGTGCGTAGGTGAAGGCACGAAGCCAAGGACAAGCCACTTGACAAAATTGGGTAATGGAAAGAAGGGGGGATTGCATGGGAGATCGTCTCCTTAGAGACGATTAGGGAAGGTTGCCTAGCTAGGGGCAGTCAAGGGTTGAGATGAGGGTGGGAGGATAGAGGAAGGTGGGGGGTGAAAATTATTAGCTCCAATGGTAGTAAATGGGAAAAAGGTAAAAATGGGGGAGAAGATAAGGTATGTGGGGGTAAGTGGGGGGGTAAAAAAAATGGGGGAAAG
This sequence comes from Wollemia nobilis, assembly GCA_028583015.1. Lineage (NCBI taxonomy): Eukaryota > Viridiplantae > Streptophyta > Pinopsida > Araucariales > Araucariaceae > Wollemia > Wollemia nobilis. Next base: position 3,295,090 of record JAQPPZ010016892.1, on the reverse strand, counting down.
GAGGGCAAGATAGGGGGAAAGGTAAGGAAGATAGGGGGTTACAATGAGGGAAAAAGGGTTATCATTGGAATCCTTAGGGAGAAGGATGAGGGTAGGAGAATATAAGAGGATATAGTGGGAGGAAAAGGAAGTAGGAGGATATAATACAACCATGGAAAAATAGAAGACCCAGACATGAAGAGTCTACATGTGCACTGTGTAAAATAAAACAATGAGAAAAATAAAAATAAAAATAAAAAGGTGGGGGCCTAAGGAGGCCTGCTAAAAGTGTAAATCCCAAGGGTATGAGTGTAAAAGTAGGTTCCCAAGGAGTAAAGTGCAAAAGGGGTTCCTAAGGAGGCATATATAAAAAAATGTGCCCAAGGAGGCAATGTAAAAAAAAGGTGCCCAAGGAAGAAAAAAGAAAATAACAGTGCAATGTGAAGATACAACCAGATCTAAAAAGTATCATGGTGTATTACGTGTGGGAGAAATATGTGTAGCCTAAGGAGGCTAGTGATAAGTGCATAGCCCAAGGGGGCGAGTGTAAAAGAGGTGCCCAAGGAGGCAAGAAAATAGAAAGCAGTGGGGCATCTACTTAGATATGGAGGTTGCAAAATTAAGGACGGTATGACAACTTGAGGTTATAGAGCGAGATAGGTTGTGAGTTGAGCATAAGGAGCTAGTAGTGAGGCTAGATAAATGGAGTCGAGAGTGATTTCATCATATAGGAGGAGTGGGATGGCTTTCAATGCTAGATATGGAGGTTGTAGGGAGATCAAATATAGGAGGTTTTGGGGTGGGAGCGCTATCTATCAGTGTATGGGTTCCCCACTTTCATGAGGGTATATAAGGTCATAGGCTATTGAGGAGGATAGGAGTAATGATAGGCTAAGGGTAAAATGGATGAAATGGGATAGGCTAAGGATAAGGTTGGGGATGGGGGTAAAATAAAAGGGTAAAAGGGAAATTAAATGGTAGGCCAAGGAGGTGAGTGACAAGTGCATAGCCCAAGGGGATGAGTATAAAAGGGGTGCCCAAACGGGGTAATGCAAAAAGAGATTCCTAAGGAGACCTTGTAAAAATGGGTTCCTAAGGAGGCAAGTGTAAGAATAAGCATAAGCAAGTATAGGATGGATGGAAATGATGCTAAAAATATAATATAGGACAAGGAAAATGGATCGATAAAATGGGAAAGTAAGATGCTTACCTCATTAATAAAAAAAATGTTTTCCCTACATACACAAGGGTATATAATTTCCATGGGGAAAAGGGAAGAGAGGAATGGAAGAAAATGAGGGAGGATAGTATCCATAGGATATTTCGCAAGACTCAAACACCCTAGTACTCCTCTCAAGTGGGAAAAGTACCATGCAAATACCATAATAATTTAGAGGTCCCTTGAGACATCAAAATATCCTAGAATTGTTGTGTGTGTAGTGAGTTCATTAACTAGATTTTGAATAGGTTTAGACTTAACCAATCATAGTCCTAATGAGAAATAGTAAGATCATCATGAAGGCATACTTCACTACCATTCAGGCATCTATAGCCCTAATGGAGATAGTACACGGTCCATCAACATTGCTCCACTATCAGCCAGGAATCTATAGCCCCGATGGAGTCGTCTAATACGTCCAAGGATTTAGGCTATATTATTATTATCATTTTTTGTCATCATTTCATTTATTTATTATTTTATTTTTTTAGTGTGAATTCTTGGGTTTTGGACCACTGAAGGATGCACAATGAGCTAATATAGGCATTAGGACTAATCATGATGTCATCCTCACCTAGTCAAAAATAACATTAATTATGTGTGTGATGTGGGGATTCTAGGATGTCTCCATAAGTCATGAAGAGAGGTTCCAAATCATCGTGGATTTGAATGGGATATATGCGCACTTGAAGAGGATACTAGGTATGGTTGAGTGATAGAAAGGTCCGTGGGATACGAAGAAAGGGATAAGAGGAAGATAAGGGATGCAATAATAAAGAATATTGTGAAAGACATGTATATACCCTTGCATATAAAAGGAAAGGTGAATTTTTAATGAGGTAAGCACCTTTCATGCATAAAAAAAGGGGTGGTGAAGTGTAGCAATAGGTATATATTTATTGATAGTAGAGAGAAGGAAAAGGTATGTACAAGGATTTCAGGGGATATATATGTTATGTATAAAGGCCCGTAGGCAAATAAGTAGATGCAAAGGAAGGTATGATGCTCCCCCAAACCAAGGGGAAGGTAGGAAGAAGGCATACTAGAGGGTGAAATCCCCTAGCCAAAATTTGTGGGGAATGGTGAACTAGTCCCCAAGCTAGTGGAGGAGGAAGGAGTGGGAAGGGTGAAATTGAGGAGCAATGGGACAAATGATGTGGTCAAGGAAAAATGTATAGGAACGAAGTGGCATTTGGGTTAGTCTATCGAGGTGTACAAGGTGGACGAGACCGATTGGAAAGGAGTGAAGTGGAGAAAGATGTTGTAGAAGAGAATAAGCAAGGTGATGTTGGAATATGATCAAGGTGATAAGGATAAGGACGAGAATATGGGGGAAATGGAGGAAAGAAATAGGATGAATAATAGGGCTATGAGCATTGGACCATGTTAGGGGTATATGATAATGAGTAGGGTGTTGGAATAAGGGATGGTAGAGAAGGTGTTGGAAGAAGGGGTGGTAGAGAGGGTGGTGGAAGAAGAGGCACCAAAGGTGTTGGAAGAAAAGGTAGTAGATAGGATATTGAAATAAGGGGTGGTAGAGAAGGTGTTGGAATAAGAGGCGGTAGACAAGGTGTTGGAAGAAGGGGTGGCAGAGATGAGGTTGATTGGTATGAGGATTTACACATGGTATTTTGGTGACCATGTGTGGATGATCTAGTTGAAGGGGTTTGATTGGTTGGTCTAGAAGGCAATTACCCCAAAGAATAGTCCATCTCATGAGGGGAAGGAGAATGGAGAGGTGTGGATGGGATGTGGATCAAATTAAGGGGAGTCACCTTTGAAGAATTTTAAGGGAATCCGGGTGCATGCATAGTTTGGGTGTCATATGAGATATTAGGAAAAAGGGGATGGATTAGGGTAACTTGAGAAGAGTTGGTTGTCAAAGGTTGGGGGATTGAGGATCAAAAGTGATGGAAATTTGTTCAAATTTTTGCTTCATCCTCCTCCTCAAGGTCTAGAGTGAGAGATTCAAAATTAACAGAAGTGTCGAGTCCCCCAGACACAAAATTGGTATGGGTAGATATAGGACCCAAAGGAGCAATGGCATCAATGGTTAAAGGGAAGTCATGTGGTTGACCAAAATTGTGGGCTAATTTGGATCGAGGAGAGGGTGATAAAGAGTCAACAAGATTATGGGAGGATGTTAACATGGGGTGGTTTGTAATGTGAGGTAGTGGTGAAGGTGAGGTATTAGAGTGGTCTATCTCCTCCTCATTCTCTTCATGGATGGAAATAGCTTTGGTTAAGGAGATAAGGGAAGGTGCAAGTAGAAGGATGTGGTGGGGGAAAAGGGATATAATGCAACCATGGGAAAAGAGCAGACCCAAACAGGAAGGGACCACATGTGCACTATATAAAAAAAGGTAAACAAAAGGTATGTAGCCTAAGGAGGTGTAAAAGGCTTAAAAAGCGTACATCTATACTAATTGTAACATGACAAACAAATTAAAATCAAATAACATGTATAACCAAATTTGCAATAAAGAATACCTCCTTTGTATTAATCAATGGTGAAACTATGTTACATATACGTCCCTATTAGGGATACCAAATTGATACCTGTATACAATTATTTTGAACCCCTAAACAGGGGTTATGTACTCTAAATGGTATTTAGGTCTTCACCAACTTTGCATGAGGGCTTACTAGGATGCCTCCTCTAATGCCTAGAGGAAGGGTCTTGAAAAATGCTTTGCCTTTAAAATATATATCACCTGCATGCAAGGAAACAACAAAGCACATTAAAAGCATATGAAACCTCTCATGATGAGGCTATTATCCAAGAAAATGCAAGAAATGAAGCAAATACTTAAAGAAAGCATGAAATGTATAAAGATGTGTAAAGAGAATAAAATACTAAGAATGAACCGTGCAAATGTGTTAGAAATAGCAAATCTATACTAAGCTAAACTAATGAAGCACAAATAAATGTAAATCTAGGCTAAGAACTAAGAAATAGCACATCAAACCCTAGTCACTGTTACTCATAGCAGTTGGCTCTGCTAACCATTGTTGAATCACGTAGTTAAGCTTGCAGGAAGCTGTTGAAAACAATGACCATGGGGTAAAGTTTTTGCTCTTAAAATCAGTCCTATTGATGCTCAATTTATCCATGTAATTGATGGTAAAGGGTTGCCTTCATGTCTAAACACATATTTGTGTTTTAATCGGTGTGAATTCATGGTGGATTGGTGTGAATTGGCAAGCTTTCTCCTCAAGCTATTCGAAAATCCATTGGCATAGCAATAAGTGTCTTTCTCTAATTTGGAAGCACTTCACTACTCTTCAAGGATTGTAAATTTCATCGTCAAATCGGTAGAGCTTTGCTATATTGAAATCTAGATCTTAATGCCTCTTTGGGGGGTCTATAAATAGACTCCTCAAATTTACTTCCAATACTGCAAAGGATGCACATCTCAGAATCATTACTTCCAATGATGTGGAAGACTTAAATTTGGTGCTCTAGCACTTTCAGGTATAATCAGGTAGGACCGATAGATGGAGTGACAAAGGCTTATCTCATCATATTTATTTTTTGCCCCTGCAAATGGGGAATCTTATGATAGTTGTTAGAAATGATTCGTAAGATGAATGCAATTCAAAATATTAAGTGCTCAAGTTTTAATTTTGATTATGAATTTGTTGATTATGACTACCCCCTCAAGCGATGAGTCGATGAGGAAAATGACAAGTGATTAAAGCGATGAGTTTCTTGACCAAGATTATTGATTTGAACTATTCAAGATGATTGCATTTGTTATTGTTTGGCAAGTCCTATTAAAGCTATGATTTTACCCATTAATAGTAATTGTACATATCTATCCCGTGGAGTAGTCCGACCACAATGGCCTTCTTAGGGAATCAAGATTATAGCGATTCAATTAAGCATGTGGTGAATCACTATGTTCAATGATCTGCTTAAAATGTTATAGAAGAAATAAAATGGACGTCTCATTCCCGTGGAGCAATCCGATCGCAATGGCCTTCTTGGGGATTGAAGTGAAGACATTTCAACTCAACGATGAATAATTTGGTTCAAATGGCCTTATGGTAATTTACTCATCTTGTCGAATTCCATGGAGCACAAGTCCCTGCAACCGCCAAGTGTATAGGGTAAATAACTTGATACGAGGCGCATTTGAATTTTGATTTTTTTTATTTTTTTGTTATTTTTGAGATTTTTGAAAATTTGGGACTGGTAGATATGCTTATTTTTCCATTTTAAAGCTTCTCATGCTGATAAAATGTGTGCATTTAATGTGGCTTCTCGGTTTGTTGATGCATTTATGGATGCAATGCCTAGATGATGATGTATGATTAGATGTTGTGATCTAGATGTATGAATGCACTACCATGTATGTATATGGATGTGATGGTGAATGTTAGATGTATATTTAATTTGTTTCAATTGTTTATGCATGTAATCTATGTGATATGATATGATAGATGATATGTAATGTAATGCATTAATTACATGTGGATGATCTAATGCAAATGAACGTGTATGCTTTAATCACTTAAAACATAAGGAATGAATCTAATTTGTGTTACAAACTAATGTATGACACCATAGGATGTATAAAAATCATGAATGAAAATGATAACTCTTATCATAAGAATTAATCATTTAAGCATTCGTATATGAGATGAGATGATGTGAGATGTATGGGTTTTCTCTATAAGCTTCTATAAATTAATATATGTGTGCAAAATAGTCAGTGGATGTCTAAATATCATTGTTGATATCCATCCGGTATTTATCCTATTTCATGAACGTCCCTTAATAAACAAAACCCTATAAGGAAAATGGTTATGGATTGATGAGATGATTTGTTGCTATAAAGGGACTTTTGAGGTTTTCCATGAGACTCAAACACCTTAGTTGATTAATAAAAAGTTGTATAATGACTATACAGGACTCCTGAAAGATAGAAGCTTTTGTTAGGAGGACCAAGATACCCATTATCCCTGTGTGTGCAAATGAATATATTATATAAAGTATAAGATTACCTCATTGCCAGGCGAGATTCATTCAGCCCATTGTTGTAATGAGGATCACCCTATGCTCATCATGATCCTAATTTTGGACACAGTTGGATTAGACCACTAGGTAATACAAGCCACCTAAAGCCAGCTAATCTATGAATTGCTTATAACTACCCCAATGCCAAGCAGGATTCATTCAACCTATTGCTATATTGGGGATTACTCTATGGTTTCGAGTAATGACCATTCCAGGGATTCAAGCTCTTCACCCCCTTTTTTCTTCAAATTTATTGGAATACTTGCTCATGTTTAATGATGAAAATCATTGTTTATTTTGCATTTTGTTTTCTTTTTTGAGCAAGGGATTTTCTTAGTGATGAAAATCATTGTTTATTTTGCATTTTGTTTTCTTTTTTGAGCAAGGAATTTGCTTAGTGATGAAAATCATTGTTTATTTTGCTTTGTTTTTCTTTGGTATTTTGCTTGTTTTGTCTGACAGTAAGGGATTTCTTGGGTAGGGGGGAGCTTGTCCTTTTTTCAATGATCAACACTATAAACCATGCGCATCAAAAAATGAGCAAGTAAAACCTTTCGCTTAAGGTGACTAGGACCACTTTGTAGTGTTAATATTTCCTTGTTCAAACTAGGATTGTTAATGTTTAAATTGTGATAGGATTTTGAAATATGCAAGGTACTATCAAAACTAGACCTCATATTCCGAAAGTGAGGATATATTTATACAAAATCTAAGGAGATCACTAGGTATGGCTAAATGATCGAAAAACCCTAGTATATTCCTCATAGAAACAAGAGGGGTTATGTTGAAAAACACAATTACTCACAAGGGTGATGGATGATGATGAATATAAGATGCATGATTAGCATACAAGCATGGTGTCATTTGTAAGATTGTAAACACAACCTATCCTAATGCAAATGCAATGGATTAAAATGACTAATGCAATGCAATTAAATGAATGCATGTGCAAACTATAAATGCAATTTTTTTGTGTTTTTGATGTTTTAAATTATTTTTGAATTTTGATGCTTTCTAATTTTTTTTATTTGTTTGGATTTTTGAAGATTTTATGTTTTTTTTGGATTTTTGACTTTTCAATTGTTTTTGAAATTTTAATGATTTTATGATTTTTTTTATTTTTAATGTTTTTAATGGGGAAAGATATGCTATCTTAGGTAACCCCAGTGTGTGTGCCACTCAATGAAAGTGAGGAGGGTATGATACCTTTGGATGTCTCACTTTGTCTCATTAATCTTGGTGTGGATGGTGGGTAATTTTTGCTACCTTGAGGACCCCCATTGCGTATGTCACTTACCATAATATAATCAGCTTGTTTAGGAAGAGTGATAGAAATCAACTCTCCCTGCTGGGGCACGAGCCTCTGCGAGGTGCCACTATTTTGATGGGATTCAACAATCGAACCATCTGCATGGATCTCATCCCGTTCTAGCATGTTTTTGATCACTTTTCTAAATGAATGGTAATTGTAGATGTCATGCCCTTGTATATGATGATAAATGCAATAAAGGCTTTCATCAGGTGACCTAGTTTTGGATGCTCTTTGTTTGACCTCTGGCAATACGAGTGCGTTTTCCTCGTACAACTTTTGAAATAAAGTTGTAGTAGTCATCTCAAATGTGACCACTAGGTGACTCGCTAAGGTGGTTTGTTAGGCCTGCAAGGATGTAGTTGTCCTTGGGGTCGCAAATGGGAAGATGTGGTCTGAACTGTGACAAGCTAAGGTGCTACGGGTGACCCATCTATGGATAAAACCTTACTATCAATAAGATCTTGGACCACATTTTTGAACCCATAACAATTGTAAATGCCATGGCCCTCTATTCGATGATAGAGGCAAAAGTGATCCTCCCTATAACCCTTAGGTTTGGCTCTATTTGGATCTAAAGGGTTCATAGTAGGTAATATTATGACCTTAGCTTTCTGTAGCTTTTGGAAAATGTCAGGCATAGAATCTTTTAAAGGAGTCCAAATACACTGTTGGTATTTTGGACGCGTAGCCTATGTTGGCTTAATTTGATGACCATGTTGAGCCATAGGTATGTCAATCATTAGCTTAGGTGGCTCTTCTTGATTTTTGGTTGCAAGGGATGAATTATTTACTATGCCTATTTGTTGGTTGACAACCCAAAGTTGATTCTTTTCAAGCATGTTGTATATTGTGGCTCTGAAATATTAACATGATTGAAATCATGACTGTTTTGTCTATGATATAAACAATGTAACTCTTCCTCATACCCTTGGGGTTTCTGATAATTCAGATCTAAAGGGTGAACCCAAGAAAGGTGATGGTGTTTGCGACATATAATTGATTGAAAACTGATATTATAGACTTAGGCAATATTGCTAGGTTGTTGGTGTGGCTGACTTGGCATTTGCTCTTGCTGAGGCTTTTCCTATGGCTACACAGGAGGTGGTTTAGCCTCGAATGGGGGTTGCATAGGAGGTAGCTTGTGGCTCTCAAGCTAGATTATGATAAATTGCAACACCTTGTTTTGTTTTTCCATATGCACCTCTAGGTTGGTTAGGCGATCTTGTATATTCTCCAAGACTAATAAGGCTCTCAGGTGTATTGCCAACGACTAGTTTGAAATACCATCATTGACTAAAGTAGGTGAAATGGTGGGTGTTACAAAACCCTTAGGTAAATGTGACTCACCAATTTCTTTTATTTGAGACGATGTGGACACTTCTTGATAATCCACTTTGATAGTGGTATCCACATTCTCATGTTTCTGACTCAGTTCATGTTTTTGTTTCACTTTGTAGTGTTGAACTGTGTCATCTTGAGTACCCCTAGTTTTCTCTTTAGCATGCACCATGAGAAATGAATTAGGGGTGACTAATTCCATTGGTTTTGACCCCTTTGATGTGGAAACAATATCTAATAGCATCATTTGTTGTTTTAACTACTTTAGAGTTTTTGGGCCCTCTATCTTGATGTTGACCATTCCTATGAACTCATGAGAAGATGCTTTGGCTTTTATACCAGCTATATGCAGATCATCAACTTGTTGTGGTGTCTTTTTATCAACTATATCAACTGATATCTTCCTCTCCTCATCATGTAATGTAATACCATGAGTTTTGTTGATGGGAGTAGGTAGTGATTGCTTGATGTAAGCTTTATCTGAATGTTTTAGAGTCTCATATGACTAAATATCTTGTGCTTTACATGTTGCAGGAGGCTCTTGTGGTTCATTGATATTCTTGGAGTATTTGAAAGGGTCAAGATCATTGTGAACCGCGTACACCTAACCTTGGTGTACGAACTTGAGGTGTTGGTGGACTATGGATGAAACGCATTCCATGTCTCTCATCCAAGGTCTACCTAGTAATATCTTATACTACCGCTCACCTTCCAAGATGTGATAAAATATCTATATGGTATTCACCCTCACCTGGATAGGTAGGATGATTGTGCCCACTGTAGGATAAGTGACATCATTGAAAGCTCTCAATGTGAAAGTTGAATTTGTAATATGTGATGGGGTAATATTCAAATGTTTTAGAGCCACAATAGTGATGATATTTATGGATGACCCAGTGTCAGTCAAGACTTGTTTGTAGGGAATCTGATTGATACTTGCTATGATATGCAGAGGAGGATCAGGTTCATCTTCAAGGATTTATGTAATCTCCTACTTGTGAAAGGTAATCAGGGAATCCTTGTGCGATTGAACTAAATTAAATATTTATAAGGGTTGTGAGCCATGATCATCTCTCTTTGAAACTTATGGTAAGGTATCTTGATTAAGTTGTTTATTGCTTCTTGCTGCAATATTTACCATACTGATAAAAGCCCTCATCAGGTGGGGCTCTTTGCACCTCATTGGTGTGCTCAACTTAATTATTGTTGACCTCATGGTTGGGCAGGGGATTTTTGAATATGTTGATATTTTGGTTATCAATAGCTAAGGTGCTATCTATTTGCAATTCATTCTTATCCAACATATTATCCACCACATTTTTGAATGCAATGCAATCCTGGACATCATGGTCATTTTGTCGATGATAGATGCAATACAAGTCTTCCATGTACCCATTAGGTTTGGGGTGATTAGGATCCAGGGTGTGCACCTCAAGCAAAGTTAAATCCTTAGCCTCACAAAGGTGATTGAATAGAGATGCTAGAGATTCAGGCAATGGCGTATAATTATGAGGTTTTTTGTGTTGTTTTTGTGCCCAATTGTCATTGCACTACTTGTAGTGCATTAGGGGTGGTTGAGCCTGATAATTTTGTGGTTGTTGGCTCTATGCTGCTTTTGGAACATTTAGCACGACTTGATTTACAAGTGCAGGTTTACCCTTATACGATTGATTCGTGTGTTCTTTTTGTTCCATTATTTATTTTTTTAGAGTTTTAGGTCTCCTTCTTGTAGCTTGATATCTTTGATCACTTTGGCTTGCACCAAAGTCTCTTCAAATTTTGTATATTGTTGCAGCTAGAGCAACAATGATATGTGCTTGGCACAAATTTTCATAAAAATTTGGGTGAGTTCAATAGTGGGAATAGAGAATGGTAATTTTACCATTAATTTTCTCCACCTATTCCTGTAATATGTTACCAGCTCATCATCATATTGCCTTAAAGCAGCCAGGTCTAACAGATTGGTCTTCTTCTTGAGGCCAAATAAGAAGCTTTCAAGAAAGGCATTGACCAGTTGCTTGAAGTTGGTAATGTTGTGCCTTGTTAACTGGTTGTACCATCCAAGGGCTACACTTGAAAGGGTAATTATGAGTTTGTAATAGTAAGGCATCATTGTGCTGCAGCAGGAAACACACATTCATAAAGTTGGTTATGTGTTACTATGCATCTTAATCACCGTTGAACTTATCCAATCTAAGCATTTCAAAATGTTTTGGATAATCCGGACTTGGCACTGATGAACACAATATTTGGTTATGTATCTTGCTTAATGTGGGATTTTGACAAGTCGTATCTTGTTTCTCGAGAGATTTGACTCTCTCGGTAAGCACTTTGTAGGCTTGAGAAGAGATAATATCTTCCTCCCAATGAGATCTTCGAGGTGCAAGCGAGGGTAGGTTTCTTTGAGTTTGAGGTGGTCGATTGTATTCATCAGCCACGTCTACAAAATATGGTTTAGGATACTACTAATCCTGGTCATCCTGTTTTGATTCTTTATACTGAGTATGCTATGGCTGATTTGGCACTAACTGCTTATGTGGCTGAGAAGCATGTTGAGAGGTATGGTGAATATAATCATCTACTCACCTGATAAGCAGCTCAAGGTACAATGTAGCACGTCTCTCATTGCGTTGTTTCCTATACTCACTATGAGGAGGTAATTGTGATCGAGCCAATATGTTTGCTTGCTCTTCGTAATCCTTTTGATCAAGGAGACGCTGCTCATATAATCATTGTTGGTGCAACTATTATTGTTTTGCACTTTCTCATTCTAAGCTTTCTAAATGCTCACACTCGATACGTAAATCCTCCAATTGATCTTGGAGCATTTTTATCTCTAAATTGCATCTGACCTATGTGACTGATCTGATCAGTTTGCTATATGAGGCCTTTGGCTTTGTAACTCTATGTAAGGGGTTTTATTTACCTTGAATTATACAACTAGGTTAGCAACTCGCTTTCCTCGATGAGTCAATATTGCATTGACATTAAGCTCTTCCCTAGGAGTATGATCCTCATGTAAGGATGTTGTGGGAGTGTCATGTGTTTGCCTAGAACACTCACCGTGGGTACGAACAGGACATAACTGGGTTACGATTCCTTCGTCCATGATGTATTTTTTAGTGGATCCAGTAGATCCATGAGGAGTACGATTGTGATATATGCTTCCATGCTCAAATGTCCCATGTTGGGATCTTCCAGCACCTTGATCTAAGAAGTCAAGGTGATGGGTCTTCCAAGGTTCAGTAAGAGGTGTGCCTCTTCTACCAATATTGTGGTAGGACAAATGACACCCTCCCTGTTTGGAAGGATTTGGTATTACAATGGGCATGTGAATAGTCGCACCCCCTCTATCTCACCCCCATTGGGTTGATCTGGCCTCTTAGTGTGATGAGATGAGGTAGGCCTAGAAATAATCTCATTCGAATCATGAAAAGATCTAGTGTTAGGTCTCTTGGGTGGGGTTTCTTGGTGAGACCCAGTGCGAGTGGTGTTGTCTCCTCTGAGACTACCTAAAGTTCATTCAGGTATGTTAGGGGTAAGTGTGTTGCCTCTAGGGTGGTTTGGGTCCTCTGGTGCATTGTGTGCCACCTCAGTCCTAGACCGAGGGTAGCCCCGTCTAGTGACCATGACCTTGTGAGATTTGACTTTAAAAAAATGTCATTGGTGTTATATACCAAAATGATCAACGCGATGAGCTGATAACAATGAGATAGGACTACAAAAAGTGACTTTTGGGTCAAATTTTATATTTTTAGAATATTTGGCCAATCGGGGCTCGTGGGAAAATGACCAATTTGAGGAATTTTGGGAAAATACGGAGCCAAGCCACAAAAATGGTATGAGGGGTGCACAAGGGGTTAACTAATACAACAAAACAAATTTTGTGATTTTTGGGATTGTCTAGGGCTTTTTATGACTATTTTAGTACAATTTTCCCTATTTTTGGCTTAAAAATCACTCAAAATAGAGTAATCATAAAACCAACAAAACTTTTTTGTTATAGCTCCGATTTGCATGATTTTTGATTCACTGGATGAAAAATCAAAAAGTTGCAATTTACTTTGAAAAATTAGGTTTTGGTCCCAAATCAATGATATTAGGTTGATTACACAAGCAATAAAGAAACACACAAAGTAGACAAAATGATTATCTCATTTAAAGATTGTGTGTCCTAAGAACAAGTTTTGTGTGTTTTTTATTTATTGATAATACAATCTAACTCTTATCATGTTTTGCAATAGTTTATGATACTCTTAGATTGTTAAAGTTTTTCACCTATACACTCACAGTGACATAACCCGGTAATGACATCCAGGCAGTCTATCCCTTGAGATATGGAGATGATATCCATAATCGGGCAAGGAGCATAGGTACTACCGATTCTCACCTAGCACATCGTGGTCAGCGATACACCCCTCCAAAGAGGAATACGTGCAATTTTCAATGGATAGGATAGTTCTTGAATTGGCCTTGGCCACGGATGGGCCCCAATGATACAATGTCAGACGAGCCAACTGAGTGGTAATAACTTCCACTATTGGTCTTGATCAATGATTGGATGTGAAATCCCAATGCCACTGATGTTTACTTTGAATTATGGTGTGTGTGTTCCTTTTAATTTTGCATTAATGAAATATGCATCAAGAAGAATTCATGATTCTTCTCCTACATGCCTAGAAAATAGCATTTTACTTTCAAAAGGATGCAAAGACTAAATGCTCGTTACTTTCAGATAATGCAAATGCAAAATTAAAATGATATTGGCTTTTGAGCAGGCCTCAGACAAGTAAACCCTAACACACTATCTAAATAGGGGTTGCTACTATGTACAGTAGGCAGCAGACTCAACCGCTGTACAGAGTAGTAGTCAAAAATTCTAGTCGTTGGAGACTAGGGCAGCCAATAGAACTGGTCGTTGTTCCTAGCATCAGCTAGCAACAAACATAGTATTTTTCAAATTTAACCATAAATTTCACTATGTTCACTAATTAGGTCTGTAATTTGCTTTCAACCAAACAAAGTAAAAATAGAAAACATAAAATGTCGATAAATCCACTTAACCTAGAATCCTCATTCGATGATGAAACGGGTTTCTTACTATTTTGCCATTTTCTCTACTAGTCGTTGCTACTCAGGGCATTTGGGATGCTAGCCACTAGATTCAAGCACAATTGAGACTGTGTGTAGCTATCAAACAGAGTGGCTGGTACTTGCACATAGAAAAATAGAGCAAACCAGCAAATACAATGAAAAATGTGAGGTTTCTGTCATGATCCCCATTGTAAAAGGTTTAAAAAGCGTACATCTATACTAATTGCAATATGACAAACAAATTGAAAGCAAAGAACATGTATAACCAAATTTGCAATAAATAATACCTCCTTTGTATTAATCAATGGTGAAACTCGGTTACATATCCATCCCTCTTAGGGATACCAAATTGATACATGTATACAATTGTTTTGAAGCCCCTAAACGGGGGTGACATACTCTAAATGCTCTTTAGGTCTTCACCAACTTTGCATGAGGGCTTACTAGGATGCCTCCTTCTCCAATGCCTAGAGGAAGGGTCTTGAAAGATGCTTTGCCTTTAAGATATCTATCACTTGCATGCAAGGAAACAACAAAGCACATTAAAAGCATATGAAACCTCTCATGATGAGGCTATTGTCCAAGAAAATGTAAGAAATGAAGCAAGTACTTAAAGAAAGCATGAAATGTATAAAGATGTGTAAATATGACTAAAATACTAAGAATGAACCATGCAAATATGTTAGAAATAGAAAATTTATGCTAAGCTAAACTAATGAAGCACAAATAAATATAAATCTAGGCTAAGAACAGAGAAAATATCACATCAAACCCTAGTCGTTGTTGCTCATAGCAGCTGGCTCTGCTAGTCATTGTTGAATCCAGCAGCTAAGCTTGTGGGTCATTGTTGAAAATAGCGACCACGGGATAAAGTTTTTGCTCTTAAAATCAGGCCTGTTGATGCTCAATTTCTCCATGTAATTGATGTTCAAGGGTTGCCTTCGTGTCTAAACACAGATTTGTGATTGAATTGGTGTGAATTCATGGTGGATTGGTGTGAATTGGAAAGCTTGCTCCTCAAGCTATTCAAAAATCCATTGGCATAGCAACAAGTGTCATTCTCCAATTTGGTAGCACTTCACTACTCCTCAAGGGTTGGAAATTATGTCATAAAACCGGTAGAGCTTCGCTATATTGAAATTTGTATCATAATACCTCTTTGGGGGTCTATAAATAGACTCCTCAAATCCCAGTCTTGGCTTCTCAAGGAAGCCAAGACCAAGAATTGGTTGGCCTAGGCGGTTGGAGGAAACATCCAGAAGCTTTGCACCCTAAAATCGCTTGAGATCAGTTGCAATTTGGCTATTACAACCAATTTTGCTCGACTCTGGGAGCCCAAGTTTGTTACAGTGCTAGCCGCTCTCACTCAATGTGGCTAGAACCCTAGCCGTTGTTGACAGGCGCATTAGTCGCTCTGATTATCAGTGACTGGGATCTTAGTTGTTGATGTCATCAACGACCAAGGATAAATAGGACTAGACTGCCCTAAATGAGTGTTTAGAATCACTGCTTTGCCTTGGAAGGTCCAAGATCATTCATATGGTCTATTAAGGTGCCCATATGAGTAGTCTCCTAAACATGATGTGTTTTAGGTGTCTATAGGAGGCTTGTGAAAAGTGTAAAGCCCAAGGGGGAAAATTTAAAATAGGTGCCTAAGGAGGCAGTGTGAAAAAAAAGGATGCCCAAGGAGGCAATGTGTAAAAAGGGGTGCTCGAGGAGGCAAAGTGAACAAGTGTGCCCAAGGAGGCAATGTGCAAAAAGGGGTGCCCAAGGAGACGAGTAAAGATCAAAAGCAGTGCAATGTATGGGTATGGCTAGGTTTAAAAAGGATCATGGTGCATTGAGTTAAAGTGCAAGAGGAAGGGTGGTTGGATGAGGTTTTGGGAGAAAAGATGTCAGATAAGGTGTTGGAAGAAAAGGTGGCAAAATGGTGTTGGAAGAAAATGTGGTAGAGAGGGTATTTGAGGAAAAGATGTTAGAGAGGATGTTAGAGGAAAATATGTTAGAGAGGGTGTTATAAGAAAAAATGATGCCCAAGGAGGCGATGTGAAAAAGGGGAGTAGTTGAAGGAGGCTAGTGAAAAGTGCATAGCCCAAGGGGGTGAGTGTGAAAAGGGTACCCAAGGAGGCAATGTGAAAAAGGAAATGCCTAAGGAGACGATGTAAAAAAAGGAGGTGTAGTTAAAGGAGGCTATGTGAAAATGAGAATGCCCAAAGAGGCGAGAAAAACACAAAATAGTGTCATGTGGGGTATAGCCAAGTCTAAAAGATATCATGGGGTATTGTGTGGGGTAATTGATGGTATGGAGGGTGGTTGTATGAGGTTGATGTGGTAGAAAATAGTGAGAGGTGCATTGTCAAGAGTGGGAATTTGTGATGTTGAGGATGGCAAGACAACTCGAGGGTATGGAGCGAGAGCAAGATAGGCTACTAGCTAAGCATAATGAGTGAGTATCGAAGCTAGATCAGTGGTGCCTAGGGTGGGATAGGCTTATAGAGGAGTGGGATGGTGTCTGATGCCAAGTGGGAAGGTTACACGTAAGGTGTATATAGGAGAGTGAGGATCGAGAATGTTATATGTCATTGCACGGGTGCCCTAGTTTCTAGAGGGAACAAGGTTGGAGTCCATTGGTGGGGACAGGCATGATCAAGAGAGACAAAGAGCCCAAATGAGCACAAGAAAAAGGAAGTATGAAAGCGCACCAGGCATACCATTGTGAGAGGGGGAAACCACCATAAATAAGATGCAAATAAAGACAAAGGAGAATATCACAAATATACAAATTTGATTATGAAATATAAACTTTACAATACAATATAGATATCCTTTGTCTTTTATAATAAAAATGAAGCCACAATGGGCTTTTATAGAATAAAATGGCTTAAGGTTTCCTCTTCACAACAAAAATTTTGTGCGGGGTGTGTGTGTATTCCCTCTCCAAGGGCTGCTCCAATGTTCTTCTATTCCTATGTGCAACCACTCAAAGAGAAAATTAGTGACAAAATAAGCCCACCTTGGTTGGGCTTTTGCTCAACAATATAAAATTATGATAAAACAAAGAAGTTGTTAAAATGCAAGTAAAACGATACAATATACCTGTAGAAGCTCAAAACAGTCGTCGAAGATAAGTTGTTCTCGCTATTTTGTGATAGTTGTGAGATCGTATCTATGGAGAAAATGGCTAAGGCAAGATCATAGATAAATTTTGGCAGCATGTGACTAGCTCAAATTGGGCTCCCCCTATTTGGCCATGGGAGGGTGTATTTATAGGTAAATTTGGCTTGAGTGAGTAGGATGCCATGTGGACTCCACATAGGCTCCACATGGACAAGGGTAGTTGGGAGAAAAATCTAGAGAGGGTGAGGTGGAGGGTTGCATTTAAGTGCCTTGGGGAAAGGGGGAGTCTAGAAAGATGGAAATATTTTTAAATTATTTTTCTAGGCACATGGGGGATGTGGAGGGAATTTAAAATTAAAATAAAGGTGAGGTGGAGTTGTCATATTTAATAGCCTTGGGGTAGTATCCTAGGGGGATGGGAAGGCTATTTTAAAATTAGTTTCCAAAAGCTAAGGAGACAAGTTTAACATTTTTAAAATGTCGTGTAATAAAGTGGGTGTGTCCTTGAGCCATGTGGCCTTAATGCAGTTTACAATTTTAAATTTAAATTTACCTTTTATAGCATGGTGGGGGGTACCACATGAGGTGGCATATTAAATTGGGGGTAAATTTTTAATTATAAAAAAGGGTGGGTTTCTAGGCTTCTAGATTTTATAATAAATGTGGATGATAAAGGGACATTAAATAGTATGTTTATTAATGTTAATTTTGTATTAATTTTTTTAATTTATTTTTCAATGTAGGGGACTAATAAAGAGGGTAATGATAGTGATATTAATCTTGTTTAATTAAGCTAATTGAGGTTAAATTAAATATTATTGTGATGTAGGGAATCCAGGAGATTTATTATTTTATTGCCATATATATATATATATATATATATATATATATATATATATGGCAATAAAATAAAAAATCTCTGGATTCCCTACATCACAATAATATTTAATTTAACCTCAATTAGCTTAATTAAATAGGATTAATATCACTATCATTACCCTCTTTATTAGTCCCCTACATTGAAAAATAAATTATATATATATATATATATATATATATATATATATATATATATATATATATATATATATTTATTTATTTATTGTGATTTTTGTTATTTTTGTAAGCATACAAAATGTTCTCAAAATTTAATTGATTTTATTATTTATGTTTTAATGTTTGCAATGTATTTATGAGAGTTTTATTAGGTAAATTTAGGTATTAATTTTACGTTTGTAGGATTTATTAAGCGTAATTATTTATTTATTATTTTATCAAAAATTGTTAATTTTTTTTTGAGTAATACTTCTTATACACATTCGTCGTGAGGATTGAACCCGGGTTACATAATTGATAATGCAAGTAGCATCCTTGTCCATAGACCACACTCACGCAGATCCAAGGTGTCTACATTTAGGTGTCTACAATTTGTGGTTTGGCTCTTCATCGGAAGATCCAAGGTTCAAATCGTAGCATGTGTGGTTGTGTTAATCCCCTATTGATAAGCGTAGCTCGCCCTTACAAGGGATCATGGATGGAGGATTGTTTAGCCTTATGCATCAATCGTTGGGGTTTATCACACTACCTTAATCCTCTCTCTATATATATTGAATTTAGTAAGTTGGGATTAAAATGAAACCCACCCTTATTACACCATGATTGCATAACTAAAGTATTTATGTGACCCACATAATGCTATTAATACAATAATATTTTGATAATTATGCATATAAGATATGGACCTAGGCCTTCACCTTGAAGATCTACTTTCTAAATCACTAAATCTCATTCCATTTGTTTAAATGTTAAGGTTTACCTATTAGATTTGAACCTTGGTTTAGGGCTGAAAATTATTAGTCTCCACCACCTGTTATAACCCTATAAACACATTAAAATTAATTATTTTTTTAATTGGTTATAAAGAATTAAGATAGGCTCGACTCATATTATATCATAAATGTTTTACAATTATATTACAACAACATTTTTTATAATAATGCATATCACATGTCAAGATTTGAACTTAGATCTTTACCTTAAAAGTTAAGTTATTTAACCAATTAAAATCATATTATCTATTTTTTTATATATATCATAAATGCTTTATAATTATATTTCAAGCATTTATATTTCAACAAACTATATATATATATATATATATTCCAATGAGGGACCTAAAGGGGCTCCGGATGCTTGACCTCAAGCTGACAAACACTTTAAGCATCATAAGAGTTAATGGTATGCACAAGTTAAATGTTTATGTCAATTTTACACCGAACGGTCTACTACCTTCACCATTTTTTAAATTAATTTACTATTTTTTAAGATTTGGTTAGTATGAGAAACCTCTATGATTTGATGTTTATGGTTGGGCATCCCCATCTCACCATGATATTTTATTAGGAAAACTGTATAATTATATTACAACAACATGTTTGACAATAATGCATATCATACGTAAGATTTGAACTTAGATCTCTAACTTAAAAGTTAAGTTATTTAACCAATTAAAATCATTATCTAATCAATTTTTTTAAATATATCATTATCTAATCAATTTTTTTTTACTTACGTCTCTACCTTAAATGTTAAGTGATTTAATCAATTGAAATCATATTATCTAATCAATTTTTTTAGATATATACAAAGGAATAGACAATATCTCCATCATTTTATTCTCGTGGGTACGGTTTTAAATCCGAAAAATTACTGTTACACCCTTGCCCCATTTCATTAAACTTTTACTCCAAGTAAGGGGACTCTGAATTTTATTCACGTGGATGCGATTTCAAATCCGAAAAGCTACCACTATACCTTTACCCTTGCCCATTCACTACAGGGCAGCAGTTCACAGACTATATGAGCATGTAAAAGCTAGAATCAGAACACGAGAAGGGTTATCTGAATGTTTTGGTAGTGACATAGGTGTCAAACAAGGTTGCCCTCTATCTCCGACCTTATTTGGGTTGTACATTGAAAAGTTAGAAGAATGGATAAACAAATTCGGGGGAGAGGGTGTGCATTTAGCCAAATATGTGGTAAAACTCCTCATGTATGCAGATGATGTAATTCTTGTGGCCAAAACAACCAAAGATTTAGAAGATCACCTTCAAGCTCTAGAACTCTTTTGTAAAGAAGTTGGGATGCAGGTGAACACGAGCAAAACAAAAATTATGATTTTTTCAACAAAAAAGAAGCAACAACTCAAATTTCAGTTTGTAGGAGAACCGCTTGATATAGTAGTAGAATACAAATACCTGGGCATAGACTTTCATGACAAACTTAATTGGAATACATGTAGGATGAAAAGAACTCAAATTGGTTGGAGAGCACTATATGCACTTCAAAACAGGTGTAGGAATGCCGAGTTGTGGGACTGAAAGACCACCAAGGTCTTATTTGGCCTACTTGTTACACCGGTTATGTTGTGTGGTTGCGAGGTGTGGGCTAGTGGCACAATAAATGCAAAATGGAGGCAAATAGAAAAGATTCAAAAATATTTAATCACAAACTTTCTCAAAATTAAGGCCACAACCCCTTATGAAATTATTCTAGCTCAAATTGGAATGTTCCCTTTAGAAGCAATTGCTATGACCAAGCTGTTATGTTACTAGAAAAAACATAAAACATGACAAATAATAAATGGCCTAGGGCAGCTAGGGACGAAGAGTTGCATAGGCGAAAGAATACATGGATGAAAATGCCTAAATGTCACCAAAGACATAAAAAATTATGTGAATGAAAAGTTTAGAAGTGGAATGTGGAAAAATGCAAGGGGGAAAAGACAATATTATATTGCAAATTTTAACCCAACGTATGACCACAAGGAAAAAGTGTATATAGGCGTTGAAATCAAGTGGAAAGAAAAAATACTCATTGCTCAGATAAGGACTAGCTCTTATAGGCTTAGATGTGAAACAAGGAGATGGACAACGCCCAAAGAACAATGGGAAGAAAGGATATGTACTCTATGCAGCACAGGGGCAATAGAGACAAGGGCAGTAGAGACAAAAGAACACTTCATTTATAAATGCCCGACTTTTTCAGATATCCATGATAAATACAAAGAAACGCTTGAGAACGAGTTTATGGCAAATTTATTTGAAGACAACAAAATAAAAAAACTGGGGAATTGCTAACAGGAGAAGGAACAACCTTCTCAAAGATATTAAAGATCATATGATATGATTTGAGTAATTGTACTTCCATATTTGAGGTCCCATAGACCATATTTGGGTCTCGTGGAAGTAATTAAAATCTTTCATTTCATTGAACTTTTACTGCAAGTAAGGGGACTCTGAAGGGGCTTGGGATTGAAACCGTCGGGGCTTGGGATTGAAACCGCCGACATCAAGCTACAAACACTCAATAAAAACCAGTCCGTCTACTACCTCTACCCTTTAATTATGTGGGTTGAAAGCACGTATGCCCTATATTATGTTTGTTTAAACGGTATATAAACTCTATCTAGGCCCTTTCAAATTTACGCCTTAGATCTTGTACTTAAACTACAAAGTTTTAACTACTAAGCCTGTTCAAGTTGCATAATAAGAACATAAATTATTACTTGTAACTTAATTTTATATATATATTAAAAAATATTGTAGTCGGTGTGGGTCTTTCGTTTGTTTGCTATGAGCCTATGACGGGCACGTCAACACTGGTGCTTTCTTCCCTTGTAGAAGCCGCGTGTCATAGAAAACGTTCCAACCACGCCACCTGCCACGCCACGCACACGGAAGGATAAATATTTTTTTAAAGGGAGTCAACTCCAACCAGGATTCATGCTTTCTTCATAACTTCAACCCCGTACCCATTAAATTTTTATAAGATTCCCAACTTGCAAATGCAAGGATTGCCGGCCAGAACCATAGAATCCATTAGTAAAGTTTAGGTTAAAGCCAAGACAAGTTTGTCAAACACAAACCAGCTGGGACTCCACCAAAATTAGTCGATGGTTTTAAGGAGAACCTGCTGACCCAGTTGATATAAAGTCGTACGCAACCTCCAAATTCTGTTATCTCGAGAAAGAAGAGAAAATTGTGGGGACAGACGGACGGAATGCAAGAGATTGGCTCAGGGAAAGATATCGAAATCAGAGAGGAAAAGGGAAATAGGTTTTAGGCTTTTACCTATAATTTTACCCTAGTTTTTTTCAATTTTTCTCTAAAGGCACCGCATGAGTGATCAGTGAAAGCAGGAGTTCAGCTTGGTTTGGGTTGATTGTTTTTGAGTGGTGGTTTTCTCAGTTGCCTTTCTGTTGGTGTTTTTCGGGCCTCTGTATACGGATAACTTCAATGGTATTGTTTCCCCTGCATCTTAAAGTTGCATGTGAAGAAAATAGTTTACTTTATTATTTGATGAAACCCTCAAATTTCTGAAAAATATTAATGTTTTGTATGGTGCACCGAACAGGGAGTATTCGAAATTGGTAATCCCATTGAATCTCCAGGCCGTGTTAATGCAGTGCTCACACCTCCATTGTCAATTGATGGTGTGCCGAGTTATGGAGAGCAGAAGCAGCAGAACTTTCTGGGCCGACTATTGAATCTGTTCAAAGCTGTGACACCTGGGACTGATCTGGCCAAATTTCAGGTATGTATGATTCTCATGTATCTGAATAGCTTACATAAATGCCTGAAACATACTAAATGCTGAATAGAGTTCGTTGTGCCAATTTGGGTATTGGCTGTGTGGGTGCTGCAGTTGCCCCCACAGTTCAACCTGCCCAAGTCCCAGCTGCAGCTTTTTGGGGAGAGTGTGTACTGCTATTCTCATGACCTGCTAAGCAAGTGCGCGCAAGGGAAAACCGCCTTGGAGAGGTTCAATGCTGTAGTTGCATGGAGCATCTCTACTAATAGGCCTCCCGTTTTTGGGAAGGCTCCTTACAATCCTATTCTTGGGGAAACCCACCATGTCTCCTCTGGAAACCTCAATGTGCTGCTCGAGCAGGTAGGACTTGTACCCACTTCACTGTCTCTCATAAGTTCCTTATAATCTACACTCACATGAATTTGAAGAAGAAAAAAAATTAGAACACACTAGTTTTTCTTTTTTTTTCCCCTTTTCTCTGATTTTGAAGAAAAAAGTTTTCTTTTACTTTTACTTGTTCATTTTTTTTGAGATGAAACAGATTATATGCATTCTTAATAAATCTTGCAAGGACCATTCTAATGTCAGGTATCACACCATCCACCAGTAACTGCTTTACATGCAACCAACGAGGCCCAAAACGTGGAATTGAATTGGTGGCAGAACCCTCAGTCTAAATTCTATGGTAAAAGACAGAGGACCAGAAAGAGAGCTACTGGTGTTGTTGGATGCTTAATATTGTTATTCTGCTGCAAGTTTTTTTTTCTGTAATTGTAAGTAACTATGATTGATGGGTGTAGGACGATCAGTAGAGGCCACAATTCATGGGCAAAGAGAGCTGAAGCTGCTGGAATTCAACGAAAGCTACGAGATGAATTGTCCCAAGCTCTGCATAACCTTCTTCCCTTTTCCAACTGTTGAATGGTCGGGTAACGTAGAAATTCAGTGCAGGCAATCTGGGTTGAAAGCCACCTTGTCATACACAGGAAAATCTCTGTTTGGTCTCAGAGGGTCTAGCTCAAGAATAATTGGAAGGATTGGGCATTGCTCGCCTGCTCAAGACATCTATGAACTAGAAGGAAATTGGGATGGGTAAGCCTCCGTTTAAAATTTCTTTATTTCACATCTTAAGGCCTTATGTTCTGCAATGAGCTTATGTCAAACTGTGGATTTCATTGCAGAATTGTGACAGTGAAAGACATCAGCACGGGAAAGAAGAGCATATTGTACGATGCCAGGGAAGTCATTTCAAATTTGGAAGGGCCCGTCGTGGAAGATGAACAGGTAGTCTCAATGGTCTCTTCTTAGGACCGAATGGCTTCGTTGATGGCTACTCTTGATGGGTATTCCTTCAATACCATAAAAGGAATTTAGCCAATTAATTTGTTGGAATATGATGACAGGGACTTGAGCAGACCGAGTCGGCGATCGTGTGGTCGGAAGTTAGCGAAGGTATTTTGAAAGGAGATTGGAATAGGGCACGACAAGCAAAAAGGAGAGTGGAGGAGGAACAAAGAAACCTGCGAAAGGAAAGGGCGAGTGCGGGCATGACGTGGAGCCCTAAGCACTTTGTTAGGAGAGGGGACGGCTGGGATTACTTGCATTGTCCACGTGTTGTTCCACCAGCTCCCATTGTTGTCCCGTGACTATCAGGTTGCGTGGAAGCAACTTTGTCTGTAAATTATATATTTTTCATATTTTTGGTTTCACACAGGTAATTATTGTATCCTGTCTCCTGTCGTCCTGTGCACGTCGAATAATATTTTATTGCCCTGCTCACGCCACTGGGAAATATTTATTGTCTCTATCTTGTAAGGATTTTTTCGAGGAGGGGCCTTGATTTAATGAAATTTTTTTATTGAAATATTAGAAGAATATATAATCTTTTTCGAGAGGCCTTGATTTAATGAATTTTTTATTGAAATAATGAAAAATAATATATTTTTTAATTTAATTAGAACTCACTATGACCTGAAATGAAATGAACATGATTTTAATTACTTCATTTTAAATTATTTTTATTTGTTTTTACTAACCCATAAAATGTGACGTATTACTAACCCATCTCTCAATTTGATGTTTTTCTTTTTCTTTGTTTCTCTTTATTAAAATTTGATGTTTACTTTTTACTAACGCGAAAAATGTGACTTATTATTAAGTCATCTCTCATTCTAATCAATTTCTCAATCCCACAATCCCAGCTCAGAAAATTTTAATAGTTTTTCAATCCCACAATTTGTGACGTATTACTAACCCATCTCCCATTCTAATCTAAGAAAATTTTAGAAAAGATTCTAACAGAGTGCCCTTTTCTTTTTTTTTCCTATTTAGTAATGAATAGAGTGCCCTTTTCCTTTATTTAGAGTGCCCTTTATTTATATTTCGGTTGTAAAATATAGTTGTTTTGCTTCTCTCTAAGTAAAAAAGACCATAATTTTGGTTTTGATAGTGTATTTGTATTCTTATCTTCTTTATAAAAATGTTTTAAAATTTATTTTCAAGTGTCTCCTCAATTAAGATGAGGTCATTGGCATACTAAAGAAGTTTCAGTACGTAATTAACAAATAATATTCTTTTTTTTTCCATATTTTTTATTTGTTCTTTAAATTTATCAATGTAAATGTCAAATAATGGACAAGTATGTGACAATGGACAACCTTGTTTCACCACTTCCAAAACACTTTCCTTGTCGTTTTAGAGCTCTAATTTTTACCACCACTTGCTCATAAAGTCTATGTATAGTTGTTTTTTAGTAGGTTGGTATGCCAATTTCTTCTATTCTTTTTCACCTCAAGGAATTGTGTCAAATACCTTTTTAAAGTTCACAAAACAATGAACTTCTTTTTCATTCCATATCCTCTCTATTAGCTGCATTTAAAGTAATGCAATTATCTATTGTTTAGTACTTTGGTCTAAACCTTGTTTACCATGTTGCCTTCTTTCCTTGATTTTCTACCCATCAACTGATTTTGCTTTCTAATATGTTGCTAAAATATTCTGCAAAAATATGATTAGTCATGATGGTACAATAATTTGAAGGATTTTTGATGTCCTCATTTTTAAACAATGGTATGCTTAGGTCAATTATCCATTCTAGTAAAAAGCCTTCTTTAATGATGTCATTAAAATTGTTTTGGATGTGTATTGCTAAGATGTCAACCCCACACTTGAGACGTTCAACTTGCAAACCAACTATATATTGTGCTTGCCCTGTTGCTATTTTCTTAATGCCCCCTTTCACATATTTCAGAGAAAACAGTTCCTCAACTATGTCAGTTTTAGGAGAGGTATCTTTTTTTTGGTTTCTCTCATATAATTGCTTGGTGAAGACACCCAATTTTGGTACACCAAAACTCCTAGCAATTCACCAGACAATTAAACTAGTCCAATCAATTGTTCTAAACCAAATTTTGAGCATTTTTGGCACAATAGTGAAAACACTGGTGAAAGCCCAAAAAGGGTTATAACGAATTCATCAGCGTTGACAATGAAATTGTGAATTTTGATTATCTTTTTAAATTTGACTTTCTCGTCCAAAGTTGACCTTCAATGATCAAAGAGCGAAAATGCTACCAGTGAATTTGTTCGACAAGGCTTTTGCCTCGACATGTACAAAACCTCGTATACACATTTTCTTGAGCCATATGCCATTAATGAGCCAAAACCCTAAGTTGATTTGTAATTCCATACAACATAAGCCCAAATCTAAGAACTATTTTCACGATCTTCCATTTTTGTCTTCTTCATCTCCATTTCAAAATATTACCTTCATCTCATCTTCATTCATTGTAATCCTCCTCCCCTAAGGCCCTAAATTTCTATAAATTTAAGCCTTAGGATGACCCTCTCAAAAACAAGTAGTTTTATAACAAAACTTGACCAAGATTTCTTTGTAAACACTCTCTTCTCTATCTAGCTCACATTCAAGCACTTGAAGGAGCCTACTTAACACCTAAAGGGACAAGCAAGGAAGAGCAACTTGATATTGTTTGGTTGTATCTCTCTTTTTCCTCTTCCTTGTTTATTTGGACCAAGTTATTGTCTTACTTTAGCAAGCACTTCATATCATTTGTTATCTTTGTTTTCATTAATGTTATTATTTTGTTGTGATTTGATTTACTCGTCTTATCTTGTTATAAATTTGGATTTGAATTAACATTAACTTACCTTTTAGACATTTGATCCCAATTCCTTAATATTGCTTATCAGAGTACACAACTTTTTAGAGATGTCTTAAACCTATATTTAATTAAATCTATCAAATTCTTACTCTATATCTATGTATTTTCTTTGCAAGAACAATATGTATTTTCTTTGCAAGAACAAACGTGTTGTTAACTTTCTCATAGGCAACATTTTCACCTTTTATATATTTTTTTCCTGATTTTGTTTAATATAAAAACATTCAATCTTTTGGGAACACATTACATTTACTATTTAACTATATTTCAAAAAAACTTTCATTTTATTTTTATATTATATTTATATAAACAAAAACATTATTTACTTATAAGTAACTTTTTATCATCTTATTTTTTATTATCAATCTACAAATATTATTCTATTTTCATCAAAAACCAAAAATCTAACTATTCAACCATAAATAAAAGTTGGGCAGACCCTTAAAGTTTTCCAATTATTAATGCTTGATAATTACCTTAAAAAGAGAAGAGAATGTTGAATGTTGGGTGATTACTACTAGGTATAAGAAGTTTTCCAATTATTAATGCTTGATAATTACCTTAAAAAAGAAGAGAATGTGGGTGATTACTACTAGGGATAAGAAAAGGTCGAATACAATATTTACATGGGATTGTTTTATTTTTAATTTGGTTTTTTTTTTATTTCAAAATTTTATTTGATATTAAATTGAATTTAGATGTTGTTAGTATAATTTTTAGCTTGTTACTTAAAACAAAGTTAATAGGTTTTGATTTTCTAAAACATTAATTATTAGGTAATATAAAGTCAACTGTTCTGAACCTTTAAAATATTAAACCAAAACAATTAACAAGTAAACACTCAACCACTATCAACCTAACTTATTTCTTTTAAATATAATTTATTTCCTAAAAAGGAGAGAAAATTTAATGAGTTTGATTAAAGATTGTCTCATGTACTTGTTGTCTTCTATATAACTCGTTATTGTGCAATCACAGCCCTCTTAGTTGACCGTGGTTAGTCTCTTTATCTTGTAGAATCTACTTTAAAGATTCTACTTCACGGGCGTAGCGATGGTTTTAGTGCGTATGACATTACTATTACGGGCGTAGCGATGGTTTTAGTGCGTATGACATTACTATTACGGGCGTAGCGTAGAATCTACTTTAAAGATTCTACTTTAAGGGCGTAGCGTAGAATCTACTTTAAAGATTCTACTTTTCGGGCGTAGCGATGGTTTTAGTAAGTATGACATTACTATTACGGGCGTAGCGGTGGTATTATTTAAGCTTATGTGATTTTATTCTTTTATTAATATATATACAAAATTATTAAGAAACAGCTTTATTAGTTTAATGGTTAAGACTTAGTTTATGTAGAAGATTTAAGGTTTGAATGTGAAAGGGTATAGAGTTATATATTATTTAAACAAGTTTTCAAGGGTTAAGCATATTGGTAAGTGTTAGTGTGGTTGGGTACTTATCAAGAAGAGACCTAGGTTCAAACTTTAGGGATGTCATTTAGTAAAGTAAGTAGTCTGATTTGAATCCTTTGAATACGCATCAGACCGACGACGATGGTATGAACCTTAAGCGATCGGTGGTCTCCATCTCACGTCGAGACAACACCAACGAGACGATTAGGGTTGTTGGGTGCAGTCCCTATGGTTTGAACCCTGCACTTATCTCTTACTAAAAATAGTGTTTATGACCAACTCCCTTATGTAACTAGTATATATATATATAATATGCTCCCAACAACCCTAGTCGACGACGATGGTATGAATCATGAGTGATCGATGGCCTTCATCTCACGCCATGTCGGGTCAACAACAAGACAACTAGGGTTGTTGGGAGCAATCCCTATGGTTTGAACCCTACACTTATTAGTGGTTGTAACCAACTCCCTTATGTAACCTATATCTATCTATCTATATATATATATAATATTTAAACATAGGTTTGTCATTTCAACCACATATAACTAATAAAATTTGATTAGATAACAAGATTATAATTTGTTAAATACTTACATTTTTAAGGTCTCTATGGTTTGAACCCTGCACTTATTAATGGTTGTAACCAACTCCAACCAATATATATATATATATATATGTATATATATATATATATATATATATATATATAAAATTAAAACAAACATAGGTTTATGTCATTTCAACTACATATATTAATCAAATTTGATTAGATAACAAGATTTTAATTTGTTAAATAGTTTAATTTTTAAGGTAGAGATTCAAGTTCAAATCTTAACATGCGATATAGGCATCATTGTCAAAAATGTTGTTATACCACTATGCATTTTATTGAAATACAATAATAATACATTTATGATGTAATATGAGTCAAGCTTATCTTAATCTCGCATAACCAATTCATATTAATGTGTGTGTGGGGTTTATAACAAGTGGTGGAAACTAAGAAGTTTCACACAAATAAATAAACCTTTATGTTTAAACAAATGACTCAAGTTTAAGTGGTCTAAAAAGTAGATCTTCAAGGTAAAGGCTTAGATTCATATATTATCATGCAATATATACATAACTATCAAAATATTATTGTATTTGTTTTTGATAATTTATATTTACATTACAAATTTTGAAAGGAACCCAATACCTTATTACAGTAGAGGCCGATTAGCCAGACGTAGAAACAAAAATTACAAGGAAGTGCTAGGGACCGCTGAGAACTAGAAAGATAACCATAGCCAAAAATCCTCTTAGACCCATAGGGAAACTGTGACTAGACCAAAAAATAGATTGAGCAAGCCCTAACCAAACATAGACATGACCGAAAGACACCTGCGTCAGCTTCGTATGCATCATCTGAAATTAACTGGACAAAAAGGATCATGCTAACCGAAGCAAAACAGACAAAAATAAGGGCTTCTTGGGGCACTAGAGGGCCCAGACAGAAGGACCCATGCTAGTCATTTCTTGATGTCATCCATCTTCCTTGATGTGGTTCTTGTAGCATTCTGAGTGTAGCAAGACAAAATATTGGATGCTTCCTCTAGGGACTTGATGGTTGCATTCATAGTCGTGATCACGAGCTCCAACAACATCTAGGAACATGGGTCATCTTTATCACTCTCAGACTCAAATATGACATGAGTTGAGGAGGATGAATGCTCCATATTTAGCTTTTTGAGACTAGCACAGGATTTGGGTGTCAGAGGAGTGTTCATTGTAGCTGCACGCTTCCTCTAGTCACTTCACCTAGCACTTCTAATGGGAGAAGGCTTTGTGCGACCCCCACTTGAACTAGGGCCAACATGGAAGTCATCATGAATGGGGCCTCAAATGGGGGAATGGGAAGGGGTTCATCAGGAGGATTGAAGGACACAGGTTTAACGTTGTGGATAGGGGGGCGGGTGGCTAAGGAATGCTTGAGGATGATAGGTAAGAGACCTTGGTGAAGGAGCTTGCCATTGGACTTTTGATATTTCTCAATGGACAGAGTAAGGGAGTAAAGGAGGTAATCGGGGACACAGATAGCTTTACCATTCCGAAGGTGATTGACAAAGGCGAGGTGAAAGCTTCTCAAGGGTTTTTCAGGACCATCACAAGTGACGTACTGCATGATGGGGATGATAGCGATGTTCTAGGGAGCCGATAGGGAAGAGCAGTGGAGAGTAGACTTATCCCAGTCTAAAATTTTGCCTTTGTTAGGGAACTGGTTAGTTTCTTCCTCCCAATTGTGCTTATCATAGTGAATGAAGCGGCCTGTGAGTGGAAGATCAGTGATCTCTGCCAACATCTCAATAGTCACTTTGAAGTGAACACCTTAAAATTTGACCTCACCCTGGTTCCACGAATCAATGAAATCCTTAGTAATATGGTCCTCGATCCTAGAAAACTTCTACAGGAAGGGGGTGAAACCTTTAACATCCATGAAAATTTGGGTAGTGGGGTTCATATTAAGTTGGGTTAGCTTGTTATAAGCCATGCCTTTAGCTAGGGAATGGGGGCTAGGGTAAAGAACAGAGACCTAGACCAGGAGAGGGTGGAGACTGAGGGTGGATTTCACTAGAGTCAAACCAGGCTTGACATCAGAAAGGGTGCGAGCTAAAGTAGCAAAAGCTTTGCTGGTTAAAAAGGATTGGAGTGAGTTGAAAGGATCGAAAGCGACAGAGACAGGTTGAGTAATGACGCATTGGAATAAGGCAAATGTTGGAGATCAAGAGCACTTGGGAAGGTACAGGACATTGCCCCAATGCTTGAAATGATAGTCACAAAAATGCTCAAGATTGACATGATTAGAGCACGAGCGAATAGTTTGGAATGAGGTCAAAAAATGTATTGCATGGAAGATCGGGGGATGTTGGGATGAGAAATCGGTAATTTGGGAAGGCCAATTATGGTAAAAATTCTCAAGTTAATTAGCGAAACAAAGATAGAGATGTCTTTCTGGCTCTCTATGACTGGCCACGTAGCTAAGGGCATGGTGGTACATGGATCTGATCATGTGGAACTAGGTAGATTTGCTAGCGCGTGTGCCATTGACCTTGTAGTTAAGACACCACCATAAATTGAGCATGTGATGAAAAATAGGAGCTTCCCATGCCTTGCCATCCGCTAACTCAGAATTGATGACAATATAATTTTGCATTGTCATAGTCAACCCGTGAGGATAGAGACCCGCATTCAAGGAGGAGGTTTTGAAAACTCTAACAATGTTATGGAGAGGACATGTGGAGAGCTTAGCTTCACACCTTCTATCATTGGGACTTGCCACCTTGATCCTTAGGCTTTTTAAGGTTTGCAATATTGGTGATGTTCTGAGGGAAGTTATCTCGCCACAGTTTGAGGCTATTGGAGGAGGTTGCCATATTGGCCATAAGGTCAGCAACTTGATTGACTTCCCTTTAGTTGTGGTGGATGGTAGTCTGCGAGCAATCCTAAAGAAGATTTTTGGATTCTTGGATAGTGCTGAAGATTTTCCAAGATGGAATCTTATTGTTCTTCATATAATTGATGATGTTCAAAGAGTCGTCCTCTATGATTGCTCTCCTGGGATCCTTTTTGAGGAAGACAAGGCCTCTCCATAGAGCCTTAGCTTTCGCAAAGTTTTTTGTCTAAGACCTAAGGTGTTCAACAAATGTGAGGATTAGGTTACCTTTGTGGTCTTTGATGACTCATGCACCAACAGTGCCAGTATTTCCTTTCGAAGCCCCATTAAAATTGAGCTTGATCCAACTCTCTGGAGGGGCTTCCATTTGATGTTAGCTCTAGGTGTTAGCGTATAATATATTTTAGCACTTCTTAGTTTATTACATTATTTTCTCGTTACAGCTTTAGCTTAATATTGAGCGAATTATTGTTGGGATCCGCTTCTCCCGAGCTAATTGAAGCATACTGTGTATTATTTAAACACTGCTTCAATAATGAAAAAATTGTTCATTTATTTCAACTGGCATCAGAGCCAGAAGGGTGAGAGAGAGAGGAGGCGACAATTTTTTTTTTGTAGAGCTGGTCTTGCCTGGAGAAAAGCAAAATTTTTTTTGGAGGAAGCGGAAGATTGCTGGAAGATAAAAACATTTTTTTTTCCAACGATGGTCTGAGAAATTTTTTTTCTGTGCGTGTTTTTTCTGTGCATGCATTTCAAACAAAAAAAAAAAATTAGACCCCCCCACCCCCGACCCGCGCTGCGCAACTCATGCGCATGATTTTTTCACACAGCCCCCCTCCCCCCCGGTGACGTCGCGCGTGATTTTTTTTCATCACACGCGCCCCCCCGAGCGTGTTTTACTCCCCCCAGCCGCGTGATTTTTTTTCATCACGTGCGGCCACCCCCCCGCAACATGATTTTTTTTATCACGCGCCCCCCCGACGTCGCGCGCGTCGCACGATGCAGATGACCGCTCCCCCCCTCCCGATGTTGCGCACAACGTGCGATGCATGAGGTCCCTCCCTATCGCCATTGCAGCAGCACGCGGCCATCCCAACCGCTGCCAGCAACGACAGGCGCCCTTCCGCTGCCACCAACAGTCGGAGCCACATTGCCGCGACCAACAGCGGAGGCAGCAGCAGCCGCGGCCACCTACCGCCGCCAGCCACGGAGGGAGCTGCGGCCAGGCAACCGCACCAGCAGAAGGGGTTACGAGACCCTCCTCAAATAGGAGGGGGTCCCTGACCCTTTCGGATCAGCCCGCTAGTCCACCTGGTGGTGGACTGTGCGGTAAGGCTCAGGGAGCCTGTAGGTCGGGCGTTCAAATCCCGCCGATCCCCCCCTTGGAAAGGTAAAAACAATTTTTTTTCAAAGTTTTTTTTATTATTATTTTTCTTTAGTTAAGATTAATTATTGATTTTAATTTATTTTACATAGTTTTAAACTATATAAATTAAAATTAAATTTTTAATTTGATTTTAATTTATTTTTTAATGGTTTTTTAACTATATAAATTAAAATTAATATATTTTTTAACTTTAAAGCTATAAAATAATTATAAAAATGCTTTGTTGAGAAATTTTTTATAAGGGGGTATTTTTTTTCAAAAAATCAAAGGGGGAAAGTGAGTAATTTTTTTGAAAAGCAAATTTGGCATTATTGTAAAGGTGCATTTTCGGCTGTGCTCGACACCTAATGGGTTATTTCTGTGGGCACTTTTATGTTGTATGTTGCATATTTCATTCTTTGCACTATAACATTAAAAGTTAAAATGAAATTCACTTCTAAGTCCCCGGAATAATTAAAACCCATCCGTGCAATTTATTGCACTGCAACGTTTGATATTTGTGATACCTCTGGCCAACACTTATAGGTAAAGCTGTCGTGATTGCGCTACTGTATCCACCGCCTAATATAGCTGCCAAAACAACGTCTGAGCTTGTTCTCTATAAATCGTCGGGAAGAGATAAGTTTTCCATTTTGCATTTTTTTTACTCCATCTATTACCCTAATAGTTCTTGTGTTTAGGCGTAAATCCTGATGAAAGTTCTGAAATCCAAAGTGTTTAGGGGAAGTTACGCCCCACGCATGAGGATTGCAGACTTTCTATGGTAGGTGCCATCAACAAGACTATTCCCTTTTAGTACTGCTTAAGTACCACGTATCATATGATCTCTAAAAATTACCTATAGTTTCCCTCACGTAAGGGCGAGTGATTTTTTTTTATCTTTCTAAATACCTATAGTTTCCCTCACGTAAGGGCGGGTATTTTGTACGGTATAACGGCCTAGAAAAAGGTATATCGAAAGGGGGACCACTTGGTGTTATAAGGAACCTTCACCATGTCTGCAAAATTAATGACTGATTCTCATCAGTTGTTGAAAGGTCCTAATTACACACCATGGAAAAACAATATGAAGGCTATCTTAGTCATGGATGACTTATGGGATGTTGTATCTAGAGCAACAAAAAGACCTTCATCTTCTACTGGTGCTACAGCTCCATCTACTGCTCAAAAAGACTTTGACAAACTAGACAGCAAAGCAAAGGTGCTCATTTTGCTTGTTGTGGCTGATGAAGTTCAACCCCATATTGTTGAATGTGAACATAGTAAAGAGGCATGGGATGCCCTTAATACTATATATGAGGGAAAGAATGATTCCACTATTCTATTTCTTCAATCTCAATTACACAGTCTAAGCATGAAGCGGGGGAGACAGTTGAATTTTTTCTTTGCAGAGTGTCTGAATTGAAAGCAAAGTTGAATTCTTTACAAGAACCAGTTGATGACAAGCTCCTTACCTCAATTGTATTGAGAGCTTTACCTGATTCTTATTGGGTGTTGATCACTTCCCTTCAGGTATCGTAACGAAAAGTTACTTTTATAGAATTGGTTAATATGCTTCAAGAGGAGGAGGCACACCAACTACATCGAGATGATTCTTCTAACACTGCCCTCTACATCAAAAGGAAAGGGCAGAACCAGAAGAAGGGTAATTTTTAGAAGGGAGGGAATTCACAAAAGGATTCAAAAAGGAAACAAACTCAACAACCTCAACAGAAAAAGCGAAATTGCAAGATCTGTGACAAAGAAGGTCATGATACAAACAGATGTTGGCATAAGAATAAACAATCAAAACAGAGAGGCCGAAACAAACCACAAAAGACCAAAAAACAAGTGAATGTTGCTGTTGAAGAATCTGACATAGATTCTGAGAGAGCCCACAAATTTCTCATGACTACCACAGTGTCCAAGCAGAAGGATCCTATCTAGTATGTTGATTCTGGAGCTAGTAAGCACATGACTGGTGACAAATCGTGGTTTGGGTCTTTTGGGGCCAAAGAGGGCAAACCTGTCACTATTGTTGATGATAAAACCTACAAGGTTCAGGGAGAAGGTACTATTTTAGTCACTCTTCCTGATGGCAAGTGTCAGATTGACAAAGTTCTCTATATTCCAGGATTAGCAAACAATTTGTTTTCAGTCACACAAATTCTAGACAAAGATATGGTTGTAAACTTTAGTGTTGAGGGAGGCAAGAAGTGTTGTTCTATTACCAAGAGGGGTAAGAACATTGCCACTGCTTCATATAAGCATGGCTTATTTGCCTTAGATGATATATCTACTCCACATGTAGCCATGACAAAGGAGGCAACTTCCCTATGGCACAAGAGATATGGACATTTGAGTTCTGGTTACTTACTTGAGTTAAGTAAGTATGAAATGGTAAAAGGTCTTCCTTCCCTTTCTACCACTTTACCAGTTTGCTCTGACTACTTAGCAGGAAAGCAGCATAGAGTGCCTTTTGAAAGGAGCTCTACAAGAGCAAATAAACCTCTAGAGTTGATTCACATCGATCTGTGTGGTCCCTTCACTCCCAATAGTTGTGGGGGTAAGAGGTATTTTTAGTTATTTGTAGATGATTACTCACAAAATATGTGGGTATTCTTTCTTCAACTAAAATCTAAAGCATTTGGCTTCTTTCAACAATTCAAGAAATCTTTTGAAAAGGAGTCAAGGACTTCTATAAAGACCCTCCGCTTTGATCGAGGGGGTGAGTTCACCTCTAAAGAATTATCTAAGTTCTTGAAAGAAAATAGGATCACATGACAGTTAACTACTGCTTATACTCCTCAGCAAAATGGAGTTGCTGAAAGGAGGAATCGTTCCATCATGGAAATGGTTCGTTGCATGCTCACAGGAGCTAGTCTTGAGCAACTATATTGGGCAGAAGTCTGTCACCACAGTAGTATATCTGTTGAATAGGGAACCCACAAAGGCTCTACAAGGAATGACTCCACAGTATGCATGGAGTGGTAGGAAACCCTCCATTTCTCATCTACGCATTTTTGGATGTAAAGCTTTCATGCACATACCAAAAGAGAAAAGAAATAAGCTAGATGAGAAGACATTGAAGTGTATTCTTCTTGGGTATGATGAGCACTCTAAAGGTTATCGTTTGATTAATCCCTTGACCAAGAAGATACACATTAGTAGAGATGTAGTTTTTGACGAGGCTTTCACATCAGAAAACACATCAAATGTATACCTAGACTTTGTGGAAACTAAGGTTGATAAATCTCCTTCATCAAAAGTTGGAGGTCCGTATTCATATTCTTCAACACCTCAAAAGAAGAATCCAAAGTGGTATACAAATACAATCAAAGAATCTAAGCTATCCACTCCACCAGATTTGACATTGGATAGGCCTCGTACTCAGCATGGCTCGACAGGAGAAAGCTGCAACAAAGAATACTGGGGTTGATGAGCTGTGTCAATCTTTTGAGGAACATTCTATAGATCCAGAGAGATACAAAAGATATGGATATTGATAGTGATAGGGTTTTTATGTCTTCCATAGATGATCTTGAACCCACATCAGTGCAAGTTTCTCTTGGTGAGCCTCAGTGGAAGGCTGCTATGGATGCAGAGTATAAGTCTTTGATGAAAAACAAAACTTGGAAGCTTTTCGATCTGCCATACGAAAAGAAACCCATAGGCTACAAATGGGTGTATAAAGTTAAGTATAAGGCAGATGGTACAATAGATAAGCATAAGGCTTGACTTGTTGCAAAGGGCTATGCTCAAAGAGAAGGCATTAACTACGAGGAAACTTTTGCACCTACTGCTCGGATGACAACCATTCGAGTTCTTTGTGCTATGGCAGCACAATATGGGTGGAAAGTACACCAAATGGATGTTAAGAGTGATTTTCTAAATGGTGATCTCCAAGAAGAAGTCTACATGACTCAATCGGAAGGATTTGAAGTGGAAGGCCAATAGTAGAAAGTTTGCAGATTGGTATCATCCTTATATGGTTTGAAACAAGCCCCTCGAGCTTGGTATATAAAAATGGATCATCACCTTTTGTAGCATGGTTTTAAGAGATGTCCGTCAGATGCAAACCTCTATTTTAAGAAACAAGGTTCTAAAATAGTGTTGCTTGTACTCTATGTTGATGATCTGCTCATTACAGGGAGTTTAGAAACAATGATTTCTACTGTCAAAAGAGACTTGTGTCAATATTTTGAGATGTTAGATCTCGGACTTCTCCATTATTGTCTTGGTCTGGAAGTCAGCCAGAAGGAGCACTACATCAAAGTGTCTTAGAAAAAGTATGGCAAGACCCTATTGGAAAAATATTGCATGACTGATTGCAAGCCAATGTCAACTCCGATGGAAACAAGAATTCAGTTATCGTGATATGATGATTCACCTCAGGTAGATGGTACTCTCTATCGACAGTTGATTTGTAAAATGCAATGAACTAGTTTTCATTATTCACAGCAAGGTGTTAAATAATACAGCAACAACGGATTTCCAGAGGTTGCCAAACCAATCCAGCAAACAAAAGAAATTTGTTATAACGTAATAACAAATGCACAACAATATGCCTAAATAATGAACTATAGACAAGTACACTAACATCCCCATTTATTACATTATTTGGGTAATGTAATAACTAATAGCTATACTAACATCCCCTTACATCATTGTGCAATACAAAGAGAGCTGCGAAACAATTCAAATTTGACACGTCCAAGTGCCTTAGTGAAAATGTCTGCAACTTGAGCATCGATGGGAATGTGCTGAAGCTGAATTCGGTGCTTTGGAACTTCATCTCGAATGAAATTACATTGTGTGTCAATGTGCTTTGTTCTTTCATGATGGACTGGATTCTTGACGAGGTTCAGAACACCCTGATTGTCGCAAAACAAGTGTATTGGAGATTTTGATGGATGGCCCATACTTGTCAGAATGTGACGTAACCATATCACTTCGCACACAGCTTCATGTGCGGCACGATACTCTGCCTCTATTGATGAAATAACAACCACCTGTTGCTTCTTGTTGTGCCAAGAGACAGGACCGGATCCCAGATGAAAAATGTATCCAAAAGTTGACTTGCGATCATCAAATGATCCGGCATAGTCGAAGTCCGTGTATCCTTGCAAGAAGAATTTGTTGTTCCTCTTGTATTCTAGGCCATATTCCATAGTACCACGGACATAGTGAAGAACACGTTTTGCTGCTTTCTAATGAGTGGTCTTAGGCTCCTGCATGAACCTCGAAAGATAGTTGACAGCAAATACGAGATTTGGCCTAGTATTGGTCAGATATATGAGACTCTCAATCAACTGTCGATAGAGAGTACCATCTACCTGAGGTGAATCATCATATCGTGATAACCGAAGTCCATTCTCCATCGGAGTTGCCATTGGCTTGCAATCAGTCATGCGATATTTTTCCAGCAATGTCTTGGCATATTTTTTCTGAGACACTTTAATGGAGTGCTCCTTCTGGCTGAATTCCAGACCAAGACAGTAATGGAGAAGTCCGAGATCTGTCATCTCAAAATATTTGCACAAGTTTCTTTTGACAATAGAGATCATAGTTTCGAACTCCCTGTAATGAGCGAGATCATCCACATAGAGTACAAGCAACACTATCTCGGAACCCTGTTTCTTGAAATAGAGGTTTGCATCCGACGGACATCTCTTAAATCCATGCTTGCATAAGGTGATTGTCCATTTTTATATACCAAGCTCGAGGAGCTTGTTTCAGACCATATAAGGATTTGACCAATTTGCAAACTTTCTGCTCTTGGCCTTCTGCTTCAAATCCTTCCGGTGAGTCATGTAGACTTCTTCTTGGAGATCACCATTTAGAAAGGCACTTTTGACATCCATCTGGTGAAATTTCCACCCATATTGTGCTACCATAGCACACATAACCCGAATTGTGGTCATCCGAGCAGTAGGTGCAAAAGTTTCCTCGTAGTCAATGCCTTCTTTTTGAGCATAGCCCTTTGCAACAAGACGGGCCTTATGCTTATCAATTGTTCCATCTGCCTTGTACTTGACTTTATATACCCATTTGCAGCCAATGGGTTTCTTTCCATGTGGCAAATCAACAAGATTCCAAGTTTTATTCTTCATCAAAGACTCATACTCTATATCCATAGCGGCCTTCCACTGAGGCTCACTAAGAGCATCTTGCACTGATGTAGGTTCAAGACCATCTATGGTAGACATGAACGCCCTGTCATCATCAATATCCATATCCTCTACTTCTGTACTTGGAGTTACAGAAAGTTCCTCAAAATATTGACAAAGATCATCAACCTCACCAGTTTCTTTGGCTTCTTTTTCCTTTTGAGCCATACTGCGTGTATGAGGTCTATCCAAATTCAAATTGGGAGGAGTGGATAAATTTGCATCTCCGATTGTATTTGTACACCATTTAGGATTCTTCTTCGGTGGAGTTGAAGAAGATGTAGAAGGACCTCCTGTCTGTGTTGACGAAGGAATCTTCTCTTCCTTAGATTCCACAATATCTTGGTGTACTTTAGATGTGCTCTGTGATATGAAAGCTTCATCAAAGACAACATCTCTGCTGATATGAATTTTCTTGGTCAAAGGATCTATCAACCGATATCCTTTAGAGTGCTCAGAATAACCAAGAAAAATACATCTCAGTGTTTTCTCATCTAGCTTCTTCCTTTTCTCTTTCGGTATGTGCATGAAAGCATGACATCCGAAAATACGTAGATGAGATATGGAGGGTTTTCGACCACTCCATGCTTCCTATGGAGTCATTCCTTTTAGGGCATTTATGGGTGCCCTATTCAACAGATACACTGTAGTGGTGATAGCTTTTGCCCAATATTTTTGCCCAAGAGTAGCTCCTATGAGCATACAATGAACCATTTCCATGATGGAACGGTTCCTTCTCTCAACAACTCCATTTTGCTGAGGAGTATAGGCATTTGTTAACTGTCTCTTGATTCCATGCTTATCTAGGTAATTTGTCGTTGAGACACCTGGATGGAGGTTATCAACATATCAAATGAAGAAGGTAAAGCTCTCATCACAAGTGAAATGAGAATCTTTTTGTCCATAGTATCTCCCAAAGAACTCAAATTTTCTTTCAATTCAGACACTCTGCACAGAAAGAGTTCAACTATTTCACCCTGTCTCAAACTCAGGTTATGAAGTTGTTGTTGAAGATGAAGAATGGTGGATTCATTCTTTCCATCATAGATGGTTCTAAGGGCATCCCATGCCTCTTTACCACTTGCTTTGTCAGCTATATGAGGTTGCACTTCATCTGAAACATCAAACAAGATGAGCACCTTTGCTCGACTGTCTTTCTTGTCAAAAGCTATCTGATCTGTGAAAGGACCTATGGATCCTGCTGTTGGTGAAGGCCTAGTTGCTACTCCAGTAACAATATACCACAAATCTTCCATTTGGAGAATTGCCTTCATCTTATGTTTCCATGGTGTATAATTTGGACCTTTCAATAACTGATGAGGATCAGTCATCAACTTTGCAACAGCGGCCATAGTGAAGGTTCCTTATATCACCAATCGGTCCACCTTTCGATATACCTTTTGCTAGGCCAATATACCGTACAAAATACCCGCCCTTACGTGAGGGAAACTATAGGTATTTAGAAAGATCAACAAAAATCACCCACCCTTACGTGAGGGAGACTATAGGTGAGTTTTAGAGATCATACGATACGTGGAACATAAGCGGTACTGAAAGGGAATCGCCTTGTTGATGGCACCTACCATAGAAGATTCTTCTCATGCGTGGGGCGTAACTTCCCCTAAACACTATGAAGAATACTTCATCAAGATTTACGCCTAAACACAAGTGCGATAAAGGGTAGTGGATGGAGTAAAAAATGCAAAAATGGCTAACTTATCTCTCCCCGACGATTTATAGAGAACAAGCTCAGACGTCGTTGTAGCAGCTATATTAGGCGGCGGATACAGTAGCCAAATCACGACAACTTTACCTGTAAGTGCTGTCCAGAGGTATCACAAATACCGAACGCTGCAGTGCAATAAATTGCACGGATGGGTTTTAATTATTCCGGGGACTTAGGGAGTGAATTTGCTTTTAAGTTTTTAATGTTATAGTGCAAAAATGAAATATGCAACATACAACATAAAAAATTGCCCACAAGAATAACCCACAAGGTGTCGGTCACAGCCGAAAATGCACCTTTTACAATTCGCCAAATTGCTATTTTTCATAAAATTACTCACTATCCCCCTTTGATTTTTTGAAAAAAAAAAAAAAAATATCCCCCCTTAAAAAAAATTTCTTTAACAAAGCATTTTTAATAATTATTATATATTTAAAATTAAAATAAATAATTTTAATTTATATAGTTTTATAACTTATGAAAAAATAAATTAAAATTAAAAATTTTAATTTATAAAGTTAAAAAACTATATTAAAAAAAATTAAAATTAAAAATTTTAATTAAAAAAATAATAATTAAAAAAAATAATTTTCACAAAAAAAAATTATACCTTGGGGGGGTCGGCGGGATTTGAACCCCCGACCTGCAGGCTCCCTGAGCCTTACCGCACAAATTACTGCCAAGTGAGCTAGCGGGCTGATCCGGAAGGATCAGTGGAGACCCCTCCTTTATCCTTCCTCGGTCTGCCCGTCCTCTGCAAATCGCGGCCTCGCCGCTGCAGCTCTGCGCGTTCTCTGTTTTATTTTTATTTTTAGTTGCTCGGCGCAATGCGGGGAGGAGGGGGGCGCGTATCCAAACGCTCGATCGGGGGGGAGAACGAGATTCCTGCTTTTTTTTTTCTCAACCCCGTGCGGTTGGACGTAGCGACGACGTAGCGCACCGAGCCGCTCTCAACGGGGGGGGTTTCTTCCGTCCCCTTCCTCGCAGCCCGGGCTCCACGTCCTGCGAGGAAATTTAAATATCCCTCGCACACAGTCCGTCCCCTTCCTCCCATGGGGGGGGGAGTGTAAATCTCCCCTGCGCGTTCCAATGTGGAGGGGGGACCGTCGGACAGGACGCGCCCACCGTTGTCCGCGTTCCACCTAGATATTGGTGCACGGACGTCCCCTCAACGGGGGGGGTTCGGCTCCTCCCCTCCTGTGCGAGTACGTCCTGTGTGACGTTCTCCGTTGTGCGTCAGCCAAGGACGCGCGATGTGTGTCCTTTTTTTTTTTTTTTTAAAGAATTTCTCGGATGCTACGCACGTTCAACAAGGGCCTCTACCCTCCAGTCGTGCGTGGATGCGCGAATTTTTTTTTTTTTAATTCGCGCAACCAGTGCGTCCGCAGCAGGGGGCCTCTTCTCCTCAGTCGCGTCTGCACCACCACTACAAAAAAAAATTCTCTGCCCAGCAAACTCACAGAACTGGCTCTGATGCCATGTAAAATGCAACGAACTAGTTTTCATTATTCACAGCAAGGTGTTAAATAATACAGCAACAACGGATTGCCGGAGGTTGCCAAACCAATCCAGCAAACAAAAGCAATTTGTTATAACGTAATAACAAATGCACAACAATATGCCTAAATAATGAACTACAGACAAAGTACGCTAACATGATTGGGAGTCTCATATATCTGACCAACACTAGGCCAGATATCGTATTTGCTGTCAACTATCTTTCAAGGTTCATGCAAGAGCCTAAAACTACACACTGGAAAGCAGCAAAGCGTGTTCTTCACTATGTCCATGGCACAATGGAATATGGCCTAGAATATAAGAGGAACAACAAATTCTTCTTACAGGGATACACGGACTCCGACTATGCCGGATCATATGATGACCGTAAATCAACTTCAGGATATTTTTTTCATCTTGGATCTAGTCTTGTCTCTTGGCATAGCAAGAAACAACAGGTGGTTGTTATTTCATCAACAGAGGCAGAATATCACGTCGCACGTGAAGCTATGTGCGAAGTGATATGGTTGCGTCGCATCCTAACAAGTATGGGTCTTCCATCAAAATCTCCAATACACTTGTTCTGCGACAACATGGGTGTTTTGAATCTTGTCAAGAATCTAGTACATCATGAAAGAACCAAGCATATTGACACACAATGTCACTTCATTCGAGACGAAGTTCCAAGGCACCAAATTCAGCTTCAGTACATTCCCACCAATGCTCAAGTTGTAGACATTTTCACTAAGGCACTTGCACGTGTCAAATTTGAATTGTTTTGTAGCTCTCTTTGTATTACCAAATGATGTAATCAGGGGGGATATTAGTAGTTCTTCAATTACATAAATAATGTAATAAGGGGGGATGTTAGCGTATAATATATTTTAGCACTTCTTAGTTTATTACATTATTTTCTTGTTACAGCTTTAGCTTAATATTGAGCGGATTATTGTTGGGATCCGCTTCTCTCGAGCTAATTGAAGCATACTGTGTATTATTTAAACACTGCTTCAATA
This sequence comes from Wollemia nobilis, assembly GCA_028583015.1. Taxonomy (NCBI): domain Eukaryota; kingdom Viridiplantae; phylum Streptophyta; class Pinopsida; order Araucariales; family Araucariaceae; genus Wollemia; species Wollemia nobilis. The sequence continues at coordinate 3,251,609 of JAQPPZ010016892.1, read as the reverse complement.
ATGAAATATTGTTCATTTATTTCAACACTGGGATTGGGGCATAGTTGAGCTCTAGGATCCTCTTTGGGGATGGACATAGAGTTGAAGAGGGAACATTCAAGACCCAAGGTTGGGGCCAAGAAGAAAGGGATAAGTTGAATATATTCAATAGCATAGGCAATAGATTTATAATCCACATAGAGGGGATCCTTGGATAAGGCAAAGAAGACCCTATTGTTGTGCTCAAGTCAAATTTGCCAAATGAAGTGATGGAAGCAGAAGGACTAGAGGGAGTGAAGCCTAGGATTGTTATAGGGATTGGTCCACTAAGAGAAGAGATCAAAAATTGATTTGGGCCCAACCCATTGAATATGAAAGGAATTGACCAAGTGGCCAAGGACAGCGGAAGAGAACACATAGTTGATGAAATTATGGTTCGAAGATTTCCAGTCATACAAAAAAAGGTAGTAGTATTTGGGAATCGTAAATCCTCTTTTGGCCAAATTTTCAATAGTAAGGATTTTATTTTGAATAGTAATACAGGAGAAGAAGCTTATTTTGGGTATGAGTTTCTTCTTACAAACTAGGTTGAACAAAATAGTGGAAGCCTGGGTATTTTCTTGGAGGATATAGGTTGATTTGACAGAGAAAGATCCTTCATCAATTCCTCCCCAAATGGGTCTGTCTCCAGCTGTCCTAGAAGGAATGGTGATTGAATTGAGCAAACTAGATAAGGTAGTGGCTTGATTGGGTAAGTTGGCAACATTGATGGTCTTCCATCCAGGTCTCCATTGTGATGGTTGATGAAGTCGACAACCTTGCTCCCCAGGAGGGTATCAATAGAGGGCTTGAGAATCGCCAAGGCTCTATTTTCAATCAGAAGTTCATCTTGGAGCCACCTATCATGCTAGAATTCAATGATGTTTTCATTGCCAAGAATCCATCTAATACCTTTTTGGATAAGATTTTTAGTCTAAATGATATATTTCTAGAAGGTATATCCAACCCGAGGCCTCTCTTCATTCAAGAAATGGTGGTTTTGTAAAAACTTCTTGACTATTTTGACCCATTCAGTGCTGTTGTTGGTAAAAATCTTCCACGCATGCTTGGCCAATAGATCTAGATTCATTTTGGTTATTTTCTTGAGCCCAATACCTCCTTGATTTTTGTTACTACAAATAAAATTCCAAGGCACAAGGCGAATTCTCTTCCTATGTTCACTACTAGACCAAAGAAATATTTTTTGGATTTGCTCGATTTTAGAGCTCACTGAAGCTGAGACCCTGAAGATAGATAAGAAGTAAACCGGGATGCTCTGGAGATAATCCGAGTTGAGGGTAGCTTTGGCTACCTGAGAAAGAAGATGTCCTTTCCAGGAGGCTAGTTTTTTTTTAATTCTCTCAATGACATTGTTCCACATGGATTCTGAGGGGTTGCCTAAAAATAGGAGCCTAAGGTAAGTGGTGAGGAGAGCCTTCAAGGAACACCCAAGGATCTGATTTATTTTAATTTTCTGAATACGGGGTGTGTTAATAAAAAAGATTTTTCTTTTGAGGAGCTTGATTTTTTGCCCTGTAGCGCTCTGATAAAGGTGAAGGATGTGCTTTATGGCATTGGATTAGGAAACTGAGGCATAGGTGGAAAGGATAGTGTCATAAATAAACTGCTGGTGGGTGATGGGGTTGATACTAGTAGTAGTTTTTATCCTAGAAATCTGCTAGCACTTATAATGGATTTTCCTAAAGCCTCAGCCAGGATAATGAACTGGATTGGAAAAATGGGATCTCCTTGCCTCATACCTCTAGAACTAGGGAAGAAACCAGTAGGGGACCCATTGACTAAAATAGAGAACCAAGGAGAGGAGATGCAACCTTTTATGAGGTCAATCCAAATCGAGTGAAAGCCAAATTTGAGGAGGATATCAAGAAGGAAGTCCCAGCCGACTCTATCGAAGGCCTTATTCATGTATAGCTTCAAGGGAAAATCTAGTTTCTTGGCCAGGGTAACAGAGCACAAAGCCTCATGAATGGTAATGACCCCATCAGTTATGATTCTCCTTTTAACAGAGTTGTCCTGGTAGAGATCAATGATGAGGAGGAGGATCTCCTTTAGCCTGTTGGCCAACGCTTTGGTTAAGATCTTGTAGAGGACATTACAAAGGTTGATGGGCCATAACTAAGATAAAGCTTTACAGGACGATACTTTGGGAACCAAGACAATGAAAGTGGAGTTGATACCTCAGGGGATGGGCATGGAGGATTGGATATCTATAACTGTTGCACACACTTCAAGGCCAATCAGATCCTAGAACACTTGGAAGAAGTGTGGTGAGAAGCCATCTGGTCTAGAATATTTGTTAGGCTGCATAGAGAATATGACTTCTTTAATATATTCTTGGGTGAGAGGACTAATGAGCATCGAATTGGTGGATGAGGATATGGAATGGGGAATATAGGCCAAGAGGGATTTTTTGGCCCAAGGGGAAGTAGGATAGGGGGTACCCAGAAGGGACTAAAATAAACTAACAAATTTATTCGTGATTTTAGATATCTCCCTTGTTAGGCATCCATCGCTATAGGTGAGCTATGATATTTTGTTGAAACTGCTATTTCTCAAGGTTGATGCATGGAAGAATTTAGTGTTCGAGTTGCCATCCCTCAACCAAAGGGCCCTCAATTTCTACCTCTAGAATGTTTCTTCCCTGACCAGGATATTATGAAACTCAGCTAGGAGCTTACACTCTTTGATTCTGATGCTACTATCCTGGTTACCTGCTTGGATTTGTTGCTCTAAGATCTCTAGTTTCTATTTTACTACCTACTTTCAAAGATGTTTCCAAATATTTATCTATTCCAGGTTCTAAGATTTTCTTTAATGAATCTTAGTTTTTGAGAGATTTGGATAGATGGGGATCCCTTGAAGGACTACTGCCACCACTGAGAGATTTGGTTTCTAAAATCTGGGTGATGAAACCACATAGCCTTGAAGTGGAAAGGGATCTTGAAAGAAGGATTTTTAATAGCTTCAAGAAGTAGGGGGCTATGGTCGAAACTAATTTTGGGTGGATATTGGAGGTAAGCATATCCAAAAAATGGGATAGCCTCTCTTGAGGGAATAAAATTATCCAATTTAATCTGAATGAGACTATTTCCAGTCCTTCTATTGCTCCAAGTAAATTTTACTCCTTTTGGTTGGACATCCATGAGTTCATTTTTATCTATGAACTCCCCAAATTTCTCCATGCTTTTGGTAAGCGTAATGTTGCCTCCTTTTTTTTTAGATGGGTAGAGAGGGCTATTAAAGTATCCTACGAGGATATAAGGGATAATATTGAAAGAGTTTCTCATTTGAATTATAGAGTTCCATAGTAAAAATCTTTCCAAGGGGTTGTTAGGAGTATAAATATTTGTGACGATACAAGTGTTGTTGCTATTTTTGCAATGGAAAAGCATGTTGATGGTCCTGTTTGAGGAAGAAATAATTCTACCTTCAAATTTGGTTGGATCCCACATGCACATCAGCCCTCCAGAGGTTCCTTGGGTAGGACTATAGACAAATTCACCTTTATTCCATATTGCTTTAGCAACTTTAGGGGAAAAGTTGTCATCTAATTTTATTTCTTGCATAATAAAAATTATAGGGTCGTATTCCTTTCTCAAATTTACATCCAAACGTTGTTTGGGAGCCCCATTGAGCCCTCTCACATTCCAAGTTAGGATATTCATTTATAACTTTTTGAGGGATTTTTTGCCTCCCTTTGATTGTTGTGGGGGAGGTTTAGATTTTTTGGGTTCATCTCTTATTAGGTTCAGAGAGTCAAAGAATAGAGTGGCTTGAAAGTCGTTAGCTATGTCTTCTTCAATCTCTTTTCTTTGCTCAACCATGAACAACATTTCTCTTTTCTTATCGCTTCCAAAACTAATGAGGGATTTTCTACTTCGGGTCTGCTTGGGGTTGAAGTTCTCTGGGATAGAATAGTATGGAGTAGGGCTTCCTTCATCTTCAACTTCAGAAGGGATGGATATTGATCCAAAGGGTTCGAGAGGGGGTGGGAAAGACTAGATATTGAAGGAGATTCAGTGGACTCATTTGCAAATAGATCAGCTTGAGGAGGATGAGAAAGGATTAGGGGTGTTGGATTAGGGGTGTTGGATCAACCATAGGGAAGCCTATTTTACCCTTAGAAAAAATAGAATTAGTTTCAAGAATAAGACATACCTGGTCTTGCTTGAGGAACGAAGGAGACTCAACATTTTTTTCCCTTTTTCATGAAAGGAATCGTTCATTTTTTGATAGTTCATGGCCTGGTTAGCATGTAAAGGGGAGCTGCTCTTTTTGGGAAGGGTTTGAATATTCTTGATATGATGGTTCCTTGATGGTTGAGAGGGAAACCGGTTCTAGAATCTGATGGGGGAGGCCTCGATATGAACTTTTCAAAAATAGTAGGTTCCTTTGAGGGTTTACCCTTGAGAAGGGAGCACTAATTTCTGAGATGGCCTTGCATGTGATAATGGACTCAAAAATTTGGCTTGTTTTCATATTATAGAGGCTGATGCCATCTGAAGGAGCCTGAGATTAGGTTTACAATAGGTGGGCAACTTTGAATCAAGATTGGCATTCACACAAATGCAAGCATGGACCATCCTTGAGCATGCTTTAGTTGTAGAATCGATCGCCACCAGGTCTCCAATGGTATTGGCAATGACTCCAAGAATGTCCTCATTCCATAAATGGAAAGGTAGATCTAGGATATGTACCTAGATGGGTGTAAATTTTATGCTTTGGGTGTTAGGGTTGAAATTCATAGCCCACATTTTAAGGAACAAGCTCCTTCTATCGAGGAACTAGGGTCCCTTAGTTAGGATTCGACTTGCATCATCATGGTTGCACAACCTTATGATGAATAACCCTCTATAAAAGGCCACTATCTCCATGCTTCATAAGGTTTCCATTTAGAGAAGGCCCATCACCTTATTTTCTCCATATCAGGCCGTCCTCCAATGAACTTGTTGATCAAGGAATATGATTCCATTGAAACATAGTTGGAAAAAACCCTCTCTGGGATGACGATATATGCTCCGATAGGTGATAGGTGTTAGCTAGGGTTTTTGATATGTTTAATCCATTGGAGATGACCTGGGCGTACAAAGGCCCACTAGGGCTTCCAAGAAATAGACCCTTATTGGGGATGGGCCCTCGACAAACCTTTTGTCAGGAGGTTCCTTATCTTGAGGGCCCTCGAGGGGTTTCCCTAAAAACATCGCTCCACTTTTAGATGCAACTTCTTCACCTGGTCTAGATCCATCACCCGTCGCTCCAGAAGATCGATTCCTGCCTATCACCATCATTGGTCTCTACCTTTGCCATAGCAATATTCTTGTTCGTATCTCATCAAAATATTATTGTATTAATACCACTATGTGGTTCATTTAAATACTCGAGTTACACAATTATGATGTAATAGCGGGGGGTCCTATTTATATCCCAACTTACTAAATCATTTAATATTATTATGATGTAATAAAATGACATGAATTTATATTTTATAATTGTCAAAATAATGTTATTGTAATAATAATACCATGGCAATGCATTCATCATGTAGCAGCAGTGCTAGGGCAACAAATACAATATTTTAACAGTGCCATAGTAATGCTAGGGCAGTGAAGAAATATATTTTATCAGTACCACAATAGTGCTAGGGCAGCGAAGGTGAGTGCAGTAGTGCTAGGGCAGTAAATAAATTTATTTTATTAGTATCACAGTAGTGCTAGGGCAGCGAAGGTGAGTACAACAGTACTAGGGCAACGAAGAAAATATTTTGTTAGTGTCACAACAATGCTAGGGCAGCGAAGGTGAGTGCAACAATTCTAGGGCAACGAAGAAAAATATTTTAACAGTTTTGTAGCAGTCTAGGGCAACGAATAAAAATTTTAACAATGCCACAACAATGTTAGAGCAACGAAGATGAGTGCAACCATTCTAGAGAATCAAATGAAAATATTTTAACAATGTTGTAGTAGTGCTAGGGCAATGAAGGTGAGTGTAGTAGTGCTAGGGCAACGAAGTAAAATATTTTTATTTGGCAATATAATTTGGAAATTATACTATATAATTTGGAGAGAGGATGAGAGTCGAGAAATTTGAAATGGGTGATGGTAGGAAGGTGCAAAGTTTGGAGAGAGTGGTCATGGGTGGGGAGGCGAGCGTTCTGCAAGATAATGTACCTGGTAGTCTGAAGCTTGGAAATCAGATGGAGACCCCTGGGAGTGGGATTCAAGCCCAAGTGGCAAAAGTTTTTGGAGTCCCGGTTCGAGAGGTACAGTCTGATGAGGTGGCTGGAGCGGTCATGATTTATTCTAAATTAGGGGCTCTTAGGGATCCACCTGTCATATCTTCGAGTGGGTCCCAATCCCTAGAGAAATTTTCATCTCCAGATAAGTTTTCATATGCTGAGGTTACCATTTTTGGTTATGTTTTGGAAAGTCATCGGTTCTCTTTGACCTATTTCCTTTGGAAGACATTTTACCAATTTTAGATTAGCTTTTATCCATCACCATGGAAGAGGGTTCCTGGCATCTTGTTGATAAATTTCAAGGGAGGAGGCCCAAAATTAATGATGAGTGTCATTAATATCATCATTTAATCTCAATGATTTATCAATCTGGGTGGTGTCCAAGGCTATCTACGATAGAAGGTTAGGGCAGAGTACAATTCAAACATTCAGATTTCAAGCAATTATTGGATGAAACATATTTGGTTTAGCCTTTTGGTGTCACACTAAACCTAATCTACAGAACAAAAACTTGCAAGAAATAAAAACTAATTCTAAGTTCAAAAAATTAAAGTTAACTACAATTGCATGAATTGAAATTGTTGAATTGAAATCTAATCTACTTTTGCAGAATTGAAATAACAGAATTGAAATTGCTAAATTGAAATGTTGCTGAAATGAAATTCTAAATTACACTTACAAAATTGAAACCTACTTTACTCTTGCAGAATGGAAGTGATGCTTGGAAATGAAACACTTATCAATGCCCTACCACAAAAGGTCGTCAAGCTTCTGCTATAGGAATTGACAAGAAAATGAAATCTACTGGAAATTGAAAGTTGCTGAAACATAAAAATAACAGAACATGAAAAGCAAAGGAAACAAAAAATAAATGTTTAATCTAATTTGTCAGCTGACACACACAAATTTTGTACGCAAACATAATAGAAAAAATTAATCACATAATACAAAATAAAAATAAGAAAATGAAATATGGCAAGCAATCTATTAATTCTGCTGTAGCAAAATTATAGATTAAAACCTGCCATAAAATCCCTCCTTCTAGATCTAAAAGTGGGCCCATACTTCCTGATCTAGAAGGAGGTGAAAAATAATCCTTACCTAATTTAAAATCAGAACAAAATCTGACAAAAGAACTACAATTTATTACTCTGAAAATGGCATTACAGTTTTGCTGGTACAGACTGTTACAAATCTAAAAAATATTTATTTTTCTATTACTTATTCTCCTTAAGCTCAACCGACATGGGATCTATCCTTTTATAGATGCATAATATTTATTTACAAATAGAAAATATACTATTCCTATCTTGCAGATCAATTCCTATTATGTTGCAACATTTCTTGGTTTTATCCTAGAAGATGATCAATTGATTTTTTCCCATGAATGGTGGATTTTGTATGGCAAGGACAACAAAGACAACTGGGGGATATTTTCCCTTAACCTTATCAACCTTCTTTCCTTTTTTCCACCGTTAGAAAATAGTCAAAAAGTACTTTTTGTTGTCAATCCAAAGATAACTGGCTCAATCTAAAGAAACTGCATTATGTTAATCCGAAGATGTCTGGTCAATCTGAAGCTCTTCAGATTGACTAACTATGTGGTCTTCAGGTGATCTCAACTGCTTTTTTCAGGTGGGTTATCTCTCAATAATTGATTGCAATAGCTTTTATCCTTCTTTATGTGTGAATTCTATGCCTTGCTATTCATTGGTAGCTGGCTGAAATTTATATGGTAAACTGCTGCATTTTCTAGATTTGCTACACAATTATAAAATGTTGGCATTTATTGCAAGTTCAAAAAATTAGAACATAGAAAAATAATTTAAATATCAACATGAATAAGTACATCAAGTTGCTACCAAATTTATACACTTTATTCACCAAGAAACCATGTTGAAATAGTGCAACAATGCTGCACAATTATCCCTACTTTGTTATACCCTGTTGCTGCCTATTTAGACCATGTGGGAATGCTTCTAAATAGATAATATGTCTTCTATAGTCCTAAACTTATTCCATCCATTTCATAATTATTTTCTTGAAAAATTCAAGGTGCTCCTATAAAGTGACAACTTGCTGATTTTTATATGGTTGTTTTCTGCAGATTTCCAGATTTAGAATAGTCCTAGTAATTTGGCTTCAATGTGGACTTCAAACAAGTTGAGGATAGGAAAACATTCATAAACCATTGTGAAACTAATATATATCAGCATACCACATTTGACTGTTTGAAATGCATATTTTTATTTTCTACTTAATCAAGTAAAAGTAGTCACAAAATGCTGAAAATAGTCAAAAAGAAGGATATAATGCTCCTAACATAAAATCATGCAAACACTTAACAAATATATTCTAATCAACTATTTGTCATTTAACTTAATAATATGACAGTTTTTATATGTCAAAAATAGTGTAAAAATGAGGCATTTTCAGGCCTCATCATCCCCCCAACTTGAAATGATGCATGCCCTCATGCATCCTAGTAGGCCATAATAATATGCTAGTTTTATCTTTGTGAAAAAACATCCTTTGCCACCTGCTAGCTGAGAAATTTCTCTTTGCTGCACTACACCAAACATTTTTCAATTTAAGCACAGGTATTTCACTTTTCTACAACCTTGCAAAAAAAAATTCAATCAATTTTTTTATTCTATTTTTTTTTCTTTTGTTGCATATCTTTTTTTTTTCATTTGCAACTTACAACTTTTTGAAAATTGCAATTTCTACAACTACAGAAATTTTAACTCTTTTTCTGCCCTTCTACAATTTTAGTGCTGCAAGGTACCTCTTAAAGGCTTGGTATCATGTAATTCATCTTGAAATAGCCTTATTGTGGAACCATATTTTGCAGATGCACTACTACTGGTGAAATTTTCCGTTCTTAACAACATTTCAGCCTGAATGCTTATTTCTATTGTTTGCACCTTTTGAACAAAATTGATAAAATTTTGATTTTGAAATGCTTTAGGGATGTACTTACATGTGGTAGAGCCTTAGGAACCTTAATATTTGATGCACCCTAATATTTTTACTATTCTACAGCATTTTCAGCAATTCTGGTACAGTTTTTGCTTATTTCGAAGATATCTAGTTCATTCCGAAGATAACCTATTTTATTCTAAAGATTCATCCAAAAATGCAAAAACAACCTTCTATGCAAAAGTTAGCTACAAATTCTGTTTTGGATCCATCTCTAGGATATGTAAGCCTTCCATAACATCAAAAATCTCATATCTATCCTTTTGTTTAGATGTTATTCATTACTATTTTATTGTAGTAGTAGTAAAATAGAATCTTTAGATGCTCCCATGCAACTAAGGGCAGAAGGGGGTGTTTCTTGACATCTTAAACATGTTCTATTTTCAACTTTTCAATATTGTATGAATAGGTTTATGCCAAATACCGATTATCATACATTAAATGCTAAATACTTACTATGACTTAAATGCAAGAAACACATACCTTACTATCCTAAAAATTGATCATGCACCTTACAAGTTGCTTCTGATGATTGTTAGCAAGCTATTTGAAAACATAAATATGCACATGTGTAGTGTGATATTTGTACAACGGTGAAACAAGGATGGGTGGATCAACACGAAAATCCATGCCAAAAAACCGATTTTCATGCAAGCCAACTCAGTAGCACCTCAAAGAGGTTTTCACTACTGAATTATTCATTTTTTTTCTATTTTTTTTTCATTTTTTTTTCTTCTCTTTTTTTTTTATCTTTTTTTTATCAGAAGAGGTTGCCATTTATGGTTTTCAACCAAGTTCTATCATTTTTTTTTAAGTACCTCAATAAAAGAGTATCTCTTACGAGGCTACAATGAGAGAGAATGTCTCTCAATCTTATTTGGATGAGAAAAATTCTTATTCTACAAAAACATGTCAATATTTGTATGAAAACACCATCTTTTTTTTGTTGAAATCTATAACAATGATGCAACCTTCATTTCTAGATGAGTAGTAAGAATCTGCTTATGTCATCATTTAACTCCTTATTGCTGGAAATGAAGTGCTAACTTCATTGTTCCTCCTCCATGCTAAAATTGATGCTTGTCCTCATGTATCTCCATTTTGTGGGACATGTTTTTTTTTTATTCCTCTTTTTCATACTTTTCTCTTGTCTTGCTTGTGCCAATGAAGGAAGTTCACAAGAAAGATTATTCTATTTTTTTTGTCAAAATTTTATCATCACTTTGAATCTGACATGGAAGAGAAATTCTCCTCCATTCTGTGAATTTTTCACCTCAAGAACTCATCCTTAGTTAATGGTGAATGGTATACCCGAAGGCAATGTCCATTCACCACTAACTTCCTATGTGAATCACCAATGGGAGAAAGAAACATTGCTTCATATCTAAAAATTTCTTCAATCAAGTGTTTGTCCGTGCCTCCTAATCTATAAAATCTTATCAATCTGTACTTGAAACAATTCAATACCAATTATCAAATATGTTAAGTGCATACATCAAGATGAAATCTTGACATATTCTTGTAATTCTATGCAAAGAGATTGAAATATTGTTTCAAAACAACAAACAATTTTATTTTTTGTTCATAAGTCAATCGATCAATAATGTTCAAGAATTTCCTTGGTTGTACTTTAGTTTATTTCATTCTTAGGAGGACAAAATTTATCCTTAATGGAAGTAAATTTTCTATGTGCAACTTTTCCAAATTTTCTCCTTTATCCAAAGATGATTTCTGTGTCTGGACTAAAGGGTTTTTGTGTATCTCCATTGACTTTTATCTCTTCAAGCTCAGGTAAGTTCTTATTTGAGCACAATTGGATGTTGCTATAGTCAATAACATTTCCTGTAGTTTTTTTACCAGATTCAGCTACATAAATAGGGGCTGTCTATCCTGTATTATTCAAACTGATCACAGGTTGGGCTAAAAAAAAATAATTTAACTAAACATATTTTTGGTTTACACAATAAGACAAGAAGTGTACAACTTAGCAGATCAACTACTTGTTAGGTAGGATCACCTCTAATAAGATCAACTATTGTCTTTGTAGGCTAAGAATTGATAGGTTGCGGTTTAGCACGATAAAACCCTAACAATATTTAAGCAATAATGGCAAAACTCTAGGATCATCGTTGAGCTCCAAAATTCTATTTTGATTGTGCAAAAGTTTTGTGATGATTTTTTTATTTTTTTTAACAGACTCGACTTACATAGACAGGGGTTGCCTATCTTGTATTATTCATATTGGCCACAGGTTGGGCTGAAGTTGATTTACTTACCCTGTTTGTTGTTGTTGGGATCTCTCTTTGAGAAGAATTCAGATTAGGCAAGAAATTTTGCATCTTTGAGTTGTGAAAGTAAATGACATTCATCAATGATATGTCCTTGTGAAAAAATGCTACACGTAGCTGATATGGCTATTTTTTTCAAGGGATAGTCTTGTATATCTACCATGATATCTTTCCAACACCTAGTATAAATTTGTTTATACTACCCTGATGATATGGATATAAAAAAGGAAGTACTAGCAGATGGCTCTTCTAAATTTTTTAAGAGATCTTATGTTTCCTTATAATGAGGATGATGAATTCTTTCAATTTTTATAAAGAATTTCAAACATAGGCAATTTAACCCCCAAGTGTGAAGATCACCTCCCTGTGGTTGTTTGTTTTCTAAATGTACTGAAATGCAACTATCAATAATTATTATTTATACCAACTATTACATTCAGATTTTACTCTGAACTTCATAACTTAGCATAATAATAATTATTTGACTGCTTTTACCCTCTAACAAAACCATGATCCCCAAAAATGGTGCCCAAATAATGAGTGTCATTAATATCATTATTTAATCTCAATGATTTATCAATCTGGGGTAGTGTCCAAGGCTATCTACGATAGAAGGTTAAGGCAGAGTACAATTCAAGCATTCATATTTCAAACAATTATTGGGTGAAACATATTTGGTTTAGCCTTTTGGTGTCACACTAAACCTAATTTGCAAAACAAAAAATTGCAAGAAATAAAAACTAATTCTAAGTTCAAAAAATTAAAGTTAACTACAATTGCATGAATTGAAATTGCTGAATTGAAATATAATCTACTTTTGCAGAATTGAAATCTAATCTACTTTTGTAGAATTGAAATAACAGAATTGAAATTGCTAAATTGAAATGTTGATGAAATGAAATCCTAAATTACACTTGCAAAATTGAAACCTACTTTACTCTTGTAGAATGGAAGTGATGCTTGGAAACGAAACACCTGTCAATGCCCTGCCACAAAAGGTTGTCAAGCTTCTGCTATAGGAATTGACAAAAAAATGAAATCTGTTGGAAATTGAAAGCTGCTGAAACATAAAAATAATAGAACATGGAAAGCAAAGAAAACAAGAAATAAATGTTTAATCTAATTTGTCAGCTAACACACACATAAATTTTGTACACAAACATAATAGAAAACATCAATCACATAATACAAAATAAAAACAAGAAAATGAAATCTGGCAAGCAATCTATTAATTTTGTTGTAGCAAAATTATAGATTAAAACCTGCCATAAAATCCCTCCTTCTAGATCTGAAAGTGGGCCCATAATTCCTGATCTAGAAGGAGGTGAAAAACACTCCTTAACTAATTTAAAATCAAAATAAAATATGACAAAAGAACTGCAATTTATTACTCTGAAAATGGCATTACAGTTCTGCTGCTATAGACTGTTACAAAGCTGAAAACTGTCTATTTTTCTATTACTTATTATCCTTAAGCTCAACCAACATGGGAGATATCCTTTTATAGATGCATAATATTTATTTATAAACAAAAATATATACTACTCCTATCCTGTAGATCAATTCCTATTATGCTACAACATTTCTTGGTTTTATCCTAGAAGAGGATCAATTGATATTTTCCCATGAATGGTGGCTTTTGGACGGCAAGGACGACAAAGACAACTGGGGGATATTTTCCCTTAATTTTCTCAACCTTATTTCCTTTTTTCCACTGTCAAAAAATAGTCAAAAAGTACTTTTTGTTGTCAATCCGAAGATAACTGGCTCAATCAAAAGAAACTGCATTTTGTCAATCCGAAGATGTTTGCTCAATCTGAAGCTCTTCGTATTGAATAACTATGTGGTCTTCAGGTGATCTCAATTGCTTTTCTCAGGTGGGTTATCTCTTAGGAACTGATTGCAATAGCTTTTATCCTTTTTTATGTGTGAATTCCATGCCTTGCTATTCATTGGTAGCTGGCTGAAATTTATATGGTAAACCGCTGCATTTTCCAAATTTGCTACACAATTATAAAATGTTGGCATTTCTTACAAGTTCAACAAATTATAACATCAAAAAATAATTCAAATATCAACATGAATAAGTACATCAAGTTGCTACCAAATTTATACACTTTATTCACCAGGTAACCATGCTGAAATGGTGCAACAATGCTGCACAATTATCCCTGCTTTGTTATACCCTGTTGCTGCCTATTTAAACCATGTGGGAATGCTTCTAAATATATTAGATGTCTTCTATAGTCCTTCTAAACTTATTCCATCCATTTCCTAATGCTTTGCTTGACAAATTCAAGGTGCTCCTATAAAGTGACAGCTTGCTGATTTTTATATGGTTGTTTTCTATAGATTTCCAGATTTAGAACAGTCCTAATAATTTGGATTCAATGTGGACTTCAAACAAGTTGAAGGATAGGAAAACATTCATAAACCATTATGAATTTAATGGATATCAACATACCACATTTGGCTGTTTGAAATGCATATTTTTATCTGCTACTTAATCAAGCAAAAGCAGTCACAAAATGCTAAAAATAGTAAAAAACAAGGATATAATGCTCCTAACATAAAATCATGTTAAAAATTAACAAATATATATTCTAATAAACTATTTTGCATTTATCTTAATAATATGACATATTTTATATGTCAAACATAGTGTAAAAATGAGGCATTTTTAGGCCTCATCAATTGATGCCATAAGACATTGGGCCCTGGTTAAGTGGAAGCCTAAGGGAGATCTAGACATTATGGCAGCTTCCAACGGTTTTTTCCTCATTAAGCTTAACTGCAAGGAGGATTCGAAGAAGATTTTGGATGGAGGGCCCTAGTTCTTTGGAAAGTGGGGACTCTTTCTATGAAAATGGGGACCCAATTTTAATCCCAAAACCCAAAACAATAATCTGGTTCTATTAAGGGTTAGATTACCAAATCTACCCTTTCATCTTTGGCATGCTGATATTCTCATAGGCATAGCTAAAGTCATAGGTGAGCAGTCCTATTTGACTTGGCAACTAAGGTTAAATCCATATTAGTCTTTGTTTGTATGTGTGTTATGGTAGACCTTGAAGCTAATATTTTGGATCACATTAATCTACTTTCAAAGTTCGGGCCATGGATTCAGCCTATTATATATGAGAATAAACCAGTGAAATGTTTGATCTGTAATAAATTTTTCCATATCCCTGGCTTGTGCTCGATCCAAAATAGGAAGGCTCATTTCAATCAAAAATAGGAGAAAAGGAATCCAGAGCAAAACTAAAACCAACTCCTATAAAAGAAGGTGGGATTTGATTCTAGAGGTCCCTTAGGTGAGGCTCTTGGTTTGAAGGAAGTTATTGATGGAGATATTCTATAAATGGCTTCAAATGATGGTGAAAATGGGTGTATGATCTCGAGAAGTACTTATTCTGGCTTGGTAGTGCTCAAAAATGAAGATTTAACTTTTGAGACTCCAATCCCTAAGGAGTTTCTCCAAAAAACTTTTAAATGCCTAAACTTGGAGGAGGCTGAGCAGGATGGCTCTTAAGACCCTCAGGTGGGAGAGGGATATCCTTAGAATATGGAGTTGAAAATGGACCTCCCAATTTTGGGTGATGTCAAATCCCCCTCTAGTGAAGGTTCCTCAGGGGTAAGGATGTTGTGTTCTAAAACCAGAAGCTTGCACAAGGGCCCGATTGATGTGGGAGTTATAAGGAAGGTAAGCAAACCATATAATAAAGCTCAAATAAGTAGAGAGGTGGAAGCTGATATTTCTAATGGAGTTCAATCCAAGCTCAAGTTCAAAAAGAAAAGGATACAAAAGGTAAGCAACTGAAGCTAGATTCATTTTGTCAGTCCCCCCAATCTAAGGATGGGGGTTTTATTTCCAAGAATTATAAATGAAAATTTTATTGTGGAACATTAGGGACCTTAAGGGGCTAACTAAACATCATGCATTAGAATCCATCATAAAAAAATTTAAACCAGATATAATTTTGCTACAAGAAACAAAAATGGATAGTAGTGTTGAAATAGTTAAGAATAATGTTTAGAAGGAGGCTGAGTTCATAGCTAACTCATCTAACGACGCTTTGAGGGGTCTCTTGTGCATGTGGGACCCTAAAAACATTGATGGTTAAACTATGTTCATATCTGACCGAGTGATTAACATCCTTTTTTGTTCCAAGAAGTCAGGATTTAAATGGATAATCTCGAATATTTACACCCCAAATTTGGGACCCTTTAGAACCATGCTTTGGGATTTCCTTAGTTCTATGAGAGAACATTTTAAAGGAGAGTTCTAGATTTTGGTGAGCACTTTCAATACACCCTCATATCCGTCTGATACAAAAGGAGAAACCCTGGTGGTTAGTAGCATGTATGAATTTACCTCTTTTATTTACTCTTAGGAGTTGATGGATTTGGACCTGAAAGGGTTGAGATTTACATGGAGTAACAGGTAAATTGGAAGTCAAAGCATTTAGGTTAGGCTAGAAAAAAAACTGGTGTCTAAAGAAGGTATACCATTTTTTGGTGATGCATCTTTATGCTCTCTCCCTAAGTTGGCCTCATATCACAATATAATTTTGCGTGAGAAGACATAGGATTCAACCTCCTTTCCTCGACCATTTAGATTTGAAGCAATGTGATTTCAACACGCTAGTCTAGAATCCAACATTGAGGAATGGTGGAGTCATAGGTTTTTAGGTTCTTGAATGGCACAAATAGCCTCCAACTTGAGATTTATAAAGGTAAAGATGAAGGATTGGAATAAACAAGTTTTTGGAAATATTATCGCTAGAAAGATGGAGTTTCACAAAAAAATATAAGAGGTTAAGCAGATAGCTAAAACTCAAGGTTACTTTGCAAAATTAAAGAGGCAAGAACAATCTATTCTCACAGAGCTCCATAATATTTTGGCAGGGGAAAAAATTATGTGGAGGTAGAAAGCTAGGGCCCTGTGGCTTAAGGAGGGTGATTGGAACACAAAACATTTTCACTCCAATGCGATGAGGCATAGGAGTAACAATAGGACCAAGGTGATTACGAAAGCAAATGGAGAACTCTCTGAAGACATAAAAGAGATTAGATCCGAGGTAGTGAATTTTAAGGACCTCCTATGTTCCACGTAAAAAAAAAATCAACAAGCTGAAGCTTGCTTACTAAATAAAATACCACCTCTGGTCTCTATAGATATTTATAATGTTTTGAATACTTCGTTTTTAGATGATAAAATCAGTAAAGCAGTTTTTGAAATGGGCGGGCTCAAAGCGCCAGTAACTAATGGGTTTCCCCCAATATTTTTTTAGAAATTTTGGCATATTTTGGGGTCGAAGATCTATAATGCCATAAAAGATGTTCAGTCTTCGAAACAGATCCCTTTAGATGTCAACTCTACTTTTTTGGTGCTTATCCCTAAAATGGATGATGCTGAGGATTTTACAACTTATAGGCCTATTAGTTTGTACAATACTATTTTTAAAATTTTGACGAAGACCCTAGCAAATAGATTGAAACTTTTATTACTAGGCATCATTTATATCCCACAAAGTGATTTTGTGGTTGGGAGGCAAATTCTGGATGGATCATTGCAGTCCATAAAATCATCCATTCGATGACCAAAAGCAATATTTTTGGAACCTTGCTCAAGCTGGATATGAACAAAGCTTACGATAGGGTTGATTGGGAATTTCTCTTGAAAATCTTAAATAAATTTGACTTTAGTCAGGAGTGGATAAGTTTGATCAAATCATGTGTCTCTTCAACCAAGTTCTTGGTTCTAGTGAATGGCTCTTCGATGGGATATTTCGGGAGCTACAGGGGAGTTCATCAAGGAGATTTGTCGTCCCCATACCTTTTTATTTTACTGGTGAAATATCTGTGGTGGGCCATCAAAGCTAACTATTCTATTGTAGACCTTAAGCTATCTACATCCATAAATACCATAACCCATCATCAGTTTATCGATGATACTCTTCTATCATTTCAAGCTTCATTTTCACAAGAAAAATCAGTCAAAAGTATTTTGGAAGATTATGAACAGGCAATGGGTCAGAAGGTTAATTGCAGGAAAAGTGTTATTTTGTTTTTCAATACTCCTCCAGAAAGGCAGTTGAGGATTACAGTTATTATAGGATGTAATATTGGGTCTCTCCCTTCAGCTTACCTGGGGATGCCAATATTTTTTGGGACTTCAAGATCATCCCTGTGGGAACCGGTTATGAAGCGTGTCTCAAGAAATTTTACAAGCTGGAAAGGGGTTCTCCTGAGCCAAATAGAAAAAATGGTGTTAGTTAAGGCCACCCTTCAAAGCATCCTGATATATTTCCTTTCTCTATTCCAAATCCCAGGTAAGTTTCTTGAAATAATAGAACATATCCAACACTCATTTCTTTGGTCAGGAACAAGTGAGAAAAATAAATTTCATCTAGTGGCATGGGACCAAGTATGTAGTAAGAAGGAGGAGGGCATTTTAGGCCTTAGAATATTGAAATCCATGAACAAATCTCTTGTTGCCAAGCAAGGTTGGAGACTAGTTCAAGAGGAGAAAGTGGGATGGGTTGATATTATCAAATCCAAATACCTAAATGATGGGAAGTAATTTATTAGAGACCCGTTACCCCTTCAAGGTTTAAATTTTTTGTCTAGCTTGATTCAATGCAAATCAGATATCTGTAGAGGGTGTAGGTGGTGTTTGGGAGATGGTTGGTCTATCGAAATCTAGAGTGATTTATGGGCGATTGAGGTTCTATTGGAGTCAAGATCAGATATGGATTTAGTCAAACCAATTATAGATCATTTCTGGGGGAATAATGTTTGTGATTTCATTGAAAGGGTTGAAGACCACCTCCGATGGAAACCATTTGACTTCCTAGGACTTTTGATGGAGGAAAGGAGGGCATTTGATGAAATTTTCAATATCATTAAATGGATTATAATTCCTGGAAGAGAAATTTTGGATAGATTCATATGGGGATTAAATAAGGATGGGAAATTCTCTATCAAATTAGCTTATTTAGTAGCAGATGGTCCTTTTGATTTGTGGTTTATCGCAGATAAAATTTGGCTGAAATGATTGACTCTGGAAATCAACATTTTCTTCTCGATGGTCATACAAGGAAATTTTTGAACTTTAGACAATCTCAAAAAAAGAGGTATGATTTTACCTAATGCTTATTTCTTATGCAAAAATGTGGAGGAATCCTCGCTCCATCTTCTTTTTAGCTATCCTTTCTCATGAGAGGTTTTCAGCTACTTTTTCAAATATTTGAACATCCAATGGGTGTTTTCGAATAGCCTAGAGGATGTGCTAACCCAATGGGTTTCTCCCTTCCTATCTCTCCACCTTTTTTGGTTTTGGAAATTCAGCCTTCCTCATATCTAGTGGTGAATCTGGAAGGAAAGAAACTCAAGGGTTTTTAAGGATGTTGCTCATTTAGCTAAATTTGTGGCTTTGCAGGTGATTTTTTTTTTGTGGAGAACATTAGAATCCTAAATCTGAATGTTTTGACTGTAGATTAGGAATGATCAGTGGAGAGACATCTTAGATTCAATTCCAATACTCAAGTAGTCAGACCTATTGTGCCTCCAAATAGAGCCAGGGTTAAGTGGGAGCCACCTCCAATTGGTTTACTAAAGTTGAATTTCTACGGTGCATCTAAAGGGAAAATGGGTCCTACAGGTATTGGAGGGATTGTAAGTAACCATGATGACTTGATAATTTTAGTCTTTGTTGATAATCCGGGCCATAAAACCAGTCACTTCGCTGAAGCCAGGTCCATGTTCCAAGGAGTTTATCTATTGGATTTTGTAAGTTGTAGGAAACTAATCATTGAAGGGGACTCCCTTAATATTATAAATATGGCAAGAGGGACTCAATATCCTACCTAGACTATTTTGAACCTTCTTCTCGAAGTTTAGAGATACATACAAAATCTAGAAAATGTTTAGTTTAAGCATACATACAGGGAAGGTAATCGAGCGATTGATCTACTGGTGAACAAAGGAGTTATTCATAATGGTTTAGTGGTGTGGTAGGATAATTTATCGGTGGATATTGCTTCTATCGATAATTACCTCATACATAATTAGCTGCTTTGGTCAAGTTTTTGTTGTTGACTTGGATGCAAAACTTGGGGGTGCTTGTTGATTTTGGGTTTTCACACCAAATTTCATATCTCCAAGCTACTATTTCCTCCCTAAAAGCCACAATCTCCAATGTAGAAGAAATTATTACCCTGATGGGATGGCAGGCCTAGGAAAGCAACGACCTCATGGGGAAGTTGGGACTAGTGCATGTCTCAGTTCGTGGATCAGGTCCTACTACCAATCTGTATTCGACTGGCTATCTTTGACATCCTGATTTGGTTTCAATTTGTTTTAAGTTTTAAATTATGTATGGTATTACCTATGTACTGGTTTGACTTTGGAAGGGATAACTCCTCTAACTGATAATTCCTCGATTATTACTGGATGTAAGTAATTTTGAATCCCTCTTTTTGGATGCGACTTAGTCTCTTTTGTACAAGGTTTGGAGATCCTTTCAAAACTCCTTCATCCATCCAATAAAAAATAATGCATTCATCATGTATAAGGGTTGGTTCCATTTCAATCCTAACTCACTAAAGACAATATTACGGTAATGTAATAAAATGATATGAATTTATATGATTAAAAACATGGGCTTAAAATAAAGAGATTTAGTTTCAAATATTTTTAGTTACTGTATATATTTTCTAAAATATTGAGTTAAAATTAGAAAAATTAATGCATCCAACTTTGGCTAGTGAATTGAAAAATGAATCATTTTTAGGAGCCATATCTTTGCATAGAGTTGTCTAATTTAGATTTTATTCATGTGTCATTTTGTGCAAAATTTGAAAATATTTGAAATGAGTGGTAATAAGAATCCAAGCAGTATTGAGAGAGATATGAGAATGTGAAGACAATCGTTTGGAACTAGGGCAATGTTAGGGTAAATATCTCCTAAAAAATATCTCATATTTTAGGAGCCATTTCTCTACGAAGCGTTATTCTACTTAGATGATTCTTGGATATATTTGTGTAGAATTTGAAGAGATTTAAAGTGAGTGGTCATAAGAAGAAAATATGAGTAATATCAAGGCAAATATGACCCTATGAAATTATCCATTCAAAATAAGAGCAGTGACAATTTTTCAAGTTGCAAAAAATGAAATTGTAGATATTTGTTAGCTAGGGTTCAAATGATGGGAGGAGAAAAAAGGGATAGGGCATCGATGAGACAAGACATTATGTCTAAGCATAGAATTTTTTAGCTAAGTTTTTTTCCCTTCATTGTCTTAGAAGTTTTACATGCAAATTATTATAGGTTTATTTTCAAATAATATAATCACTATAGGATATATTGGTAAATTTTAGTATATTTTGAGTTATAGTTTCCTTCCCATAGAATGATTTATAGCTAAATCCTTAGAATCATACCTAGTAGTAGAGGTTAGTGAGGACCTCGTAGAGAAGAGATTCTTTTTCTCAAAGATAGGGTAATTTTTGATAAATTTAAAGGGTCTTGGCTAGGGGTTTTGACCTTGAGAAAATGGATTGATAGGAGTTGGAAGTATCTAAGAATGAGTCTATATTTTCTTTCCAAAGGTTTATTCCTAACCATTTTTGTTTCAATAGAAAGAGTTACAATCCTAAATGAGGATCCTTGGTTAATTGGAAGAGCAAGACTCTTCCTTACCCATTGGTATGAAGGCTTTACACCTAAAAATGTAAATCTATCCCTAGTACCAGTCTAGGTTAGGATGTATGGATTACCCATTGAATTATAGGAAATTGATACCTTCAAGATAGTTGGAAACAATTTGGGAGAATTCCTTAAGATTTTAGAAACTACAAAAGATGGATTCTTAGCTTTTTATGCTCGAATATTGGTCATGATTGATATTGTAGAAGATGTGATGAGGTGGGGTATATTAAGAGATCATGACCTAAGAATATTCAAAAAAAAACATATATAGAAAACCATAAGAGAAACATACAAATGAATATAGATGAGGATGGTTTTCAACTTCCAAAAAATAGGTCAAGATAGATGAAAGCAAATAAATAGTGAATACTAGTAAGGAAGGATATTGGAAGAAATACCAATTCTTTTGAGGCTTTAGACTATGAATAAAAACTAGATCAAATCTTAAAGTACATGGTACAACAAGGTCATAATATTAATAAGGAACTGGATATTCAATATGACCTTGATTTAGGGATAAACATTCCTGTTGAACCTAGAGACTATACCTCATAAGATTTTGAATACTCTATTGAAATACCATGCACCATTCAAGAGAAGAAAAGTGGTAGAGAAAATTTAGTGTTAGATGTTAATACCTCTACCATTAAGAAGAAAATACCAAAAAAATGAGCAGGTCAACTAGGCATTGGATAACCTCATTAATCACATGGTACTTTGCATATATTTATTTCATCCTTATCAATGTCTATGGACCTACAACTCAGATAATAAGCTTAGAAATATAGAGTAAGATTTAATCCTTTATAAGAAGTAAAGACCAAGAAACCTGATTCATGATCATGGGAGATGCCATAACCAAGCCAGACAAAAAATTTGGTATAATTAGGAAAACAACCCAAACTATGAGAGAATTTTCAACTTTTATTCAAAATGGTAATCTATGGTAGGTTGAGTTTGAAGATGTCAACTATGCATGGACCAACAGTAGGAGAATTTAAAACCTAATAGTAGAAAAATTAGACATATGCATACTCTCAGATCATTAGCTAGATGAAGCAACTTGTGTTAAAATCAATACCTTGATAAGGATTGGTTCAGATCACTAGCCAATAAGAGTTAAAATTGTGATAAGTGAATTAAAAAATATCATATTGGGATATTGTTCATTTAAGCTTCAATTTACATGGGATAATAGGCATATTGGGTAATCTTATATGATAAAAAGATTGTACAAGTTTTTGATATATAATAGTCGACTACAAAACAAACTATACAATGTATTTAGTCATTTTTTGTTGAGTCATTTTAGATCATAAACCAATTCTATTGAGTTGTGGTCTACTCAATAATGGTATTTAAAAGCCATTCTACTTTGTCTATGTGGATCCAAGACCCTAATTTCTTATAATTAGCTATTTTATGGTTGGATGAAGCAAAGCTTGAAGGATCATGTATGTACAAGTAAAAAATCTAAAAGAAAGGAGAAAATTAAACATAAATTCAAGGATTTATAAGAGATAGTGAAAATCAATGGAATGGACTAACATGCATATGTCCAAGAAAAATGATTATTTCCTATTTATCATAAAATATTTCAAGATTCATATTGGACCCAAAAAAACTAGGGATAGATGGCTTAAAAAAATGATAGAAATGCCAAAATATTTCACGTTATTTCTAAAACAAATTTTTATCTTTTTGTTGGATCAAAAATATTTAAAATCCCTATGGAAGAATTATTGAAGAATAAAACGAGATATAGAAGGAAGCAATTTGATAAGGATTAATATTATATTATCTGACATTATTCCTTTCACACGGATCATGATGTATTGCATTTTATACCCACATGGATCATGTATATTAAATGTGGACTTGTAAAGGCATACATGCCTATAAATATATTTTTGGTTAAATACAATTCTCAGTTTTCATCGTGCCATTCACGTGTTGCCTTTTTTAGTGTTCTTCCAACATTATTGGTATCAGAATAAGGTGCAAGGGTTTTTGGAAAGTATCCTCTTCCTGAGACCATATTGGTTCAGAAAGGAATAAAAAATCCAACCCTTGGATACTGATGGGTGAACGCTCTTTCCCTGCCATGAACACTTTTGAGCACTCTTATTTTTGAAAATTCTCATTTGGGGTCCCTTCGACTCCTGAACCTTAGCTAGATAGGGTCCCTCTGACTCTCGATACTTAGCTCTTTATTTGAGCATTCGTCTTAGATTTGTCATTTTTTGGCATTCCTTGGCGCTGTTTGAGGCTATGATTTACAATTATTCCATGAAATCATTATTGTTCTAGCCAAGCTTCCAATATTTTTCTTTGCAATAGTTATTCTCTCAACACATTTTTCCAATCTTGATGGTTGCGTGTGACTTGTGTTTGCACGTCATCTACATGAACTGGACCTTCTGCCATCGCGATGTGGTTGTTATCGACCCCTCAAAGGCTTTATCTATGAGTCCACCTTCATTTGTGAAAGTTCCAATGACACATCACTTCCCTTGGATATTTACCACCTAATTTATTATCGCACACATCTACCCATAGTTTTTTAGTTTGCACACAACTATATTTTTGAGCATTCATCTATGTTTTTGATAGTTTTATTCAGAATTTGGCAGCAATCTATTGCTAGCGATTGATTCGGTCCTCTGGTCGCCTTCAGTTCACTAGTGCAACGTATTAACCTTTTTTCTATAGTTTTCAACACTTTTGTGGGCTTAGGCAACATTCCCAATGAGATTTCATGCATTTAGGATATAGTGCATTTTTTGTGGTCGCCTATGTGTTACAAGCTATTTTCAACTTTTTTGGGTGGTGACCACTGTGTTCTAAGCAATTTTTTATGTTTACGATGTCATAAAAAGAATCCACCCTTTTCTGCCCATTTTAGTCATAGAACTCACCTCACTCTATGTTTGTTTGGCATTTCTTGCACCCATGATCTACCCAACTACATCCTGTTCCTACCGTTTTCAACAATATTGACAACTTTCAAACCATTGCAGACACCTTTCAACGCGATCACACATTTTTTGGCTACCTGCAAATACCAATGATAAAAATTATTATCATCCCTAGGGTTCTTACCTTTTTTGATATGATTTTCTAGCATGTCCTTTTATCGTAGGTAATTTTTATCCATCGTTTAGTGCTATCTTGTTTTGTTTTACCATTTTATCTATGGGAATTATACCACATACACGGTGCAATTGTCGTTTTGCTCCTTATATTATCTGTACCACACATAATCGAATAGCTAACTTTGTTGGCTACCCATCCTACTTTGACCATTCCCATCATCCAAATTTGCCACCTACTACCCACATATCTAGCTTTCTGACCAATCCTCGTCTACTGCTTATCACGCTACGTTGCCCAATATCGTTTGTTGACATCCTTCACATCAGAGTCTGTTAATCCCATTGTTGTCAACCAAATTATGCTCAGTCCCATCTGTTGATGTCCTTCATGTCAGAGTCTATCCATCCGTCATCATCATCTAACTAGTTTGCCTCCTTATTGTGACATCAGCACCCCATCCACGTATGATCCAAGTCTCTACGTTGCATTGCTTTTTGCACCTATTATTGACCTATCAATCTTATAGAACATCTGCATCACTTTCTCGATCAGTCCTACTGATGTGTTCACATCCTCGCTAGAACCTGAGTATTATCATATATCTGCTTCCCCATGTCATGGTCACCCCCTTTATTCACCTGTCGTATACTCGTCCCCTATTATCTTGACATCATTCACCTGTGCATTAGTTACTATAAGTCCATTGCCTTCCACCTCTATTATCGTACACCTTATAGCAGTAGTCTGCCCCATAAGACTCCTTCAATTTTGTGCTATTGTTTTCATCGATGGTCAATCCAGATCCATTTCGTGGCAACTTGCATTGATCGTTGGTCGTTAACATTCCAAAAGTGGTCGTTGAAAATCATTAATGTTGTCTATAAAAGTGGTCATTGAAACTCATTAATGTAACATTGGAGTTGCGATATTTTTACTACTGTTGGACATTGCAAAATTGCTCATTGTGAGTTGAAAGTTGTGTCAGTTGCACCCAAATTTTACCATTTCCTTATTTTGGGAGACCTTTTGCTATGTTTATTATTCTAGAGATATGAGAAAGTATACCCTTGCATATACTCGTTGGAAATCTCATTTCGAGCTCTAGCCATCCACTATGCTATCTTTTCCATTTGCTCCTATTTTGTATCTTTTAATAATGTCCCAAAGAATATCTTATTTATTGGGCCTACATTTTTGCCTACTGAACTAGGTCCTAGTAAACCCATGGCTACCAACATGGCCCTTGCTAAAAAAATGGTTGAAATCACTACAATCCAAAATGAAAATGGCTTAATTAGCTGCCATGTAACACCTTCACTCTTCCTCCTCCCATTCTCCTTGTGCAATATGTGAAGTCAAAATATACAAAGGCTCCTAATATCCTAATGTCCTTAATACTTGGATCCTTTATATGGAGACTTGGTTATAGTTGCACCCCTAATGATGAAAAGGTTCCCTTTGCAAAACTCAAAATTTCCAACATTACCAAAGTCCTCATTTCCAATCACCAAAGAACTCAAAATCCAATTTGTACATGGGAGGAGATGGTCAAAGCCTTGAAGGCCTCATTTTATCCATCAAATTATGAGGACTTACTAAATCAATGGTTGTGTCTCTGTCAGAGCAAGATGTAATCTATACAAGATTTCATTCATCATTCAATCACCTTCGAGTCTTGCTTGGCATTTCAGATCCTGATGATGTTTTGATTACAAAGTTTAAAAGTGGTATTCTTGCACACTTTTATAGAGAAGTAAAATATACTACTTGCACTATATTGGATTATGCCTTCAATCATGCGTAGCTCACTGAGGAGAAGTTTGTTGTACAACATCGAGAACCTCACTACTCTTTAGGTAGTTCAATAGAAGATTTGCACACAGACTAACAAGTATGTAGGAGACCTTCTCACTCTTCTTCTTCTTCTATTACTCCCACTTCTCACTCATCCCCTGCTTTTAAAAATCCGTTTTCTTCTTCCTATTCTTATTCTTCATTATCTCATGTTTAAACTGTGAAATTTTGTAACTATTGTAAGAGGCAAGGGCATGATAAAAATCAATGTCCACAATTACAAAAGAAGAAGAATATTTTTGTATAGTCTGATGAGGGCACATGTGATAACCCCATCAAGACTACTGGAGAAGAAGAAATTTATGAGTTGAGAGGGCAACTCAATAATGTAACACTCATAAATCAAAATTCCAGAGTAGGTGACCATGACCATCTGTTTGTCACTCCTGCTCACTTACTCCATAACTTTGCAGGAGATTGTATAATTGATAATGGCTCATAAAATAATTTGATTGCAAAGTCCATTGTCGATAGGCTCAAGCTCCCTAAGTCCAAACATCCTCACCCCTACTCTCTCGGGTAGAAGGATAGCACCAAAACATCATAAATAACATACAAGTGCACCATTGCATTTGCATTTGGCCCCAAGTTTAAGGATAAGGTCACGTGTGATGTCACACCCATGTATTTTTATGGGTTATTGCTTGGTAAGCCATATTAGTATGACAGGTGTGCCACATATGATACCTACAAAAATACATATACTTTATAGTATCAGAACAAATTCTTTCTTATCTGTAGTGTTCCACCCACTCCAAATCGGGCTTGCACTAATTTACATTGGGCATGACAAATTACTTTAATTTTTATCACACCATAACAGAAGGACACCTAGCCAAGAGCACTTTTATCCACTTCACATCACATTCATCGAGCTCTTGTTCCTATTGTACTTACGATTGTTAATGTTGCACTAGTAGTTGTTCCTATTGTACCTATAGTTGTTCCTATTATCCCAATAGTTGTTCTTGTTGTACCAGTAGTTGTTTTTGTTGCACCAATAATTTTTCTCGTTGTACTTGTAGTTGTTCCTGTTGTACCAGTAGTTGTTCTTGTTGCACCAGTAGTTGTTTCGGTTGCACCAATAGTTATTCCTGTTGCACCCGCACCTACTCCTATTGCACCAACATATCTTATTATTGCTCTTGCTCATGCTCCAGTTGTAGCTCCTCCTACGGTTCTTCATTTAGTTCACACCACTCTGCATCCTACCTCCTTCACATTGCAAGACTTTCAGCGTTCTGTGGTATATAAAAAACTACAATTCATACACACTCATACCATTCATATTGGCAGTCCACATTACATCTACATGGAGCCTCATTATGGAGCATCCCCATAGCCTCCGATATTCTCACCAAATTCCTTCCATTTTGAGTGCATTGGAGTCCAATGCTTCTACGGTGGGGAGGAATGATAAGGATTAATATTATATTCTCTAATATTATTCCTTTCACATGGATCATGATATATTGCATTTAAAACCCCTAAGGATCATGCATATTAAATGTCAACTTGTAAAGTCATACAT
The DNA here is from genome assembly GCA_028583015.1 of Wollemia nobilis. Taxonomy (NCBI): domain Eukaryota; kingdom Viridiplantae; phylum Streptophyta; class Pinopsida; order Araucariales; family Araucariaceae; genus Wollemia; species Wollemia nobilis. The sequence goes on along the minus strand of JAQPPZ010016892.1, from coordinate 3,223,869 downwards.
GCCTATAAATATGTTTTTGATTTAATACAATTATTAGTTTTCATCGTGCCATTCTCGTGTTGCCTTTTTGAGTGTTATTCACACATCATAATCAATTATTTCAAATGTATTCTATTAGAATTTGGGCAAGATAAGGATTCTTAGGGTAAGATTTTATAAAATATTATATCATTTTCCACACATAAAGGGAATGAAATATTAATTAAACTATCTCAATGGAAGAGCTATAAGAGTTAATTTTCTCTTTCTAGCTTTATAAGTGACCTACCTCAATGAATTTCCTATAGTTTTCTTTCAAATATGTTGGGATATGTTGAAGAACAACGTGTTGATTATGGTGGAAGAGGATAGGAAAAATAAGGCTATAATAGTTAAAATAAATTGCACCTTTATTGCATTGATTCTAAAAGGTAAGAAAGAATACTTTGATTATTTTCATCCAATAAACTTTTGTGGCATAATTTATAAAATATTTTCAAATTTATGGTAAATAGTTTTAAAAATATTATAGACTATGTCATATCAAAGGAACAAGGTGGATTTCACTATGGAAAGCACATCCTTGATCATATAATAATTACATAAGAGGCCACACATTCTCTTGAATCCATGAAAAACTAAGTATGATTATAAAATTAGATATGAATGAAGCATATGATAGGATATTTTAGATTTTTTTATATAATATTTTCAAAAAATGGTTTTGATAAATGTTGGTGTGAATGTATTAGATGTTGTTACAACACTCCAAAATATTTTATTTCAACCAATGAATTTCCCAATGAATACTTTGAATCATCTCATGGTATCCACAATATTAGTATTCTTGTTGAGGTTTTGGGAAGAGTTATTTCAAAGGTAAAATTAAGATATTTTCCATTTGAATCTTATCTCTAATTTATTAGAGATATTTTTATTTTAGATCATCCCGTAGTGAGGCCATGGAACTTAAATCAATGCTATCATATTATGATTTTGTAAGATAATTTTTCAATACAACAAAATCCATAATATTTTTACCAACATCAACCTTGATTTACAAAAGATAAAGAAATCACGATAAAAAGTAATGCAGAACACAGTTGTACAAAACAAACGATTTTTATTAATCAATGGAGTTTAGAAACTCCTTTTGAGTACAACAGGGCCTGTAACCCTTTTCGTGATACAAGATTACAATTTGTGCTAGGGTTCTCCGAAACCCTAGGCGGCACAATATGGTGGCGTCTCCGAAGAATGTATCCTTAACCTCAACAGAATGAGTGGGCTTCGTTGTATCCTTTGGCTCGGACCACTCCAGCTTAAGCAGCTGCTATCATCCAATCAAATCTGCCATTAAAATCCTGCACACATTAAAACTACAAAAAGGTTAGAAACTAGTAAGAGGGCTCCACTGTGTGAGCCCTCAAAAACAGTCTAAAACCCTAGAAATGAAATAAATAGAATGCAAAATCTAACGGCGGATTAATACATAAAAATATTACTTGCTTTAGAATCTATACCTCTTTTTTTGTTAACGCGGCGAGACCAGGCGGCACTGGAAGTGATGTAGCTCATCAAATCGGTAGCGGAAGGCGCCCTGGTGCGATCGCTGAACGCCCGCGTGCTTCTGGATCGGGGTTGCAGACGCCGGTCTGCGTCTATGGCTGCGGGTAAACGCCCGCGGGCACTTGCGACAAGAATGGGGGATTCCGTAGAATGCTTGCGAAGGGATGGCGGCGAAGTTGGCGACGGATGCGGCGATGGATGCGACGAAAAGGGACGGCGATGGATGGGTAGGTTTAGCTGAAGAAGAGATAGATAGCGATAGATAACAAAAGAGAGATAGTAAAAGAGATCCAGGGTTTGAGCCATCAAGGTGACTCAATTTATAATCTACTCTTAGGGCACACTTTAGGGTTTTAACGACACTTTGAACGTGTGGCTAAGATTAAAGTGGATCCAAGGGTAGAGAATAAATCTAGGTTGTGAAACGGATTAAGATGGATGGACGGATGAGATTAAATGAAGGATGGACGGCTCAGATTAAATCACTTAAAGTATCTTTATATATATATTAAAATATATTAAAATATTAAAAAATATATATAAATATTAATTTAAATAAATTTGGGAATGAAAAATGGCGGGAAAGGTGAAATTGGGCCAAATAATGGCGGGAAGGTGTGGATTTGGGCCAAATAATGGCGGGAAGGTGGATGACTGACACGTGGCTAACAGGAAGGTATAGATGACTTACAAGTGGCTGGATTTTGGTGTCTACGGATGCCCCTTTTGAGCTGCTTTGTGTGAAGACACAATGCGGCACAAAAACTTAAGACACCTGAAAAGTTGGATCAGACGCAACTCTCTCTCAAGACTAAAGCACAACTTTGAAGACCAAAGAATAAAAGAATATTTAAAATTTTATCAGCTTACCCCCTCAATTGGCGAGCGAGAATGGTTCTCACAAGCCAATTGGAAGAAATTCGGAAGAAAATGAACCGTTTTTGCCCCAACGGTGAAAAAAAGGGGTTGGTGTATGAACCATCTGTTTATGTCCCAACAAGAAAGGGGTTGGTGTACAAACCAGAAAGAATATGATTGAAGACGATATGAGTGATGTGAAAGATGGACCGTTTTCTGCCCCAACGGTTATAAAGGGATTTTTGCCAAATTGTAAGTTCCATGATCATGTAAGATGAATTCCACTATAGGAAAATTAGAAATTGATAACGGATGCCCCAACTCCTGTGTGTGAGTCCATATTGTTAATGAAATTGCCTTGTTGGCGCCATTGATATGGAGAGATGAAAGATGCATGAAAAGAGTCCAGAACTCGAGAGATGCTCCTAGTGACTTGTATGGATAATTCCTCGGGTCGGAACCAATCAACCTAGGTAGCCTCAATCTCTAGCAAGACTCAAAATAATGATGATATTAAAGATTGTCCATGTTTAAGGCCCCATGAACTAGGCCATCAATGACAACTGTTGAGCAAATTAATCTTGGTATGAGGTCACTTGAAAAGTAGAATACCCAAAATTGATTTCCAATTTTCAAACAGTGAAATAGTTGATTATGATAAATGGTAGGTGTCCTTATGGTGGTTTAATCCTCTTATCGAATTGCATGGATTCAAATCGCTGCAATCGCCAAGGTGATAGAATATACCACTAGATACGAGGTTTACTTTAATTTGATTTGGCAAAAATATGCATGATGAAAGAAGAATGAATGAAATTGACGATAGATCAGAAGAATTGATGAATGTGGTTAATTTTGTGAAGGTTTTGAATATTTTTAACCCAATTTGTAAAACAATGATGAATGATGCGCTTTTTGAGCGAAATGACAAAATTTGTGTCCAAAACTGTTGTAACCTTCACAAAATGTTTTATTATGATAAGAAGAATGGATGAATTGAATTTGATGAAATTTGGAGGAGGTAAGCTTCAATTTTGCAAGTTTTGTTCCTTTATTCAATACTGACACCAAACGCCGGTCTGCATTTGTGGTTGGCAGAGACACCCGCCGGTGTTTAGGCGCTCTGCAGATGCAAGACTACGTCTGAATCCGCCATGAAATGCCCCACTACATTTCAGGGCGCCAAAACCAGCTATTTAAACAGTTTCAGCGAGAATTTCGCTCATTTGTGCGTTCGAGCTTGAGAGAAGTGCGTCTGAGGGAGTGGAGTGAAGTGGAGTGAAAGGTTGTGTGGGAGAGTGAAGCATGCGGGAGCTATGGCGGAGATGGGAGCGGACGCGCCAGTGCAGCCAGCTGAGGTATTTGTTCATTTAAGCAAGTACTTATTATGTGTTTTTTTTTTTTTTTTGGAAAAATTTGTAACAAATTTTTGTTTTGTTGTTTTGCAGCTTAGGGTGTTAGAGGCACGACACCGATTCTCCCCTATCATTTCGGGGATGAGGAGGTCGTTGTCCCAGGTAGACGGGAGATATTGGAGGTAGTGGGACTAGCGGATGCGGTTGAGGTAGTGAGTCTAGGCACACCACTAGGTCTAGGGCTCCTACTAGGTCTCGGGGGTCCTCTTTTGATGGTTAGCTTAGTGCTTAGATGCACTCTTTATGAGCCTTGGTGCTCTATTGTATATTGTAGCCTTTTGGCATTCACTGTACGTTTTGACCTTTATACATATATATATATACATGGCTTTTATTTATTTGGTGTTTTACTCTCTTTTGTGTGAATGCCTATGTTTTTGTGATGCATGTTTTTATATGTTTTAATGTTTTTGATGCATATGTGATGGAATGGAATGCAAACTTATAGATGATTAATGCGAGACTAAGTATTATGAATCTTGGGATAATGCAGACTAGTAATGAAATATGCACTAAGAAGCACTCATACTTTTAGATAGTTAGATTTAGCCAACTTGTTATCATAATTGTTTAATCGGGGGCACCGAACTTGGTGGCTTGTGAATGGATGACGTATGGAATGACATGAATATGGAAGAAGATATGGAGGGTGATATGGAGGTTGATATGGAAGAGCTGTTTTACAAAGACTCAAACATGCTAGTGGTATCAAACAAACTTACTAACACTTGCCTAATTCAACTAGGACCAAATGTGTGTGCATGCGAGTTCATTAACCAAATCTGAAGCATGGTAGTGACTCTAGGCAATCAAAAACCTGTGTGTGTGCAAGTGTGTTCATTAACCTCATCTTGCATAAATTAGGTAACCCTGTTATGGAGAAGACCCCAGAAGCTAGTTTGTCCGTATGAGCATTCAAAGGTCTCTTTTTGAGGAGAGACATGTCGCCACGCAATGAGTATACTCCACTTGCCCGAGTCAAGCGTCTATAGCCCCGGTGAAGGTTAACTCCATAGTCCATGTTGTTTTTGACCTTTGTAAGCCTTGGGGATGACTACCTATCCGTCCGATTGGACAAGTAGTACGATCCTTACAACTTATTTGGGATCGGTGGTGTGTGAAAAATGTTCATTTCCTTAGAGATTTGGGGAATCGGATTCTCAACCGAAGTATGATGAGAATTTTACCCTATCCTTACTACTCTGTTTATATTTATATTTTGTGATTGCTTGTGATAGTGGTAAGAACCACTTGTTTTATGGACTATGTTTGCATGATAGGACAAACGAGGATTACCCTTTTCACTTCAAGGCACAACCCAAGGATGGTGTTATCTCTCTTTGACACAAGATGTTTTTAAGATGTGAAAATGTGATAGGTTCAAGACCGCTTTTGAAATCATTTCCCAATACTCAAGATTTTATTTAGTGTAATTTGTGATATGGCCCTAGAGAACTTTGACATGCATTTCAAAGTTTGCTTAAAACACTAGGAATGGTTGAGTGACTGAAAACATTTTGGCAATGTAAATATGTGCAAATGGAAAATGGGTGTACGAATGACAATTCGGTTTGATGGATTTTATGAAGGTGCCCCTGATTAAGGCAACATGACTTTTGCTTGACCAAATTTTATATCCAAAAGATAGAATGGTCTCTAACATGATATGCAACTATGGCTGAAAATGAAATGTTATGGTTTTCAATGAGATGTATGCACATGAAATGCAATGTTTTTGAATGAGATGTATGCAACTAACAATGAAATGCAAATTCTTTTTATTTTATTTGTTTTTTTTTTTTTTTTGTTTTTTGTTGTACAAGCCATGTATATATGTACATATAAAATTCAAACTATGCGTAGAATGCCCTCAAGTGTATAACATTAAGTGGTTCGGGTTCTTCCTCTCCCTCTAAAGCTGGCAAGTCTATAAGTTCCATTGCCCACTCTTTCGGTGACCATATATGGACCTAACCAATTAGCCACGAATTTATCTCGAAGATGCGGCAATGCATTGGTGTTTTGTTGATTCTCTTTAAGGACAAGATCTCCTACTTGAAATTCTCTTAGATGAACTTTGGCATTGTAAGCACGTTTCAATCGGTCTTGATAAACTCGCAAATGCTCTAAAGCATTGATTCGTTTTTCATCTATGAGTGTGAGTTGATCAAGACGTGCTTGTCTAGCGAGTATCATCATCGATAAATTCTTGCAAAGAAATTCGCAAGGAAGGGATCTCGAGCTCAAGAGGCATGATTGCTTCGGCTCCATAGACCAAAGAAAATGGCGTTGCCCCAATGGGAGTTATGATGCTTGTTCTGTAAGCCCATAATGCCAAGGGGATTTGTGTATGCCAATCTTTATGATTTTCTTTAACAAGTTTCTTAAGAATAGCAATTATGGTCTTATTGGAAGCTTCGACTTGTCCATTGGCTTGTGGGTAGTAAGGAGTTGAGAAACTATGTTGGATATTATACTTTTCGCAAAGAGCTCGAACATCCTTATTCTTAAAAGACTTGCCGTTATCAGAAATGATTTTAGAGGGAATACCAAAACGACAAATGATATGGTGAAGTATAAACTCCACAATTCTAGGACTTGTCGTACTGGTTAGAGGAATAGCTTCAACCCACTTTGTGAAGTATTCAGTGGCTGTAATGATGAAAGTATGTTTGTCTGAAGAGGCGGGTGAAATCTTGCCAATTAAATCGAGACCCCATTGTGAGAAGGGCCAAAGGCTTTGGATGGGCTGTAAAGCTTGTGATGGTATATGGGTTAAATTAGCGTGTTCTTGACACTTTTTACATTGTTTAACATATTTGCAACAATCTTGTTCCATAGTGGGCCAATAATACCCCATACGTAAAATACGCTTCGCAATGGCCATTCCACTAAAATGACCACCACAAGTACCATCATGGGCTTCAGCAATAGCTCTATGTGTTTCACCTGCTTCTAGACAGTGGAGGAGTACTCCATCATATCCACGTTTATACAACACATCCCCCAAAAGAACAAAACGAGCTGCCTTTTGCTTAAAACAGCGGTGGGCAATTCGAGACAAATCAGATGGGAGTGTTCCAAACTTGAGGAAGGCTACTATCTCACTAGACCAAGGCTCATATGGATCCGAATGGATAAAGCAAACATATTTTTCATCCTTAGACTCGGCACGGACAATTGCAGACTTAGAGATTGTGGAAATGATTAAGGGTTGTACCTCTCCAAGGGAGTCCTTTGGAATCAATGATCCAAGAGAGGCCATGGCATCCGCAAATCTATTAGTCGAGCGAGGCAAACTAGTGATCTCATACCAATCAAACTTAGAGAGCAACTTCATTGCTACATCATGATAAAGCTTAATGGTAGGTTCTTTGGCTTGGTATTCTCCTGTAATTTGTTTAACCACGAGTTGAGAATCCCCAAATATCCGAATACGCTTAATGCTCATAGCTATGGCTGATTGAAGACCTAAAATTAAGGCTTCATACTCTGCTGTATTATTGGTGCATTGGAAGTCTAGTTTGAATGATAAAGGGATGGGAATCCCTTGAGGTGTATGAAACACAACTCCGGCCACCTTGACCTTTCGCGCACTTAGAGCCATCAAAGAATAGCGTGATGTCAACATCTTCCTCCGGAATGATGTCCTCTTCTTGTTCAGTGATAGCAAATATCGAATCATCCGGGAGCTCAATAATCAAAGGATGATCACTAGGTAGTGGAGCTTCCGCAAGTTGATCGGCTATAACTTGACCTTTAACAGATTTTTGGCTAATGAATTCAAGATCGAATTCGGTAAGCAACATTATCCATTTAGCGGTACGAGTGTTATTATAAGTGCGAGACATCATATAACGCAGAGGGTTTTCTCTAGCTATGACATATGTTGTATGGCTAAGCATATAATGACGAAGTTTCTTAGTGGCAAAAACCACTTCTAAGCACAACTTTTCCACATAAGCATATCGGGTTTCATAGCTTACCAATGTTCGACTAATATAATAGACAGCTTGCTCACGATTTTGTTCATTCTTTTGTGCAAGCATTGTCCCTAAGGCAAAGTCCGTTGCTGAGATATAAATATTGAAAGGGACCCCTGGACGAGGCGGAGCTAAGACTGGCGGAGATGCTAAGTACTGCTTGATGTCATCAAAGGCTTTTTGACACTCATCTGTCCATGAAAATTGTACCCCCTTTTGTAGTAGGTGGCAAAATGGCCTACATTTATCAGAAAGTTGTGCAATAAAGCGACGGATTGAATTAATCTTTCCTTGCAGACTACGCAACTCCTTCAAATTAGTTGGGGGACACATTTCCATAATGGCTTTGACCTTGTTTGGGTCCACCTCAATACCTCGTTTAGAGATAATAAAACCTAGGAGTTTGCATGAGGTAACACCAAAGACACATTTCTTAGGGTTCAACCTTACTTTATGCTCTAGAAGTCTATCAAAAACTTTTTCCAATACATCAAAATGCTCTTGTCGAGTTTTAGATTTTGCCAATAAATCATCCACATAATCTTCGATAATCTTATGCATATAATCATGGAAAATATAAGTCATGGCTCGTTGATAGGTTGCACCTGCGTTCTTAAGGCCAAAGGGCATCACCCTGTAACAAAAAGTTCCCCAAGGTGTGGTAAATGTTGTTTTGTGTTGATCTTCAGGGGTTTATTCGAATCTGGTTGTATCCTGAAAATCCATCCATGAACGAAAGCATTTCATGACCAGCAGCAGTGTCGACAAGAGTATCAATGTTTGGAAGAGGAAAGTCATCCTTAGGACACGCTTTATTTAGATCTCGAAAATCGGTGCAAACACGTATCCCCCGTTAGGCTTGCGAACGGGTACCATGTTAGAAAGCCACTCGGGATAATCAATCGGGACGACAAATTTAACATCCAAAAGTTTTTGAATCTCCGATTTAACTATGAGGGCCACGGTAGGATGCATTTTCCTAAGTTTCTGTTTGACTGGTTTAGCATCTTTTTGTAAGGTGAGGTTATGGACAACCAAATTAGGGTCTAGGCCTGGCATGTCTTTGTAAGACCATGCAAATATCTCCTTCTTCCGCTTGAGTAGAGCAATCATTTGCTCTTGTTCCTCCGATGATAGACTTTTAGCCGGTTTCACAATTTGGGTGCCATCTTGGTCCGGACTAAGGTCTACATCGATAGTTTCTTCAATAGACATGTGGGAACCTTCCTCAAGGCGATGGGGAGTAGGGATCGGATTTATGTCATCTAAAATGTCATCAAGCTCCTGTGCCTTGCTCTCGTCTATGTCTGCTGGAAGACCTCCGGCTTAGAAGATGAAGGTGAATGTGGAGGTGAAGGAGGAATGTAGTTGGCGGAAGCCCTTAACAATTCCTCGGAAAGGATGAACTACGAAATAGATGGAGGGGATGAAATCCGATCCATGTCAATCAAGCTTGGGTTGATCGGGATTGGCTTATCCGGATCATATGGATTATGGAGCGGGGTGAATAAGTCTTCAAAATTCATTGTCGACTTATGGAAGAAAGGATGGGCGGAATGGAAGGGAAAACCGGTGAAGACCTCGGAAGACTCGAGATGCAAAACAACATAGTTTTTCAGTTTTTTTTTTTTTTTTTAGTTTGAGTTTTTTTTTTTTTTTTGGTAGTGGTGAAAACCACTATTTTAGTATATACATATAATACAGGTTTGGATTATGGCTTATGGATGTGGCGGAGGGGGTGGTTCACCTCGTTCTTGTGGAAGAAGCAAGCGAAAGATGGCCTCTTGGAGAGGGAACAATTGGAGATAAAACTCGTCTTGTTTAGTGAGGGGAACAATGGGCGCCGACTCTTCTTCATATTCATCACCATTTGACATGACGTCAAATTCTTCATAGGCTTCATCTTCGGATTCGTCGGGGTGGAGGATTTCTTCTTCCGAATTAAGATTAATGCTTTGAAAAGCTCGTTCAAAAGAAGAAAGGGATGGAAGTGGTTGGTAGCCCAGACCAAAACGCTCGGTGGGTCTACGGTATGGCATATCGATGCGTTCGGTTACCCCTTGCTCGTATCGACCTAGGCCAAATTGCTGCCAATTATGACTGTGGAAATAGCGAGAGGGAAAACCCTCCATCCTTTCGATATTGGCAGGGATTGGATGCTTGGGTTCTAGTATGGTGGTAGGACTAGAAGATGACTCTATTCCCCCATATACAAAATTAATGGAATTTGGCATAGAACCCATGTTATAAACCGATCCAATGGATAAATGTTGGTCATGTGGATGACCAAAATCTTTAACTGTTTGCACATTGAACGGTGTGATGTGGACATCTTGGATGGCATACTCACCAATACCTGCATCAGTGAGATGGACCTTGACTTGGGAGGGAGATGGACTAGATGATGGAATAGAAGAATGTGGGATAGAAGAATTGGAAGGATTTGGTTGGGTTGATGCTTCACTGACTTGTGAAACATCAGTTGGTGATGGTTGGGAAGATGGAGGAACAATAGGTGATGTTGAAAAAGGTGTAGAAGAAGGGGGTAACGACGTGGAAAGAGATGATTGGTCATGGCCACATGTGCATGTGGTCACCGATGAAGAAGAAGGAAGATTAGGAGATGAAGAAAGTGGTGAATGAGATGGAATAGCGGAAGAGGAAGATGGTTGCGATATGATGGGTAGCTCCTCTGGAATGGGAGCTTTAGAAGAAGATGGTATAGAAGAAGTAGATGGGGTCAAGAAAAGATGAGTGGATGGCAACACAATCTCATAAGGATTTGAGACATAGTTGCAATGTTTGAAGGGTTCAATGTCGGCAGGTACACAATGAACTCTGTCCCTCATATACATACTTCGGACATTGATGCGGTATAGAAGGGACACATATCATCTCCCTAAGCCAAGGCCGTCCAAGCAATACATTGTATGCCATGGACCCTTCCAAGATGTGAAACAAGGTATGCAAAGTTCGGGCCCCTACCTCAATGGGCAAGATAACCGTGCCAACCGGTGGAAGATAAAGCATCATTGAATGCTTTAAGAGTAAAAGTCGACTTTGTGATAAGGGATGGCGACAGACTTTAGATGACTCAACGCCGATGTTGTAATGATATTGATTGAGGAACCGGTGTCAATTAAGACTCTCTTGAATGGCTTGTGATCGATATTGGCCATGATATGCGGTGGAGGATCTATACTTTCTGTTGACATAGGTTTGATTTCAAAATCATAGAAAGTGATGGAGGGCTCCATGCATGTTTGAATACTCCCCACAAAGTTGTTGAAGGCATTAGTATCTTGAGTTTGAAGCTCGATTGACTTTAATATTTCCATTAATGCCTCTCTATGCGGGGGAGATTGTTGAATGAGGTCATAGATCGATAACTTGGCGGAAGCCATTTTTAAAGCTGGTAGTTAACTCGGCTACTCAATGACATGATGGGTCGTTGGCGTTGAGTAGAATGATTTAGCGGTTGTTGAGAAGTACTAGCTCGTCGTTGGGTCACTGTTACAGAGGTGGGTGGGGGTTTGTACAGGTGGTTGTGGTTCGGCCTGATTTGGTTGGTTCGCCCTTTGACCCCGGGTTACTACGTTAATAGTACCCACAAAACCTTGGTATTGTTGTACATGGTTGACTTGATTAGGAGGAGTTACAGAGTTACTCCCCACGAAGTTGTTGGAGCTTCCTCCCGATGTGGAAGGGGTGTTTGAAATATACCAAGATTTTGATTTTGTTGGGCTAAGGGGCTATCCAATTTAATGGCTCCAATCTCAATAAGATCTTGGATCACATGTTTGAAAGTTGTACAATTATTGATATCGTGCCCATTTTGCCTATGATAAGGACAAAATAGGTACTCCTTGTAATACTTCCCCCTTCTAGATGGTTCTAAAGGTTTAAACTCGGGTAAAGTTAACTGATTTGTGCTATATAACTTGTTGAATATGACCGCATATGGTTCATCTAAAGGTGTGAACTGTCGCTTGGGACGATTTGTTTGCCAAGGTCGAGTTTCCATGGTTGGCTCAGTATTGTGAGCTGGTTGAGGAGGGGCGGGTACCGCATGATAAGCAATTGGTTGCGGTTGACTTTGCATTACTTGTTGTTGTTGAGCCATTACGGGCTGGCTCGCCACCACTTGATTAACTTGGTTAACATTTGAGGTCTGAACTAGCTTTGTGCTTGTTTGTTTTGGCCATAATTATTATTTCGTTGTTGGCCCTTTTGTTGCCATTCTTTTCTACGGGGTTTTAAAACACCCTCTTGGACTTTAATGTCTTCTATGATACTTGCTTGGGCCAAAGCCTCTTCAAAAGTCCTGTATTGTTGTAATTGGAGTAACCAAGAGATAGGTTTTAGACAACTCTGGGTGAACATTTTGGTTAACTCCTCCATTGGTAGGGAGAATGGCAGTTTATTAATGATAGCCCTCCAACGGTTTCCAAAGTCATAAACAGTCTCATCGTCATGTTGCTTGAGCTTGTATAAGTCGGACAATGAGACTTTCCTTTGTACATTTAGGGAGAATCGTTCTAAAAATAGATTAATCAATTGTTCGTAAGCATAAATGCTATGGTGAGCTAAATGATTGTACCATTGTACAACATCTCCCCCTAATGTACGAGGAAAAGTTACGAGCATAAGAGCGTCATTATTTTGGATTCTAAAGCGAGGCATGCATGAATGAGCTCACATGTTCATGAGGATCCTCGGTTCCTCGAAATTTGTCAAACTTCGGTAATGTGAAATCGGTCGGATATGGCGGTGAAGGTACCGAAGGATGAATTGGTTGATTGATCAACGACCTTAGCGTAGGTTTCGACTAGATGAGCCGGGCATGTTGAGCATAAGGTTGTCAATCTGTTGTTGCATAGCATGGAGTCGAGAATCTTCATGAAAATTTTGATTCGTTTGATGATTATGATGATGCAATGGAGGAGTGGAAAAATGATGAGATGGGATGAAATTGCCTGGATTAGGTTGTTGGTATGGATGATACCGAAAAGAAGGTGATTGGTTTGGATGATGAAGCTGGATTGGGTTGGGAGAAAGGTGGGGTAGGAATGGACACCACCGAAGATTGGGAGTACCCGGGTGGGGCTGAGCTAAGAAAAGGCTGGTTGGGTAGAAATTGGTTGGGGTGTAGGATTTACTACGACGGGTGGTTGAGCATTTTGTTGCTTGTTGTTCTTGAAGCAACTTGTCGAGGTACTCCCTAACCTTATTAATCTCTAACCCAAGGGAGGTGGGATGATTGGATGAAGGTGGAGGGCGGCTGCCATGGTAGTCACGGGAGGCTGCATAGCAGGGGCAATGAAGGTGGCTGAAGTAGGCGGTACCTGGGAAGAAATAGTAGGCTGTACCCCAGGTAGGGTGAAACCATAAATGGTTTGGGAAGAAGAGGGTTGAAATTGGTCATGGCTAGAGGAGGTTCCACCGGCCTCATAGAGAGAATTGGTGTACACCCGGGTAAATGGAGGAGAAAGTGGTCGGGAAGACACTACATTTGTCTCCAAAGGAGGACAATTGAGCATTCGGGAAGATGTTGGAGATGAAGCCGGTGAGCGAGATACAACATTAGCCTCAAAAAAGGGGTTAGTGTAGACACTGAGTGAAACCGGCGGGTATGGTTGATGCAATATCCTGCTGAAAAATAGAATCTTGCATAGGGGAATCTTGGATTGGCTCAAGGACATAGCCGGTGCCATCTCTTAAGTGAGTTTGCACTTGGGCCATATCAATGTGGGTAATATGACGGGAATTGTCTTCCTCCATGGGCATGGCCATGCGATAGACGGTAGAAGGACGTGAAAGACCTACGAGCGAACACTGCTCGAAATTCACTAGGATAAGTGGCTATGTTGGTGGTGGGGATGTTTCGTGAATTACCCATTTGATTATTTAGATTTAACATTTTAGATTGATTCCTTGTTAAGACCATGAAGCAATAAATCTAAACAAATTCAGAAAAGAAGAATGCAAAACTTGAATGATAAATTTAAACTAAAGAAATTATCGGAGAACAGGTCACAACCTAGGTTTCAACCAATGTGTCTTACCTGCGGTTAATTAATTATTTTATGATCTTAATCTGCAGTAAATTTTAAGTGTCCGGTTTATGAGTTTTGCATGTGATCTAATCTTGAATTATTCACAAAAAAGGTAAAAACTATGGCTAGGAAAGGACAACGAGATTCTTATTGGTGATGAAATCCGGCAAGTTTGCTCGGGGGTGACCTATGGTGTCTAAGGCGAGAAGTTTAATGGATGGAGATGAATTCCACCGTCACTAAACTTCAAGCAATACACGGTGATGAAATCCGGATATTACTTGTTTTAAATGCAATATGAAATGCGGTGAATTTTATTTTAAGTGTTTTAGTTGTCTAATGTATACATACAAAGCTATAAATCAAAAGTTCTAATGATCTAAGCAAGAGGCTACTGAAAACATGTCATTTCCTCTGAAGAAGTGGAGTACACCGTTTAAAACCCCCCTGCCTACCAATGATATCGGATATCAAAGGAGCAACCGGAAGGTTCGTCCACTTCTCTGCTCGGAATCACCCAATGGCGGGAGTACTATTGACATCCAATCAATAGTCCTACTTAGATAACTAAAACAGATAATTCGTAGCTATTCTAATATGCAGCTAGGTATGCAATTTTTTTTTTTATGCAAGCAACAACCAATAATGCAATGCAAAAAAAAAAAATGTAACTAAAAATAACTTGTTCTTTTCCAGATTACTTAGTTTTTATTCATTTTAAAGTAATGATCTGAAAAAGAAACGAGAATACAACCAGAAAAACCAAAAACGTAAAAAGTACAGTTTAACAAAGAAAAAAAAAATGCACTTACTCGGAAGCCTACGCTTTCTCTGTGAAACTGCCTTCAAACGCCCAAGGGAGTCTGCGCAGGCTGAAACGCCCCTCTGCGTTTCGGATCGGACTTCCAGACGCCGCTCTGCGTCTGCTGCGTTTTTTGCAAACTCCTCAGAAACCCTAGTTCGTTGGAACAACGAATTTCACGATTTTTGGAACCTGCAAAATAAAACAGAAAACGAGGAATAGATCGGTAAAGCAAGTATTAAAAATATGAAACCCTAGGGGGTCCCACCGTGATCGCCATTTGTAGATTAAAGATACAACGCCAAACAAAAGATAAAGAAATCACGATAAAAAGTAATGCAAAACATAGTTGTACAAAACAAACGATTTTTATTAATCAATGGAGTTTAGAAACTCCTTTTGAGTACAACGGGGCCTGTAACCCTTTTCGTGATACAAGATTACAATTTGTGCTAGGGTTCTCTGAAACCCTAGGCGGCACAATATGGTGGCGTCTCCGAAGAATGTATCCTTAACCTCAACGAGAATGAGTGGGCTTCGTTGTATCCTTTGGCTCGGACCACTCCAGCTTAAGCTGTTGCTGTCATCCAATCAAATCTGCCATTAAAATCCTGCACACATTAAAACTACAAAAAGGTTAGAAACTAGTAAGAGGGCTCCACTGTGTGAGCCCTCAAAAATAGTCTAAAACCCTAGAAATGAAATAAATAGAATGCAGAATCTAACGGCGGATTAATACATAAAAATATTACTTGCTTTAGAATCTATACCTCTTTTTTTGTTAACGCGGCGAGACCAGGCGGCACCTGGAAGTGATGTAACTGTCAAATCGACTGCGGAAGGCGCCCTGGTGCGATCGCTGAACGCCCGCGTGCTTCTGGATCGGGGTTGCAGACGCCGGTCTGCGTCTGTGGCTGCGGGTAAATGCCCGCGGGCACTTGCGACAAGAATGGGGGATTCTACAGAATGCTACAGAAAGGGATGGCGGCGAAGTTGGCGACGGATGCGGCGATGGATGCGACGAAAAGGGACGGCGATGGATGGGTAGGTTTAGCTGAAGAAGAGATAGATAGCGATAGATAACAAAAGAGAGATAGTAAAAGAGATCAGAGTTTGAGCCATCAAGGTGACTCAATTTATAATCTACTCTTAGGGCACACTTTAGGGTTTTAACGACACTTTGAACGTGTGGCTAAGATTAAAGTGGATCCAAGGGTAGAGAATAAATCTAGGTTGTGAAACGGATTAAGATGGATGGACGGATGAGATTAAATGAAGGATGGACGGCTCGGATTAAATCACTTAAAGTATCTTTATATATATATTAAAATATATTAAAATATTAAAATATATATATAAATATTAATTTAAATAAATTTGGGAATGAAAAATGGCGGGAAAGGTGAAATTGGGCCAAATAATGGCGGGAAGGTGTGGATTTGGGCCAAATAATGGCGGGAAGGTGGATGACTGACACGTGGCTGGCAGGAAGGTATAGATGACTTACAAGTGGCTGGATTTTGGTGTCTACACTATTAAATATTCTAGGGTTTAAAGTTGAATAATTGTCATAGTTGGTCCCACCTAGTGTGTAGATCGTGTGAAATAGGAGTAAGGAGGAAGCATGAGCAAAAAGTAGAAAGCAATATATTTTGGAAGTAACGTAGGGAGAGGAAAAGGGAGCCAATGGACCAAAAAAGAGAGTTTTTTTTGCATATGTCTATATTTTTTGTGCTTTTCTCTTTTTAAATAGATGGAGAGCACTATGAATTATATGATGACTTTGTGAGTGTCCTTCGTAGAATCTCTTTTCACGATAATAATATTTTTATTTACAGACATGGCGTTTTCTTGAGATTGTCGCATTTGATATACAAAAACAATGTGAGAAAATAGTGGTCGGTGATACATGCATCGAACATGGTGGGATTTATGGCCTTAAATCTTATAGTGATGAAGATTAAAGAAAAAAAAAATTTTACTTGTCAAACTTTGAATATTTTATTGCTTTTTTATTTGGAAGATTTTTTTTTTTAATAAAGGAACAAACAAAAGAAATATTGTAAAATGAATCTTGTCAAAAGATTTAAGACAATAAGGAAATATATTGATTTAAAATAATATAAATAAGAAAATATACAAGGAAATGAAGACAATAAGAAATCAAATACTTCATCAAAAAACAATTAAAGATTTAAGAGATGATACTGCTTTAACATATAGATTAATATAATAAATTGTCAAACATATCATCTAGTAATTTGGAAAAGAAGTAAGAAAGAGCAAAAATGCCTTAAGGACTCAAATATTTTAAATGTTTCAAGAAAGTAAATCTAGGAAGAAAATAAGTTTTTTAACTTTTACTACAACATATCCTGCAAAAAAAGTTAGTTCCTGTCAACAACAATGAGAGAGGGATAAGGACCTGAATCCAAGCATTAAGGATAAAAAAAAGTATTAGAAAGTATTGAATGATTTTTGTAATAAAAATATGTATTTTGGAATGCATGATAAATGGAACCCGACACTTCTAAGTATCAAAGTAGTAAGTCTATATTAAATGCGGGGGGGGGAATTTTTCTATGAAATTCCAATATCACATTAGACATTATTCTTTAACTATAATCTAAAATAAAGCTTTGACTATTATGTAATAAGGGGAGGAACTTACATCATAGCCCATGTGAGAAGGCAAGTGGTATAACCACCCCTCATAAGATTTATGCACATAGTATAGGACATGATAGTTACAAGTGTGACCACCAAAATGACCTCACACCTATGCTTCCTACTGCGTAAATGAAATAAGAGATACAAAAGAATGCATTGCAATATTGACAACAAATTGGAAAGAAAAGAATGCTTTTATTCCATTAAATAAACCAATTCCAATTAAAAATATGTCCCTCTTAGGGATACCATTTTGATACTCTTATTACAGTAGGAAAAGCATATGAAATCCCTCTCAAGGGTGAATGTGAGTTTCAAGCCATTTGGGGTGACACAAATTGCTCTAGGGTGGAGTTGACCCTCTTCTTTGCGTTGAGGAAGGAATTGGATGATTGAGTCTCCTTTCAAATCTGCTTTCCTACGTTCAAGAAACAACACAAAATAATTAATAGCATAGGCAGTCTCTCATGATGAGGCCCTTTAAAGGATATGAACGTGAAAATGCCATAATACTAATGAAATCAATAAAGTGGATAAAGCGTGTTAAAAATATTCAATATTTGAAAAAATTGATGGACACATATAAACATAAAATACAACTATCAATCTAGTGGATTAATTGTATGAATTGAAGCATTAGAATATGAAAATAAGCTAATTATGTCCTACTTGCCATAATGAAATAATCCTAATGAAATCCTTAATTTTGTTAGTCAGGGTCTCTAAAATGCTAAATAAACCACTAAGATGATTAATCTAGTCTATAAAGTACAATGCAAAAGAAACAATAAGGAAATCTATCACCGGTTGCAAACCACGGCTCAAATGAGTGATTTGCACTGTACACCACGAATATCAATCGTGGTGAGAAATCAAGTAGCTTTACCTTCCAAATCCAAGGCTGTGGGCTTGATATTCTTTGTCCAATTGATGATCAAGGGTCGCCTTGGTGTCCTATAACTGGTTTGGTGGTCGAATTGTGCAGTTGGGCCTTCGTTTGTCCAAATTTGTGTTTCTTGGTGTTCTATATCCTTAGGGCATCCATGGCACAAATTGACATGATGCTTGATTAGTTAACAAGTGGATAGCTACAAAACTCCCTCTCAATGCACTCAAGTGAGTCCACAATCCGACAGGGCTTTGCTGCTCTAATCTCCAATGCACTCTCTAATAGTTTACCCTAATTCTAAGGGGTACTTATAGGATTACCCAAGGGCTAGGGATGGCTTCATGGAGAAGCTAAGATCAAGAAGAGGTGGTTAGGACAGTTGAATTGGAAGCTTTTGTCCTTTAATCATTTTCTTCTAGAATAAATAGTCGTTCAAACCGATTTGGCTCAGATGAAGGCCAACTGAAATTCAATTTAGACCGCAGGTTACAACTACGATTTCGATTGTAGATCGTAGGTCTCGGCCATAGTTCATACTGATTAGGCCAAGGAGCCCAAATTGAGTGGTTAGAACCACTACTCTATCTTGGAGTCTATCCAAGATCTTCCATATGGTCTTGTAGCATGTCTCATATGAGTAGTCACCCTTGACATGACGCATTTTAGGTGTCTACAGATACCCCTTTTGAGATGCGTTGTGATATCGAACAATGCGTGAGCAAAAATACACCACCTAAAATGATGTCGAAGGTTGTATGATGATCATTAGTCGGATCAACATTAGATGCCCTAGGTCCTACAAAAGGACACTCATCTTGGAATCATTGCTTCCAACTCATTGGAGGCTTAATTTGAAAGGATTTGCACTCGTCATCAGGCATTCGGGTAGCTTTGGTGCTACAATAGGAGTTAGGCCTATATAACCGAAAGGAGGAGAGCTACAAACTAACTGTCATATTTGCTATTTGTCCCAATAAAAGGGGTAAGATTATGATATTTGTTAACAATGATTCATAAGGACGAGTCAATGAGTATAATGACAATGAATGAAGTGACAAGGTCAATTGACCATTATAAATGATCTTAACAAGCTTAGAATTTAGCATTTAATTATTTGGCTAGGCCTAGTTCAACTATGATTACAACTGTTAATAGTAATTGCACATTCCTATCCCATGGAGCGGTTAGGCTGCAATAGCCTTCTTAGGAAATCAAAATGATACAAATCCACTTAGATTTATGTTGAATCAATTTATCGATGATCTGTTGAAAGGATGTCATAGGGTAAATGACATGAAATGCCTCATTCCCATGGAGTGGTCCAGCCTCAAAGGCCTTCTTCAGGATTGAAAAGAAGCATGTCAAATCAACGATGATGATTTTACCCCAAATATCCTTATAGTTATTTACTCATCTCGTCAAATTGCATGGAGCATTAGTCGCTGCAACCGCCAAGTGTCTAGGGTAAATAACTAAATACGAGGTGCATTTGGATTTTGCCTTGTTTAATAATTTTCTCTGAATTTTTGAGTTTTTAATTGATCCTCGTGCTTGAAAATCACTAAATTTATTAAATTTGTTGCTCTTATTGAGATTATGATCCATTAGGAATCATTAATTTATCATTTAAAACCTTACCATGATGATATTTTAGTACATTTTATGCTAGTTGCAAACTGCGCGCATGAACTACGGTTGGTATTTCAAATTTTTGGAATCGTGGCTTAGGGTTACGGTCGGCAAACCCTAATTTGGGACCATGATTTTCAACTACGGTCCAACAAATTAGAAAAAGGTATATAAATTTTCCCATTTTAAAATTTCTTTATTATTTCTTGAAAGCAATTGCAATTGGAGAGCTCTGAGAGGTGAGGAAGCATTACTGACACGAGACAATACTGAAACCACTTCCAACAACCTCACACATATCCTGATGGCGGATCCTTCACAACCTTCATCTAGCTGAGGCATCGGTGTGGGAAAGGTAACTCTAAACTGAGTCCTCGCACTCCTTACCAGTTTAAAATGAACCATATTAATAAATGAGTTTGATTAACCTCACTAAATTGTTGGCAAAGAACCTCACACTAGTCTAGGATAGATTAGGATTTATTTTTTTTGGGTGCTAGGCTAGGAAGTGACCCAAAAAAGGTCACATTCCTAGATCATAGCTAGCAGATGCGGTTCCCATTTATCATATTGTGGACTGCAGCTATTAGCCACAGTGGGATTCAAATCCCAGTGGTCAAAAATTTGACCGTTACACAGACCGCAGCTTTGACCTATGGTTCCCAAATTGTGAAAAAAAATTCAAAATTTTATTGATTTTTCGTGGCAATTAGTGTCATTTATTGCACTTCTCAGATGCATTTTTAAATTTTTTTGAAAATTTTGATCACTTTTTGCATGGTTTTGCATTTTTAGTAGTTTTTAGATTTGTTTGTATATTTTTAGGTATTTTTAAGCTGTTTTTAGTTATCTTTTTCCTTATGAATTATTTCTTTTCAAAAATTGACCTCTAGAGCTAGGGAACCAGATCTCCTATGCACTCTTTATGGACAACTCACTAACCTGGAGTGGGAGTGGTTTGGTGCGGTTGGATTTGGCTATGTTCTTGATCTACCTACAATCAGGTTATATTAGGCGTACATAACTACGTTGGCCCGATGCTGGGATGCGTGGACCAACACATTTCACCTACATAGGTGAAATGACTGTTACATTGGAGGATGTCTACCAGATCTTTAGGATCCTAATTGATGGTGAGCCCATCACCTCCTCTCCCTTTTAGAGCAATGAGTATGTCTTTGATGATAAATTTGGTGACCATAGTGAGGATGCCTAGGGCAGGGCTTATCATGGGGGCATCCACATCGAATATTGGTAATATAAGGGCATATCCTTCATTCGAGAGGCTATCTTTATGCATATTGTTTTTCATATTATGCTTCCAGACTCCTGAGGTGTGAGGATTCCTTAGAATCTCCTGGCCATTGTTAGAAGATTTATGCAGAGGTCCATGTAGTAGCCATTGCTCTTAGCTTAGAGGAATGCTCTATTATATTAGCTATACTGGGATTTGTACCAGGATATACACAAGATTCAAGTTGGTATCAGATGCAACCTATTACTTCAGATCTAGGGCTGGTAGCATATCAGGATCGAGCGATCGATCAACCTACCACTCATCATCACTATTATTCTTAATGTGTACCAGTGCTATGTGGTATGCTGGCCTCACAAGGAGGAGGGGTTCTAGAGCAGGTCCCACACTGGAGACGTGGACCATTATATCATTATATTTGCACAACTTCGAGTGGATGATATAGAGTGGCATCCATACATGGATTGTATTTCATGGGAGGAGGTTGGCAACCAGTTGCGCCAGGCTAAGAGGGACAGGTGGTTACTCAGTAGCAAGGCCTATATCTATTAGTATTAGTACTACTCATAGGTACTGTGATAGTTTGGGCTTACACAGGATATTTTGGCACTGCCTACCATCTACTAGCGCTTGGTACTAGAGAGGGATTTGCCCTAGATTCAGTCGACACCGCTTGGAGATGAGGTCGATGACTTTTAGGAGTCAGGCATGGCTAGGGCTGGGACCACCCCAGCATATGATACTTTGTGGTCCCTACTATAGTAGCAGGAATCGAGGCCCCTCTACTAGGTGGACGATGTGGTAGAGGTTGATCTAGAGGGGCAAAATGTGCGCCAATGGACCAAGGGTGGATGGGGTGTAGAGGCAGCCACATAGGATGCTCCACAGGTTGAGTCCAAGGAGGAGGCACTAGAAAAGGGTGAGGCACCTCCTAATAGTGAGGTGGGGCAGCTACTGGCTCAAGTTGCTGATCTTCAAAGTTAGGTTGGGAGGTTGTAGACCTAGTAGTTGCAACAGGACACCACTATCATCGTACTAGAGGTGAAGCTATCTCATAGAAAGAGGCAGTTACAACAGGCCCAGGAGGAGAGAACAACTCACATCATGGGCTATAGCAATGAAGACACAAGTCTACGATCTCACCATTGAACGTGATATGGCATAGGCACAACTGAGTATGACTACTATAGAGAGGGATTTGTTTTGAGTACACAAGGGGGATTATTCATCCTCCCAGGCCATCATGGGACCTCCAACCACATCATCTTCATTACTGCTAGTAGTTCGTGACCCCATGGCAGAGATTAGGAGGCTTCATTCCCTCGTGGAGGAGGGTAACGAGTGGGATACAATGTGCACGGCTTAGATCTCCCCACTAGAGGGGCATATCAAATTGATATGTGGAAAGCTTCCAGAGGACCCACATGCTTTCGGTACTCAGTAGAGCTAATCCAAGACCAGGGCGATAGGGCAGTCATCTGCTAGTTCAAGCCACCGGACCCATAGGATCGAGAGGACACATAGGTCCTCTAGTACACATGGAGCCAGCTTGCACAGGAGCCACAAGGATGGCAGGGGTGATGGTGGTGACTCTCAGGCTGGGGGTGCAGGCCCTCTATAGTACATATCTTGCTGATATTTTGTAGTACTATTTTTGAGTGTAAGGTCAAGGACCTACACAGATGTAGCCTACGGGAATTTGATATACCTCTATGTACTCATTGATACACATATTTATATATGATATTTGATCATTTTGGCTCATTATGTGTACTTGTCATTTATATGTTTTATATTTTATGTTTATGCACATGGATGCAGATGTTTATATTGATGCTATGTTTATATGATGTGATGTATGGATGACATGCACTAGATAGCTATTTTTATTTATGATGATGATGATATGAAGTGATCTAGATGCTTAGATGTGCTATTTATGATGGATGCATATGGATGCGATATTTACTTTTAAATGCATATTTAATTTTGCTTTATTGTATGCATTTAATTTATGACGATGTCCGCTGTTGGTGTAATGTATGTAATGCTATATTTACATGATGGTAATCTAATGTAAATGAACTTGTATGCTTTAATCACTTAAAACATAAGGAATGAATGCGATATGTGTTTAACAATCTAATGGATGACACCACAGAATTTGTAAAAATCATGAATGTAATTGAAAATCCTCATTACAAGAATTTAATCAATTAATCACCCATATATGAAATGCAATGATATGCGGCGGTATGATGCAAATGATATTTTTTTTGTAATTTGAGAGATGTGCACAATATAGTCAATGGTCGTCTAAATATCGTTTTTGATATCCATCCGGTATCTATCCTATATCTTGAAAATTTGTGCTCAATGTAAGTGATGTATCATGGATTCGATACTTTGCAGTTTGATGATTGAATGACTTTTGTTTTTGATGGTTTGTGATATTTGGTATTTTGTTGCTATTAGAGAATTTTTTGAGGTTTTCCATGAGACTCAAACACCCTAGTAGACTTCTCAAATGTCACATACTAACTGTACAAGGCTTTTGTTGGACAAATATTTCATCATGAATGACCCAACTGTTCATTACCCCTGTGTGTGCATGTGAGTATTTTTAGATAGACCATAGGCATACCCCAGATGTCAGTCAAGACTCTTCCAACCCATATGTGAGATCGGGTTCCTCCTATGTTCGTATCATCCTTGTTTCAGAATTGATTGGACTATAATGCTAGACAACCCCAGGCACCTAGAGCTAGCTCATATTGCAAATTGATCAGGACTACCCCTCCAAGAATAGTTGGGACTCTTTCAACCCATTGTTG
The DNA here is from genome assembly GCA_028583015.1 of Wollemia nobilis. Lineage (NCBI taxonomy): Eukaryota > Viridiplantae > Streptophyta > Pinopsida > Araucariales > Araucariaceae > Wollemia > Wollemia nobilis. Next base: position 3,199,930 of record JAQPPZ010016892.1, on the reverse strand, counting down.
TGATTGGGGATCACCCAATAGAACTACTACTCCGAAAGCAAGTGGGACTCTTTCAACCCATTACTGCAATCGAGGTTCACTCTATGGCTTTGAATGGTGAACAATTCAGGGATTCAAGTTCTCACCCTTCTTTTCTTTCTATTCATAGGGATACTTGCTCATGTGTAGTGATAAAAATCACTATTTTTTCATGTTTTACTTTGAGTGATAAAAATCACTATTTATTCCCATTTTTCTTTGAGAAAGGGATTTATATAGTGCTTTTGATTCACTATGTAACTTTAGATTTGAATTTGAACTTGATTTTGATCTTCATTTGATCTTTATTTGAATACTGGGGGTTTTGACTTTTGAGATGTCAATTTGGGATATCGATTTTAGGATATCGATGTGGGGTATCAACCTCTGATGTTGATCTGGGATGTTACTCTGGGATATTGCTCCTTTATTTGTAAGCAAGGGAATGTACGGGTAGGGGAAATCTTGTCCTTTTTCCAAGGTTCACCACTCTAGACCGAACTATTTGCAAGATAAGCAGGTAATCAAACCCTTCTCTCTAGACACCCAGGATCACTTTCACAACTTTCATCTTCCCTCATCTTAGCAGGATTTTAAATGTTTCAATTAGTGACGGGATCCTGATATGCCAAGTACTATCACAACTAGTGACCTCATCTACAAAAGCAAAGCAAGCTTTCTACGACATCTGAGAAACCCACTAGGTATGGTTGAGTGATCGAAAAACTTTAGTATATATACATATTTCATAGCAATAGGTGTTGTGTTGACAAACACAATTACTCACATGAATGATGGATTATGATAAATGCAGAGGTGCATGATTAAAACACAAACGTGGTATCATTTGTAATACTGACAAACACAATCCATTCTACTACGGAATGCAATGGATGAAGAATGCCTATATGCAATGCAATGATGAAATGCATGTGTGAATGCAAATGAAATGCATAATGCAAATGCAAATATTTTTGGATTTTATGCTTTACCATTTTTTTTGGATTTTATTGCTTTTTAATTTTTTATGTTTATGGGTTTTGAGCCTTTATATTTGACCAAATGAGTACATGCCTTCGGAGCCTTTAGGAGTGACCAAGAAATTTTTTAGAAACCCTTGGAGCTTTTAGGTTGACCAAAGGGATTATGAGAACCTTTGGGGCTTTTTGATTGACCAAACTACTCATGAGGGAGCTTGGATCCTTTTAGGATGATCGAGCAGTGTTAAGCAAAACCTCAGGGCTTTTGAGGATGACCGAGTAGTTTTAAGCAAACCCTAGGAGCCTTTGGGTTGACCAAGGGGTTTCTTAGAATACTTATTACCTTTTTGGGATGATCGAGTGGTTATAAGCAAACCCTTGGGGCCTTTAACTGACACGACCAAGTGATTTTAGGAACCCTTGGAGCCTTTTGGGATTGACCGAGCAGTTTTAAGCAAACCCTCGGGGCCTTTTGCTACGCTCCTAAGCATAGAACGCCTTAATATGGATGATGTTGAGAGGTTCAGGCTCTTCAACACCCCCTAGCGACGTTAGGCGATAGGTACCCAGACCAATATTTTTAGATATGATATAGGGTCCTAGCCAATTAGCCATGAATTTGTCTCGCATATCAGGCGGCAAATTAGAGTTTTGTTGGTTCTCTTTCAAGACAAGATCCCCAACTTCAAAGTCTCTCTGATGGACTTTGATATTATAAGCTCATTTTAGTCACTCCTGATAAATGTAGAGATGCTCAAGGGTATTCACGTGACGTTCATCAAGCAATGTCAATTGATCCAGTCGAGCTTGTCGTGCAGTGTCGTCATCAATGAACTCTTTCAATGCGATGCACAATGTTGGAATTTCCAACTCTAAGGGCATAATGGCCTCAGTGCCATATACTAGTGAAAATGGAGTTGCCCCAGTGGGTGTCCGAATGCTAGTCCTGTAAGCCCATAGTGCAAGGGGTAGCTGGATATGCCAATCTTTGTGGTGTTCTTGTACCATATTTTTCAAGATGGAAACCACTATCTTATTTGAGGCCTCAGCCTTCCCCATTTTCCTGCGGATAGTATGGAGTCACAAAACTGTGTTTGATTCTATACTTAGATGTCAAAGCTCTCACAATTTTGTTCTTAAATGATGTTCCATTATCCGAAACTATCTTGGATGGAATCCCAAAATGACATATGATATGCTCGAGTATAAACTTTGCTATGCGAGCTCCAGTGGTCATTGTTAAGGGTATTGCTTCCACCCACTTTGTAAAGTACTCAGTAGCCATGATAATAAATGTATGCCGACCCGATGACGGGGGAGAGATCTTATCGATGAGATCAAATCCCCACTGAGAAAATGGCCAAGCCGCTTGGATGGGCTATAAGGCCTACGATGGCAAGTGCGTAAGATTAGCATGATGCTGACATTTGACGCATTTCTTGACATACACATTGCAATCCTTCTCCATAGTGGGCCAATAGTAACCCATTCAAAGGATGCACTTGACGATGGCCATGCCACTGAAATGGCCATTGCACGTACCATCATGAGCTTGTGAAATCACCCAAGATGACTCTTGGGGCTCTAGACAATGAAGGAGAACTCCATCGTAACCTCGTCGGTACAAAATATCTCCTAGAAAGACATATTTAGTCACTTTCTACTTGAATGTGCATCTTGCAACATGCGACAATCCCTCTGGGATCAGACCAAGTTTTAAGAAGTCTTGGATTTGCGACATCCAGCTCTGATAAGCCTCAGCTTCGACTGCCAAGATGACTTGCTCCCCCTGCGTATCTACATGTGCAAATGCAAACTGGAAAACAACCTTGTGGTGAATGGTAGTACCACTCCCCATCGGACTCTGAGAGGTTAATGACCCCCAGGGTGCCTTCTTTAGAAAGTATTCAGCTCTGTAGAACCATTCAACTTTTGGTTCCATGCTAATCATGTTGACTAACTCTTTATTATCAAAGGCTTCACGCTCCAGTGTAGGATGCGAGAGCATCTTAACATGAATGGTAGTGAAATCTGCAAACAAATTCTGAGGGATTAAGGATCCCAAAGATGCCATGGTGTCTACAAACCTATTTTATGAATGAGGGATTGCCTTGATGTCATACCATTCCAACTTAGCCAAATATGTAGCAACAAGATCTTTATAAGCTTTTAGTATGGGACATCGACACTGAAAGAGCCCCTTAACTTGGTTGACTATGAGCAAGGAGTCACCAAAGATGTTTAATATTTTAATGTTCATGGCGATGGCTATGTGGAGGCCCAGAAGTAGGGCTTCGTATTCAGCATTGTTGTTGGTGCAAGGAAAGTCTAATTTGAATGACAAGGGCATTGGAGCTCCTTGCGGTATGAAAAACACTATTCTTGCACCACCCCCTTGCTCGCACTTCGAACCATCGAAGAACAAGGTCATATCAACATTATTTTTTGGTTCTTCGGGTTCGGGAGCTTCGGATACAATGAAGACCACGTCATCCGAAAGCTCGATGGTAAGAGGCCTACTATTTGACAGTGGTGCCTCAGCCAACTGATCAACTATGACTTGTCCCTTAATGGACTTCTGGCTTATGAATTCTAGATCAAATTTTGTCAATAGCATGATCCACTTTGCAGTACGTGTGTTATGATATGTCTTGCTCATCATGTACTACAAAGGATTTTGTTTTGATATTACATATGTCGTATGACTTAGCATATAGTGTCATAATTTCTTTGTAGTGAACACTACTACTAAACATAGTTTCTCCACATATGCATATCCTAGCTCATAACTCACCAAGGTTCGGCTAATATAATATATGGCTTGCTCTTTGCCTTGCACATTCTTTTGGGCTAACATGGTCCCTAATGCAAAGTTGGTTGCCAATATATATAGCAAAAATGACACATCTGGCCTTGGTGGAGCTAGTACTGGCGACGTCACTAGGTATTGCTTGATTTTAGCAAAGGCTACTCGACAGTCCTCATCCCAATTGAATGGGACCCCCTTGTGTAATAGTCGATTCATGGGTCGATATTTATCTGATAATTGAGTGATAAATCACTTTATCGATGCTACCTTGCCCTGAAGGCTTCTTAGCTCTTTAATGTTTGTGGGGGGACGCATCTCTAGAATAGCCTTGACCTTTGTTGGGTCAACTTCGATGCCTCGCTTTGAAATGATGAATCCTAAGAGTTTACCAGAAGTTACGCCAAATACACACTTCTTAGGATTCAACCTGACATTATGGTCTATCAGGTGATCGAAGACCTTCTTCAGATCCTCTGCATGCTCAACACGTAGTAATGACTTGGCCAACAAGTCATCCATATAATCCTCTAGGATCTTATGCATATAGTCATGAAAGATATATGTCATGGCCCGCTGATATGTGGCACCAACATTTTTGAGGCCAAATGGCATAACTTTATAGCAAAATGTCTCCCATGGCATTATAAATATGGTTTTATGCTGGTCTTCGGGCTTAATCCAAATTTGATTGTAACCAAAAAAACCATCCATTAAGGAGAGCATCTCGTGACCTGTAGTTGCATCTACAAGAGCATCGATATTCAGAAATAGAAATGAATCCTTAGGTGTTGCCTTATTCAGGTCTCTAAAATCCATACAAATATGGATCCTTCCATCAAGTTTTCCTATAGGCACCATATTGGATACCCATTCCGGATAGTCGATGGAGATAACAAATTCTATGTCCAACAACTTTTGCAATTCATCTTTCACCATTAAGGCTACTATTGGATGCATCTTTCTAAGCTTCTACCTGACTGGCTTCTTTGACAGATCTAGCGAAAGGTTATGGGTAACCAATTTTGGGTCTAGACCTGGCATATCTTTGTAAGTCCAAGCGAAAATATTAGGTCTCTCTTTTAGTAGAGGGATGAGGGTGGCACGCTCATCGGGAGTGAGACTCTCTCCAAATTTAACCTTCCTTGGATTGGTGGGATCATTACTGATATCCACATCGAAGGTTTCCTCTATTGACATGTGTGATCCCTCCTCAAGCTGATGAGGCGTAGGGATCAAGTGGATGTCATCTGCTGGGTTTATAGGTTCTGCATTGGAAGCATCCTCAACATGATAGACATCATAAGCATAGCCTGGTGCAAAATGAAATGGTTGCAACATTTCTTCGTTAGGGAAGAAATCTTCAGGCTCAACAGGTGAGTCAGTGCGATCCCAATCGATAGCATCTACATTCAGACACAATGGCTTGGATGGATCGGTTGGATTGTGGAGTGGAGTGGTCAAATCAATGGAGACCATATTGATGGAATGGAATTGATCTCTAGGACCACATGGATAAACTTCTACATCATCGATGCAGCTCCCATACCCGAGATCTGGCTCTAGCGGCACGGGCACAAATGGGTCCTCTCTATACGGGCTATGGATGATTGGGTCCTCCCTATGCACTGATTGCAATATTGGATCATTCGGCTCAATGAGCTCCATGTACATAGGTGGGTCGAGAAACACCATGTGATAGATCACATCGAAGTTTGGTGGTCTTCCCCTAAGGCGAGGGTTGAGATTGATCTCTCTATGCATGTCCTCAACCGTATAAGGTGCATTACGGTGACATAGGTAAGGAGGTCCTAGATAGGCTCTCTCCATTTTGTCCTCATCATCACTATCGTAATACAATCCTTCGCCACTATCCACTAGCATGGGATGCTCTAGAAAATGTGGCCCCATATAGACTATCTCCTGATCACTATCATCATTGTCCGGTAAAATTGGGTATAAACATCATAAATACGATACTGCCTCATAAACCGGCTCAACCTCATCCCCTGATTGATTGTCGGGTGAGGACTCACTATCCACCAAGATATCCTCATGATATGACTTGGGTGGTGCTATGGTGATGTAAGACACCATCTGATTATCCCTCTGGAACGTAGAAGGATCAGGGTGATATGGGTTGAAATCCACATCATCCCCCAGACTAAGGTATAGGTGATCTAAAGATGCTGCAAGTAAATCATCCTATCCTTGTATTTGCAACCCTAGCCCGAACCTATCAGTTGCCAATTGATAATGTGGCTCAAGTGGAGTCCTACGTCCTTGCTCAAAAATACCAAGGCCATACCCATGCCAATGATATAATTCAAAAATATGCATGGCATATTCAGGGTTGGATAGATAACGAACATTCACTATGAATGGTTCATCGTCATCTTCATCCATGGGCGTTCGAGTAGGAAGCTGATCCAGCCCAGCATAGATGAAGTTCATTTGATTGGGTGGCTCTCCCAATGGCACTACTGATCCAACCAAAAAATGATGAGCATGGGGTCGGCCCATCTCTTGTGTAGTCTCTAGGATTGGTCCAAAGGTGACATTCTGCACAATATATTCACCTAACCCTATGTTGGCTAGATGAACAGTCACCCATGGTGCGGATGACCCTGTTGACGATGCAGGTGAGGCAGGCTGAGGTACCTCCTCAGCTTTATCTTGGGATTCCTCTACTTCCATAGGAGTGGGAGCCTCATTGGTGATTGGTTCAGGCACATGCTTCTTTTCCTTTTCACCCATTTTCACCTTTTGCTTCCTTTCATCCCGAAGCATTGTTGATGCAGTCAGTTTCAAAGAAGTAGTAGTAGTGTGCTCAGATCTGTGTGATACAGATATCGATGGTTGAGCATGCACTCTTTGTTTACCTCCTGGATTCTTAATCGATGATGTTGGTCGGACATCTAGGTGCGTTGATGGGAGTATGAAACCCCCTGGCAAATCAACCATGTTCACGAATTTGAAGGGTTCTCCGTCTGACGACACCACGTGAACCTATCCCTCATGAATGTACTTTACACATTGATGTAATATAGAGGGAACACAATGCATTTCTTGAATCCAAGGCCTCCCCAATAGGATGTTATACTACATGGTGCCTTTGATCACATGACACATCATGGGGATGGTCTTTAGGCCCACCTGAATAGGTAGGATGATTGTGCTAATCATCGAGCATAACATGTCGTTAAACGCTCTCAATGTGAATGCGATGGGCACAATATGTGACTTGGGCAGCTTTAAAGGACTCAACGCCTTGGTCGTTATAATATTGATCAATGAACCAGTGTCGATCAAGACCCTCTTGAATGGCACATGATTGACACATGCGATGATATGTAACGATGGGTCAACCGTATCTGTAGGAACCATCCTGATTTCATGATCATAGAATTGGATCATAGGTTCTTGGCACTATTGTACATGTCCCACAAAATTGGTGAATGCTTGAGCATCCTGGGATTGTACCTCGATGGATCTCAGAATATCCATGAGAGTCTCCCTGTGCCTAGGGGACTACTGTATCAGCTCATAAATAGACAACTTCGTAGGAGTTATCTGCAGGTTTTGAACCAACCTGCTTTGTATGGTCACCACCGGTCTAGTTGGTGGGCCTAGAATATTCTGAGCTAGCTGTTGATTCGGTGTAGCTTGTATCTTGATGGGAGCGCGAGGTTGATTTGGCTGCTCATATCTCCCATGTCTAGTAACAACATTAACCATGCCTACGAACCCCTGGGTAGGTGGTTCGATGCGCACTTGGTTGACCTGGCCAGCATTGTTGCACGATGCCTCATGGTTTGGCAATGGATTTTTATAAATCCCCATGTTTTGGTTGTTGAGCGCCAGTGGATTATTTGGCACTACAAGCTCACCTTTATTGATCATGTTTTGCACAATATGTTTGAAGGACCAACACACTTCAATGTCGTGGCCCTTCGCGTGATGGAAGATGCAAAATAGATCATCCTGATACCCCTTTGACTTGGGCTGGTTAGGATCGACCAGTTTAATCTCGGGCAACCTGATTGCCTTAGCCTCACATAATTGATGGAATATCAATGTCAATAATTCTGTCAAAGGCATGAATTGGCGAGGTAGGCATTGTTCCTTATTTTTTCCCTTGTAATTATTCTTGCGATGTTCGTATTGCACAAGAGGAGGTTGGGCCTGATAGTTCTACTTTTGTTGCCCCTTATCCTCTCTTTGGAGGTTTAGCACCACTTGATTGACATGGGCCTACTTGCCCTGATGTTTTGTGGAGCTCTTCTTGTGCCCCTCTTTCCTATTCTTGAGCTTCAAGTTGCCTTCTTGCAACTTGATATCCTTAATTACTTTGGCTTGCGCCAAAGCTTCCTCAAATTTTTGGTACTGCTACAATTGCAACAATAATGAGATGTGCTTGGCACAACTCTTTGTGAACATCCGGGTCAATTCTATAGTAGGAATGGGGAATGGCAACTTTACCATTAATCTCCTCCACCTCTTTTCTGTATTCTAGGATTGGCTCATCATCGCGCTAAGCTAGCACAACCAGATCGAAAATGTTAGCTTACTTCCTGATGCCAAAAGAAAAGCGTTCAAGAAAGGCATCAGCCAGTTGCTCAAAACTAGTGATACTATGCTTCTTCAGCTGATTAAACCACTCTCGGGCTGGGCTTGAGAGGGTTGTGATGAATGTATGCAAAAGCAAGGCATTGTTGCTCGTAATCTGGAAGCATACATCCAAAAATCTTGTGACATACTCCTGTGCATATCTTCGTCACCTTTGAATTTATCTAGCCTGGGCATGAAAAAATGCTCAAGATATGCTGGAGCAGGCACCAAGGGGTCCAAAGGCTCATTATGAATCTTTCTCAATGTCAGCTTTTGAAAAGTTGTGCCTTGCCTCTCGATTGCTTTCACTTTCTCTGCTAAGGCCTTATAAGCCTCTGAGGATAGAAATTCCTCCTCCCTAAGCTAATGTGGGGGCGGTCTTGGAGGTACATTCTTCCTCTATCGAGGTGGAGGATGTTGCTCTTCCTCCTCCTCAACCTGGGAGCTTTCAGGATATCCTTGATCGGCTCCATCTCCCTCTTCTTCCTCATATTGTCTTTGCCTTTGATCTTCGAACGATGGTGGTCATTCTCTTTGTTGGGCACTAATATGAGTGTGAGCATCTTTGCACTCCTGATGCATGTTGGCTTGTGAAAAAACCTTCCTATGAATGCGCTCTCCATGCTCAGCATGAGTGTATAAACTAGCCCTAGCTAGCCTATCCTCTTGTTCCACATGCTCCTTTTGGGTAAGGATGCATTCCTCACACATACGCTGCTCATATAATCTTTGTCTAATGAGCCTTTGCGATTGAAGATTCTCTTCTTCAATGCGCTGCCTCTCTATGCGAGCATCCTCCAATTGATCTTGGAGGAGTTGTCGTCTCTGCTCGAATACCAATCTATGTGATCTATCAATGTGATCAACCATAAGAGGCCTCTGGTATATGTGCTTTGTGCAAGCGACCTTATGGGTTCTGTACCCTTATGACTGATTTGCGATGCTTTTGCCTTTGTCCATGAAGACGGCATTGGCATCATGTTGAGTCCTGTGTTGTGTGCCACCATGCACGGATGGTGGATGCAAACCATGAGGGTGCTTGGAAGCCTCCCCATGTTCTCTAGTAGTCCTAACAATTCTCCTACCATGCTCACTCAGAGCACGAGTGGGTGGAGCCGAAGGCTTGTAGCCTAACTACTCTAGGATGCTACCCAAACCATCCAACTGTCTGGATCACCATGGCTCATGTGGTGGTGTCCCATTGGCTCCCACCTTGGATACGTCGATAGTGATCCTGCGAGGTTCACTATGCATGGGAGTGTGGATAGACCTATGCTCAGAAGTGGGCCTGTCTACATGCCCCTGGATGGGCGGATCTCGATCTCTTCTATACTCTGAAGTTGGAGGTATGGAACCTCCTATAGACCTAGTATGTAGGGGTACCAACTTGGCCCCCTGTATGACATACTCATCGGCCGATCCCATGGATGCACGTGTAGTGCAATCTCGATAATGGCTTCCAAGTGGAGTACCCTCATGCTGAGAGGCTCCATGCTCTATCTTGTGCCTAGAAGAGTGTACAGAAGCTCCTCTATCAAGGGTATGCTCAATGGTGTCCCCTCGTGTCAAATTGTCTCCTTTGATGCTCATCGAATGACATTCGGGAAGCTCATGTGGGTGAGGGTTCGACACATTTTGTTGTGAATTTAGTGGGGCTTGGTCAATGGCATCAGGCTTAAGCCTTTGTTGACCTCCTCGTGTCTCCACCATGGTGCACCTAGTGTCTAGATTTATCTTTTATTATGCAAACAAGGTATACAATGGTGATTATCTCGTATTAACTTTTAAATGTGAGCCCTAAACTATTTGATGTTGTTTCAATGATTTGTTGTATCAGTATTAGAAACTCTTATCATGTTTGAAAGCTTGTTGGATGATAATCTTAGTTTAATTGGCTTTCACCTATATACTCACAGCTCGACAACTTGGCTATGAACTCCAAGTCACGTAATCCAACCTATAATGTGTGGTAATGAAGCCCACACACGGTCAGGGAGCACAGGTCCTCCCAGATCCTCACCCATTTTTCCCTAGTCAGTGTTATACCCTCCGAAGAGAATACATGCAAATTTTCTAAGGTACGAAAGGTTCTCGGATCTGGTATTGGTCTAGTATCCAAGGGTACGTAGGATTTGGGCCAACGGATGGAAATCACTCCCACCGTCATTGAACCCTACTAGTGGTTGGATGTCACTCCCAACTCACTAGCGTTTACTTGAAATGTGGTGTGTGTGGTTCATTTTAATTGTTGCATGAAAGGAAAATGCATCATATACAACATAAATGCTCATTTTCTATATGCTATGCAACGAAATAACTTTTTAAATTCAAAAAATGCAAGCTATATACTACATGCTCTTTTTGACAATGCAATTTATGATGATATGGCCTCTGATTGGGCCTCAAAACATGTAAACCAACACACAATTTATTCTAGCACGTTGGATTCTAGGTTGAACTGCACTCAAAGGTCCGTTGTTCCTAGCAGCACCTAGCCAAAACTTAGAAAAAGAAACCCTAAGGACCTAATTCATTTCCATGTTCTTTTTATCCTTAGTCAATTTAGGTTTCAATTTGGTTGTTATGGAAAACAACAGAGATAAAATATAGAGACAAAAAGTGTCAAAAGGGCCTACCTCAGGTCCTCATTTGATCTATATTTTAATTCTTGATGTCTTTTGTGTCTACTGTGAACTGTAGATCTATGGCATAGTTGCTACTGTAGACCGCATTTTGCAGTCGTGGGCCAACAATGAGATCGTAGTTGTAAGCTGCGGTTTGCACCTGATATAAGGAAACATAAAAAAATATCAAAAATTAGGGGCATGAATTGCGGAGTCCCACCGTGATCGCCTTCTGTGACCACCAAAATATCCTCACACCTATGCTTCCTACTGCGTAAATGAAATAAGAGATACAAAAGAATGCATTGCAAGATTGACAACAAATTGGAAAGAAAAGAACACTTTTATTCCATTAAAAAAACCAATTCCAATTACAAATACATCCCTCTTAGGAATACCATTTTGATACTCTTACAATAGGAAAAACATATGAAATCCCTCTCAAGGGTGAATGTGAGTTTCAAGCCATTCGGGGTGACACGAACTGCTCTAGGGTGGAGTTGACCCTCTTCTTCATGTTGAGGAAGGAATTGGATGATTGAGTCTCCTTTGAATCTACTTTTCTATGATTAAGAAACAAAAAAAAAGCATTAATAGCATAGGCAACCTCTCATGATGAGGTCCTTTAAAGGATATGAACATGAAAATGCCATAACACTAATGAAATCAAGAAAGTGAATAAAGCATGTTAAACATATTCAATACTTGAAAAGATTGATGGACACATATAAACAAAAAGTACAGCTATCAATCTAGTGGATTAATTGTATGAATTGAAGCATTAGAACATGAAAATAAGCTAATTATGTCCTACTTGCCATAATGAAATAATCCTAATGAAATCCTTAATTCGGTTAGTCAAGGTATCTAAAATGCTAAATAAACCACTAAGATGATTAATCTAGTCTAATAAAGCACAACACAAAAGAAACAATAAGGAAATCTATCACCAATTGCAAACCATAGCTTAAATGAGCAATCTACACTATGCACTATGGTTGTCAGCCACGACGAGCAATCAAGTAGCTTTGCCCTACAAATCCAAGGTTGTGGGCTTGATCTTCCTTGTTCAATTGATGATCAAGGGTCACCTTGGTGTCCTCTGACTGGTTTGGTGGTTGAATTCCATAATTGGGCCTCCGTTTGTCCAAGATTTGGGTTTCTTGGTGTTCTAGCTCCTTAGGGCATCCATGACACAAATTGACATGATGCTTGATTAGTTAACAAGTGGATAGCTACAGAACTTCCTCTCAATGCACTCAAGTGATTCCACAATCTGACAAGGCTTCACTACTCTAATCTCCAATGCACTCTCTAATAGTTTATGCTAATTTTGAGGGGTACTTATAGGATTACCCAAGGGCTAGGGGTGGCTTCATGGAGAAGCCAAGATCAAGAAGAGGTGGTTAGGAAAATTGTATTGGAAGCTTTCGTCCTTTAATCGCATTATTCTAGAATAAATGGTTGTTCAAACCGATTTGACTCGAATGAAGGCCAACTGAACTTCAGTTTAGACTGTAGGTTACAATTGCAGTTCAAACTGTAGAACGCAAGTCTCAGTCGTGGTTCATACTGATTAGGCCAAGGAGCCCAAATTGAGTGGTTAGAACCACTACTCTATCTTGGAGTCTATTTATGATCTTCTATATGGTCTTGTAGCATGTCTCATATGAGTAGTCACCCTCGACATGACGCGTTTTAGGTGTCTACAACAAGTTTTTTTGAAGGTTTGTTATGCCTAAAATAGACATCCTGTGTACTTAAATACCTACCACTTCCATAATACAATAATTGAAGCATTCAGTCTAACATAATGGTCCAATATTCCATCATTATATATGTAGATAAATGAGGGATAGAAACCAAACAATTGTTCCTTCAATCTATCTAAAGTTGAATTGGTTCATTTTACTATTACTACTTAAAGGACCACATAAATATTGCAAAAATTGGGAATGTTATTGGTTGGAGAATTCTTAAACATGTGGACCAGGATTTGGGAGAGTTGGTCCCGAAGCCCATGATTTACACTTGAAGGAAGTTTTGTGCCTAAAGTTCTTGTGGTGGAGAGATAAAAAAAATAACAATAAAGCAATTATAATCTAAGAAAAAATGAACATTAATGGAGCATGGATATCATCCAAAAATGATCCAAGAGTGTTTAGTGATTAAACTAAACCAATTTTGAAAACCAAATGATGAAATATCCTCAACCAAATGCTCCAATTACAAAAAACTATGTTGCTAGTCCAAACCAGGAAATTAGATCTAGAACTAAAAAAATATCTTTATTTTTTGCAGCTTCTCTAATCTTCAATAGGACTTTTCCTAGTCCTCTATCTTCAATATTCAATCTTCCAAATATAGAAGTTCTTCAATGGGACATTTCTCTTGGATCTCCTTCTAGAGTTTATTTCTTATTTCTTCAATATGAATTCTTCAATCTTCTATAGGAACCTCCTTAATCTCCAATCTCCAATATTCTATGGGACTCTTTTTTCTTGAGTCTCATCTTCCTTCAATATGTAATGGGGCCTTCTTCCATGGACCTCCTCCTTGATATACTATCTTCGATGTGGATCCTTTTGCATCTTCCTCTCTTCTCAATATTCTACTTGGAATCTTCAATATGCAAATCCTACAATGGGACCTTTTTCTTTAGGCCTCCAAAATTTTCAATCTTCAACTTGTTGCTTCAAGTACTGGAAAAATTTCAAAGAAGATATTCTTCCTAACTATTATAGGAAGCTTCTCAAATTTTTTTAAATCAACTTTTCTTTGCAATAAAGTATTATAAAATGATAATGGAAATTTATTTAATTCTAAAGAAAATGAACTTCACAAGTTGATTTGTCAAACTAGTGAAATTAATGCTGAGTCCTAGTTGTCAAAAGTTTTTCTACGACTCTGTGGAAAGACTAACAAAATAGAAATTTCAAAAATTTTAAAAATGAAATCTCCTATCCCCTCTCAATATCCTTATGACTCTCCCTATCTTCTATCAATATCCCTTGTGGCTTTGATACCACTATTAGCTTTTGATGTTATATATTTAATGAAATAACTACCACAAGGCATAAAAAGAGCATGCAATATTAAATATATGGAAATGGAAATATACTAAGCATGAGAATATGATGAGAAACTTTTTAAAATACTCATAAATTAGCCATTAATGAAATCTCATGAAAATAGTACATTGCTTTGAAATGGAGTTCTCAAGCACTCCATATTGCATATATGCTCTACATTGTATCTACTACTATTCTACCTTGTGCACTCCAAAAATGCTCTCTTTGCTATCACCTAAGAAGACCTATATATAATGAGACATGACTCTTGGCCTTCCATATTCCTATGAATCTTCATATTCCTATTCTTAAGGACTCATGTACATGTAGACAACATGCACATTTACATCATTGCACATTTTAATAATACTTGTGCATTTATTCCATTGCATAAAGTAAATACCTAAGTCCTAATCTAAGACAAACTCCTAATCTAAACATGTACCCATGATGGTACATTAGCATGTACCAAATAATGTATTATATTCCAACACCACATCCCCAAGGAAAAATTCCTTCACCCCAAGCATCTATCACAATAAATGAAAATGAGGAAATGGGAAGTGTTTAGTGAAGATGTTAAGTGGGAATGTAGTCCAAGATTATCACTCCATCCTGATAAGTTACCATATGAAGTGCATATAAATCTCAATGTTTTTGGTCCTCTGATTCTTAATAGGATTGCAAGAAATGTGTATGGTACTTTAGTTGTCACACCAAATTGAAGTGTTGCATTGATCCTGTGAGAAACCAAGCTCTATTAAAAACTATTGAATCCAAAGAATATCTTGACTAACCAATACTATTGCCTAATATTATACCTCTATCGATGAAAGTGTAATAGTTGTCTACTTTTTGCATGCCCAAGCAATAGGTGAAGAACCAAGGTAGAAGACATAACCAGAAGTAGATCGTCGAGTATCAACACAACCTACCCAATTAGAATCTGTATACCCAACCAACTATAAAGACCCCTTAGAAAAGTGAAGCCCAAAATGTGAAGTCTCTCAAAGATACTGCACAATTTTCTTAGCATCCTACCAATGACTATCATGTGGATCATGTGAAAATTGGGAGACCAAACTAATTACAAATGATATGTCAATATGGGTGTGAGTTAAGTAAATAAAACTTTTAACCAACTATTTGTAAATGGTGGTATCAACTCTAGGAGTAGAACATGTGGCACTCAAAACAACACCTAACTGAAAAGGAGTAAGATATGGATTGTAGTCATCCATTCCAAATCATTGAAGCAAATCCAATGTGTACTTCTATTGATAAATAGAGATCCTTGAATCTAACTATGAAATATGAAACCCAAGGATAAAGTGTAGAAGTCCAAGATCTGTCATCTCAAAATGTTTAGAAAGAGAGCGTTACACAACCTAGATGCATGAAGTAGAACTGCCTATGATCAATAAATCATCAACATATAAGACAATGATGATGATGTCCTCTCTATCCCTCAAAGTGTAAACTATAGGATCAAAATGGCATCTCAAAAATATGAAAGATAAAAAAGAGAATCCATATTATCATACCAAGCACTAGGGGCCTATTTTGGGCCATAAAGTAATTTTCATAATATGCACACCAATGAAGAATCCTAGATAAATTCTAGAGGTTTCTCCATATAAATATCTTCTTACAAATATCCATGCAAGAAGGCACTCTTCACATTCATATGGTAAATTGACCAACCCTATGATGCAGCAATAAAGAGTACAAGATGAATAAAATCCAACTTGGTGACAGGGGCAAACATCTTAGAGTAATCAACCCCCTCAACCTGCAAAAAATCCTTCACCACAAGTTGAGCCTTGTACCTATGAATGGACCCATCTACTGCATATTTGGTGTGATACACCCATTTGCATCTCATAATTTTTCTTTCTTTTGGAAGAGAAACCAAATCCTAAGTATGATTCTTCATTAAGGAAGAATATTCATCATTAATGGCATCATCCTATTCCTGGATGCCATGGAGCTCATAAAACCTCTATGGATCAATAGAAATTGCCTGATAAAGAAGACTTGTATCAGAAGTATAAGTATGCCTTGAAGGTGGGAGACTTTCAATGGAAGGTGTAGCCTCCTCAACTATAGTTCAAACCCATCTAGGCATGGGGGCAGCATGTGTAGGAACCTATACAACTATTTCAATAATACCCTCATCCTCGCTGTGATCATCATCAAAACAACCACATTCAAAGTGAAAATTAGATGAGGATGGTGAAGGAGTAGAAAGAGTGGGATCGGTTGGATAATAATGCTCATCAAACTAGATTTGAGTTCAAAAAACAACTTCATGTGTATCTAGATCCAATAATCTATAATCCCTCATATCCTCACAATAGCCAACAAAAATGAGTGGCTTGCTCTTTCTATCCAAAACTATCCTTTTATTCTTTAGAATATGAGCCCATGCTTGACTCCCAAAAACTTTAAAATGAGAAACATCAGGATCGATCCCTATCCAAGCCTCCTCTAGAGTCATCTGCTTAAGAGCTCGATGAGGTGTGCAATTTTGAATGTAATTCACACAATTGACTACCTCAACCCAAAACTTAGGAGGTAAATCTCGTGAGTGCATCATACAATTTACCATTTCCTTGAGTGTTCTATTTTTCCTCTTAGCTACACCATTCTATTGTGATGTATGTGGGATAGAGTGTTGATGTAGAATCCCATGAAGGACCAAAAAATTTGAAAACTCCCTACTGAAATACTCCCCCCATTATCTATGTGAAGCTTATTGATGCAACTCAAATATTGATTCTCAAAAAAAGCCTAAAAGAATTTGAATGTGGTAAAAAAGTCACTCTTGAACTTGAGAAAATATACCCAAGTTTTCCTTGATAAATCATCAATAAAGGTGAGTGCATACTTAGCTCCAACTCACCAAGTGGGAAAAATCACCAAGTCACTATGCACCAACTCAAGATGGGAAGAAGCTCTCTTGGGCTTACCTTTGATGTTGTTTTAAGTACATAACCTAATTTAACTCCATCAATATAGGATACCTTAGGTAATCCAATGACCATATCGTGAGTGCTTAAATCCTTCAAATATATGTAATTAAGATGGCCAAATATCTCATGCTAAATCTTACTTTGTGAATCTACATGAGCCACCAAATAAGTACCTCCATGTGAAGAATCAAAACCCTCAAAGTGATAAAGATGTAATCTATGGTCAACAACTCCGTGTGAAATAATAGACCATGGGTCACTCAAATCTCTAATCTTAGTTCCTTGAAATGTAAACAACACAATTTTATCCCCCCCCCCAAATGATAAATTTGGTACACATAGTGAAAATTGGTGAAAATATTTGGAACATAAAGAATATTCTTAATGCATACACCATCAACCTGTATGTCACATTTTCTCATAACTTAAATGGAAGAAGAATCTCCAACCTCAACGCAAGATGTAGAAGTAGAACACAAGGTAGCAAATGAATCTTTGGATGAATTCATGTGATGAGTTGCTCCAGAACCCAAAATCTAATCCTCAAAAATAGCCTTAGATGATTTCTTAAAAGCATTCAAAGTCTTGCCCTTATCTTTTGAAGGAGTGAAGGATAATTTTTATTCCCAAAGGTTTACTCTAAGTCTTGTAACTTTTTCCAATACTTATCGTCGGAATGACCATTGACTCCATAACATGAACAAGTAACATTTGACCTATTTTTACTTTTGGACTACTTAGGTTTATGATTGGACTCTTTTGAGGATGACTCTTTTTATGTCTCTTTTGAATTTTTATGAAATGAAGGAGAAGGGGAAGGATTAGGGGGGGACTTAGACTAGGATTTTCCCTTACCTTTAGAAGTGCAAGTGGAGGATGCAACAAATGCCTTATGTGAGAAGATGTAATGCTTAGAGTTAATAACTTTGGGTTCTTGTCTCAGAATATTGACATAAAACTTCTCAAAAGTAGGTATTTTGTGATAAGAACCCATGGAATCCATATTGGCAAAAAATATGGACACAAACATATGGAATGGACCCCTAAGTTTTGACAAGATCATGAAAAGATATTTTTCATCCGTTTTAGTTTTCCACTACCCTTTAAAAGTGTAAGCAAGGATTGAAACTTAGTGATAAAATCACCCATAGATGAAAAATCATCTAGATTGAGAGCACTAAGTTCAACATCAAGATGTAAAACTCTCAAAGTGTCCACTTGCCCAAATAACTTCTCAAGCTTCTTCTAAATTTAAAAAGGAGTGTCACAATCATTAATATGAAACAACAAATTTTCACTCACATGCATCACAATTAATCCCTTATATTCATCCATTTCAGCATCTGGAGCGTGAGAAGAAGCAAGGCTCATTGGAGCAAAATTCTCAATCTCTTGCTTGGGATAATGGCACTTATCGAAGAGATTCACCACTATATAATTGGAAGAGCCCAGTTACGATGATATTCATCTACATGTCTATCATGGGTCTGTGGAATTTCATGAACAATTATGCCACCCTAGATTTCTGTAGACGATTATGGTCAGACGAATGTAGATAAATTGGAGGAGGAATTCAACACATTTCCCATGACTGTCAGTGAGAAGGTTGTGAGGATGAGATACGACAGGTTGAGGGTTGGCATGGGCAGGATCCAGTTAGTTTTGGGTGATGTGGCAGGCCAGTTGAAGGAAAATTTATGAAAGCAACGTGATTGATGCGAATTCCCACTACAACACTTCGATGCATCATAGTTTTTAGTGCCAATATTGGAGAGTTTTCAGAGCTTTTTTGCCACGCAAGGGTGAAAGGTCAGGGAGGATCTACGATACAAGTTCATGGAGTAGTGAACTGCATGTTATATTTGCTATTACTCCAATCGGTTATCGCGATGGGCATATCACTAGAGAGAAATGCAGTGGAGGCCGACACTGTGCAACCAGATATATCAACAATTCTTGTAGGGCGATTGAGGCAATCCGACGCTAGTTATGTTGGGGTGGGTCCCATCGCAAGGATGTGCTTTCATAGAGCTAGAACATAAGGGCTTGTGGCTTCCAGGGAGTTCAAAAAAAAAATAGCCTATTGATGAATTTAGCCTTTATCAAAGTGGGAGATTTTTTTTATGTTTGGTCAACTTTTAAGTTTTTTTTAACATAAAAGTAGAAGGTCAAAATTTGTTGTTTTTTCCATAGATTTATATTTTACCATATAAAACTTTAAAATGTTATTCCAAAATATTCTTTTGTGAGGGAAAAATAAGAAGACTATTGTTTTCCTGCAAGATGAAGGTTACATTGAAACCCAAATATAGGGGTATTTATAGTCATCGAAAATGTTTTTTCGAGCTGAACAAGATGGTGCAATCCATTTTTTAATTTTAAAACAGTTTTCCACACTTTTTTGTGGATCAAAATTATTGTATTATGGAGTGCATTCTCGGTTGAACTCGACACTCCTAGACATTTGTTAGAAGGATCCTAGTATTTAGTCATATCCTCTATATCACCTAGCAGATGCAACGGCTGGTTACCCATGCATTTCAGTAGGATGAGGAGGTCACCATAAGGACATATTCGACAGCTACCTTGGTGCTTCATTTTTCCCTTATTTTTTGTTGTTTGTCCAAAAAATTTTGGACCTTGTTATCATCCCATTGTGTTCATATAGGTGGAAACCACATACTTATGCTTGTGGAGTCAATTTTGGACATCCCTTGTGATTCTTGTGGTTCTTTCCACACTATATTCACACTCATATTTTTGTGAGACACTTTGGTTTCAATGGGTTTTCTTTAGTGACCTTTTTTCATGGTTCACAACCTTGATCTTTGTCATAAGCACCAGTCTAGGAGTGATATTTCTTTTAGTTCGACGATGAGGTTTTTGTAATTTTTTAGGCATCTCATGGATCCTTTGCAGGCCTCTTGATGGAATTTGTTCTAGGGGGGTTGAAGAGGACATCTTCCTCTCCATACTCATTGCACATATTCCTTCTTCTTCTTCTTCTTCTTCTTCTTCTTCTTCTATTATGGCAGGTGGTTTTCTTCTTTGTGGTTTTTCATCATATTTCTAGCAATTTTTTTATGAATATATTGTATATGAGTACCTTATCAGGGCTTTTTACTTGGGACTCATACTTGTGGATATGCCACTTGTTTGGTTTTGTTGTTTTTTCACTACCTCCTAGTATCACTTAAGGGGGGGTGTTAGTATATCCTAGTACAACTTAAGGGGGGTGTTAGAATAATAAATTATATCCTAATTTTTTACTAGGATAATCTGTGTGGCTGAGATTAGCTCAGTTAGTTATGATCCAATGGGTCAGATTGTAAGCACTTGCTATTTAAGCAAGGTCCTTTCAAGTCAATAATATCAAGTATCTTATTTATTTTGTAATTTCAAGTAGCTTTTCTTGCATTAATCTTGATAACCCTTTAGATTGGATAAGTGTCATTGTGCATGATTTCCATATGTGATAATTATGTGAGTTAAGTGGCTCAAAATCCTCTAAATCCATTTTATAGTCATAAGAAATAAAATGCAAGATCCACAAAGATGGTGTTCAAATCAACATGATAACCCACCCAAAAAAAAATTATTCAATGCTTCTAAAAATAAGATTCATCTCAAAAATCAAATATAATTCAAGCATTACAAAGAGTATATGATTAAATCTTATTTTACAATCACTAAAATTTTGTAGATCTGAAAAGAGGAAAAAATTTGAGTAACAACTTCAAAAAACAAACCTTTTACAAAGTTGTTTTCATATACATAAAATTGCTAGCAAAATAAGTTTTTTTTTTAAATGTATTTTTAGAAAACCTTGTCAATAACTTAAATATAGATCTAAGTTTAAAATTTGGAAATAACTCAAGAGTGAAGAAGACAAGTTGTAGATTTCAAAAAACTAGATCTACAACAAGCAACTTTAGATATTGCAAAAACCAGATATTCTGTGGATTGTGTGCAAAAAAAACTCGCATATAGAAAAAAAAATTGTATATGACAGTGGTTGCTGGTGGTCAAAAGTGATCGGTGATTGTTCTAGATCAACGATTGTTAGGTGAATAGGGCCACAAATGGTTCTGCAACTATTAAAATAACCCACAAAAAAACTTTCAAAAATAAAGCCTTTATGATCAACCTCGTCGTCAGAGGGGTCAAACAAGATTTAATGAAGGGTTAAAAAGTATATAGAAGCTCTTCACAAAATAATAAAATAGAAAAAATATTCAATTTTCACCTTCTAGGGCTTAGAAACCTCCAATCTCCAACTGTAAAACCTTTAACATGATCTGGTTGCACGAACCTCAACAATGAATGTTTCCAAAAGTTCTCAAAGTTGTAATACCATGAAAGGAATGATGGAAAAATGCAAAACATCGAACCAAGCCACAAGGATCAAGGGGTTGAAGCAACACCACATTAACCAAAATAGAGAGACTAAAAAATAGAAATAAGATAATGGAAGCTAACACAAAAACTACAATATTATATCATATATCATAATTGATTGTGAATACAATGGATAAGCCTTGCTTAAATAGGCAAGGAAGATACACCATAGCCATAGGATCAACAAAGAGATAAGTATCAATATCCACCGTACAAACAAGGAGGTGTGATATGATCCATAGAGAAAATATCTCAACCCTCCAAATGTAATCAATGAGTGTAACTCCCTAGGAATGAAAAATATCCCCATAATATCTAAATAAGATAAAAATAAATATCCACACATAAATTGGGTGGGGAAAAATAAACTAAATTAATATAAAAATAAAGTACAATGTTGGAAATCTAGCCAGCCCTACATTAAAATGAAAATTTGGATTGTTAGATGATATTTTCAGCCTTGGAAAGTGTCTCCTCATAAAGGAGATAAAATGAAATTGTAGAGTTTCGAAATCTGTGCAATTTAAAAAAAAATGGGCTCAAACGAACACCCGAGTCAAAAGTTATGGCCAAAATACTAAGACATGTAATAAACACCGTTGATGTAGATCCGATGGATGTGATTTGCTAGGGTTAGGGTTTGCTTTGTTTTTTATTACTTAAGGCAGTTTTAGGGTTTTCTTTTATAAAGAAGAATTTTACATTGTAGCAAGTGTGTGAGCTCTTCTAGAGCCTGTGAGGAGATTGTAACAGAGTACTGAAACTCTGCCAAAATTATTCCAGATAATAAGAAGATAATAGTTGCTCCAATTTTGTTTTATTGTATTCTTGTAAATTCTTCATTTGGTATCAAAGTAAGGTGATCGAGAAATTGGGTTTGAGTAACTATGGAATTTTTGCTGCAATTTTTACAGAAGCTTATCAGAGATCTTAGTTTGTATTGAAGGGAGCTATTATGGACAACAAAACCAATTCAATTTCAATCCCATAATTTGACGATTCTGACTATGAATATTGGAGCATCCGGATGAGGATGATTCTAAAGGCAAAAGGAGTTTAGGCCATCATTGAAGCTAGGTTCACCGAACCAAAATACTGGAGTGCATTGACTGCAGATCAAAAGAAGGAGATGCAGGAGAAAGAGAAAGAAAATAATTTGGCTTTGGCTTTCATCTAGTCGGCTCTAGACAAGAGTCTCTTTCCCTAGATTTTTTCTTGTTTTTTGGCTCAAGAAGATTGGAAGGCATTGAAGGAGAATTACCAGGGGAGTGCCCAAGTTAAGGAGGTGAAGTTGCATATTTTGTGGAGAGATTTAAAAAAAAATCAAACAAGAGGAGAATGAAACTGCAAGATATTACTGCGTTTGGGTAAAATAAGTAGTAAATAAAATGGCCACACTTGGAGAGATCATAGAGCAAAATGTAGTAATTAATTTTTTTTTAAGAACCTTGACAGAGAAGTTTGATAGTGCAACCCTTATTATAGAAGAAATGAAAGACCTCTCAAAAATGGATATAGATTCATTATTTGGATCTCACATCTCATGAAGAGAGAATTGCCAAGAGGAAGAAGGATAAAGAAGGAGGTTCTACAAAGGAACAAGTTTTTTTGGAAAAAGAGAATGATGGAGGAAGAGGTCACGATAGGGGTTCCATAGGAAGAGGAAGAAATGGAAGAGGAGGTATAAGATGCTCCTACGGTGGTGGAGGTCGAGGAAGATCTCAAGCTTTAGACAATGACCAGGCTCATGCTGTAAAAGGAGGATCTAGTGCAAGAGGAAGAGGTAGAGGCTGAGATATGAGAAATATGCAATGTTACAATTGTAACAAATATGACCATTATGAGAGAGATTGTAGGCTAAAAAAATTAGCACATTATGGAGAAGAGGATTCCTATGAGGATGATACTTTGTTTTGTATGATTGAAGAAAAAGTGGAGCAAGCAACTTTCCTCTCTACACAGAATAACACAAAGGAGACATGGATCCTGGATAGTGGATGCACAAACCATATGACCAGCAAGAGGGATGCATTTTCATATCTTGATTCTTCTTATCAATCCAGTATTAGGCTTGGGGATGAGAAGAGCTTTGAGGTGGTTGCAAAAGGATAAATGGAGGTTCCTACTAGGAAAGGAAAAATAATGAAGTTTTTAGATCAAGGGGGAGCTCTAGCATTTATTGGTGTAGAAGGTAAGGAGAGGCTATGGCATTTATAGTTTGGGCATTTAAATTATAAGAGTTTGAAGATGCTTTCACCACTTGTCTATGGGTTGCCAAAAGTTGAAGACTCCAAGGAGGTTTGTGAAGGCTGTGTACTTGGAAAACATGCAAGGGGAAATTTTCCGCATGGTGAAGCATGGAGGGCCCAACATCCATTGCAGTTGGTTCATAGTGATATTTTTGGACCAATGCAAACACAGAGTATGGGTAAAGCTTCTTACTTTCTGACTTTTATTGATGATTTCTCCATATATTGTTGGGTTTATTTTATTAAGCATAAGGATGAGGCATTCAATTTCTTCAAGAATTTTAAGGCTCTAGTTGAAAATGAGAGTGGTCATTATATCAAATATTTGAAGATAGATAGAGGAGGTGAGTTATGTTCTCATGAATTTGACAATTTCTATAGTGATTTTGGGATTAAAAGGCAGAAAAAAAGTCCTTAGACACCTCAACAGAATGGGGTGGTTGAAAGAAAGAATAGGACTTTGGTGGAGATGGCACGATGCATGATGCAAGAAAAAGGTATGAGTAAGTTTTATTGGGCTGAAGCAATTAGGACTGCTAATTATATTTTTAATAGAAGTCCTACTAAGAGTCTTTAGAATATTACCCCTTATGAATGTTGGTACAACAAGAAGCCAAATGTAAATCATTTTAGAGTTTTTGGATGTGTGGCTTTTGTGCATGTTAATGTTGATAATAGGAAGAATTTGGATGCAAAGAGTGAAAAATGTATTTGTATTAGATACAGTGAGCAATCTAAGGCTTACAGGTTCTTTAATCCTATTTCACATTAAATAATTGTATCTAGAGATGCAATTTTTGATGAAGGGGGAAGTTGGGGATAACAAAAATTGTTTGTTGAGGATGTTTTTGGTGAAGAGAAGGTGGAACCAAGCCATGTTGCAGTTCAACCCAACCATGAAAAATTTTCATTTCATCTTTTGCAAGTGCACCTTCAAGTCCAAGAGAATGTTCTTCTAGTAGTTCTCCACCTCCATCACCACCGGCCAAAGGAAAAGGTAAAATTTGTTGAAGGATCACCCAGAATATCAAATTCTTGATAAGAATTTCCATAAGTGGGTGACAAGGAGTCAACATACAGAGATGAATGCAGTAATAAATAGGTTAGAGAACCTACATATTTATGGAGATGATGACAATGGAGATCCCAAAGGTGATGTTGTAAACTATGCACTTGTTTCACAAGTTTCTAAAGTTTCAAAAGTTATTGTTGATGATTTTGAGCCTTCATGTTTTGAGCATGCTAGTACTAAAAAAGTGTGGATGAAGGCTATGCAAGAAGAAATGCATTCTATTGAAAAGAATGATACTTGAGAGTTGTGTGATTTTCCCAAGGATAGGAAATGTTTAGGATGCAAGTGGGTCTACAATATCAAGAAGAACAGTGATGGATCCATTGAGAGGTACAAGGCACGGTTGGTAACAAAAGTTTTCACTCAAAAGTATTTTTTGTACTATGAGGAAAAATTTGCTCCAGTGGCAAGGCAAGAAATAGTAAGGATGTTGCTATCATTGGTAGCTCATAAAAGTTGGAGGGTGCATCATATGGATGTAAAAAGTGCATTTCTCAATGGGTATTTAGATGAATAAGTATATGTGGAACAACCACAAGGTTTTGTTGTCCAAGGAAAAGAAGATCAAGTCTATAGGTTGAAGAAGGCTCTATATGGGCTGAAGCAAGCTCCAAGAGCTTGGTATGCTAGAATCCATGACTACTTCCTGCAGTGTAATTTTGAAAGGAGTAAGAGTGAGCCCACTTTGTACTACAAAAGGGAAGGTAATGATATTCTTATTGTACACCTTTATGTTGATGATATTATATTTATGGGGAGTAGTTCTCCTTTGAATGATTCTTTTAAACATGATATGAAGAAGGAGTTTGAGATGTCTGATTTAGGTTTGATGAGTTACTTTCTTGGCATGGAAGTACATCAAACTAGCAATGAAATTTTTTTTGTCAATCCAAATATGTAAGGGATGTGCTGAAGAGATTTGGTTTGAGTGAATGTAAACCTGTAGCAACACCCATTGCACATGGGAAGATCTTGAGTTTGGAGGATGGAGCTGAAAGGGCAAACAAAACAGAGTATAGGAGTATTGTTGGTAGCTTTATGTTCCTTTGTAACACTAGACCAGATATATGCTTTGTTGTTTCACAATGTTCCAGGTATATGGTTAATCCATCACAATTACATTTGAAGGCAACAAAGAGGATGAGGTATGTTCGTGGAACAATTGATTATGGGATCCACTACTCATAGACAAAGAATTTGAAGTTAGTGGGATTCAATGACAGTGATTGGGGCAGTAATATTGATGATAGGAAATCCATGAGTGGGCACTATTTTTCTCTTGGTTTAGGTTTGGTGACATGGAGTTCCAAGAAACAAGCTACAATGGCATTGTCTTCTACTGAAGCAGAGTATATTGCACTTACATCGGCAAGTGCACAAGCATTGTGGCTTCGAAAGGTGCTAGGAGAGATTGGGGAGAAGCAAGGGACTCCAACTACTTTATTTTGTGATAATCAGAGTGCCATTAAGTTGTCACATAATCCTATCCACCATACCAGGTCCAAGCATTTCGACATCAAGTACCACTTCATTCAGGACATGGTAGAGAAGGAACAAGTTAAATTGAGGTATTGCTCCACACACAATCAAGTAGTAGATATTTTTACTAAGGGAGTAGTAAAACCTCAGTTATTGTTGCTAATAAACTTGATAGTCAGTCCCCTTACCAGCAATGGGGAGAATGTTGGAAATCTGGTCAACCATACATTAAAACAAAAATTTGGGTTGTTAGATGACATTTTCAGTCTTGGAAAGCATCTCCTCTCAGAGGAGATAAAACGAAATCGTAGAACTTCAAAATCTATGCAATATGGAAAAACAACGGGCTCAAATGGACACCCGAGTCAAAATTTATGGTCGAAATACTAAGACATGTAATAAACATCGTCGATGTAGATTCGACGGATGTGATTTGCTAGGGTTAGGGTTTGCTTTGTTTTTTCTTACTTAAGGCAATTTTAGGGTTTTCTTTTATGAAGAAGAATTTTGCATTGTAGCAAGTGTGTGAGCTCTTCCAAAGCCTGTGAGGAGATTGTAACAAAGTACTGAAACTCTACCAGAATTATTCCAGATAATAAGAAGATAATAGTTGCTCCAATTTTGTTTTATTGTATTATTGTAAATTCTTCACCTAGGTGAGCATGAGCTAGAGTCTAAACACCTACTCTAACATTTGTCACTTCTATTTTGATCTCTAAAAGGTTCTACTTCCTCATAGTGAGAATTCCCTTCATAGATCTTCATTGACCCTTGTTTTATAGTACAATAATTCTTTCTTGTAGATCATGCATTAGGCATAGAACTTGGTCTATTTTATTAACCCCCTCACTAGACCTAACTAATGGATTTTCCTTAGTCATTTCTAGTTTGACATACAATTTTAATTAGCTCGTTAGACCCGAACTTTTAAACAAAGCTCTCTACCATATATATTACTAATTCCAACTTCTATTTCCTTAAGTAGCCATAATTAATTTTTAGATTTTAATTTCATAAGCCAAAATAAGGAAATACAAAGTATCATTGCCTAATTTAAAATCAACATATTTTAAATTAACTAATTTGGAAAATTTGCTATCACATTATAACTTTTTGATAAAATCTTAGGAGCCTAACTCTTAGTCATGTCTTTCATGATATATGCATTCATGGTCGTTAAATGATCTACAACTAGTTTTAGTGTCTTCTTTTTACCATTGAAGTAACATCATCATTCCTTACCCATGTCATTTCTCTAGGACAAGAATGATGTTTTCCACATCAATTTTGTTTGGTAATAATTGATTTTTAAGTGTTATAATCATGTTCAAGTTTACTAGAGTCTAACATATAATTATTGCTATGTTTTGGTAATTTGTTGCATTCTAATTAATGCATTATTAATGAAATTAAGTTATATAGATGCAAGTGCTAGTTAGTTTTAAGTTGGAGGATGTTGTATGGTTATTAATGCATTATTATTGAAATTAAGTTTTATAGATGCAAGTGCTGAATTAAAAGATGTTGTATGATTTGATCACACTTAAAGCACCCAATATTAATCATTTTGCTTTTTATAATATTTTATAGGAAAATAATTTGTTTATAGGTTAATACTTACAATAAAAGTACAATAACCATATCACTATTATTGATTATGCCATGAAATATATGCCATGAAATATCAAGTAACAAAAAGTAAGCAACTCTTTATTATAATAATATATATATCAATGTAAAATAATACAATTATTAGTATTGAATCTATTAGCTCATACTAAAATATAACAATATACAACTTGCATTCAATCATCAATATAAAATAGTAGCATTGTATAAAATAACATTATATAACAACTTGCATTGAATCTAACTATAAAATAGTAGTATTTAAATATGTAAGCTCAAGTTTAAAAAATAAGCATATAACATCTTGCATTGAATCATTAATAAAACAACAATATACAACAACTAGATTTGAATCCATAATTTAAAATAGTAGTATATTGTAGCTTACATTACATTGAATCATCAATAGAATCATATACAATATACCACTAGATTAAAGTTGCATCATTACAGATTAGACTTCATCAATCATTAATTACAATAGGAAAATTGTGGGGATAGGTCTGAGGGAAAAAAAAGGAAAACACAAAGAGGAGAAAGAGGTTTCCCTAGTTTTACAATTTTTTTTTTTTTTTTTTAAGTAAAAGCACGGCAGGAGGGATCACTGAAAGCAGGAGTTCAGCTTGGTTTGCGTTGATTACTTTGTGATTCTTTTTCAGTGGTTTTCTCAGTTGTCTTGCTGTTGGTGTTTTTCGTGCCTCTGTATACAGATAACTTCAATGGTGTTGTTCCCCTGCATCTGAAGATTACATATGAACAAAATAGTTTACTTTATCGATGAAACCCTCATATTTCTAATGAACGATGAAACCCTCATATTTCTAATGAAACAATGTTTTGTATGGTGCACTGAACAGGGAGTATTCGGAACTGTTAATCCCATTGAATCTCCAGTCCGTGTTAATGCAGTGCTCACACCTCCATTGTCACTTGATGGTGTGCTGAGTTATGGAGTTGGAGGGCAGAAGCAGCAGAACATTCTGGGCCGACTATGGAATCTGTTCAAAGCTGTGACACCTGGGTCTGATCTGACCAAATTTCAGGTATGTATGCTTCTCATGTATCTCAATAGCTTACATAAGTTCCTGAATAGATTTAAATGTGCGAATTTGGGTACTGGCTGTGTGGGTGATGCAGATGCCCGCCCAGTTCAACCTGCCCAAGTCCCAGCTGCAGCTTTATGGGGAGAGCGTGTACTGCTATTCTCATGACCTGCTAAGCAAGTGCGCGCAAGGGAAAACCGCCGTGGAAAGGTTCAATGCTGTAGTTGCATGGAGCATCTCTACTACCAGGCCTCCCGTCTTTGGGAAGGCTCCTTACAATCCTATTCTTGGGGAAACCCACCATGTCTCCTCTGGAAACCTCAATGTGCTGCTCGAGCAGGTAGGACTTGTACCCACTTCACTGTCTCTCATAAGTTCCTTATAATCTACACTCACACGAATTTGAAGAAAAACTAAATTAAACACACTAGTTTTTCCTTTTTGCCCCTTTCTCCGAATTTGAAGAAGAAAGTTTTCTTTTACTAGATTATATGCATTCTTAATAAATGTTGCAAGGATCATTGTAATGTCAGGTATCACAACATCCACCTGTATCTGCTTTGCATGCAACAGACGAGGCCCAAAATGTGGAATTGAATTGGTGGCAATACCCTCAATCTCATTTCTATGGTAAAAGACGGAAGACCAGAAATAATGCATTCTTTTCTTCTTCTCCTTCTTCAGGGGAGCCTCACTGGTGTTGTTGGATGCTTAATATTCTTATTCTGCTGCATGTTTTTCTGATTGTAAGTAACTATGATTGATGGGCGTAGGACGATCAATCGAGGCGACAATTCATGGGCAAAGAGAGCTGAAGCTGCTGGAATTGAAGGAAAGCTACGAGATGAATTGTCCCAAGCTCTGCGTACGCTTCTTCCCCTTTCCAACTGTTGAATGGTCGGGTAACGTAGAAATCCAGTGCAGGCAATCTGGGTTGAAGGCCACCTTGTCATACACAGGAAAATCTCTGCTTGGTCTGAGAGGGTCTAGCTCAAGAATATTTGGAAGGATTGGGCATTGCTCGCCTGCTCAAGACATCTATGAAGTAGAAGGAAATTGGGATGGGTAAGCCTCCGTTTAAAAAATTCTTCATTTCACATCTTAAGGCCTTAAGATCTGCAATGAGCTTATGTCAAACTGTGGATTTCATTGCAGAGTTGTCACAGTGAAAGACATCAGGACGGGAAAGACGAGCATATTGTACGATGCCAGGGAAGTCATTTCAAATTTGAAAGTGCCCGTTGTGGAAGATGAACAGGTAATCTCAATGGTCTCTTCCTAGCACCGAAAGGCTTCGTTGATGGCTACTTTTGATGGGTATCCTGCAATACCATATAAATAAATGGAATTTGGGTAATTAAGTTCTTGTTGGAATATAATGGTAGGGACTGGAGCAGACCGATTCGGCGATCGTGTGGTCAGAGGTTAGCGAAGGCATCTTGAAAGGAGATTGGAAGAGAGCACGACAAGCAAAAAGAAGAGTAGAGGAAGTACAAGGAAACCTGCAGAGGGAAAGGGAGAGTGCGGGCATGACGTGGAGCCCTAAGCACTTTATTAGGAGAGGGGATGGTTGGGATTACTTGCATTGTCCACGTGTTGTTCCACCAGGTCCCATTGTTGTCCCGTGACTATAGGTTACGTGGAAGCAACTGTTGACTATGGGTTGCGTGGAAGCAACTTCGTCTCTAAATTTTATATTTCTGGTTTCACGCATGCTATTGTATCCTGTCTCCTGTGGCTCCTTTGCGCGTCGACGAATAATAAGTGCGATGTTCAATATTTTATTGCCCAGCTCACGCCACCGGGGAATATTTCTTGTGTCTATCTTGTAAGGAATTTTTTCGAGGGGCCTTTGACTTAATGAATTTTTTTATTCAAATAGGAAAAAAACGTATAATTTAAAAATCTTAAAATTCATGGCGCCTTGACTTAATTAATTTTTTTATTTAAATATGGAAAAAAAAGTATAATTTAAAAATATTAGAATTCATGGCGTGAAATGAAATGATTTTTATTGCGTAATTTTTAATTTTTTTATTTGTTGGTTTGAATTAATTTTTTTTTATTTGGTTAGTGTGAGAAATCTCTTGGTTGATTAGTCTCTTCTCAACCATGACCCTCGTAAAGCCCTTTTTTTTTTTTGTTTGGTTAATGTGAGAAATCTCTATGACTGATACACAGGGTTGAGTAGCCTCTTCTCAACCATGACCCCTCGTAAAGCCGAGGGCTATGCTTATCAATAGAAAATTTACACACACCTACCACACACCCGAACCTCCCGAAGAAAAGCCAAAGCCCTACCCGAACCTCCCGAAGAAAAGCCAAAGCCCTAACCGTTGCGCTGTCCTCCATGGGACTTGTTCCCTCGAAGTATTACTAACCCATAAAATGTGATATAATACTAACTCATATCTCACACCTATATAACATCATATAAATAATTAATAACCAATAAAAGTTTTTAATGATTTTTTATCTTTTTTTGGCTTTTATTTAGCAATGAGTAGACTATTCTCCATCTTGCTCGTTTTATTTTGCATATTTTTAAATTGAGTTTGCTTTCAAAATCTAACCTATGGTATTTGTAATTTGTTATTATCTTTAAAAGATTTCTTTCAAATAAAATATATGATTGTTTTTTGCTCTATGAGTAGAGAAAACTATAATTTTAGTCTTATTAGTGTTTACCTGCATTCCAACTTCTTTACAAAAATGTTCTAAAGCGTTTAGATGTTCTTTTGAATTTTCAAGTATTTTGTCAATCAAAATGATGTCATCGACATAGATAAGAAGTTTCACTACATAATTAACCAATTGTATTCTCTCTCCTCCCATTCTTACAATTTGTCAATGTAAAGGCCAAATTAAATAGGTGACAATGGACAACCATATTTTAGCCTAATATCATTCTCAAAATACTCTGCTAGTCCTTTTGGAGCTCTAATTTTTGACACCACTTGCTTATAAAGTATAGTATAGTGGCTTTGTAGTTGGTTGGTACACCAATTTATTTCATACTTTTTCATAATTTACCTCTAGATATTGTGTCAAAAGCCTTTTTAAAGTCCACGAAACAATAAACTTCTCCTTTTTCATTCTATATCCTCTTTATTAGGTGTCTTAAAGTAATGCAATGATCTATTGTTGGGTACTTTGGTCTAAACCCTGCTTGCCCTATTGCCCTCTTTCCTTGATTTTCTACCCATTGACTAATTTTGCTTTTTATTATGCTGCTAAAAGATTTTACCAAAAGAGGATTAGTCATGATGATGCAGTAATTCGAAGGATTGTTGATATCCATATTTTTATACAATGCTATGACTAGGTTGGTTATCCATTCCAACAAAAAGCCTCCTTTAATGATGCCATTAAAAATATTTTGGATGTGTGGTGCTAAGATGTCAACCCCACACTTTAGATGTTCAAAATATCTTGTAATTTTCCCAGTGCTATTTTTTTAATGCCCTCCTTCACATCTTTCAGAGAAAACAATTCCTCAATTGTGTCAATTATACTAGAGGTACATTTTTCTTGGTTTCTCTTATATAATTTCTTAGTGTAGACACCCAATTTTGGCACACCAAAACTCCTAGAATTCACTAGACAGTTAAACTAGTCCAATCAATTATTCTAGCCCAAATATTGAGCATTTATTGCACAATAGCAAAAACGTTGGTAGAAGCACAAAAAACTTGACAATGAATTCACTAGTGCGGGCAATGAATTTGTGAATTTTGATTTTCTTGCCTAAATATGACTTTCTTGCCCAAAGTTGACCTTCAATTGTCAAAGAACAAAAACGCTACTAATAAATTTTCCCAATAAGGTTTTTGCCTCAACATTTGCAAAACCTCATATACACATTTTTCTTGATCCACATGCCATTAATGAGCACAATCTCTCAGTTGATTTGTAATCCCATACAATAGAACCCCAAATCTAAGAACTATTTTCATGATATTCTATTTTTGTCCTCTTGATCTCCATTTCAAAATCTCACCTTCATAATATCTTTATTCATTGTAATTCTTCTCCCCTAAGGCCATGAATTTCTATAAATTTAGGCCTTGGGACGACCCTCTAAAAAATAAGAAGTTTTATAACAAAAAATTGCCAAAATTTCTTTGTAATCACTCTCTTCTCTATCTAGATCACATTCAAGCACTTAAAGGAGCCTACTTAACAACTAAAAGGGCAAGTAAGAAGAGCAATTTGATATTGCTTCGTTGTATCTCTCCTTTTCCTCTTCCTTGTTTATTTGGACCAAGTTATTGTCTTATTTTAGGAATCACTTCATATAATTTGTTCTCTTTGTTTTCATTAATGCTTTTATTTTGTCGTGAGTTGATTTACTCATCTTATCTTGCTATACATTTGGATTTGAATTAACATAAACTTACCTTTTAGACATTTGATCCCATTTCCTTGATATTTTTAGTCGATTACCAGAGTACACAACTTTTTAGAGATGTCTTAGACCTATATTTTATTATATCTATCATATTTTTACTTTATGTCCACGTATTTTCCTTGTAAGAACGAACATGTTGTCAACCTTCTTACAAGCAGTGTTTTCACCATATGTATTTTTTGTCTTGATTTTGTTCAATATCAAGGTACTCAACCATTTTGGGGGCACATTACATTTACAATCTACCTCTTTTTTAAAAATATTTGTGTCGTATTTACATAAAAAAACATTGTTAGCTTGCTTATAGATAACATTTTAATCATCTTATTTCTTATAGTAAATCTACAACCATTATTTTATTTTTAACAAAAAAAACTAAAAATCTAACCACTTCACTAAGCCAATCTTCTATCTTCATAAGACCAGGCAAACCCTCAAATTTTCCATCAATCTACTTGGGTATTACTTTGTATCATAAAGGACATAAAAATGAGTGTTGGGTCTTTTGTTTCGATAGAATGAAAGTTTGTTTGGCAGGTTGGGTAGGTAAGTTCTTAACCATAGCAAGAAGGCTACAAATCATAAAAATTACATTGCAATTCTTCCCTATTTATATGATGTCACTTTCAAGATTGCCAGTAGGTGTAGCATCATAAATTAGTAAAATTCAATAAGGATTTCTTTGAAAAGTGTGTGAGGAAAAAATTAGGTTTCCTCTTTATAAGTGGGATAGGGTTTGTAAAGAAAAGAATATTGGCAGAGCAAGCATGTGAAATTGCAAACTTATGAGTTTGGCATTAGGGAAAAATCTTGGGTGGAGATTATTCAGAGATCAGTGAGAGAATTGGGTAAAAATATTACTTCAAAAATATATAGGTTTTCTTGATGAAATGAAATTATTTAGGAAAAGAATCCTACCCAAAGGATTGCTAATGTGGAACTTCATATCATATAGTTTGCAATTGATAAAAAAAAATATTAGATGGTTAGTCAATAAGGGGAATTCTACAAATTTTTGGTATGATGCTTAGTTGAGGCTTTATCCTCTTATCATTGACTCAAATGGCATCCATTGGATCAAGAATGCCTAATTTGTAAAGGTCCAAAGGTCAAAGATTATACTAATATGAAAAACAACTCCAGATCATGGATTTCTATTTGTAACCTAGTTGAAGAAGAGGAACTCAAAAAAATTGTAGATGAACTTCAAAAGATGCTTCAAGATTTTTATTTGTCAATTTTTACATGAAAAGATGAGTTGGTTTAGAATCTTTCAAAAGATGGTGGATACTTGGTCAAGTCGGGATATTAGAATTTAGATCAATCAAAATTTCCTACTGTGAAAGCTTTTCCTTGGAAGAATATTTGTTCACTAAGGATAGATTTTCCTTGGAAGAGTTTGGTCACTAAAGACTCTCCCTAAGGCCTCAACATTCATTTTGTTAGTAGTTCAAAGTATGATTCTTATAGGAGAGAGTCTACAAAGAAGAGAATATCATAGACCTTTTAGATGTGCCTTATATGAGAAGGATTTAGAGACATCAAACCATTTACTTCTTCATTGTCCCTTTGCTCACACCATTTGGGGTTACCTTTTAAAAATTATGAAAATATATTGGGTAGCTCCATCAATATTGAAAGAGTTGATGAAATGGATTAATTATTTCAAAGCTAAAGCATTAAGTATTTTTTGGAGGATTGGCCTTGCCATTATTTGTTGAAATTTATGGCTTGAAAGGAATAATAGAATAATAAATAAATAAATCTCAAAATCATGTCCAAGTTTAGAATTGTATTATTGCTTTTCTTGCAGAATGTTTACAAATATGATGCTCATCATGAGAAGTATCAAGTATAGAAAAAGAGATGGTAATAACTTGGTTATAGGATTTGAACATACATGGAAGAGTCATCTATGATAATGGATTAAAACAAAGGATATACTTTGATATAAGGTAAAATGAAAATTCCCAAAAGTTAGGTTTATCAAAATTAATTTTGACGGTGCTTCTAAAGGAAATATGGAAAATGCTAGTGGAGGTGGTAATTTTCAAAATAATGAAGGCAAAATTATTCTTGCTTACTCATGGAACTTCAACTAAAAATTATATAGAGTCTAGGGCACTTCTTATAGGGATTTAAATTTCAATAGAAAAAGGATAGAAATATATTTTAATTAATGGGAGTTCACAAATTATCATTAATGTTATCAACAAAAACTAGATGTGGGGATAGGATAAAAAATAATATTATTGTTGATGTTCATCATCTATTATGAGGTAATATCTTGGAAATATGAATATATTAATATAAGGAAATTGGGTGGAAAATAATTTAGCCAATCATGGTGTTGATCTTCATCTTAGTAAAATTTTATTTTTAGAAGACAACTGACCAAGTGAGATTTTATCTTGATCAAAATGATGTCAAGGAGTTGATTGTGAAACATAGTTGTCATCTCAGAGTATCTTGGATACCTGTGGCAGTGGTTTGTTGTACTTAGAAACTTGCACCTTGTGTTGAACGAAACCATGGGAAGTTCCATGAGCATTATGAGTGCCTACGAGGAAATATTTAAAATTTTGCTAAGGTTGGCTCCTCATTAGATGTGATCGTTAGCATACCTTCCTACTTTAATCACTATGCTACTTTCATTCATCAAGGAGAGAGAGGTATTTGTAGAAAATTAAATGCGTAAAAAAGCAAATTCGTGAAAAGTAAAACCTAAGCTAAGGAGGTAATGCACCAAGATCTAACCCTCTTCTATGCACAATGAACTAAATGAACACATTTATTGCCTACTAACAACTAGAAAGTGAATATAATTTTGATCCACACCCAAGCATTCAAACATACACAAGAAGTAGGATAGAGCAAAATTAGTCACAACTTCTTCATATATACCATAAGATTACAAATATGCAAGACCAAAAGAGGCTCGATGCTCTTTATCAAAATGACTCAAGGCTCAAGCCCAACTTATACACATAAGAGAAAAATGAAAGGAAAAGCTTACAAGGCCAAATACTAGGAATGAGCAGACATTCTATGATGTATTTTTAATGAAATGAAACCCCTATTCAAACATAAAACCTAAGGTTTTACTTGTTTTAAAATTTTGCCAATAATTTCAAAATCTCCTCCCAAAAATGATTGGAGGAATGGTCCACTTTCAATGCTATTGACCTTGAGATCTTTGGATATATTAAGGACCTTACAGTAAATAAAAGCACATCCAAACAATATTGTAATAATAACAAAAAGTGAGATTGAAATTAACAATATTACAAGATGAAATGAAACGATGGTAGATTATATTATAGAAAATAAGAACACATTATAGAATTGCAAGCCTCTTTGAGGGGGCAACCTCCTTAGAAGAAAAGCTTCGATACAAAAAAAAATGAGATGGTCCTTCTCTTGCCTCCTTGTCTTTTTTATATATTTTGGCTACCCTAATCCTAATTCTCAAGGGCTCCATCCACATGCAAGTGGGGACCCAACTAGTAACTCCTAAAGAATAATCGTTACATCTTTAATTAGTATCTTTTATAATAAATAATGGTTACATCATATGGGCCCATAAGCCTAGATGCTCAAAGTACCACATGACTAAACAATTATTAATAATATTAGAATGGGGTCTTAACATATCTATTCCCTTCAAAAAATCTTTATCCTCAAAGCTGAAGATGAGGAAATTGTTGTTGAAGTTGCTAAAGAGACTCCCATGTAGTATTTTCCTAATATAAACCCTCCATTGAACCATGACTTTAGTGATGGTATGATTACGAAGAGTGTGACACATATCTTGAGAAGCTAGGTTCTTGTTTTGAAAAACATGGGCATATGTTTGATTGGATGCCTAACTTTGGTATTTTTGAACAGGTGTTTTATGATGATGAAAGTCATGAAGAAAAGGGAAATATTACAAATTCTCACAAAGGTTTGGCAAATGAAAATATGCAAAAGGTAAAATATAAACCTTTATGTTCCATTATCCAAAATCCAGGTAAAATTTTGCATCATAAAATTTTAGATTCAAATGTGATTAATGATCAAGTGCCATGTGAGGTTAGCAAAGAGCTAGAATTGGTTTCTACTTACATTGCTAATAAGTTTGTCTTGTCAAACAAAACAAATGTGAATATGCTTGAATTGTTGAATCATGTCCATAGAATATTAAAAATTTAATCTAGGGTAAAAACTTATAATGATCCTTATTTAGTAAATATCCTAGATGCTTGCAAAGTGTTGCTTGAGCATGATTGGCCTAAAAATTTAGAGGTTGACTTGATGTCAAAATTTTCAAAAATAACCTCTTATTTGAAGGAAATATTATATGCTTGCAAAAATGAGAAATGTTGTCAAAGTGATGAATTGAATGTTGCAATTTACACCTCATGTAATAAGCAAGAAATAATTGAAAATCATGCATTTTCTTGCCAATTTAACATGTCAAAATCTCAAATTGAAATTGTTGAATATTGGAATAAAAAGGTAAAATAAAGGATTTTGTATTTGTAGGCATAATTTTATTGTGGGTTGATGCCTGTATAATTTAGTGTGCCTATCATGTCAAAATTATTTCTATTCATGAAAGAAATCAAATTTGGGATCTAGGAAAGTCATGGTTGAGTTTCTTGCATTATCTTGTACCATATTGTATATTTTGTATATAGCATTTGGGTTTTCATGCTTTTATTTTAGTTTTGTTGTTTTTGTTCTTTGTACTTAAGTTTTGGTTTGCGAGTTTTGCGTTTTGAGGTTGGTCCCTTTGCTTGAGGTGATGTTTCGTGATCACTACTAATGGCATCTTGACCATTTTTTGTGTTCCTTTGTCATGAAGGGTGAATTGCCTATCATGTAGATCAAAGAGAAGGGATGAAATTATTTAGTAACTACTCCTAGATTTTGGGACTAAGATTGTGAATTTTGGAATACTAAATCATTTTACTAAATCTACATACAAATACATCATATTAAATGACATGCTTTGAAATCTTGAAGGATGAAGTCATTGTGGTTTTGCAAATTAAGGTGAAATTCTAATATGTTCCATTTCCACTTCAAATACTCTCTAAGTCATGTGGTGCATAAATTTTTACAAGGCCTTATTAAAAACGAAAAGAAAAAGCAAGCAATGGAAAACATGCTAAAATCAGTCACTAGGTCTAGATAAACTCTATCGGGGTTATGGATGTTTGAATGGCAGTAGGGATCTGTATAGACAAAGCTTGTTAAAAAAAAAAGGTATTGCAAAATATCAATTAAACCATGGGTAAATGTAGATAAACTCTACCGAGGCTATGGACGCCTGATTGGAAGTAGAGCTTTGTCTATAAGAATTATTCTAATGAGGAAAATTTTTGTATCCTAGATGTAGGTCAGGTGATGGAATCCGGATGATTTTCAAGCATGCAAAATAAAATCACTTACACACACATTAAGCTAGCGCAAATGATTCATGTGTTTCTAGTTGAAATTGTCTACCCCCATCTTCTTTAGAAGTTGCTAGATGATGTATATCTTTCTGATCATTGGTGGTTTGTTTTTAGAACTAGGATCTTCACTTGAAATGCTTAGGAGCATTTTCCACCAAAGTCAGCATTTGTTGTGGCCATTCGACAACAAGCCCCAAATTTGGGGACCCACCTTAAAATTTTTGTTTTTTGGAAGTTTTGGTGTCCTTGGAGTGATGATTTTGATAGGTCCCATCCTTGATGTTTGCATTTCAGTTTCCAAGGTTCCTTGTTGGTTAAGGCCTTCGTATCTTTGTTTGAAAGTATTCGATGTGTTGATTGGTTTTTATCTTTCGCAGTTTTGGTTTAGTAATGTTTTAATTAATATTAATGTTTTGAAATTAAAATTAATTAAAACATTTGAACTCAATTAAATTAAAAATAAAAATAAAATAAAATATTTATATATATGTATGTGCATATATATAAATTGCAATAAAGTAGATAATTTTAGCTTTATTATCTATGTAATTAATAAGACAAATAAAATAAAATCAAATAAAAACAATAAATAAATAAATGAATATATTAATTAATGAAAATAATGTTTTCACGAGAGCCCAATGAGTAAGATTTTTTTTTAAAAGTGGAAGCACGAATTCTTTGGTTACAACTCATGGTGCATGTTAATTTTGGTTATAATGTAATGTTGAATCATTCATTTTGTAATTCAATTATTGTTAATGCTAATCCGGTCTTCACATGGTTATGCAGGTGGATAGATTCATGCAAACAACAATGAATGGTCGATATGGGTAGTGATACAACATTGATGTTGGACCCGAGCTCAAAGCACATAGACAATGGCTATTTGATGACAACTAGGATTGGACCTAGATGACATTGCTAGCTCAAACGTAGGCTCAGATTATGGGTAAACCCAACATGACAATCGAATGTCAAAACAAGAGCGAAAGAATGGTGCGTAGATCTCATGGATGCAAACACCAGATGATCTTGAGCCTATGTGCACAAGAACTCGATGATACAGTTGCAGACGTGGTAACCATCTAGGATATCGATACACAGGCAGTCATAGGTCATCACTATATGGATATACTATGCTCTCATATGAAAACCAAATCAGAGATCTCCTCACCATGGCATCTTCATCTCTACTGCCTGTGGTAATAAAGGTTGTTATACCTCCAAATATGAGAACAGGAAGAGTGTACAAAATATGGAGATAGTTGAGAGCGTCTTGCCTCTAAAATATTGTTCAACATTTGAACGATTGCTAACGAGGAAGTTGCTGGTGTTTGCTCGGGTGAATTGCATCAAACTTTATACCCATGGTGTATCTATGCCACTTGTCTCACGAAGACATTGGACCCCTTGATGGACTTATACATTGTAGATACATTGATATGGTAGGTTCACTCGGATGTCGATGACACATGGCACACTCCCTTGGTCCATGTAACCCGATGAAGCATTCAAGGAGCTAGGCGTGACCTATGCGACGAATACTCAACTTAGATTAGATATGGATCCTGGCAGAGAGTGGTTCGACATTAGATTGGACACAGGTCAGTGTCAACATGGATAACCATATGGGCAACAATATCTACACCTAGTTTGATTAATACGACAACGTGGACTAGGGTCGAAAGCAATGAAGATGTAGTGATTTTGAATAGGGAGAGTGACGAGACACAAAATGAATTTGATTAAACAAAAATGTTTTGTGTGTTAGGAGAGTTGCGTAGGAGAGGTCCAGGAATGATATATAATCCACATCATACACAGCGTAGCCACGAGGAGGTATCTGATGGGTAAAATGAGGTAGGGATGATGAGTGGGATGTAGGGATGATAATGCCAGATACGTAGACTCACATTGATGGTGAAGTTGAATTAGTGAAGACTGAGAGGACAACACTACTGTAAAGTTCAAGAATACTGCTACAGTACAAAAGGGATGTTTTTCTTACGATATTCGAAGAACGAGGATGTGGTAGATGTTTTTAAGAGTCGATTAGGATGTTGATCACACAGAGGACCAATGCGAGCATTGCAGCAAATGATAGATTTACCTGTAATATGTAGGGCCATAATTGCAGTTCTATTATGTAGATCGTATTAGATAGAAACAATGGACAACATGGTGTTTGAGGTAGTACGTGCAATAGACAAGGCAGTTGAATGATTTGTTTTTGTACCATATAGTTCTCAGGGATGTTTTCCCATGATAGAGTCGTAAAAGCATTGCCAAAGAGTAAGTAGATCTCAAACCCCCATTTGATCTTTACTCACAGTGAAGCATTGAGACATTATCACACTGGTGTATTTTCCATCGTAAGAAAGCAAGGTAAATTGTGTTTTCCAGAGAAAACGTGGACGATAGTTTGAAAAGACCTTGAATCTGTTCCATGAAATACACTACAAATGAAGATGGGCTACCATTTGGATAAGAATCAAAAATTTGTTCCTCATTTCATTAGGGGACAATATTCTCCATAAATGGACATAGGAGCAAAAGGGTTATTCTTGGCATGTCGATACACGTCAAACTGCAAGGAAGGTAATGTCCAAAATTATTGAGTGGCAAATGAGCTCTGTCACAATAGGTAGACAAACATGGGCTCGGTGAATCTCGTGATTACCACGTCTGGCAAGGAGAGCGTGTTCTTGATATTTAAATAGAAAGTGTAATGTAGCCAATTGATCACAACATCATCGAGCCAAGAAAAGTGTATTGGCACCATATGGGCGGTATAAGACAAAATATTTATTGTTTCTTGTTATAAAATAAAGTCGTTCATGGAAGGACATTGAATATATTGGGTTAAATAAGGATGCTTATTCTAAGGCATATTTAGAACGGAGTATAGAGGAAGACATATAGCGACGCAGGTTTCAATTGTAATAATGGCTCTCTAATGATAATAAAAAGCAAGAGCAACTATGGTTATGACTAATGCATCAACGTGGAAGATGTCAGATAATGTTACAAATGCAACAGAAGGAATGCGAAAGTAAAACTGTCGTTAAAGCATGCATATGGAAACAAAACAAAGGGGAAGGTGAAGAGGAAAGGTTTTTGGAAAGATTTTAAATACATCAAAATACGAAGCAGGGGTTGAACCTTTTTCGAGGCCAAAGGTTAGATTTTTTTGGAAAGCCACATGCTGGAAGTTTTGGAATAGGATTAAGGGGAAATGGTTGGAAGGATTTCAGCTGTTGTCCTCATCTTGTATGCAAGAAATAGATTTTGAAGGCAATAAAAAAGCTTTAATGAATATTTTTCACCACATGCATTGGAATTATGTGATGATGTTTTATGCATGAATATGGTTGCATTGTTTACATATTTTGATGCATGCTTTAATCAGACTCTCGCCTTGACCAATATTAGATTGTGTGTATGTAGGTCTAACCTGGTTCTTATTTTTGCATTCGGGATCTAATGTTTTCTGCAAAATTGGGGAACCATTTACAGTAGCTCTCTTTGGTCATTTTTTGCATTCTATTTCATGTTTTCAGATTTTTATTTTTATTTCTCTAACCCTGTTTTCTCATTTTTTAAAACTTCGACAATTAAAATAAAAATAAAAATATTTAAAATTCCAAAAATAAAAGCACGAGTGTGAAGAACAAGCTTTAACGCTCCATTAGAATGATTTTGATTCCATTTTGA
The DNA here is from genome assembly GCA_028583015.1 of Wollemia nobilis. Classification (NCBI taxonomy): domain Eukaryota; kingdom Viridiplantae; phylum Streptophyta; class Pinopsida; order Araucariales; family Araucariaceae; genus Wollemia; species Wollemia nobilis. Next base: position 3,157,403 of record JAQPPZ010016892.1, on the reverse strand, counting down.
ATCTGTTTCAAAATTATATAAAATTTGTTGTTTTTACAAGTATTTTGTGATTTCGAAATTTGACATAATTGCACATTTTGAAGGTAAATCAGATTTCAAGCTTTGCATTTTATTTTGCAAGCAATAAATTAACTTTTCTTTATGAAAATCACAATTTCATTAAAGGGGAGTGATTTATATGGTATTCCAAAGGCCATTATTTTTAAAGCAATAAATTGACTTCTCTTTATGAAAATCATAATTTCATCAAAGAGGGGTAATTTATATGATATGTCATAGGCTATTTTATTTACCAAGTTATTCATGTAGATTATTTTACTTTCATGCTCAAAGAAATATAAAATGAATCCTTTCATCATTTAAGATTCATATTTAGAGATAGATTTTAATCTTCTATTTCATGCTTAAAGTAGGGTTTAATGCAAGATAAAACTTGTTTAAAATATGCTTAACCAAAAGAAGATAAAATCTACCTAAAATACTTCAAGATAAAATGAACTAAGGCTTTACATCGTGGTCATATGATTGCCAATCATATTTTGCTTTTCCTTTAAGTTTCATGAACAATCACTAGTATAACAATAAAATAATACCAACACAGGCCCCTTGTTAACAGTTATTTGCAAACCACTAAGGTATTCCTAGCACTTATTTGATACATCTTCACAAGATCACAAGCACACATTAAGTAAAAGGAACCTTGGAGAAATTTCTATTTCTTTGCAAGAAAGGGTTTTCTAATCAAAATCTTAACTGTGATGGTGATTTTCCAATTGGGTAAAATTTTCACTCAACAACTATTAAGCTCCAAGATGATAGATCCTTCATCATCCAACTCAGGGAGTGTTGATTGGACTTGAATGCAGTTGTTAAGTACCTTCTTGAGATAAGATACATGAAAGTAGATGGATATTAGAAAAAGGTGGTAACACAAGCTTATAAGCAACTTGTCCAATCTACTACAAGATCTAGTAGGGTCCATAAAATCATACAACCAAGTTTTGATGAGCACAAAGTTACACTAAATATTGCTTGTAGGGTTGGAGTTGAAGGAATACCATATCACCTACATTGAGGTTGTAATCAAAATAACATTGATTAGTTTGCTATCACATATGGTTTTGATCCATAACCAAGTTCTCTTTCAATTGCTATAAGAGTTAGGTATGTTCTTGAAGGGTTGCATCCACTGCTTGAACTTTGGAGTTCCCAAGAAAATATGAAAAGGGTAATGAAGGTGGGTACCCGTAAACTACCTCAAAAGGAGTCATTCTGAAGTTTGTGTGGAATGAAGTGTTGTACCACCATTAAGCCAAAGGAAATCATTTAGCCCATCGTGTTAGGTGCTCAGAGGTAAAACAATGAAGGTAGATTTCCAAGCACTTGTTGACAATTTTAGTTTATCCATCAGTCTACATATGGTGGGCTTGTTGGATGTGGCTCATCCTTTGTCGAGGAAATACTATACGGAAGGAAAGAGAGGGTAAGAGGAGTGGAGCTCCTCAAGAGGAGGGCGAAGCTCTCCCCGGGGGAACCATGGGGGTCCAGGGGGCGGTAGCCCCGCCCGACCATGCCGAAGGCATTTTTCGGCAATGTCTTGTTGAGTGTTAATTTCACCCAATTGTGAAATTGCACTCTCCCTTAGGATTTGTTTCCAAAATCCCCTCTTGCAAAGAAGTTAATCAAACAACTTCTCCAAGGTCTCCGCTATCTTAGCATTTGCATTATGTGTATTAGTAATCTCAAATACAATATATCAATTTAATGCTTGGAACACCTTAGTGATTGCAAGTAACTGTAAACAAGGGGCATGTGTTGGTTTATTTTACCATGCTACTTTAATGAATGTTCATGAAACCAAACAAAAAGTAAATGTGAATTGGCCCTCATATGACCATGATGTAGTGCCTTAATTCATTTTATCTTGAGGGTTTTAAGATAGATTTTATCTTTCCTTATTAAGTGGATTTTAATCAAGTTTTACCTTGCATTAAATCTTACTTTAAAGCATGAAAGTAAAGATAAAATCTATTTATGAATATAAATCTGAAATGATGAATAGGCTCCTTAAATGTAGCTTCTTATCATGAAGATAAAGATAGCCTTTGATATGAATAATAAATTATTCCTCTTTGGTGAAATCAATTTTCACAAAGAGATAATAATTTATAGCCTTGAAATATAGGCTTTAAAATGTCATTTAATTATCTTTCTTTAATGAAATAATTTTCATAAAGAATAATAATTTAATGTGTTAAAACAATAGTCTTTTAATGTAACATATAAAATCACCTCTCTTTAATGAAATTGAAATTTTCATAAAGATAGGTTCACTTATGGCCCCGAAAAAGATAGCTTATGAAATGTCATAAAATTAACCCCCTTCGATGAAATTGAAATTTTCATGAAGGAAAATTTATTTTATGCTTGCACGTAAAAAAATGAAGCTGAAAAAATCTGATTTGACTCCAAAATGTGAAAAAATGAAATTCCGAAATTGTAAAATCTGCATCAAACAACCATTTTCAAAAAATTGTATAAAATTGAAATTACCTCGGAATGAATCCGAATTTGTTGCGTATGATAGATTTTACATCATTCTTCATGGCTATGTAATTATTTTTATCATTTTACGTTTTTTCGATTTTTATTTTAATCTCTGAAAATTAAAAAAAAATAGCAAAAAGAAAGAAAAATAAAAAAATAAAATTAAAAAAAACAAAAATGCTGCAACCCCAAATTTCTCCACAGACCCTGCAAGCATTATTATTCTGCATAAAACCAGTATTAGAGTGACCCGACTTCGTGCAATCAACATCTAATACGATGCGAGCTTCAAAGGAAAAGGGTGCAATAAACTGAAAACGAAATCAAGTTAACCATAAAAAATGCATAAAACTTGAGACATTTCCAATTAATTGCTGCAAAAAGATATTCAATATTCCATTACAATGCAGAAAAAAAAATGCCCAAAGTTGGCCTCCAAATGGTGAAAATCAGCCCAGCGGTATGCCTTCCTCCTCCGGAAAAATCCCAAAAGATCCAACCCTTCTTCCTGCATTTTCTGAGGTATTTAAATTTTTATTTTTTTTGTTTCCCTTCACTTCGTTTCCAGAAACTCTTCGTTTTCCCTTGAGGCTCTTCGTTTCCATTCTTCAAACCCTTGGTTCCTGTTTTTAGTTTTGGCTTGCATGCAACCCTTTTGTTTTTTTATTATTTTGAAACGCTTCCTTCCTTTTCTTTTATTATCCTTCATTTCCTTTTGTTTCTATTTTTTTTTCTCTTGTTTCATTTTCCAAAGTTTTCCCTCTTCTTTGGCTACGTAATAGCCAAAAGCATGATGGCACTGCTTTATTTTGTGCATGTAATAGGTTGGTGCCATTTGGCACCTTCTTGTCATGGAATCTCTCCTATTATAGAAACTGTTTCACATTCCTTTTCAACACTTTTGCAATCACGTGGACTACCTGCACCAAAAGACAAACTTAATTAGCTTTTAAACTTAATAAAACTAAAAGCTAAAGAAAGAAAAAAATTAAAATAAAATTTTAAACTAACTACTTTTAAAGCCAAAAACCGTCAGACAAGCATGCAAAGATTAGATTCTATTATATTATATAATATAATATAGTATAATATTTTCTTTCTTTGTTTATTATATATATTTTTTTTACTTTTTCTTTTATTTTGATTTATTAGATTATAATATATATATATATAATCTTTTCTTCTTCTTTATTTATTTATTTATATATATATTTATATATATATTATTTTTGAATGTTTCATTTTCATAATTATAATAAACATATATATACATATATATATATTATATATTATATATATATATATATATATATATATATATATATATAGTATATATATATATTTTTTTTTAATAAAGCAATCAAATAACTAATTTAAAAAATTTACTCATTGAAAATCACAATAAAGGAAAACTTCAAAACTAATCAAAATAAACAAAACCTATCAACCTAAAACACTAGCAAACTAGCAAAACAAGAAAACATTAGCCAATGTTAAACCGTGAAATCTACCAAAAATAACATTTAAAACTCCTCAAAAAAACAAAATTTTAAGGTGGGTCCCCAAATTTGGGGCTAGTTGTGGAATGGCCACAACAAATGGCGACTCTGCTGGGAAATGCTCCTGAGCATTTCGGTAAGAACCCAATCTGAAACGAAAACACGCAAGATTAGCGAGACATAATGATTTAGCAACGTCCCAAGAAGATGGGGGTAAATAGCTTAAGCATGAAAACAACTAATCCATCTGCCTTTGCTCAGTGTGTGCAAAAGTGATTCATTTCCGCATTTCTAAAAATCCTCCAGATTCCATCATCTCTTTTTGCATTAGGCTATGAAGTACAACTCATAAAATGAAGACTTTTACAGACAGAGCCCCACTACCAGTCAGACGTCTATAGCCCCGGTGAGGTTTATCTAACTCACCCGTGTGTTCGCTTAATACTTTGCAAAGTCCATCTATCCTAGGTGGATTACTACTCATTCTCTCTTTTTTTCTCTTTTTTTTTCTTTTTTTTCTCTTTTTTTCTCTTTTTTTATTTCTCTTTCTAAGTATCAAGCTTTGCCTAGCCAGGGCCCCACAACCAGTCAGGCGTCTATAGCCCCAGTGGAGTTGTCCTGAACTAGATGACAAATTCCAAGAAATCTGTTGCATCGCTTATACTAATGGAACTCTTGCAAAAGCATCAAGTCTCACTAGGTTAGAAAGTCAAAGTAGAGCGTGTGAGATTTTCGCCTAGGTTGCAAATCAAGACAACTTCATCCTTCTTACTTCTAGAAACACCATTTAATGTGTGTGTGGGTCCCATGTGGAGCTTTGGCTAATATTTCATTGTTCCACTTTCCACCATTTTAGTCCCAACATCTGAGCATGATCACCAAATAACTCATCTCCCTTTTCTTGGGTTCATCGGTTTTCAGATCAGGTGCTTCCCCTACTAAGCAAAGAAACACGCAAACGGGCCAGAGACCAAAAGTTAGCGACCACAAAACATCACCTCAAAACAAGGGAACAACCTAACACACAAAACTAAAAACACAACCCAAAACTAAATCCAAACCCAAAAATCATGGACAAAGCACAAAAGCAAAAACCAAAACTATATACACATGTACAATATGGTACAAGATGGTGCAAAAATTTGAACTATCACTTTCCAGGATCCCAAACATGATTAGAACATTTCAAGAGACATATAACGTGATACGCATGCCAAACTTTGTAGGAACCCAACAAAAACAAGATTAGACCAAACAATGCAACAATATTCATCTTACCCCTCTCACCATACCAATTTGATTTAGTTCCATTAATAATCTTATGGTGGAGTTTCAAGTTCTCAAGTTGATTATACAATAATTGATCTTCAATTCTTTCATGTTTATTCTTTAAGATGTCAATTTCACAATTCCATTTATGATGTAGAAATAAGCTTTCATTTTTAGATATGAGATCTTGCAAACTAGAGCCTATTTCTAAAAATTTTAAAGCCAAATCATTTTTCAAATCTGTAGACCAATCAAATTCATGTAACCGTTTGCAAACACCTAGGATATTTATTAAATGAGCATCATCATAAGTTTTTATCCTAGATTTTGTTACTAATTGATTATGAACTTGATTTAACACTTCAAGCATACCAACTTCATTTTCATTCAATAAAGCAATATCATTAGTGGTGTGAGGAGGAATTAAGTCAAAATTTTCATCAACCACAAATGACATTTCATCATTGATAGTATTTAAATCCATCAATCCATTAGACAAACCTTCACTTGCATTTCGAATGGTGGAACCTAAAAGGTGAGATTTTACCTTTGGCACTTTTCCATTTACCATTACTTGGAGAGGATTTGAAACTTCCTCTTTTTTCTCATGACATTCATTATCATCATCATGTAGCGCTTGTTCTTTCTCCATGACCTGTTTATCAAAGACACCAAAGTTAGGCACCCAATTAAAAACATGTCCATCCTTTTCAAACCATAAGTCTTGTCTACCTAGGGATGGGTCAACTAACACATCTCCATGATCAATTACTTGGGTTATTTCAGATAACGTGATATTTTCAATTGGATCATCGGTTATATCAAACCCAAACCATTCAGGTTCTAAAATTTTCTCATCTTGAAATGGCATAGACATTGTAGAACCAATAAGTGGATCAAGATACTCAATTCTTTTTCCCTCAAAGGAACCCAAAGAAAATGATTCTCCTTCTTGATTCATGGTTGTAGAATCCTTATCACTTTCCCACATTTTATGAGATTCGAATCCCTCTTCCAAAACTTTCTCAAATTGTACAAGATTTGTGATATCCTCATGTGAGGAAGCAATTGTATTGTCCTGCACATCACTTGACACAAAAAATTCATTAGAAGATTTAGATTGAGCATATTCTTCCCATTTCTTCCAAGAATCATAGTAATCATCTTCCAAAATCAAGTTGTGACGTTCAATTACTTCTTCATAATCTTCCGATTCATCAACATGTTTCTCATCCAATTCATCTTCACCTTCCTTAGATGGTTCAATTATTTCCAAAAGTGGGTTATTTCTTGAATTCAAATTGGTGAGGCTATCATAATCCAAATTTGTAACCCATGATTCAATTCTATCACAATTTGGAAGGTGTGGATCTTTTTGACCATCAATTTCAATGACATCATCCAAAGTATCTTCCAAGAACAAGTGGTGAAATTCGGTTATGTCTTCAAATTCATTTATTGATTTTCTTTCAAATTCACTTTCAACCACTTTTGATGGCTTAGGAGCTTCTATAAGGGGATCAATTTTCACATCTTGCTCCATATAGTCGCTCCAATATTCCTTTGCGAGTACAAATGCCCAAATCATATCCTCATAGGTTTGTTTATCCAAATCCTCATTTGGGGGTAATGATTCTAAATATTTTCTTTCCAAAATAAAATGTTGATCTTTTGATTCCAACTTCTTGTTACCCTTCCATAGAATTTCTTCTCCAAAATCTTCATGCTCTTCAAGATATTCTGAATAGGCATTTACTTCAATGTAAGTCACATCAAAATCTCTTCTATCACCTGAAGGAGCATAACATGAAACATCATTAAGATTAGCATTATGAATTTTCTTCCTAGGATGATTTGGATGCATACATTGATGTGCTCATTTTTGTGATGGAACCACATCTCTACCTAACTTCTTAACCACCTTCTTTTGCTCTTTTACTTTCGATACAAGCTTGTTGGGTTGAGTGGTAGAAGTAGTAGGATCAGTTGGATTGATATCAACAGACAAAGCCTGAACACTTGTTGTAATGGCTCCATGAGTGACCCCATGATTCTCTAACCGTGATGGAGTAGTTGGATGGATAGAAGTACTCGTATAAGCACATGTGGGAGCATACGTAGGTATGGTAGGGTAAAATTGATTGTGGGGCAAAACATTTGATATCAAATTTTGTTGTGCCCATGCTTGATTTACCATCGAGGTTTGATTGCAAGCCCCTAGTTGTCCTACCATAGGCAATTGCTCCATCCCATAACCTTGTGGCCTTAATTGTTGATCTACAATCATAGCTTCCATGTAGGCCGAGGCAAGATTAGTAACCAAAGGATTTGTCCTAGTGAACATGGAAAGCAAGGGATCCAATGCCCCAAAGTATATTTGAAGAGCACCACTCTCCTCAATAGTATGGGGAGCAATCAATCTTGCATAGAGCTTTCGAAATCTCATGTTGAAAATTCTCACTGGCTCATTAGGTTCCCTCTTGCAAGAAGCAAATTGTTGATACATCGTGAGAGGATCAATGGGCAACCTAAATTGATTGATAAATGCATTTTCCAATTGGGCCCAAGATGTAATAGAGCCAGTGGGTAAATTGATGTACCAATCATATGCCACCTCATCTAGGCTCCCAGGAAACAATCTACATGCCACATCCTCATGTTCAACATTCCATCTAACTAGGATATCCACATAAGACTTGAATGTGCTCCTCGGCTAATGTTGTGCCATTGTGCTTAAACTTGGGCAAAAGTTTCTCTATGTTCTTGGGCAAGTCATGAGCATCTCCACTAATGTTCAAAGGATTACCATGCACCCCATACCACTTTCCAGTATTTGTAGCCATTAGTGAAACTCAAAGAATAACTTCAAAATCAATTTGTTAGTCAAACAAAGATTTCTTACAAATAAGCATAAAATGACTAACGATATCAAATGTACAACATATGAATAATCATGTTAGCATCAACCAAGAGATATGTATCCATTAAACCATGAAATTGATGAACATTCTCAAATTTACAACATGTTAGCATTAATGCATCATCAAACATAGAGAATGTTAGAATCAATGAAAGTCATCATATGGAAACAAAACCTCGTTAGTCAAGACCAATGTTTTGCAAATAAATATTTCAAGTGACATGAATGATTTAGCATCTAAATGGCAATAAAATAAATCAATTCAAATCCTCCTAGCTCTACCAAATGTGAGTGTTAGAGGAAACCAAATATGCTAATCAAATGAACTTGAAATATTTAGCAATTCAAAACTTTCAAATGATATCAATCACTATTCCATGAACAATCCAAAAGCGTTAGATCAATGAATACCAATTCATGAGGGGGGGGGGGAATTGCTTAGCATAAATAAAATAAAGTAAACCAATTCAGGCCCTCCTTCTAGCGCCAAAATGTTGAGTGTTAATTTCACCCAATTGTGAAATTGCACTCTCCCTTAGGATTTGTTTCCAAAATCCCCTCTTGCAAAGAAGTTAATCAAACAACTTCTCCAAGGTCTCCGCTATCTTAGCATTTGCATTATGTGTATTAGTAATCTCAAATACAATATATCAATTTAATGCTTGGAACACCTTAGTGATTGCAAGTAATTGTAAACAAGGGGCATGTGTTGGTTTATTTTACCATGCTACTTTAATGAATGTTCATGAAACCAAACAAAAAGTAAATGTGAATTGGCCCTCATATGACCATGATGTAGTGCCTTAATTCATTTTATCTTGAGGGTTTTAAGATAGATTTTATCTTTCCTTATTAAGTGGATTTTAATCAAGTTTTACCTTGCATTAAATCTTACTTTAAAGCATGAAAGTAAAGATAAAATCTATTTATGAATATAAATCTGAAATGATGAATAGGCTCCTTAAATGTAGCTTCTTATCATGAAGATAAAGATAGCCTTTGATATGAATAATAAATTATTCCTCTTTGGTGAAATCAATTTTCACAAAGAGATAATAATTTATAGCCTTGAAATATAGGCTTTAAAATGTCATTTAATTATCTTTCTTTAATGAAATAATTTTCATAAAGAATAATAATTTAATGTGTTAAAACAATAGCCTTTTAATGTAACATATAAAATCACCTCTCTTTAATGAAATTGAAATTTTCATAAAGATAGGTTCACTTATGGCCCCGAAAAAGATAGCTTATGAAATGTCATAAAATTAACCCCCTTCGATGAAATTGAAATTTTCATGAAGGAAAATTTATTTTATGCTTGCACGTAAAAATAATGAAGCTGAAAAAATCTGATTTGACTCCAAAATGTGAAAAAATGAAATTCCGAAATTGTAAAATCTGCATCAAACAACCATTTTCAAAAAATTGTATAAAATTGAAATTACCTCGGAATGAATCCGAATTTGTTGCGTATGATAGATTTTACATCATTCTTCATGGCTATGTAATTATTTTTATCATTTTACATTTTTTTAATTTTTATTTTAATCTCTAAAAATTAAAAAAATAGCAAAAAGAAAGAAAAAAAAATTAAAAAAAATAAAAATGCTGCAACCCCGAATTTCTCCATAGACCCTGTAAGCATTATTATTCTGCATAAAACCAGTATTAGAGTGACCCGACTTCGTGCAATCAACATCTAATATGGTGCGAGCTTCAAAGGAAAATGGTGCAATAAACTGAAAACGAAATCAAGTTAACTATAAAAAATGCATAAAACTTGAGACATTTCCAATTAATTGTTGCAAAAAGATATTCAATATTCCATTACAATGCAGAAAAAAAATGCCCAAAGTTGGCCTCCAAATGGTGATGCCTTCCTCCTCCGGAAAAATCCCAAAAGATCCAACCCTTCTTCCTGCATTTTCTGAGGTATTTAAATTTTTATTTTTTTGTTTCCCTTCACTTCGTTTCCAGAAACTCTTCGTTTTCCCTTGAGGCTCTTCGTTTCCATTCTTCAAACCCTTGGTTCCTGTTTTTAGTTTTGGCTTGCATGCAACCCTTTTGTTTTTTTATTATTTTGAAACGCTTCCTTCCTTTTCTTTTATTATCCTTCATTTCCTTTTGTTTCTATTTTTTTTTCTCTTGTTTCATTTTCCAAAGTTTTCCCTCTTCTTTGGCTACGTAATAGCCAAAAACATGATGGCGGTGCTTTATTTTGTGCATGTAATAGGTTGGTGCCATTTGGCACCTTCTTGTCATGGAATCTCTCCTATTATAGAAACTGTTTCACATTCCTTTTCAACACTTTTGCAATCACGTGGACTACCTGCACCAAAAGACAAACTTAATTAGCTTTTAAACTTAATAAAACTAAAAGCTAAAGAAAGAAAAAAATAAAAATAAAATTTTAAACTAACTACTTTTAAAGCCAAAAACCATCAGACAAGCATGCAAAGATTAGATTCTATTATATAATATAATATAGTATAATCTTTTCTTTCTTTGTTTATTATATATTTTTTTACTTTTTCTTTTATTTTGATTTATTAGATTATAATATATATATATATATATATATATATATATATATATATTCTTCTTCTTTTATTTTTTATTTATTATTTATTAATATATATATGTATATATATTAATATATTATTTTTGAATGTTTCATTTTCATAATTATAATAAACATATATATACATATATACTTATTAGAATTATAATTTTTTTTTTTTAATAAAGCAATCAAATAACTAATTTAAAAAATTTACTCATTGAAAATCACAATAAAGGAAAACTTCAAAACTAATCAAAATAAACAAAACCTATCAACCTAAAACACTAGCAAACTAGCAAAACAAGAAAACATTAGCCAGTGTTAAACCGTGAAATCTACCAAAAATAACATTTAAAACTCCTCAAAAAAACAAAATTTTAAGGTGGGTCCCCAAATTTGGGGCTAGTTGTGGAATGGCCACAACATGTCGAAATTTTTTTTTACCCCCTTTTTCCGGAGCGATTTGTGGAGCGGAGCGATTTTTGGGATTCCCACGGTTGGTGGGTGGTTGGTGGGTGTGGGTGGTTTAGCCCACGGAGTTGTGCCCATTGTATTCTAATACCACATAGTGGTTTAGGGTTGTGAGAGTTTCCTTTATATTTATTGTAATGTCCCATTTTTGGGCAAGAAAGAGAATAATAATATCAAAGGAGGAGTAGCTCTTGTTTTTGCTGGAGTAGCCCACATCGGGTGAACCAGGGTAAATCTCATGTGTCATAGGTGCATTGTGTGGTATCACTTCTTCTAAGTTGTTTATTTCTGGAATAAGTATTTTTTAGATCTCTTCAAGGCTGAGTTTATTCGCAATTGCATTCCCTACAATTTAAATTATTCTTGCCAAAAATGATTGGTGAAAGTGGGGTCACAATCAAACAAATGGATTTTGACATATTATAGAGTTTAAAAATGGACTCCATGAATATTTGAGCAATGTTGGAGGCATGGTATGGATGGGTGCAAGAACAAAAATAAGCGTACTTTAAGGGACGGTCCACCACCTTAAGAATTACAAATTTTCTCTCAAATTTCGGAAGTCGTTCAAAAACATCGATGGAGATATCAGTGCATACACTTTTTAGGATTGGTAACGATTGTAGAGTGCTTGGAGTATGAATTGTTTTTCCCTTTATACGTTGGAAAAATTCACATTTTGCTATAAAAATTTGTGTTGGAAATTTTGAGTATATAGTTGTCATTGATGTTAAAGAATTAATGGCATAGGTTAATGATATTGGTTGTCATTTATGATCAGAAAAATAAAGGTTTAATGTTTTACCATGGTGGCATTTGCAAAAGGAAAAGGAAGAGGTTTTCCAAAGACAAGATTCAAGAAGAAGAAAAATTATAATATTTAAATCTATATAGATTTAAATAATTATAATAATTAAAGGTTAAAAGACCCAAAGGTTAAAATAAAATTATAATAATTAAATCTACCTTAGATTTAATTTATTATAATATTTTTGAAAGGTTAATGGAGCCAAAAATTGAAAATCAAAATTACATGAAGGTATTTGTTTCAAGTGCACCGACGTCCAAGGTCAAAAGGCAATGTGTATAAAAGGGCTAAGGTATTGCAAAGCCAAAGTGTTCGAATATATTAAAAATCCTCGAAGTATTACTTGAATATTCATTCGACAAAGGTGTGAAGGCAAACATAGAAGATTCTACAAAATTTTAGGCAGCACGAAAATAAAGGTAGAGGGTGTCCAAACTCCATCCGACGGTGGATGGTAGCCTAGCTAGCAAGCTTGGCTTATAGAGCGTATAGTTGGCAGCAGGTACGGTGTTCAATTCGCACGAAAGGCTTTTTTGTGTGTTGAAGGCTTGGCACCAACGATCAAGGATAAGAAAGAGTGCGTACTCTTTTGGTTTGTGTGGGCGGCTAGCCCACATGGTGTTTGCCCTTGTGCTAGGGCTCGGGGGCCAGCGAGGTTGCGGTTTCGAACAGTGGTGGAAATGCTTGAGGGTAGAATTAATTTTTTATTAAAAGGTATGCACTTTAAGCTTGGTTAGGGAGTTATAAGGGTTAGTTAATTTTTATTAAAGTTTTGTGAAATGGTTAGGGACTTATAAAAGTTAGTTAATGTTTATTATGTTGATGTGAAATGGTTAGGGAACCATAAGGATAGTAAAGTGATTTTATTTTTGTTTTGAAAAGGTTAAAAGGTGAAATTTGAGATTGCTGGTGCTTGGTGGATGCATAAGATGAAATAATAAGTTCTTAGGTCTTATTGGAATTTGAAGTACATTATTTTGTTTTCATGAGGAGGAGGTATAAGGTGTATATAAGAAATTCATGTGTGTAATTTATGTTTGTTTTGTTGAAGCATTATTTTGCATGAAAAAATAGGAGTAATAAGGTGTTATGGTGGTTGGTATTTTATTGTAATCTGTATATGGTGAAATTTATTTTGAAGTGAAAATTCATGTGGATGTGTTGAGTAAATATTTTGCAATATAACCTTTTAAGTGGCACAAAGAGAATTGGTTATTTGTGAGACAAGTTTTGAAGACATATCTCCATAAGAGAAAATTAAGAGGTATGGGTACATCATCCTTTGTTTAAGGTGTTTGTTGGAATAAATGTTTGGAACATAAAGTGGAGTGAAAAGGATTGTTTGATAAGCATTGTTGGAAATATTTGAATTAGGTTTTGAAATCTACATTGTGCATATTTGTTGAAAGAAAGTGGAAACACCTATGTTAGGGTTTGTGAGAAAATTATGATTCATTTTTTGAATGAATGTGTGAAGGTTTTGAGCATTAGTTTTGAGTGATATTGAAAGTGAATGTGCAAACATTAGAAATCATATTTGTGAAAGAAAATGCATGGATTTGGAATATAGGTATCATGTGCTAGACCAGATCTATATTTAAAAGAGCAATAAATGTGAGACATGTGAAAGAAACAAACTTAATGATTGAGTAGAACATTTTGAGTTTTTGATAGAGCATATCATTCTCTATATGTTCCAGAGGTTAAAAAAATTCTAAGTAGATTTTTTTTGTGTGAAGAAAGCTTCTTGAAAAGATTTAAGTTGTGTTTGTATGAAAGTTTTGGAAATAGTTGAGCAGGTTTTGTGAGTGGTTTGAGGACAGATTTAAGCAAATCTTTGAGAAGGATTAAAGGTAGATTTGAGCAAGTATTTTGAGAATACTTGAAGGCAATTTTTTCAAGCTTTGTGTTAAGGTTTGAGGACAAATTTGAGACATATAAAGCATATTTTAGATCATATTTGTTCAAGCTTTGTGTTAAGGCTTTAGGATATATCTTCATAAAATAAGGCACCATTATTTTATGGGAACAATTATGCTTTTTGGAGCATAAGAATGAGGACTTACTTGATGGCACAAGGATATGAGACATGGCAAGCAGTTGAGGATGGGTTCACACCTACAACTAATCCTCCCACAGATAAATATGGTAAGCTCTTACATGTTAATAATGCCAAGGCTATGAATGCAATCTTAAGTGGATTACGTGAAGAAGAATTTGTAAAAGTTATGCATTGCAAATCAAAAAAAAAGATTTGGGAAAAATTGAAGCAAACCTATGAGGGAAATAAAAAGGTCAAGATGGCAAAACTACAAAACCACAAGAAAAGATTTGAAGATTTGAATATGGAAGATGAGGAAGACATTGCTACATACTTACTTCGTGTGGATGAGATTGTTAATACCATGCGTGGACTTGGATTTGAAGTTGAAGACTCCACTGTTGCTCAGAAATTTTTAAGGTCACTTCCTACAAGGTATGATGGAAAAGTTTCAGCTATAGAAGAGATGAGAGATATTGAGCAGTTGACTATGGATGAGTTACATGGAACTCTCATGACTTATGAGATGAGAATAGTAAAGGATCCCAACTCCAAGAAAGAGGTAGCCTTCAAAGCATCAAAGAAGACAAAGGATAAGAAGCCAGAATCAAGTGGTGAGTCAAGCAGTGATGAAGAAGCTAACTATGGTAGAAGAAACAAGGACTCAAGAAAGCACAAAGGTATGAAAACAGTGAAATTTTTTAATTGTGGAAATTTTGGTCACTATGCATCTAATTGTCCAGAAGATGGAAGTAGTAGCAATGAAGAGAAACAAGATCATAAGAAAAAGGGAGGAAAATCTAGGTATGAAAAGAAAAATAGGTATGGTCAAAATAGGCATGAAAATAAGTTATTTCAAAGGCACAAGAAGAGTTTCTATGTTGATAAGGGAAGCAAGGCTTCAAGTGACAGTGATGAAATACCCTAAGATAGTGAAGAAGAAGAAATTCTATTTTTGGCAGTAGAAGAGGAAGAAAATGCTCCTGTTGAAGGTAAATTTGAAAAGTATGAAGATGCTCTTGAAGACCAAGAAGTAGAAAAAGATTCAGAAAATGAAGAGGAAGGCACAGTAGATCTAGAAGCAGAACTTATTTTTGCTCTTAAATAATTGAAAAAGGTTAGAAAGCAGAATTCAAGATTCAGGGCTCAAGTTCAAGAATGTGAGGAAGAAAAATAAAAGCTTATACAAGACCTGACAAACTCAATAGCTAAGACAAGGAGATTTAAAGAAAAGTTAGAGGTAAAAGTCTTAGAATGTGAAAGATTAGAACATGAGGTAGTTTCACTAAGGATGGAAGTAAAGTATTCTAAGGACAAGCTACACAGGTTTGGGAAAAGTTCAAAGACTTTGGATAAGATTATCAATGCACAAAGATCTTCATCTATCAAAACATGACTTGGTTTTGAAGAAGGAAAAGGGAAACAAGAAGAAGGGTCAAGCTCAAGCTCAAAAGAGGAAGAAGTTTTAGAATAAGAGAGTGAAGGAGAAATTGAGACTTATGAGGATAAGTTGAAGAATAGAAGCTTCACTAAGAAAGGAAACAATGCACAAACAAAGAATAAGGATCATCACAAAGAAGAAAGGACTAAGAGACCAGTAGGTTCAAGGTAATATTTTTTCAAAGGACGTTGTTTCTCATGTAACAAGTTTGGTCACAAGGCTATGCATTGCAGGACTCATGGAAAGGAGTATGGTTTTACTAAGAGGAACTTCAAATATGGACATCTCTTTCAAGGGTATTGCTACTCTTGTAATCGATTTGGTCATAAAGCAATCCAATGCAGGGTTCATGACAAAAATGAGTATGGCTTCACCAAGAGGAACTTCAAGATATTTGCACCTTCTAAGAACTACAAAATTAAGTGTTATAAGTGCAATAATGTTGGGCATAAGGCAAAGTGGTGTAGAACAAAGTTTCTAGAGCTTCCAGAGACAAACAGAAACATGAACACTCAAAAGGATCAAAAAGGTATGTTGAGAAAGAAGGTTGACAAAGAAAAAGAGCATTGTATGTTGGGAGTAGAGATACTCCCACCCCAAAATTAATCACCTCAAGGAGAGGAGGTGGGGAGGGTACTGAGCTAAGAGTCTTATATTTAGCCCCAAAGGAGTCCCTTTGCCATTGATGTCAAAGGGGGAGATATTTGAGTAAGGGGGAGAGCATTCAGTTAGGGGGAGCAGTTTCTCAGGGGGAGCAGATTTGAATTTAAATGGTATGGAAAAAGGAAAAAGGAATTTTTTAGAAAAGGGTTGCCATCAATGACAAAGGGGGAGATTGTTGGAAATTTTGAGTATATAGTTGTCATTGATGTCAAAGAATTAATGGCATAGGTTAATGACATTGGTTGTCATTTATGATCAGAAAAATAAAGGTTTAATGTTTTACCATGGTGGCATTTGCAAAAGAAAAAGGAAGAGGTTTTCCAAAGACAAGGTTCAAGAAGAAGAAAAATTATAATATTTAAATCTATAAAAATTTAAATAATTATAATAATTAAAGGTTAAAAGGCCCAAAGGTTAAAATAAAATTATAATAATTAAATCTACCTTAGATTTAATTTATTATAATATTTTTGAAAGTTTAATGGCACCAAAAATCAAAAATCAAAATTGCATGGAGGTATTTGTTTCAAGTGCACCGATGTCCAAGGTCAAAAGGTAATGTGTATAAAAGGGCTAAGGTATTGCAAAGCCAAAGTGTTCAAATAAATTAAAACACCCGAAGTATTACTTGCATATTCATTCGACAAAGGTGTGAAGGCAAACATAGAATATTCTATGAAATTTGAGGCAACACAAAAATAAAGGCGGAGGGTGTCCAAACTCCATCCGATGGTGGATGGTAGCCTAGATGGCAAGCTCGACTTGTAGAGTGCGTAGTTGGCAACAGATTCAACGTTCGATTCACACAAAATATTTTTTGATGTGTTGAAGTCTTGGCACCGACGGTCAAGGATAAGAAAGAGCATGTGCTCTTTTGGTTTGTGTGGGTGGCTAGCCCACATGGTGTTTGCCCTTGTGCTAGGATGCGGGGGCCAATGAGGTCACGGTTTTGAATAGCGATGACAACACTTGAGGGCAGAATTAATTTTTGTTAAAAGGTATGCACTTTAAGCTTGGTTAGGGAGTTATAAGGGTTAGTTAATTTTTATTAAAGTTTTGTGAAATGGTTAGGGAGTTATAAGGGTTAGTTAATGTTTATTATGTTGATGTGAAATGGTTAGGGAGCCATAAGGATAGTAAAGTGATTTGCTTTTTGTTTTGAAAAGGTTAAAAGGTGAAGTTTGAGATTGCTAGTGCTTGGTGGATGCATGAGATGAAATAATAATTTCTTTGGTCTTATTGAAATTTGAAGTGCATTATTGTGTTTTCATAAGAAGGAGGTATAAGGTGTATATGAGAAATTCATGTGTGTAATTTTTGTTTGTTTTGTTGAAGCATTATTTTGCATGAGAGAATAGGAGTAATAAGGTGTTATGGTGGTTGATATTTTATTGTAATCTGTATATGGTGAAATATATTTTGAAGTGAAAATTCATGTGGATGTGTTGAGGAAATATTTTGCAATCTAACCATTGGAGTGGCATTAGAGAAATTAGTTATTTGTGAGACAAGTTTTGAAGACATATCTCCATAAGAGCAAATTAAGAGGTATGGGCACATCATCCTTTGTTTAAGGTGTTTGTTGGAATAAATTTTTGGAACATAAAGTGGAGTGAAAAGGATTGTTTGATAAGCATTGTTGGAAATATTTGAGTTAGGTTTTGAGATCTACATTGTGCATATTTGTTGAAAGAAAGTGGAAACACCTATGTTAGGGTTTGTGAGAAAATTGTGATTCATTGTTTGAATGAATGTGTGAAGGTTTTGAGCATTGGTTTTGAGTGATATTGAAAGTGAATGTGCAAACATTAGAAATCAGATTTGTGAAAGCAAGTGTGTGAATATGGAAGATAGGTGTCATGTGCTAGACCAGATCTATCTTTAAAAGAGAAATAAATGTGAGACATGTGAAAGTGATAGACTTAATGATTGAGTAGAACATTGTGAGTTTTTGATAGAGCATATCATTCTCTATATGTTCCAGAGGTTAAACGAATTCTAAGTAGAATTTTTTTGTGTGAAGAAAGCTTCTTGAAAAGATTTAAGTTGTGTTTGTATGCAAGTTGTGGAAATAGTTGAGCAGGTTTTGTGAGTGGTTTGAGGACAAATTTGAGCAAGTCTTTGAGAAGGCTTGAAGGCATATTTGAGCAAGTATTTTGAGAAGACTTGAAGGCAATTTATTCAAGATTTATGTTAAGGCTTGAGGAAAAATTTGAGACAGATAGAGCAAATTTGAGAGCATATTTGTTCAAGCTTAGTGTTAAGGATTAAGTATAGATTTGAGACAGATATCGAGCATATTTGAGAGTAGATTTGTTCAAGCCTTGTGTTAAGTCTTGGGGACTTATTTAAGATAGAATTGAGAGCAGAGTTTGGTGCAGATTTGAGAGCAAAGTTTGGTGTAGATTTGAGATAGAGTTGAGAGCAGGATTTGGAGGTGACAGAGTAAAGAGGACAATAGTCTCCAGTGGATAGAGATCCATCAACCAATGTAGTGGGGATAAAGGTCTCCTATGGAGAGAGATCCACAAGCTAGAGTAGTGGGGGTAGAAGTCTTCTAGAAGATCACCATCCAGAGCAGAGGGAATAGAGTTCTCCTATGGAGAGAGATCCATGAACCGGAGCAAATGGGAAAGAGTTATCTTATGGATAGGGATCCACAAACTAGCCAAAGTAGAGGGGATAGATATCTCCTATGGTTAGAGATCCATGAACCAGAGCAAGGGAATAAATTGGGGAGTGTGATCCATGAATAAATTGGGGAGATAGAGTTCTTCTATGGAGAGAGATCCACAAACCAATTGAGGAGATAGAGTTATCCTAGATCAAGTTCCACGAACCAGAGAAAAGGGAATAGAGTTCTCCTATGGAGAGAGATCCACAAATAAGAGCATAGGGGATTGGTGTCTCCTTTGGATAGAGGTCCATAAACATTGTAATAGGGATTGATTCCCAAGAGATTTTTTGAGAAAATTTAGAAGTAAGATTTTCTCGTGGAGTAGCCCACATTGGGTGAACCATGTTAAATTTATCTCTTGTGTGTGATGATTTGTGCATTGCTTTGATTATTGCTATTGATATTGCCATTGATGATATTGGATAATATTATTTAGGAAAGAAAAGTAAAAGTTTGTCTTATAATGTTCACCCCCCTCTCAGTATAAGCCTATGTTCTTCAGTTTGAATATGTTTTTTTCATTCCATCCCAATAGAAGGATCGTTTAGCTTTATCATATGTATTCAAAAATATCGAGTGGGTAAAGTATGTATTTACTTCATAGTATCCTGGAGTGATGAAGTTTTGGGAACCACAATGCAAGCTTGGTATCTTAATAGGTGTCCATCCCATGAATACCTAATGTGGGAATTGGGATCCCTTTGGAGTTGTTTTTGTAAAGTTTGCAAGGATGATTCGTTAGTTACTTATTCTTAAAGTTCAAAGACCCATTGGGGGAGTGGAGATGAGAGGGTACACACTATTGATTTATCTTGAATATGATGAGAGAGGGCATCTACCATAATATTCTTATTCCCTTTCTTATACACAATGTTATAATCATACCCTAACAAAATTAAAACCCATTTATGCTATGCTAGAGTAGATACCCTCTATTCAAAAAAATATTTGAAACTCTAGTGGTCTATTTTAATAGAAAAATACCTCCAATGAGACAAGGTTACCAATGATTGACAACATGGAGGATGGATATCATTTCTTTTTCATAAGTAGATTTTCCCAAAAAAAAAAATGACAATGCCTTACTATTGAAAGCTAGGGGTTACCCTAAACCCTTCTTGCATTATAAAGGGTTTGGAAAAATTAAGAGTGGCTAACACTAGTGTCAAAATCATGGCTTCCTTGAGATCTGCAAAAGCTTTTTTTGTTGGAGCTGAACACACAAATGAGTTTTTATTCAACATGGCCATTAGTGGGGTTGTTATCATTCCATAACTTTGTACAAATCATCACTAGTATCCCATGAGACCCAAAAATCAATGAAGCACCTTGAGAGTTTATGTCTTAGGTCAATTTTACATAGCTTCATTTTTCCTGGGGTCAACCTTAACTCCCTCATGTGAAAAAATATGCCCTAAGTATTTGACCTCTTACATGCCAAAATAATATTTGGATTGTTTGACAAATAACAAATGATATTGCAATAGTTGCAAATTTTGATCTAGATGTTGTCAGTGCTCAGCCCAAGTGTGATTGTAGATGAGAATATCATCAAAGAAGACCAAACTTATGGAAGAATGGATGGAAGACAGTATTCATGAGGCTCTAGAATATTGAAGGTGCATTAGTTAGGACAAAAGGCATGACCAAAAATTCACGATGGCCCTCATGAGTTTTGAATGTTGTTTTTGAAATGTCTTCTTTCTTGATTCTTATATGATGATATCTAGAGTAGATATCCAACATGGAGAAAATTCTGGTGCCATGTAACTCATCCAAAAATTAATAAATCAAAGGAATAGAAAATTTCTCCTTAATGGTGAGTTTGTTGATTTTTAAAATGTCTATACATTGTCACCATGACCCATATTTTTTTTACCAATAGGATTGATAAAGAATAGGGACTGTTATTGGGTCAAATTACCCCTATTTTCAATAACTTGTGGACCAACTTCTCAATTTTTAATTTTAGTGCATAAGGGTATCTATAAAGCTAAATGTTAGGTTGTAATATTCTAGGTACCAATTGGATTGCATGGTCATGAGAACAACATGGAGTTAATATTGTAGGTTTTGAAAAAACAATGTTATCTTTAGTCAAAATGAGTTGCAAATCCCCTTGTGGTTCAACTGCTTCATGTTTTGGGGTTGGATTGCAAACAACTAGGCTACTACCCCATGTGAGGATTGTTTTAATATTTTTTCCATTCATATTGAATTGATAACCTACATGGATTCCACATGTGAACTATAAAGATAATATGACCTCCCATTATGAGTGAATTGAAGAACACAAGCTTATACTGAGGTGGGGTGAATAGTATAGCACCCACTTTTTACTTTCTTTCCAAACCAATATAAATTAGTGTCCTAAATTGTAATAACCAAATATAGCAAGTGTGCATTAATAACATAGATAACAATAGTAAGCAAGTGAACAAATCATCACACACAATTGAGACATAATATTTAATGTGGTTTCCCCAATGTGGGGTAGTCCACAAGATATTCTCCTTATAATATTTCACAAAGAAATAGGGATCCTTATCCCAATACAAATGATTACTTTGCTTTGCTCAAAGCTAGGCTATCCTGATCTGCTTATGTGGGCTCAATTGATCTGCTCAGCTAGGCTCTCCATTGATCTACTCAACTAGGATATCCATTGATATGCTTAGCTAGGCTATCCACTGATCTGCTTAGCTAGGATCTCCACTCATATGCTCAGCTAGGCTATCCATTGATCTGCTCATGTAGGCTATCCACTGATCTGATCAACTAGGCTATCCACTGATCTGCTAAGCTAGGCTATCCATTTATCTGCTCAGCTAGGCAACTAGTGTTGATGTGTTTTTTGTTTCTATCCTATCTCTTGCACTGCTCACAAAATTGCCTCAATGCCTTCTCACAAGGCTCAAACAATCCTGCTCAAATACTGTCCCAAATATTTTCTCAAAGCCTTAATAAAAGGCTCAAACAATCCTGCTCAAATGCTATCCCAAATATATCAACAAATTTATCCCAAAAGCCTTCTCAAAGGCTCAACCAATCATGCACAAAAGCTATCTCAAATCTGTCCAAAAATTCTATCCCAAAAGCCTTCCCAAAGGCTCAACCAATCATGCACAAAAACTATCTTAAATCTGTCTAAAAATTTTGTCCCAAAAGCCTTCCCAAAGGCTCAACCAATAATGAACAAAAGATATCTCAAATATGTCCAAAAATTCTATCCCAAAAGCCTTCCCAAAGGCTCAACCAATCATGCACAAAATTTGTCTCAAACATGTCCAAAAATTCTATCCCAAAAGCCTTCCTAAAGGCTCAACCAATGATTCTCAAGTAGCACTCAAATCTCAATCACAAATAAACGAAGGTAAGGCTCAATGATGAACTCAACAATGGATAACAAATGAATGATGACAATACTCAACAATCTACTCAATAATAAAAGACAATATACTCTTCAATGGATGACAACAATGATCCACAATGATCTCAACAATGTATGACAAATACTCTCTCAAATGGATGGCAATAATGCTCAACAATGTACTCTCAAATGGATGACAACAATGCTCAAAAATATACTCTCAAATGGATACCTCTCCAAGCAATAACAATGAGAACTTCAACCAACCAAGGATAATCTCCACAAGTGATAGCAATAGGTTCTCAATAATATCTTCCTCATGCAATGTCAATAAGATCTCAAGAAACCATCACAACTCCCTCAAGAAAAGAGCTCTCAAATAGCCAACAATGATCTCCACAAATGAAAGATAAATGTATCCACAAGTGACTAGAAAATGATATCCTCAATGGTCTCAAATAGTGGCAATGGACTTAACAAGTAACAAACAATAATCTCCTCAAAGCAATAGCAAAAACCTCCTCAATAATGGCAATACTCTCAATGAACTCCACTAAAGCAATCATGGAACTCAAGCATCAATTTTATCCATAAAATTGATTTTCTATTCCATCCAATTCCTCTCAATTGCCAAGGCACATAATCAAGCAATTTGTCTTCAAATTCAAACCCTAACTCATGTGCATGTATTCTAACTCAAGGTAGCAATTAACTAGGTCTCAATTTCCTAGATTAATTTCATAATTAGATCATGCACTAGGACATATAACAAGTTCAACACTTTTCAACATTATGACTCCCTAATTTTATTAACATATACAACAAGCACCTATGCTTTTATTTTAATTCCACACCTTATAACTCCACATACAACAATCACTTATTTCACTAAACTCCTTATGACTCCCTAGTTATCACAAAAATAATTTTAATGCACCAAAACGTTGGTGATAACAAATATTACCATGTGCTGGAGATAAATACATTTATATGAAATTCGGCCTTCGTATCCTTCAAAATCATCTTTGCCAAAATGCCTTGCCATAATTTTGTGCCTTCACACCTTTGCGAGAGTTGAACTATGTTCCTCTCGCTTAGCGCTATGAAGCGCTTACCACGTGGGTGCTAGCCCACGTTGGGATTTTAATCCCAAACACCCAACTTTAACTTGCACTCAAATCTGAAACTCGATTTTACTTTCTTAGCAAAACACTTTGCCCTTGGCAAGATTTGAATAGCGAACCTGCCTTGTGCCAAGTTCGTACGCTACCAACTGTGCTATAGGCTCCTGCGTGACATCACTTTCCCACGCTGTCTACTTGAACTTGCTCTCAAATCAAAAGTTATTTATCCTTCTTTCTTCGCTGCTCCCCTTTCGATGACTCTCTCTCATGGGCTATGTCAAGTATTCTATAAGCAAAGGTTTTAACCTTTTATTTATATGCACCTCCATACCTTCGAATGACATCGATGAATCTTTATTTATCTCCCCAACCTTTACATGTCGGCGGATAATATAATACAACCTTAGATCTTAGAATTATTAAATAAATTTTTTAATAATTCACCTTTTAACTTTGAATTGGGATATCTCCTTCATTCTTTTGAATTTCGTCATGAAACATTTTGCACCTAGATTTTATTGGAAAACCATTTCATCCATCATAATTTGGAGAAATCTTAGCATAGTGGTTTTAATGAAAAATCCTTTCCAATGGTTTTAATGAAAACCCTTTCTATTGGTTTTAATAAAAAACCTTTCTATCGGTTTTAATAAAAACCCTTGCCGTTGGTTTTAATAAAAAACTTTACCATTGGTTTTAATAAAAACCATTAATATAATATTTAAAAAATTAAATATTATATGCCTCTTGTGCCACAAAACCCTGTATATATCCTAGCTCGCCAAAATATCATAAACGATTATTTATGAAGTGCTTTTGCCACCAAAACTCAATGTGATCCATGTGACATCAATGAAAACACAAAATAACTCAAATTGCCAACAATCTCCCCCTTTGTCATTAATGACAACACCTCTAATGCAAATCACCACAATCACTGCAAAAACCATTTCTAAAAATCAAAGCTGCTCTCCCTGACTAAATACTCTCTATGGAGGCTTCTCCCCCTATCTCCATGTTCTCTTTGGAGGCTGCTTCCCCTATCTCAATACTCTCTTTGGAGGCTGCTACCCCTAACTCAATGCTCTCCCCCTTACTCAAATCTCTCTTCCTTTGACATCAATGGCAAAAGGGACACCTATGGGGCTAAAATATACGAATCTTAAGCTTAGCCCCCCCACCACCTTATCTCTTGAGGTGATTAATTTTGGGGTGGGAGTACATTTACTCCCATTATTACATTGTTCCTTTCCTTTGTCAAATTCCTTCCACATATTTTTTGGTCTCCTTTTCTTGATAAGTTACTTGATCTTCTTGTCTTGAACCTGTTTGACCTTCTTACCTTGAACCTGTTTGACCTTATTGCCTTGAACCTGTTTGGAATTGAGTCCTACACCATATTGCAATATGTCCAAAGTTATTGCAATTAAAGCACTTGATATTGTAGCCTTTGGATGGTACCCATGTTCTGAATTCTTTCTTGAAACCATTTCCATATCCATTCCTTTCTTGAACCCTGTATTATGAAGTTTTGTTTTCATAATCATTTTGACCATGACCTCTGAATTGTGCAGCTCTACAATCAAAACCATATTGCTCATTTCCTTTGCAATGAGAAGCTCTATGACCAATCTTGTTGCATAAGAAGCAATGTCCCTGAAAACCATACCTTATTCCTTTGAATTTCCTTCTAGCAAAATCAAAATTCTTTGATCCATAGACCCTTTCTTGACCATTATCCTTGTGATCATCTTTGACTTGTGCATTGTATCCTTGATCCTTATTTATGGTATCCAAATATTCTTCCTTAACTTCTTCCTTGCTTTCTTCTTCAAGAATTTCTTTGCCTTTTGAACTTGATTCACCTATCTCAAAACAAGATCCAAATTGGATATTTGGATCCATAGGAGCATTGAAAATTTCTTCATCTTTCTCTTCATTTGTGTCCAATAGTAAATTGGCATCCATCTCTATTGTCTCTAAAATACATGTTTCCTTCTCAGTGAACATGTCTTGACCTTTTGAGTCATGTGATGGATCAAACTTCTCAAGTATGAAACATCTCAATTCTTTTAGATTCTCCTTAACCTCTTGTAGTTGCTCATGGATATCATTGAAGTCTTCTTTTAGATCAATTGAGACATATGTCTTTCTTGAAATATGCTCTTGTTTAACTTCTTCTATTTGGAGTGGAAGTTATTCTTCTACTTATTTTATCCCATAGAAAAACCCTTCTTCATCTTCATTGTCACTGAGATCATTATCTTCTTCTATAGCAAACAAAATCTCATGAATCCTTTGTCTTTGCTTGTTTCTTTGGTATGTCATTTCATCTTCACTATCACTGAAGCCATTGTAATATCCTTATTTATGATCTTGTTGACCACACACAAAGCATTGTTCTCTTTCAACTTCTATTCATAAGAATAGATGTTCTTCCTTTTCATAATATGACTTGTCTCTATCACTGCGATCTGAGCTATCATTTGCTTCTTCAATGTAGAAAGTTGCCTTTGTCTTACGAAAACTTTTCTTCTTCTCATGCTTGCTTTGGTTGTACCTATCATATTTGTCATGCTTATGCTTTCCTTCTTCTTTTCTTCTGTGACCATATTTTTTATCACCACTATTTTCTTCATGTGGACACTTTTTTTCATAGTGACCATAATCACCACACTTGTAGCATTTGACTTTCTTCATATCCCTCTACTTCCTTGAGTCCTTTTTCCTTTTGATGAAGTTAGCTTCCTCATAATTATCTGAATCTCTATCTATCTTTGGATCTTTCCCTTTATTTTTCTCTGAAGCCTTGAATGCAATTTATTTAATTGGAGCTTGATGCTTATCTATCCTCATATCATAAGCTATGAGAATTCCTTGTAGTTCATCCATCGTCAACTTGTCGATATCCATTGTTTCTTCTATCGTTGAAACCTTTGCATCATAATTTCTGGGAAGTGATCTCAAAATTTTTTGAGTAACATCTGATTATTTCATCTCAAATCCTAGGCCTCTCATGGTGTTAGAAATCTCATCAACTTGAAGCAAGAACTTTGTAATATCTTTAGAATCTTCCATTTTCAATTCTTTGAATATTTTTCTATGAGTTTGTAGTTTTACCAAATTTACCTTGGAATCTCCTTCATAGGTATTCCGCAACTTGGTCCACATTTCATTAGCTGAATTACATAACCTTTGAAAAATATGTCTCACGTAGCCCAATTAGAATATAATTCATTGCATTTGCATTGATCTCAACCAATTTCCTGATAGTCTTATCTGTCTCGTGATCACCTTCAACATTATATTCTTTTTCAACCATCTGCCATACCTCATATCCTTGTGATATCAAATAGTTCTTCATTATCATGCTCCAAAAAGCATAATTGTTATCGTCAAACAATGGAGCCTTACTTGTAGATGATCCATTTTGTGAAGCCATCTGTGTTCTTATAGAATTTACCCTCAAGTTGTTAGCATTTTCGAAGGAACCTACTCTTTTACCAATTGAAAAACACAAGATTATGTTGAGAAGGGAGGGTGAATAGTATAACACCCACTTTTTACTTTCTTTCCAAACCAATATCAATTAGTGTCCTCAATTGCAATAACCAAATATAGCAGTGTGCATAATAACATAGATATCAATAGTAAGCAAGTGCACAAATCATCACACACAATTGAGACACAAGATTTAATGTGGTTCCCCCAATGTGGTATTCCACAAGATATTCTCCTTATAATATTCCACAAATAAATAGGGATCCTTATCCCAATACAAATTATTACTTTGATCTGCTCAAAGCTAGGTTATCTTGATCTGCTTAGGTGGGCTCCAATGATTTTCTCAGCTAGGCTCTTCATTGATCTGCTCAGCTAGGCTATCCACTCATCTGCTCATCTAGGCTATCCATCAATCTTCTCAACTAGGCTCTCCACTGATATGCTCAGCTATACTATCCATTGATCTTCTTAGCTAGGCTATCCACTAATTTGCCCAGCTAGGATATCCACTGATCTACTCAGCTAGGCTATCCACTGATCTGCTCATCTGGGCAACTGGTGTTAATGTGTTTTCTATTTTTGTCCTGTCTCTTTCATTGCTCATAAATCTACCTCAATGCCTTCTCATAAGGCTCAAATAATCCTGCTCAAATGCTATCCCAAATCTATTCTCAAAGCCTTCACAAAAGGCTCAAACAATCATGCTCAAATGTTGTCCCAAATCTATCCACAAATATGTCCCAAAAGCCTTCTCAAAGGCTCAACCAATCATGCACAAAAGTTGTCTCAAATCTGTCCAGAAATTCTATCCCAAAAGCCTTCCCAAAGGCTCAACCAATCATGCACAAAAGTTGTCTCAAATCTGTCCAAAATTTTTATCCCAAAAGCCTTCCCAAAGGCTCAACCAATCATGCACAAAAGCTATCTCAAATCTATCCAAAAATTCTATCCCAAAAGCCTTCTCAAAGGCTCAACCAATCATGCACAAAATTTGTCTCAAATCTATCCAAATTTTTTTTCCCAAAAGCCTTCCCAAAGGCTCAACCAATGACTCTCAAGTAGCACTCAAATCTCAATCACAAATAAACGAAGGTAAGGCTCAATGATGAACTCAACAATGGATAACAAATGAATGATGACAATACTCAACAATCTGCTCAACAATCAAAGGCAATATACTCTTCAATGGATGACAACAATGATCCACAATGACCTCAACAATGTATGACAAGTACTCTCTCAAATGGATGGCAATAATGCTCAACAATGTACTCTCAAATGGATGACAACAATGCTCAATAATATACTCTCAAATGGATACCTCTCCAAGCAATAACAATGATAACTTCAACCAACCAAGGATAATCTCCACAAGTGATAGCAATAGGTTCTCAATAATATCTTCCTCATGCAATGTCAATAAGCTCTCAAGAAACAATCACAACTCCCTCAAGAAAAGAGCTCTCAAATAGCCAACAATGATCTCCTCAAATGAAATACAAATGTATCCACAAGTGACTAGAAAATGATATCCTCAATGGTCTCAAATAGTGGAAATGGACTTAACAAGTAACAAACAATAATCTCCTCAAAGCAATAGCAAAAACCTCCTCAATAATGGCAATACTCTCAATGAACTCCACTAAAGCAATCATGCAACTCAAGCATCAATTTTATCCATAAAATTGATTTTCTAATCCATCCACTTCCTCTCAATAGCCAAGGCACATAATCAAGCAATTTGTCTTCAAATTCAAACCCTAAATCATGTGCATGTCTTCTAACTCAAGGTAGCAATTAACTAGGTCTCAAGTTCCTAGTTTAATTTCATAATTAAATCATGCACTAGGACATATAACAAGTTCAACATTTTTCAACCTTATGACTTCCTAATTTTATTAACATATACAACAAGCATCTATGCTTTTATTTTAATTCCACACCTTATAACTTCACATACAACAATAACTTATTTCCCTAAACTCCTTATGACTCCCTAGTTATCACATAAATAATTTTAATGCACAAAAAATTTGGTGATAACAACTATTACCATTCGCTGGAGATAAATACGTTTATATGAAATTTGCTGCCTTCATAACCTTTGAAATCATATTTGCCAAAATGCCTTGCCATAATTTTGTGCCTTCACACCTTCGTGAGAGTTGAACTTTGTTCCTCTCGCTTAGCGTTGTGAAGCGCTTACCACGTGGGTGCTAGCCCACGTTGGGATTTTAATCCCAAACACCCAACTTTAACCTACACTCAAATCTGAAACTCGATTTTACTTTCTTAGCAAAACACTTTGCCCTTGGCGAGATTCGAATAGCGAACCTGCCTTGTGCCAAGTTCGTACGCTACCAACTGCGCTATAGGCTCCTACGTGACGTCACTTTCCCATGCTGTCTACTTGACCTTGCTCTCAAATCAAAAGTTATTTATCCTTCTTTCTTCGCTGCTCCCCTTTCGACGACTCTCTCTCATGCGCTATGTCAAGTCTTCTATAAACAAAGGTTTTAACCTTTTATTTATATGCACCTCCATACCTTCGAATGACATCGACAAATATTTATTTATCTCCCCAACATTTGCACGTCGACGGATAATATAATACAACCTTAGACCTTAGAATTATTAAATAAAGATTTTAATAATTCACCTTTTAACTTTGAATTGGTATATCTCCTTCATTATTTTGAATTTCGTCATGAAACATTTTGCACCTATATTTTATTGTAAAACCATTTCATCCATCATAATTTGGAGAAGTCTTAGCATAGTGGTTTTAATGAAAAATCCTTTCCAATGGTTTTAATGAAAACCCTTTATGTTGGTTTTAATAAAAAACCTTTCCGTCGGTTTTATTAAAAACCCTTGTTGGTTTTAATAAAAAACTTTACCATTGGTTTTAATAAAAACCATTAATATAATATTTAAAAAATTAAATATTATATGCCTCTTGTGCCACAAAACCCTGTATATATCCTTGCTCGCCAAAATATCATAAACAATTATTTATGAAGTGCTTTTGCCACCAAAACTCAATGTGATCCATGTGACATCAATGAAAACACAAAATAACTCAAATTGCCAACAATCTCCCCCTTTGTCATTAATGACAACACCTCTAATGTAAATCACCACAATCACTGCAAAAACCATTTTTGAAAATCAAAGCTGCTCTCCCTGACTCAATACTCTCTATGGAGGCTTCTCCCCCTATCTCAATGTTCTCTTTGGAGGATGTTCCCCCTATCTCAATACTCTCTTTGGAGGCTGCTCCCCCTAAATCAATGCTCTCCCCCTTACTCAAATATCTCCCCCTTTGACATCAATGGCAAAAGGGACACCTATGGGGCTAAAATATATGACTCTTAAGCTTAGCTCCCCCACCACCTTCTCTCTTGAGGTGATTAATTTTGGGGTGGGAGTACATTTACTCCCATATTACATTGTTCCTTTCCTTTTTCAACTTCCTTCCACATATTTTTGGTCTCCTTTTCTTGAT
Organism: Wollemia nobilis; assembly: GCA_028583015.1. NCBI lineage: Eukaryota > Viridiplantae > Streptophyta > Pinopsida > Araucariales > Araucariaceae > Wollemia > Wollemia nobilis. Next base: position 3,126,995 of record JAQPPZ010016892.1, on the reverse strand, counting down.
AAGTTACTTGATCTTCTTGTCTTGAACCTGTTTGACCTTCTTGCCTTGAACCTTTTTGACCTTCTTGCCTTAAAACTGTTTGGAATTGAGTCCTACACCATATTGCAATATGTCCAAGGTTATTATAATTAAAGCACTTGATATTGTAGCCTTTGGATGATGCCCATGTCTTGAATTATTTCTTGAAACCATTTCCATATCCATTCCTTTCCTAAACCATGTATTATGAAGTTTTGTTTTCATAATCATTTTGACCATGACATCTGAATTGTGCAGCTCTATAATAAAAACCATATTTCTCATTTACTTTATAATGAGAAGCTCTATGACCAATCCTGTTGCATAAGAAGCAATGTCCTTGAAAACCATACCTTCTTCCTTTGAAGTTCATTCTAGAAAAATCAAACTTCTCTGATCCATAGACCCTTTCTTGAAAATTATCCTTGTGATCACCTTTGATTTGTGCATTGTATCCTTGATCCTTATTTATGGTATCCAAATATTCTTCCTTAACTTCTTCCTTGCTTTCTTCTTCAAGAATTTCTTTACCTTTTGAACTTGATTCACCTATCTCAAAACAAGATCCAAATTGGATATTTGGAGCCATAGGAGCTTTGGAACTTTCTTCATATTTCTCTTCATTTATGTCCAATAGCAAACTAGAATCCGTCTCTATTGTCTCTAAAATACATGTTTCCTTATCAGTGAACATGTCTTTACCTTTTGAGTCATGTGATGGATCAAACTTCTCAAGTATGAAACATCTCAATTCTTTTAGATTCTCCTTAACCTCTTGTAGTTGCTCATGGATATCATTGAAGTCTTCTTTTAGATCAATTGAGACATCTATCTTTCTTGAAATATCCTCTTGTTTAACTTCTTCTGTTTGGAGTGGAAGTTTTTCTTATACTTCTTTTATCCCATAGAAAACCCTTCTTCATCTTCACTATCACTGAGATCATTATCTTCTTCTATAGCAAATAAACTCTTAGGAACCCTTTGTCTTTGCCTATTTTATTGATATGTCATTTCATCTTCACTATCACTGAAGCCATTGCAATATCTTGATTTATGATCTCATTGACCACACACAAAGCATTGTTATCTTTCACCTTCTATTCCTAAGAATAGATGTTCTTCCTTTTCATCATTTGACTTGTCTTTATCGCTGCGATCTGAGCTATCATTTGCTTCTTCAATGTAGAAAGTTTTCTTTGTCTTACAAAAACTTTTCTTCTTCTCATGCTTGCTTTGCTTGTATTTGTCATATTTGTCATGCTTATGCTTTCCTTCTTCTTTTCTTCTATGATCCTATTTTTCATCATCACTGTTTTCTTCATGTGGACACTTGTTTGCATAGTGACCATAATCACCACACTTGTAGCATTTGACTTTCTTTATATCCCTATAGTTCCTCGAGTCATTTTTCCTTTTGATAAAGTTAGCTTCCTCATCATTATATGAATCTCTATCTATCTCTGGATATTTCCCTTTCTTTTTCTCTAAAGCCTTGAATGCAATTTCTTTCATTGGAGCCTGATGCTTATCTATCCTCATCTCATAAGCTATGAGAGTTCCTTGTAGTTCTTCCATCGTTAGCTTGTTGATATCCATTGTTTCTTCTATCATTGAAACCTTTGCATCATACTTCATGAAATGTCATCTCAAAACCTTTTGAGTAACATCTGATTCTTTCATCTCAACTCCTAGGCCTCTCATGGTGTTAGCAATCTCATCAAATCGAAGCAAGAACTTTGTAATATCATCAAAATATCCCATTTTCAATTCTTCGAATCTTTTTCTATGAGTTTGTAGTTTTGCCAACTTTACCTTGGAATCTTCTTCATAGGTAATCTATAACTTGGTCCACATTTCATTAGCTGAATTACATACCATGACCTTTGCAAAATCTACTTCACGTAGCCCACTCAGAATACAATTCATTGCCTTTGTATTGATCTCAACCAATTTCCTGATAGTCTTATCTATCTCAGGATCACCTTCAACCTTATACTCTTTTGCAACCATTTTCCATACCTCATATCCTTGTGATGTCAAATAGTTCTTCATTCTCATGTTCCAAAAAGAATAATTGTTACAGTCAAACAATGGAGCCTTACTTGTAGATGATCCATTCTATGAAGCCATATGTGTTCTTGTAGAATCTACCCTTAAGCTATTAGCCTTTTCGAAGGAACCCGCTCTGATACCAATTGAAGAACACAAGCTTATACTGAGAGGGGGGTGATCAGTATAGCGTCCACATTTTACTTTATTTCTAAACTAATATCAATTAGTGTCCTCAATTGCAATAACCAAATATAGTAGCGTGCATTAATAACATAGATAGCAATAGTAAGCAAGTGCACAAATCATCACACACAATTGAGACACAAGATTTAACTTGGTTCCCCCAATGTGGGGTAGTCCACAAGATATTCTCTTTAAAATATTTTACAAAGAAATAGGGATCCTTATCCCAATACAAATGATTACTTTGATTTTCTCAAAGCTATGTTGTCATGATCTGCTCAGGTGGGCTCCACTGATCTACTCATCTAGGCTCTCCACTGATCTGCTCAGCTAGGCTATCCACTAATATGCTCAACTAGGCTATCCAATGATCTGCTCAGTTAGGATCTCCATTGATCTACTTAGCTAGGCTATCCACTGATCTGCTCAGCTAGGCTATCCATTGATCTACTCAGCTAGGCTATCCACTGATCTACTCAACTAGGCAACTGGTGTTGATCTGTTTTTTTTTTTGTCCTCTCTTTTACTGCTCACAAATATGCCTCAATACCTTCTCACAAGGCTCAAACAATCCTGCTCAAATGTTGTCCCAAATATGTTCTCAAAGCCTTCACAAAAGGCTCAAACAATCCTGCTCAAATGTTGTCCCAAATCTATCCATAAATATGTCCCAAAAGCCTTCTCAAAGGCTCAACCAATCATGCACAAAATATATCTCAAATCTATCCAAAATTTCTATCCCAAAAACCTTCCTAAAGGCTCAACCAATCATGCACACAAGTTTTCTCAAATCTGTCCAAAAATTATGTCCCAAAAGCCTTACCAAAGGCTCAACCAATCATGCACAAAAGCTGTCTCAAATCTTTCCAGAAATGCTGTCCCCAAAGCCTTCCCAAAGGCTCAACCAATGAATCTCAAGTAGCACTCAAATATCAATCACAAATCAACGAAGGTAAGGCTCAATGATGAACTCAACAATGGATAACAAATTAATGATGACAATACTCAACAATGTGCTCAACAATGAATTGGCAATGTACTCTTCAATGGATGACAACAATGATCTACAATAATCTCAACAATGTATGACAAATACTCTCTCAAATGGATGGCATTAATTCTCAACAATGTCCTCTCAAATGGATGACAATAATGCTCAAAAATATACTCTCAAATGGATATCTCTCCAAGTAATAACAATGAGAAATTCAACCAATCAAGGATAATCTCCACAAGTGATAGCAATAGGTTCTCAATAATATCTTCCTCATGCAATGTCAATAAGCTCTCAAGAAACAAACACAACTCCCTCAAGCAAAGAGCTCTCAAATAGCCAACAATGATCTCCTCAAATGAAATACAAATGTATCCACAAGTGACTAGCAAATGATCTCCTCAACGGTCTCAAATAGTGGCAATGGACTTAACAAGTAACCAACAATAATCTCCTCAAAGCAATAGAAAAAACCTCCTTAATAATGGAAATACTCTCAATGAACTCCACTAAAGCAATCATGCAACTCAAGCATCAATTTTATCCATAAATTTGATTTTCTAATCCATCCACTTTCTCTCAATAGCCAAGGCACATAATCAAGCAATTTGTCTTCAACTTCAAACCCTAACTCATGTGCATGTCTTCTAATTCAAGGTAGCAATTAACTAGGTCTCAAGTTCCTAGTTTAATTTCATAATTAAATCATGCACTAGGACATATAACAAGTTCAACACTTTTCAACCTTATGACTCCCTAATTTCATTAATATATACAACAAACACCTATGATTTTATTTTTAATTCCACACCTTATAAATCCACATACATCAATCATTTATTTCCCTAAACTCCTTATGACTCCCTAGTTATCATAGAAATAATTTTAATGCGCCAAGACTTTGGTAATAACAAATATTACCATGCGCTGGAGATAAATACTTTTATATGAAATTCACTGCCTTCGTAACCTTCAAAATCATATTTGCCAAAATGCCTTGCCAACATTAATGCGCTTTCACACCTTCATGGGAGTCGAAATACGTTCCTATCACTTAGCGCTGTGAAGCGCTTACCATGTGGGCGCTAGCCCACGTTGGGATTTTAATCCCAAACATCCAACTTTAACCTGTGCTCAAATCTAAAACTTGATTTTACTTTCTTAGCAAAACACTTTGCCCTTGGTGGGATTCGAACAGCGAACCTGCCTTGTGCCAAGTTTGTACGCTACCAAATGCGCTATAGGCTCCTGCGTGAAATCACTTGGCCGCGCTGTTTACTTGACCTTGCTCTCAAATCAAAAGTTATTTATCATTCTTTCTTCATTGCTCCCCTTTCGACGACTCTCTCTCATGCGCTATGTCAAGTCTTCTATAAACAAAGGTTTTAACCTTTTATTTATATGCACCTCCATGCCTTCGAATGATGTCGATGAATATTTATTTATCTCCCCAACCTTTGCACGTCGGCAGATAATATAATACAACCTTAGACCTTAGAATTATTAAATAAAATTATAATAATTCGCCTTTTAACTTTGAATTGGGATATCTCCTTCATTCTTTTGAATTTCGTCAAGAAACATTTTGCACCTAGGTTTTATTGGAAAACCTTTTCATCCATCATAATTTGGAGAAGTCTTAGCATAGTGGTTTTAATGAAAAACCCTTTCCAATTGTTTTAATGAAAACCCTTTTTGTTGGTTTTAACAAAAAAACCTTTCCGTTCATTTTAATAAAAACCCTTGCCATTGGTTTTAATAAAAACTTTTACCATTGGTTTTAATAAAAACCATTAATATAATATTTAAAAAATTAAATATTTTATGCCTCTTGTGCCACAAAACCTTGTATATATCTTTTCTCTCCAAAATATCATAAATGATTATTTATGAAGTGCTTTTGCCACCAAAACTCAATGTGATCAATGTAACATCAATGACAACACAAAATAACTCAAATTGCCAACATGAATTGCATATACAGTTCAACAAAGTTCTAGGCTATTTTTCCCAAGGTACAAAGTGATTGTGCCCCCAACACAACATCACATCCTCTTAACAAATGTGTGAACATATCAATGCATACTCCCCTATCTTCAACTTAATATTTTGATATTTTCCTTTACAAGGTAATGTCCCTCCATTGGCCACCATGACTTCAAAATAATTGCAAGAATATATGTAGCAATTAGCTTGCTTAGATACTCAGGGATCAATAAAATTAGGTATATTGCCTGAATCAATAATAGTTATAATTATTTTCTTAACCCTTAAAATATCCTACTACCTTCATAGTTCGAGGGGTCAATATTTTTGCAAGTGCTTGAACTAAAATCTTTGGTTGTCATTCTTCTTGTGCTTCACCCTCATCCTGGTGATCTTCTTCATAATATTCTACTTCTTCTTCATGTACTTCATTTACTACAAAATCATCCACATCCAACAGATACAATTTTTTGTGTACATGTTTATGAATATTTTCATCATAACTATAATATAACCCTTGTGCTCTTTGGGCATCCATTTCCTCCCTAGTCAATCACTTAACTATTTGATATTTATTTACTATGTTTGATGTGATATTGGATGCAAATGAGGGTTTGGCCTATGGAGATTAAGATGATCGCCTCTGAGCAAAAATGTTTTCCTTTGCTAACTTGGCCAATCCTTTTGCTTGCATCATGGATTGTAGTTTGGACAATTTTACCCCTATCTTGATATCATCCTTCAGCCCACTGATAAAACAACTCTAAAAATTCCTTCACTCAAACCCTTTGTCTTATTAGCCAACTTATCAAATTGAGTCTGATACTAACAAACAATTGAGGTATGTTTCAATTTTGTTAAAACTCCTGTAAAGTCCTCATATTCACTAGGGCCAAAACAAGTGAGTAATTGGGACTCAAATTATTTTCAAGAAAGGTTAAGAATCATATTTTGTACCCATCAATATGATTAAAGGGCCTTAAATTCAAAGTTAAACAATGCATTGTGATTCATAAATATTAGAGTACATTTTGGAGTTTAAAAAATTGATCCGCTCGACACAACCAACCATCAAGGTCCTTTCCATTAAACCTAGGAAAGTTTAATTTGGGCATTTCAAATGGGGCATTAGTATCAAAGTGAGCTTGAAGTGTTTACTATTCTCTATTTTTGAACTATCAATTATTCCTTCATTGTTAACCTATTGATGTATTTGGTTACTCAATTGGTTTTACTCTATTCTCTCATCACTCCTGTAGTCCCTCCAGCCATGGGCTTGTGATTTAGACCACTCAAATGACATTACTAAAAATAGAAGTGTTGTTTTAGAAGTTACCATTTTTAGTAATGGTCTAGAAAAGTGTTTGGATGCTATATATCAAAATGATCAATTTGAAAGTAAGATCACAAAGGAGTAGGTCTCAAAGTAATAATTTTGGAAACCACAAAATTTATTTTATAGTCAGGTGCTATATGTTTTCCTCCTAAATATTTTTTTCTCCTATAAAATGACTTTCTTCTCTGGTCCCTAACAACTACCATATCTATAACTATTCAATCTATTATGAATAACTACCTTGTTAGACTCTACCTTGTTTGTCACTAATGTTACCCTATCTGACACTATTGTTGACAACTATCCCAATAGATTTTGCTTTTAATTTTATTGACAATGGCCTTGTCTGATACTATTTTTTATGTATTATCAATAAATACCTTGATAGACCTATTTTGACTGCTATTGACAACTACCCTGTATAACACTGTTCTTGACTATTACTGACCCTAATAGTTATATTCTTCAATAAATAATTTTAACACTCTGGTCAATTTTGTGATAGGTGTAGTCTCCTCAATATGCTCAAACTTGTGGTTAGGATTTTGAAGGTTTGACAATCATTTTTAGGATTTGACATATGACTAAAATAGGGTAACTTTATGATGTCTTTGTAAGCGTTAATACTAACATAAATATCAAAGGTTAAATATCATAGGAATGAATATAATATAGCCACAATATAATAAGATCAATAAAATGATAAGAGTAGAGTAATATAAGAAAATTAACATGTATATCAAGGATGATAATATATCAAATAAAATTCAATAATAAGCAACAATATGAATGCAAATAGATTGAATCATTAATATACTATGCATGAAAAACAACTTACAATATTAATTGATCAAACTGCATGCAATATTTATTACTCCTCTTTCTCTTACAAATATGATAGTGATGTTCACTTTCCTCTATAATGTGATGTATCTATGGAGTACTATCTCCATAATATAACCATAGTAGTGTGACTCTTTGGATACTTGACTATACCTTTCCATATGCCAAATCTCATGACTCTTGGCTTCTCTACTTAACACTTTATTACTTGATGAACACTTGGCTCTATAATGTATGCACACCTATATATGACTCTTTCACTTCTATAACTTGCACACTCTAACCTAAGACACTTGTGCACATCTTTATATTACATAATTGCACTCTTACATATAGGACACTTGCACATAGATTCAACTTACACTTGCACACTAACTCACATGACACTTTTGCATTTCCTGCATATTACAACTTTACATGACACTTGTGCATATCCTATACATTCACACTTATATAAAAGGAAAATATAACTCACACTCTAAACTATGACTCAACCCTAATATAATATTTACATATGTACCATAAAGGTACCATGGGGGTATATTAGCATGTACCGAATAATGTAATATACTCCAACACTCTAGGCCAAGGTGTGTGCACTGTCCATAGCCCTCTATTATACCACAATGATGAATGATAATGCTTAGACCAATATTTTAGGCCACTACTCAAGGAGAGTTCCACACATACCCTTGAGTGCACTACTTGCCTCTTTGACAGTACAAGAGGGTAATCTTCCAGAGTGTTGAGCTTGATGCACTATGGATAGATACACTATCAGAAAGCTTCATGTGGTTAAAGGTTTCTCCTAAGCTTAGGGGGGTTCATGAGAGCTCAAGTCTGTATATGGGTGTTATTTGAGGTTTGAGTATTAAAGTTTGATCATCCCTCACTTCACTATATACTTTATGGGTAATCTAGCTTAGCTAATAATGATAGCTCCTCCATGACATTTTAAAACCCCTAACATAGGGTTTCTAATCTATTAAACTAAAACAAAAAAATAGCTCAATTTTTCTTTATAGGACAATAAGAAAAAAAATAAGGACAAAGAAAAATTATACCTAACAGGTCAAAATGACAAGACATGAATTGTTTGCACTATAGTAAAATTCCACCCTAGAAAGTGCTCTGATACCAATTGTTAAGAACCTTACAATAAATAAAATTTTATCCACATAATAATGAAATAATATCAGAAAATGAGCTTGAAATTAATAATATTACGATATAAAATAGAAATACAACAAATTATATTGTCGAAAATAGGAATACATTATAGAATTGCAAGCCTCTTTGAGAGGGCAACCTTCTTAGAAACAAAGCTTCAATACAACAAAAAATGAGATCGTCCTTCTCTTGACCCTAAGCTATTTTATAGACTTTGCCTACCCTAACTCTAATGCTCAAGGATTCCCATATTTGTAAAAGTGGAGGCTGACTAGTAACTCCTAAAGAATAATTGTTACATCTTTAAATAATGTCTTTTTATATTAAATATCCTTCTACCTAGAGACAACCAATGTCTTCCTTTAAAGATGCCATAAAAATACCAAATACCAAGAGAGTAGAAACCAACCTTTGCAAGAGGGGGCAAGTGAAAACCAAAAATCTTAGAGAGGAGAAATATTCCTCACACCTAAAGGGGTGAAGTAAGAATAAGCATGTTATGGGTGATAGAGTCATTGATTCATGCCAAACCAACCATGTGATTGTTGTAGAAACCCTTCAAAAACTTGTAGTTAAAGAACAAAAATCCACACAATAATTAACTAAGCTAGACCAACCTCCTTCGATCATCTTAAAATAAAAATTTGAAACCAATATTGTCGAGCTTACACCAATTAAACGAATAGATTTGAAAAGGGAGAAACCTTATTGGTTTTGTCCTGAGGAGCACTGTGTTTTCCATCATATTAATGGCTACTTTACCAATATATGTAACTATCTTAGGAACCTCATCCTAGACTTGATAGATAATGGTTAAGTTATATTCAATAGCTTTGATTTTCAACCTTTCTTAAACCAATATCTTAGGATTTTGTATAGGAATGCCCTACCCCCAAATGAAAACATGGTGGGAATGATTTATTCTTCTAATCACCCCAAGTCATTTGCTTATTGTAAAGTTATTGAGGTTGGGAAACCTAAGGCTAGTATTTACCCTTCCCTCAACCAATCATTATCAACTACCTCGTTTAACTCTAAAATCAACAATGTATTAACATTCTTAACTCTAAATGATCAATCTAATCAACCTAAAAATCAATCTAAAAATCTAAATTATGATCAACTAAACATAGATAATAAATTTGAGATTGCTAATCAAGCCCACCTTAAGGGTAATGGTCAATATAAAGATCAGTCTTTCTTGAACCTAGAAAAACTTCCTCTATCTCCTTAAACCATGGGATTCCCTTCTAGGAAGGGTAAAATGGTACAAACAGGAAGTCATCCCTTTGTTTGTGTTCGCATTGCTAACAATAAGCAAATCCATGGTAGTAACCCTTACCTGGTTGAATGATATTCTTGTCGAACTTGTAACCCATCTCGAAGTAGATGCTCTCAAACATAAATATCAAGGCAAAAGACTAGTCGTTCATAAACAAGGTATCAAAGAGACTTTGGAGGCTAAAGATTGGTTGGGATACTATGGGAAGTTATATCCCCAACCATAGTTATATTATTACCACTTTATTTTTGTTTGACAATGATAACGAAGCCAATATTTTCTTTTGAATGTCCTATTAAAATACCATTTCTATAAATGGGTTGGATTGGGATGAGATGGGCGAGAAGCCCTCACTCCTTGGTCCTAGCTCCATTTGATTTACACATTTAGTAAGTTTGAAACTCCTAATTTCAACTTTCCCCAAACATAACACCTCTTAGTAGATATTACACTTGAATCCACATATGGGTGTACTTTGACTACTGGCTTAATTGCCTATCTATATAACTACTTGATGTCGTATCTCCTTGTATGCATTTGCTTATTGTGTCCTTGATTACCTATTGCATATCATTTTAGGGAATTTGTGATGAGACAAATGTTGATCCTAGTTATAATAGGTCATTTCTTGCATTGCACTTGTACTAGGTGACTAATACGAGTGGATCCTCACAATCCCCACCTTTGCAAATCATACCAAGGTTCAAGCAATTAATCCATTATTGATAAGTTAAATCCATCCTTATCAATATATCTCTGTCACCCTATCTTCACCAATATGAATCAATCCCTACTAATTTAATCATCACTGTAGCAATTCAGTTATCTATCTCTATTAGTCTTTAGCATCTATCTCTCAATATTATCATCTACCTATGATTTACCTCTACAAACTTCATCCATTTAATCTATATAACCTATCTACCCCTGTCGATTCAAATCTTCAATATCATCGTTTTTCTCTATCAACTTAATCATCTAGATATATCGATCTATGTAATAGCTTTTCAAGCAACTTTATGTCTCTCTAACTCAAATCTGATTTGGTTGTTTCTTCCAAATCATAACACTTCCCTTGCCATATGAAGAATACTACAAAGTTCGTATGTGCTCATGGCAAAATCTTGTTAAATCATCTTCTTTTGTCTCATCAATGGTTACATGATTAACATGATAATAATCCACGATGTTGATAGTCCCATCAATCTCATCACATACCATCCCACTCAACATCTTATGTGTGGGTTTAGTTGGTCCACAATAAAATGTCCTCACAACTGGGAGAATTATTCATTGCTATACCAATCTAGCATAATTTCTCTATGACATTTATCTACAAAATAAATCAAATTCACATCAAGATACCCTAAGGCTATGGGGTAAAATATAAATAGAGTATCCCAAAGCTAAGGGGTATATCTAAATCATAGTGCCCTAAGGCTAAGGGGCACATTTTAATTAAAATGCTCTAAGACTAAGGGTCAACTTTTAATCAAATTATCATAAGGCTAATGAGCCAATCAATCAAAACATCCCAATCAATTGAGACATCTTATGACTGATAGACCAAACAAATCAAGTATGTCCTTAAATGTACCAACCAAATTACAAGTCTCTCGAGTAAGAAGGATGAATCCAACACTCACAAGTCCTTTAAGCATGAAACTTTGCTTAAGGATGAATAAAAAAACATCACTTTGTACATATATGTATCTTATCAAATGAAAGCCCCTTGGGAAATCTAACAAAAGTCCCCCTCGGTAATCTTTTGTATTATATCAAGCTAACTAAGTTCTCCGAGCAAAATCTAATTAAGTCCTCTAGACAAATCTAACTAAGTCTTCTGGACAAATCTAACTAAGTCCTTGGGAAAAATCTTAGTCCTTTGAGCAAAGCTAACCAAGTCCTCTAGACAAATCTTAGAAACAAATAGGGCCCTTTAGGCCCTTACCTAAAGGATAATCATAAATCCTTCAAGTTGTTTAAGTGCTTATTCATTAATAAGGCTACAAAGCCATTGCTTAAGGGTGAATCGATCACTCATGTTTGTGCCTTTTAATAGGCCATCTTGTATATATATCAAACAATTGTGTGCCTTCTAAATAGGCCACTCTATACATATATCAAAAACATTGTGCCTTTAAATAGTTTGTTCTATAAATCAATCAATTAATTTGGCTTAGAAGAATAGATTCGACTAGTTTGATTGTCTAATGAATTGCTAGGAGTTTTGGTGTGCGAAAATTGGGTATCTACACTAAGTAATTATATGAAATAATCCAAGAAAAAGATAATTCTTCTATAATTAACATGATTGAGAAATTGTTTTCTCTAAAAGATGTGAAGGAGGGCATTAAGAAAATAACAATACGTAAAGCATAATATATAAATGGTTTGCAAGTTGAACTCTTTATTGTGGGGTTGACATCTTCGGACCACATATCCAAAATATTTTTAATCGCGTCATTAAAAGAGGCTTTCCACTAAAATGGATAACCAACCAAGTTTTTCCATTGTATAAAAATGGGGACATCAACAATCCTTCAAATTACTACACCATCATGATTAATCATCTTTTTGCAATTTTTTTTTTATATATAGGGGAATCGGTTACATCCACAATCCTTTTCTACTATCAAGCATGGTTTAAATCTTGGGGTTGCCCCCTATTACCCCTATTTGTATCGTTGTTGTTGACCCGATGTGATATGGAGACAATCGATCGCTCAAGGTTCGGACCGCCGTCGTTGGTCTGGCACGCACTCAGAGGATTCAGATCAAACTACTTCCTTTGCTAAATGGCACCCCCAAAGTTTGAACTTGGGTCTCTTCTTGGTAAGTGGCCAACCACACTAGCACTTACCAGTCCACCTAGCCCTTAGGGGCCTCTTTTTGCAAAATTGTTTAATAACATAGTAGAAAACAAAATTGGTCAATGGACAAATAATCAAGGAAAGAGGACAATAGGGCAGGCAAGGATTAGACTTAAGTACTCAACAATAGATCATTACATTACTTTAAGGCTCATAATAGAGAGGATATGAAATGAAAAAGGAGAAGTTTATTGTTTTGTGGAATTTAAAAGGGTTTTTGATGCAATACCTAAAGATAAATTATGAAAAAGAATGGAAGAAATTGATTAAAAACCAACTATAAAAGAGCTATACATAGACATTGTGTGCAGGTGGTGGCAAAAAATAGAGCTCCAAAAGAACTAGTAAAGTGTTTTGTGAGTGATATTAGGGTGAAGCAGGGTTGTCTATTGCCACCTACTTTATTTGACCTTTACAATGGCAAATTAGAATGAGTAGAAAATATGGAAGGAGAGAGAATACAATTGGTTATGTAGTGAAACTTCTCTATGTCGATAACTTCATCTTGATTAGCAAGACACTTGAAAGTTTAAAAGAACATCTAAACGTTCTAGAGCATTTTTTAAAGTTGGGTTGCAAGTAACACTAGTAAAGGTAAAATTATGATCTCTACTTGAAGAGAGCAAAAATAACCATATATTTTATTTAAAAGAAATCCTTTAGAGGTAAGTAACATAATACAAGGACCTTGGGTCGGATTTTTAAAATGAACTCAATTGGAGAATATGTAGGAAGAAATAAATACAAACATGATGGAGGACACTCTACTCATTGCTAAATAAAAACAAAAAAAATAGAGTTGTGGGTTTGATAAACTATTAAGGTCCATTTTGGGTTATTAGTTATTTTTATGGTGTTCTATGGATGTAAGGTGTGGGCTTGTTATACATCAAAATTTAAGTGGATACATATAGAAAAAATTCAAAACCAACTAATTATAAATAATTTTAGAATTAAAATATCAATCCCATTTAAGATTTAACTTCCTAAAACAAGAACTTTTCCACTACAGCATAAGCTATGATAAGGCTATTGGGATATGTAAAGAAAATAAAAATAATAGAAGATAACAAGTTGGTAAAAGAATTAATTAAAAAATATTAAATAGAAAAAAACACACATTGATGAAACAAAACAACAAATGGATGAATAAAGCATTAAATTTCATGATGTCTTAATCTGCAATAAAGAAATTAAACAAAATGTGAGAGAAAAATTCACACTTGTCATGCAGACTAAAAATTTAAGAAGAAAAAACAGTTATATATCAACAATGGTTATACATTAACAAGTTCAACCCTAATCTGTGAACATAACTAAAAAAAAAAACATATAGATACAAAGACCAAATAGGAAAAAAAAAACTTATTACATAATCTTAAATATAAAATTAGAAAATCAATAATTTCTTAGGAGGCATGGTCCAAACAAATGTATCTTTTATACTGCAATAAGTAGTAGTGTAGACTAAAAATACATCTTATCATGAAATGTGAATCCTGCAAAGACATTAAAATTATATATAAAAACACTCTAAAAAGTAAACTTACTAACAATATTTTTTTAAGAACTGAAAACAAAGAAAACACACAAAATTTCTCATCAAAATAAAAGAAACATCTTTTTCATCAAAATAAAAGAAACTTCTTAAATTTAATAAGAAGATGAGCATTCCCATTTCACTCATGACCTCTCCCAAAACCGAGAATTAAACTTATCAATAAAGGATAAACACACAGCCCCACACATGTGTCCCAACCTTAGACCTCACACACATCACAAACCTTGAACATCCGAAAGAAGAACCAAATCCCAAACTGTTATGCTGTATTTACAAATAAAGTTGCTTCGACGCAATCTGATAGTATGGGACAACAATGGGAGCTGGTGGAACAACACTTGGACGATGCAAGTAATCCCAGCCGTCTCCTCTCCTAACAAAGTACTTAGGGCTCCATGTCATGCCCTTACTCTCCCTTTCCCTTTGCAGATTTCTTTGTTCTTCCTCCACTCTACTTTTTGCTTGTCGTGCTCTCTTCCAATCTCCTTTCAATATGCCTTCGCTAACCTCAGACCACACGATCGCCGACTCGGTCTGCTCCAGTCCCTACCATCATATTCCAAGAACTTAATTAGCCAAATTCCTTTAATTTTTATGGTATTACAAGATACCCATCAAAAGCAGCCCTTAAACGAAGGGCTTCAATTCTGGGAAGAGACCATTGAGAGTACCTGTTCATCTTCCACGACGGGCACTTTCAAATTTGAAGTGACTTCCTTGGCGTCGTACAATATGCTCGTCCTTCCCGTGCTGACGTCTTTCACTTTGACAATTCTGGGATGAAATCCACAGTGTGACATAAGCTCATTGCAGAACTTAAGGCCTTAAGATGTGAAATAAATAATTTTTTAAACGGAGGCTTACCCATCCCAATTTCCTTCTAGTTCATAGATGTCTTGAGCAGGCGAGCAATGCCCAATCCTTCCAATTATTCTTGAGCTAGACCCTCTCAGACCAAACAGAGATTTTCCTGTGTATGACAAGGTGGCCTTCAACCCAGATTGCCTGCACTGGATTTCTACGTTACCCGACCATTCAACAGTTGGAAAGGGGAAGAAGCGTATGCAGAGCTTGGGACAATTCATCACGTAGCTTTCCTTGAATTCCAGCAGCTTCAGCTCTCTTTGCCCATGACTTGTGGCCTCTATTGATCGTCCTACGACCATCAAAACATGCAGCAAAATAAAAATATTAAGCATCCAACAACACCAGTGAGAGCCCCCCGAAAAAGAAGAAGAAAAGAGAGCATTCTTTCTGGTCTTCCGTCTTTCACCATAGAAATGAGCTTGAGGGTACTGCCACCAATTCAGTTCCACGTTTTGGGCCTCGTCGGTTGCATGCAAAGCAGTCACTGGTGGATGGTGTGATACCTGACATTAAAATGGTCCTTGCAAGATTTATTAAGAAAGCATAACATAAGTAAAAGAGAACTTTCTTAGCGGATTTCTTCTTCAAATTCAGAGAAAAGGGGCCAAAAAAAAAGGGTATTTTATTTTATTTTTTCATTTTTTCTTCAAATTCATGTCAGTGTTAGATTATAAGGAAATTATGAGAGATAGTGAAGTGGGTACAAGTCCTACCTGCTCGAGTAGCACATTGAGGTTTCCAGAGGAGACATGGTGGGTTTCCCCAAGAATAGGATTATAAGGAGCCTTCCCAAAGACGACAGTCCTGGTGGTAGAGATGCTCCATGCAACTACAGCATTGAACCTCTCCACGGCACTTTTACCTTGCGCGCACTTGCTTAGCAGGTCATGAGAATGGCAGTACACACTCTCCCCAAAAAGCTGCAGCTGGGACTTGGGCAGGTTGAACTGTGGGGGCAACTGCATCACCCACACAGCCAGTACCCAAATTCGAACAACGAACTCTATTCAGGATTTAGAATGTTTCAGGCATTTATGTAAGCTATTGAGATACATGAGAAGCATACATACCTGAAATTTGGTCAGATCAGACCCAGGTGTCATAGCTTTGAACAGATTCCATAGTCGGCCCAGAATGTTCTGCTGCTTCTGCCCTCCAACTCCATAACTCAGCACACCATCAAGTGACAATGGAGGTGTGAGCACTGCATTAACACGGACTGAAGAT
This sequence comes from Wollemia nobilis, assembly GCA_028583015.1. Taxonomy (NCBI): domain Eukaryota; kingdom Viridiplantae; phylum Streptophyta; class Pinopsida; order Araucariales; family Araucariaceae; genus Wollemia; species Wollemia nobilis. The sequence goes on along the minus strand of JAQPPZ010016892.1, from coordinate 3,110,603 downwards.
TCAATGGGATTACCAGTTCCGAATTCTCCCTGTTCAGTGCACCATACAAAACATTGTTTTATTAGAAATATGAGGGTTTCATCGAATAATAAAGTAAACTATATATTTTTTTTAAAATAAATCTGAGAGTTTCATCAAATAATAAGGAAAACTATTTTGTTCATATGTAATTTTCAGATGCAGGGGAACAATACCATTGAAGTTATCCGTATACAAACGGAGCGAAAAACACCAACAAAAAGGCAGCTGGGAAAACCACTGAAAAAGAATCACCAAATAATCAACCCAAACCAAGCTAAACGAGTGCTTTCAGTGGTGCTTTTAGACAAAAATTGTAAAACCGGGGTAAAAGTATGGCTAAAACCTCTTTCGGGTCTCTTTGTTTTCCTTTTTTCCCCTTTCCACTCTGTTTTAGACCTCTTGCCCTGGGCCAACCTCTTGCATTCCGTCAGTCTGCCCTCACAATTTTCTGTTCTTTCTTGAGATTACAGACTCTGCAGGTTGCATAAAACTTAATATTAACTGGCTCAGTACGTTTTCATTAATCCTATCGACTTATTTTTGTGAAGAAGTAGGTGGTTCTTTTATCGAACTTGTCCGGGCTTTACCTAACTTTCATACGGATGCTTTCTTTTTGGTCGGCAATCCTTACATTTCTTCAAAATGGAGTCTTTTGGCGTTAAGAGCACCTGGTAGGACGGCGGCCAAAGGGTCTTCCTGGCCACATAGATGATGCAAAGGCACGTGTGCTGTTCAGATGGGTGCATCATTTTGAGGGGAGGCACCAGTGACCATTTAGGGGCACTCTTAGGCCAGCACAGAGGGCTATTGATAATTTGAGGCCCAGTCAGGAGGTGTGGAGGCCATGGTGGACACATCCAGGGTGTCCTGATGAAGGATTTTATCTGGCAAGTGGACAGCATTTGGAGATAGTTTGGTGTTCAGTAGGATATACCGGAATTGGGAATTGGGCCTCCTCTAATTGAGAGGATCTACCATAGAGAAAGGATTCAAAGGCCTACCAGATCTTGAGAGTTGTTAGCAGTGGTACCACTATCTGTGGTATCGATTTTAGTGGTGGCCCCAAGGATAAGGGTGACCTCAGAGGCAGACATAAGTAGGACATGGAATGAGGCAACGGCTAAGAGAGTAGCATTGTTGTGACAGATTGGGCAGTTGAAGGATCAGATTGCCAGGCTAGAGTAAGCTAGGCAGCTAGAACAAAAGGACAATGAGGCAGAGATTATTGGGTTACAAAGCCAGCATGATCAGTCAATGGTCTGCTTGGTGAGAGAGAGACCAGTTGGCTAGGCAAGTTAGCCAATTGATGGTAGAGCATGATGCTGCGACGGCCCAGGTGGCAGTGCCAGAGTTGAGGAGTGATGATGGGTCAATGCAGGTTGTACAGGCACAGTTCTCCTAGGTACAGTGGCAGCTAGCACAGACTCAGGACCAGAGTCAGGCCGATTGGTAGGTTGAGATGCAGATCTTTCTACTAGGGTTTATACTATAAAGCTATGCCTAAGGGAGAGGGTTCGATCACCTATGACATCAAGATACCAGATCAAGGACAATGAGGTGACCATCTCAGAGATCGATGTAGATGTTGCCACTGCCACCACCACTTAGAGGGGAGGAGCTGTAGATATAGGGTGGGGTGAGGAGCCAATTTCCAGGTGTACGAGGCCAGCAAGCTAGCTGTTGATTGAATGTAAAATTGTAATGAATTACAAAGCTGAAATTTAGTCCCATGGATTGGTAAGTTTTTAAGTTTTATTAAGAAGGATTTAGGTTTAAATTTTGGGATATGTTTATTTAGGTTTAAATTTTGGCACATGCTTGTTTGTGCAAAGGGTCTGTCCTGAATTTGCCAAACGCACGTCAAGCTCGGGTGCCAATCCCATGCCATTAGTGCTCCTCCTGAGGTCAGTTAAATAACAACAAGATGGAACAGGGGTTATAGGGGGCAACCCCAAGATTTGAACCAGAATAGGAATATAGGAGTTACATGGGGGCATCCCCAAGATTTGAATCATGTTTGGTAGTATGGTAGTAGAAAATGATTGGGGATGTAACTATTTTTTCTATGTATAAAAAATAAACCTAAAATCTATAAATTTTTACCAACAATTATATTCAATAAAAATAAAAGAGGTTACAATAAAATCTACAAATGTTAGGTTTCGTTTAATCTTAAAATCTACCATCACAATATTTTATAGATTTGTAAAATTATGAGAAATTTGATAAATTATCAAATATTTTATCAAATAATTTACAAAGATGAAAGTTTGATAATTATCAAATATTTAACTAGGTTTGCAAATTTTTGGAAAATTTGATAAATTATTTTGTGTGCAAAATTTTTTGTAAATTTTTTTTAGAAGATTTTATAATATTTGGTTGACTATGAACAATTTTAATGAATTAATTTCCTTTGATAAAATTCATTAATTGTTTGGAAGTTGAGTTTATTTTGTAAATATTTTTGGAAAGTGGATCAGCATTAGAAAGACTATGTGTAATAACTATGTGTAATAATCTTGATTATTTTGGTTTTAATGACTTAAGTTGTCAATTGTTGATTGGCTAATTGGATTAGATGAATCGATGTAAGTAATGAATTAATTTGATTAAAAGCCTTGAAAGTGAAATTATGATGAATTAATTTGATTAAAAGCCCTGAAAGTGAAATTATGATGAATTAATTTGATTAAAAGCCCTGAAAGTGAAATTATGATAAATTAATTTGATTGAAAGCAGGCCAAATTAGGGGATTGGAAATTTGTTGGTTGCTTTAATGTTTGAAAATAAATTAAATTTTATTAAGTTGAAAAAATAATTTTAGATTGATTAATAAAGTTGATTTGAAGCATTTCAAGTTAATGAGCTAATAAGTTATTGTATTAGAAACTGAGTAATGGATTTTTCAAATTGGTAAATCTGTTAAGAGAGTGAGATTTAATAATAAATATGAGCTAATGATTTTAAATGACTTAAATTAATTAATAGATTGATTAAAAGTAAGTGAATGATTATTAATAAAGGAATCGAACTTTAATTGATTAATAATTTTAGTAATTGTGAAATTGATTAATTCAGCAATTTCAATTCAATTAACCAAAAATGGTTAATTACGCCGAGAGGCGTTCCTACAATGGCAGACAGGGGGTGGGAGGCAAAGAGGTCATACATGTCATACATGTCACGTCGTAAACAATTTTTTTTTTTATTAAAAAAGCCGACATTAACAAAAACATTTAAAATATTTAAACTAGCTTAGATATAAAGGATATATATCTAAAAACACCGAGATATCAATCCCGAGGCGTCTATTTTGAAGATCACACCCCCAAGAAATGAGATAGACGCCTCGAGATTGATAACTTTCGACGTTTTTAGATATATATCCTTTATATCTAAGCTAGTTTATTCATTAGTGGATAAACTAATAAATTAATATGATTTAATGATTTCAAATAAATTAATTAATGGACTAATTTCAAATTAAGTTGATTTAATGTTTTTTTAATAAGTTTGGCTTTTATTGGTGGGGCCACTCCCATCAAAATACCAAAATATTACATTTGTTACAACATACTTTTTTATCACATTTTTTCATTTCTTTCTTCTATTAGATATATTCTTCAACTTATTGAAAGTGTTATTTTTTATAATCAACTCCTTGGCATCATTTTGATTCAGAGATCAAATCTCACTTGGCCAATTGCCTTTTAAAATTTAAATTTCACTGGGATGAAGATCAACACCACAATTGGCTAAATTATTTTCTACCCAATTTCCTTCCTTATAAATATTCTCACACTTTCGAGAGATTACCTATAATAATAGGTGATGAACATCAACAATAAAATTATTTTTATCTAGTCTCCCCATCCATTTTTGTTAATAGCATTGATGATAATTTATGAATTCCCTTCAATAACATATATTTCCATCCTTTCTCTATTGCAATTTAATTCCTTGTAAAAAGTGCCCTAGCCTCTACATAGTTGTTAGTTGAAGTTTCATATGATTTTAAGTAAGTGAGAATAATTTTGCCTTTACTATTTCTAAAAACACCACCTCCACTAGCTTTTCTTAGATTTTCTTTAGAAGCACCATCAAAGTTAATTTTGATAAACCCAATTTTTGAACATTTCCATTTTACCCTAGATTGAAGTAGATCCTTTGTATAATTCCATTATCATAGATGACTCTTCCATGTATGTTCAAATCATGTAGCCAAGTGTCACATCCCTGTTATTTGTATCTATTTTACTTGGAAGAATGTGATTTTGCACTTAGTTTTTGTGATGCAGGTACAGGGATCGTGTAGGAAGCAGAGGAGAAAAACCCACCCCTTGACTAGGACAGCAGTCAGAAACGTCAGGTAAGGTGGGATATGATGTCGTGCCAAGTGCACCTTGGTCCGTGGGTACATGGAAGCCCACTGTAGATTTTTGTTCATACATTACATTTTGCATGTCTGCTTGCATGTGTGTCAGTTTGCATAATATAGTTCTATTGTTACATGTCGCATGTCATTAATTTAAAGACTTAAATTAAAAAATAATATAATAGTAAAATAATAATATTAAGAATATATAAAAATATATATAATAAATTATATATCTGTATAATAATAAGTAATAAAAACAAAACAAAATATAAATATATGTATAATAATAAGCTTTTCATAAAAGATAAAATTAAATTAAAAAAAAGGGGGAAAAAGTAAAATAAAGGAAATATATTTAAAATATCTTTAAAAGAGGACTCACCCTCTTTACGATTCAACTAAGTCCTACATTTCCACAATTATTAAAACATATATATACAAGTAAATTGAATCCCTAAATCCAATTATAGGGAATGGCCTAAATGCCACGAAATAACTTATGCATATTGTTGAAAAGAAAAAATATGTTATAAGTCTTATAAAGCAGCTCAAATGAGTTTTAAAATAATATATAAAATTAAAATTTTCACCTATCAACCTTGGAAAGAATGAGACTTGCCATGTGGATGCGTTTAAAAGGATATACTTGGCAAGAAAAGCGTTGAGGTGTTAATGCACTGTTTCATTTGCTTGCTATATTAACCAAAAGGGGAAAAGGGATTAGGCATTACGAATTGAGAACACTACGAGGCTGGATTGAGGGGAAAAGGAAGAAAGGATGCCACTCTACGTTAGACGATAGAAGACTAAGGGAAAACCAGGAAAGTTTGGCTAAGTTATATTTGTTGGGATTGGGAATTCAAATATTGTTTAATGATTAAATAAATCTCTACTCTCTGCATAATTTGTAAGGCATTGAACAGAGGAAAATAAATTGTGTATTAGGTTATATATTAAACCTGTGAATTTTTGAATTAATGGCACCTTGATTTCTAAATAAAAACAAATAGTTATAAGGATGGGCTCTGTGTGAAATCAAATAATAAACAAGGAGACATTTTTAAAATTTGTATAAAGAATAATGAAACAGTTTTAAGGAACGAATTGGAAAGAAAAAAAAATATTTACAATGCTGTTAGAAAACCAATTACCCTTTTCAACTAAGAATGCATTCGAATTTATAGATATTTTGAGCTCTGTTTCTATTACAGTCTGTGTTCACTGAATTCGGGTTTTTAGTTGTCCATTTTTTTGGTAATGTTTTTAATTGTGCTCTGAATGAAAGCTTGAAAGTAAAGAAGGGTATGTTTCCAGTTTCTCTGCTTTGTGAAAGCGTCATGTATCTGGTGAAGAGAGGAAATCTATGATTTTATATTCTTGCATTGCATTTGTCTGCTTGCATGACTGTGCGTGTTTAGGCATTTAAGGGCCAAGCTGATCCTAAATTCATTCCCATTTCTCTATCCAAAGTCTGTGAGGGTGGGGTCTTGTAAGGCGTATGGAGAACACGTCCTCAGCTGTGCAATCCAAAGTCATTAAGGGTAGTTAAAAATATTTAATTATACAAGCATTAGTGACCATAGCAGTGCAGTTTGGTTAGTTCAAGCTATAAGGTAAAGACATAATATTGTACAACTAGTATTATTTTTGCCCTCAGGATAGTGTGAATGATTGTACAACTATTAAAGATATACTTACTAATTTTTATATGTAATTTCATGGTCTTAATGCATCTGGTTTAAGAGATTGGTCCACATTTTTATATAAAAGCATTTTCAGATGGTAATTAATGGAGGTTTAATGTTTAGTGTTGTATTAAAGAAAGTCTGACTGTATGGCTGTTGTTACTTTAAGAGGAAGCATCCTTTTAAAAGAAGGTTGTTTATTTTTAGTTGTAAAAATTATATATACATGTATGGTTGTTCATTCAAATGTAATTCGATGGCAGCAACAAATTGTTTAAAACAAAATCCTTGTCATTCATGAGTTTTAGAGCTTATCATGTATGGAATCTTCTCAAGTCTTCTAAAGACAAATTTTAAATAAATAATCTTATATGATTTTTTTTTAGAAAATATGGAGAGGAGTTTTCCAAAAGTCTTCTAGAAACAAATTTTAATGCATTATAAAATGCAGGAAAAAAAAAATGCAGCCTTCCATTGGTATATATAACAAACCATCATTAGGGATAAACTTATCAAATGATTAATTATTTCACCCAGACTTAAAGCTTGGTTATCGAGTCCTCAACATTAAATATATATAGTGATTTATTTTATTAGAATACGGTATATGATGTGACCATAACTTAAGTTTTAATATAAAGTGTTTCATTAAAGTGATAAAGAAATGTTGTAAGGGATAAGCTATTTCTAATTTGCTCTGCTTAGAAGTTGAAATTTGGTTTTATGTGAACTCTTTTCAGAATTTCTTCCTAAATTATTTCGTAGATGCTTGAGTTATTGTTAGACCAAATAGATGTATTATTCTTAGTAGGATTACATGTATTAATATTATTTATTCCTTTTTAGTTATAAATTTAACATAATTCTTATGGTTAGATTTATTATAGTATATGGATAATACATGATTGCAAAGCATATGTGATTACATCTTATGGTTAGATTTGTTAAATTAAGCATATGGATAATAAAATATTGCAAAGCATATGGTTAGTATGTATATGATTACATTGGTGGAACCTAAAGTAACAGTACGGGCATATAAAATCAAGTAAGACTTCAAACAATATTTGTATTTAATACTGGGTCAAGTCGAGCAAGCATATAACCCACCCAACTACTCTAAGCCGTAGTGGCGACTTGAGAGAGACTGTGGCTTCCGTTCTCTAGCACTTAAGGACAGTGGTCCATGTTGTTGAGAGTAAAGAGCGATGGTATGGGACAACGCTCCAGGAAGACAGTTAGTTAGTTTGTGAGGGTATTCAATAATCCACTCGGTTGAGGAGTAGCCAATGAAAGTCATGATTAGAGAGCTAAGCATGTTGTTGGAAGATCCAACGATAGATGGTATGGGCAGCATTACCGTCAATCGATGATGGATCTTGAATACCTAGTCCACATGCCATGCGATGATGGACTCTAGTCAAACCTTAGCAGAGGGTCAATGGCTAGCACTGGCATAAAAATGCTGGATCCAGAACAAATAGGTTGGAGGATATAACAGAACGTGATTGGAGGATCCATGTGTTTTGGACAGGGGATTACAACATTTTCCCTTTCAGGTGATATGGGCCTTGAAAGAGACAACCCCACACCAGATTTTGTATGAACTCGAGTGAGGAGTTAGAACCTTAAAAGGCAAGCATTACGAGAAGTTGGTCGGTATCGAGCACTTAAGACACCAACTACAGTGGTGAATAGTCTTGAAGTGTGGATTAATTATGCCTAAACTAACATCAAGTTGGGATTTAAAAGTAAAGTAGAGTAATGAAACTAATATGTAAATTAAAAAAAAATTGAAAAGCGAATGTTGTTGAATTTTGGGCTGTTATAGTTGGTATCAGAGCCTAGGTTTGTGAAACCCTGGCTAGCATAGCTGTTCTAACCAAATATTTTGATGCAAGTTATGGCAGGTACCTCATGGAGGACCAGTATAAATCTACAAGAGGAGATTGTAGAGGTTCCAAGGAAGGGACCAAGACGACTCATGAAGGTGTCAAAAAGTGTGCAAGCTGCTGA